>OX422208.1:727021031-728449531 GCA_949130495.1 Sambucus nigra | reverse complement strand
TATCCAATTATTATCCAACTATTATCAATTATTTATTTTGAATGTAAATAATATTCAAAACCCCACCCACCCCCACCCCCTCAGATTAATTCAAGACATAAGACCCTAAAGGGAATCCTATCTGCAACAAGATTCTAGTTAGTAAAGAAGACATAACAAAATATGGTGGAATCCACTACACTACACACCCATTCCCACACTTAAAAACCATTTAATAATATTTAAAAAATTCAAAACCATTTAATAATATTTAAGCACTAAAATTAATTTAATTTAATTTAACCTAGGAATTAATCAGATATTTTTATCCTATGTTTACTAATGCTAAAATTATGAAAAATGACACCACCCCCTCCCCCACCCTGCCCCACCCCGCCCCACCCCCTGCCCCCCTCCACCACCCCCTCCCCCAAAACACACCACCACACACACACACCGCACCCCACCCCACCCCCTGCCCCCCTCCACCACCCCCTACCCCACCCCGCCCCACCCCCTGCCACCCCTTCACCACCCCCTCCCCCACCCCACCCCACCCCCTGCCCCCTCCACCACCCCTTCCCCCACCCTGCCCCACCCCCCACACACGCACACACATACACACATATATATATACACATACACACATAAATATACAGACAAATATATATATAAATGGAAGAGAGAGAGCAGCGTCGAGAGAGAGAGAGAGAGAGAGAGAGGGGGGGAGGGAACGGTGGGAGGGAAAAAAGAAGGGGGAAAGGGTTTTTGCTGGAAAAGTTGTCACGGTCGTGTCAAGGTCATTGACCGTGACAAGAATTGTCATGGTCATTGTCCGTGACAAGCCCATGACAAATTGAATTATCACGGGCTTGTCACGGTCAATGACCGTGACAATTCGTTGTCATGGTCGTGTCAAGGTCAATGACCGTGACATAAAACGCGTGTTTTTTTGTCACGGTCAATGACCTTGACAAGGCTGGCCGGCTGAAAGGTGACAATTTGCCCATTTTGGTGTAGTGATGTATTTGGATCCCTAAATTAATATGATATTGATGTTAAAGATGATATGCAATGTATTAGGATCACCCTCTATATAGATTCAAATGAAATAACATCATTATAGGGATTGAATTATTGAGCAACTTCTTGAATTTGAGAAATCTATGAACTTGAGTAAATCGTCATATTGAAAACTGTTTTGAGCTGTTTGGTTTCGAAAATGGATGTTTCGTCAGCGCTGCCTGGCAGAAAATTATTTCAAACAACTTTGTAGTTTTAAGTTTTTTCAAAAACGGAACAAAAAATCTTCGAATATGCGTTTTACGGTTCTGCACAGAAAGTTGTCGTGAGCAGGTCCGAATTGTATATGTTAGTTTCGGGTCTGTTTTAAGCAGGATATGGTAGCGTGCTCACGCTTCTTTGTAGAAAATCACGTTCTGAACAACTTTTTAGTTTTAAGTTTTTCCAAAAATGGACCGAAAAAGCCTCAAATCGGCGTTTTAAAATTCTGGGCAGAAAGTTGTTGAAAACAAGGGCGAATAATATATGTTAGTTTCGGGTCTGTTTTATGTAGGCTGTGGTAACGTGCTCACGCGACCTTATAGAAAATCACGTTCCGAACAACTTTTTAGTTTTAAGTTTTTCCAAAAACGGATCGGAAGAGCCTCGAATTTGCATTTTAAATTATGGGCAGCATGTTGTTGAAATAAGCGTGATAATGTTTTTCATATTGTTAGTAAGATAATTGTGGTGTTGTGCCTAATATGCTAACTTGATCACATACTTATGGTTATTAGGGATATATAACCTTGAAATGATTTGATGTTGAATTAGTAAATTAATGATGTAAATTATGTTATATTATAAATAATGACTATTGTATAACTCGAGTAAGAGACTTGACACGATTGTATATATACGTAAGTGTGAAATTGTTTTACATCTATATTGTCGAGTATACACTATACTAGTCCTACGGTCGACGTAGGCACATGTTGAATGCAATTTTTATTTTTGATCCGGTTTGATTCCGCTCGAGTGCCGTGTCGGAGATAAACCACCAGAACCGGACACATAGTTGTAATGCGGGTAGGATAGAAAGACCTTGAAACACCATGTGATTTAGGACTTTGTATGTTTTCCCTTGCCACGTAATATTGGGAAATATCCGTGTGTAGGCCTAGTGTTACGATTTGTTCCCCCGGGTAACGATAGTGACCCGATAGGACTTGTTGTGTGAGATATTATGCTTATGTCTTAAAATAATATCCCGAATCGATGCATTTGATATTATACTTGAAGGAAATATTTTGATACGTTAAATACTGAAATTAGATTAATAATGATTAATCATGATACATTATGAGACTACACGTTACTCGAGTTTGGGTTGGGTAGTCACGACATAGGAACATTGGTGAACAACTTAAAACTGAAGACGAGTAATGACTAGTGTGCTTTCATTATAAGTACATCTTATAATCTTGTAGCTTGTTTTCTTTCTTGACATTCGTCTATCTTGCTTCTTGCTCCTCTTTTATATATATAATATATGACAGGTCCTCGTCCCGATGGACAATAGGCTATGGAGCTTGATGAGATCATATCAATCTTAGGAATCCTGTAGCTATGGAGTTATTCTATTTTAATTTATGTCGCTTGTTTCCCTTTTCTTGAGGGTGGTATCAGATATTAATATCACGTTGTTTATACTTGGTATTTTAGAGAATTATTGTATTATTCTTTCCCGTTTTGGGTTGGGCTGCAAGTATTGGCATTTTATATTTTCAGTTTGAGATAATTTATGGATTATTGCAGTTAATAGTTATGAGTTGGTTTCACTCGTTAATGTTGTTATTATATGATTTGGTTACACATATGAGAGTATAAATGTTTACTTTACTGCATTTATTTAAAAAAAAATTCTAATGCCAACATATTGACGCTCCACTTTAATTTAATTGGGCGTAGCTAACCGAATTAGATATAAAAAGCAGGGTTGTCACAATATATTGGTTTCATTTGTTCCTCCATACTTCACTTGGTATTTTTTTATCTGTTTCATGGGTGTAGGTATTCTTAAGCGATTCGAGATTTCAAGTCTACATCACATTCAGACATTTCATGCTTGCCGGTGCTACATATACTAGTCGGAGTCCTGTAATTTTTTTGGGGGTTTATGGGATGTGATTTTGGCATCATAAGGCTTGGCGGCCCAGCTTAGGCATTTCACTGGTTTAGTTTTGTCCCAGAATAGTCAAAGGGGGAGATTTGTAAGGACATAAATTTCCAATTGAGTCCTTGTATTGTTTTGACTTAATTCCGTGAACAAACTGCGTTTGTAATATGTCATAGGGATATTTTATTTTTTCACGATCCCACTCGGTCTATGACGTATTGAAGAAATTGAAGACGTTGTGGCAAAGCTTCAAAGAATTAATAATGTTGAAGTTTAGTTGGTGCAAGTTTATTCGTCTTCAAAGTTAATTGCATTCCGGGATCACACATATATGAATGCGTATAATTAATGGTGCTCGAAATTGTTTTTATAAAAGATAAGGATGTAATTTTTATAAAGAAAATATTTTTAAATGTGTTTTAAAGGTTTACAGTACGTTTTTATTCTGATAAGCTTAAAATAGAGTTTTACTTATTTGGATCTCTTTTAGAAGAGACGTTTTAAAATAAAAGTCAAAAAGTCAAACTGACACGCAGGCTCATTCAAACGACAAGCAGTCTAGTTCAAACAAGATGCTTATGTCGCGCGAACGACGTGGCTATGTCGTTCGAACAACACAATTTTTGAGGCGGCGTTTAATTCCTATTTAAAGTGTGTTTTCGTCAGAGTTTACGGGTGTGCATTCTGGAAAAATAGTATATGTTCCAGTACGAGTTTTGCACATGTTTTTTAAGTTTTAAAAAGCGTAAACACATCCTTAGATTTTGTAAAGATACGAAATATCATTTTTATATGTTTATATGATCTTGCATCACCAAGAAGGTTTGTTATACCATTGAGCATCAGGGCTTTGTGGTGAAGAAAAGAGAATGACTTTTTATTCGACATCGTAGATGAATCAAATCCATTCGGTGGACACCGAGACATACGTGGACGCGTGTGTTGTGGACAGGTATCGTGGAAGATGAAATTTCTACGTGGGCACTATTGAAGAACGGTAGAAGATCAGAAGGAGCGTCAAGACCCGTGAGGATCGAGTCATTGAGTAAGGCTAATATGTCTTTGTAAAACATTTGTTCATAGTGATTGTCTGGCTTGGGACGTCCGAGGTTGTTTTCCCGTTTTGGTTTTTTTCCCTCGTGCATCCGGCATTGTGAGTATTCTTTACTTTATTTTACTTGCTTTAATCACTAGATACATGTTTAGGATTAATTAAGATAAAATTAGTTTAAAGTAAGAATTAGATTTTTACCACTTGGTTTGGTGCACATTAAAAGTTGAATAATTTTTGGTAAAAATTAGTTTGATTTGAAACACACACAAGGGACCACCCCGTTTCTTCACATATGGTCTAAAGTGAAAACACAATAATTACATAATATCCCTACCTTGAAAGTGTTGAACGCAATAGATTGATCTTCTTCACTGGTTTTGAATATTCTTCACAAAAGGTTAAATCCTATAGATAAATCAAAACACACACTGACTATCATATATTATGCCTATTAATTAAACACAATAACATAAGTGTAGTTATAATCTCTTATAATGTTCAACTCTCAAAACTCAACCTCCAAGTCATGTCCTCCTCCCCTAGATTTTGGATCATTATTGTTGTCTCATCAAAATCTACACCATCTATTTGTATATAGCCCTGAGCAACCAACCTAGCCTTTTTTCGAATAATGTTACCATGCTCATCCATCTTATTCTTTTAGATCCACTTGGTAACAATCACATTCATCTCACTAGGTCGGGGGACAAGTTCACAGACATCATTCTTTCTAAACTGAATCAACTCATCCTTCATAGCAGATATCTAAATGCTTCTTTGACATTTTTAGGCTCGACTTTAGACGTATAGCACAGAAAGCTAACCACGTTCTCTAGATAAGCATGAGTCTTAACCCCTAAATTGGGATCTCTGAGAATGGAAAAAGGGTAATGACTCTTGCAAACTCAAGCAGGTGTGTCCCCTAAGTCAAGAGTAGGGTCCACCCTAAGTTTATGAGGGACAATGGGATCATCAGTTGGAAGTGTGTCATCCGCACACAAAAGGCCAGAATCAATAAACGTCGGTGGTTCGTCATCTTGCACGGTGATGTTTATTGACCCCATAACCTTAGAGCTACTCAGGTTAAAAATCCAATATACTCTACTTGTCGATGAATAACCTAACAATATTCCCTCATCGATCCGGGAGTGAAACTTTCCTAATAGCTCTCTATCCCGTAGGATGTAGCATTTGCTCCTAAAAAGCATGGAAATATGAAAGGTTGGGCTTCTTTTCTAGTCCACAATTCATAAAGTGTCTTAAGTGTGTATGGATTAAGGTAAACCCTATTCATCATATGGCACACAGTAGACACCGCCTCTGCTCAAAATTTCATAGGAACTCTATGACCTAGATGCATAGATCTAGCCATATCCTGAATTGTTCGATTCTTCCTCTCAATAATCCCATTTTGCTCAGGAGTTTTCATGGACAAAAACTCATGTTTGATCCCGAAGCTATAATAGTAAAGATCCATTTTTGCTTCTTTTAATTCAATGTCATTGTCACTACGCATGATAGTGACACCGTATTGATTTTACATGACATAACACTTGGTCATAAAAAACTCTACATCATTGTATTTCTCTCTCAGAAAACCTAAAATGGACCCATAAGATCCATGTGAATCAACTCAAGCACTCGTGAAGTGGTGATGGAATTCATCTTCCTGTGAGGGCTACAGACTTACTTTCCCAACTGACAGGGTCCACAAATCCTGAAAGTCATCTTCCCAAGTGATGGCAAGCAACGTACTAGGTCCTTTTTAGCTAATCTTTCCAAATCTGACCTAAATGATGATGGCATAGATCCATAGGAGTGATCGTGGGGTTGTTTCAGACAAATGAGGACTTGGACACAATCCTATAACAATTACCTTCAATCCTTACACCTTGCTATAGAAGTTTACTGGCTTGATAAAAAACATTGCACTCATTCCAGTTAAACTTTAATGCAAAGTCAATGTCACACATTTGGCTAATGCTGAGAAGGTTCACTTTCAAACCTCTAACGTACAAAACATTCTCTGGCTTAGGAAATCCAGGTACCTCTACTACACCTCATCCTACTATGCTAGCTTTGATCCCATCTCCACAAGTGACTTTACTTTCCTTACGATCCTCTAGGTAGGTAAAAACTGAAACATCACTTGTCATGTGCCTGGAGCACCCACTATCAAAATACCACTGTGAGGTATTATATGATTTAAGAGCAACATGAACAACAAGGTCTGTTACGCCGTGTTTAGATACCCAAGAAGTGGTAAACTTATGGTTTCCCTTATCATTGTTGGCTCTAGTCGAGATTTTGGAAGTATCCGCTAACTGCAAAGACATCCGTTGGAACTCTTCCATTAAACTCTAAGATGTGGCAACTAGAAACTCAACCTGCTCTCTGTAACTAGTAAAATCGCTAGTAGTATGTGGCGGAGAAAAAGTACGTCGTGTCTGACCCAAACTATAGCAAAACTCCCTAAGGTGGCCTTTTCTTTCGCAGTAGGTATAAAAATACACAGTCTTAGGTAGGCCTTGGTTTGCTTTTCTTGGTCGAACTCTTCGTTGAGGTTTTTATTGATGGCCGTATGGAATCGTAGTAAACTCAGGAATTGGTTTCGATGTAACATGAGACGTGGAAGCACAATCAAAACCTACTCTCTACCTTTCACCCAACCCTAAAGTAGGGGTGAGGAGCATTTTTCACATCTTTACAGATCTGTCCTCTATCTTTACCTTGACCTCCCAGGATCTCTCAAGGTCATGAGTGAGTTGGGCAACAAGGGCTTTAAGTTTCTTTCGAGCCTCTATGGAGAATGTAGCTCATTCATAAGACTAGCCACTTACTTGGTCAATTCCACTCTCTTTCTCAAAATAACTCAATCTCTCCAAACAGTACCTCTTTCTCTAAACCGACTTTCTCTCAATGCAAATTCTCTCTCTCTCAGCACAAACTTTCTCTCTCTCTTTCAAGGTAGTGCTAACGGAGGACTCTCTCTCTCTCGTCTCTCCTAAATATTTCTCTAAGGTGATGATCCTAAGTGATAACGCTTTGTTATGCTTTTTAGTTTTAAATGAACCAGCGTTCAAATTGGCATAGGAGCGTCATAGATCACTCTCGCTTTTAGTTGTAGCATCCTCCCCCTACCTCACATCACTTTCATTATTGAGGTGTCCCTGTGAAGTAGCATCCTCATCGTCGTGAAGCACATCGCCGGTACTCACATGACTAACCATGAATGTCTTGAAGTTATATTCGCGCGGTGACTCGTTTCCAAAATTCATCGACTCGACCTCACTGTCGTCACTAAGGGAGGCATTTAAAGCAGCTTTGCCTTTGCCTTGATATTTTAACCTAGTTGGACACTCAAAAGACTTATGACCTCTACCGTCACACCCATAATATCTCTCTTCGTCTCTTTTAAGCATGTCCCTTTTATCTTTATCATTTTCAATTCAGATTATTTTTCTCAAAATTCTTTTTATCTTTGAAATTACCATTATTTTTCTTCAATTTGAGAAATTTCTTGATTTTTTTTACAAACAAAGACAAATCATCTAAATCAAAATCAAACTTTGAATCTCACCTCTCTTTCTCTTTTCTCTTAGATAACTCACCCCTCTTTCTTGCTGACTCCTCACTTTTTCTATCTTGGGCTTTAAGTGCTACCCCTTTATCTTTTGATTTAATCGTATTAGGAAACATGTCAATTTCATAAGTCCAAAGGTCTCCTACCAGTTCTTCTAATTTCAGACTACTCAAATTTCCTATAGAATTTAGCACAATGACTTTATGGATAAAACGCTTAGGCAATGATCTCAAAATCTTTTTAACTACTCCAGTATCGAGAATATGTTCACTAAGATTGAAACTAATGTTAATAATATCAGATAAGCGTTCATAGAAATAATCAAAACACTCATATTCAAGGATGGTAATTGTTTGAAATTGAGTAGTTAAACTTTGCAATTTAAATTCGTTAATTGCATTAGTGCCTTTATGGGTAAGTTGAAGAATATCCCATGCTTCTTTTAATGTGGTACACGTCGTGATGCGTCGGAACTCATCGGGTGTGACGGCTCCAGAAATTGCACTTAGCCCAGGTGAGTTATATATGCTCCATTTAAACTCTTCCTAAGCCCATTCTGACACCGGTTTAAGTTTTGTCACATTTTCTACAGTGACAGAGGGAGGATTCCACCCTCTTTCACATACAATCCAGACACGTTCATCAATGGACTTTAAGTGAGATTTCATATGGGCTTTACCAATATGTGTAGTTTATCCCGTCAAAAATTGACGCCCGATTATATAAGTTTTCCATTAAATTTGCGCTTTTCCAAAAACCAATTTTTTAGACAAAAATTAATATCTAGAAAAATTTTGCAAAAAAATTACGTTGTATAATTGTGTAATTGGTTCTGATACCAATTTGATAGTGCGCTAGCAATTAATGAACAAACTTGTTTAATTAAATTCTGATTTTATTCCCAATTATTAATTAAACCCCTAGCTCATGCATTTAATTATGATTGACATAATAAATATAGTTAAACATGCACACAATCACAAACACAGATTTGAGGAAAAATCTCCCAAAGGGACAAAACCTTTTCATTTCACTATATTGTGTAACGACGTTGTCGTCGACAAGAAATCCCGCAAGAGCTCCAATGGTCAGCAATGGAGAAACAGACTTATTCTCCACAAGAGTACTCCAGATGAGTGAAATGAGTAACAAGGGTTTATAATGATTCAAATATATATTTGGGACGATTTGATGAATCAAAATTGGTTTAAAACTCAAACGAGAAGTCTTAAAATCGCAATTGTTCTACAGAAAATGAAGTTATAGAGACTTGAAAAACCTTGATGCAGAAATAGGTATTTATATACAAAATCAACTCGACACGATCGCTCGAATGACATAAAGATCTCGCTCGAACGACATCAGATGTCTCTTGATTCCACATCGCGTAACCTATCAAACAGAGTGAAAATACCAAAACGGGACGGGTTCGTTTGATGACTGCTTCAAGCGAGTTTTGAACAACCTATCTCGTGACATGTAATATCCCTTGATGAGGCCGTTTGAACGACATGGCTTAGTCATTTGAACGACTGAAGAGTCAAAATCTAAGTTCACCAAAAGGAATGAAAGAAAATAATTTTCACTTAAAAAACCCAACTTTTCGATAAAAACCTTTTTGAAAAATTCCCAAATAAATATGGAAACATTAAAAACTCCAGATTAAACATTATACCATTTTAGCGAGTGGAGTTAGGGGGAACGGTTGAATATGCACGTTGTTTAATATTATTGCATTAAACACGTATGAAGATGATGGGTGCGTGAAGCTTCGAATTCGAATAGAGGTCATCATGGATGATCGTGTAGATGTGCTGAATGTAGCGGTATATGATACTCTTGCTGTGATCTAGGACATATAGAAAACTCCTAGATTCTAAACAGACATTTATAAAATCATTTCCTTACACATTGTTTGCTTATGTTCTCAAAATATGACTTTTTAAGATTAAAAACAAATTCAAGAAATGTGGGAAAAAGTATGTGAGCCTAAATATAGAATCCTAAAGTGTATCAAACATCATATACCATATTCAAAAAGGTCCAAAAATTAACTGTCTCTAAGTAGATGATACAATGCAATGCAAGTCAGTTCGAATGCAAATAGAGGCAAGTAAGGGAATCAAACATCTAAACACATAAGAACCTCCAAGGATATGTTTCCAAACTAAAATAAAAAAATTTAAACGTCCGAAAAAAATGTTTTGACATGGAATAAGCTAGGAAACAATTCTACACATTTTCAAAGTCACGTGATCATCTCGAACAAGGGCGTGTTTACTATTTACTATTAAATGACCATTATCAATACTTATGGAAAAACATTTTTGCCAGCATAATCAAGGTTAGATGTGCAAAGAAAATATATGCTCCTCATTAGTGCAATAGTATATAATTCTTCTCAATAAGCAAATGTTGAAAAACGTTGCTAATGCCGTTTAATACAAGATTAAATTGTATAAGCAACTCCGAGATGTTTGTTGAAGAAACCCTTTTCTTTTGAAAAAAAAAACTTATAAACAACAAGATGTGTTTACAAAAACTTATGTACGAGAACAATCAAGACTTTGTAATCAGTTTTAAAACTAAGATAGTTTCAAAAATTCAGCACACAATAGAATGAGATGAGGAGATGAAGATAATCAGAACACACAGTTTTTAACGTGGTAAAACCTCTCCCAATAGAGGAAACATCCACGGTGACTTCTAAGTCACAAAAGTAAAAAAAAAATCCACTAACAACAAATAACAGTTACAAACAATACAGCATACATGCACACAAATCAACCTATTCTAAGTTTAGGACTATACCCCAGTTGGTGTCCTTCTAACTTCTCATAGATCTGATCGTTGATGATGTTCTTCCAGTTTGATAACTTCCTTTTGCTTTAGCTTCCTTGCGTCGACTCAATAATCTTTGATCTTATTCACAACACTTCCAGTGTGGTAGTGTGTTAAGTGTTTGTGATGTAATTCCTATCAACATGCATGAACTCACACACACTTAGTTTTTACAGACAGTCCTAGAAAATTACATGTAAAGACTATATGTTGTGATTTTCTTTTCTTTCTTTCTTACAGAACTTGAAACCTTTTTGACCTTTAAATATATCCCAGATTCCACGGATATCTTGCTTCTAAATCGGTCAAGATCTTAATCAACCTCTATTTTCAAAATATTTTTGAGATTGAAAATCTCCAAGTGTGAATCCAACTAGGTCAAGGTTAAGTTTCATAAGAATAGAAACCATAAAACATTTACAAAACTAAATCAGTAAAGATTTTCTTAAATCGAGAAAAAAACATGCAGATCTAGTGAAATATAACATGCAAAGTGTAGATCTATAATTTCTATGAAGAAGAAATACAGATCTTCACAAAAATGTTTAAGTTGGTAATAAGATCACAGATCAAGAGGTTACAGCTTCAATATGAACAAACCAGTAACACCACTCTCTCTCAAACACTCAAGGTTGTGTTTGGGGTTTTGAATATACGAAGGTTTGAATCAGATTTGAAGTGTTTAGGGTTAGGGTTAGGGTTTGGCTAACACAGTTTCCCTTTCTCTCTCTTCTCTCTTTTCTTTTCTCTCTTCTCTCTCACTTCTCTCTTCTCTCTATTTTTTTCTCTCAAAAATGACGACTGCCAAAAGTCTTAAAAGGTTGAGAATTAGAGGGATTATATAGGAGTGGAGGAAGGTTCTGGATTGACGAAGGCAATCAAGGGATGAGATTAGGTCTTCCTAATCTTGACTAGATCCAAGGGTTAAAATAAAGCGGTGGTTAAGACGAAGTTGATTGGTCCACAGTGATAGCACATGGATAGGTTTAAAACACATGCAGGCCATCGATAAGATTTGATCTAACGATCAGCAAACCACCAGGCAACCCTCTCACAAAACAAACACAAAATGATACATCAGGAACGTGACAAGTGTTGGCATATAATTGGCTTGCAAACGCGCGTTAAAAATAATTACAGGCAGCACCCTGAAGTCTCTAGCGCTTTGATATTCTACCCAATCAAACTTTTTAATGAAAAATAATTTTTTCAAAATAGCATATTAACCCCAAAAAGTTTAAAATCACACTTTTATTAATGAAAACATTATTTTAAAAATGTTTAAAAAATGTTTAAAAATTCCCAAAAAATTATTAAAACAACATTTTAAGGGGAATTTAACACACAATCAATTTTAAGCAAAAATATACACATGTATGCACTTCTAATGTGTGTAGTGTGATTCAATTTATACCTTCTTGGATCATTGAAGAGGATTAGAGAGAATAATTCTGAGGTTCTTTGGATTCTAGGTTAGACAACCAATTTTGTCACTATTTCCAAATTAGTTGAACACTTATACAGTAAAGACTTAAGTAAGTCAAAGGTACAAGGTGCTTCAATCTCCCCCTTTGGAAATATGAGACAAAATCTCCTTTGAGTTTAGCTGAAACTCTTAGGGAACCAAAAATAAAACCTAGTCCTATACAAAAGATACTATCTACCCATTTCCTAGAAAGTCAAAAATTACAGAACTCAACTATTTACAAATTTTTACACTAGAAATGGTAGACAATCAGTAGAAGAGATTCCTGCAAATATGCACACTAAGATCAAGCAGTTTAGATGAAATGTGAACAAAATGATGAACCCGTAAGACTCAAATTTCTCCCCCATTTTGTCTCAAATGGACAAAGGGTAAAAATTAATGTCTTAAGAGTTTAATCAGCACATACCATACCTATAGAATTATGCAAATACAGAAATCTGTTATAGTCCAGAGGTTTAGTGAACATGTCTGCAAGTTGCAGATCAGTAGGTAGGTAATGGATTTCTAACTCCTTAGTCGCAACAAGTTCGCGTATAAAGTGAAGTCTTATTTTGATATGCTTAGTTCGCGAGTGTTGAACCGGGTTTTTAGATATGTTAATGGCGCTTTGATTGTCACAATACAATTGTAATTGATCTTCTTTAATCCCATAATCGCTTAACATTTGTTTTATCCATAACAATTGAGCACAGCAACTTTCAGCTGCTATATATTCGGACTCAGCCATAGATAAAGATGTGCAATTCTATTTTTTGCTAATCCAACCTACTAAATTATTGCCGACATAATAACAGGCACCTGATGTACTTTTACTGTCATCAGTACAACCGGCCCAATCAGCATCAGTATACCCTATGATGGTGCTACAGGTATCAGTAGTGTACCTAAGTCCAAGATTAAGAGTGCCTTTTATGTACTTTATAATACGTTTTACACACGATAAATGGCTCTCTTTAGGGTTATTCTGGTAACGAGCACACAGACATACAGCATACATTATATCTGGTCATGAGGCAGTTAGATAGAGTAGGCTACCAATCATACTACGATAAAGTGTGGAATCAACTGACTTTCCATTTTCATCTTTACATAATTTAACAGTAGTACTCATAGGCGTTTTGGCAACTTTAGCATTATCTAAACCAAATTTCTTAACAAGATCTAAGGCATACTTGGTTTGAGAGACAAATAATCCATCAGAATTCTGTTTCACTTGAAATCCTAAGAAAAGTTGTAGCTCCCCCATAAGGGACATGTGAAAATCCTTATGCATAATAGCAGAAAAGGATTTAACTTCAGATGTTGAAGTAGACCCAAAGATGATGTCGTCTACATAGACTTGGGCTATAATAATGTGTTTGTCAAAATGTTTGACAAAGAGGGTCTGGTCATTACCTCCTCTCTTAAAACCCTTATCCAACAAAAAGTTGGAAAGGCGTTCATACCAAGCTCTAGGAGCTTGTTTTAAGCCATACAAAGCCTTTTTTAGACGAAAGACATGGTCTGGGTATTTTGGGTCAATGAACCCTTTGGGTTGTTCTACATATGTCTCTTCGAAAAGAATTCCATTGAGGAAGGCAGACTTGACATCTATTTGATAAAGTGTAAATTTTAAGTGACACGCTATGGAGAAAAGAAGTCGAACAGATTCAAGACGAGTGACAGGGGAAAATGTCTCGCTAAAATCAATTCCTTCTATTTGTGAGTAACCTTGAGCAACTAGTCTAGCTTTGTTTCTAAGGGTTGCCCCATTTTCATCAGATTTGTTCTTAAAGATCCAACGTGTGCCAATAACATTTTTGTTTTGAGGCCGCGGTACAAGATACCATACATCGTGAATGACAAATTATAAAAGTTCTTCTTGCATAGCAGAAATCCAGTGTGTGTCATTCAATGCTTCATTAACATTTTTCGATTCCACAAGGGAAACGAAACATGCATAATTAGCATAATTTCTTAACTGGGATCTAGTACGAACTGGCTCATTAGGATTACCGACCGCGTTGTCAATCAGATGATCTTTAGAGACCCAGCCAGGTACTTCTTGACTCTCAATAGGTAATGAGTCATCTATTTCTGGTGAATCAGTTTTGAAATCATTTTCAGATTCAACCACAATAGGTGATTCAGATATCTTATTTTCGACAATAGTGTCGCTTACAATTACATTTATCGATTCCATAAGGGTCTTAGTACGCAGATTGTATATACGATAATCACGACTGTTTGGAGAGTAACCTAAAAAGATGGCTTTATCACCACGCGTCTCGAATTTAGACAGATGTTCTCTGTCTTTACAGACATAACACTGACTACCGAAAGTTCTTAGATATTTTAGATTAGGCTTCTTAGCGTACCACAACTCATAAGAGGTTTGTTTAGAGTTTTTCCTAAGATAAACCCTATTAATGATATGACAAGCAGTTCTAATAGATTCTACCCAGAAGTATTTAGGTAGAGATTTGGCATGCAGCATGACACGTGCCATCTCTTGAAGAGTTCGATTTTTCCTTTCGACAACACCGTTCTGCTGAGGAGTCTTAGGGGCACTAAATTCGTGTTTGTACCCGTTGTAGTCACAATATTCAACTATTCCCGTGTCTATGAACTCTCCCCCTCTATCGCTACGAATGCGATTGACTTGTGTGTCCTTCTCATTTTCAATTCTTAGTAAAATTTTCAAAAAATTCTGAAACGTGTCAGATTTATGTTTCAAGAAGGCAACCCAAGTGAATCGTGTGAAATCAACAACCATAACAAGGATATAACTATGTCCACAAAGACTAACAGTTCTAGAGGGACCAATAAGGTCCATATGGATGAGATCTAAAGGTCTAGAGGTGAGAATGTCTTTAACCTTTTTATGTGAAGTCTTAACTATTTTTCCTTCCTGGCAATGACCACAGACAACACTGGAAATAGGATTAATTTTAGGAATTCCTCTAACAATCTCTTGACTAGACAATCTACCAAGGATATCATAACTTAGGTGACCCATACGATTATGCCAGATTTCATTGTCATCTATTTTGACAATGTTACAGGCTTCAGAACTAGTCTTGATAGTATAACAATTGTCAGGTGTTCTAAATCCGGTAATAATGCATTCACCTTTATCATTTAGAATTTTACAATTGTTCTTTGAAAAGGTAACTGTATGGTCAGAGTCACAAAATTGTGATATACTTAGGAGGTTGGCTTTAAGGCCTTTAACTAATAGTACATTTTCCAGAACAGGCATTCCCTCTTCTTTTAGGGTTCCTTTACCTATGATCTGGGATGAAACTCCGTCACCAAAAACTACTTTACCTCCAGAAAATCTGGTTTTGTTTCAGAGTTTGGTTTCATCTCCTGTCATATGTTTGGAGCATCATGAATCTAAATACCAACCAGATGAAGTGTGTTCAGCTTTTAAGGCAGTGATAACAATGTTACACTTCATTTGGGGTAAAAGATCATCTTTTCTAACCCAAATAGCTCCTGTTTTAATTTTGCGCAAGTTTGCTCTCATTTGATAAAATTTTCGAGAAGTATCTTTTTGTCAAAAAAAATTTGGAGCAACAAACTGATTTTTGTGGAAAATTTGAGCTTTTGGTTTAGGAAGGTTTCTGGGAGCCTTTCTCTTAAATGAACTCTTAGTTTTGGTTTTTCTATTCCTGTAGTTAGAGTTTTTGTCAGGTTGTCTTGGAAGGACATAATGGTTACGATTTTGCCTAGAATAGTTAAAGTTCTTGTAAACAGGAGTGTTGTACACAGGGGTGTTTAGACGCCTAGCATAACAACTTTCAAAGGAATGACCATAAATGTCACAGTAGGAGCAATATTGATTGCTTGAGGGATGAACTTCCTTAGGAAAACTTCTAAAGATGGGTTTAACCGCATTCTGTTCATAATTCTTATTCCTAGGAGGTATGGTCTTAAAGGTAGATTCAGCCTTTCTGATCAAAGGACAGACGTATTTAGTCTCAAGTGTAGTGTCAACCTTAGAGTTACTAGACTCTCCGATGTCTTTCTGTTGTTCCTTTTGATCAAATTCCTTTTTAATAAAATGAAAGTCTGGACATGTTTCGATTGGTCTTTTGCCCCCAGACACAAACTTAATAGGTTCAACATTTTTAGTTTGTCTTAGGGCAAAATCCAATATCGGTTCTATCATCAGAATTGGTCTTGGAGTCAACAACAAAGTCAGTGAAACAATTTGAATTGTTTTCAAACTTAGAAATTTTTTTGAAAACAGTAGCTGTCTTTGTTTTTGCTTCCTCCAGTTCTAATAATGTTCCCTTGTATTTCATTTCCAGGGTTTCATTAGTTTTGGTTAACTCTTTTATTTTTTGATCAAAAGTTTCAATTTCAGATTGATGAGACAAACACTGGTTAGTGTACTCTTCGGCATTCAGCTTCACAATAAGACTTAGATCATCTAATTTCTTAGTCAGGTCTCTAACAGTCTTCTCCAGTCTAGTGCCTTTTTTAAGAGTTTTAGCATACAAAGTATGAATATCTGGGAGGTCATCTGTGTCTGAGTCGCTAAGTGAAGTGTGTGTAGTGACCCCTAACGATTCAGTTTTAGTACTCACGCACCCATTTACATCGTCGTTATCGAGATCACTTTGACTCACACACACGGAGCTAGAGCTAGCAACATTTTCATATAACAAGGCATCTAGTCCAGTCAAAGCAGTAGTCACACAAGCAGGAGTAGGAGCATCATTATCACACACAGGCATATCATCATTGTAAATGATCTTAGCATAAAAGGACATGCAAGGGTCAAGTACATTTGATGACTCAAGTTCCTCTTCATCAGAGTCACTTGAATCATCCCAAGTTTTGCAGACATTGGCTCTATTGTGTGTGTTGGTTTTATTCAGATTAACTCTGCAATCATGAGTAATGTGACCTAGTTTCCCACATCTAAAACATTCAATCTTTTTAAGATCTCTGTTCTTGAATCCTTTCTCTTCCACTCCTCTCTAGTCGGGGTAACTTCTCTAAAGAGGTGTGTGGCTGCTAAGGCATCACTATTATGGATGGAATGAGTGTTTAGGTTAATTATTAACATATTTGAACCTATAATTCCGTATTACACCTAAACCCCTCATTTTGAGCCCCTAAACAAGCCCGAAATATAACCTGGATTGGTCAAATATCTCCCTTAAGGGTATACCTATGCCCGGGCCAAACTTAAGATGTTTAAAATACCTAATCGAGTTCCCAAATCATTCTGGAATGTGCCCAAACAATGTCTACCCAAGTTATACATTTTATTATATTTAATCACTACATAATAAAAATTTAACTAACGTGCAATTTATTTATTTACGAATGTATACATTTGGCATAAATAAATCACATAATCATGCATATCATATTTAAGCAATTTATTCACGAAATTTATTTAATAAAATTTTATCAAATTAATGATTATGAAAACACGGGATGTTACAATTTCCTTCCTGGAACCAACGAAAATTTTGCTACCATATTTTCTAACTTGTTTGGAAAATCTAGTATAGTACATTTGATTGAGAGCCCACATAGTTGCCTTGCCTTATTATTTTGTTTTCTTTTTCTTCCCACATTTTACTTATTCAGAAAAACTTTTCTATGTTCTCTTGTTCGTGCTAGTTTTTATTTATCAAAATAACAGTTTCTTCATCTCTTTTGTTAGTTTTATATATTATAAAATAAAACGTACTATTTTTTTCTTTTTCATATTGTTTTATATTTTGGAAAATAATTTATTTTCTTTTTTGGTAATAGTTTTTATAAATTCAAACATAATTCAAACATTTTATTAATCCTTTTGTCCAAGTTTTTACTTATTAAAAAAACCCATTTTTTTATCTCTCTCTCTCTCTCTCTCTCTCTCTCTATATATATATATATATATATATATATATATATATATATATATATATATATATATATATATATATTACATTTTCTCGTCTTTTTTGTCCTAGTCATTTTTTACATGTAACTAAAAAATTTGTTTATTTTTTGTCTGAGCTTTTAATTATTAAAAAAATAAAGCTATTCATCTCGAGTTTTAGTTTATTAAAAAAGGTTCTTTTTGATTTCCAAATTACCCCATTTTTCTATTTAAAAAAACTATTTCTATATTTTCATTTTCCCAAGAATTGATTATAGTTTTGAAATTTAATGAAATCAAAAATTTAATATTTACAAAGGTGCCAAATAACCTCAATAAATTTTTTATTTTTCCTCAACATAATTTGTTCATTAAGTAACCACAGTAGAAAAATATTAGTTTTTCAGGTGACAAAACATATCTAACAAACAAAAAAAATCTTTAAAATAATCACTATCAAACACAAAAAAGTTGTAAAATAAAGGTTGTACTATATAATGAAATATAAAACACCAACATTTGACACAAAAACAAAACTACTACATGGCAGAGGGGGCCCACTCTCACCTCCCACCCAACCCTATATATATTGGAGTTTCCGCTTTAGAACTAGTATGACATTGGTGTAATCTTCAAAAAAATTGGTGCTTTAAAAGCGTGCGACTGTGTGATAATTGATTAATTTGCAAGTTTTCAAGTAAACCTTATTTAATTAGTGTCTACTTTTAAATCAAATAAATTATTTGAAAAGCGTGTGACTGTGTGATAATTGATTAATTTGTAAGTTTCCAAGTAAAACTTATTTAATTAGAGTCTACTTTTAAATCAAATAAATTCAGCCCTTAAACATGCATCTAAATCAACCCATCAAATAAAAACCTTGCGACACAGTAAATATGCTAAGACACAGATTTCAGGAAAAAAAACCTTTCGGGTAAAACCTTTATTTCACTATGAATTTATAAATCGCAACTTACAATTACATAGAGAAATCTCCAATGGACCAACGTGCATCCAACCCACAAAGACACGCAGTCTTGAACTCAGCAAGAGAATACACGCAGCACCCTCTAAGGACTCGCAGCCCAATCTTCACGCAGCAAGATCCTTAATGACACGCAACCATATGTTGTAGAGATGCACTCCACAAAAGATGAACAAAACAAAGTGTTCTTTGGTTCCAAAATATTCACAAAAGTATATGAGAATTTTGTGTGAATCAAAACATGAGTTTTGGGACTTAAAAATATGAAGACTTAAGGTGATAGAAATCTCAAAAACCTCTTTTCAAGTCTTGCAAAACAATTCCCCCGGAGTTGGATTTTATAAGGAAACCAAAAAGAGTTTTAAAATTTTGAAACTCTTGTCAGCGTCACGTACCCCGAACCGGTTCGGGTGTACCACGAACTCGTTACCCTCCCCCCAAACCGGTTCACCCTTCGGTTTGCAAAACTTTGTTGGTTTGGGGCTTAAACACATAGCATTCTCCATAAGATTTTTCTTAGAATTTGCTCCAATTTCAAAGGGCCATAACTTCTTCACCGTAGCTCGAATTGAGGTGTCGTTTCTTCTACTATCTTTGTGGCATCGATCTCTTCAACTTTCCAATTGACCGGACCTTCGGACGGTGGCTGTAAAATTACCAAAATGCCCTTGAACTTTCATATCTTGCCTTCTTTCACTGTTTTGACTTCTCTTGCGCGCCACATGCATAAAGTCCCTAAAATCGTGCAACATGAAGTCATTGAGGCAGATATGGGATACATGATGGAGATGTTGAATGCTTGATTCCAGGAATTTGGATAGAGTCTGTCATGTGAGATCGTGAAGAGATACGGCATACACAAATATAACATGTTGGTCATGAGAAAAATGTCCTTACAAATCTCCCCCTATGTATATGCCGGTACATACATAAAAATATCTAAATTATCAAATTGCCTATACAAATCTACCCTCCGATGAACCCAAAACTGGAATGATACAAATGAATAAGTCTTCATCGTTTGTTCTTCAAATCTTCAGGAGTCTCAAATCTTTTCTCATCAGGGTGTTTAACATATGATCATCAATGTAGTACCTACACACATGAGATAAATAAAAATTTCAAGTGACGTATCGAGTTTGAAATGAGATAGACATAGAAACTAATGAATAATAAAAGCATAAGTCAAGTCTCAAAAACTCCCCCACAATATGATAATTCTTTATCTCCCCCTTTTTATTATGTCCCCAAATAGATAAATGAGAAGAATAAATCAAACAAGCAAAATTGGGGTATCATGGTATTCAAAACAAGGGATCAAACAAATGGCAAACATGCTCTTGCAAGGAGATGCTCAAAAAATCTTCACAAACTATTTTTGGATTTTTCAAATTTTTTGCACAAAAATAAGATACAATTTGAAAAATATGTAAAACATGATACAAAAATCACACCATGGATTTTAAACTCAAACAATCAAGTCGTAGATATGGAATGAATGGGTGTGAACACATTCGATAGGTACATAAACTCAATCAATCATATGTGCACGATGCATATGTGTATTCCTAACGAATGAGCATCAAAAGTATCCTTAGGTGTAAAAAATTGTTGAATTTAGATGACATCATCTTATACAAATCAACAAATCAAAGTCAAATAATTTCCACACCAATAACGTCCAAAACTATTTAGCGCTTTTTCAAGACATTTAAGGACGTGCAAACCCATTTTAAATTCTCCATCCAAACACCCTCATATATATTTTCTTTTAGAGGTAATCTAAATTCTCAAACATTGGAGAATTGGTGCAAAAACCTAAATGGCCCATAATTGGCATGAATTTCTTTTTATTGCCTTTAAATTTTTTCGGGCTCTTTTAAACCTCTTTGGACCCCGGATAATAAAATACCTCAATTTTTTAGGTCCAATTTAAACGACGGCTTAATCGCAAAGGATAAATGAAAATCTTTCGTAGCCCTTCACCGTTTTCAAATAAAGCACACAACCTCACCAATGGCTCTTACATGCACAACTTTCTTATCAAGTTTTATCGCGCTTGGTTCGTTTTAAGGACAGGATTGAAGTGAAAACACCCAACCAACATGTGATAAGACAAGCACAATAATCAAACAAATCCATGCATGTGTGCAATAAAGAATATCATGAGTCAAACATGTAAGAAGTAACAACTAATTACATCTCAATGACTCCAAACATTATAAAGCACAAGGATGAATTGACCTATTGTCTCAAAACACTATCAAATAGTCACATGAAAATAATGGAATGATGTTGTGACTAAGTCATCCTACGTGTCCATCCATAAACGGTGCAAATAAAATACCAAAATCTTTTTGGATTTTCTCAAAAATTTAGCAAAATAAAATCTTTTTGTATTTTTTAGAAAAATAAAAACAAACATAAATGATACATACTAGCAATAGGCAAATAATATCATCATGAAAAACATCCTATGCTAATAAACAAGTCAAACCTCCATGAAATCTTGTGAAGTTTTGACCAAAAACTTAACTTGCTCACCTACTTGTGCAAACTCTCTCATGTAGTCTCCGGGAGCATGTAAAGTATCATGTGTGGCGAAAACATGTGTAGTAGCGAAACGTTACACATAACCCAACTTAAAACAAAATTCTTTAAGGTGTCCTCTCCTCTTGCAATGGGAACAAACATATATAGTCCTATGAACACCTTTCTCAAAAACTCTAGGAAGCTCTCTCCTAATAGGAATGGGACGCCTAGGTGGGTTAGGGTGAGACTCACGTGAATCAAACACTAAAGTGGGAACCGGCTCGGGTGCTAATTGGGAAGTAGAAGCACCGTCATGACTTATTCCTAACTTCTCACCTTTACCCTTATGAACCACCTTTCAACCTTCTTTGGTGTGTTCACAAAATTGACTTTGACCTCCCTGGTACGTTCAAGATCACTCTCTAGTTGGGATACACGTGTCGTTAGACTAGACAACGTGTTGGTCAAATCACACTTCTCCTTTCTTAAAACCTCCTTCTCTCTCTCCAAATCTAAAACCCAATGACCTAAATCCCTATTATACTTATTTGTTTTCAAGGTCCTCGTGCACAAATCTCTAACGCTTTTTGGATCTCACTTTCATCTCCACTCTCCTCCTCTCTTTCTTCCTCACTAGAAGAACACAAATCAATATCATCGCTCTCGTGTGCACTATCGTGAGACAAAGTGGGTGTGCTCACACAACTAGAAAAAGCGTAATCATCCCATGTGCTAAACCTTTATCGTGCTCATCTCCATCATCTTCCTCACTATCACTAAGTGTGGCAGGCATGGCTACTTTCTTCCCTTTTTTTCTAAGCCATGTAGGACACTCAAACGACTTATGCCCCTCATCCCCACATTCAAAACAAGTCGCGTTTTCCAAATCTTCCTCACACTCCTCATCGGAGTCATTATCTTTTTCCTTCGCATGGCTTTCTTTGGCCTTCCCTTTCTTTTTATTTTTCTCAAAAAATCTATTTTTATTGGAAGAATTATTTTTGTTCATGTTGAGAAACTTTTTAATTTTTTTCGCAAACAAGGCCATATCATTAAAATCAAAGTCTCCCTCAGACTCACACACTTTTTCTTTCTTTTTCTTACACTAAGTCTTTAAAGCAATGTCATTATCCTTAGCCTTAATGGTTTTGGAAAACATGTCAATCTCATAGGTTTTAAGATCTCCTATGAGTTCTTCCAATTTAAGTGATTTCAAATTTCCTAAAGAGTTCAAAACAGTAACTTCAGGAATAAATCGCTTTGGGAGAGATCTCAAAATCTTTTTAACGACACGCGTGTTATCAACCACCTCACCTAAATTAAAACATGTGTTAACAATGTCTGACAAACGTTCATAAAAATCATCAAATCATTCGAACTCAGACATGGTGATAGTCCCAAATTGGGTAGCCAAATTTTGTAATTTTGATTCTTTAACCGCGTTCGTACCCTCATGTGTCAATTATAAAACATTCCAAGCCTCTTTAGACGTGGTGCACGTCATAATTCGGCGAAACTCGTCAGGAGTGACAGCTCCAGAAATAGCACTCAGACCACGGGAATTAAAATTAGACATTTTATAATCATCTTCGGTCCAGGCTGACACGGGTTTTAAAGAGGTGACTGTGGGAGGAGTCCACCCATTTTCACAGAGCAACCAAACACGCTCGTCAATAGCTTTTAAACTATATTTCATGCGATCTTTCCAATAGGCATAATTATTCCCATAAAAAATAGGCACCTTATTAAATGAGCATTCCATTGGAAAAATTGCACTTTTTCAAAAAAAAACTATCACACAATTTTGCGGAAAATAGGAATACTCAATAATTTAGAGTAATGTGCTCTAATACCAATTTGAAACATATGTATGATGTTTGATACTTGATTAAATTAAATTCGCAAGTTTCCAAGTAAACCTTATTTACTTAGAATCTACTTTTAAATCAAATAAATTCAGCCCCTAAACATGCATCTAAATCAACCCATCAAATAAAAATCATGCGACACAGTAAATATGCTGAGACACAGATTTCAGGAAAAAAACCTTTCGGGTAAAGCCTTTATTTCACTATGAATTTATAAATCGCAACTTGCAATTACATAGAGAAATCTTCAATGGATCAATGCGCAGCTAACCCACAAAGACACGCAGTCTTGAACTGAGCAAGAGAATACACGCAGCACCCTCCAAGGACTCGTAGCCCAATCTTCAACAAAGAATCTTCACGCAGCAAGATCCTTAATGACACGCAGCCATATGTTGTAGAGACGCACTCCACAAAATATGAACAAAACAAAGTGTTCTTTGGTTCCAAAAGATTCACAAAAGTATATGAGAATTTTGTGTGAATCCAAACATGAGTTTTGGGACTCAAAAATATGAAGACTTGATGTGATAGAACTCCCAAAAACGTCTTTTCAAGTTTTCTAAAATAACTCCCCCGAAGTTGGCTTTTATATGGAAACCAAAAAGAGTATTAAAAATTTGGAACACTTGCCCGAACCGGTTCACCCTTCGGTTCGCAAAACTTCGCTGGTTTGGGGCTTAAACACATAGCATTATCTTTAAGATTTTTCTTGGAATTTTCTACAATTTCAAAGGGCCATAACTTCTTCACCGTAGCTCGGATTGAGGTGTAGTTTCTTCCAGTATCTTCGTGGCATCGAGCTCTTCAACGTTTCAGTTGATCAGACCTGCGGACGGTGGCTGTAAAATTACCAAAATTCCCTTGAAATTTCATATATTGCCTTCTTTCACTATTTTGACTTCTCTTGCATACCACATGCATAAAGTCCCTAAAATCGTGGAACATGAAGTCGTTGAGGTAGATATGGGACACATGATGGAGATGTTGAATGCTTGATTCTAGGAATTCGGATAGAGGCCGTCATGTGAGATCGTGAAGAGACGTGCCGAATGTAGCTGCGTACGACATACACAAATGTAACATGTTGGTCATGAGAAAAATGTCCTTACAGTGCTTATGGATACTTATATTTATAAAAAAAAAATTACATTACTTAGTTTATATTTTTCTTTTAAACAATAGATATTTATCAAATTAGGTTCCCCCCACCTCAAAACTTATCTCTCTAGGTCTCCTCAAAGAAACTACCACTCACTTTGGATGCTTTATAGAGAAAAGAAGAGAATGTTAATCTGTGCAGGCCCCCACCTCAGATTGATCGATTATATCTAACTCTGAGCTTTCTACAAATCAACTTCAACAGTCCTTATCTTACTGGGTGAGATCCTTGGTCGGATCGGTATGTATGTGTCCTCTCCTAATGAGTCTACAGCGAAAATATAATTTGACTTACAAAATACCCGTAGGTATCGGTTTGTAGTCGTTAATCTAGGAGCACCGCATCACTCCCTATGACACGCAGTCGATCAGCCCAGTACCTCCCGCAAGTGGAACCTATGGTCAGTCCAGTTACTTTCCAAGGCACCTATATTCGGCAACAAAACTACCAGCAAAATAATACTTTAGGTTCTGCAAATAACTCACACAAAAAGTCTGGGATTTGTGAATTGTAAAACAAAATTTTGAACCCTAAAAAAGATGGAGAATAAACCAAAAACACTCAAAATGTATTCTGTTAACCTCGGTGTTTTCTCCACACAAAATTCCATAGCCTGACACCCTTTATATACTTAAATACAAGGCGGTCACGTGTAGGCTAAAAGCAATTGTCGTTCGAACGAAACACGACGTCATTCGAGCGACACTCCATCTCATTCGAACGAGACGTGATGTCGTTTTAACGACAATCACTGATCCTCCTTAATATTGGTTCCATAGATGCATATGGTTAGAGGATAAATTGTTTACTTGTGTTTAAATTTGATGATTCCATATTCTCAGTTCATTTTAGAGGGTACTTAAGTAATATGCCTTAAATTTTCAAGGGTACACTCGTAATTAGGTGCCTTAGACCCAATTGGCGATTGCGTGTGCTAGCCGTCATTTGATGGTGTGTTGGTTAATGATGAGATTTACATTAAAAGTTGCTCAAGCCCATTATTTCCCCCATTACAGTTGGTTCACTTAATTACCCAACATTTTCATCTTTCAAGTTTTCTTGAGAACCTTTGTGTTGCCATACTATATAAGTATCTTTTTTCTCTTACTTTTTTCCTTTGCTGTGATTTTTTTCAAAATAACCACTTTTTATTCCCATTTTCTATTATTTGTTTGCAAAAATGTTTTACATAAGGAAATTGGGCAGTATGAGGCTTTTAGGATCTATTACATTCCTTCATGGGTGATTATGGAGTTATACTCAAGTCCCTCGGACATTATAACATAGATGGAGGCCATTCACCCTTCTCCCCATCTGTGGCTGAAGCCGGAATTACTTTACCTACCAATTACTTGTTTCTTGAATTTTGTCAATTTTTTGATGTCGTCCCTGTCCAATGTTCTCATAATATATAGAGGATATCAATGGTGTAAATAGGACAAACGAACTTTATGGGACCTAACTAGGGATCAAGAGATTCGTTTCTATTACACATGGGTAAAGAGCAATGAATAAGTCTATTACTTGAAGATAAGAAGGGTTGAGAGGGCTCTGGTGATCAATTTGTTGTACTCTGACAAGGAGTACTAGGCCCACAAGTTCATTGCTAAGGATCGTGAGCACTTACCCATCCTAGAGGTTGGTGATCCTCACTAGTGTAACAACCCCCTTTTTTTCACATACTGGTTGGCCATTCCAATACACCGAAGATAGGATGCGTTAAGCAATTTACATTATTCTCAGCATCAACACGTAGTAGTAGTAATAATAATAATAATAATAATAATAATAATAATAATAATAATAATAATAATAATAATAATAATAATAATAATAATAATAATAATAATAATAATAATAATAATAATAATAATAATAATAATAATAATAATAGTGTAACACCCCGTATTTTAAAGCAATTTAAATTACACATATGCACATAATTTTAATTGAAACCGAGAAATAAATTAACTTAAATAAATATTAGGTAGCGTATAAAAGGATTAATATTTATTTTTATTTATATTTACTTGTGTGATAAATAAATGAAAACATGTTAAATTATATTACGTAGTGAGTGAGTTAAAGCGATGGCTTTATCGGTATCTCATTCGAGACATGCGGATAGAGTCGTGTCAGTCATGAGATGAAAATTTATGTTAGATAAATCGAATGGTAATTTTGACTGCGCCAACCGTCCGGAATGGGTCGAAATAGTTCAAAATAGGTACTCAGGGGTTATAATTGGGTTCTGGGCGCTCTTTAGGCTAGACGGAAGCCGGAAAGGGGTATTCAGGTCATTTTACATATGAGGGTTGACTCAATTTCTAGATATGGGTGTTTTAGATTTATATTTAAGTAAGATGGATAAAAAAGGTATCCATCCAACCATCCAAAAGGCAAGGGTTTTGAGAGAAGATAGAAAAATGAAAAGAAATGGGAGAAAATAAGAAGATAAAAGGATCCGGGGTGAAGATCAAGTGATTTCGAGTTGGAGATCATTATCAAGATAGGAATACAAGAAGTAAATCTCATAAATCCATCACTCTCAAGGCAAGTATTTAACTTGATCTAATGATTATTAATCTTGATATAAACTCATTCATTTTATGAATTAGTTGTTCGTGATGAATTTTACCTACAAACCTGTTGAATTATGTTTGGTAATGGATTAGTATTCATATTTGGGGATTCCGTGAAAGTTAAAACCACTTTCAGTGAAGGGGAAAGATAAAATTCCATCAAAAGTTTGCCTTGGCGGCCCAACAAATCGAATCGGTTCACTGGTGGAGCAAACTGATATGCTAATTAAACTGGTTCGGTCCATCCAGCAAACCGGTTCAATTTAAATGGCTAGTATCCTCTGCCTTAGGTTATTTTTTGTGGATCGTTTAAAAGTCGACATGGATTATGAGGTCCGGGGAATGGAGTGAAGCTTCTGGGAATTTAGAGGGAAGGTTAGGAAGTGCCTTAGGCTAATCGAAAATGAATTATAGATAAGAAATTACGGGTGTAATAGGGTGAATGTACTCGGGTGATAATTGTGAAACCGAGTTAGGATTTCGGAAATGATTAGGCTAAGTGCAGCATGTTGGCCAGAAATATGAAGTTAGAGAGTTAAACATAAGTAAGTGAACACTTGGCAAAAATCGGGAACACACACACACACACATATATATATATATATATATATATATATATATATATATATATATATACGTATCGAGTGAAACCATTATATATGGCTATATCTATATGTGATTGAGTTTATGTGAACTCACATACTCTAGTTATGTTATCGTGGAGGTTGCGCTTAGTGGGCGGTCTACACTGGCATTGACCACCAGGTGTTGGATTCCTCCCTATGTCATAGTACTGTTGCATGACCACTATAGATGAGTTTCGAGTCCGATTGGGGTAATGTGTTTTGGTTGTGACCCATGGATGTATAGTTATGACCGCCTCCATTATATGTTTGCGATTTGGGATTGGTGGTGAGATTCCGACCCGGTGACACATGAGTGGTACATGATGTACTTGGAGTCTTCTAGCATACTAGGGATGCATCCTGGAGGCCAACTCGAGGATGCTATGTACATACATATAAAAGAGTGATATATATATATATATATATATATATATATATATATGTACTTAAACGATTGTGTAGACTCTAAATTATAACTAGTGTATAGTTATGTTGCTTGTGTAGCAGTATGAATACAATTGAGAAATACTACATGATAAGTTATGTGGAATATAAGTAATAAATAAAGAAAAGTAACATACGAGTAGTACGTATGGGTTAGATGTTAGCGGATTTGTTTATGTTGAGAATGGCTAGACTAGTTAGGCGAGGTAGCATAACTAGGTAATTAAAAAATGCGTTAGGTGTGCACTGTAGATAAGGGGTGAGGATAATTTCATGTGGTTGTGACACTAGATGAACATGAATAATTATTGATACTTATTTATTAATGCATTTAAATACTTGCAACTATTTTCAAAATGTTTTGGGCGTTATCCTGTATCAAAAATATTTTCAAAACCTTTTAGTTGCTCTGCCACAAGAACACCAGGGTTAGCTTTTCATTCCACTCAAACTATATTGTAGCAATTGTAGATGCATGTAGGATTTACTTAGATGCCTCTTTCCATTCTATCTAGTTACGATGTTATTCCAATATTTCTTTTGGGAATGTCACCTGCAGTTGGACAGCTTTAATATCAAACTTTGTTTATAGTATTTCATTTTGCATTATGATTATTGTACTTGGGATTTACCGAGAGTTCATTCGGTTAGTTATTTATTTATGCTATCAGTACTCATTGATGCTCTAAAAATAGTGTATTATTCAAGTGCAAATATTTCGCAATTACTACCGGGTAAGTATGGAATCGTATTCCACAGGGATTGAATACTCCTAATAGAACTAGAGTGGGTTAAAAGATATTCTCTCAACGTCACAATGATATAAGATAAAGTGTAAAAGAAGATTTGTTGTTTGAAGAGGTGAGATTAAGTAACCGCTATACTAAATTATGTTTAATTAATAAAGAACGAGTTAACTATGATGATAAACTGAAACGAACTAAGATAAGCTTAAGTTCAAGAGATAAAAGGATTGAGGATCATTCTCCCACCTCGGATTCACTAAAAAGATAATTGGATATGATTGAAATTAATTCTAATCGAGCATAACTAATTAAGTCTGAACATCAACCATGTAGAGACAATACTCATCGATGGATGATTAGGGGTTAATTAGTTCTTGATAAATGGGATGGGTTTATAGTAAAGCATCAAACACTACCCTTGCATGACAAGGGAAGTTAAGAGACTAAGATACTCCAATACCAACACACGAAGTTCCATTAGAACAATTATAAACCAAACCCTAAATATGATGTTCAAGCATCCAAGGTGGGATCATGATCCCCAACTATAAGTCTAGCTACTCATAGTGGAAACTAAGTTACTCGTGCAAAATAACAACATACTTAAGCAAGTCATCTTGTTAAACACAAACCAATACAATAGATGGTAATAAATGCAAATTAAAGCTAAGAAAACAAGTAGAGAAGAAGTAAATGAAACTTTCTTGCATTAATAACAACAAATTTGTAAGTAGTCAATACTTTACATATGCGTAAGAACTATAAATGAACTTGACCTAGGAGGGACAAGATATAGTTTCTAAAATTGGAAACTTTCTAAGTATACAAAAAGGAAACAAAAGGTTAAAACCCCTAAAATATCTCAGAATGCAAAATTGTAATAAGCTAGAACAGGGGCGAATCGATTCGAAAAGAAGCCAAATCTATTCACAAAAGAGGAACCGCTTCACTCGGCCAAACCAAATCAATTCGAAAAGAAGCCGAATCGATTCAGGCATGCTTCCATCCTGAGTGCAATGGTTTATTAAGGTGCATGCTCCAAAGAAATGCCCGTAACCTCTTCGATACAACTCGGATTCATACTCCGTCAGAGGCCACGCGAAGATGAATCAAAGGGCTTCAAATCGTGGAGAGTTCGGGATCAAAATCTGAATGCTAAATTTACTAAAATGCCCCTGACTTTACAACTATCAATGAAACTTTCTTGGGATTCAACCAAACTTAATATCTTGTATTCTCGAGACCTATAAAAGCTCAAATAAGGCACAAACACACACAATATATATATATATATATATATATATATATATATGATGATGATGATGACGATGATGATGATGATGGTGAAAATAGGGGTTAATCAATAAATGAGCATAAGAACCGGGAATAATATACACGGGAATGCTAGAATGCACAAATTAACGGGGTATTAAATGCAATAAACATGACTAATCACACCCCCTCACTTAGACATTTCTAGTCCCGAGCAATGAATACGATGAAACAAGAGCCATCAATAAAACCAGAACAGAAGAAATATGTACAAATAAGAAAAATGCCCCTTTCACGAGCAAACGATTGCATTTACCATATGTAATAAGTCGTTGAACCCCTAGGCGGCCCTAGGTGACGAGTATTGTCTCGTGAGGGTTTTCAGGGATGACACCCACAAACATCGAGTCAACTCATACAATGATAACCCGAAAACCAATGCATAGCTCAACAATAATCAAAGAAAGCAAAATCGATTAACAAAGTGAACGATGCTCACATAAAAGTTGGTAATTATTGACATTATAAGACGAATTTTAATAAAAATTGAAACCGTAAAAATGCGAAATCAGCGGACACATGTGGCAATTTAGATTTGGAAAAACTTTTATAAAACATGTAGATGCTAAAGCATTAATGACTCAAGTTCTCTCTGGTTGTTACACTTAATAAATGAAAGCTCTTCGAAATGGGATGTAACACGCATGGGACATGCGGGCATAAGGAGTAATTGTAAATGGAAACTAGGTCGTGCACATGTCATCAATGAAGAACGATAAATAAAAGTAAAAAATACAATATCATGAAAGGATATTGTATATAAACCGAGGTGAAATTCACTCTAACAGATTATCGCAAGTGTTCCACCTTTGAAGCAACTTCACCCTAGGATCAAATAGGACTTTTCGGGTATGTAATTGGGGTAGGCTAGGGTTTGGAAACGAAAGACTATTTATGGGAACAAAGGGGATTAGGAATAACACGCGAGATAATGGAATAAGTGGGCAATTTAAGAATTGGATTTCAAGTTCCAAAAGCAAGATACTCATGAGAGTAGGACTTCTATTTACATACACGCGGTGAAATGGGATTCACGAATGTTGGAGCCATTTATTCAATTTTTCTTGTTTTTCTCTTTCTTTTCTTTCTTTTTCTTTTCTTTATTTTTTTCCTAGCCCACTCGTTACTTGATTGCAATCCACATAAGACAAACATCATTCAATCCCAGGAATAATCCCAAATCGAGGTGCAGGAGGTGTATATAAGGGTAAAAACTCCAATGTGGAGTTGGTTAGGGAATTTGGGACGCAAAGAAAGGTCATAATAAGTCTCAACGGCGTTGATTAGGGAAAATTATAAGGGTAAGGCTAAGGTCTTATGGGTTAAATAAAAAATAAGTCCTATGATCCTTTCCTAGGGTTTCACATGATTCTCGAGACACAACACTATTGAAAATCATGCTCAAGTGTCAATTTCATGATAAAGTCAATTAATATGCAATCAATGAAAAGAAAGTGAGATTGTCAACAAGAAACTTTTTTAGAGAAAGAGAAAGAGTAATTGTGTATGCTCACAGTTGAAGGTTTGTCTCGAATCTCACTTATAAAAGTGTATAGAATGCGCTTATCATCAACGAATTGGAATAGCTTTAAATCAAATCATAAAAAATTATTTATGTATTGTGCTCATGGGATTCACAGTTTAATTTCATGAAGTTATTCACAATGCTAATAATATATGGGCTAAAGTCTAATAATTCATAAACTCTAAGCATGAATCATCGCTATACAAAAGGATAGGGCGGTCATATACATAATCATTGGAGACAAGAGAGAAAAAGAAGAATTTGATTTTTTTTATTTTTTTTAAATAAATGCGAATTAATAATAACATATTAATCGGTTGCATAAATGTAATTCACACCCCCTAAATTGAAATATACATTGCCCCAATGTTAGTAGGGACAAAAATGAAAAAGTGGGTTAGAAAATATTCACCCCATAAGGAGAAAATCCCGAGAAGCACAACAGCATACCTGTTAACATGTTATTACAAGACAATATATACAATAAATAGATATATACAAATGCAAATGCAAATAAGAAAAAGAAACGGAGAAATTTCATTAATAATATCAAGTTGTGTACGTGGGATTAAAAACCAAAAATAGAAAATACAATAAATGTACTCTCTCAACTCTCAAGTTGCACAACTCAAAACTAACCAAAAAAACTAGCAAAAATTATCAATAAGTAGAGATACTAAAATAGTAGCAGCAGATAAGGGCAGCTCCTAAGGGAGACTCGATGATTCGGGTGCGTTGGGGTCACGCGACGCATAAGGAGAATAAAGTTATGGTGGCACAGATGCCTCACCCCCACGAATATGAGAGAATAACTCCATCTGTGCTCAGGTGAGCATAGAAATATCGTGATGGTAGTCACCCCTGAACGAAGTAAAATCATCCTAGAGAGCATCCATCCTGACGCCCAAATCTCTAATCGGGTCTACCGTAGGTGGAACCGGGGGTGGCACCTGCACAATATCGGGCATAGTCACGCCAGCAACATCTAAGTCGCCCTACAGCCGGATGATCCATCATCCTCTTCTTTCGTCACTCCCAATAATCCTTACCCAAAGTCTTCTCAATTGCTTAATTGTCGAGCATCATTGGAAGCCTCAAAAAAAATTCGGTCCCTGCCACCTCACAACTCGCATGTCTGCGTATTCGAGACACAAGTTGCGCGTAAGGGAGAGTAGTCAATCCCTTATTGCAGTAGGTGGATTTTAACATCTATTGAAGCACTATTATGGAGAGGCTAACGATTAAATTCACATCTGAAAGGTGGTAGAGGAAGTGGGCCTGCTTGGAGAGAAGAATGGATTTTGTTTGGGTTGGTATTATGGAATTGATGACAACCAAGTGCATAAGCCGATGGATGTTGGGCATACCAATTGTTGGGAAAGTGTCCCCGGCCCATAATTTTTTGGGCACCAGACGCGCAATAAGTTTCTCATTAGACAACTTCCCCTCACCAGCAAAGGGTAATCATAATCCTCAGGGTTATCAGCCCCAGTCAAATGTAATGCCAGTATAAGCTTGGAGATCAGAATTCTCCTACCCCTCACATAAGCCTCGTAAGTCTCATCTCCAAATGAGACGACTGAAGCTTAGAATCTACAAGCGTGCTCTTCATTTACCTCTCCCCCTGTCTAGGTGGGCCTCCCATGAGAACTTTCCAAAGTACCGCCGAACGGAGTTAGGTAACTCTTCTATGTACACAGGCCTCTCAATAGCGATGGCCCGGCTGGATGGGAATTTGGCTTTGTAGAAGTCCCTCTATTCCTTAGTGCGGAAGGATTCAAACCCAATTCGACCGGTAACGGCGGTGGTCATTGGTTTGGAAGCCATAGCACCCTACAAAAAAATAATCTGATATATACACAATGAGTGCAATGCATAAAATTAAAGTATAGCGTGAAAATGGATAAAAAGGGAACGGAGGGTGCACATCGGAATAAATCGGTCGAAAAAGAGAAGCCGACGCGCACCACAATCAAACAAGGACAAATCAATATGAATGTGCGATAAATGGTGCATAAATGAATCAATTGTGCGCACATAACCCGTTAGGCATTTTATCTAACACTTTGTGTGCATTGTATGGAAACTAGGGTGAAATTGCCATTGATTCATGAAACATCCCCAACAAATGCCACTTTAATCAGCAAAACAGTATACACATGTTGTATTTTTTGGATAAACAAGAGAATTATAAAAGAAATTGGGTATTTCATGAAAAATAAGTAAAGATAAACAACTTTGGTTTTTCACCCTACCTTGAATGAAAAGAACACAAATTACGAGTTAAAATGGACAAAGTAAAGATTATAAGGTTACCTTGGATGAGGTTGACTTGAGAAAGTAAGAGATTTTTTTGGAAGGGGAACTGATTTTTGAGAGGGGATATATCGTAGGGCACAAGGTGGCGAAACAGTAGGAAAGAATTGGGATTTTAAAGGAACTAGGGAATTTTAAAAGACCTGACCAAATCGAATCAATTCGTGTGAGAACTGAATCGATTCGCTAAGTTCGAATTCTTGCACTATCTTTCATCGAATTGATTCAGATTTTCATCGAATTGATTCAGATTTTCATCGAATCGATTCGCAATTCCCAGACCTGACTACTTACTCCAACCGAATTGATTCAGATTTGCACCGAATCGATTCACTAATGTGTACATGTTCACTGGATGGGATCGAATCGATTCAGTTCTCATCCGAATTGATTCGCAAATAGGGACCTGCTTCCTGGACCTAATCGAATTGTTTCGGCTTTCACCCAAATCGATTCGCACATAAACTTCAATGTTTCTGCTTCCGTTGGATTAGCTAACTCAAGAAATACAACTAAATGGATGGATTCTTTGGTTTTCTAAGGACCCTTTGAGTGTATTAAAGACGTGCAAAGGTTCGGGACCAAAAAAAATGCCAACCCCACATATGTCGGGGTTGCTCGGCACAAAAATTGAGTTTGGTTGAACCTATCCATCCCCATAAATGGGGTCGGACAACGGAATCGATTTCGTATATGGTTCAAATAAATCTAAAAATGGTTTAAGCTGTTGACCGTTCATCTTAAACGCATTCCCATCTTGTGGGTTTTCCACCTCTATCGCACCGTGATGATAGACGGTCTTTATGATGTACGGACCCGTCCACCTCGACCTTAACTTCCCTGGAAAAAGATGTAACCGAAAATTGTACAAGATTATCTTCTGGAGAGGGTGAAATGATTTTCGAGATATGTTCTTATCATGCTTCGCTTTCACCGTCTCTTTATAAATTCTCTCATTCTCGTAAGAATCGTTCTGGATTTCCTCCAACTAATTGAGTTGGAGCATCCGTTTCTTTCCAGCTTTATCTAACTCAAACTCAATTTTTTTATCGACTAATAGTCCTTGTGTTCGAGTTTGATAAGGAGATAGCATGGTTTATCATACAAAACTCTAAAGGGAGACACGCTTAGAGGAGTTTTGTAGGTCGTGTGATTGTACCATAAAGCATCAGTTAGCCTAAGAGACCAATCCTTGTGGTTGGGATTGATCATCTTCTCTATGACGTGTTTGATTTCTCGGTTGGCCAACTCAGCTTGGCCACTAGTCTGAGGGTGGTTGGTCATTCCAACTTTATGAATGGCCTTATGCTTTCGCATGAGATTAGCAAACGGAGTATTACAAAAATGGGTTTCATTGTTGGTCGAGCGCGAACCGTTTGCTCATGTAAGGGCGGTGTCATTATTTTTGGTTTTCCACCTCAATACAGAAGCCTAAACTGAAACTACACTTATGAAATAAGTATCGCGGTACATCGCGTATCGTAAGCAATCCACAGGGAGTGTCATATAAATCATAACGGATTTACTATTTCAAGAATAAAAGTGTAAAAGTGGATTTGGGTTTAAAACGAGAAAAAGGTAAAGAGAAGTTAACATTATACTAGAACTAAAACGAAAGTCGGGATCTCATCCCCACTATGGGCTAAACAACTAATAGTTGGAATTTCGGTTCGAAAGCTATTTAACTGAGCATATTCAATTAATCATAAACATCACACAATAAGGAATATAATCCAAAGTTGCGAGATTAAACATTTAACAGAAAATTATCACACGTGGATTAAATTCGTATTTTCGCTATAAACACTAACATTACATGAAAAAGAAAATTAAGCGCATAACAATCCAACTTTAATACGCGAGGTTTCAATTAAACGCAATTTTACAAAAAATATAACTTTCGGAGCCCAACGCCCATTAATGGCGAAAACACAATCCCAACCCAATATCTATGGGCAATAGATGGTAAAAACTAAATTAGACACTAATTAAAACTAATTAAAGCAATAAATAAATGAAATACAAGAATTAACTCGGCAAGAAATTAAATACACAAAGGAAATAAAGCATGGAAACTAAGGAAATGCAATAAGGAAACAATGAATAGTAATGTTACATATATAAATGGACAAATATTCAAGAGAAAAGGATAAGTGGGGTAAAAGCTCCCAAGAAACAAACCCGAAAACTAATACAAATGATAGATTTTTCATCAAAATGAAGAGAAAATGTATTTATACATAAACCCTATGTGGCAAACTTGTAAATAAGAAAGCTAAATATAGGGGACCGAATTGATTCGGTAGAAACTTAATCGATTCAAAAATAGGGGAAGAAAAAAAAGTTACTTCTGTGGCAAATCGAATCGATCCGGTTTTGGCCGAATCGATTCGCCCCTACAGGTCTGCATTCTGTAACTTTGTCCAACTTTACGAAAAATGCCAAAACCTCTTCGTTATAACTCGAAATTGGGCACGGTCGAAGTCTACGCGAAGATAACTCAGAGGGAGACAACATACAAGAAGACATTGGGCCAAAAACCCAAATTATGAAATGATTAAAATGCCCTTGAATGTGACATTGATTGTGATTTTGAAGACAAAACCATCCTAAAAATTCCATAACTTCTTCATTATACATCGGAATCATGCACTGTTAGTGGACACATGAAGAGAAATTAAAGGGATTCAACTTCTGTGAAGAGGTCGGGATTAAAATCCAAATGATGAAATTACCAAAATGCCCCGGAATCTGCAATATTCAATGAAACTTTTTCAGAAAGCGACCAAATTTCACACTAAGCACCAAAATGCATATAAAAGCTCAATTATACCTCATATAGCATGTTAACATAATAAACGGAGGTTGTCTGGTTAACGAGCATAAATATAGGAATTAAGGTATTCGAGGCGGCTAGAATACATAAGTTTAAAGGTGAATAAATACAATATTCATGCCGAATCACACACCCTAACTTACACATTGCTAGTCCCTAGTAATGAAGTACAAAGCAAGAAGAACTAAAAGTAAACCACAAAAAGGAGATATGTACAAAGGGGATAAATGCCACTTTCGCGGGTGAACGATTGCATTTAGCATATGAAATAAGCCTTTAAACCCTAGGTTGCCCTAGTGGACAAGTGTCGTCTCGTAAGGATTTCAGTGATGAAACCCACAAATATTAAAGTTTCCTCAAAATATGCCCAAACCAACAAAATAGACAAGATCAACAATAACGAACAAAACTTCAACATGTTATTAGCATTGCGAATGAATTCACACAAAAGTTCATAATTACTAACATTATAGAACTAACTTTGTTGAATTGAAACCTTAAAAGTGGGAGGAGAGAGCACACGCAAAATAAGATTTGGCAAAAACTTATATAAATCGGATAAACATAAAAGCATGCATATATCAATCTTCATTGGGCATTACAATCAATAAATGAAATCACTTTAAAAGGGTGGCTAATAAACAGGACATGCGAGCATAAAGAGTAAATGTAAATGAAAACTAGGTCGCGCACATGTCACAAATGAAGAACTCTATATATAAAATGAAAAACATGTAATCTCAAGGAAAGATACTGCTCATTAAAGGAGGCAGAATGCATTTTCACAGATTATCAAACTATTTCAGCTTTTCAATTAAAATCACCCTAATATCACATAGGACTTCTATAGGGTTGTAATGTAGGTTTGGGGTTAAGGCACGAATTAAATAAATATATACGGATTCAAAGTGTTCGGTGATGAGAACTCGGGATAATGTGAAATGCGAGAAATTCCAAAATTGGAAAAACAAGCATTAAATATGACAATAGGAGAGCGACAAGGATTATTGAACATGATATACAACATATACAACTTTCTCTTTTCTTTTCTTTTCTTCTTTTTCTAACTTTTTCTTTTGTTTTCTTTTGTTTTTCGTTTTTTCTTTTCTTTTTCACTACACTTTTTTTCTACTTTTCTCACTATTTTCTAGCTTAATTGAAACCACAAGACAATAACATCATTCAATCCCGGGTAATATTCCAAAAAAAGGTATGGAAGGTAATATGTATAGTTTAGGGGAGAAATGGTATCTAATCCTATTATAATCATATCTTAGTTAGGATATTTAACTTAGTGGGAGAGCGATATCTTATTAGGTTGATCATAGTTAATAAAGGAGAATTAATTTAGGGGGAGTATTTATTTTACATGCATTTAATATTATTGCTATTCCCTATGCGTTTGATAGTTTGCTTAAGTATGCAGAAATTCTTCTAAGTGGAAACTTTCATCGGCAAAGCTATTTATCCTAAGTGTTCTTTAAGTCAAGCTTCTTAATTTTATTTTTGGGTGGGAAGTGTTTGAGTCTAGTAAAGCTTGACGGCCCTTTAGGATTTTGTTTTGGTTTTTGTCCCGGAATAGCCAAAGGGGGAGATTTGTAAGGTCATAAATTTTCAATTGAGTCTTATGTAGTGTTGGCTCAATTCCGGACAAAACCATTTGAGTCATAGGATAGAAGTTTTCCCTATCAAGCCTATGACGAGTTTGAGAAATTGAAGATGTAGCGGCCCAGAATTTAAAAGCTTTATCATTGCCGATTTTTGTGCTAAGTTTCACGTCATCAACATGTGGATTCCAATGTCTCCTAAAGGTATGAATGCATTAATATATATATATATAGGAGCTTGGAAATTTATTGTGGATGTTAGTATTTTTTCGTTAATTTTTTTCTGAATTCATAGTTCTAAAGATTTTGTCCTCGGACACCTTTTCGTAGAAAAACCATATCAAATCCAAAAAAATTAGAAAAATATGAAACTGGCGGTCACACGTTCGTATCGAAATTCTTTAGAACCAGGGCCTGAAATCTCATTAGAAAGGTCATTCGAACAAGATTTCAAACGAGGTTTAAATTTGTCCATTTTTTGCCAGTTTTCATTTTTAACCCCCACTACTTTGTACCAGTTTTAATATGTGTGGGAAGACACATTTTGCTAATAATTTTCATACTTTTCTAAGGGCTTTTGAGAGAAAAAATTCTCTAAGAAAGGTCTCCTAGGTTTTTGTTAAAAATGTTCAATCCTTGGAACAAAACCAAGTGTTTCACACCTATAGTTTTAGTTTGTTTTATTCCAAATTTTTCATATATATATATTTTATTTTTTTTTGCTTGGAGTATTTGGTATTGGGTTCTACTCTATCCTTTGAAGAGTTTGTTTGGGTTTGCTTCTACATCCAACAAAGAAGAAGACTTTATTTGTTGTGGCGTTCCCACTCGGAGAAAGCCTTCGGGTGCGAGTTGACGGTTGACCAAAAGCTTCATTGGAGGATTCCAAGGTTCTGGTGGAGTCCGGGATTGTCGGCTAGGTGTAGGTAGTTACAAGAAGACGCGTCAAGCCTTGGACGGAGTCAAGTCGTGTGTAGTAATTCATTCGTCTTATAAACATAAAACCGTACTTAGTGGGACTAAGGCTAGGGGGCGTCCGAGGTTTTTCCCATTTGGGTTTTTCTCGTACATCGCGGTGTGTTGGTTTGTGCTTTATTTTATCTTGTTATATCACTTAGATGCATGCTTAGGACTAAAAGATAAAATATGGTTCAAAATCACTACTCATGCTTAATTTGGTGCTAAAATTAAATTGGATAATATTTAATTAATTTAGTTCAATTCATTAATTTTAATTTGATAAAATTTGGTTTGGCCTATGTAGAAAAATGAATTAATCTTGTTACGAAAATTTTAGGACTTTGATTGAATTAAGTTATTTAAGTGAAAATTAATTTGTTGATTAATTTAATGTCACTTTTAGTTTAGTTTATTTTAATTTGAAAGAAATTAAAATTTGAAATTAGAATTTGCAGTTTGTATTTTGAACCATTCTATTCCGCATTAAAGGAAAGTGAATTTAAAATAATTTTTAAGATTTAGGGGCTTTCGCCCTAACAAGTGGTATCAGAGCGGGTTACACTAAAATATTGTGTGATCCTAATTTTTAGGAATTTTTTTGGGGGGAAATATGCATTGTTCAAAATTTTCAATTTTTTATGGTTCTAATATGCTAGTTCATGACTCTTCACTTGCTATATCCTATGAGTAATGGCTTGCTTATTTTCGTGCTCTAGCTTATATGCATCATGATATATTCTTTTGCTAGTTGTATGCTTGTTTGTCATTTTCTAATATATACTCCATCCTTACTTACATGCTAGAATTATGATTTGTCTTTATCTTTTGTATTATATTTCATTCATTTTTGTTTGCTTTAATTGAAAAATTCAAAAAGATTTTATTTATCATTTGTGTTTTATCTTATGAGTAATTTAGGCTTAATGAAAAATACAAATGATTTTTGTTTGTCTTTTGAGTAATATTTGTTTGATTGGTTAAAAAAAATTAAAAACTCAAAAAGAATTTTTTTTTGTGTGTGTATTTTGGTTTGACACACCTTTTGTGGCATATTTTTGTGTTTGAATCCTTCATACCGCTACCATGTGACTAGAACTTTTGGTTAAAATTTTAATCCTTAAACTGGTCTTTATCATGTTTACATGGAGTAGTTTAAGTTTGACTTGCTTAATAGATTCACTTTTATATGCCTTTTTCACACACATGCACGAGCTTTTTTATCCATAACTTCACATGTTATATTTGAGATTTGTGAGGTGTTCTCCTACCAATCTAGTCACCTACATACTATGACCTAGGAGGACTAGTGCATATTAAAATCCGTTGCACGTGAGAATTGAGAGATAAAAAATTATATATATATATATGTGTGTGTGTGTGTGTGTGTGTGTGTGTGTGTGTGTGTGTGTGTGTGTGTGTGTGTGTGTGTGTGTGTGTGCACGGGGAAGGGCTCCAAAAGAAAATATTATCCTTTGCGAGTAAGCCACCGTTTGGAATGAACCTAAAAGAAATACGTGGTCTAAAGGTCTAAAAGAATCTGGCTTTAAAAGAAAAATATTTACCAAGGTCTATTTTGTTTTGTTGATATATTCATTCGATAGAAAAGAATTATATGATTATTTCAAGGAAATTGGATGGATTGTCAACGGTTTGCACAATGTCATTTATCCTAGTTGTACTTTAAATGTCATGACTCTATTGGTTTGTAGAATCATCAACATGCTAGGCTTGTATGCATTGTGTTTGTTTGTTCATGAGTTCACTTTATCATGTCACATAAAGGCAAAATTCTAGCTGATAAAGTTTTGCAATCAAATGTGAACTACGTGAACATGTATAAGTGATTGGGTTTTAAATTTATTAGTATCAAATTTACACCCCTTCACTTCTGATTCCATATGACACATTTATGCCATAAGAGTCTGGAAAACTCATATTATAATATTTTGTATCATTTGTGTTTATATATATATATATATATGTGTGTACTTATATATATTTTCTATCGAGTGTGTATACATATATATGATATTTTGTTTTTGTTTTCAGTCTTTGCCATTTCAGCTAGTCCACCTATGCTTTAATTCATAATTGGTATCTAACTGGTTGCAAAATGTTTGTTTGATATTACATGCTTGGTATCTTATGTGTCAAATTGGTATCATTTTTTTTTTTGCATCATAGTTGGTATCCTTCAATATTTGTATGGAATAGTTATGATTTTGTTGCCCATATGCTTTCACGTTCTTATCACCTTATGAATCATTTTGTTTTCCTTGTTTTCCCATACTTATATCCCTTATGTAGTTTTTTTTTTTTGGAGAGAATTCATATTTAATTCTATTGGGGGAGAAATGAGTATTTTATTAATTCTATCACCTTTGTCTATTCCTGAACAAAAAGGGGGAGAATGATAGGGGGAAATGGTATCTAATCCTATTATAATCATATCTTAGTTTAGGATATTTAACTTAAGGGGAGAGCGTTATCTTCTTAGGTTGATCATAGTTAATAATGGAGAATTAATTTAGGAGGAGTATTTATTTTACATGCATTTAATATTCTTGATATTCCCTAGGCGTTTGATAGTTTGCTTAAGTGTGCAGGAATTCTTCTAAGTGGAAACTTTCATCGGCAAAAGTTATTTATCCTAAGTGGTCTTTGAGTCAAGCTTCTTATTTTTATTTCTGGGAGGGAGGTGTTTGAGTCTAGTAGAGCTTGACGGCCCTTTAGGATTTTGTTTTGGTTTTTGTCCTTGAATAGCCAAAGGGGGAGATTTGTAAGGTCACAAATTTTCAATTGAATCTTATGTAGTGTTGGCTCAATTCCGTACAAAACCATTTGAGTCATAGAATATAAGTTTTCCTTGTTAAGCCTATGACATGTTTAAGGAATTGAAGACGTAGCGGCCCAGAATTTAAAAGCTTTATTATTGTCGATTTTCGTGCCAAGTTTCACCTCATCAACATGTGGACTCCAATATCACCTAAAGTCATGAATGCATTAATATATATATAGGAGCTTGGAAACTTATTTTGGTTGTTAGTATTTTTTTGTTAATTTTTTCCTGGATTCATAGTTCTAAAGATTTTGTTCTCAGACGCCTTTCCTTAGAAACATCATATCAAATCCAAAAAAAATAGAAAAATACGAAACTGGCGGCCATGCGTTCGTATCGAAATGATCTAGAACTATGGCCTGAAATATCATTAGAAACGTCATTCAAACGACCTCGTTCGAACGAGATTTCGTTAGAACGAGATTTCAAACTAGATTTTAGTTTGTCCATTTTTTGCGAGTTTTCATTTTTAACCCCCCACTACTTTGTACCAATTTTAATATGTGCAGGAAGACACTCTTTGCTAAGACTTTTCATATTTTTCTAAGGGCTATTGAGAGTAAAAATTCTCTAAGAAATGTCTCCTTGGTTTTTGTTAAAAAATTTCAATCCATAGAACAAAACCAAGTATTTCACACCCGTAGTTTTAGTTTATTTTATTCCAAGTTTTTCATATAAATATATTTGCTTAGAGTATTTGGCACCGGGTTCTACTCTACCCTTTGAAGAGTTTATTTGGGTTTGCTTCTACATCCCACAAAGAAGAATATTTTGTTTGCTGCGGTGTTCCCACTCAAAGAAAGGCTTCGGGTGCGGGTTGACGGTTGACCAAAACCTTCATTGGAGGATTCCAAGGTTCTGGTGGAGTCCGGGATTGTTGGCTAGGCGAAGGTAGTTACAAGAAGACGCGTTAAAGCTTGGACGAAGTCAAGTCGTGTGTGTAAGTCATATGTCTTGTAAACATAAAACCGTACTTAGTGGACTTAAGTCTAAGGGTCGTCCGAGATCTTTCCCATTTGGGTTTTTCTCTTACATCGCAGCTTAGTGGTTTGTGATTTATTTTATCTTCTTATATCACCTAAATGCATGCTTAAGACTAAAAGATAAAATATGGTTTAAATCACTGCTCATGCTTAATTTGGTGCAAAATTAATTTGGATGATATTTAATTAATTTAGTTCAAGTCATTAATTTTAATTTGATAAAATTTGGTTTGGCCTATGTAGAAAAATGAATTGATCTTGTTAGGAAAATTTTAAGACTTGGATTGAATTAAGTTATTTAACTAAAAATTAATATGTTGATTAATTTAATGTCACTTTTAGTTTAGTTTATTTTAATTTGAAAGAAATTAGAATTTCTAGTTTGTATTTTGGACCATTCTATTCTGCATTAAAGGAAAGTGAATTTAAAAGAATTTTTAAAATTTAGGGGCTTCCGCCCTAATATGGACAAAGCTGCAGAATGCAGACCAGCAAGGGCTAATCGATTCGGCCAAAACCGAATCGATTCAATTTGCCACAGAAGTAACTTTTTTTGCTTCCCCTATTTTCGAATCGATTAGATTTCTATCGAATCGATTTGGTCATTTACAAGTTTGCCACCTAGGGTTTATGTATAAATACATTTTATCTTCATTTTAATGAGAAATCCACCATTTATATTAGTTTTAGGGTTTTGTTCTTGGGAGCTTTTGCCCCACTCCTCCTTTTCTCTTGGATGTTTGTCCATTTATATATGTAAGATTACTATTCATTATCTTCCTTACTGCATTTCCTTAGTTTCCATGCTTTAGTTTCTTTGTTTATTTAGTTTACTGCCTACTTAATTGTTGTATTTCATTTATTTATTGCTTTAATTAGTTAGTTTAGTGTTTAATTTAGTTTTTATCATGTATTGCCCATAGTTATTAGGTTGGGATTGCATTTTCGCTATTAATGAGCATTGAGCTCCGAAAGTTAGATTTTATGTAAAATTGCGTTTAATTGAAACCTTGCGTATTAAAGTCTGACTGTTATGTGTTTAACTTTCTTTGTCATGCAACGTTAGTGTTTATAGCGATAATTCGAATTTAATCCTTGTTTGATCATTTTTTATTAAATGTTTAATCTCGCAACTTTGGATTGGATTCGTTATTGTGTGATGTTTATGATTAATTGAATATGCTTGGTTAAATAGATATCGAACCAAAACTCCAACTATTAGTTGTTTAGCCTATGGCGGGGATGCGATCCCGACTCTCGTTTTAATTAGTTGTAGTATAGTGTTAACTTATCTTTTCCTTTTTCTCGTTTTAAACCCAAATAACCTTTTACACTTTTTTTCTTAAAATAGTAAATCCGTTATGATATATACGACACTCTTTGTGGATTTCTTACGATACTCGACTTATTGCTATACTTGTTTCACAAGGGTAGTTATAGTTTAGGTTTTTGCATTGAGGCGGCGAACCAAAAATAACAATAGTGCCCTTACAGGAGCACACGGTTCGCGCCCGACCAAAAATGTCGTCGTTGTCGGGGAGTGTTTTGTTATAGATTGTAGTTAATTTAGTATTTTGTAATATTTATTTTATTCATATTTGTATTCTTTATTTTCCCCTTTCTTTTCTATCGTGCGCTAGATTGTTTCGAGAAATTGAAATTTTGGTACTTGTCACTTAATTGAATAGCTTATTGTGAAAGGTCTCGCTATTACGCTTTAGATAACCTTAATTGTTATGAGAATTAATTTTTGGTATGGGAAAGAGTTAGAGAAGACTTTGAGAAAGGCCATCTGATAGAGTTTTAGGTAGCGCAGATTTTATTGCTGCCAGCTAGTAAAATAAATACATCCAACGACATCTATGTATGACTGAGTGCAGTGACACTCAAAAGCATATTTTGACCAATTTTAAGCTTGTGGGAGTAGCATTGTGATGGTGGGAATTAGTCACCACATCTAAGGATAGAGATAACATGACCATTGGGGAGTTTTGGTTGCAATTTGACCGCAAGTTTTTCCCATCTGTAATTCAAACGGAGATGAGGAGGAAATTTTTATACATATTACAAGAGTGTCAAACAGTGGTCGAATATGAGGAGGAATTTGCCCACTTAGCGAGCTTCGTTACAGATGGGGTGAAAATGGATAAGAAAAAGATATTGAAGGTTTACATGTGGGCTTACTAATGTCGTCAATGCTTAACTTCTACACCACTAAGATCACCGCTTCCACCTTAAGGAGCGAAGAGAGTAGTGGAGTTTATCCAGTAGGGAAAAACAAGAGGTAACAGTGCCAGTGGGGCACACAGCAGTAGTAACGGAGTAAGCATTCGGAGATGGATTCCCAATAGGGGTAGTGGCTTTAAGCAGGGCCAATAGATTAATGGGGGTGTCCAGTAGGGCCGAGGCCACTAGGGCCAGAGAACAAGGTAGTCTCAACATGGCCAGCAGAGCTAAAGATGGAGATTTTACGGGTAGATTCTTCATATATGAAGATCAGGGAAACGTGTAGCGAGCTTGTCCGCAGCAGGCTAGAGGATAATAGGAGGGTTCCTAACAGGGGCCACAGGGCGCACTACTACCACCCCTACCACCAATTCCAGCAGTTCCACTATAGTAGGGACAATTACATATGGGCATGTATACAACGTCTAGAATGCAATGGTTTCAAGGGTGCCGCCAGTTGTAGAGGGTTTGTTTCCTATACGTGAGTGTATGGATGGGGTATTATTTGACATGGGGAGTCACATTCATTTATTGCTACTAGATTTTCACAAGCGTCAGGATTATTAGATACGACTAATAGTATTAGTATGTGTGTTGATTCATCATTGAGTAACGGGGCTCTTATCCGCTCTATTTACAGAGGAGTGGATATAAATTTACGGAGACTTTGTTTGGCCACCGATTTACTTGTGTTGGATATAATCAGGTATGATGCCATTCTAGGTATGGACTGGTTGGAAGGTCATAGAGCGATGGTGGACTGTTTTAATTGGACTATTGTGTTCGCCATACCAGGGTAGAAGATGTTTTTAGTAGTGATGCCTCATCCCGAGGGAGGTTTGAGAACACATTTCTATTTTCGTTAGATTAAATCCCCATAGTAAGGGATTTTGTGGATGTTTTCCAGGAGATATCGGGATTACCAAGTCGAGAGATTGAGTTCGATATTCATTTAGCACCGGGGTCTCGCCCAATCGCCCATGTGCCTTACCGTATGGCTCTTGAAGAGATGCGAGAGTTGAGGGATCATATTCAGCAGCTCTTGGGGTAGGGATTTATATATAGGAGTACATCACCATGGGGTGCTCTCTTATTATTTGTAAAAAAGAAGGATGGGTCGCCGAGACTATGCATTGACTATAGAGGGTTGAATAAAGTCACAATCCGAAATAAACACTCACTAGTTCGTATCGAAGACATGTTCGACCAATTGAGAGGAGCAGTCTACTTCTCAAAGATTGACTTGAGGTTAGGGTATCATCATCTACGTATCAGGGAAAAGAATGTCCTTAAGATCGCATTACTGATGAGGTATGGGTTGTATGAGTCCAGGATTATGCCATTCAGGCTAATCAATGCACCAGATGTATATATGGATATTATGACCGAGTATTCAGATATTCTTAAACCAGTTTGTCATCATCTTTATAGATGATATTTTTTTTATTCTTGGACAGAGGGCGAGCAAACGGGGCAATTGTGTATGGTTCTACAGACTTTATGGGACCATCAATTGTACACCAAATGTGGGTTATGGTTACGAGGCGTGCAGTTATTGGGCCATATTATGTCAGACGGGGGTATTTCATTGGACTAGAGTAAGGTAGCAGTGGTGAGGAAGTAGGGACAACCCACGACATCAATGGAGGTTCGTAGCTTTTGGGGTTTAATACGTTACTATCACCTTTCATAAAGGAGTTTTCGATGATTGTGGTCCCATTGATGATCTGAATCTTGTACCGACGGTATTTGCGCTGTGGATATGGAGGCACTATCTACTGGGGGAGAAGTTCAGTATATTCATGAATCACAAGTCATTAAAATATATGTTCACATAAAGAGATTTTAACATGAAGCAGCGTAAATGGCTCAAATTCATGAAAGACTACTAGTTCAACATCCATTATCACCCGGGAAAGGATAATGTGGAAGTAGACACATTGAGCTGGAGGCCTATGGGAGAGTTAGTAGCGGTTTGGAAAGCGAAGTGGAGTGAACTTCAGTAGGATGATATAGTGGCCATGGCTTGTATGGCAGTCTTGACTATCATACCCGAGATCATCATGTGGGTTATAAAGGCGTAGGTAGGGGATCTATTTTATCAAGATAAGGTATGCCAGGTGCTAGAAGAGGGAGAAGAGTCTTACTCGATAAGTTCAGAGGGATGCTTACGCTTCAATGGAAGACTGATAGTCCCAGAGGATGGGGACCTACGACATGCGATGCTGATAGAGTCTCATGGTTATAATTTTTGATACATCTAGAAGGGAATAAGATGTACTGTAACATGAGGAGATAGTATTGGTAGGCTAGGATGAAGAGGGACATTTTTTATTTTGTCACCAAGTGCACCACTTGTCCGTTGGTGAAGGTAGACCATCAGAGACTAGGTGGGATTTTGTAGTCATTGGAGATTCCAGTATGGAAATAGAGAGAATTTCAATGGCTTCATCACAGGGCTACCAACGTCGCAAAGGGTTCACGATTCCATATGGGTCATTGTGGGTCGCCTGACCAAGGTATACCATTTCTTACTAGTTTGGATAAATTATAAGACGAGTCAGTATGCCCATATTTTCATAGCAGAGATAGTGAGTGTTGATACCAAATTTAATCTGCTGACATGGCCCAATTGAATGAAGACACGTGGCAATCTACATGGCAACAACAAACACTTCCGAGGAACTCAGATGCTCCGAGGAACCATACTACAATGAGGAACATTGCTTCCCCGAGGAGCTCCGAGGAATAAGAACTCTACGAGGAACTTTTGAGTACCGAGGAACTCTTGAATACCGAGCAGCTTAGGCGGTCCGAGCTGCACCTCGAACAAAGAATTAATAGCAGGATAACCAACAGTTTGACTGTTCATTAAATGCTTATCATTCAGATGTATACGCTTAAGGGGCATTTAATATATTACCCTTTCACATGTACAGCATTGAATGTATTACCCTTTCACATTACAGCCTCAGGGCTATAAATACATTGTGCAATCCTCATTGTAAGGGGACCGAAATTTCTTGATTGAACTTGTAATCGAGAATTCCTAAACAATCATCAATAGCAGAAACAGTGGACGTAGGCCATTCTTATAAGGCTGAACCACTTTAAAACTTCTTTGTCTCATTTATTTTATCTGTGATTAAATAATTAGATACAATCTAATTTTTTACATCAACAGATTGGCGTCGTCTGTGGGAAACGACTGGTAATATCGTTTTTTATCAAAAACAATCCATCACAAATGGCTGATATTCCAGAATCTAGCAATCGAAATGCTAGAAGCCCTCCAAATCCATCTGCTCCGCCAAATATTCCAGATCTGGCTGGAATAATGACAAATCTGGCTCAGGGCCAGACCGTCATGCAAGAAACTATGTGACAACTCATAGTTTGAGGTTTAATTGATGGTTTTGCACACACACACTATGGTTTGAGACATTTGAATATGAATTTATGGTGATTATTTTTTCAAAAAGTTTAAATTGTACAATTTTTAAGTATTTTGATATTTATTTGAGTCAATAAAGAATTTTGTGGGTAAATTCACTGCAAACCCTCACGAGACAAAACTCGTCCTACTAGGGTAACCTAGAGGTTTAAAGGCTTGTTGCATACGCTAAATGCAATCGCTTGCCCGCAAAAAAGGTATTCTATCCCAATAAAATAATTTTCAACAGTTGAACTTTAAACTAATTTCATTTACATTGCTCGGGACGCGCAAAGTTCTAAGTTAGGGGATGTGATTAGGCACATATTCTTCACATTTATCCCCTTAATTTCGGTATTTTAATGATCTCATGCAGTGTAAATATCTTGGATTTGTCTCATATTTATGCTACTAACCTTTTTTGGCAAGTATTTATTGTTTTGTGTATTTCTCAAGTGTTTTACAGGTATTTCATGTAAGTTAGTGCGAAGGAGAACTCAAAACAGTGAAAGAAACCAAGAAATGGAGAGTTGAAGGGCATTTTCGTAATTTTTCAGCCTTATTCCGGAGGTGGGGCCAACTATAAAGTTTAAGAGATCTAAATTACAAGAATACTGGAAAAAATGGCACCTCAATCCGAATTACGGTGAAGAAGTTACGATGTTTTGAAGTTGCGCGATAATGAAGAGTCTCGATGTGCGGATTTCTGTCATTAATTATGCAGATTTTATGGTGATTGGTTGGTAAAAACTTGTTCCACAAGCGAAATTTGATGTTAAATTCGTGCAACTTGGTGCTATAAAAGACCAATCCCTAATTCATTCAAAGGAGGAGTTGAATTCTAGAGAGAGGGAGACAAATTCTAGAGAGTAGAATATAATTTTAGAGAGAGAAAGTGAGATTTTAGAGAGTTTTCTTAGTTTTTCTTTACATAGAAATTTTCATAAACTCTAGTTTGTAAGGTTGAAGAAGAAGAATTTTTCTGGATTCAAGTTCATCTCTTTTCCCTATTGCTGAATACAAGTATCAATTTTTCATTCTCTTATTTATTCTTTATTTTATTTCCAATTTAATTCTCAATTCTTTTGCAATTTGTTAACAATGTTTGTTAGATCCATAATTCCATATATTCTTATGAATTTGCTTTCTCATAAAACCATGTTTAGTTAAGTTTTTCAAGGATTGGGGTACACGAACTCAATCCAAGGCAAATTATTTATGTAGAAAATAGATGTTAAATTAAAATATTGATTGAATCGTGAAAGAAACTCATACAAACATTGTCAATCTTTTAATCTCTCTTGCCCTAGGTACTTGAGATGTTTAAGAACGCTTTGCGAGTATGATTTATCATTCACCGCTTTACATCTATCTTTGATTTCATATGATGCGGGCTAGATCCCTCATATATGTAATGCTTAGAATTTATAAAGACCAGATCTAGTCAATAATTTTAATTTACAATTCTAGTATTCTATACGGTAATTTGTTAAGGATGGAGGGATTGTACCCTACCCTATTTTCTCCCATTTGTCAGACCTAAGTATTTTTGCAATTTTCAATTTGTTTTCCTTAAGTAAAGTTTTTATTTCATAAGAAATTTCCCCAATCATTAATCATCTTTTTATTTCTTTTAAGTAATCATTTCAAGATTTAATAATTTTTCTTATTACTATTTGGCAATCTCGATCCTTGTGGAGACGATCCCGACTTACCGGGTTATTACTTGAGCGACAAGGCTTGCACTTGAGCCTAGAGAAAAACGCACTTTTGAGACAAATACTCAGTCGCGTCAGGACCTCAAAAGTTAGGTTTTGTGTAAAATTGCATTTAATTGAAACCTCGCGTATTAAAGTTGGATTATTATGCGTTTAACTTTGTTTGTCACGCAACTTTAGTGTTTATAGCTATAATCCGAATTTAATCCGCGTATGACCATTTTTTCGTTAAATGTTTAATCTCGCAACTTTGGATTGAATTCCTTATTGTGTGATGTTTATGCTTAATTGAAAATGTTCTATTAAATTGTTTTTGAGCCTTAACTTTGATTAGTAGTTGTTTCGATCCATTTGGTAGGATGCAATCCCGATCCTTGCTTTACTTTAATTTTAGTATAGTGTTAACTTCTTCCTTTTTCTCTTTTGTCACCATTCCCAACCATCACCTTTTCATTTATTTATTTTACACTTTTATTCCTGAAGTTTTAAAGCAATTAACATCTAAAATTCAATCACTACCTGTGGATTTCTTACGATACCCGACTTACCGCTGTGCTTGCTTGTCAATTGTAGTTGTAGTTTAGGTTTTTGCATTGAGTCGCAGAACCGATAACAACGATTTGCGTATTACACGACGTACGGTTTGCGCTCCATCAGGCTTACTGGCATATCCTGTTAGAAGAGATTAATTTATAGCCAAACATCTCATATGAGGAGAGACCTATTGCCATCATGGATCGTAGTGAGCGTAAGCTTCGGTCGCAGGTGGTCCCATTAGTTCGTGTTCAATGGGGGCCTCGTAATGCCGATGAGTCAACTTAGGAGCATGAGAATGACATGCGGGAAAACTATCTGGAGCTCTTGGTTCCGATATGTATGAATTTTAGGGACGAAATTCTGTTGTTAGGGGGAAGTATGTAGCACCCATGTTTTAAAGCAACTTAAATTACACACGTGCACGTAATTTTAATTGAATTAAGAAATAAAGTAGCTTAAATAAATATTAATTAAGAATAAAAGGATTAATATTTATGTGTATTTATATTTACATGTATAATAAGTAAATGAAAACATGTTAAAATATATTATGTCGTAAATAAGTTAAAGCGATGGATTTATTGGTATCTCATTCGGGACACGTGGATAGAGTCGTGACGAGCATGAGAGAGAAAATTTGTGGTAAATAACTCATATGGTAATTTTGAGTGAGCCAATGGTCTGCAATGGGTCGAAATATTCCGAAATAGGTACTCGGGGATTACAATTGGGCTCCGAGGACTTTTTAGGCTAGACAGGAGCCGCAAGGGGTATTCGAGTCATTTTACATATGAGGGAAGACTCAATTTCAAGATTTGGGTATTTTAGATTTATATTTAACTAATATGGATAGAAGGGTCAGCTATCCAACCATCTGAGAGGCTACGATTTTGAGAGAAGATAGAAAAGGGAGAAAAAAAAAAGAAAATGATCCAAGGTGAAGATTAAGTGCTTTTGAGTTGGCGATCATTGTTAATAGCGGGATACAAGAAGAAAATATCAGAACTCGATAAATCTCAAGGAAAGTATTTATCTTACTTTAATGATTATTATGTAGTTTCAAATATTCATGCAAATTGGTGTAGGAAAAATACAATTTTTGGGTTACAAATTGGGTTTTGAATAAATTAATTCTTATAAGTTGAATCTAATGATGATAATATGATAAATCTGTTGTGATTAGAATGAAAAAAATAGGTTCTTGATTATTCTAATAAAGAAAAGCTTGAATTTTGAGATTAGGGTTTTAATTATGCATAAATCTTGATATAAACTCTTTAAATTTATGAATTACTTATCATTCGGGATGAATTTTATGTAGAAACCTGTTGAATTATGTTTGAAAATGGATTAGTATTCATATTTGGGGATTTCATGAAGGTTAAAACCACTTTGGGTGAAGAGGAAAGACAAAATCTCATTAAACGTTCACCTTATCATCCCAACAACCGAACTAATTCGCTTGGGGGGAGCGAACCAGTTCGTTAACCAAGCAGGTTCAGTCCAGCCAGCGAATCGTTTCAGTTTAACTAATGGTATCCTCTGCCTTATGTTATTTTTTGTGGACCATTTAGGGATCGACATGGATTATGGGGTCCGGGGAATGGAGTTAAGCTTCTGGGAATTCAGAGGGAAAGTTATAAAGTGCCTTAGGCTAACGGGGGATGAATTCTGCATAAAAAATTATGTATGTAATCGGGTGAATATACTCAGATGATAATCGTGAAATTGGGTTAGGATTTCGAAAATGATTAGGGTAAGTGCTGAGGTAGAATAGCATCTTGGCGGAATATGAAGTTAGAGATTTAACCATAAGTAAGTGAATACTTTTCAAAAATTAAGAAGTTGGGATATAGACTTTGGGATTGGTAGGCTAGTGCTAAGAGAGACATTACGCATGTTAGCCGACTTTACACACACACACACACACACACACACACACACACACACACATATATATATATATATATATATAACCTTCCAATCAACACATGTTCAAAAAATTAGATCAAAATACAATTTCTAGCTATATTTTAAAAATCCCACAAAAAAACTATTAAAAATACATTATTTATAAGGGTTTGTGACAACCGAATTTAGTGATTCTTTTTAAAAATAGCTAGAAAATGTATTTTGATCTAATTTTTTGAACATGTGTTGATTCAAATCTTAATTTCAAGAAAAAAAATAAAAACATTTGTAAAAAAAATTCTCAGGGCTTAGAACTAGGTGTGATGTATAGAGTGCGATGTAGAAAAGCCTATCTCTCTCTCTCTCTCTCTCTCTCTCTATATATATATATATATATATATATATATATATATATATATGTGTGTGTGTGTGTGTGTGTGTGATTGAGTTTATGCAAATATACCTATTCCAATTATGTTATCGTTGGAGATTACGCATAGTGGGTGGTCCACCCTTGCATTAAGCAGCAAGTGTTGGATTGTTTCCCAAGTCACAGTACTGTTGCATGACCACTATAGGTGAGTTTAGAGTCTGGTTGGGGTAATGTGGTATAGTTATGACCCACGTATGTATGTTTGTGACCGTCTCCATTATGCGTTCGCGATTTGGGATCGATGGTGAGATTCCAACCTGGTGGCCCAGGAGTGTTACAAACATACCTGGAGCCTGATAGCATACTAGGGATGCATATTGGAGGCTAGCTTGGGGATGCTATGTATATACGTATAAAATAATGTTATATATAAGTGTACTTAAATGATTATGCGGACACCAAATTATAACTAGTGTATAGTTCTGTTGCATGTGTAGCAGGATGAATACAATTGAAAAATACTACGTGATAACATTTATGGTAGATACATAATAAATAAATTAACATTCAAGTAGTACGTATGGGCTAGATGTTAGGGGATTGGTTTATGTTAAGAATAGTTAGACTAGTTAGGCGAGGTAGCATAACTAGGTAATTAAAATAAATGTGTTAGGTGTGCACTGTAGATTAGGGGTGAGTAAAATCTCATGTGAGTGCGAAACCAAATGAATGTGAATAATTCTTACGACTTATTTATTAATGCATTTAAGTACTTGCAATTGTTTTACAATGTTTTGGGCACCGACCTGTATTAAAAATATTTTCAAAACCTTTTAGGTTCTCAGCCACAGGGATGCCAAGGTTATCTTTTCATTCTAGTCAGACGATGTCTCACCAGCTATAAATGCATGTAGGATTTTCCTAAATCCCTCTTTCCTCTCTATCTAGTTAGGATGTTATTCCAGTATTTATTTTGGGCATGTCATTCGCAGTTGGACCACTTTATTATCACATTTTTTTACAGTATTACATTTGACATTTGGATTATTGTGCTTGGTATTTATCGAGAGTTTATTCGGTTATTTATTTATTTATGCTATCTATGGATGTTTATTTTTATGGTTTAATGAAGCATGTTAATAAGTTTTAAAATTTTGACACCGGACTTAATGTGACACCCCGCTTAATTAAATACAGGATGATTAGTCCTTTATTAAATTAAAATCAAGGTGGTGAATGGTTGGTTCATTCTTAGCATCACTGTCGCAAAATAAATTTCCAATTTAAACACCCTAAATAATTAAGCTAAGTGTCAAAACAATTTAAAACCTTATTTCCATTTTATTTAAATCCAGATGTAGAAACCTTTTTAATAATTAAGAGTTTAAGAATCACATAAATATGAAGAATGGTAATAAACACCCAAGAATTCACCCATTCAGATAAACCAATACCAAGTTTAAAAACTACAAATGAAATCATCCTGACAAGAATTACATCCCAAATTGTATTAAATACTGAAAATAAATGAACATAAATCTGTGACAAATCCAACCGAATAGGGAAACGGGCGACACATTCCCTAACTAATCAGAACTAAATTAAGAGTAGAGTCAACAACGAGGTCGTCTAAGAAATGGCCTGCAATTCCCACATAAGCTGCAGCGCGTCCGTTCCAAGGAATCTAAGCATGACTCCCCTGTGGCTGGGCACCTGTAATACATACATATATATATACAAGAGAGAGAGAAATATAGGAAACGGGTCAGAGCCCGAGTGTAAAACAGTTCTAAAAAATAGTTTAGCAAGTACTTAAAATGATTACCGGCTAATGCAACAACCATGTTAGTATGCGACACTCTATTGAGAATTCTCACCTCTCATCTAGTGTGTACGCCTACCGTACTAATAAATTTCATGAGTTTCTCTAACTTATTCTCCATAAGGTTTTATCAGGTGAAAAGCGAGTTTATGATATTTACTTTAGAAAATCGTTATCTTCAAGATTTCTTACGTTATTTAGAAGAAATCATTTACATTATAAAATTCCCGAACACTTATAATAAAATTAAAGCATTTATACATTACTTATCTACTTATACGCACAGTAGAAAGTTCCCATATAGATATACGTATATATATTAGTCACACATATAATATATATACTAACGGCACCCCACATAAAATCTATGGTGCTAGCATTTTCTGCTATCAGGTCCCCGTATCACAAAGACTAAGGGAAATACTAGTTCGGAATCTCTCTCGAACTGTATTAACACAATACACAAACAAATGGAGGCGAAGCATAGTTCCAGGTCCTAAGAGGTCAGCACATACCCTCACGTCTCTTAGAACATCTGACTATCATTTTCAAATAGCCTGTATCGAGGATACTATCTTCTAGGGTACGAGTTAATATCCCCCATAAAGGTCCAATCGAGATAAGACTATCCCGACGTGGAAATCCCTGTGATAGCATGTATCCCAGGTATGAATTTTACACAGATATATAATATGCACAATCCCACAATCATATATATATATATATATATATATATATATATATATATATATTCACATTTCTAAATTAGGTGCGCCCAAGACCCATAATATTATTCTAGCCATGCGTAACATACCACGCTCGAGTTTTACGTATAAGTAAATCATTCTTTTTATTCTATTAAGTATAACAAATCCTTAAGTACTTCTCGACTCTCAAAGTGTATCCTCTTGAAATAATATAAAATCAGTAGGTGCACCCTCACTACTCTACTGGTCTAAGTCTTCCTTAATCCTCACAAGATATACCATAACGTACGCACGATTTCCCACTAAATTTATATTCCCGAAACCCCCATTATGGTAAATAAAATATGTATAAGGGTTTCCACAAAGTGACACAGGGTTAATCATTAAGAATTAAGAACAAGCTTCAAAATTCAGAAGAGGTCGATCGATCGAAGGTAGGGGGTCGATCGATCGATCGCCCAGATATTTCCCAAATTCTGCATATACTATCCTACGGGTTTCATCACCAAAAGTCATCAAAACTTCTATCAATTTTTCCCAAACTCCCAAACAAAATTACTACTGGTAGTATATACCTAGCTACATGATTTCCTACGTGAAACATGTTCAAATTCATCAACGATATCGAATTAATGGGGTAAAATTGATATAATACTCAAGAACCCTAATTTTGGAGGGAACATACATTCTTCTAATTATTTCCCAGATTTCTTGTTTCTAAATTCATACTAATTCGTGGGTAATCCTCTACATGTGATGGGTATGTCCAGAATATATTAAATTTCTCTAAACATGCGATTTAAAGTCTCTAAATTATCAATTTCTTTCATAAAATATGTTCTTGATAATCCTAAACTAACATGGGTGAGACATTAAATAAAAATAAAGAAAGATAGATACTTGCCTGGAATTCAAGGTTCTGATTTCGTGGATGAAAGGGTATGGTTGCATTCCCCATCGCGCGATCTACGCTTTGGTGGTGGTGGTGGTGGCGGTGCAAACGGATGAGTCTTTGGCCTTGAGTTGCTTGGAAAGCTCTCCAACTCCATCTCTAATGGTCACTCTAAGGTTCTTTGTTTGCTAACCCTAAGAGACAACTCCAAATGGTTGATATAACCTAATTAAATTTGTGGGTTTAATTACCCAAATATACAAAATACCTATAATACCCTCTCGGGATGTCAATTAGGCCTAAAAACGCTCTGAGACCCAAACTAAACCCCTGGGTACACTTTTCTGACTATCTCGACCCTTACGCACACACTGGTGCACTCGAAATGACTATACGGGTGACTTATAATTTATTCACTTTATATAATAATAATTTAATCCTAACACGACACAGGTGCGTCCCGACTTAATTTCCATAATTGCCATTTTATTCACTCGTGATAATTTTTATAAAATCAATCTTATATATTGCTTTACTCATCTAGTAATATTCAATAAATTTTTAATAATTACTAACTCTCACCACGCTAGTAAATATTTAAAACAAATTTTTGGATAAATATTAAATTAATTTATCTCAATTAAATTTAATAAATCCCTAAATTTAAAAGCCATAAAAATAAGGGGTATTACATACTTCCCCCCTAATAACGGAATTTTGTCCCGAAATTCGAAAAAAATTAGGCCTACCTGGTAAAACAATTCTGGATACCATATCAGTACGCAAACTATCTACATAATAAGACGCTCAATCACTATAGCCTCCGCCTCACAACAAGCTTGTCGAAAATTCTCATTAAAGACACTTCACATTGCGCTCCTATCCGACAACATTCGCATAAGACACGCTTATACATTATTAATTCCCATTATATCAATATCATTGGGAGGCTGCACCTCACTACATGACAACTACTCGGATTTATCTAATCATAAAACTCCCATGCTGAGAGAAACTATATGAACATCTGGCCACTTTTGTCAGTTCTTTAAATCTCGATTTCCGATTACAAAATTCTAAGCCGCCTAAAACGGTTCGTGGTAATTCCACCTTAGTCATCGAATTATTCTCGATCGATCCAATATTTTGATTATTAGCTCACCTCTAAACATACAGAGGGAGAATAGTTAAGGTTTTTCCACACCAAAACCTCAATAAGCATCTCGTTCGCGACAAACAGGTACGAGTGCTCCCACGAAACTCTACCTTACTATACTTCACTTGCTAGCTATATCCGTTGTCAAAATGAAATGATCACCAAGATTCCAAAATTACCTTCACGCATCTCTAATAAGCATTAATAACCGTGCGCCTACTCCCCGGCTATGGGTGATATATCCTACTCAAAATGAAACGTTATCCTCGCTGCATCCTAAAATCCCATATTGAAGGTGGGATTCAAAAACCTCATTCCGATTCAGAAAATAATACCGTGTAGGACCACGTATCGGCGCGATTCTTCCTTTCAAAGGAAGACTGGGCACACTAGTTAATATTGTAAATCACCCCAAAGTAATATCAATCACTTCCTTCTTGTGCGACTTGTTCCACTTGTTCGGATGAACCCTTGATCTTGCCTTGAGGGTGGAAACCCATCCAAGAAACTTTACAGACTTTACCGGCCTCTTCCTTTACAAGAATTATCGATAGCCACAAAATTTTCTAGTTGATCCTCTTATTCCAATCGTTTTCTATCTATGAGTGGTACATGCAGAGACTACTCACTATGTCCTGCTAAACATTGACTTCTACTTGTAATGTCTCACATTAACAGACATTTAATACTCCCTTTCTTTCCTTTGTGTATCTTAAAAGTTTCGACCCGTGCACTTTTCTCCACGATGTGCACTTCTGGAGCTTTTATACCACACTAACATCATCACTCTTGTATGCGCAAGTCTCTCTCACCTTTGACTGATTACAACTCCGCTCCGAGTGTTCCCCATTAAATTCTACCCTTCTCAAGGAATACTCCATTTTAAATGGCTTTCCACAGCCTTCCAACCAAATTCGGGTGTGATACTCTAATCGCACATGTATATATGGATTATCATTCTTCATGCGACGCTTAATCCACTCTACCACTTCCACCTCGTTATGCTAGTCCTACAAACATTTATTCCACACGTCTATTCGCATGTCCCTTCAACTCGGACAATGCTAACATCAGCTAACCAGGATGCTCGTATTCTGTAATACCTCGCCCACCCAGGGAGAGCGAACGGTGCGCTACTCATCTATAAAACAACCCAAATCCAACAAAATACAAGGTATAGAGCATCTAAATCCCACAACAATAAAAGAAAAATCACTAATCTCAAATCTCTTCAGATAAGTACAATAATTCTCTCAAATAAATACAAAAACTGAAATAAATCACCAATGCTCTATACATCAAAATAAATACAAGTCTCCTCCCTTGTATTAAAAATTCTTCCCAGATAATCCATGCTAAAAAAATCATCCCAACTCTTTATTTACCTTGTGTTTCGAACGCGGTTACAACACTTGGGTAATCTCAATCACTCCTAGAAGTCGAAATTTTAAATTCTCCTTATCATCGTTCCACTCCTCAACTCGTGGTGATAAAACTTTTAATGCTTTCTTACCACACAACCGGTTCCACTGGCCTTAAATTATAATTTATCTTCCAACTTATAGTTATAATTACTTGTTTCTATTACGACCGAGGCAATGAACTCATGGACTAATGACCAAATATCTCCCCATTTCCAACCTTACGCTAAGTTTCATGCATGGGATGTATCGCAAAGCGAAATCCAAACAAAGAACCCCTCGATACACTACTACTTAGCACTGTCGGTTATCGAAATTTGTTAGGCCCTCCGTCCATAACATGTACCCCTATATTCCGTTTCTTCACAGAAAAACTACATCTCCTCCCACAATTGTACTGAAACAAAGAACCTTTTACTAATTGCACTATTGCTTAGTATGGGTGGCAATCACATTCCATAAACCTCGAGTACATACAATCGAGACTCTCGAAATTCTATCCCCAAACATATGGGTATAACTCTTAACTCCCACATCTCTAAAAGATAGATATATCAATGCACTCTTCCTATTACCAAGTCCTAAGCGCTAAACATAATAATGAGTTAAATCTTTTCACTCAACAGTAAACCCAATACATACTGAATCATAACGGCAAAGTCCCTACACACACCGAGATCAAATATTTCGAGCCCACTATCCCCTCCGAAGTCTTTAAAATAGATAATATAAGTGCGAGTCCGACCCTCTCACAGGTGAGGCCTCGCCAGAACAAAACATGTTTCACTAAGGCAACCACTCTGATAGCCTTGCAATAACTGTCCACTATCGTACTAACCATCACTGTAAAGTTATAACCAAGACAATATTATACTCGTATCTCACATCACTAAAATGAGTAACCTCAATAAAATATATAACACAAACAATGCACCCATTTATCCTCCGCAGGTAACACTGAAGACAAGTCTGCTATACCAGGGAAAACATACGCATAATTATAACGCTATAGGTATATGCACTAAATTCCTCACATGCGAATCTAGCAATAAACAAAAAATGTAATGACTCATTCGTGTCACATAAAATACGACTCATCCTCCGAGGATAAAACTCATACTTCTACTTTGCCAATCGCCTTGGCTACTTAATGGTCTTCCGGACATAACGCGTCTGTCTAAACCAAATTAAAAATTACATTAACCATTTCTCTTGCAAGCACCATACTCTTATCCTTCTTCTCGCTTCGAAAAATGTTAACTCGTGTGGTTTTACCAGTCGCAAAATACCTCAACACACAACCCACTTATCTTCTGTCATACTGACCCCATTAGGGTTGTCCTTCTCTCGGACTTAAATAGTATCTATCCAGATGGATACCCCCGTCGTTCCTTTAGCTTATTATCCCTAAGGAACGTGCTACTGGCTTCATTAACACTTACTGAATTTACCATCGCTTGGTAAAATTTTACCTATCCGAATCATTTAAATGAGCCCCCTGATGGGTCTCCCCCTTGCAGTGCATTGCTAACTGCATTTCACTTAGTCTCACTCTCTGATAAATCTTTCGATTACTATAGCTCCCTTCACATAAGATCATTAACATTTCTACGGACAATGCGTGACATTGTCACCTTATGGATCGACTGTCCATAAGAATTTCCTTTTAAGTGTTGTTAACTATTTTTTTTACGAGCCGATCTCTCACTTGGAATCCTCTCCAACATTTACATCTACATCCTCCGTAAAAGATTCACTAACAGTTTAGATCCATATTCACAAATGGAACTCTATCCGACCCTCATGTGATGAGTTCAGGACAACGTGCACATCTTATTCTGAACATCTGATGAAGGAATATGCGGTCAAACTGTACCTAAAATTCTTCTATAGATATAGCATTCCACTTTTAAAAGTGGTGGCTGACTCCCACCATTATAACTTCGTTCTGATAAGTTAAGAAAAATTTTACTCCAAATTTTCACTTTCAGTTAGCCACACTCTGTTATATGTCCAAACCTTTGGATATTTGTACCTCCTTTGGCTAACACACACAATCTCCTCATTTCTAGGGTTTCCACTGAAATTTCTCTTCAATGTTTTTTCAGGCTTTTTCCCAGTCACACTATGTTGGGTGAGTCTACTCTTGCACCTCTTTCAACTATAGCAACACTTGGAAATCTAGGCAGCGCCCTAGCCGTCTTTACAGTCCTGGCTTCTCGTGCCATAATAAGGGTGAACACTACTACGGTCATCATCCTTGAATATACTCTACAATCTTAACTAATCCTTGCCTCCTTTTTCCTCCCCAACGACCCTCATCTACCATACTTCATTATTCGAACGCACCCGAACGTAAATAAGATTCACTGATATAGTTCACTAAGCATAATTCTTCTGAATTTGGCCCCTTAATTTAATAATTTTAATATCTCGAATAACGTAATTGATTTGATTTTATTGCATATCATTATTAATGACTTCTTCTAACAACTACCCCAAGTTTCATGTATTTCTTACTGATTTTACAGGTATTTAGTGAAAGAAAAGAAAGAAAGAAATCGGAAGAAAGGAAGAGAACAAAGGAAGACAAGTCAAAGGGAAAAAGTGTAACTCTACACCCAGAGTTTGGATTTGAAGCATAATGAAAGTTGAAGATCATCATCTCACAAGAGCGTAGGAAGAAACGGCAGTCAAATCAGAGCTCTAGATTAAAAGATATGGCAAGTTAAAGTTGGAGGAAAAAAGTCAAAAGTTAACAATATCGGACCGATCCAGCTGAGGTCGGACCAATCTGAAATGCCTCCATTCCAGTAGCCTCTGGATCGATACAGATCGATTGAAAAAGAACCGATCCGCTATCGGACTGGTTCATTATGATGAAAAAGAATCGATCCGACTAATGGAAAATGAACCGATCTGATGGGATCCGGACCGGTTCAACTGTTGAATTTCTGGAATCTAATGTGGAAGCTGAAAAGTCACAACTCTTGAAATTTCTTATATAATTCCGTTTTATTAATTGTAAAACAATAAGAGTCATTTTTTTGGAGATGATATAAAAGAGCAAACCCTAGTAGGAATGGAGAGTTCTTTCTTTTGGCAGATAATTTCATATTTTAGAAACTCTAGTTTGTAATTTCAAGAATAAGGAGTATTCCAGATTCAAGTTCAATTCTTAGTCCAAGTTTTGATTATGGATTTAAATCTTCATTCCTAGTATCAATTTCAATTCTCTTATTTGTTTCTCTATTTTACTTTCAATTCGATTTTCAATTGTTTTACGATTCTCTTTTGAAGTTATGTTTCTTAGATCTATAATTCCATGCATAGTTATAATTATGTTTTCATCTAATAAAACCATGTCTAGCTAAATTTCCAAGGTTTGGGATGCATGAACCCATCCCTAGGTAAATTGCCTATGTAGAAAATAGAATTTAAATTAAAAATTGACAGAATCGTGTAGGGAAATTATACGAACATAGTAGATCTTTTAATCTCTCTTGCCCTAGGTATTTGGGATGCTTAAGAACACTATGGAAGTGTAATTGTTCTACACCGCTTTATAGTTACCTTTGATTTCATATGATGCGGGCTAGCTCTCTCATATATGTAATGCTTAGGATTTATAAAGACTGGACTCACTTAAGATTTTAATTTACAATTCTAGTATTCTATAAGGAAAATTACTAGGAATTGGGGGATTGTATCCTAACCTATTTCCTCTCATACTCATATCTATACTCGTTACAATTCTTAGTTGTTTTTGTGCACGTAGTTTATCCTAAATTTTTATTTCATCACCAATTGGAAATTTAAAACCATCACTCATCATATTTTCTTTTCTTTTGAGGAATCACTTGAAGGTTAAATAAGCTTTTCCTATGATATCCTGAATCGCCAATTTCTGTTCCCTGAGGAGACGATCCCAACTTAGAGAATTATTACTAACGCGACAGGCTTGCACTTGAGCCTATAAAGCACGCACTTTAGACACATTTGTGGTCTCGTTAAGTTTTTGGTGCCGTTTCCAGGGAACACACTTAAATAGGTGACACTAAGAAAGTGAAATTAATCCTAAATTGATTCATTCCTATAAAAAGATTATATCATCTCCCATAATATTACATGAAAAATCTCCTTTCAACACAAGTTCACGAAAATCCCATTGCTGGAGCTAATTCTAAAAATTCTCATACCACCGACTCTCCACACTTTTGGGTTCCACCTCCTTCACCTAAAAATTCAATCACAAGTCGCACTTTGAGTCAAACACTGAGTGAAGGTTATGAATCGTTTGGTAGTAATATGTTTGTGCACGGAAGTGTTAGTGCTGGAGAGGAAGAGTTACCGTATCTTCCCATGAAAGATCTCTTATTTCCTAAGCAAACTGTCACCCCTGGTTGCATTTTACTTTCGTATAATACCGGTCAGTTACACTTTCATAATGGGATGATCCAAATTCTTCCTACATTCCATGGTATGGATTCTGAAAAGCCATATCTCCATATTAGAGAATTGGAAGAAGTGTGTGAGACGTTTGGTGATCAAACCTGCCCACAAGATGTAATCCGATTAAAGCTCTTCTCTTTTTCTTAACGGATAAAGTTAAGACCTGGCTATGGTCACTACCCCCCAAATTCTGTTTTATCCTGGAGAGATATGAAGACTAAGTTTCTCTCCAAGTTCTTTCCACAGCACAAAACCAACTCTGTCAAAGCCCAAATCCAAGCTTTCGACAAATGTTGGGAACGCTTTCAGGAGTTAGTTAGCACTTGTCCACATCATGTGTTTAAAAAACATCATCTTATTTCATTCTTCCATCAAGGTCTTACTATAGCATCTAAACAACTCGTGCAGACAATGTGTGAAAGACCATTTTGGGAACTAGACTCGAGTGATGCTGAAGCTTATCTGAAATACGTAGCAGAGACTACGCAAGCATGGGATGTTTCCTACCCCAATAGTCAAAACAAAAATCAACAAGTGTCCATCTCGCCTACTGGGTCCGGTATTTATCACTTAGACGAGGACACTTTGTTAGATCGTCGATTTGACCAATTGGAAAAGAGTTTCAGAGACATACTTGAGGTTCGATTGAGAGAATTTATCGAACCCATCCAAACTGGAAAGGAGAAAGTATGTGCCATTTGTGTGGCTGGTCATTCTACCAAAGGATGTCCTATAATACCTGCCTACAAAGCAATGTACGCTGAGAAATTAGAAGCTATAGGAGGATTTTGAGGAAATTTTAATGTACCTCAGGGGACTGCATACAATCAATCTTGGAGGAATCATCCTGGTTTCAACTATGGACAACAACAAGGTGTGATTAATCCTAATTCACATGTTCTTATGCCTCCACCCCCTCCTCAATTTCAGCAAACCCCTATGAAAGTACTGTCTCCTGGTCCGTATATTACTCCACTGAGGCGATCTCTTGAGGATAATCTGAATCAGCTCATCCAATCTCAAAAGGAGAACAATGCTAAGTATGATCGAATGTTCACAGAAATTCATACTAGCATCTCTAGGTTGTAATCTCCATTGAATACTCAGGAGAAGGGTAAATTCCCAGCTCAAGGCTAAAGACCTCCCCAAGGGCAAATTACGGTTATCTCTACATCATCGGATTCGTCGGAGCAATATCAAGCTGTCACAACCCTACGAAGTGGTCGCATAATTGATCTAGCACCACCACCTCCTAAAGAATCTAAAGCTAAAAAAGTTTCAGAATCTGAGGAGACCCCTCTGCAAATGGATGATAAGGATGAAGCAGGTGAGCCTGATATTGAAGTAGAATCGCCCACTGCTGCTCCATTTCCTCAATACTTGGCACCACCCAAAGAGGGAGCCTCGCGTATTGAAGTGTTAGATGTTCTGAAGCAAGTGAAGATGAATTTGCCATTTATGGATGCTATCCAGCAAATTCTCACCTATGCCAAAGTCATCAAAGATCTTTTGACTATCAAACGACGGCATAAGGTGAAGAAGAACGTCTTTTTGGCACAAAATATGAGCTCGATCCTTCTTAATGATCTTCCACCAAAATTCAAAGATCCTTGTGCACCTACAATCTCGTGTGTTATTGGAGAGCGTAGAGTTGAAAAATCCTTGCTCGACTTAGGTGCGAGTGTGAATATCCTTCCATACTTTATTTATAAGCAACTTGATTTAGGCGATCTTAAACCTACACGAATCACTCTACAGTTAGCAGATCGAACAGTGAAAGTACCTCGAGGGATTGTGGAGGACGTGATAGTTCAAGTGGACACATTCTACTTCCCTGTAGACTTTGTTATTTGGGACACGGAGCCTTCCCCCCATTCTATTAATCATGTTCCCATAATTTTAGGACGTCCATTTTTAGCTACTGCTAACGCTTTGATCAATATACGGAATGGCCAGATGCAACTCACTTTTGGAAATATGACCCTCGAGACCAACATTTTTAATGATGCTAACCAAATGGGTGATGAGGATGAAATTCATGATGTTGATCTTATTGAAGAGGTGGTAGACGAGCATACTGAGAAGATCATAGGTGGGGATGTACTTGAAGTTTGTTTAGTGCAAGGTGTTGAGAGTGAGAGTTCCTATACTGACTTTGAGCGTGAAGTGGATGAGTTGGGAGTTTTATTACAAGAAGAAGTGACTTTTGAGAAGTTGAGAGATGTCGACTGGATTTCTAGATTTGAGGAATTAACCTTGCGAGAGTCACGCATGATCCCCTCTGAAGATAGATTTCCTAGTCTTGAGTTAAAAAAACTACCCTCGCATGTAAAATATGCTTTTCTAGGAGATGATGAAACATTTCCTATTGTTGTCTCTTCTAGCCTAAAAAAAGAGCAAGAGGGCAAGTTTTTGAATGTTTTACGAAAGCATAGAAGTGCTTTTGGTTGGATAATAGCATATTTGAAAGGTATAAGTCCTTTGATTTGTACCCATAAAATCAACCTCGAGGAAGAGGTGAAGCCCTCGAGAGAAATGCAAAGGCGAATGAACCCAACCATGAAAGATGTAGTTCGAGCGGAGATCATCAAATTTTTAGATGCTGGGATTATCTATCCCATTTCTGATATTAAATGGGTGGGCCCAATTCAGGCCGTCCCGAAGAAGTCGGGTATGACTGTGGTTGAAAATACTAAGGGAGAATTAATACCTCAACGCACCACCACTGGGTGGCGTGTTTGCATTGATTATCGAAAGCTCAATGCTGGAATAAGAAAATACCATTTTCTCTTGCCTTTTATCGACCAACTGATTGAACGAGTAGCGGGCCATCCTTATTATTATTTTCTAGATGGGTATTCTGGCTATAATTAGATTGAAGTGGGTATACTTGATCAGGAAAAGACGACTTTTACATGTCCGTTTGGCACGTTTGCCTACAAACGTATGCCATTTGGACTACGTAACGCGCCCGCGACTTTTCAAAGGTGCATGTTGAGTCTCTTTAACGACATGGTTGAGAAAGGTCTTGAGGTGTTTATGGACAATTTCAGTGTTTTCGGCCCCTCTTTCAACCAATGTTTAGCTCCCTTCACTAGGGGCGTAGTTCTGGGCCACATAGTCTCATCTAGGGGTATTGAAGTTGATCGATCAAAAATGGAAGTAATAGCTGAGCTACCCCGGCTAAAATTGCTTAAAGATATGAGGTTCTTCCTAGGCCATGCTGGATTTTACAGGCAATTAATCAAGGACTTTAGCACCATCGCTAGACCCTTGAGTACTCTTCTTATGAACGGCACTCCATTTGAATGGAATAACGCATGTCAAGAAGCTTTTGACAAATTAAAAAGCATGCTGATTCTTGCTCCTATCATGAAAGCTCCCGATTGGTCACTTACATTCGAGCTTATGTGTGATGCAAGTGATTACGCGATTGGGGCTATTTTAGGACAACGAAAAAATAAGAAAGCTCATGTTATTTACTATGCTAGTAGGACATTATCTGGCCCCTATCTTAACTACTCCACAACGGAGAAATAATTACTAGCAGTCGTTCTTGCTCTCGATAAATTCCGTTCTTACATTGTTGGGTCGCCCATCATTTGCTTCACTGATCACTCGGCACTCAAATATCTTCTGACCAAGAAAGATGCCAAATCTCATCTAATCAGGTGGATCCTACTCCTACAAGAGTTTAATATCTCAATTCAAGACAAGAAAGGAGTAGAAAACGTCATTATCGACCAGTTGTCACGGCTCTCGTCCGACGTACCTATTGATCCAATTCCCATAGACGAGTATTTTCCGGATGAGAATATATTTGCTACTTCTTCTCTTCCCTGGTTTGCGAATATAGTGAATTACCTTGTCACGGGGATCGTTCCCTCCAATTGGACTCCACAAGAGAGAGAAAAGTTTATTACTTGGTCACGCATGTTCTTCTATGATCATCCATATTTGTTTAAGTATTGTGGCGATTAAATCATCCGAAAATGTGTACTCAATGAAGAAATTCAAGGGGTAATTCAATTTTGTCATTCGTAGGCTTGTGGAGGTCATTTCTCCAAAAACAAAATGGCTGCTAAAATCTTACAAAGCGGTCTCTTTTGGCCCACAATCTTCTGGGATGTGAATAGTTATTATAAATCGTATGATAGATGCCAAAGAATGGGAGTTGTTACTCGTTGTGACATGATGCCATTAACCCCCATACTTGTCATAGAGTTATTAGATTATTGGGTAATTGACTTCATGGGACCATTTCCACCATCTTTTGGCTCTCTATACATCCTCGTCGCAGTAGACTAGGTCTCAAAATGGGTAGAGACAATAGCTATAAAAATGAATGACAATAAGGTGGTGATAAAATTCATTCAAGAACACATACTTTCTCGCTTCGGAGCTCTTAAGGCTATCATCACTGATAATGGCACTCATTTCTGTAATAGGCCAATGGAAAAGCTAATGAGAAAGTATGGGGTCGTCCATAAAGTTGGAATGACTTATCACCCCCAATCGAATGGCCAGGCCGAGTTAGCAAATCGGGAAATCAAGTATATCTTGGAAAAGACAGTCAAACCTAAAAGGAAAGATTGGTCTCTCAGATTGAATGATGCTCTCTGGACTTATCGAACTGCATACAAGAATACCCTTGGGATGTCCCCATTTCTTTTTGTGTATGGAAAACCTTGTCATCTTCCTGTTGAAATTGAACACAAGGCTTATTGGGCTATTAAAAGGGTGAACTTTAACATGGAAAAAGTCGGTGAAACACGCCAACTTTAGTTGAATGAGTTAGAAGAAATACGCAATGATACGTATAAAAGTGCTAAACTCTCAAAGGAACGAATAAAACGAGCTCACGATAAAATCATTCGACGTAAGGAGTTTCATTCGGGACAGAAAGTACTTCTCTACAACTCAAGGTTGCACTTGTTTCTCGAAAAATTGCGGTCACGATGGACTGGTCCATTACTTGTGAAGGAAGTGTTCCCCCATGGAGCTGTTGAATTAGAGGATCAAAAAGGGGGAAACGCATTCAAGGTCAACGGACAACGTCTCAAGCCATTTTTGTAAGCGCTTGTTGCGGAAGCCGACACAATATGATTATCGAACCCCATTTATGGGGATTGAATGAGCTAAATAATAGAGGTCGTTGCACCCCCGACGGGTATGGGGTGAATTTTGTGTATAATAGTGATAGGATTTTAGGCTAGTTAGGAATGGTAGTGTATCACTATCAGAGGCAGGAGTAATGCACCTGTCATGAGAGCATTTAGGATTTAAATGAAAATTCTATGAAGTTTCGAAGTCCATGTGCATTGGTAGGTGTGTTGGGATAGTAACAATTGCAAGCAGAGTTACCACTGATATGAACAGGGGAAGCAGAAATTTTCAAGAAATCGGATCGGTCCGGCCTTACAAAAAAAATGATCCGGTCAGTAAAAATTGAAAAATAAATATAAGTCCGGATCGGTCCGATCTGAACTCGGATCGGTCTGAATATTTACATGTTGTGCCCCTTCCCGAGGTTAAGCCTTCTTAGCCTCCCAATATTTTCACTTCCCAATCTTTTCCCTTCCCAAACCTTTCGTCCGAACCTTTACCCATTCATTTTCCCTCCCTTATCTCCCACCAAATCCTCCCCCCCCCCCACCTCCCTCATCACACCTATAAATACCAACCTCTCATCCCTATTTTATCTTCACACCTCCATCTACATTTTCTACTCTATATTTGTGTCCAGAATTTTTCATCTTCAATGGCTGCCACCCAGAAATACAATTCCATGGAAGTGCTGTCCCATGGTAATGGAGAATATCGTTCCCGCCGTGAAGGAATTTGGTGCAACCGTTTCTTTGGTCCTACGCGCAAAATCCACATTGAGGGCCAGGTACTCTGGAATGAGCTTCCTAATTATGTCACCAACTTGTTCATGTCCCACGACTGGTGTCGATTCTTCAATGAACAGTACAAGGCGGTGTGGGAAAATGAAGTTTGTTCATTTTATGGTTCGCTCATCTATACAGCTGATTTCGAATCTCAAGATTTTGTCAATTCGATACCTATTCCGTTCTCGTTGGACATTCTGGCCCAGAAACTCAAATCCCTAAATGTGGTCACTCCAGCCCAATTTTCATATCCCAGCAACGATCAACCTATTTCAAAAGATGTTTTCATGTCTCTCATCGCTCCAGGTTCGGTTTGGCATACCGAGACTTTTCCTGTGGGTCGTTTACCTGATAAGGCCCGAATCACTTTTCACATCGTTTGTGCCAACATTTTGCAAACTTCAAATGATTCGGCTATGCGACCACGTCAGGCCACGCTGGTTTATCATTTATTTTCCCATGACACTGTTATCAATTTGGCCCGCACATTTTATAATGATATCCTTTATGCGGTGCTGGAAAAGAAGGGGAAGACATCTCTTCCTTATGGTCGTCTCATCACGTCCATTCTTAAGGATGCTGGTATTGTTCCACCGGAAGATCTTATTCACCTTTCAAAGCCAATCGGGCAAGAATCACGCACTCGGAGTGACAAACAAATAGAATTGATCCAAGCACGTCGAGGCGATAGTGATGCCTCCGATAATGAGTCGTCCGATGAGGAGGAGGGTGTAGGTGCGGCAGATGTTGAAATGGGCGAAGGTGATGAGGCCGAATATGATGAAGCTGCTGATCCTGATTATGTGCCAGAAGGTGCGGCACTAACCGAGTGCATAGTTGATCTTGAGGAACGTTTCTACGGGCTTATGTCTTCCTACCGTTGCGACACGAGTATGATATTACGCCTTCAGGCTGACCTTTATCGCCTCTAGTTGGGTCCCGAAGCCCCACTTCCTGCGTATTTTTACGATCCTTATGACCCCAATGCTCAAGTAGTTCCCACCACCCGCCAGCATAGTAGACACCACCTGTGGCAACATTTCACAGTCCCCCTTCGTTTTTACTTTATGTTTTTTTTCATGTGTTGATCTTTTGTGTACACATCTATGTATTAATGATCATTTCCTCTTATAGTTATTTGCTTGTTTTATTTTTTGCACTCCTTATTTCGTCTTATTTAGTTCTTCATCCTTTTGATTGTGGACAATGAAAATGACGAAGTTAGGGGGGGTGATAAGTGCGTATTCATAAAACTTCGCAATTATAAAAAAAAAAAAAAAAAAAAAAAAAATAATATTTTTCTTCAAAAAAAATAAAAATTGGAATTTAAATTTTTCAAAAATATCACCTTTATTCTATTTAAAGTCTTAAATTGTTAACAATCAAAATGCACTACGCCAAAATTGACCGAAGATGGAAATTGAAAGAAAATTGACGACTTAACGAATAAGTGTGGAGATTGATCAAACTCGGGGAGATTTCGAGCCGTTCAATTTTTTATGAGTTTTTAAATCAATCCGAGTTTATGATTAACTCAAAGTTCTTTTCAGCATTTTAATAAGTCGTTGATGATCTCAATCTTTTGTTTTGATCGGTTATGGGAAATGTGTGAAATGTTGTCTCGAAATTCGTGCTAAATATATCTCTAAACTTAATTAATCTCGAGATGCATATGGTAATGTGATTAGCAACTTGGACAATGAAGTCGGCCCTCTTTTGTTTAACCCAAAAATATTAACCATAATAAAGTTGTGAAAAAATTATCCCTTTGCAACCCACTTTGAGCCTAATTAAATATTTCCCTTTCGTTTGATAACCCAAAAAATCCAAATAGCCCGGAATTGTGAAAAATTGGAAATTTATCAAGTAAGTCCAAAGTGTGTAGTAAAAAAAAGGGCAAGAAAAGAAAAATAGCAAGAAAGAAAATGAAAAAAAAAAGAAATAGAAAAGAAAGAGAAAAATGAGCAAATGCCCGAAAAAGCACTAATGGACGTCCTAAGGACATTTTTCAATTCCGAACATTCCGTCCATTCTCATTTTTATCCTTTAAACTTTTTAACCCGAAAAGTCCTAACCGAGTCCGAATGGCGAAATTAATTACTGCATGGAGAGCTAAGACATGAAAAGATAATAAAAGAGATTAAAATGGTGTGATTAAAATATGATATTTCCCCTTTCCTAATAACTGTATTCCGATGATGAGATCTTTTTACCATATATTTCCTTTTTTTCAATTTTGTATGCGTGAATTTGTGTCCATTATATTTACTCTTTAGATCGTGCATACAGAGAGAAAACAACCACAATCTGAGTGATTCGTTTGTGAGTGCATCCGTAAGAATTTGAATCAAAACGAATTTTCGAAAAGTAACGTAATGCTCAATTGGTGGAAATTTGAGGTTTAATTTCTAGCTTTACACAACACACACTATGGTTTGAGACATTTGAATATGAATTTATGGTGATTATTTTTCAAAAAGTTTAAATTGTACAGTTTTTAAGTATTTTGATATTTAGTTGAGTTAATAAAGAATTTTGTGGGTGTATTCACTGCAAACCCTCACAAGATAAAACTCGTCCTACTAGGGTAACCTAAGGGTTTAAAGGCTTGTTGCATATGCTCAATGCAATCGCTTGCCTGCAAAAGTGGAATTTTTTTTAATAAAGGAATTCTCAAGAATGGAATTTTGGTTAGCTTCATTTATAATGCTCAGGACGTGCAAAGTTCTAAGTTAGGGGGATTTGACTAAGCATAATATCTTCTGAATTTGGCCCCTTAATTTAGTAATTTTAATATCTCGAACAACGTAATTAATTTAATTTTATCCCATATCATCGCTAATGACTTCTTCTAACAAGTACCCCAAGTTTCTTGTATTTCTTATTGATTTCACAGGTATTTAGTGCAAGAAAAGAAAGAAAGAAACCGGAAGAAAGGAAGAGAACAAAGAAAGACAAGTCAAAGGGCAAAAGCGTAACTCTACACCCGGAGTTCGGATTTGAAGCCTATATAAAAGTTGAAGATCATCATCTCACAAGAGCGTAGGAAGAAACGGCAGTCAAATCGGAGCTCTAGATTAATATAGTGAATGTGTATATATACATATGATGATATTTACTGTGTGGCTAAAGTAGAAATGTAAGATAGTTACGTATGAAAACACTTAGTTGAATTGTATTAACAAGGGACTTATCCATGTTGAATCTAAATTGATATATAACTTTATAACATCATTATATGTATTATAGGGTTAATACGTGGGAATGAATTGGGTTAAAAATAATGGATACAATGGATTAATCTAGTTAGCTTGGGAATTATAACTAGAATGGCTTAGAGGTACGTTAGGTGTGCACTCTAGATGAGAGGTGAGAATCTCAAGAGAGAGTCCGATAATCTAACATGTATATTATAAGTGATAAATATTGCAATTATTCACTTGTTGTTTTCAAAACTATTTTTACCATCAAGCTCTGACCCGTTTCCTTGCATATTCTCTTTTCTATCTTGTATCTTCTATATCAGGTGTCCAGCCGTAGGGACACCAGCCATAGAGGATTATGATGGTTGATGAGCTATGAAGATATGGAATATTTTTTAGACGCCTCCATTTATTTGATTCATACTCTGTAGTGATCTTTCATTTAGGGCATGTCACCCCAGAGGATTTCAACTATTTCTTTTCTACTTGAGTCAGGATTTTATACTTGTGTCGTTGTGTTACATTTACTATTGTTGGGATTTATGTATTGAGATATTTTTTGGAAAGTTTATTCCAGTTGCATTTAAATTCTATTGTGATATCTATTCAGGTTATTGTTGTTGTGGAATGGAATGTGTAAAATTGTTCGAAATGGTAAAATGATTTTTTTATTGGAAAGTTTTTAACACCAATGTAATTGAATATTAGGTGATAGAAAAATATTTTCGAAAGTGATGCTAAGAATGAACCAAGTGTATATTCTGACGCGACCACAAATGTGTCTAAAGTGCGTGCTTTATAGGCTCAAGTACAAGCATGTCGCGTTAGTAATAATTCGATAAGTCGGGATCGTCTCCTCAGGGAACAGAAATTGGCAATTCAGGATACCGTAGGAAAAGCTTATTTAACCTTCAAGTGATTCCTCAAAAAAAAAGATGATGAGTTATGGTTTGAAATTTCCAATTGGTGATGAAATAAAAATTTAGAATGAACTACGTGCACAAAAACAACTAAGAATTGTAACGAGTATAGATATGAGTATGAGAGGAAAGAGGTTAGGATACAATCCCCCAATTCCAAGTAATTTACCGTATAGAATACTATAATTGTAAATTAAAATCTTAACTGAATCCAGTCTTTATAGATCCTAAGTATTATATATATGAGAGAACTAGCCCGCATCATATGAAATCAAAGGTAACTATAAAGCGGTGTAGAACAATTATACTTGCATAGTGTTCTTAAACATCCCAATTACCTAGGGCAAGAGAGATTAAAAGATCTACTATGTTCGTATAATTTCCCTACACGATTTTGTCAATTTTTAATTTAAATTCTATTTTCTACATAGGCAATTCACCTAGGGATGGGTTCATGCATCCCAACCCTTGGAAATTTAGCTAGACATGATTTTATTAGATGAAAACATAATTATAACTATGCATGGAATTATAGATCTAAGAAACATAACTTCAAAAGAGAATCGCAAAACAATTGAAAATCGAATTGAAAGTAAAATAGAGAAACAAATAAGAGAATTGAAATTGATATTTGGAATGAAGATTTAAATCCGTAATCAAAACTTGGACTGAGAATTGAACTTGAATCCGGAATACTCCTTGTTCTTGAAATTACAAACTAGGGTTTCTAAATCTTAAGAAAATATGAAATTATATGCCAAAAGGAACTCTCTCTCTTCCTCCCTTCATTACTCTAGGGCTTGGCTTTTAATATTTCCCAAATATGACTTTTCCAATGTCTCTCCACATTTTACAACTAATAAAAAGGAATTATACAAGAAATTTCAAGAGTTGAAACTCTTCAGCTTCCAGAATTAATTTCAACTTTGACTTTCTTTCTCCAACTTTGACTTGCCATATCTTTTGATCCAGAGCTCCGATTTGACTGTCGTTTCTTCATGTGTTCTTGTAATTTAGAGTTATTCAACTTTCTAGGTTTTCCCACCTCCAGAATATGGCTGTAAAATTACGAAACTCCCTTGAACTCCCCCATTTCTTGCTTTATTTCACTGTTTTGCGTTCTCTTTCGCACTAATTTGCATGAAATACCTATAAAATACATAAGAGATACACAAAATACGAAATACTTGCCAAAAAGGGTTAATAGCATAAATATAAGATAAATCCAAGCTATTTACAGTGCACGGGATCATAAAAATACCGAAATAAAGGGGATAAATGTGAAGAATTTATGCCTAATCAAATCCCCCTAACTTAGAACTTTGCGCGTCCCGAGTAATGTAAGAGAAATGAGTTGACTTTTGAAATTCCTTTAATTAAAATAAAATTCCACTTTCGCAGGCAAGCGATTGCATTGAGCATATGCAATAAGCCTTTAAACCCCTAGGTTACCCTAGTAGGACGAGTTTTGTCTCGTGAGGTTTTGCAGTGAATACACCCACAAAATTCGTTATTGACTCAAATAAATATCAAAATACTTAAAAATTGTACAATTTAAACTTTTTGAAAAATAATCACCATAAATTCATATTCATATGTCTCAAACCATAGTGTGTGTGTGTGTGTGTATGTGCAAAGCCAGAAATTAAACCTCAAATTTCCACCGATTGAGCATTACGTTACTTTTCGAAAATTCGTTTTGATTAAATTCTTACGGATGCACTCACAAACGAATCACTCGGATTGTGGTTCTCTCAGTATGCATGATATAAAAATTAAATATAATGGACACAAATTCACGCATACAAAATTGAAAAGAATGAACTATATGGTGAAAAGATCTCATCATCGGAATACGATTATTAGGAAACGGGAAACATTATCTCTTAATCACACCATTTTAATCTCTTTTATTATCTTTTCATGTCTTAGCTCTCCATGAAGTAATTAATTTCTCCATTCGGACTCGGTTAGGACTTTTCGGGTTAAAAAGTGTAAAGGATAAAAATGGGAATGGACGGAAGGTTCGAAATTGGAAAAAGTCCTTATGACATCCATTAGTGCTTTTTCGGGCATTTGCTCATTTTTCTCTTTCTTTTTCTATTTTCATTTTCATTTTTTTTTCTTTTTTTTTATTATTACACACTCTGGACTTACTTGATGAATTTCAAATTTTTCACAATTCCGGGTATATGGGTTTTTCGGGTTATCGATTGAAAGGAAAATATTTTATTAGGCTCAAAGTGGGTTGCAAAGGGATAATTCTTTCACAACTTTATTATGGCTAATATTTTTGGGTTAAACAAAAGAGGGCCTACTTCATTGTCCAAATTGCTAATCACATTACCATATGCATCTCGAGATTAATTAAGTTTAGAGATATATTTAGCACGAATTTCGAGGCAACATTTCACACATTTCCCATAACCGATCAAAACAAAGGATTGAGATCATCAACGACTTATTAAAACGCTAAAACGACTTGGAGTTAATCATAAACTCGGATTGATTTAAAAACTCATAAAAAATTGAAAGGCTCGAAATCTCACCGAGTTTTATTAATCTCCAAACGTATTCGTTAAGTTGTCAATTTTCTTTCAATTTCCATCTTCGGTCAATTTTGCCTTAGTGCATTTTTATTGTTTACAATTTGAGACTTTAAATAGAGTAAAGGTGATATTTTTGAAGAATTTAAATTCTAATTTTTATCATTTTGAACAAAAATATTTTTGGCTTTTTTTCTAAAATTTTTCATTTTTTTTATTTTTTGAAATTAAAAAAAAAATAAAGTAAAATAAAACAAAAAAATATACTTGGAGCAAACATGTGATCAAATCAATGAATCTATACAATAAATGGGAAGGATATCCCACACCCCTAACTTAAATGTTGCATTGTCCTCAATGCGAATCAAGAACACGACATAAAGAGAGGAAAAGATATATATTACCCAAATGGAGCGATCCCCGATAAGTACGAGTCTATTGAATCTACAAAACATATTAGAACCAAGAATAATAAAAACTTTAACTAATTACTCTAAACTATAAAAAAGAAAAAGGAAAAAAATGCTAATTATGTACAACCTACGATTTGAACTTCTAATAAGTTATACACTAGAAGTCAAAAAATTTGAGGATCTACCCAATATACAATTTAACTTTGAGGGATAATCGGTGTACCCTCATTTTCATGCACGCCTTTCAAAAAATAAAAATTACGTTTGAACAATGGAAGGCATGTGTGAGATGGAAAAAATGAACCATCACCAAAGAAAATTTTTAATGGGATGATGGGGGCTTTGAATGCTAGGTGGGACAAGTAAAATTGAGATCTAAGAGAACTATAATCACCTCCTAAAGATTTTTCAAGTAGTATGGGAAGAGTGGCACACAAAAAGGAAGAATCTATCTTAGAAACCAATTCAAGCAAATATTCCTCGTCGGTAAAAGTTTTAGCTATTTCAAAAGTTATAACCAACTCATGGGAATCAAAATTCAATTCATCTCCCAAATTTTTTTCAATCGGAATGGGAGGTAGTGCACGTGTAAGTGAATAACCTATAAGATGAAGCATCTCAAACAAACATTATCGTTCAAGACTTGGGTCAATGTCCTCAATACTTTCATCTGATTCTTGTGATGGAGTTATTGATTCGATAATAGTGGGGACATAAGGAAATGAAGGATCTTGAACGTCAATAGATTTTGAAATTTTTATAAGAGGTTGAGATTCAAAAGTACTTGGATCACTCTCAATGATTTCGTCCTCAAAAGTGTTAGGTGATGTGAAAGTCTCGCCCTCCTTTAAGCTTTCCAGATAATCATTAAACTCCTTGCAAGTTGCTTTAATTTTTAACTCTGTAGAAGCAAGGTCAACAGATTGCTTTTTGCTATTAAGCAAGAGTTCTTCCAAAGTAGGGTTCCTTAGTTCTAGCACCTCGGATTCCTCATTTGGTTAAAAACATTCTTCAACTTCAACAATATCGAAAGAAAAATCCTCATCGGGTTCAAATAACGCATCTAACTCTTGCTCCCAATAACGATTTTTTCCCGATATTCTTTTTTAAGTCTTTCTTCTTCAAGCAATTCATTTTGATAAATTTGGATGGCCTTAGCACTGGGCTTGTATTTATGAGACTCATCTTTAGTGATATTAGTCCAATGTTCATAAGTCTTGAGAGCCTCCTCCTCACTATTATCATAACAATTAAAGCCACCAAAGGAGTTAAAATAAGACATTTCAAAAACGTGACACCCATATTTTTGGATTTTTCTTTCAAGGTCAGTTTCGGGATTAACTAACCTAACCTAAAGTCTAGGAAGAAATGGCAGTCAAATCCAAGAGCGTAGGAAGAATATAACGTGAAAACTGAGCGTCCATGTAAACCCTTTAGTCGTTGTTATCGGCTTCCAACCGCAATACAAAAACCTAAACTTTAACTACACTTTTGCGGAGTATAGTGGCTAGTCTGGGTATCGAATCCTCAGGGAACTAGGACGAGTGAACGTGATGACAAAGGTAAGGCTATTAACCATAACTTGACTCTAAAAATAAATAAAAAGATGATTGAGATGGGAAATAACTAATTAACTAAATACACACTAAATTAAACTACTGCATTAACTATGTGAGCAAAATTAACTAACTGGGAATGACTTAATAAGAATGAAGGGAAAACAGGTTGGGAATACGATCTCCCAATCCTTAATAATTACTTAGCAAAATACTAAAATTATAAATTAAAAGTTTAAATGAATCTAGTCTTTATAGATCCTAAGCATTACATATATGAGAGAACTAGCCCGCATCATATGAAATCAAAGGTAACTATAAAGCCATGTAGAACAATTACACTAGCATAGTGTTCTTAAACATCCCAAGTACCTAGGGCAAGAGAGATTAAAAGATCTACTATGTTCATATAATTTCCCTACACGATTCTGTTAATTTTTAATTTAAATTCTATTTTCTACATTGGCAATTTACCTAGGGATGGGTTCATGCATCCCAACTCTTGGAAATTTAGCTAGACATGGTTTTATTAGATGAAAATAGAATTATAACTATGCATGGAATTATAGATCTAAGAAACCTAACTTCAAAAGAGAATCGCAAAATAATTGAAAATCGAATTGAAAGTAAAATAGAGAAACAAATAAGAGAATTGAAATTGATACTTGGAATGAAGATTTAAATCCATAATCAAAAATTGGACTGAGAATTGAACTCGAATTTGGAATACTCCTTGTTCTTGAAATTACAAACAAGGGTTTCTAAAATATGAAATTGTTTGCCAAAAGAAAGAACTCCCCCTTCCTACTAGGGTTTTCTCTTTTATATCATCTTAAAAAAAATGACTCTTTTTGATTTATAATTAATAAAAAGGAATTATACAAGAAATTTCAAGAGCTGTAACTTTTCAGCTTCCACATTAGATTCCAGAAATTCAACAGTCAGACCGGTCCGAATCCCATCGGATCGGTTCGTTTTCCATTAATCAGGTCAGTTCTTTTTCATCATACCGAACCGGTCCGACAGAGGGTCGATTCTTTTTCCATCGGTTTCGTATCGATCTGGAGGCTACTCTGTAACACCCCGCCCGCCCGAGGGAGAGCGGAGCAGAGCACCACTATCGACAAAACTAACCAAATCCGCAGATATCAAGGTATAGAGCATCTAAAAAATCCCACGATATAAACGAAACCACTAATCTCAATCTATTCAAATTAAATTCAACAAAGTATCTCGGAATAATATAAATCACCAATGCTCTAAACAACACAATAAAATAATACAAATCTTCCAAAAAATATTAATCCCAAAGTAATCCACGCTAAAATCAACCCAAATGGTCCATAGCGCTCAAATCCATGCTAACCCCCCAAAATTCCTGCTTCCCGGGGCTAATTTGATGAGGCATAAATTCTTCACATTTATCCCCTTAATTTCGGTATTTTTATGATCCCGTGCATTGCAAGAAGCTTGAATTTGTCTTATATTTATGCTGATAACTATTTTTGGCAAGTATTTCGTATTTTGTATATCTTTTATGTATTTTACAGGTATTTCATTCAAATTAGTGCGAAAGAGAATGCAAAACAGTGAAAGAAACCAATAAACGGGGAGTTGAAGGGCATTTTTGTAATTTTACATATATATTCCAGAGGTCTATAAAACTAGAAAGTTGAAGAGCTCTAAATTATAATAAAATAGGAAGAAATAGCAGTCAAATCGGAGCTCTGGATCAAAAGATATGGCAAGTCAAAGTTGGAGAAAGAAAGTCAAAGTTGAAATTAATTCTGGAAGCTGAAGAGTTTCAACTCTTGAAATTTCTTGTAAAATTCCTATTTATTAGTTGTAAAACGTGGAGAGGCATGGGAAGAGTCATTTTTTAGATGTATAAAAGGGCAGACCCTAGTAGGAAGAAGATGAGGTTTTTTACTTCACGTTATAGGAGGCTAGTAGTTAGGGTTTCTTTATAGTTAGTTTTTAAAGGATTCTTGTATCCAAGAACCCTAGTTTTGAAGTTTGACTACTATTCAAGATTCAAAGATCTATTCAAGATTCATCATTCATCCATAGCAAGTAATTTCAATTTTTTTTTTACTGCTTTCATAGTTAGTTTAATTAATTGTTGTTCTCTAGTTTTCCAATCCCAATTCAAGTCATGTTCCCAATTTTCTAGATTTAGTTATGAATTCATGCACTTTCAGTTTTAATTTTTCTTTCATTTTAATCATGTTAAGCTAAGTTTTTAAGGGTGGGGATTCATGAACCCAACCCGATGTGGTATGCATAGATATAAAATTTGTCCTCTAAATTAAATAAGTGATTAGATCGTGTTGTCTAGTTTCACAATCATTGTAGACCTCGTTTGCCCTAGGTAACCGGGGTGCTTAAGGATGTAACGCGAGTGAACTATTGTAACACTGCTTTACTCATTCTTTGATTATGTATGATGTGGGCTTGAACCTCATATATGTAATGCTTTGGAGTACTAAAGGATGGGTTTGATCAATTATCTAATTTATGACAAATTTTGTACTGGCATACACATTAGGGTTTGGGGGAGTGTATTCTTAACCCATTTCTTCATTCATATTAATTCCTTCTTAGTTAGTTAATTTTGCATGCGTAGGTTAATTTAATTGAATTTAGTTAATTCATAGATAAAATCCAAAAATCAATCATCTTTTTCTTTTCTTTTCTTTTAACATCAACTTTAGGATTAAACTACCTTCCCTTTGTCGTCACGTTCACTCGTACTAGTTCCCTGAGGATTCGTTACCCAAACTAGCCACTATACTCCGCAAGAGTGTAGTTTAAGTTTAGGTTTTCGTATTGCGGTTGGAAGCCGATAACAACGACTAGCGTATTTACACGGACGCTCGATTTTTCTACTTGATCAAAATCAAAAACTTGACGCGACCACAAATGTGTCTAAAGTGCGAGCTTTGTAGGCTCAAGTGCAAGCCTATCGCGTTAGTAATAATCCGATAAGTCGGGATCGTCTCCTCAGGGAACAGAAATTGGCAATTCAGGATACCATAGGAAAAGCTTATTTAACCTTCAAGTGATTCCTCAAAAGAAAAGAAAAGATGATGAGTGATGGTTTGAAATTTCCAATTGGTGATGAAATAAAAATTTAGAATGAACTACGTTCACAAAAACAACTAAGAATTGTAACGAGTATAGATATGAGTATAAGAGGAAATAGGTTAGGATACAATACCCCAATTCTTAGTAATTTCCCATATAAAATACTAAAATTATAAATTAAAATCTTAACTGAATCCATTCTTTATAGATCCTAAGCATTACATATATGAGAGAACTAGCCCGCATCATATGAAATCAAAGGTAACTATAAAGCGGTGTAGAACAATTACACTTGCATAGTGTTCTTAAACATCCCAAGTACCTAGGGCAAGAGAGATTAAAAGATCTACTATGTTCGTATAATTTCCCTACACGATTCTGTCAATTTTTAATTTAAATTCTTTTTTCTACATAGGCAATTTACCTAGGGATGGGTTCATGCATCCCAACCCTTGGAAATTTAGCTAGACCTGATTTTATTAGATGAAAACATAATTATAACTATGCATGGAATTATAGATCTAAGAAACATAACTTCAAAAGAGAATCGCAAAACAATTGAAAATCGAATTGAAAGTAAAATAGAGAAACAAATAAGAGAATTAAAATTGATACTTGGAATGAAGATTTAAATCCGTAATCAAAACTTGGACTGAGAATTGAACTTGAATCTGGAATACTCCTTGTTCTTGAAATTGCAAATTAGGGTTTTTAAAATATGAAATTGTCTGCCAAAGGAAAGAACTCCCCCTTTCTACTAGGGTTTGCTCTTTTATATCATCTAAAAAATGACTCTTTTTGTTTTACAATTAATAAAAAGTAATTATACAAGAAATTTTATGAGTTGTGACTTTTCAGCTTCCACATTAGATTCCAGAAATTCAACAGTCGGACCGATCAAGATCCCATCGGATCGGTTTGTTTTCAATTAGTCAGATCGGTTCTTTTTTATCATACTGGACCGGTCCGATAGAGGATCGGTTCTTTTTCCATCGGTTCTGTATCGATCTGGTGGCTACTGGAGTGGAGGCATTTCGGATCCGACCGGTATGATGAAAAAGAACCAATCCGACTAATGAAAACGAACCAATTCGATGGGATCCGGGCCGGTCCGACTGTTGAATTTCTGGAATCTAATGTGGAAGCTGAAAAGTCACAACTCTTGAAATTTCTTGTACAATTCCTTTATATTAATTGTAAAAAAAAGAGTCATTTTTTAGATGATATAAAAGAGCAAACCCTAGTAGGAAGGGGGAGTTCTTTCTTTGGGCAGACAATTTCATATTTTAAAAACCCTAGTATGTAATTTCAAGAACAAGGAGTATTCCAGATTCAAGTTCAATTCTCAGTCCAAGTTTTGATTACGGATTTAAATCTTCATTCCAAGTATCAATTTCAATTCTCTTATTTGTTTCTCTATTTTACTTTCAATTCGATTTTCAATTATTTTGTGATTATCTTTTGAAGTTATGTTTCTTAGATCTATAATTCCATGCATAGTTATAATTCTTTTTTCATCTAATAAAACCATGTCTAGCTAAATTTCTAAGGGTTGGGATGCATGAACCCATCCCTAGGTAAATTGCCTATGTAGAAAATAGAATTTAAATTAAAAATTAACAGAATCGTGTAGGGAAATTATACGAACATAGTAGATCTATTAATCTCTCTTGCCATAGGTACTTGGGATGTTTAAGAACACTATGCAAGTGTAATTGTTCTACACCGCTTTATAGTTACCTTTGATTTCATATAATGCGGGTTAGTTCTCTCATATATGTAATGCCTAGGATCTATAAAGACTGGATTCAGTTAAGATTTTAATTTACAATTCTAGTATTCTGTACGATAAATTACTAGGAATTGGGGGATTGTATCCTAACCTATTTCCTCTCATACTCATATCTGTACTCGTTCTAATTCTTAGTTATTTTTGTGCACGTAGTTCATTCTAAATTTTTATTTCATCACCAATTGGAAATTTCAAACCATCACTCATCATCTTTTCTTTTCTTTTGAGGAATCACTTGAAGGTTAAATAAGCTTTTCCTACGGTATCCTGAATTGCCAATTTATGTTCCTTGAGGAGACAATCCTGACTTATCGGATTATTACTAATGCGACAGGCTTACACTTTAGCCTATAAAGCACGCACTTTAGACACATTTGTGGTCGCGTCAATAGTCATGATTGCAGGGGAACGAAATCTCACCAAATAAATCAACAATCCAAAACATAGGGCTCTATATCAAAGAAAGCTATGCTGAAAGCATAATAAGCCGCACAGATCCTAAAGGACACTAGAACCTGATGCTCTGATACAGCATGTGACACCCCGCGTAGTTAAATACCGGTTGATCAGTCCTTTATTAAATTAAAATCAAGGTGAACGGTTTGTTCATTCCTAGAATCACTGTCGCAAAATAAATTTCCAATTTAAACACCCTAAATAATTAAGTTAAGTGTCAAAACAGTTTAAAACCTTATTTTCATTTTATTTAAATCTAGATATAAAAACCTTTTTAATAATTAACAGTTTAAGAATCACATAAATATGAAGCATGGTAATAAACACCCAAGAATTCAACCATTCAGATAAACCAATACCAAGTTTAAAAACTACAATTGAAACCATCCTTACACGAATTACATCCCAAAGAGTACCAAATGCTGAAAATTAATGAACATAAATACCTGACAAATCCAACTGAATAGAGAAACGGGTGACACATGCCCTGAATAATCAGAACTAAATTAAGAGTAGAGTCAACAACGAGGTCGTCTAAGAAATGGCCTGCAACTCCTACATAAATTGCAGCGCGTCCGTTCCAAGGAATTTAAGCATGACGCCCATGTGGCTGAGAACCCGTAATACATACATTTATATATACAAGAGAGAGAAAAAGACATGAAACGGGTCAGAGCCCGAGTGTAAAACAGTTTTAAAAATAGTTTAGCAAGTATTTAAAATTCTTACCGTCTAATGCAACAACCATGTTAGTATGCGACACTCTCTTGAGAATTCTCACCTCTCATCTAGTGCGCACGCCTACCGTACTAATAAATTTCATGAGTTTCTCTAACTTATTCTCCATATGGTTTTATCAGGTGAAAATAGAGGTGATGATATTTACTTTAGAAAATCATTCTCTTCGAGATTTCTTACGTTATTTAGAACAACTCATTTCCATTATAAGATTCCCGAACACTTATAATAAAATTAAAGCATTTATACATTACTTATCTACTTATACACACAGTAGAAAGTTACCATATAGATATACATATATATTTTAGTCACACATATAATATATATACTAACGTCACCCCACATAAAATCTATGGTGCTGACATACTCTGCTATCAAGTTTTCGTATCACACAGACTAAGGGAAATACTAGTTCGGAATCACTCTCGAACTGTATTAACACAATACAAAAATGAATGGATGTGAAGCATAATTCCAGGTCCTAAGAGGTCAGCACATACTCTCACGTCTCTTAGAACATCTGACAATCATTTTCAGATAGCCTGTATCGAGGATACTATCTTCTAGGGTATGATTCAATATCCCCCATAAAGGTCCAATCGAGATAAGACTGTCCCGGCTCGGAAACCCCCGTGATATCAAGTAGTCCGGGTATGATTTTTACACAGATATATAATATGCACAATCATACAGTCATATATATATATATATATAAATATTCACATTTCTAAATTAGGTGCGCCCACGACCCATAATATTATTCTAGCCATGCGTAACATATCATGCTCGAGTTTTACGTATAAGTAAATCACTCTTTTTATTCTATTAAGTATAACAAATCCTTAAGTACTTCTCGACTCTCGAAGTGTATCCTCTCGAAATAATATAAAATCAGTAGGCGCACCCTCACTACTTTATTGGTCTAAGTCTTCCTTAATCCTCACAAGATATACCATAACGTACGCGCGATTTCTCACTAAATTTATATTCTCGAAACCCCATGGTTAAATCACATATGAACCGTATCACCCGAACCTTGCCTACAACCCTACTGGTCTTTTCCAAGTCCCATTATGGTAGATAGAATATATATAAGGGTTCCCACAAAGTGACACGGGGTTAATCATTAAGAATAAAGAACAAGCTTCAAAATTCAGAAGAGGTCAATCGATCGAAGGTAGGGGGTCGATCAATCGACATTCAAGATCAATCGATTGATTGCCCAGATATTTCCCAGATTCTGCAACTATCCTACGGATTTCATCACCAAAAGTCCTCAAACTTCTATCAATTTTGCCCAAACTCCCAAACAACATTACTACTGGTACTATATACCTAACTACATGATTTCCAACGTGAAACATGTTCAAATTCATCAACGATGTCGAATTAATGGGTTAAAATTAACATAATCCTCAAGAACCGTAATTTTGGAGGGAACATACATTCTTCTAATTATTTCCCAGATTTCTTGTTTCTAAATTCATACTAATTCGTGGGTAACCCTTTACATGTGATGGGTATGTCCAGAATATATTAAATTTCTCTAAACATGCGATTTAAAGTCTATAAATTATCAATTTCTATCATAAAATATGTTCTTGATAATCCTAAACTAAAATGGGTGAGACATTAACTAAAAACAAAGCAAGATAAATACTTGCCTGTAATTCAAGGTTCTGATTTCGTGGATGAAAAGGTATGGTTGCGTTCCCCGTCGGACGATCTACGCTTTGGTGGTGGTGGTGGTGGCGGTGCAAACGGGTGATTCTTTGGCCTTGAGTTGCTTGGAAAGCTCTCCAACTACTTCTCTAATGTTCGTTCTAACGTTCTATGTTTGCTAACCCTAAGAGACAACTCCAAATGGCTGATATAACCTAATTGAATTCGTGGGTTTAATTACCCAAAAATATAAAATACCTATAATACCCTCCTGGGATGTCAATTAGGCCTAAAAACGTCCCGAGACCCAAACTAAATTCTCGGGTACACTTTTCTGACTATCTCGACCCTTCCGGACACACTAATGCACTCGAAATGACTATACATGTGACTTATGATTTATTCACTTCATATAATAATAATTTAGTCCTAACACGACACAGGCGCATCCCGACTTAATTTTCATAATTGCCATTTTATTCACTCGTGACAATTTTTTATAAAATTAATCTTATATATTACTTTACTGGTCTAGTAATATTCAATAAATTTTTAATAATTGCTAACTCTCATCATGCTATTTGAAAAGAGTGCGCGTGCGTTCAATTAGAGATATTATTTAATTAAACACAATTTTTATCAATTAAGTCCTGAACATGCATCTAGGTGTGATTGAATAAGATGATGAAACTAGCAAGAACATTCAAACACACACATGTGAGGAAAAATACCCCAAAGGGGAAAAACCATTTATTTTCATTATAATATTGTAACATAGAATTTCTCGAATTACAATGAAAATATAGTGATACAGAATTATCCGCAGGCGTCGGATCTGTAGTCGTCGGCTGGAACTTTCGCTTTCCAGGAGGGAAGCAATGAAGAAGAAGGTCGGTCTTCTCCATAATGGTTTGAATAAACACATGGTTGTGTTCTTGGGTTGAAAACAGATTTACAAGGTTTTGGAAAGGACTGTGAATCGAAACATGAGTCTTGGGACTCACAAATGTGAAGACTTAGAGTATTTTGGACTCTGAAAATCGTCTATTAAAGTCTTACTAAACAAATCCCCGAAGTTGGTTTATAAAAGAAAACTTGGCCCTAAAAAATCTGAACACGATCTGCACGATTTTATCCCAGGCGGATCGACCCGCTTCTGATTCGGACCGATCCGAGGTCGGATCGGTTATTTTTTTGAAAAGGGCTTATTCAGTTCGCAATCGGTCCGGGGTCTACTGGATTGAAGCATAAGCGGATCAGTCCGGCTTGAGGCGGATCGGTCCATTGGCGGATCGGTTCTTTTTCCAAACTGGCGGATCGATCCGATGTGGACCGATTCCTTTTTTAAAACAGGCGGACCGGTCCGACTGATCAAAAAATTGATTCCTTGAATTCTTTGATATTTGGATCCGTTGATGACGATGTGATCTTGAATTTCTTCAACGATGTAACGGCCTATGACATACACAGAAATAATGGACAAAATGTCCTTCCAAATCTCCCCCTATATCTATGCCGGTACAAACATAAAAACATCTGAATTATCAAATATCAAATTGCCTATACAAATCTACCCTTCCATGAACCCAAAATTGGAAAGATACAAATGAATAAGACTTCATCGTTTAGTCTTCAACTCTTCAGGAATCTCAACGCTTTTCTCATCAGGGTGTGCAATTCAGAGATCATCAAAGAAGTACCTACACACATGAGATAAAGCAAATACCAAGTGACGTATCGAGTTTGAAATGAGATATAAACATATATACCAATTTATGATAGAAACTCAAAATTTCAAAACTCCCTCATAGTATGATAATTCTTTCTCCCCCCCCCCCCCCCCTTTTTATGATGTCCTCAAGTAGACAAATGAGAAGAATAAATCAAACAAGCGCAATCGGGGTGTCACAAGGAATAAGCAACTATTTTTTAAAGTTTTTCAAAATTTTTCAAACAAGACAAACAAAAATCACACCACGAATGAACACAAAACAACCAAGTTGATGAAAGCGGAAATGTAGAGGTGTGATCAAATTCGATAGGAAAATCAATGCATGCAAACATGATATATGTGCACGATGAATATCGGATACTCCTAACGAATGAACTCAAAATCTTCCTTTGGTTTAAAAAGTTAGTAATATGAGACATTGACTCAATCAAATCAACAAATCAAAGCTCAAAGTGATTTTCACACCAATAACGTCCAAAACTATTTCATGCTTTTTCAGGACTTTCAAGGAAGTGCAAACCCGTTTATATTTTCCAACCAAACTCCCTCAGATATATATTTTGAATAGAGGTGATCTAAATTCTCAAACTTTGGAGAATTGATGGTGAAACCTAATGGCCCATATTTGGCATATATTGCTTTTTATTGCCTTTAAAAAATTTCGGGCTCTTTTAACCTCTTTGGACCCCGGATAATAAAATTCCTCCATTTTTTAGGTCCTTTTGAACGGTGGCTTAAAATCGCAAAGGCTAAATGAACCTTTCGTAGCCCTTCCCCGTTTTCCAATAAACACACAGTCTCACCAAAATGGTTTTTTCATGCATTCCAATCATGTCAAGTTTTATCGTATATTGTTAGTTGTATAGACAGAATTGAGATGGAAACACTCAAGCCAATATGTGATAGACAAGTACAATAATCAAATATATCTGTGCATGTGTGCAATAAAGGAGATAAGAGTTAAATAAGTAGAAAGATATCACTAATCATATCTCAAGGACTCTAAACAATGTAAAGCACATGGATGAAATGTTGTAGCATCTCAAATCTCTATCAAAAAGTCACATGGATGAGGTTGTGACTTGGCTATCTTAAATGCTCATCCATAAAAGGTGAAAATAAAATACAAAAATCTTTTTGAGCTTTTCTAAAAATTTTATAAAACGAAAATCTTTTTGGATTTTTCATAAGAATAAATAAATAGTTGTACAACAAAACAATAATACATAAAAAAAACAAACTAGAAATAGGAAGCATATGATACGAACATGAAAAATCATCCTATCCTAGTCAAAGACCAACCCCTCAGTCAACAGTGCAAATCCCCAAAGACTTCCTAAGACTCTCAAATCAAAGGGCATCTAAAGGTTTTGTGAAAATATCAGCTAACTGACTGTCGGTGGGTACGAAACTCAGGCATGCGACTTTCTCCTCAACTAACTGACGTATAAAGTGCTCACGTATCCTGATGTGCTTTGTGCGCGAATGCTGGACTGGATTGCGGGATATGTGTATCGCACTCGTGTTGTCACAGGAAATAGTCATGGTGTCCTATGAAATCTCATAATCCTCCAACATTTGCTTCATCTACAAGAGTTGCGTGCAAAAATTCCCGATGGCGATGTACTCAGCCTCCGCGGTGGACAAAGAGATGGAATTTTGCTTCTTGCTCAGCCAGGAGACAAGAGCAGAACCAAAATAGAAACACTTACCAGAAGTGCTCCTATAACCATCTACATCCCCGGCCCAATCGGCATCGAAATAGGCGGACAAACGGTCATCGGTATCAAAGGAATACCAAATACCGTATGAGAGAGTCCCACTCACGTATTTAATAATACATTTTAGAGCAAGTAAATATGACTCTTTTGGGGACGCTTGATGTCGCGCACAGACTTCAACACTAAAGGTGATGTCGGGACGACTGGCAGTCAAGTAAAGAAGACTACCTATCATGCTCCGATACAAGGTTTGCTCTGTGTCCTTGCCTGAAGTGTCCTTACTAAGATTGGTAGTGGTACTCATAGGTGTACGTGCATGCTTAGCGGAGTCTAACCCAAATTTCTTCACTAGGTCTCTAGCATACTTGGATTGAGAGATGAACATCCCATCCTCTAGCTGACGAACCTGGAGACCAAGGAAGAAAGTAAGCTCACCAACCATGCTCATCTCAAACTCACTTTTTATCTACTCCTCAAAGTGGTGAGCATGCTCAGAGCATGTGGATCCAAAGACTATGTCGTTCACATAGACCTGGGCAACCAAAATAGCACCGTCATTTCTCCTGACGAATAATGTCATATCAACTCCCCCTCTCTTGAAGCCACGTACTAAGAGATAGGAAGTAAGCCTCTCGTACCAAGCACGGGGTGCTTGCTTCAAACCATACAAGGCTTTTCTCAAATAGTAGACGTGCTTCGGGTGCTTAGGGTCTTCAAACCCTTTGGGTTGTTCCACGTAAACCTCCTCCTGTAGAATGCCATTTAGAAAGGCACTCTTGACATCCATCTGATATAACTTGAAGCGCAGATGACATGCGATGGCGAGTAGTAAGCGGACGGGATCAAGCCTCACAATAGGAGCAAATGTCTCCCCAAAGTCTACACCTTATGTCTGTGTGTAACCTTGAGCGACCAACCTAGACTTGTTTCTGATTATGGTACCATTTTTATCCATTTTATTCTTGACAATCCATCTGGTACCTATGACATTAGTCTTACCAGGTCGGGGGACAAGTTTCCAGACATTATTCTTTTTAAATTGAAACAACTCTTCCTGCATGGCAGATATCCAGTGTTGATCTGAGAGTGCTTCTTTATGATTCTTGGGCTCGACTTTGGACGTGTAGTAAAAATGGCTAACAATATTCTCGAGTTGAGCGCGAGTCTTGATCCCTAGTGTGGGATCACCAACAATGGCAGAAGTGTCATGACTCTTGTGAACCCAAGCAGGTGTGTCCCTTAACACATGATCAGGGTTCACAGAGTGTGGGTGAGGTGCAAGTAAATTACTGCCCGAAACATCCTCATCCTCACACGGAAGGCTAGAATCAAGAAATGCCGATGGTTCGTCATCTTCCACGGTGATGTTTATTGACTCCATAACCTTGGAGATCTTCAGGTTAAAAACTCGGTACGCTCTACTATTCAATGAATACCCTAGTAATATTCCCTCGTCGCTTCGAGAGTCAAACTTTCCTAAATGCTCTCTATCCCGTAGGATGTAGCATTTACTCCCCAAAACACGAAAACATGCAAGGTTAGGTTTCTTGCCAGTCCACAATTCATAAGGCGTCTTAAGTGTGTGTGGACGTAGATAAACCCTATTCACTGTGTGCCATGCAGTAGACACTGCCTCTGCCCAAAATTTCCTAGAAACCTTACGACTTAGAAGCATAGATCTAGCCATTTCCTGGATCGTCCTATTCTTTCTCTCAACAATCCCATTTTATTGAGGAGTCTTCACAGCAGAAAACTCATGTTTGATCCCAATGCTATCACAATAAAGATCTACCTTTGCTTGCTTAAATTCAGTACCGTTGTCACTACGTATCCTGTTAATAGTGACACATAATTGATTTTGCAGAACACGGCACTTGGTCGTTAAAAACTCCACAGCATCGGATTTCTCCGTCAGAAAACCTACAATCGAGTATCTGGAGAAATCATCCACCATCACGAGGATATACCTCTTACCACCCAGACTCTCAGTGCGAGTAGGATCCATAAGATCCATGTAAATAAGCTCAAGTACACGAGAGGTGGTAATGGAATGCAACTTCCTATGGGGGCTACGAATTTGTTTTCCCAACTGACAGGGTCCAAAAATCGTCAAAGTTGGCTTTCCAAGTGATGGTAAGCCACGTACTAGGTCCTTTTTAGCTAAACGAGATAAGTCTCTAATGTTCACGTGACCTAGACGTTGGTGCCACAGATCCATAGGAGTGATCGTGGCGTTGTTGCAGACAAGTGAGGATGTGGGATCAGTCCCATAGCAGTTATCCGTTGTCCTCACCCCTCGCACCAAAATTTTACCGGCTTGATTATAGACATTACATGCGTCCCGGTCAAACTTTACGACAAAGTCAGCGTCGCACAGCTGGCTAATGCTGAGAAGGTTTGCTTTCAAACCTTTGACGTACAAAACATTCTCTAGCTTAGTAAATCCTGATAACTCTATAGTACCACGTCCTACAATTCTAGACTTGCTCCCATCTCCAAATGTGACTCTGCCATCCTGATAATCCTCAAGAGACGTAAAAAATGAGGCATCGCCTGTTATATGTCTGGAGCACCCAGTATCAAAATATCACTGTGAGGTATTATGTGCTTTGAGAGCGACATGAACAAAAAAGTCCTTTTTATCTTTCTTAGGTACCCAAGTAGTGGTGACCTTTTGTTTACCTTTATTGTTGTTGGTGTTAGCCGAAATGTGAGAAGCATTCACTGATGGTAAAGACATCCGTCGGAATTCCTCCATCAAACTCAGTGATGTGGCAGCTAAAAACTCAACTCTCTCTCTGAGACTGGTAAAAATATCAGTATGTTGTGGTGGAGCAGTAGTACATCATGTCCGACCCATACTATAGCAAAACTCCCTGAGGTGGCCTTTTCTTTTCCAATATGTACAAAAGAACACAGTCAAAGGCGGACCTTGGTTTGTTTTTCTTGGTCAAACTCTCTTTTGAGGTTTTTTACGATGGCCATAAGGAGTCGTAGTAAACTCAAGAACTGGTCCAGGTGCAATTTGGGACATGGAGGCACCATCAAAACCAATTCCCTGTCTATCACCAAAACCTAAAGCGGGGTCGAGGAGCATCTTTACCATCTTTTCAGATTTGTCCTCGATTTGAACCTTGACTTCCCGTGCTCTCCCAAGATCATGAGTAAGCTAGAAAACAAGGGCTTCAAGTTTCTTCCGAGTCTCCATAGAGGAATGGATCTCACTCGTAAGACTAGCCACTTGTTTGGTCAAGTCCCCTCTCTCTTTATCAAAACAACCTTCTATCTCTCTAAACAAACTCTCTTTCTCATCACAGGAAGATTTTATCTCTCTTAAGGTAGTGCAGGTGGAGGACTCTCTCTCTCTCTCTCGCTTTTCTTAAGTCTTCCTCTAAAGTGGTGATCCTAAGAACTAACGCTTTGTTACGCTTTTTACTTTTGAATGACTCAGAATAAAGCTCGACGTAGGCGCATTGGAGATCACTCTCGCTCTCACTTGTGTCATCCTCCCCCTCACTCACATCGATCTTACTGTCGAGGTGTCCCTATGAAGCAGCATCCTCATCGTCATGAGGAGCATTAGAAGTATTCACATGACTAGCCATGAATGCTGTGAAGTTACACTCATGCAGTGGCTCATCTCCAGAATCCACCGACTCGACCTCACTGTCGTCACTAAGGGTAGCATTAAGGACAGCTTTGCCCTTTTCTCTGTTCAGCCTAGTAGCACACTCAAAGGCTCTATGACCCCTACCATCGCACTCAAAGCATCTCTCACTTTCCTTCTTAGGAGGGTCTTTAAAAACTTTTTCATTTTTATTTTCAAACTTATTTTCTCAAACTTCTTTTTATCTTTAAAATTAACATTTTTCTTGAATTTGAGAATTCTTTTGAAATTTTTAGCAAACAGGGTTAAATCATCTAGATCAAAATCACACTCAGAATCTGACGTATCAATCTCTATTTTTCTAGATGACTCCCTCTTTCTTGCCGACCCCTCACATTTTCTCTCCTGGGCATTAAGTGCAATTCCCCTTGTCTTTAGACTTGACAGATTTAGGGAACATATCAATCTCATAAGTTTGCAAATCTCCTACAAGTTCCTCCAATTTTAGCGTATTTAAATTACCCATAGAATTTAGCACAGTGACAAGCGCTTAGGGAGAGAACGGAGAATCTTTTTGACAACTCTAGCATTAGGAATGTGTTCACCAAGATTGAAGCTAGTGTTAACAATATCAGACAGTCTAGCATAAAATTTATCAAAACATTCCGATTCAAGCATGGTGATTATTTCAAATTGAGTTGTCAAATTTTGCAGTTTAGACTCTTTCACACCATTAGTACCTTCATGGGCAAGTTGCAAAACATCCCATGCCTCTTTTGAAGTGGTGCACGTCATTATACGTTCGAACTCATCAGGTGTGACAGACCCAGAAATAGCACTTAAACCCTTAGAATTAAAAGATGACCATCCAAACTCTTCTTCAGTCCAAGAGGAGACAGGTTTTAAATTAGTCACATTTTCAACAGTGACGGAGGGAGGTATCTACCCTCTTTCAACCAAAATCCATGCACCTTCATCAATGGCTTTTAATGTAGATCTCACGCGGGCTTTCCAATATGCATAGTTTGTCCCATCAAAAACTGGCATTTTATTATATAACTTCTCCATTATGAACACACATGTTTTCAAAAATTAAAATTTCGGAAAATTAATATCTTAGAAAAATTTTGCGGAAAATTAGGAATACGCGATAGATTAGCGTAACCTGCTCTGATACCGATTTGAAAAGAGTGCGCGTGCATTCAATTAGAGATATTATTTAATTAAACACGATTTTTATCAATTAAGTCCTAAACATGCATCTAGGTGTGATTGAATAAGATGATGAAACTAGCAAGAACATTCAAACACACACATGTGAGGAAAAATCCCCCAAAGGGGCAAAACCATTTATTTTCACTATAATATTGTAACATACAATTTCTCGGATTACAATGAAAATACAGTGATACAGAATTACCCGCATGCGTCGTATCTGTAGTCGACGGCTGGAACTTTTCCTTTCCAGGAGGACAGCAACGAAGAAGATGGACGGTCTTCTCCACAATGGTTTGAACAAACACACGGTTGTGTTCTTGGGTTGCAAACAGATTCACAAGGGTTTGGAAAGGACTATGAATCGAAACATGAGTCTTGGGACTCACAAAGGTGAAGACTTAGAGTATTTTGGACTCTGAAAATCGTCTATTAAAGTCTTACTAAATAAATCCTTGAAATTGGTTTATAAAAGAAAACCTGGCCCTAAAAAATTTGAACACGATCTGCACGATTTTATCCCAGGCGGATCGGTCCGCTTCTGATCCAGACCGGTCCGAGGTCGGATCAGTTCTTTTTTTGAAAAGGGCTTCTTCGGTTCGCAATCGGTCCGGGGTCTACTGGATTAAAGCATAAGAGGATCGGTCCGGCTTGAGGCAGATCGGTCCGTTGGAGATCGGTTCTTTTTCCAAACTGGCGGATCGGTCCAGTGTAGACCGGTTCCTTTTCTAAAACAGGCGGACCGGTCCGGCTGACCAGAAAACTGATTACGTGAATTCTTTGATATTCGGATCCGTTGATGACGATGTGATCTTGAATTTCTTCAATGATATAACGGCTTATGACATACACAGAAATAATGGACAAAATGTCCTTACACTATTAAATATTTAAAACAAATATTCGGATTAATATTAAATTAATTTATCTCGATTAAATTTAATAAATCCCTAAATTTAAAAGCCATAAAAATACGGGGTATTACACTTAATAGTTTATTAGTTTAATTAATTAGTTTTCGACGGTGATGCAAAGAATTAAACCAGATCTAATTCCTATTTAATTTAATAATGGTCTGATCAACCGGTATTAGAATAGTCGGGGTGTCACAAATACTAATAATAATAGTAATAATAAAAGTGAATTATAAGTCCATCCACAATATAAGACAGGGAACGGTAAATAAAATACTGGAATAAATAAATGTCTCAAATCATCTAACATAATAAAACTGAAATAGTCTAAACTCTCAAAATAAATTCAACTCAATAAAATATATGGGACATGTGGTCCATGCAAATATTTGGAAAAATAAACCGAACTAGAATACTGAAATAAATAACAACCTAAATTAAGAATCAACTGAAATGACTAGATAGCAAATGGAGTGACAAGCCTGAATGTCCTCGGCCCTATGAATTCAGTTTATGAATGCCTATAAAATATTTTATATAATGTCGGTCAACGCCTTAATGTTGCAAGAAATAACTTACAGTATGAAGCATTAATAATCATGCGACTCCTTTATAATAAGCATGCCATCCCTCAATGCTCACATACCCACAATACCTCGCCCTCATCATAAGTGAAATACTAGATAAGTGTCTCAAGCCAAGGCATGAATGGCACTAAAAGTATATAACTGGACTAATAAATGAGTAACAAATAATAAGATACAACGGAGATGTAATTAACTACATATGTAAAGGCTACAATCCAATATCAACCCCTCGCATTCACTAGTAAAGTAGGATACACACGATATCATAAACAAAATCAATGTGACATAAGGTTCATTTAATTAAATATCTATCACTAGACTAAAATATCTCTTTTATAAGTCTAATAAAAATCACTCAAAGGAAACTACCTTCAGGTACCTTCTCGCACTTCTATCGCTAAACCTCTAAAAGCCCCTCACTTAACGGATTTAAACGTTTACACACATAAGAATGGGGGATCACTACGCAATCACACCATTGGGTAGTTCGTTACCAAAAATCATCTGATGGATTGGATCATCTACATCTCACATCGTAAAATGTAGACCGACTGAATGTGTGATCAAAATATAATGATCTTCGTAAAATCTTGCCTTAATGACTAGAAGTGTGGTACAGTCATTACCCGTATGAAAACAACCTCGGTCGATAGATTCCCCATAAGTAAAATGGTATGTTCACATAAGAAAATAATTTATATATATACACCACACAATATGTATAAATATAGGATATTATATAATCCTCGAGCATAACCGAACCACTCAATACCCAAGGCCTGATTATACATTTAATTAATGTTTTATCAAATCTCAAACCTTAATTAAAATTAAATCATTGAATTCTAGATTATTATTATCTCATAAACTGCATAATTCTTATTCATACATATTGTCTCATACATATATAAACAAGTACAATGTATCCCAACCAAAACAAGATCCTAATTGGCCCGTCCTAGAAAGCTACAAGGCGAAATCAATTCATCCCCGGGCCGAATCGATTTGGTTTGGGGTAGAAGTGACGATTCCTCTAAAAATTATGTTTGATGACCAATCCTCCATGGATATCATCTTAAAGCTTCAAAACCTCAATCAAACCTCAACCTCCAGTCATATAAATAATATATTAATGACCCTAACCCATTTCTACAAGGATTGAAGTAATTCTAACACATATGTAGGTTCAAATATGTAAAGTTCCCAATTCAAACCAATGTTCATCTTCTACATTGAATTAGTTATAATTATCATATGAGTTAAGGTCCATAAATTAAATTAACATGGGGCTGAATGGACACAAATAATTTAATCCCAAAAATCAGTTCTATCATCACATTCATAACCCAGAACAATTTAATTTAAGGTTCTTTTAAAAAATATACAATCTTTAATGTCATAATTAACCAACTAATACTCCAAAGTTTAAACCCAATAACAAACATTATTAATATATCATGTTCGATCCTAAACATTCTTCTAATCTCAAAACAAAATATGTAACATGAAACTATAAATAAGTTACAGATCATACGTTGATAAAGCAAGGTATTTCTGGCCTAAATAATACAAATGATTCATCTTTAAGTTTTGATCCTTGTTCTCCTTCTCTAAAATCCCTCTTAAGCTCTTACAAAAGTCTAGGGTTGATAGGGTTTATGTTTTGTATGTAAAGTGTTTAACTATTAAGCGTTAACACCTTCAAATAATTCTTAAACCCGCAGGTCACTGTAGGCCTAATTTTAAGCCTCTAAAACTGCCAAAAATACTACCCAAACTAGTCTAAAACATAGTCCGAAGGTATAACAATCCACGGGGACCAAATTATAATGATAAAAATGCATATATGAGCCTCTATATCATTCTAAAGTCTGCTCCATTCATATACAGGCCTCCAAGGCCCTGATCATGGCCTAGGTCTGTGACCATCTTAAATATATGGTGTAGTGTCAAATGGTAGTACCTCACAACGTAAAATAAAATACACATTTACATGTAACAACATATAGTCAAATCTCATATTACTAATTGCACTGATTAATTAATTACAACATGTGGTATGATAAATAACATAACATATAAATAACACTGATTAATTAATAAATGCCACTTTTTTATGTGAATCTGCTTTTTTTGTTCCAATGTCTTTTATTTTCTCTAATGCGTTATTCTTCTATTGAGAAGATCCTCGCAAGAAGAGAGGGCCAAAGCCTAGAGTCTTTAGCTTTGGTACTTTGAAGTTAGCTTGGTCATTAAGATAAAGCTTGGCAATATTTGATCATCCCATGATGTCTGCACTCTGCTCTCATACAACTCCACCACCACTTTTTATGTTTCAAGACCTATGGATCGAGATCTACAGATTCCTTAAAGGTTTTTCGAGCACGATCCTTTGACAATAAGCACTTCAAGCTTCTTTGAGTTTGTTGACATATCCACCATCCCCACAGTCCTTCCCACTTATTCTGAAGAAAATATGTCTCCAAGAAGGAGGATCCCCAATTTGATAGGGTATGCCCTTAGTTTTACTTCTCCCAATGCCCAATTAATAAAGAAGAAGGAGGTTGGGGGTCCTTCTGACACCGTTGTCACTGGGGATTCCCCTAAAAAGACGCAGATCCAGCCTACAAAGAAGACCACTATGAACAACAACCTTATTGTTCAAATACCAATTTCAAAGTCGGTGGATTCCACCAATAAAAGTGGGAAGGACCCAGCTGAAGGGTTCGTCGCCAAACAACTAGACCTGTCTCTTAGACTGTTGAGGGGAGCTTTCCTCCTAGATGACGAATCCTTAATCGCCATCATTCATGCTGATAGGTTAGCTTTACATACTGCCTAGGCACTCTCTCTAGTAAGTATTGGACTTCTTCACTTGAACTTTGTCACTTTAAGTTTCCTTGTGCTAATTATCTTTATTTGTTTTATTCTACAGTTTGTGGTATTCGAATTCTCTGAGTCCATCTTTAATTATGTATTCTTTACTTTAACGTTCCTCGGTTCGTATTTTAATAAGTAACTCTTACTATAACAATATTATCTTACTTTAACAATCCATAGTTATGTTTCCAGATATACATCTCTAGCGGATCATACTTTAATATTCTCAAGTCATTGTTTCGTATATACATCTTAAGTATATTCTATTTTAACATTCCCGAGTCATAATTCCATGTGTACACGTCTCTAGTGTAGTCATCATAATAAGCTAATAGAAAATCACACAGTCCATAATACATGTGAGTGTGCCCAATTCCCATCGAATCATAGAGGGCTACGCATAACTCGAATTCAAATTACGAAAATTTATCCCTATTTCCTCTGGGGATCACTTGTGACACTACCACTTATAGTTATAGGAGATACCAAACCTATAGACTTAAAACAACATCCAAGGGAAATCATTACACCATCAGGCCATATGTATGGACCCATACCTAAGGCTATATGAAAGAATTTAACCCCTTTTTCCCAACTCAAGAGACGGTGGCCTCAGTACATATGATCAGGGTAAATATGACCTAGGTTTAGCCCGTCTAAATCATCTAGGTACCATGTGCAATCAAGTTCATATGTGCGCCATTAAATTCCTACTAGTAAATTACCCACGAGTGCACAAGCACCCCATGTATGATTCACATAATCCAAGTAAATCAGAACAAATCATACTCAATGTAAAGATAATAGGTTTATAACACAATTAAGGGTTTAATTCCAAAATTTATCAAACTAACCCTAACTCCACCTTCTTTAATATAATACGTTCAATTAGTCTACAATATATAATCAATTGACATGGTAGATTTAGGTATTTTACAAATTACGACATATATGATTCATATATAATAATTTGGGAGTCAGATTTCAAGGATTAATAAACTAATATATTATTTCATTAACTAATTCCATGTGTTCGTCAATAACGTAAAGTAGGGTTTTAAATTTGATAAATTCTAATTATGAAATTGTTGTTTTATTATGAACTAAAAATCAAGTTACATCATTATATTAACAAATTTAAACATTAATTACTATTAGAGCACAAACCTAAATATATTCATATACGATGTAAACTTGGCTTATGATGATTATAAAAATTAGTACCCGAATATCCAAAGCTTAGGGTTATTCCTCTTCCTTCTTAGAAGTTAGGGTTACTCCCAACTTGTGTTATGTGAATTAGGCTAGCATATTAATCAAACCAGAAATTAGGCCTATACAAAAACTTAGCCTCAACCTGAAAGGCCCAAAATAGGCTAAAACTTACCCCGACCCATATAGTAACCCAATGGACCAATATTCCACTATTTCAAACTCAATTGGGACTTTATAAACATCTCTTGAACTATAATACCCCCTATTTATGGGGTTTAATTAAATGATTATTTAATTAATAATTAATAATTAAATTTCCTCAAGTGAATTAAAGGGTAATTTATTGAGTTTAATTAGTTTGGATTATTAACTAGATTTTAAAATGATAAGTTTATACAATATATGAATGACTCGTAAATTAAATTAACTCGTTTGTAATTAATTGGATATTTAGGGTTAGTATGCTTGGACTAGGCTCTGGGTTATACAAAATCCCGAAATAGTTTTTTTTAGATGTGGCAATTTGGGCCTAGGGGTAGATATACCTTTGAGCCAAAATCCAATTAGTATTTTGGGCTTATTTAGGGGTCCAAAAATTGGCCCATAATAAACTTGTGAGTTTAGGATTTTAAAAAAGTTTATAACCCTCATGAAACATTATAAGGCATCATAATTAAAACCATAGCAATAAGAGGCAAGCTTTGGGAGAAGGGGAGGAAAATTCAAGAGGAACTAGTCAATAATGAACCTTAGTTTAAGGCAATAAATACTATCTTCCTTATCGTATTAGTGTAATCGATTTATGACATTCATCGTTGCATATGATTAATGGATTAGCAACATGCTAATAAGGTTTAAAATCTAATTTGATTTGTGCAATCTTATTTCTAAAATTGTTTACTATAGATTCAATTAGTTATACAATGAAATTCAAGTTTAAGTTACAATACATGTGTAACTTAGAACCGTATGGATTATTTTGTTGGAAACCCTTATTTTAACATGTTGTGAATCGCTATATGTTGTAAATCTAATTAATTTTATAGTTTGAATGATTTATTAATGCATAGCCACATGTTTAACAAGAGGATTAATGTTAATCGCATGTTAATTTGGCCCAATTTCATGAAGAAGGTGAACTTAGGGTTAAAATATAAAGATATTAAATTAAATCCTTATTTTCTTTGTAATTATGTTTAATCTTATGGAAAACTTGTTAATATAATTAATCCATTAATTAAATATATGGGAGATGGATCTTTAGTTGCTGTAGAGAGTTTGTAAATATCGGGGCCCGCCATAAATGTACAACTGGGTGAAGCTTAGATTACTAACCCGTTGAATCGATCCCGCTCAGGCCCGAATCAATCCGACCCTGGGACATGGGTGAGGGGTGGTTATTTTGTGAGGCTTTGTGTTTTGATTCATTTAGGTTGGTTAATTGGGTGCTAGTATATGTATGTATGTATGTATGTATGTATGTATGTATGTATGTACGTATATTTACAGACACACAATAAGGCTCTACAACATCCTAATAGCATACCTATGAACATACTTATTTGTTTAAATAGTAAAAAAATATATTTTTCAACCAAATTTGGTATACATGATCTTGTAACATCGAGGACTTTTCATTTCCACTGGTTAGGCATGTGGTTATAACAATATATATGTATATACACACATAATGAGGCTTTACAACATACCTCATAACAACGTACCTATGAACATACTCATTTTTTTAATAATAAAAAATCTATTTTTCAATCAAATTTGCTATACATGATCTTTTAACACCGAGGCCTTTTCATCTCCACTGGTTAGGCATATGGTTATGACAGCACATGTCAAGAGTTCAAATCCTATTGGCACTAGTTTGTGGATATGAGCTGGAATAAGACCCCATACCACTGTGAACGATGGTTAAATTAGGGATAATATCGATGGCAGTATATACACACGCACATAATGAGGCTCTACAACATACCTATAGACATACTTATTTTTTGACACCGCATGTCAAGGGTTCAAATCCTATTGGCACTAGTTTGTGGATATGAGATGGAATAAGACCCCATTCCACTATGAACGATGGTTAAATTAGGGATAATATCGATGGTAATAGAGTGGGGGTATTACAAAATGGTATGAGAGTTAATACTCATTCAGAATTAATGTGCCAACATGTTGGGTGATGGTTAATTTCCTCTTAATGAAGACATTGGGATCCCTAAATCGGTGGATTGTAATAGACTGGTGTCGTGGTGGACCTAGTAGCCGTAAGAGTTACATGCCCCATCGTTTTGGAGAGGGAAGGTAATTGTTCATATATGTAGATTTTCACTCTTTTAATGCCGAGGCCTTTTTAGCTCCACTGGTAAGTCATGTGGTTTATGACATCACATGTCAGGGGTTCAAAACTCGTTGGCACCAATTTACGAATATGAGCTATAATAAAACCCCATACCGCTATGAGCGATGGTTAAATTGGGGATAATATCGAAGGTTGTAGAGTGGCGTATTACATAAGTTAATTTAAAAATTTGATGAATAGGTGCATTTTTAACCGTTGAAACTTGTGCTCAACATTTCTCTTTCTTTCTCTCTCTCTCTCCATATATATATATATATATATATATATATATATATAGTTTAGAAAATGATAAACTATTGGGTATAAAATATAGGTTTAAATTAGGTTCAGGTGTATTAAACCAATTATTATTAAGGTAATATGATTTTGAGGATTTGGGTGGGCATGGACATATTAATGTATGTTATATCCTATGTGTAAACTATGATATTTATATCTATGTATTATACCCAATGGTTAGTTACTCGGTGGGACCACGCAATTGACATGGGTTAATTCGAGTGCGGTTGGTTATATTAGGTTATAATACCTTACACTTTGGTTTATATAATTGTATACCTATATATAAGGGTATACTTATTGGACTATGGGGTTCAGTATGTGTGTGTGTCTATATATATATATATATATATTGTAAGTGCAAGAATTGTCACAATAAAAGATCTAAAAGCAATACCAAGGAAAAAATAAATAATCACACACACAACAACAGATGTACGTGGTTCGGCAACTTGCTTACGTCCACGGAGAGGTTACTGTATTCTTATTAGTGTCTCTCAAATGATCAAAGTCGGGTTAGGGTTTACATTTTATAATTGTAAAAAATAAGTGATTAAATTGTACAAGTAACTCAACCAGCTTGTAGATAACTCGTAGGTCTTCATGGATATCTCCTCCGAGATTGTTGGTAACCGATTTGAGTCTATCTCCATGCATTTAAGCACATGTTTGTAACACCCCGCCTAATTAAACACCGGGTGATCAATCCTTTAATAAATTAAAATCAAGGTGAATAGTGTGGTTCATTCTAAACATCACTGTCGAAAATATTTTTTCCATTTTAATCACCCTATAATTAATCAAGCTAAGTGTAAAAACATTTTAAAATATTATTTTAATTATTAAAATTCCATCGTAAAAACCTTTTTACATATAAGCCAGTTTAAGAATAACACAAATGCTAAGGATATCAATCATCCAAAAGAAACATGCCAACTAAATTATTCAAACCATGTCAATATCCATAAGTATGATCAACATGACATAAAATAACTCCCAAATAAGTACTGAATACTGAAAACATAAATAAATACAAAATCTCTAATAAGTATAAACAGGAATAGAAAATCGGGTGACACATGCCCTGGCTATGAAGAACTAAATCAAGAGTTGAATAAAGGAATAGGTCATCTACTGCAAGGGCCTGCAACTCCCACCTAAGCTGCAGCATGTCCAATCCAAAGAACCTACGCCTGACGCCCCTGTGGCTGGGCACCTGTAATATATACATATATATACAAGAGAGAGAAAAATGACAGGAAAGGGGTCAGAGCCCGAGTGTAAATAGTTTTAAAAATAGTTTAGCAAGTATTTAAAATGCTTACTAGCTAATATAACAACCATGTTAGTACGCGACACTCTCTAGAGAATTCTCACCTCTCATCTAGTGTGCACGCCGACCGTACTACTAAAATGCCTCATAAGTCTATCTAATCCATCTCCCATAAATTCTAATTCGAGAAGCCACAAGCCTATGATTTTAGTTTAGAGATCAGTCTCTTAATAATTACTTAATAATATGTATTTCTCAATACTGTTGTAAAGTTTCCGAACATTTACTACAATTTTGGAGCACTTATTCAATATTTATCTACTTATATGCACAGTAGAAGAATTTCATACACACACACACACACACACACACACACACATATATATATATATATATATATATATATATAATAATCACTCATATGATATATATACTATCGTCACCCCACACAAAATCTATGGTGCTGGCATACTCTGCTATCAAGTCCCTGTATCTCTCATACCAAGGGAAATACTAGTTCGAAATCACTCTCGAACTGTATTAGCACAATACACACAAAATGGAGGCGAAGCAAAGTTCCAAGTCACTAAGAGGTCAGCACATACCCTTCACGTCTCTTAGGACCCTATGACTATCATTCTCAGATAGCATGTACCAAAGAATCCTATGTTCTATGGTACAAGTCAATATCCCCCATAAAGGTCCCATCGAGATAAGACTGTACCGGCGAGGCAACCTCCGTGATAGCAAGTAGCGTAGGTATGATTATACACAAATATAATATATATATACACACACACACACACATGCACTCGGTCATATATAAATATTCTCATTTTTCAATTAGGTTCTCCCACGACCCATAATATTTTTATACCAACCATACGTGTTGTTCACTCTCAAAACCTACGTATTATTAGCTTATCCTCTTTCTCGTTTAACGCACGTTCCCAATTATTCTTCAACCCCCGAAGTGTATCATTTTTGTAGCCATAATGTTAGTAGGTGAACAATCTCTATCCTTCTGGCCTAAGTCATCAATCATGCTCACTTAACCTAAAGTGTCGCACATATAAACATATTTTATTATTCGATAGCCCTCGTGACACTACGGGTAAGTCTTGTGTTAATCCATATTATCCGGACCTAAATCACAACCCTACTGGTCCCTCATAAGGCCTATTATAATAATATCATCACATGCAAAATCCCCTCGAAGCGGTGTTACATCATCATTAATGAGGGTGAAAATTTCCAAAAATCAGTAGGAGTTGATTGATTGACATTCATAGGTCGATCGATCTACCTTTCAGATCTCAGCCTAGGTTTTCTTACGAAAACTACGGGTTCAATTATTATAACTCCTCAAAACCTCTATAATTTCATCCCAAACTCCCAACCAAATAATCCAAGCGTATAAGCAATATATATAAACAAGTTCTAACGTAACAACATCAATAAATCCTCAACGAATCAATCAAAAAGGGGTTTAATTCTAGATTTATTTATAAAACCTAATTATGTATCAAGAATCAAGAATCTCTACTTTAATCCAAATTTCTTTCCCAAATATCATTATAAGTTCACGGGTAATCCTCTACATATGATCAAGATTTCAGACTACATGGATTCTCCCTACAACATATAATTTTTTAAATAAAAAATGTGATATTCATTAATAGGTTAACAAGGGAGGGATATCAACTAGAAATCAGTAAGATAGATACTTTCCTGGGAATCGAATGTCTGATCTATTGGTGACAAAGGTATGACTGCGTCCTCGTCTTACGATCTATGCCCCAGTGGTGTTATTCTTAAAAAAGGTGTTGCGGATTGTGATCTAGTCTTGAAGAGCTCTCTTCCTTTCTTCTCTAATGACCGTTATATGTTTTTGTGATTGATAACCCTAAAACCTTAACTCTAATAGCTGATATAACTTAGGGAAATTCATGGGTTTAATCACTCGAAAATACAGAATGACCATAATACCCTCCCGGGATGCTAGTTAGGCCTAAAATAGTCCCGGGACCCAAACTACCCCCGAGTACACTGTTCTGACTAACTCGACCCTTCCGAACACAATGTTGCACTCGAAATGACCATACGGGTGACTTATAATTTATTCATTTTTTATTATAATAATTTAGTCTCGACACGACACAGGCGCGTCCCGACTTAATTTCCATAATTGTCATATTATTCACTCGTGACAATTTTAATAAATTCAATTCTACATATTACTTTACTCATTAAGTAATATTCAACAAATTTACAATAATTACTAACTCTCGTCACGCTAGTAAATATTTAAAATAACTTTTTGGATTAATATTAAATTAATTTATCTAAATTAAATTTAATAAATCCCCAATTTAAAATCCATAAAAATACGGGGTATTATAATGTTAAATACATGGGTGTAAATAAATATCTAAGTTGGGTCGGGCAGTCCATTATATATGCTGGGTTGGTCGGCTTCACTATTGGGCTTGAATAAATAAGCCCATGTGATTGCCCCTAAAAATTTTGGGCTAGAATGTTGTTCCAATAGATTTTGAGTGATCCCTCGGCCCAAGGCCCAAAACTATTCTAAAACCAGCATGGCATATTTGTAAATCTTTAAGAGTTACTGAGGGTACGCTCGTACGAGAAGAATTATCATGGAAAACTTATTATATTCCTGAACTACTGAGGGCACACTTATTTAAGTAGAGATTTGAAGCGCTGAAATCCTCTTAGGACTTATTCCTCATCATTTGTGAGAGATGCAAATATAGTTCAGGTTCAAGCCACCGTCACTTTGGTGTTCCAAGCCTTTCTTTTGTGCGACCTCTAACTCCGAGTCTTCCTTCTTGCTCTTCATACTTATAGAGTTTCCTTGTAAGTTTTTCTAATCTGCTCCTTTAATTCACCATTTCGATTAGTCTTCTCTGTTGTTTGAAGTCTTTTTCCTCCATGGCTCTCCTTAATAACAAAACCATTGTAGAGTTTAAAAAATCTTACAATATTCTAAAGTGATTAGAAATCGACTGTGTCCCTATGCCCAGAGATGTCTAGGACATAGAAGATGGGCACTTGATCCACACTCTTCTTATTACATAAAGGGGTATAACTTCCCCCCAAAACCTAATTTTTTGAGATTTTTCAAATATTTTGATGTTGCCCCCACCCAGTGTACCCCATTGTCTGGAGAATAGTGAATGGGGTTCATATAATCAAAGAATTATATGGGACCAACTTAGTGCTCCCTAAAATTTGTTACTGCTATGTCTAGTCGCGCATCAATAATGGTGTTCTGTACTTTAAGGCTAGGAAAGCTAAGAGGGTTTTGGTTGTGAACTTGCCTGACTCCCACAAAGGTCAGTGGGAGCAAGGTTTTATTGTCAGAAATTGGCAGCATCCTCCCCTACTCGAGATTGTGAAGTACCGAGGTCCTTGGATCTCTGACTAGGGGCAGGACCACATAGATCGCTGTCTCTTTTTCTTCTGTTTGCTTACTGGTTGCTTCTTTTTCTCATCTTCTGATTCATATTTTCTTTTTGTTTTGCATCTTATGATAAGAACCAATAATCTTCCCTTCTCGATCTGAGAGTTGTTGATCTCCTAAAGGGTTGGAGGTCCAAGAAAGATTGCCCGATGACGAGTATCCTTGTGTTACAGCTTACTTGCTGGAGTACAAATACATCACTACCAATTTCATTGCTCGGACGATCGACAAAATCCCTGCCTTGGAACTTACTGAAAAAAAGTCCTCTAGTCCAATTGAGTTAGAAGAAGGGGGAAGAAGAAGAAGAAGAAGAAAAATAATAATAATAATAATAATAATAATAATAATAATAATAATAATAATAATAATAATAATAATAATAATAATAATAATAATAATAATAATAATAATAATAAGAAGAAGAAGAAGAAGAAGAAGAAGACATCCTTCTTATTATCTATGAACTGGTGATACCATTTCTGGTATCATCATGCCCCCTGAAGAGGAAAGTGCTAAACATTGATTACAATGACCAGGTTGTCCTATCTGATAAGATAAAGTCTCTAAAAATAGGTGAGGGGGATTCCCATAAACTCTGTGGTTCTATCTTGGGGACTAAGGGGAAGGAGAAGGAGGCAAAGAAGAAGAAGAAAGAGGGGGAAAAGAACATAAGAGAGATAGGGAAATAAAGAGAGAGGATGATAGGAAAAAGAAGCAGGCTTCCAGGGTCCCAACCAAATCCTTCCTCTCTCTTGTTGTCGAGGGGTCCAGCGTGGCCAAAACCCCATCATTTGCCCCTGATTTGCTAAAGGGGCAGTGCTCGTGGTTGACTGCGAGCACTCATCACAGATGGGGTCAGACCAGCTGGCACTCAAGTCCGCATAGCGGCTTGATCTAGTAAATATTCTCTTCTACTCATTGTTTCTCTGTGTTTGTCTTTTACGTGATAATACTTCCTTTTTTGTCCTTGGAATTTTTGTCAGATTTTACTACACTTTGTAGGCCCCTTTTCCTTTCGAATGTGTTTTAAGGATGTTAAAAACCAACTTTCTTTTTTAGAAAACCTATTTTCAAATTCAAACGCACCAAGTATGTGAATCAATTTTAACTTAGACCAATTTTATCTTGTTTAATCCTAAACATGTATCTAGGTGATTAAAGCAAGTTAAATAAATAAGTTCATAAAAGTGGCGTCGGATGTGCGAAGAAATCAAAAAGGGCAAAAACCTCAGACGACCCAAGCCAGACAGTCACTATGATGTGGTATTACAAAGTACAGACATAAGTCTTACTCAGCGACTCGATCCCCCATAAGTTTTTATGCTCTTCTGATCTTCAATCACTCCTCCACAGTGCCCACGCAGATGTCCTTCCACGATACATGTCAACGCCACATGTGTCCACGAATGCCTCAGTGTCCACCATTACAGCTTGGAAATGTCTACGAATCTCGAACACGAACTCCTTTGCTTCTTCATCGCAAAACCCTACGATGTTCAAAGTGATGAACAAACTCCCAATGATGCAAATAAAGATCAGTATAGCATATGTGAATGAAAGCTCGGATCTTTAAACTCTAAGGATGTTTTTAGACTTTGAAAACCTTAGAAAATTTGTGCAGAAAACGTATTGTATGTAAATTGTTTGAATGTGATGTAGACTTCAAATCTCGAATCTCTTAAGCATATCTACACACATGAAACGGACAAATATTTAGTGGAGTATGAAGGTACAAATGATATAAAACATACCAATATGAAATATTAATACTAGTTACTAAAATTTAAAGTCAAATCATTTGTTAAACACGTGAGCAAATTATATTTAAACCAATTGAAAATAAACATCGAAACATGAGGAGTCAATTTGTGCAAACTAATTAATATCAATATATAAGCAAGAATACAGATGATACCAATTTGTTATGCAACAAAAACTGTGTGCTCATCAAACAAACTCTCCCCCTACATCACATACATCTCTCCCCATTTTTTGTCTCGAATAGACAATAAGTGAAAAAGATAACAATTTATCCATATATCTAGAATACGAATAATCAATGAAGTATATCTAGATAAACATGAACCTCTAGCTAAAAATAATCACTAAGTACCAAATCGTAGCTAGCAAACAGCATTCACACGTGAGAAATCATCAAAATCAGTAATGATGTGACTAAACGAATTATGCAGTGTATGAAATAAGCATGAATAATCACTAAGCACTGCATATGAACAACCCAGAAGAACCAAAATAGAATGATATGATAAAACGTAGCAGGTACTGAACAGAAAAATCCTCAAAAAATCCTTCAAGGGTCGTTAGAACGACAATACATAGTCGTTTGAACGACTTTGCATGTCACTCGAACCAGGACATCAAGTGACCAAAACATTCGCAAAATCAGTGTGCTCTCGCGTGATAAAACCTTCAAGCAACCTTCGTGCGACACTTCAAGTGACCACACCGGACACTATACTTTCTATCGCTTGAACCTCGCGTGAACAAAACTTCGCACGACATCAACTTGTCGCTCGAACGAAACCCAATTCTCGTTTGAATGACATAAAAGATTCTCAATTCTAGTTTAAAAAATGATGAAGTTTCGTCTAGTGAAAAAATATCCTGAAAAAGTTACCTGGAAAGAGCAAACATCAGCAAAACAAACTCAAAATGGAAAAAATAAAACTAATAAAACAATGTGAGCTTCATGCCAACATAGTAACATGGATATGGAGTGAATGTGTGTGAACTGCAACAAATGAATCATAACTCCAACACATTTAAACGTTCAAGAAGTTTTAATTGATGGCAAAATGTCATCAAACTCCGTTTTAGCCAAACGTGACAATTAATATAATGAGCTAAATGAACTAAACAATCAACATACACATAAATCCTGAATATTAACGATTCTACAAACAATAGCGTAACGATACGATTTTTAACACAAGGATTTGTGGTGCAAACCAGTTTATATATCCATCTAAACTCCCTCAAAAATATCTATATTTTTCTTTTTGAATGAACATAAACTAATTTGGCCCATTTTAGCATATGATTCTTTTTATTGCCTTTATTTTTCTTTTGGGCTCTTTTAAACGGTGGCTTTCACGGCGAGTTAATTGTACTCTCGCAACCCTTTCCTGTGAGCACTCATCATTTTTTTCGATATATGCAATTATAATCCTCATGGTAAATGGTTCTTACATGCACACCTCCTCCTAAGTCGACTTATATATAGATGACAAAATTGAGATAAGAACGTCTCATCAAACCCAAATATGCACGAGATGTCAAACATTCATATAAACTTGTGCATGTGTGTACAAAGTCGAATCAAAATGCATATCAACTTTGAAATAATCCCATAATACAATGATTAAGATCATTCAACGCATCAATACTTATGACCAAATGGCATAGCCATATGGATAATAAAATGACGGGGGTCCAAGCACACCAATATGCCATATCAAACATGAAAAACTCACGACACAAAAATAAATCGAAAATCTTTTTGTGTTTTTCAAAAAATATTTTTGACTAAAAAAATAAAATCTTTTTGAATTTTTCTCAAAAATATTTGAAATAAAAAATCTTTTCGTCTTTTTCGAATTTTTTTATCAAAAAATAAATATTTTTCTATTTTTCAAATAAGACTCAATAAATGAAAAATATAATACAAAAGATAAACATGCCATAACACTAGCAATATATAAATCATGATGCAAAGACTAGCATATGACAAACATGGCAACATAATCATCATTTATATCTAGCATGGGAAGAATCAAATGCAACCAAACAAGAACCATGAAGTTTAATTCCTAAATCCACTAAGTCCGATTTCCTAACCCAAGTAGGTGTGAAATTATGCATGGGGCTTTTAGGAACCGAAACGACTTTATTCCTTAACTTCCTAGGAGCATTCCTAAGGTTATAGCAAAAACACGTCTAAGGTGACTTTTCCCACCACAATGGGAACAAGTGTAAACACGGCAGAATGATTACCAAAATGTCGACCTCTTCTCACGTTCCTAGTGGGCTCTCTCACACGATTGCTATTGCCCTTGGGAATGGGAACAACGTGATCATTATAGTCTATACCAAACCTATTTACCTTCACTTGGACGGTGCCTAACATCATATCCAACTTCTTCGATCTAGCTTCCAAGTCAAACTTCACCTTACTCGAGTCTTTCAACTTCTCCCCTAACTCACTAATCATAGACTCAAGAACATGCCTAGACTCCTCAAACTCAAGAACCTAGTTCTTCAAAGCCTCCGTCAAACCACGAAGTTTATCTCTCTCTTTCTCAACATACTCTAACTTCTCCCTAATAGTCTTCTTCCATGCCATAAGATCCTCAACTAAAACATCATTATTCTCTACGCATGATCTTTCAACTTATCTCATGACTTCAAGTTTGCCTTTTTCACTTTTATCGCTTTCACATACAGCTCTCTAAAGGCAACTTGCAACTCTTTTGCATCGATATCCTCATCCTCACTAGCTTCACCCTCACTCATTTAAAATTCAACGGCCTTGAAAGTGTTATGCACATGAGAATCTTCATGGTAAGACTTATCATCGTCGCTCACATGACATGCCACGAATGCTACAAAGTTGCGCTCAATGGGAGAACTCTCGCCCTCTTCTGGTTCACTATGATGTGGCATTACAAAGTATAGATAAAAGTCTTACTCAACGACTCAATCCCCCATAAGTCTTGATGCACTTTTAATCTTCTACCACTCCTTCATAGTGCCCACACAGATTTCCTTTCGCGATACCTGTCCACAGCACACGCGTCCACAAATGCCTCGGTGTCCATCGATACAGCTTAGCAATGTCTACGGATTTCGAACACGAACTCCTTCGCTTCTTCATCGCAAAACCCAATGATGTTTAAAGTGATGAACAAACTCCCAATGATGCAAACAAAAATCACTATAGCATATGTGAATGAAAGCTCGAATCTTTAAACTCTATGATTGTTTTTAGACTTTGAAAACCTTAGAAAACTTGTGCAGAAAACACATTGTATATAAAATGTTTTTATGGTTTTGTAACTTACGAAATTTTGAGAGAAACTCACCTTAAATAATAAAGTTGAGGCAGGCATCGTTCGAACGAAATCTGCATGTCGCTCGAATGAAATGTCCATGTCGCTCGAATGACATGTGTATCTCACTTGAATGACCTGCAAAGTCGTTCGAATCACGAAACACAAGAGTTTGTAAAATATATAAATATAAATGAACTTTATCTCAGAATAAACAAAGTTAAACATTTTAAAAACCATTTGTTAAATAAAAATAACATCCTAAAATATTTTTCGGGTCCCATAAACATTACGCATTCATACTTGAGAGATATCGAAATGCAATGAAGATGTGAAACGTGCACCAAAAATTAATTTTGGCATGACTTATCTTTGAAGCTTGGCTGCAACGTCTTCAATAAACTTTATATCATAGACTATGTGGGATAGTGACAATAAAAAAAATTATCTATGACTCAAAAATATTGTTTTCTTCCATGAACAATGGACTCAATTGGAAATTTTATCCTTACACACTTCTGGATGGTCATGCCGACCAGTCTAAGAAAAATCAGGAGCTGAAAGAAACCCTGAAGAGAAGGATAAGTTGGTGGAGGAAAACCTGGGTCTGGGTGGGAAAGTCAAAAAGATGGAGGGCGAGATCCCAAGCATAAAGGATAATAACTATATAAAAGCCTGGATTGCATCCTACGTTGACGATGAGATCCATATTGCTTACGCCAAGAAGGTATTCTTTACGAACGGATGGGACCAAGCCTTGGGGGCAGTAGTAAGAGTCCCTCAAAAGTCTGACATATACCCGCTCTATTATCTAGGGCCTTCTCCCATTACTGATGAGGAGATTCCTATTGGTTAGCCTGCCGACCGTGCTGAGGAAGAATCTACTGAGGTCGAGACGACAGTCGACCAAGTGCGGAGAGCTGCCGAGAAAGGGAAAGTACCAGAAAGTTCTGAGCAGGTGAAGGAGTAAAATCCCGTAGTTCTGGGGCTTTTTCCTTTTTCGTTTATGCATTATTATTTTCTTTCTTCTATAATTGTACAGGCTTTTGCATCCCACTTAATTATTAATGAAAAAACATCTTCTTTTATTCATGTTCTTATTTTTTTTATTATGTCGATGTTCATTGCACTTGTCATTGGTTTTGTCATTGTAACCCATCATTGTGGAGGACTATATGTCTCCCTCTTTAACTCTGGGAAGATTATAGGTCCTGATGTGAGTGTGCAAGCTCGACGGGCTCTTTTAAAGGTTGTCAAACTGCTGAAGGCAAGAATGACACAGTACGAGGATCGATCCAAGTTGGTGGCCAAGTTAAAGGATGACCTCCAAGTTATGGAGGAAATTAGCTTCTCGGTGCAAGAGGAAATAAATGATTTGAAGGCCCAACTCGCAGTACATAAGGATATGGGCCAAATAGGCGAGGTGATTCAAATCGAAAATAATGACTTGAAGAAGGAGGCCATCGAGCTGAAAAGATACATCCATAGAGGGTATGTCATTGTAGTTAGTTTTTAGAGAGATGTCATAATATTGAGATATCTCTTCAGAAAGTGTCCTCGGGAAGCGTTGGCAATAGGCTATAATGAGGGATGGATTGATGCACCAGAAAGGCTAAAAGAAGCCGAGGATGTGGCATTCAAGCGTGGGTGGACGACTGCCCTTAGGGAGATCAAGACCCCAAAGGAATTAGGATTGTGGTACAAGTACCAGGTGGATTTCCCAGCTTACCATCAACCCCTTTTCTCGAAGGATGATAAGTGGATCCCAATTGACATCATTCCTGCCCAGCTTTTGAACCACTATCTTGAAGATGACGAGGAGGTGTTTACTCCTAATTCAGATGATGGTCGAAGAGCATGCATAGTAAAATATCTAGATCACCATCCAAGTTGGTCAATGTCCTTATATAATTTTTGGTATATCTTTGTATAATTATACTCTTCACTATTTTGTCGAAATGTACAAAGTTTGCCAATCAACTGTATCATATTTTTAGCATGCGATGACTAAATATAGTTAATAATTACTTATGTATTTTGGCTACTGACTAGGAAGAGTTGATATTTACCAATCACTTAGGACTTTCACTGATCAAACAATATTGTTAATCATTTTGGGCTTTTCGCCAATTAAATGAGTTGGTATTTAAGATTAATCATTTTGGGCTTTTGCCGACTAAATGAATCAGTGATAAGTGTTAATCATTTTGGGCCTTCACCAACTAAATGAGTTGATAACTTGTGTTAAACATTCTTCCAATCTAATATGCCTTAGTAATATCATTTTATCTACCTTGCCTTTTAGGTTGTGTCATCACACTACCTTAGGTCTAGGTGATATAATGGTAAGAATGCACCTAGTTAATGGGTCGTCCACTTGATCAAGTTTTAAACTACTAACACAGTTGGCGACCAAACTAGGTTGGCTTTTTGCCTAAGGATCCTCTGTAGGGATTTTATTGTTATCGGGGCATCTCATGAGGCTGTTGTGATTGTTTATGATAATGACTTAAGGATTGCAGCAACTTAAATAAACTTAATAGCTTATCATAATTACTATGAACCCTGCTCAGCATAAGGAGATTCCTTAATTAAGAATAAGTTGAATGACCTATTGTAATCCAAAGAAGTTTGTTTTGCACGAGGAAGTTCCTTAGTTGAAATAAGCTGAGCAACTTACTATAACCAAAAGTGATTCTACTGAGCGTTGAGAGAGTGGAGCTATCGTTTGGAAATGGTGCATAGTATTGAGATACATGACATAAAATCGAGACAATTAATATGCAAAAGTGAAATGCAAGAGCCAATGGGCCTTTATTCATTGAATAATAACTTGAGAGAAACATAAGTTTAAAATGAAAATTTACGTAAACTAAATGTGCTAAAAGATATTAAGAAGACTAAAAGTATAACTTCTTGAGATTGAATGCATTTTATGCTCTTGGTATCTCCCTGCCTCCATCGTTTCCAATTGATAAGCTCCTTGAAGGTTATCCCTGATCATCTTGAAAGGTCATTCCCGGTTTGGTCCCAACTTGCCATCTAACGGTCTTATTGCACTATCGAGGACTTTCCTTAGGACGTAATCATCTACCTGGAATTTCCTCAAATTGATTATCTTATTATACTACCTTGCCAACTGTTGTCCGTATGAAGCCGGGTTGATCATGGACTGTTCTCTTTGCTCATCTGCTAAGTAAAGTTCAGTGCATAATGTATCGGCATGTAGCCCTTGGTCGACCAAGTTGGTTCTCACAGTAGGGAGACCTGCTTCAAGTGGGATAATCGCTTTTATTCCATAGGTGAGTGCGAAGGGTGTTTCCCCAATTGGTCTCCTAGGAGTAGTACGGCAGGCCCACAGAACATGGGGGAGCTCATCCACCCTGATACATTTCGTTATTTCTAACCTCTTTTTTAGGTTGTCGAGCATTATTTTATTTGAAGCTTTCGACTGACCGTTGCTTTGAGGGTACACCACATAACTGCAATGATACTTGATGCCATGCTCATCATAAAAGTTTTGGAAGAAACTACTTTTAAACTACATGGCGTTGTTGGTGATGATAGTTCTTGGTACCCCAAAGCATGTTATGACGCTCTTCCAGATGAACCTTGTCATATCAGCATCATAAATATTCGCTAGTGGTATGTCCTTATGCACTTGGTGAAGTATTCTGTGCCGACCAATAAACACTTACGATTCCCAGGTGCAGTAGGTAGTGGTCCCACATTATCCAATCCACACTGTGCAAATGTTCAAGGATTGGTCATGAATTTTAGATCGCTAGCTGGATGATGAACCATAAGAGAGAATTTCTATCATTTTTCATAACTTGTAACATAAATACTTTCATCCCTTTACATGTGAGGCCACCAGTAGCCTTCTTTAATCGCTCAAAAATCCAATGACCTCCCTCCTACGTGACTCCCACAAATACCATCATGAAGCTTGCTGAGAAGTTGTCCGGTGTCTTGTGGGTGGATGCACTAGAGGTAAGGCCTTGTGAAGGATCTTTCATAGAGCTTTCCCCCTGGGTCAAGGTAGAAACAGGTTGCTTTTACTTTTACTTGGTGAGCCAATTTCTTGTCATCAGGTATCGTGTCCCTTTATAAATAGGCGATGATGGGATACATCTAACTAAGGGATTTTTTTATAAGTAAAACCTACTCGACGACCATCTTCTGGTCAATACTAGGCTGGGTGAGGAACTCCACCTAAATATTCCTTATAAGATCAGAGTCCACTGTTGAGCTTAAGGCTGCTAAAGAATCAGCGTGACTGTTCTGCCCCTAGAGGAACTACTGAATATGAACCTTCTCAAAACCTGCCATAAGACTTTTTACTACAGTAAGGTAGGCTTCCATCCCGTCATCTTTTGCATTAAAATCTCCACTCATTTGCTTGGAGACCAGTTTGGAATCGCCAAACACGTTGAGACGCTTTGCCTTAAGCAGTTGGGTTTTGCCTAGCTATCAGTGCTACGTATTCGACCTTGTTATTAGATGATTCATATCCCAACATGATTCCTTGCTCGATGACATCGTCTTCTGGTGTGATGAGGATAATCCTACACCCACCCCCTTGGAATGAGAGACTCTATCAACATATAGGGTCCAGTCCTTGGACAGTGCTTCCTCATCTATTGATTGCTCCATTACCTATTAGTCAGTGGGGTTGTTCCCCGTGAATTCGATGATGAAATCAACCAAGACTTATCCCTTAATCGTTGTTCTTGGCTGAAAGTGAATATCAAACCTTCCGATCTCGATCGACCACTTAGAGATTCATCCGAAGATGTCAACTTTTCAAATAATATCTTTTAGGGGGAATGAAGTGATCATTGTTATTGAGTGAGCTTCAAATTAGTGCTTCAGCTTCCTAAAGGCAGCTACTAATGCATAAGCTAACTTTTCTAAGGGCAAGTAGTGTTGTTTTGCATCTAGAAGTGTCTTACTGGCGTAATAAATAATATACTGTCTCCCTTCTTTCTCACATATCAGAGCGGAGCTAATATCATAGAATGATATTGTGAGGTAGAGATATAAAGGTTCTCCGTCATTGGTAATCACCAACATAGGCTATTTGCTGAGGTTGGACTTGATATCCTCCAAAGCTCTTTAGCAGTCGTCATTTCATACGAAGACCTTATCTTTTTTTAGTAGTTAAAATAATGGTTATCATTGTTTCGAGGACTTGGAGATGAAACGATTAAGCACTGTAAGTGTCTTAATAAGTTTGTGAATATCCCGTAATATCCTTGGGGGATGGTATGAATTTCATGGCGTATAACCAGCCTCTGTCTAGGATGGCATGATATGGAGATTCTATGTCCACCACCAAGAATTCAATCCACTTTGAAATATTTCTTGCTCTAACTAGTAAAGTTATCTTGCCCAATAGCATCATAATTTTCCCCGTGAAGCCAACCAACGAAACAGTGGCCTATTTAAGGTCGGACAAGTTGAGATTTAACTTATGAAACAACTCTAGGTACATTACCTCTGATGAGCTTCCTTGGTCCACCAGTAACTTGTCAATATCCCAGTTCACAATTCTATAAGGGTAATCATGAGTGCATCATGGTGGGGACTCCTCATCCGATTAAATCTTCCTTTGCGAAGAAGATATGTTTGGTGTAGTCGACATCCTCTAGTTGGCGAAATTTTCCAGCTTGGCTTTTTGTAGGGTCAATCTGTAATACTTCTATAACAACAATGACCTTTTTCAGCTCCATCCAAACAACGTTCCCTGGGATATGCTTCAGGTCAGATGCTTTATGAATCACCGTAAACTCTTATCACATGTCGTCATCAAGGAAGTTGTCCGATTTTTAATCGCCACTGGCTGTGACCTTGTCCACTTTCTTTTCTACGTACGCGTTCAGATGTCCAGCTTGGACCAATTCTTTTAAGTGCGACTTTAGTGTTTTACAATGCTCCGTCATGTGGCTGCCCTTCTTATGGAATGCGCATCTCAGCATGTTATTCCTTTTTTTCGGGTCACCACCCATCTTTTTGGGCCACTTGACCAACGATTAGTCCTTAATCTTGCTCAATATATTATATATTGGTTCTTTAAATATTATGTTAACAGCCTGGAACACCTTTCAAAGAATGAATTTGCTCCCATTCTTAGATCCGTTATTTCCCCCTTTCTTGTTCCCTTCTTTGGAGTGTCAGTCTTATCTCCTCATTTTGTTGCTTTTGCTCGACCGTTATCCCCTGGGTAAAGTGTACCACATCTTTGACTTTAGCATATTTTTTGATACACGCCATGAGGTCACCGAGGGTGGTTGCCTCTTTCTTCGTCAAGGACTGATGCATCAAAGATTTGGTCAACAAACCAATCTTGAAGGATACTATAACCACCTGCTCCGAGCAGTCCTCCACTTTATTGAAGACCTCCCAGTACCTCTTGGCATAATCACGAAGCCTCTCTTATGTCTTTTTCTTCATCATGAGCAGTGCAGCCATCCTCTTGGTGTGGGAACTACCGGTTATGATGCAAGAAGTGAAAACCTCTGCTAAGGCCTTGAAGCTCTTGACTGACCTGTGGGACAGCTTTTCGAAACCACTTTTGTGTTATGTCATGTAAGCTAGGAAGGAAGATTCGACACATCAAGATGTCGTTATGGCTCCACAGTGTCATCGCCTCCCTGTATTACCAAACACGGTCTATGGGATCCATCAATTCGTTATATATTTTAAACTTGGGAATAATAAACTTCTTTAGGGGCTCCTCTTCTTTAATCTCCATTGAGAAAGGGGATTTATATAAATGTTGAGAGCTCTTCTAACTAGATATCTAGTAGACCTGGCTACTCAAAGGGCTAGATGCTGGTTAATTTCTCTTTGGACCAAGATTCTGGTGTCCTCATACTGACGATCGTTACTCCTACGGCGCCTCTCTGACCATCCACGTTTTGATTGATCACGACCTAAACTGCCATATTCAGATCTATTTGGGTCACGCTTGGAGCTCCTTCTTTGGCTGCGAGTATTTCTCTCCTAAGGGTTAGGAGTCCTGTTATGATGTTTATTGGTATTTTTATGAAGATCTATCTCCATCCTTTTAAGACGCCTTTGCAAGGGAGCGTTTTCTTCCATCTGGAGGCGTGTTGCCTCCTCCTGCTCTTGAAGCCTAGCTTCATAAGCGTCGACTATCCTAGAGATCTCGGTATACCTATAAGGTCATTAATTTTTTTCAGAAGGTTGCCACTCTTGACAAAACCTAGGACTTAGTGGTTGGCGAATCTCAAACCTGACCCTGGCTGGGAGGTTTTACTGTACGTTGCCAACTTGAGGAAAATTGTTATTGCGGTGAGACATCACGGGCTTTCTTTCGATAATTGATTTCATAGGAAAAAGAATCGATTCCCATAGATGGCGCCAATTATGAGTGCACCAATTATCACAATAAAAGATCTAGAAAGTAATACCAAGGAGAAAACAAATAATCACACACACAATAACAAATGTATGTGGTTCGTCAACTTGCATCACGAAGAGGTTACTGTATTCTTATTATTGTCTCTAAGATGATCGAAGTTACACCCCTTTGCCTCGGGTCCGGGTTTACATTTTATACTTGTAAAAAATAAGTGATTGAATTGTACAAGTAACTAAACCAGCTTGTAGATAACTCGTAGGTGTCCCGAATATCTCCTCCAAGATTGTTCGTAACCGATTTGAGTCTATCTCCATACATTTAAGCACGTGTCAAATATACAAGCGTAAATAAATATCTGAGTCGGGTCGGGCAATCCACTATGTATGCTTGGCTGGTCGACTGCACTATTGGGCTTGAATAAATAACCCTCCCCCCAACACATACACACACACACACACACACACACACACATATATATATATATATATATATATATATATATATATATATATATATATATATATATATATATATATATATATATATATATAAGACTATGGGATTCGTGGCGGGTATATATATAAGTGGATATCTAGTCCCGTTGTAAGGACAATGTATGAATGATAAATACCTATACGTTGGGATTGTGCGCATTTTAATATTGGGTATTGTATACTTTAGTGGCTATAGATATGTTTGGTATATTTATTTGTATACGTGTATTAGTATACTTGGGATTTTACTATAGTTATGAGGCTAATACAAAAATACGTTGATATATGTAAAACATTATTAATTGAGGTGTAAGTAACTAGTGAAAATGTTAAAATATACCGGGAATGAGTTAATAATAATGAGAAGATAACAATTAACAATTGTGTGTGATTATGGTATATACGTCATTATGAATTTATTTAGAGTAGTGACATTCTTTGAATGGATTATATATGGGGCTTGAATTGGGATAATGCTCGACCATTCGACAATTGTGTTTAACCTATTTGTTTGTATTATGGATATAATAAATTGAGTGATTACTCTTTGTTGGGTCGGTCCAGGGTGGTTGATTTTGCTAGGAGGAAGAAATATGCGCATATTGAATCGTGTATACGCATATCAGAGTCTGTGTAAATGCTCCTCGTTGGGCCGGTCCAGGATGGTTGATTTCACTGGGCTGATGTAAGATATGTGTATTATAGATTATATACACATATTTTGGATTTACGTATTTTCTTAAGGAGTTTCTTAACACTATCACGAATGAACCATCTGGCCAGACATAAGTGTATCAGAGGTATTCTTAGTTGGATTTCGATTACAAGATGTCCCACGTACGTAGTTTAGTTTGGTCAGGAGTTCATGAGCTTTAGGTATGAGATCCTTGGGACTTACATCGTGATGGATATTTATCTTGTGTGTATATTACTATGTTATATAGAGTCTTGGGCCAACAGATCTTAATGATTAACTAAGTTAAGTAATAGTATATTAGGGGGTTCCTAATTTGGATTTCGCTTGTGAGACGTTCCACACATAAAACATAGTAAAGGTCGGGAATTGAGAGATGGTTGGGTACTAAGACTATTTAGTTTATTGCTTTATGCGTTATTTATGTGAAAGGATAGCCTTAATATTTTATGTTATGGATTGGGTACGGTTAGTTTATAAATGTATCAGGACATATGAGAGGTGAGGTACATATTGCATGAGTGCCTTTGGGGGACGATATGGGGCATAAATGGATCGCATTTAATATTGTTAAGCAACATAATATTTCTTGGAACTTTAAGGCACCGACCCAACTCTATAAAACCTTTCCCCCCCATATATTATTATTATTATTATTATTATTATTATTATTATTATTATTATTATTATTATTATTATTATTATTATTATTATTATTATTATTATTATTATTATTATTATTATACACAAGTAGCATGATTGAGCAATTAGAGTTGGATTGAGCAACCAAAGTTCTAGTTATTGGAGATCCGATTCATTATCCTTAGTGTAGGATTTGAGCTTATTTCATTTATTATTCCAGTATCTTTGTATTCAGGAGTTCATTTATTGTTTAGTTGGAGACTTTTGTATTATGAAGACTTATATTAGTGGATTCAATTTTATTGGAGATTTATTTTATTCAGTTCAGTTGCTTATATTTATATTTATATTTATATTTATATTTATATTCATATTCATATTCATATTCATATTATTCATTATCATATTATCATGGATGTCTTTTATTTATTTTCATTTTTTAATTTACCATTGATCGTAAGTGTTGATACCAAATTTAATCTGCTGACTTGGACCAATCAGATGAAGTCACGTGGCTATCTACATGGCAACAACAAACACTTCCAAGGAACCCACACGCTCCGAGGAACAAGACTACAACGAGGAAGACTAGTTCCCCGAGGAACTCACAAGCTCCGAGGAACAATGCCTCCCCGAGGAACTCTTGAGTACCGAGAAGCTTAGACAGTCCGAGTTGCACCTCGAAGCAGGATACCAACAGTTTAACTGCTCATTAAATGCTTATCATTTGGACGCACACGCAAAGAGGGCATTTAATGTATTACCCTTTCATATGTATACCATTTAATGTATTACCCTTTCACATTACAGCCTCGGGGCTATAAATACATTGTACAATCCTCATTATAAAAGGGGACCTGGATCCTGAATCCTTAGTGGAATTTCTTGATAGAACACAAATCGAGAATTCCTAAACACTCAGAAATAAAGCAACAGTGGACGTAGGCCATTCTTATAAGGCTGAACCACTTTAAAATTCTTTGTCTCATTAATTTATCTGTGATTGAATAATTAGAGTAATCTAATTTTTTACATCAACAGATTAGCGCCGTCTGTGGGAAACGACTGATAATATCGTTTTTCATAAAAAATAATCCATTACCAATGGCGGATATTCCTGAATCCACCAATCGAAACGCTGGAACCCCACCAAATCCATCTGCTCCACCGATTATTCCAGATCTGACTCGAATAATGGCAAATCTGGCTCAGGGCCAGACCGTCATGCAAGAAACAATGCGACAACTCATCCAAACCCTCCATGGCGGTGCATCAGCCCATTCCGGACCACGAAGCATTCAAAGAAATATCCGTGCGCCTTCTTCGCGTACTAGGCGTACTAATTCATATCGCAATGAGGAATCTGAAGATTTTTCTTATCAACCTGGACGAACTTCGTCAGTGCGGGCCACAGATACTGAACAACGTGTCACCCTCTCCCCAGAAAGGACCAGCGCATTGGAAAGATTAAGTAGGGTTTCTCCTTTCGACCGATTAGGCTCTAGGAGGAACAAAAGTCCTCCTAATGCAGGGTCGAAGAGCTTTCGACGACCATCAGATTTAAGGGAAGGATTTGCCCAGTCGTGACCAGCTGCTCGTCAAGATAAATCTTATGACCGACCAGCTGCTCGTCAAGATAAATCTCAGGAAGCCACTTCAACGCGATCAGTTGCTCGAACCAATAGGCCCGAGGAAGGAAATGATGCATGGAAAGGATCTATTTAGAGGCTGGAGGATAGATTAGGGGAAATGGCTAAGGCCAAGAATCCTCTCCAACGAACCTTTGTTCGAGGAACACCTTTTGTCCAGGACATTGTTGATTTTCCAACACCATCAAAGTTCAAAGCACCTGTTGTGACTCCCAAGTATGATGGAAAGACTGAACCTGTCCTTCATATAGAACAATATCAAGATGCAACCGACATCTATGATGTCCCAGATGAGATGAGATGCAGAGCATTTTCGGGAACACTTACCGGATCTGCTCAAATATGGTATAATAGTCTTCCTCGGGGTAAGATTTCAACTTTTCTTCAATTGGCCGAGCTATTCATTGGGAATTTCTGCTTTGGAGCAAAGCCAGTGAAACGAGTAGCACATTTGTTAAGTGTTAGACAAAAAGCTGGTGAGAGTACCAGAGATTATATAACTCGTTTTAATAACGAGAAACTCGAAGTCATTGATTATGAGGAGAAAACAACGATTACCGCTTTGATGAGTGGACTACTGCCAAACAAGTTGTACTACACTTTGGCCAAAGATCCACCTCGAACCATGTCGAACCTGATGGGTAAAGCGTCCAAGATTATGAATGTCGAGGAGGCTATGTCTGCGAAGAAGAATTGGACACCAAAGAAACCAAGGTGGAAGGTGATAAAGCTAAGAAGAAAGAACATAAGAACAATGGTGGTGACAAACAATCCAAAAATATGTCGTCATGGAGGTCTTGAGGAAATTTGATAATTACACACCTTTGAAGGTAAATATCAACCACATCCTGGAAGAAATTAAGTACACCGAGGAGTTAAACTGGCCAAAGAAAATGAAGGCAGACCCTGACACGAGGAATGGGGAAAAATATTGCGAGTTCCACAAAGATCATGGCCATGTGACCAAAAATTGCATAGCTCTTCAGAATGAGATTGAAACGCTCATCCGACGAGGAAATCTAGCAAAGTATGTTGATCGGGGAGGCGAAAGAAGAAACAACGACCGAACTAAAGAGAGGTCTAGATCTCCTCGTCGAACAGAGGAGAACAAGAAGAGAAACCATGAAGTTGATCCAGAGGATGACCCCGACCTTCCCAAGAAACCAAGGCAGCCAGAACGAGAGGTATTTTCAATACGCTTTGGGTCATTTGATTGTAATGTTATTACAGGAGGAGATGCAGGAGGAGGAGACCTTACTGCAGAAAGAAAAGCTTACCTCGGTGAGGCTCAAGCTTGCTCGTATATTCAGCGAATAAATCTAGCTGAGGAAGATCGCCCGAGAAAGGTGAACAAGGAGAAATTGGTTATCGTTTTTTCAAAAAATGACCTTGTAGGTGTTTTATATCCTCACGATGACCCGCTGGTGATCAAAATGAGAATGAAGGAGGTAATGATTTCAAGAGTGCTGGTCGATAATGGTAGCTCGGCAGACATCATGTTCTACTCGTGCTTCGATAGTTTAAATCTAAAACTATCTCAACTGGAGCCTTACCACAGACCCCTCATTAGTTTTGCTGGCGAGAAAGTATTTCCACTTGGGAAGATCAAGTTGGATATATTCATTGGTACGTGGCCTGCTTGTCGGACAGAAAGAATACGTTTCTTCGTGATGGATAAGAATTTCTAATCATCGTACATTTTCATTATGGGAAGAGTAGGATTGAAGAAGTTCGAGGCAGTGCCATCTACAGTACATTAGTGCCTAAAATTTCCAACAAATTTTGGAGTAGGAGTTGTGAAAGGTGATCAAAAAGTAGCTCAGGAATGTTATTATTCATCTGCCGAGCAAGAGGAGCTGGAGGAGTCGAGGAAAAAGACTACTACTTATCAAGTGGATGAAGGTGCAGAAATTGAAACATTGGATCCTAGAGATGAGTCGCAACTCGTGAAGGGTCAAGTGATGGAAGCTACTGAAAACATCATTCTAGACGACGAGCACCCTGAGCGAATTACTCAAATAGGTTCATCGTTGGAAGCCTCATTAAAACAGGAATTGATAACTTTCCTTAGAAGCAGAAGACAAACTTTTGCGTGGAGTCATGAAGATATGCCTGGGATAGACCCAGACTTCTTATGTCACGAGCTCAATGTGAATAAGGAGATCAAGCCTATGAAGTAGAGAAGAAGAGTATTCAGTCCCGAGAAGAATCAAGCTATACAGGAGGAAGTCAAGAAGCTCCAGAAAGCTTATTTCATTGAAGATGTCAAATATCCAGATTGGTTAGCTAATGTGGTGATGGTAAAGAAGAAAAACAACAAATGGAGGATGTGTGTAGACTTCACCGACCTCAACAAAGCATGCCCAAAGGATCACTTTCCACTGCCCTGAATTGATCAACTGGTGTATGCTACCTCGGGACACGAGTTGCTGAGCTTCATGGATGCTTATTCTGGCTACAATCAAATTAAAATGAAACCTGAAGACAGGGAGAGTACTTCTTTCATTACCCCTAGGGGAACTTATTGTTATAATGTTATGCCTTTTGGTTTGAAAAATGCAGGTGCGACATATCAGAGGCTGATGAATAAGGTCTTTGATGAACAAATCAGTGACAATATGGAAGTCTATGTTGACGATATGCTGATGAAAAGCAAGAAAGCTGCCGATCATCTAGTTGACTTAAGTCAGACTTTTGATCAACTAGATAAATATTAAATGAAGCTGAACCCGACGAAGTGCATCTTTGGAGTACGAGAAGTAGGGGTGTAAGCGGTACGGTTTGGTCGGTAAATAGTAGATACCAATACCAAAACCAAACTCTAGATGGTAAAACCAAACCGTACCAGTTTACCACCCGGTACACCAAAATCAATACCAAAACCAAACCGGCTGGTATTTCGGTTTTTTCGGTAATTTCGGTTTTTTTCTGGTTTCGGTAAATTCTGGTTTCTTCTGGTTTCTTCTGCTTTCGATAAATTCTGATTTTTTCTGGTTTCTGGTTTCGATTTTTTATGTTTCGGTAAACAACACTAAAAGTCCCCAAAAACAAAAAACAAAACCAATCAACTTTTTTAAATATTAAACCAAAACCAAAACCAACTTTTTCTGGTTTTGGTAAATTCGGTATGGTAATTTTGATAAATTCGGTATGGTACGGGAATTTTGGTACGGTTTTTTCTGGTTTCGGTAAGGTATGGTAATTTCGGTACGATTTTTTCTGGTTTCATAAAATTCGGTACGGTAATTTCGGTAAATCGGTTTTTTAAATATTAAAACCAAAACCAACCAACTTTTTTGCGGTAATTTCGGTTTCGGTAAGACTGGTTTCTGGTATTTTAATATATGAAACCAAAATCATTTTTTTTCGGACCAAAACGGTACGGTACGGTAAAAACCCGTACCGCTTCCACCCCTAACGAGAAGGCATGTTTCTCGGGTACATTGTCAATCAACGAGGCATTGAAGCAAATCCTGAAAATATCAAAGCTCTATTAGGGCTGCGATCTCCAGTGACGAAGAAGGAAGTACAGAGTCTCACAGGACGAGTAGCAGCACTCAATAGATTTGTGTCACGAGCAACTGATAGATGTCTCCCATTCTTCAAAACACTCAGAAAGACTTTTGAGTGGAATGATGAATGCGAGAAGGCTTTTCAAGACTTGACGAGATACTTGGGAACACCTCCACTGTTGTCCAGGCCAGTGATGGGAGAAAAATTGTACTTGTACCTTGCAGTGTCCGAGAATGCAGTTAGCTCGGCGTTGATCAGAGTGGAGAATGGAGTACAAAAGCCAATTTACTACACAAGTAAGGCCTTCCGAGGAGCAAAGATCAGATATCCAAGGCTGGAGAAATTAGCACTGGCGCTGATTGAGGCGAGTAGGAGAATGAGTCCATACTTCCAGGCTCATACTATAGTAGTATATACTGATATGCCATTGAGGCAAGCCCTGCATAAGCCAGAAAAATCAGGAAGATTGATGTACTGGGCAATAGAGCTCGGTGAATATGATATAGTCTCTGAACCCAGATCATCGCTTAAAGGGCAGGCTGTAGCAGATTTGATAGCAGAGTTCACCTATCCTGATATCTCCGAGGAACAAAAGTTGCTCGTTAATCAACCTGAGGATGTTACAGGATGTGACGCGGAGATAGTTGTGAGGACTCCGGATGAGAAACAAGAGTTGCTCGCTGATCAACCTGTGGATGTTACAGGATCAACAAACACTAGCTCAGACCAACTCCGGTTGGTAAAAGGGCAAGTGGATGTTACAAGATCATTGACTTCGGGCTCAGACCAACTCCGGTTGGTAAAAGGGCAAGAAGAAATGATCGACGAAGAGCAAGAAAAATTCGAGGAGGAAAGGAAGCAACAAATATTTCACCGAGGAACTCTAACTGATCAGAAATTTGAAGACGAGTTACCTATATGGAGACTATATGTAGATGGCTCATCTTGCACTGCAGGATACGGCGCGGGGATAGTTTTGAGCACTCCGGATGAGGTCGATATTGAATACGCCTTGCGTTTCCAATTCAAAGCTTCCAACAATGAGGCTGAGTATGAGGCCATGATTGCAGGACTTGGTTTAGCAAAAATTATGGAGGCGCAACAGGTCATTATTTTCAGTGATTCTCAATTGATCATAAACCAAATGATGGGAGTATATGCAGTTAGAGGAGAATTAATGATCGGATATCATGCAAAGGCAAAGGAGCTGGTGTCAGAATTTACCGTTGTTCAGCTGGTCAGAATACCAAGAATGGAGAATGCGAGAGCAGACGCCCTAGCTCGACTAGCATCAGCTACTCGCACCGAGTTACGATGAACAATACCAATTGAAGTGTTAATTGGTTGGAGCATAGATGAAGATCTAATGATGAACTTTATCACCCTTGATTTAGGACCATCTTGGATGGATTCCATCAGGGCGTATATCGAGGAGGGAAAATTGCCAATTGACAAGCTTGCTGCCAAAAAATTGAAGTTTAAAGCTGCTCGGTATGTATTAACTAATGGTGTTTTACATAGACGAGGAATTATAGCAGGCTTGCAGAGATGTGTACATCCCTCCGAGGTGAAAGAATTAATTAAAGAGATCCACGAAGGGTCTTGTGGAGCACATATAGCAGGTCGAACGCTTTTACAAAGAGTAATGACACAAGGATACTACTGGTCGACGATGAGGGCTGATTGTATAGCCTACGCCAAGAAGTGTGACAAGTGCCAGCATTTTTCATCCATCCGAAGAACTCCACAAGCATTATTGACACCCATAACTTCCCCTTGGCCATTTGCCATGTGGGGAATTGACTTAGTTGGGCCACTGCCAACGACTCGAGGAAGGTTCAAGTACCTCGTCGTCGCAGTGGATTATTTTACTAAATGATTAGAAGCTGAGCCACTCATTGACATGACGTGCGAGAAGGTGTACCAATTTATTTGGAAGAACGTCATTTGTCGATATGGTCTACCTCATGCCTTCATCACAGACCATGGAACACAATTTGATAACGAGGAGTTTGCCGCCTATTATCATCAATCAAACATTTTGAAGGTCCACTTAGCACCAGGCCATCCTCAAAGCAATGGACAAACTGAAGTGACAAACAGAAAGCTACTAAATGGCTTGAAGAAAAGACTGGATGATGCAAAATCGAATTGGATCAACGAGCTACAATCAGTACTTTGGGCCTACCGAACTACTCCCCGAGTAGCAACTGGAGAATCACCATACATGCTGGCGTTTGGAAGTGAAGTTGTCATACCTGTCGAATTGGGCCTCCCAACACACAGGGTACTAAATTTTAATTCCCCTGTCAGTGACTTAATGATAAGATTGGATTTAGACATGCTCGAGGAAGTTAGAGAAGAAGCAACTATTAGAAATGTTGCTTACCAGCAGCGAACAGCTTTATTCTACAACAAAAGGGTGAAGAAGTGCGACCTGAAAGAAGGAGACTATGTGCTGAAGAAAGTAATTCAAAAGCACAATAAGCTGGAAGCAAACAAGCATGGACCATACCGAGTTACAGAAGTTGTTCGACCAGGAACTTATCGAATAGTAACTTTAGAAGGCGAGGAGTTTAAGAATGCATGGAGCGCAGAGCACCTACGTAAATATTATCAGTGATGTATATGTAACACAGTTCCATCAGTATGAATAAAATGAAGATATTCTGCTAAAGTCTCTCCTTTTATTGAGAATTTTTGGGGAATACTAGTGCTACACACTACTCAGCAAAACTCGACAAAGCTCAGACTGCTCAGTAGCAAAATATTCCTAAAAATTCCAACCTCGGTTGGTTAGGAAACAAAATATTCCTAAAAATGCAAACTTCGGTTGGTTAGGAAGCAAAATATTCCTAAAAATGCCAACTTCGGTTGGTTAGGAAATGAAATATTCCTAAAAATGCCGACTTCGGTTGGTTAGGAAACGAAATATTCCTAAAAATGCCAACCTGTTTGGCTAGGAAACGAAATATTCCTAAAAATGCCAACCTGTTTGGCTAGGAAACAAAATATTCTCGCAAATGCCAACTTATGTTGGTCGGGAGGTAAGATTATTCCAAAAAGTGGAAAAGTCTACCAACTATGGCTGGTCAGGGATAAAAACCGACAAAGAAAATTTATCAACCTTGGTTGGTCGGAAACATTTAAGAGAAAAGTCTACTAACTATGGCTGGTCGAAGATAAAAACCCACCATCTGTAGTTAATCGACAAGAAAAATTTACCGATCTTGGTTGGTCGAAAACATTTTATGGGTAAAATTATTTCAAAAAGACTAACTATAGCTGGTCGGGGATAAAAACCCACGATCTTGGTTGGTTGAAAACATTTTTATACTCATTACTTTATTATCAAGTGATCGAGCAACAGTATTGATACTTATAACTTTTTAATTGTTACTGAGTTGGTCGACAAACAACACAATATTGTTATTTTTTTTACAAATATGCATAAATATAAAGTGTTTGATAAATACAAGACAATAGCAATCAAGATTTGCAAACAAAAATGAAAGTCTTTCATTGAATTCAAAATAAATTACAGTGATAATGAAATTACAGTTACATTGACATGTAAACTAACTATTACATCAAAAATTTATATTCTACTGGTTTCTTCCCCTCTGCGTTTGACACAAGTTCCTCGCCAGCAGGCGGATCATTTAAAGACAGAGGAGAATTGATGAAGTTGAGATCCTTCAACATCCTGACATTCATCACGGATGGTCGATCTAAGAGATGCTCAGGACGAGATACCTCGATTTGAGAATGCAAATTGTAGTCACCGAGATACTTTGAAATTAAGCTCCGAGGAATGGCCCGAGCAGGGATCCAATCCATGTCCAAATTGTATGGTGGCACAGGCAAGTCGAGCAACCCGGGATCATGGTAGTCCCACAGATAATGACCTTGTTCGAGCTTCAACACACCTAAGGCATTCAGCCAGCCTTGCTTGTAGCCCTCATTGTTGGCATTCTGGATACGATCGTTCAAGTGGAATAGTGCTTCGTTGTATCCAGCCATCCAGAACTCCCTGGGCTGTTTGTGGAATTGATATGTTAGCCTTTCTAGCTGCTCGTGGAGATTCTTGATGAAAAGCTCTTTATTCTCCAGGACTGACTTCTGCGCAGAGAGCTGTTTTTCCACGTCCCTAATCTTCTTTGACATATCAGACAACGCCTGGTTTTTCGCCATTAATTGGAAAGCCTGGTTCTCTAAGGCAGACTGAGTCCTCTGTTCCTCGACAAGAACCCGAGCTGCTCTTGCTCATCCCCGAGGAGCTCTTCCTCGACCAAGAGAAGATGAAGAGGTGCCATATCTCCTCAAAGTCTCCAACTCTTCCCTCAACTTGGCGTTCTCAACCTCTAAGAACTAAAATCCCTCATCGGTCACTGGGATCAAGGCACTAGAAGTGGAAGCTGCAGACTTCAATTGTGATAGTTCCTTCTGCAGGTTGTTATTTTCCTTTTCCAGCAACTCAGCAATCTGTCTGCATTCTTCGACCTCACCTCTCAAGGTTCTCTCCCTTACATCATACCCAGCAAAGAGCTTCTCGTAGCCCTTGTCGGCAATGATCTGCTGGTACTTCTTCTCATACCCCTCATGCAACAAAGCAGTGGATATTGAAGCTGAAGGTTCTCGAGGGTGCTTTGAAGATCCTCGATCATCTCATAATAAGCAATGTTATTGGCTATAGCCCGATCGAGCAGACACTTCAGATATTGATATGCTTCCACTGCCTGTTCTGAAGCATCATGACGAAGTATGTCGACAACTTGTGCAACACTCAGGTCTGTGTGAGCAGCCTTAAAGTACTCATTACATCGTCGCAACAATTTTTTATCATGGGCAGAGAGCAGTTCCATCCTAGCCAGAAACTAGCAGAGAAAGAAGAACAATCATCAATAAGAAGAGTAAGCAGAGTATGAATGAAAGATAGACAACAGTATGCAAAAAGTTCAAGTTTTATTATATCATAATTCAAAATTACATCTTCTGGGTTACATTTGATAAAGAGAAACAAAATAAAGAGAAAACCCGAACAACACTACACCTTTTCCTTATCCCCCAAAACCTTCTCGAAAGGTTGGGATGAAGAGGTAGGTTGCTCGGAGGGAAGGGATAGTTGCTCGGGGAGAATAGGCAGTTGCTCGAAGGAAGAAATGATTTGTTGATTTTCCTCAGCAGCAGGCTGGATGGCTAGGGCATGATCTCCCATCACCATCGAAGATTATTCAGAGGTAACTTCGTCCTCTTTTAACTCTTCGGAGTTGGAGGGGGACCAGGGATATGTCTCTGGAAGAGCTCGGAAGACTCGTCGACCTTCATCTCCTGAAGGACGGCAACCCATCCATCCCTAAAATATTTAAGACCGCCATAGTCCACTTGCGACACTATGGCGACCAACCCCTTGTTCCACCCCTTGTCCCAGCTAGAACTGAAGGACTTCTTCACATCAGCTTTCCTCTTCAGCTTTTCCGAGGAAAGTTTCTCAGACAGTAGGTTCTCAGCAGCCTTCAATTTATTTTCTGCTTCCTCCTTTTGCCGACCTACTTCTTGAAGCTGGCCCAACCTTTCCTCAGCAACCCTGAGCTTATCTTCAAGCTCTCCAGCAGTTTTGAGCTTCTCTGCGAGCTCTTTATTTGCCTTCTCCAAGGCATTCTTTTTCTTCTCCAACTCTTTGGAGGATTCAACAGCTCGAGCTTTATCCTGTTCGGTGGAGGCAAGCTTCTTCTCTCAGACAGCTTTGTCATCAGCATATTTCTGGCGAGAATCTGCCAGAGATTTGGTAGCTTCTTCCAGAGCTCCCTCCACACTGGACGAGGAGCAAGAAGCCTTAATCGCTTCATCCTTCTTCAGGATTATGTTAAAGTAGCTCGTCAACTGTGAACAGAAAAAGAAAGCAAGTTAGAAACAGAAATGACAAAGGAAATATGAAAAATTGAAAGTAAGAAGACTTATAGAAGCAAGGTGATGAGCAGCTAGTGAGGTGACCATATCCCGAGTAAGGTTTTCTTCAGTACCTTGTACCTCGGGAATGATCGAGGACTTTACCGAGCTCATTGCAGAGCTCGGGGGAACAAAAGTTGGAGCCCCAGTTCCAACAACTGGGGGCTGAGTAATGGTATCAACCAAATTTACCGAGGAGCTCTTCTTCAGCCTCCTCGGGGGAACAGGTACCGATTCAACCAAGGAAGAACCCTTGGTCGGTGATATCACAATCACCTCTCCAGGAGCAGCAGACCTGCTCGGAGCCACTGCGGGCTTCTCGATAACTTTAACAGGAGTTGCATCAATCTTCTTTGTCCCCTCCCTTGGGACATCAATTCTACTCCTTTTTACCTCCCCAAAACCGGAGGCAGTCTTCTCAAAAAGGGCTGGAGGTCTTCTCTTCTTCATCCTTTCACTTAAAGGAATATCGGATTCAGGCGATGAGCTTGTGGAAGTTGGAACTGGCTCTGATTCACTTATCACTGGACGAGCAGTGAAAGAAGTGGAGTAGCTCTTGTACTGGATCAGATACGAGGCCAACCTAATATGCTCGTCGGCAACACTCTGATGCAGACTCCGGATAAGTTTCAGATGTCTTACATTAACATCTGCTTCCTTTGGGCACTTTCTTTTGTTATCAACAGCAAATAAATAAACATTGTTATCAGTGGCGCATTTTATCAAACACAAAAGAAACATGATTTCAAAATAAATAAAATAAAAATAACCTATCCCATTGCCATAAGGAGGGCATCTGGGACCCTGGTAAACCTCATCTCCAGCTAATGGAGGGTGTTGCCAATTTTTTATGACAACCCCATGTTCAAAATAATCCCTATTGGCATCAGGGAGATTGACTACTAAGGCTCTATTTAAAAATCTAGTTTTTAAATAAAAAATATTATCATTAACTGCCCATCTATAGCAGTACATGATTTCTGGAATTCCTATGCGAGTTCCATGGACTTGATTTAATTTATGCACCCCATTAACTATTCTCCATGTGTTGGGGGATATTCTCACAGAAACGACATCAAAATAATGATAGAATTCCAGACACAAGGGATTTGGTGGAAAAGAAAATCCACACTCAGCAATAAAAAGGTTGGGGAACCAATGCCCCTCAGCCAAATTGAAATAATCAGAAGGCTCAGAAAGCTCTTCCAAGACAACCCAAGAGGGAATAGAAAAATCAGAGCGAAATTTTTCAAGAGACTCAACAGAGTAAACCATGATGATGAATAAACAGAAATGAAGAAGAAAGAAGAAGATCTTATAGAAGAAGAATAGAGCTGTTGACAACGAACGACGAAAAAGATGAACGCACAAGAGAGTAGGAAGAGACAACGTTAAACTCGAAGATAAAAATTTGAAAGGTAGAAGACGATGGGAGCGTCTGCGAAGTTTAAATACCTTGCTTTGGGAAATGGTGAAGTAATGATTACAAAAAAGGATGATTACATTATCGGCGACTAAAAAGATGAAAAGTAGCACGGGAATCAAAGCGGACAACAGCGGCTAAAAATATGAAAAGTGGCGCGGGAATCAAAGCGGATAACAGCGGCTAAGGAGACGAAAAGTGACGCGGGAATTGAAGCACGCAAAAAAGTCCAAAAAAGCATGATTCTACGAATTAGGAAGGAGAAATCAATACAAGGGAAACGCTACTAAAAATCAGGAAAACTATTTAAAGCTACCATATTCCGAGAAAGAATGTTCCATACTCCTCAAATTTCGAACTATGAAACATTGGGGGCTTCTGTTGATACCAAATTTAATCTGCTGACTTGGACCAATCATATGAAGACACGTGGCTATCTACATGGCAACAATAAACACTTCCGAGGAACCCACACGCTCCGAGGAACAAGACTACAACGAGGAAGACTAGTTCCCCGAGGAACTCACAAGCTTTGAGGAACAATGCCTCCCCGAGGAACTCTTGAGTACCGAGACGCTTAGGCGGTCTGAGCTGCACCTCGAAGCAGGATACCAACAGTTTAACTGCTCATTAAATGCTTATCATTTGGACGCACAAGCAAAGAGGGCATTTAATGTATTACCCTTTCATATGTATATCATTTAATGTATTACCCTTTCACAGTACAGCCTCAGGGCTATAAATACACTGTACAATCCTCATTGTAAAGGGGGACCTGGATCCTGAATCCTTAGTGGAATTTCTTGATAGAACACAAATCGAGAATTCCCAAACACTCAGAAATAAAGCAACAGTGGACGTAGGCCATTCTTATAAGGCTGAACCACTTTAAAATTCTTTGTCTCATTTATTTATCTGTGATTGAATAATTAGAGTAATCTACTTTTTTACATCAACAGTAAGAATGGTATAAATTGCATAACGCTCCCTATATTCGATGTTTTAGCCTGATCAATTGGATATGAAAAATAAGGGGTATTACACAAACCAACTTGAACCTGAACATAATCTGCAAGTCAGTTATCTTATTAAATCCTATTAATTAGTCGATACATGTAGATTAAGTTTAAATCTTAATTATTAATTAATTAAATTATGACTCGATGTTATAGGAACCTACTCCACGATCGGTGGGACACAATGCCGAGGGAATAATCCAAATAAAAACTTCTAACACCTATCCCTGATCGTTCCATAACCTCCTATAATACTAAGTCACTAAAATATTTATCTTGATAAATTATTATGATTTTATCAATAGTCATAACAATATATGTATCCAAATAATGCACAATTAAACTACATAACACTACATATATATGTAACATATCAATTTATAATACGACATACCAAATGTCTAACATCTCAAACCATAAAATGACATAACGAATGTCATATGAAGTATTAACTCAATAAATAACAAAATAATCAATTTAAATTTTTAAATAAATGTCATAAAAATAAAGGGTATCATATTCCTCTCCCCTTAAATGAAGAATTTCATCCTTGAAATTCACTTTTTGTATGCCTAACTCGAAGATTTAGGAATATATCTCTCGCGCGTCATCCTCACATTTTTAAGTAGTCTCTCCCTCTCTATGATATTTCTATTGGACATGAACTAAAGGAATAACCTTCGTGTAAGATCTATTATCTCCGGTCTAGGATATGTTGTTGTCTACCCTCATACATCGCATCCGTTTATAACTCAACTTTCCCTTCGAAACTTCCTTTGCATGGACACATGGAGGATGTTGGGCACACACTGAAGATGGTCGGGTAAGGCCAAACGATATGCCACTGGCACTACCCTGTTAAAGATCATGAAATAAGTTATGTATCGGGGTGCCAACTCCCTCTTGAACCCAAATCTCAAAATTATCTTCATTGGGGAGAGATTTAAAAGCACGTTTCCCCTACTTGAAACTCAAATTTGTGACTCCTCCTATATGCATAGCTCTTTTTCCTATTCTGGGCAGTCACACTGTCCTGATGAACGCCACCTTCTTTTATGTCTCGTGAACATATTCCGACCCGAATAACTTGTTATCCCCCATCTCCAATAGAAACTCAAAGAATGACAAGGTCGATCGTACAAAGCATCGTAGTGTGCTATACCATTAATTTTTTGTGATTGTTGATGGAGATGATTTTCAATAACTTATCATTCCCATATACGACGCCAAACAAGCGGTTTTAAAATAAGTCATGACTTCAGCTTCACCACATATGCCTCCTTAAAGCAGAACGATGCGTTCTTAAGTTTGACATAATTAAGATACAATGATATATAGTGGTTCAGTACCTTTGTTGATGTACTTACGTCCACTTTTAAGGTGTTTATTAATATTATATTCAATACGAATGTAAACTACACAAGGGCAACCAATCTTAGACTTTAGCTAAGGTGGTATGACAGGATTTGAGGACTTTTAATAAGCAAAGAATTCTTCAAAAGAAACTAACTGGATTCTCTAAGCACGTCTTATTCACTTAGGGCTTACAAGACAAAGTTAAGTCACCTAAATATGGTGCTTAGAATATAGTATCCGAGCTATAATTGGTCCAAATTTTTTATAAAAATCTTAATATATTTCTTAACATATGTTTTGATGTACTAATTTAATTATATCCTTTACAAGCTTAACCAACCATTCCTTATGTATTCAGTTACTAAGTAGTTGAGAATTAACAGTCGAAGCATGGACGACCATAGTTCTACCTCTATAGTTAAATAGTGGAGTGTTGTTGGAATCTTATAGTTGAGTGGTGATGGCTGTTGAGAGCAGTAAATGGCATTCAATGATACAAGGAAAATAATTATGGGTGAGTGGGGGGTCGTAAAATAATGAACATACTATCCACTAACTCGCCTAACTAATCAGGGAGGTTTTTATCATCTTGTTCATGAGCAATCCCGAGCTAGGGATATATATATATATATATAAAGCGTCAGGGATATTTCATTCATGTATGTTAGGGTCCAAGCTTTGGCATGGTCCGGGGAACACATATATGGTATGTTCTGCCATGGTGAGGCTTTATTGATCTTTTATTGATACTATAATGAGGTGTGCGACCTTCATGGGATGCCCAAGAGTTTTTGGTAACTTTCTAGTACCGATCGAGTGCTTGGGAAGGACTGCCGAGATATCTATCCTGCAATATGAAGATTTTTATCAAGAGTTGAGGCCTTTTAAGGGTTTTAGGCACTTGATACTCTCACATGGGATTCTTTGAAGTATATTTTCTAGAATTAGGAGTCTGTAATACCCCGTAATTTTGAGAGCATATTTATGAATATTCTATAAGATTTTAGTCAGGATATTTTATTTTAAATGAAAATAATTTTTATATTACATTTAAAAATAATTTATTTTGGTTTGAAATCGAATCAAACATTTAAATTCAAATTTAAATGGCTTTTGGACATTTTGTTATGATTTAAATATATAAAGTTGATAATTTTGAATTAAAGGGCGATATAGTAATATGCATTAGCTTAGGCTCCAATAAATGGTTTGAAAGAGGGGTTATATAAGGAATATTATGGGTGATTTTAAGTGAAAGAAAGATGAAAAACAAAGGACAAAGACGAAATCAAAAGAGTAAAAAACGATAGGAATGAGAATAACCAATTTTGAGTGTTTAGATCTTCTTTTTGAGTGCTTTCGGATGAGATATGAGAAAAACTCAAAGCACATACCTGACCTAATTTTTCGCGTAGAATCCAAATCTGAAGTCGTATTGGTAGTTTAAATAACGCTTGAATCTGAATTTTATGGGTTTTCGAAACATGCATAGAATGGTGGATTTTGACTCGCTTGAGGTAGTTTTGTTCTCCCGTGGTTAATTTGATGTGCTACACTTATTCAATCTTAATTGTATATTTATATATATATGATATGTGCTGCATTTATATGTATTGTATGCTCGTATGTTATATTCTTTCTTGCACCCATTTTTCATTTGTTATTTTCATGCCGTGTAGTTTGGGAAAACGAAACTAGTTGATTTTACGAGCATGTCGGGTTATAGAAATTGGGTAAAAAATATGTACACTTGATATAAGGGAATCAAATATGAAATTTATTTGAATTGAGAGAATGATATTATGATGATTATTATTGGAGAATGTATAGACATTCCTTAGCCAAACCACCCGCTGGACGGGGTGTTCTGTCGACCACAGTTTTGTTTATTATCCAAAGACTAGGCCGTAGACCCCGGTTGACGAGTATGCTAAGTTTTATTATTGCGATAATACCAATATTTTATGGCGGTGGTGTTAAGTTTTGATGGGCCATGTACTCGAGTTATATTATTTATTTTGGGGGGCCATTGGATTGTTCCGAGGATAATTAACAGGATAGTAGACAGTAGTCCATATTGTACTGTAGGAAGTGCGACGGGAATTTTGATACTGAGTCTTGGGTTGTGTAGTGCCGCGGTGAGATCCTAGGTGATGATTATATTATTTGAATTTTAGTTTGAGTGTTCATATTGCATATACTTTTGTGCATGATGCACGCACACACGAGTATTTGTAGTTACACTTGAAGCATTTATACGAGCTACTGAGTTTTTCTCTTATCCCCCATAGTTTGTTGTATTTCAGGTTTGATGCGAGATGATATTTATGGTATCGTTGGTATTGAGACCATCACTAGAGGCTCTGGATATTTATTTTCAAAATTTATTTATACCATTTTGTTTATTGTAAATTATTTTATAAAAGGACATTTGAGATTTAATAGAATTGAGAAATTTTATTCAGTCGATTTATTATTTATGCTTTCACAATTTTTTTCTCAATCTAAATGGTATTATTTTATAAAAAAATTCTCTAATTGATCAGTATTTTTAGTAGCACCTCTCGGGGTGTTGTAAAGTGGTATCAGAGCCAAGTTAGTCATATTCTCGGGCGTGGGGTTACTGGATTGTTATGTTGTCCGTTGAGAGAGATTTGGTTTATGTTCGATCTTATTTGGGTGATGTCGAACTTTTCTGTTTGAAATTAAGGCAAGAAAATTTTAGGTGAATTTCGAGGACGAAATTCCTTTTGTAAGGGGGGAGAATGTAATACCCCGTAATTTTGAGAGCATATTTATGAATATTCTATAAGATTTTAGTCGGGATACTTTATTTTAAACGATTTTTTTTATTTTACATTTACATTTATTTATTTTTTGGTTTGAAATCGAATCAAATATTTAAATTCAAATTTAAATGACTTTTGGACATTTTGTGATGATTATGTAAAGTTGATAATTTTGAATTAAAGGGCAATATTGTAATATGCATTAACTTAGACTCCAAGATAGGGGTTGAGAGAGGGATATATAAGGAATATATTTTGGGTTATTATAAGGAAAGAAAGATGAAAAACAAAGGACAAGAACTAAATCAAAAGAGTAAAAAACGAGTGGAATGAGAAGAGTCAATTTGGAGTATTTAGATTTTTTTTAGTGTTTTAGGATGAGATTTAAGAAAAACTCAAAACACATACCTGACTTAATTTTTCATGTAGAATACAAATCTGAAGTTGGGTTGATAGTTTAGATAATTCTTGGATCTGAATTTTTAGGATTTTTAAAACAGGCCTAGAATGGTGGATTTTGACTCGCTTGAGGTAGTTTCGTTCTCCTGTTATTAATTTAGTGTGCTACACTTATTCAATCTTAATTGTATATTTATATCCATGATATGTGTTGCATTTATATATATTGTATGCTCGTATATAATATTCGTTCTTGCACCCATTTTGTGTGTGTTATTTTCATGCCGTGTAGTTTGGGGTAACAAAATTAGTTGATTTTACGAGCATGTTGGGTTATAGAAATTGGGTGAAAAATATGTACACTTGATTTATGGTAATCAAATCTGAAATTTATTTGAATTGAGAGAATGATATTATGATGATTATTATTAGAGAATGCACGGGCATTCCTTAGCAAAATCACCTGCCGGACGGGGTGTTCTGTCGACTACAATTTTGCTTATTATCCAAAGACAAGGCCATGGACCCCGGTTGGCGAGTATGCCAAGTTTTATTATGTCGATGATGCCAAGATTTTATGGTGGTGATGCCAAGATTTTATGGTTCATGTACCCGAGTTATATTATTTATTTTAAGGGGGCATTGGATTCTCCGAGGATAATTAACGGGATAGTGGACGGTAGTCCATACCGTACTGTGAAAAGTGCGACGGGAATTTTGATACTGGGTCTTGGGTTGTGTAGTGCCGTGGTGAGATCCTAGGTGATGATTATATTATTTGAATTTTAGTTTGAGTGTTCATATTGCATACACTTTTGTATATGATGAACGAACACACGAGTATGTGTAGTTACACTTATAACATTTATACGAGCACTAAGTTTCCAGCTCATCCCCCCATAGTTTGTTGTATGTCAGGTTTAATGCGAGATGATATTTATGGTATCGTTGGGATTATGACCATCATTAGAGGCTTTGGATATTTATTTTCAAAATTTATTTGTATCATTTTGTTTATTGTAAATTGTTTTGTAAAAGGATATTTGAGATTTAATAAAATTGACAAAATTTTATTTAGTTGATTTATTATTTATGCTTCCACAAATTTATTCTCAATCTAAATAGTATTATTTTATTAAAAAAAATCTCTAATTTATCAATATTTTTTAGTAGCACCTCTCGGGGTGTTATAGGGTCTTGACTTTTTGGTAGAGTTGGAGAGTCAAATGGTGAGGTTCTTTAATCTATATTCTAATCACTACTTACCACTTTAGACCTCTTCCTAATGTTTAAGATTGTTGATCATTCTTGGTATCCTCATTTTTTTTGTACAAGGGAAGAAATGTAATGTGACACCTAGCCTGTTAAAATAACAGGTGACCAACCCTCTACTAAAATAAAAGAGGAATCTCAAATGGCTCATTCTTAGCATCACGGTAGAAAATCCAATTAATTACTAACCACCTATTATTTAGTCAAGTCGTGTGTCAATTTTAGACTTCAATTAACATAAATAAAATCAATCATCATCAACCATGGAAGATAAATAATTAAATCAACAATCACATAATTATATTTTAATACTATAATATAATAAAATACATTAATCGAATAAACCATTGATTTACACTCCAATCCAATATAACTGAATTAAATAAAACTTAATAAAACCTAATATTGGGCGACATGCCCGGATAATGATTGACTGAATCCTAGCTAGAATTTCAAAGATAGAAAACGACTAAATAATCCTTGCAACACTCTGCAACTGTTGTAGCTCCGATACTTAGAAGTGATAATCATGCTTGGCGTCCCTGTGTCTGGACACCTAAAAGTTTTTTTTAAAATATTTTGACACAGGTCAGAGCCCAAAACTTTTTGACAATAATTTTCAAGTACTTAAAATGCATAAATAAATATGTGTGAATTCTTCCATATTTAAATTGGTGTCACACTCACATGAGATAATACTCACTCCTCAACTATAGTGCACACCAAAATGTATGCATTTTAACCCCTGATTATGCTATCCCGCCTAACTATTCTTCAATATCCTTAAGTCCATAGGCTATCCTATGTCACATGTATTTTAAAATTAATTTTTCCATCCGTTTAATAATTACAATTCTCAATTATAATTAATCAATTCATATTAGATAACTTTCAACAATTACAATTCTCAATTATAATTTATCAATTCATTCCAAATAACTTTCACTAGTTATTAAATTAATATTCACACTTTAATATCTCATGCCCGTATATATTTTTCTACACACATATATACTTAGTTCAATATCACATCATGCATACATATACATATATATATATATATAATCGTCATCCCTCAGAGTAATAATTCACTGGATGTGAATCTCAAAAATACTATCATGCACTAGGGCATATACACATCAAATTGAGCTACCGGGTCGAACTCTCACACTGCACCCTGATAAAATCGTAAGCGTATTAAAGGCGATCATAGGTTCTATGATAGTGAGTTATAACCATACCCAAATTACCTCACTTTGAACTTAAACATCAAAGGGCACAAGCGTCGCTATGACCTGGGGTCCATACTTAGCCTGTTATTTTTAGCAAGGGAAGATCATCCCTATCGCGCAACCTCCTCTAAGCCATAATATTCATCAGTATAATTTTTTTAGAAGTTCTAAATTATCACCAGACATCATAATTTAATCCCCTAATTTAAGTTACGAACATTTTTCATCAAATAAGCAAACTGTACGTAGCATTGTAGCCGAACAGAGTCAAAATCTACAATTATAGGTCTGTTTTAAAAATGCATAAAATAAGATAAAAAATTATCAGAATTACCAATCCGACTTTATATTTGGATTCTACACGAAAAATTAAGTCAGGTATGTGTTTTGAGTTTTTCTCAAAAATCTCCCAAAAGCGCTCAAAAGAAGATCTAAAACTGTCCAAAGTGACTTTTCTCATTCCTCTCGTTTTTGCCTATTTGAGTTTAATTTTTGGAAAGTTTCAACCCCAAGTTCATGAGTCCCAACATATAATTCTTCAATAAAATTCAATTTTCGACAATTTTAAACATGGATTAGATTTATTTTGAACATACATCTCCTTACACATGATCATTTCATGGATATGAGAAAAAATCTCTACATATGTTAAAAGTCTCCCTGTCTCATAACATTTCATCAATTTCAATCTTTCAAATTCATAGTCCATTCACCAATATGGGATTCAAATTCCGGAGTTCAATTCTAAATAATCACACATGTATTTTTATGAAATCATTTGTGAAACACCCCAATTGAATATGAATCCCACACAAAACAAATTCCCATTCATTATATGAATTGAAATTGAACACATAATTAAATAGCAAAATAATTACCTGCCTTAAGATTCCTAGTGTATGAATTCATTGTAGAAGATAACCAAAAATCCCCAAACTTTTTCACAAATCCTCCCACTTGAATTATCCTTGAATTTATTTAGCTTTTCTTGAAACTTTTGAGCTTTTCTCACTTTTCTCTTAACTTTCTCTCTAACCCTATGGTTTGTCTCAAAGAACCTTTTGTGTTTTAAAAAATGATGGTTTATTTCTCTAAACTCTTTAGGCTCTGTTTGGTTATGCAAATTATTTGATTATCTAAATTGGTTCATTATGAATTAGTAAATAGTAAATTAGTGGATTTAAAATGAATTTAAATCCAAATTTACGCAATGTTTGATCATCTGAAATCGATGTTAAGGTTCTATGAGAAAAAAATAAAAACAAATTAAGAGGGGGTGAGGGAGGGAAAGAGAGAGATGAGCATTATGTCATTCCTATTTCAAATGGATTCATTTCACGTTTTTGTAAAATAATCCAATTTCTGATTTACAAATGAGTTAAAATGGGATAATTAGTGAATCATTTCATTAATAAAACCAAACACAATTAATAGATCAATTTGTAAATTGGTCAATTTATAATTTTGGCACAACCAAACGGGGCCTTATTTTTAACACAAATCCCGTTTTTGTCTCTTCAAATCCCATTAAAAATAACAAAACATCCATGTACTAGTCCCGACTAGTCTAAAAAGCTCCCAGACCCAAACACTACCCTGAGTACCTAATTTTGACTATTTTGACCATTTTCGGATCAATCGCGCACTCAAAATCATCATTCGAGTCACCCATCACTAATTTACCATCTTATTCTCAACACAACCCTATACGCGCGTTCCGAATAAGATACCATTAACCCGTCTCTTTTACTCACTTACGACGTAATATAAAATAATGCAATTTCATTTATTTATCACAGAAGTAAATATAATATCACATAAATATTAATTCATTTCTCGCTATTTAATATTTATATAATTCACTTTATTTCTCAAATTAATTAAATTACCGTGGCACGTGTAATTTAAATATTCTCAAAATTATGGGGTGTTACATGTAGGATGGGGCAATTAAGAACCCTTCATTAAGGTTGATAACGTACACACGAAATAAGACATGATATAATTAATCAAGCAACAAGCCTCATTAAAGAAGCATAGTCATTTCTATAGTGATTAAACATTTCTTAGACAATGGAAGCTTGATTGGAGTTGGCATCCCTCGATACCAACAATTAACTAAGTTTAGCAGGGCTTGGGGGAGTTTTTAAATACTCTATTGAGCAAGATCATTGATGGGACTTGCCGAGGGAATTGGATTGTAAGATAGAGAGTGAGACATAGTTAAGCAAGAAGAAAGGCCGTGGGAATAAGAACATGTCAAATTAAGCGAGGTGGATTTGGATAAGAGATGAATATGTGAGAGTGGGGGCATGCAGATTAATGTTATAGTTAGAGAGAGATGATAAAAATCTCACGTGGCTGTGTGTATTACTTGTGAAATATACACAATAATTTTACAAATTTTTATTTATTTAAACATGTGGTTGGAGAGCCGTTTTTTTACACAGTGTGTACATTTGGCTAACATATCATGTGAACACATTGATGGAGGAATGTTGGTGTGATGGCGAAATTCGTGGCGAATTTGGAATCAGCCACTAATGAACTTATGAGAACTACTTGGTCCCTCAAATATATTCCCGAATCATCCTAAAAGTAATAAATACTTGTACTCAATTTGAATTGTGGAATCTCCAAAGCATTTTACTTAGAATTTGGGAAATTATATTTTTAGTCAAACACACCATTTATTTTTGTATCCTTTATTTTATTACACCTTATTAGCAAGTTGAGATTCTTTTAACTTACCCCACTTGCCGTGTGTATTGAATCAAAATTGAGAAAAAAATATTTCTCTCGCTAACCAATCCATCTTCCCCCCTCCCCTCTCTCTCTCTCTCTATATATATATATATGTGTGTGTGTGTGTGTGTGTGTGTGTGTTTTGAACTCGAATTTTAGGTGGGGAAAAGAGATACAAGCTCCATTAAAAAAGTTAATTTCTAAGTAAATGATTTGTGGATTGCATTGAACCATCTATTTATTACATTCTTCACGGAATAACTATCATTATCCTGTATTGATATGCATATTATTTATTGAGTTATAAATACACGGAGAATTAAAAAGATTTATTAATTATACTAAGTGGAAAGAGCGTGTGTGCGGGTAACAATCCTAAAAGCAAACCCTAGAACCTCAAACGCTAGATTTATTTTCCTCTCCTCGGTCAAGCCTCGGTTTTAATGTTATCTTTATTGTTTCATTTAATTCTTTCTTTAATGTTTGTCTTTTTAGTCAAGGAGGTAAGGATCCAACAAAATATCTTTCAATTGGCCTATTAGATCACTTTTGTTTATAAGAAGAAAGGATCTAATAAATATCTTTCGTTTCATTTAATTCTTACATCTATTAATTGAATTCAGTCAGAAAGGAATGGGATTTTCTGGTCCCACTTGACAAGGAATTTAAACAAAATGAAAAGAAAGGATTCATTACTTTAATCTCTCTTCTCGTGCTATGCAGGAGAAAATAGAAATGGTAGATTTGTTGTAGCGATTGCCTTGGCCAAATTCCCGTTTTTGTTCATTTAGATGGTTGATAAAGTGTTATAAATCCACCTATTGGATCTCTTAAACCCCCCATCACGAGAAATCATTATCTACAAACGTGCGCTGTGGCTCAATTATATAAAATCCCCATCATCAATAAATGATAACCTTTCTTTGATCCTATAAATAAAGCTTTCTTATGCTTCATTAATGGTTATTATTCTAATCAACGAACTAAGGGTCCAACGCATTATCTTTCGATTGACTTGTCACCACATGCGTGTTTATAAGAAGGTAGGCGAGGTGAAATAAATAAGATAAAAATGTTATTCGATACATAAAATACCAAAAATATAATTCTTGTAATAATTGAGTATCTAGTAATAAAATTTGGATTATAACCTCAAAGAATAACTTTAGTAGTGTTATCATATCAATATCAACCTATTTGTTACTCTCGATGATCCCGACAAGTCCAACAGGGAAAAGCTAAATATCTGCCATTACAAAGCATAGAGCGAGTGCCAAGTGTATCGTTTCCTTATTTTTTACCGTGAAAAGTTAGAGAGTGGGTGAATGAGCGTGCGTGTCTGTTTTTTCGAACTCACAAAAACTTTTGGTAGCAAAGCAAAACAAAGAAAGAAGGAGAAAGTGACGGTGAAGTATGAGACCCTGCACCATCTGGGCACCAAATCCGATAACCTCACCTCAACAAGATGGGCAACTGTGGCACTAGAGAGGAATCTGCTGTTGTCTCCACTGCTCACCAAGGTTTTTATTTTTATTTTTACTTGTATTACTACTCTCCAGATCTAGGTCGTTTCATATATATTATTTTTGTCAGGTAAAAATGCTGTTCCAGAGAAGAAACACAGTCGATCAATTTCAGATCTGAGCGATCCTTCCACACCAAGGAATCTAGAAGACTCCAGAAAGAATGCTTTGCTTTATACTCATGTTATTGCCTTTACTTTATTCGAGCTTGAGACCATCACCAAGAGCTTCCGGTCTGACTACATTTTGGGCCAGGGAGGTTTTGGAACAGTTTACAAAGGCTACATAGATGAGAATGTGAGAGTTGGCCTTAAATCTTTACCAGTTGCTGTTAAGGTCCTCAATAAGGAGGGCCTTCAAGGCCATAGAGAATGGCTTGTGAGTTCCTTTTTCTACTCCTTTTTCCTTTTTATTAATATATATGTACATTTGATGATGATGATGATGATATGTTATGTTCCAGACTGAGGTTAACTTTCTAGGTCAGCTTAGACATCCCAATTTGGTGAAGTTGATTGGGTATTGCTGCGAGGATGATCATAGGTTACTTGTTTATGAGTTCATGTTCCGAGGAAGCCTGGAGAATCACTTGTTCCGAAGTACGCAACTTCGTTCTCCTCTTACTCATAAATGCTGCTGTTGATGCTTTCCTTGTTTACATCATTTTCAGCATTATTGTAGTTCTTTATCAATAATGATACTTCGTTGGAAGCATTATGAGTAGTAGTGGCAAAATGTGGTCCAAATAATAAAGCAGTCCATATTAACCCAAGCATTTAAATATGGGGCCCATATTTAAAAGTTGTGAGTTAAATATGGGGCCCATATTTCAAAGCTATGAGTTAAATATGGAGCCCATATTTCAAAGCAAGAAATCAAATATGGAGCCCAATTTTAAAAGATATAAATCAAATATAAAACTCATTTTAAAAAGTTATGAGTAAAATATGAGTTTTTTTTATATATACCTCGAATTGTAATACTTAATTTAGTAAAAAAATAATGGGTTGGTCCAACCCACATTTAACCCAATCCATATTTGGCCCAACCCACATTTAACCCAATCCATATTTGACCCAGCCCACATTTAACCCAATCCATATTTGGCCCAACCCACATTTAGCCCAACCCATATTTGACCCGTCCAAATTAGGCCCAACCCATAATTTTGCCAGTACTAATTATGAGTTTATATTAGCAATTGAATAATAGGGATACTATGATGGTTGACTTGACAATTGAACGTACAGCTTCCAACTTAAGGGGTTAGTTCTTGTCAGGATTGTGGCTTCAATAAAACCTATAAGCTACCAGCCTAGTGGTGTCTACAGTTGAATGTCTTGTGCTCAATCTTCTATATGCCAACTTAATAATACACCAGTTGCTGCTGATTAAAAACTTCCCCCATCTATCATCAACTTGAATAGTACAAAGATGATGGCCTTATACATGTTTCTTTGATTCTTATGGAGCGGGTTTATTATATCTCATCCACGGGCCCTGCCATAAGACTGGAAGTGTTAAAAGTATAAGCCGAGGTGGATATAAGTTCGTTTGTTGGGGGACTAAGGTGATTTTGTTTTTCAATTTTAAGGTCCTTTTAATATAATCTCAGAGGGCTTCTTTGAACATGGTATCAAACTCCATATGGACAAAACCAAAACTTAAAAAGTTATTTTTTTTGTACCGCGGGGTGGGTGTGTGTTTTGGAAACCACCTTTGGATAGAAATCCACCCGTAAGGAAATGGGTCAATGGAGCACTTAATGAAGGATATATACGGGTTAGGGAAGAGGTATTTGTATCCAACAGGGTTCTTTGTTCAATAAAAGATTATATCATAAAAATTCTCTCAGCACATGATGGCCATGTTGGTTCTGGTGTATGATTTGTCGGTTCTCTACTACGCTGTTCATGCAGAGGTTATCTAGTGCCACCTAAAGCCGTAGAGGAGATGAGAGACCTCCAGATGCCGTAAATCGTGATAATCAAATTTGGTAAGTAATTGTCGTCTCTCATTGTCGGAGGCCTGAGCCCTATTGAAAATCTTGAGCTTGCCCTTAATAACCTTAATACTATTTTCTCTGATGATGATAATATTTCCCTTTCTTCTCCATTCAAATTTGCTGCTCTAGTTGGAAATTTTCTCATTTGGAAGGCCAGCTATGCATGATATGATAAGGATTAGATCCTTTTTGTCCTTAATTCAGCTTCACTCTAGGGTTGTTGAATTGGAAGCATGTGTCAATTAGGTTGTTTGGATGGGAGGACTTTTTGAGGTTATGAGTTGAGCAATGGCTCATCAGAAGATTCCGCCTGAGAGTTTTTAAATGGACGACGGAGTGCTGCATTAATTCCGGGTCTACAATGGCCCCTGCTTAAATTAACTTCTCTTTCTTAATTAAACATTTCCCCCAAAGATCAGGGGTGATTCCAGGAAGATGGTTTCTGTAATCGCAACTCTGGTAACACTGAATTTTGCTCAAGTATGTGTGGAAAGACACTTGTTAAAATAACTTGCTGATAAAATATATGGAGTGGTTGGGGACCTAATGACTCTAAAGGCTTTTGGCCGAAAGTGTCCTAGGAAAACTCTCCCAAATACTGTAATCGTGGCAACGAGAAGAGGTATGAGATTCAGGACCGTAGCTTCCAAACTTGATTCTTTAGTTGTTTAAAAATGTACCCTAAATCAAATAATAATGGAGAAAGAGTTTAGAAAAATATGAATGTTTCCAGAATCCGGAGTAAATGCAATTTTTTTCTTGGCTAGTGGCTCATGGGAGGGTTAACACGTGTGATTAAGGCAAATGAAAAACCATAATTGGAAATTATCTCCTAATTGGTGTGTGATGTGCTATGGGGACAACGAGACTAAAGAACTTAATCTTGCATTGTCTCATAGCCTCTTTTTTATGGAATTATGTTTGGAAGGGGTTGAGCCTAGAAGGAGCATTCCCTAGATCCAAGAAACTTGTTCTTAATTGATAGGATCACATATGGATTGAAGGATAAAAGAAGGCATCCTTTGGAGATGTATTAAAATGGCTCTTTTGGCTAGAAAAAAAATTCAAGAGACTTTGAAGGAAGGAAAATTGAAAAAGAAAGCTTGTGGGAAAATGTGAAGTTTTTGGCTTCTTGCTGCGTTGTGGTGGACAAGATTTTAGGTGGAACTCCCTTTGAACTTTTGGAGTTATCTTGGAAGAACTCCATTTAGAAAACTGCGTAATAATCTCTTGTATTTACCTTAGAGAGGTCTTTTAGGTTGTGAATTTCGTTCATATAAATTTTGTTCTGAAGATAGGGCTGCTGTTAGCATTTTTTTGTTTTAGGGTCAATACACGTATAGGGAGGTCTTTATGGTTAGGCCGGATTCTTGGCCTTATGTTTCGAAGTCCGGAGTCGGCCTTTTTTTTTTTTCCCCCGTACACAGGGCTGTCCTTTTTCTTTTGTTATCGATGAACATGGTGTCCATCATTGTAATTTCCTTTAATTTTTAATGAAAACTTTGTTTGTGAGAAAAGAAAAACTCATGAGGGGGCCAATTAGACAAGGAATATTGGCAAGGCAATCCAAAGTGGAAGGTTAATTGGCACTTAAGGACATAATTATAATTAGATTCTTAACTTAAAGGCGAAGCAACCTCCTTCCTATAAATATTCTTTTATAGCCTCATTTGATGCATTCTTCCATATTTTGAGATATTGATTAGAGAGAGTTTGAGAGAGATTTATCTTTTCTTACTCTCATTTGACGTCATTTACGTCAATTGGTACCAGAGTCTAGTCGCTTCGCCAGTTGTTGTAAAACAAAAACTCGATAACAACTTTAAGTTAAGGTGGGTTCAAGAAAAGATGAACACCTCCGCGACAAACCCTTTTGATCAAATCATGGCAGCCCTCAATTAATTGAAGGTTCAAATGGATAAGATGAATGCGCGAAATCCACCACCGGCAACCACCACAGACCGCCACCACACTGCATCGGTAACATCTCAAAATCCTAACCCTAATTCCCCTAGATCAACCCATTCTACGCCCCTACCACAACGAAACCCTAATTGTGCAAACCCTAACCCCAATTGCAATCAAGAAAGTACCACCACCGAAGATGGCCCTCTTTCACCACCACCTGCTGGCCGGAATACAACAAAAAAGGGTAAGAACATTTCTACAGATCCAAGACTGCCCCTGAACCCACAAAAAAAATGTGGCTGAACCCTATTGCCATTTCCGCTGCTCCAGAATCATTCGAACAATCCCAAACCACCAATGGGTATAACCTTTACAGCAGGTTAACCCCGATCCAAGGCTAGTCAGCTCCCGATCCAGGCGTATACTGATCCGGGCACAAGCCCTGCCCGCGGGCAAGCCCCGCAAGGGTCCGACACCTTTATTGCAAGCCGTCCGCTAGCCCCACTGCGACTCGGAGCCTTCCCGGTCACTTCCTCTCCAATTGGTGTTCAAATGGTACCTCCCATGATGGGAATGCACTCTCCAACTCTCGTCGAGATGATTCGTGACATTCGGTATGCCAAGGGATCAAACCCAACCCATTTTCAGCCTTCGGTAACATTCCCGATAGCAAATGAGCCCTACATGCATCTTAATTCCAATCTTGTACCCAAATCTTAAAATTTCTACCCTCCCACATCCCTAATAATATCACCCTCCAAAACTCGCCAACACCTCCCCTATATCCCCCTTCGCCACATCCACCCAATTACCCCATCCCATCTCCACATGACTACCCCTTGCCGCCTATCTCCATTTACCCTCGTCACCACCCACAAAACACCTCGAAAACTCCCCATATCCCTCGCTCCATCCGTTACCACACACCCTCACCCACCCTCTTGTACCTTCCCACGTTTCCGCCCCCACCTATTCTCCACACTTCACCCCCACTCGTCCACTTGACATATGTATCCCCATCATTATGCTACTTGGGATGCTCGTTCCATTCATTTCGTACCCGTTGACTCCCATGAGTGGGTACGTGAATGGATTAGTTTACCTCCACACTATGGACCCCCTTCACCCCGACCCCACTTCGCTCCAGAGTTTGAGCCACCCCCTTCCACTAAGTGGCGCACTGATGTTTCTCCTTTTGACTCTCTGGGCTCGAAGGTTACTCCATATGTCCTTCTTTCCGAGCGTCATTATTTTTTGTGTTATCAAAAAGAACACCAGATGAATCATCGCTCCTATCGCCAGCCGTTGGTCCCAGCTCCACCTCCTTCCCCACCACTAGAGGCTCTTCCACCTCATACATCTCCTCCTCCAGCCCCAATTCCCCCACCAGCTCCTGACCCTCCTCATCCACCGCCTCGGAGACGCTCACAGCGCGTTTTACTTCTCGAGCTTCCGCCAGACGATATTGATCTTGATGAGGATGCCCTGACCCTACAGGGTGGTGATGCCATTACACAGTTGACACTTCAGTTACTCTCCCGGAGTATGCAGGGTGATATTAGGGCGGATGTCCCGATGTTTGACGGCCACCTACAGCTCGATGCCGTTATTGACTGGCTTGCCGCCATGGAGCGGATATTTGAGTACAAGCGACTGAAAGGTTGTCGGTGTTTCTTGCTAGCAGCTACTAAATTTCAGGGTTACGCGAGTGTTTGGTGGAATGACTTGGAGTAGCGCCGTGTTCTTGATGGTCTGCCTCTTATACAGACTTGGGCGGAGCTTCGTGCTCAGTTGATGTCAGCTTTTGTCCCCGTCACTTATGAGCGTGACCTATTCTTGCGAGTCCACAGTCTCTTCGGCAGAACACCATAATTTTGGACTACAATGAGCGCTTCCAGCTTCTTTGTACTCGTGCCCGCCTCGGTGAGAGAGAGCAAAGGATCAGCCGGTATATTCATGGCCTTCAGAGCTATATTCAGCACGACCTCGCTTTACGTGCCGTCACCTCCTTTGCTAAGGTGGTGGAGTACGCCACTGAAGTTGAGTCTTTTCATAAGTCTGCTCCTCCTCCCCGTGGCCGCTCCACGACAAATCCTCCAGCACCAGTGCCTTCTGCTCCTCCTGTGACTCCGTCTACTCCAGCTACTCCTACTCTCCCGGTTCCTCCTCTTGCACTCGCTCATCCTGTCACCTTCAAATGCTACAACTGTGGGGTGATAGGTCATCGAGCCTTAGATTGTTCCCTTCCCCGCCGTCGCACTCTCCTAGCTTCGGGCGATCCTGAGTATTTTGAGGAGGCACCGAAAGTCCCACCCCAGCCAACTCTCATTACTATCCTCGATGGTGACACTGCAGGCCTTCCCTCTGAGCTCGGGGACGAACTCTTTCAAGAGGGGGAGAGTGATGAGAGTTAGGGTCGTCGTAGTCTTTTATCATTATTTAGTCATTTTTAGTATTTCTTTTATTTTTAGTATTCATTGTATTTCTTCTTTTGTTTAGTATTTAGAGGAATGAAGGTTAATTGACACTTAAGGGCATAATTGTAATTAGATTCTTAGCTTAGAGGCCAAGCAACCTCCTTCGTATAAATATCCTTTTGTAGCTCATTTAAGGCATTCTTCCATATTTTGAGATATTGATTAGAGAGAGATTTGTCTTTTCTTGCTCCCATTTGACGTCGTTTACGTCAGTGATGTTCACGGGGATCTAAAGATGGGTGATGAAATTGATAAGGATAGAGTGTTTTATTTAATTTGAGGATCGATAACCTTGACCTTAGAAGTTTTGATGATAATTCATGTCTAGAAGATCAAACGCCCATTGAAAAGCCAACCATTGTGCCTCAAAACGTAGGTGGATTATGTCTCTCCCAAATTCTGAAGATAACTAGCCTTAATTGAAATACTAGACGGATTGCGAATGCTCTCTCGATTAGAAAACTTACTAACAACATAGGCTCTTGTGCTGAACGTTGTTTTCAATTACTGACTAGATAGAAAATCCAAGAAGCAGCAAATTACTGAGGAGCATAATGGAGCTGCATTCAAATTCAAAGTAAAGTTTTCTGCAGTCCCTTATCCCTTCCCAAATTCTGAAGATAAATAGCCTTAATTGAAATGCTAGTGGGATTGCGAATCTCCATTAGAAAACTTACTAATAACAAGAGGAAATCAAAAGAAATAACTAAAATAACCTAAAATAACATATTACATCGAAGGACAACATACAAACATACTCCAGAACCACAAGACTGAACAACCATTGGCTGAAAACATCTCCAAACTAATTACGAATACAAAGCACAACATCTCAGCCAGATAGTCTAGAAAAATGTCCTGGCATTCTTTCGTACAATAGTAAGCACCTCAGCCTCAAAAGTAGCAACGATGATTTGATTCCTTCTAAACCATCCTTGTTAGCTAGGCAATTTGCAACATGATTATCTTCCATGTAAATGTGTTGATCACTGCAATCTGCAAACCAAGAGATGGGATTCCATATTTCATTAAGAGATGAGTCATGATTAAAACTAAAAGCCGAAACCAAGGCAATATGACTGACTTGACTAGGATTCAGTACGCATTGATCTAACACTTTTACCCACACCCACATGTCAACGAAAAAAATGGCTCTTTGTGATGCTGATATTTTTTTTTTACCGAAATAGACGAAATCTTGGCATCTCACCAAGATGATCGCCAATTCACCACATGGTCCACGATATCGACCGAGTTAACTCGGTATGGTTAAAGATAAAGTGATACGAGTTAAGTTGAGTAAAAGGCAATTTTGACTTGAATCGGTCTATATAGGCAGGAAATCAGGGGGATTGGACAATATCCCCGAGACATCAAGCAAGAGATCGGGCAAATCAGACGTATCTTACCATAGTTTTTTCTAAAAGGCGCGAGGCGTTTTCTCTTTTTTTATTATTTTAATTATTCCAAGGCTAGTAATATAATAAAATAGTACATACCTTGAATTTTGAAAATATATCCATATGTTTGGTAGCCATCTTTCCCATATTCATGCTCCATAACCAATATTTGTCAACTAATCCTTTGTTTTTAAAAAAAAGTGTGTCTTGAGCCTTTTACTAAGAATAAGAAGTAATAAGGCGTAGGCAATGCGTTTCCCTCAAGCCTCAAGCCTAGGCGGGCCTTTTAGAACATAGGTTTTTGCTCACCTCCGGAGTTTGTTCCAAGAAGTTGCCGGCGTTTGGCGCTGTTCTCCGCATTTGTCTCAACCTTCTTTTGTATGTCGCAGCTATATTTAATGATAGGAGTTGAAGTCTGGTTTTGATTTGATTAGGATAGAGTAATGATGTACCTTTATTATGTTTATAATTTGATTAGTAATTAGTGTTGAAATATGCCATATTTTTCATATAATGGGTCATTTAATTAGTCATCCTAACCCAAAGAGTTGGAATATGGTTCGTGGTTTTATCCTCACCCTACTGCTATGAATTATCCTTTTTCATATTCTTACCACGATCGATATCGCAACTCGATAGGCAAATGAGAATGATGACAACAATGTATTTATAATTATTTAACTTTTATGTCTGATTAGATTGTTTTGCTTACTTATTGTTGCATTACTATGAAATATTGCAGTTGACAGGCGTTAGTTAAATTAATCAGGTTAGCAATTAATCAATTGATCCATATTATTGTTTTTATTATTTAATTTTTTTCTGTATTTTTTCAAAATTGTTTGGGATCTCTAAATAGCGTATTGTTAGGTATCGCCCTGATATTGTGACCGAGTTTAAAAATTGGGCGTTTGAGTAGTACACCGATATTGCTATTTTGAACTATGACGAGTTCATTAAGGAGAAAATGCCTCTTTGGAATGGGCATTTGGGCCTAAGCTTTATCTTTTTCTCTATATTTTTTCATACAAACTAGTTGGCACTCACGTGCATTGCACGTGCGATTCCCTTTGGATAGATGCACCGTGCACGTGTAATTAGTGACTCGATTGATGCAAGAGTTAATTTACTTTAAGAATGTGTGTATGTCATGTATGTGTTTGTCATTCAATTGCAATAATTTGTTTGTTTATTTAGTTAATTTGTCAATGAGTATACCTTTGTATTGGAGTTTGAAAATATTCTTTATGTGTGTAGTTATATCTTTTTAACAACGATAAACAGATGAAAGATACTGACTATTGAGATAAAATTTGACTCAAAAGTTAAAAGGAAAAAATAGTAATGGAAGTATGTAATAATCTCATATTGAAGCATTGTTTAACCATCGACGATATGTTGGACACTTATTTAAGAGACAAACATATAACAAAAAAATTTCCAAGTATTAAACTAATACCTAAAATCTCTAATTAAATTGAACAAATATTATTCAATCTTAACTCCTATAATCACGTCTCCCTAGTATTGCCCAAAATTTTTGGACTAAACCTTAATTAAAAATTATAGAATGACTTTTTGTCAAATGACCCTAAACCAAAATTATAGTGTTGGAGGAAATTATTATAAGGAGACGAGGGACAACAGATGTTTTTTAAGGATATATAGTAATATAAAATTTCATTTGTGAATAAAAAGTTATAAAGTTCTAGGATTTTGAAAAATTAAACATACGGTTCCTGATTTCTGAATAAGAATTTTGAAAAATCACTTTTGTGTTCTCCAAAGTACATTTAAAATGTAATAAAACAATGGTAAATCCCAACATTAATATACATCATCTCATCTACAATGTATAAGTATATGATGATTGAAACAAAATACATTCTAGGATACCACAACAGATCTATTGGTCATAGATATTACTGCGATGTGTTCCTAAAATATAACATAGCATAAAATTAGGAAAAGTAAGCAATGTTTCAGCCAGTCATTTTTATTCATTCTTTAGTTTTTACCCTTATAAAGGGGGGGGGGGGTATGAGTTATAAACAGTTAAGGCTTATAATTACAGGATTATTTGAAGAAAGCTTTTATCGTAACATATCCAAGAACATAAGCGTACAAAATACTAAGAACAGATCACAGAATATATTAAGAATGCAATTAAAGAAAAAGGTAATTACAAAAATAGGCTCACGTTTATATCTACGAGCTTAAATGGTTGGAACATCTTATGTAAGGCCCACAATGCTTCTTCTAAAGAGAAACCTTTTTTTCCTAGAGAATACTTTTCTATAATCACGTGGAGAAGAGAGGAATAAAATTTAAAATATAACTATATTTATTGTTTCCTTCCTAAAAAGAACTGGGAGGAAAGAATGATAAATTTATATAGTCTGTTTCAAAAAAAATTTGAAGGTTAAGATTTGAATTGGTTGTGAGAACATATTTCATTCAAGATATATTAAGAAAGAAAATTGAGGGCCCTCATTAGCAATACCTAGTTGAAATGGTAAGGAATTCTAGCAGATCTTTCATGAAAAATAAAGGGAAAAATGTGTGCCCCAATGACACGCCTTATCAATTTCCAAATAAAAAGATAATTTACATCTGTTGGCCACTATGATTGCTCAACAGTCAGAAACTACCAGTCACAATGCCAGTCAAATTGAAAACTACAATGAAGAATAGTTTGCAACTAATAAAAAGAAAAATATACGTGGATGGGACTATAATGGCATGCCTCATTTGATTTTGAAGAAAATTTCTAATAGATCTAACTAATTACAACCCATATTTGATCTCATACTAAGACTATCAAAGGTCTTAAACAATGTTTAAAAAGGCGCAAGACGAGGCGTAAGCCTCACCCAAAAAACAAAACAGAGAAAAATAATATAAAAAAGTCTAATAGATTCACATACAAATAATCTAAGTTAAAAAATTCACACAAAAATAATTGAACACATTAAATAATGCAAAAAGGTCCATAATCATTAAATCCAAGCAACCAACAAAATATAAATGATGTGAAGTTAAAATGTGGAAGTGTAATTTTACTAACTACACAACAATAATAACAACATATGTTTAGAGGCAAAGGACGTAAGAAATATCTCTAATTCATCTCTAAAAGTCAGGTGTTTACAATGGTTGGCCGGTGGCCTTATTTATAGGACAAATTGAGCTTGCTTGACAAGCTAAACCTTAAAAGGAAAAAGACTAAAAAGGGCACTTCAAAGACATAAAAAGGTAATGTCACCCTCTAGCCTATAATAACAACTAAAATAGGAAAATAACCAAATAAACAAGAAAATACTAAATAAATCTGGAACCGGTACACTTTACTCACTCTCACTTGAAAAAGCTCGTCCCGAGTGTAGGAGGATTATAGCAAACCAATCATCAATGTACTCCCCCACTTGAGAGGAAGTTGAAGAAAGCGCTCGATATAATGGCTAGCAAAAAATCCCAGGAGAATAGTCACAAAATCCAACTACGATCGAGGAACGAGAATTCGGCCCCGATTTTTGCCATGATGAAAACTAACGAGCGCTTGCCTCGGGGAGGACCAACGGTGTTAAATGCCATCCGAGTCCTCCATGACGAATCTTCTCAGTGTCAAGCCATGTAAAAGAACTTTGGGATGCTCCTCATACGCATCCCAAATGGGGCCCCCATACTCATATCCACGCACGTCCGTCCAAAGTAATGGCTCACCCTTCACCAAACAAACCCCATCAAACTCATCATCATTCCCAAAAATTGGGCAGAAATCTGCCAAATCATATGATTCCACCTCGCGAAAATGCGTCCGAGCCACCCAACCATCTTCAACGAAAATAATGAAGAAAGCTTCGATAAAGAAACCAACCTCTTCTTCCCCAAAGATGGAAAAGAAGTTCCCAAGCGCAAAAGTCTCCAAATTTTGTAACCGGGTGCAAGTGAGCCGCCGGTCCTAAAAAATACAAAGGAAATCACATGCGTAGATCGCAGCATCCGTACCAATCACCGACAGGGCGTCGACATCCTCAGGAACATCCTCACTAAACGTGATAAGGTAGCGGGCATCATCGTTGTGTACGGGAATGTCGTCCACCGGAGGAAAAGTCGCATCGGTGGACAAATACTCAAAATAACGAGCCAAACGCTTTACTCCCTCTTGCGCCCAATGCTCACGCGCCGCCTCCAACTTAGGATACTCCGTGCGACGGTGATTGAGGAGGTAATGAGCAAAGCTCTTGATGTAGTGTTTCTCCAAGCCAGTCTAAGTCGTCGAGGTGAATGTCGAGTTCTTCGATGACGATATGACTCAATTCCTCAAACTTGACACAAATTCCCACATCCGTTTCATAATTAACATCACCACCATCATTTCATAATATGTCAAAACGGGAATAATCCTCCTCGGGGAATGATGTGGTGGTACAATTGTGGGGTTGGGAAAAAGTAGGGGTTGAATATGAAATTTCAGGGTCTGAAATGTAATTTTCAGCTGTCGAGAGGGGTTCTAAATAATTTTCCATAGAGGTGGGGGTGGGTTTGCAATTATTTTTGGGGTGGTGAGTGAATAATGAGGGTTGAGTGGGGGGAGGGGCTGAAATAAATTTTTGGTGGTGTTTGTATAATTTCTAAAAGTTTATAAATTGGGTAAAATTAAGAAGGGGTAAAGTGAGTATTACCTTCCAATTTTGTTCCATTTTTAAAATACCCACCCAGGGTTTGCGTGTCACCACAAAAGGCTACTACATTGACACTTCTTGGGCTGGCCGGAGCTCTTATCGGACTCAAAATCTTCGGGCGAGGGCGGCCTGAGAGCGGCAACACCCATGGGACCCCGATTCGGTGGTGTGGAGGTCTGCAAGTTAAAGCATACACCTGAGTAGGCCGCGGTTCAGATCTAACCACAGGCATATGCTTACGGGTTTTTGGCCTCCGATCGTTGTCGGAAATAATAGCCGGAGGTAGGTGAACAGTTGGGAAAAGTAGGCGATGCCGCTGACTTGTGAGAACTAGGGTTCTCAGCCCTATCTGCTGTGAAGTCCGACCTGTGGCTGCCAAGTGTTGGCAGCTTTCCCCCACTTTCACCTGTTGTTGGAAATGGTGCTTCTGTAGTGTCGAGCTCCTGTAGGGACCAGATCTGATGGTTGGGGGCAGATCTGATCGGAATGATCGGTTAGGATTAAGTTTTTGGGGGTGTGATTCAAAAATTTTCAGATCTATGGTTTTGGGATAGAAATAGGGGTGGTACCACTCGATTGCGGGTAGCGGGGGTGTGTTCTGGAGGAATGACTCATCGGTTCCTCCGAGCCAGCTCTATAACAACCACATCGGCGAGCACATCAGGAACGAATGTCCCTCTGATACCAATTTATATTTGATGTGAAGTTAAAGTGCGAAAGCATAAATTACTAACTATACAATAACAACACATGTTTAGAGGCCAATGGAGTAAGAAATATTTCTAATTCATCTCTAAAAGTATAATGTCTACAATGGTTGGTCATTGAACTTATTTATAGGCCAAACTTAGCTTGCTAGACAAGCTAAGCCTAACAAGGGCATCTTAAAGACGTAAAAAGACAATGCCACCCTCTAATATATAATAACAACTAAAATAGGAAAATAACCAAATAAAATATGAAAAATAAACAAAAAATACTAAATAAATTTGGGACCCTGTACACATCAATAATTGTTGACCTCCGTACCATATTTCCAAGCCGGATCCTTTCTTGACATAATTCAGCTACAACAAAATATAAATAGAATTACGTTCACATAATTTAGAAAAATAAAGATTTTTTTTTTTGAAAAACAAAAAACAACAGCTCATTTAAAAAATAGTGAATTTAAGAAAAAAGATAAACAAATCATTTATTGAAAAACAGTGAATTTTAAGAAAAAGCATTGACCTTTAAAATAAAAGATTTGACCTTTACAACCAAAAAAAAAAACAGATTTCTTGATAAACATAAACGAAAAGGTTTAAAACCTACTAAAAACCAACAACGAAATGAAATTTGAGGCTACTGGCCGGGAGAAGGAAACGACTACGTTGGGAGAAGACCAGGAGAAAGAAATGAGAGAGAGTGCGACTAGGGTTTTATAATTTTTTTTTTGAACTTTGTTTAACTTTGGTGTATGCAACTCTTTCTTCTTTTTCTTTACACGCAATTAGAACATGAACGCCTCATCGGCTTGCCTCTTTGTGCCTTAAGGCGGAACGCCCTATCCCCCTGAGGCGTAAGCCTCAAATTTCAACCCCGAGGCTTAAGCCTCAAGGTGTTTTTTCTGTGATTTGAGTAATTTTTAAAACATTGGTCTTAAAAGCAAAACGAAAATCGCGAATTATATTAAAATTTTAATTAATATGATGTAATCCTTTAAAAATGGACAAAATTTGTAAATATGTTCAAAAGTATACACGTTCAAGGTTAATTCAGTCATACTAAATGATTCACTATTAATATTTGAAAAACATTACAAGGCTAAAATGAAATTCACGAACTCCATTGAAACAATAAATTTGATAGTGTAACACATTGATACTGAAGAAATAATGTCAACCTGTACCTTTCAAAACACTTCTTGGCCTCTAATGGAAACTTCAGCAATTATTCAAACACCTTGCATATTGCCAAAGGCAACGGAAAGACCAAAAATAAAAATTCACTAAAGGTGCAAGGATTTCTTGGTAAAACAAAGAGAGAGAAATGGAAAGAAGAAAAGCGAGAGCAGTCAGAATGTTATTTCAGTACCATAGGAAAAAAACGGGTTTGTTTCCGTTCTCTCACCCCTTTCTCATTCTACAAGCAAACACTACCAATCACCTTTCTTCATCACCGCCTCTAACCCATCACCTCATAAGAAAACCCTAAAATTATCCTCGTTATCTAAATATATATATAGACATACACCCACACCCACACCCACACCCACACCCACATGTTGGAGTTTTGTTATGGAAAGAACGAAATATATTAATTAATTTCTGCTTAGGCAAAATTTCTCCCAATCCGGTTGTGACAGAACCAGAACCGCGAGTACACTATGGGTTTTATAGAATCTGCCTTCAGGATACAATGCAGTGTATGAACAGTTGTTTGATTCAAATTATGTACTGTTTTATCAAACCGAGAACACTCTGAATTTGTAAGTTGATAATGCCAAAGTATAGAGGACGGAGAGAGGAGAAACTAACAATTTTCGGTGTCCAAAACAGAGGCCTGGAACTCTTTTTATAGCCATTTTTGTGACTGTTCTTCAACACTCACAACTCTTCATGGAGTGACTCAGCAACCGTTGGATTGTGCCTGTTTGGAACAGCTGCGATCTAACGGTTCAGATTAGGCGTCCCATCGTAAGCGAATGGACATCCCCCACACGAAACGCAACGAGTTCATCTAACGGTTTAGATCAAGTCGTTTCGGATTTTAAACCCTTTGATCGGATCGTTTAATCACAACCGTTGATCTGTTTTACCTCGTCAAAACTTTAGGCTCCAAGCGACGATGCGCACGTGCGAAGTGCCAAGTGCGCGTCAAAGCGCGCAATGCCCCCTAAGTCGCCCAATCGCCCTTTCGCGCTTACGCGTGTCGCGATTGGTGGTGCTTAAGCACCACCGCGATGCGTAGGATCATAGCCTCTTATTTGACTTGTCAACAAAGAATCTTAGTTGTCCTTTAGTTGATATACCACTACTTTTTGTAGTATTCTTCCAATGTGGGACAATATGGGATTTTGAGCACTCCCATATCTTTCACACTCATTTGCTCATATTTTTACCTTCTAAATTAAAACCCAAACTATGTTCAAAATAAATACCAATAATATAATAAAATATTAACAACTAAGAATTAAAATATCAATAAATATTGGAATTTATCCAACATTCCCCCACCAATTTCAATATACACAAGAGAGCAAAGCAAAAAGACAATAAATAACTTTTGGCATTATCGCTAAAATCTAGTACATAAATGAGAAGTGTCTTTCGGGCTTGAACTTCCATATAGTGAAAATAATTCAAAGCTTCATCAAGGTGCTGTGGTGAACGTATCTTGAACCAAGGACCTTTTGAGACTAGCCGGAACTATCACACATAGTGATTTCTGAGTTTATAAGTGTTCTTCTGGCATGCACTTTTATGGCCTTGTGCCAATCTTGATTTCACGAGCGCTTTAAGATCGGTCTTGATTCCATAGAAAGCCGCCACACTTTCGACACTCGTATATGTAAATCAACTTTCGTGATTCTGCGAGTCACACTTTTATGATTTATTAAGAAGTAACCTTCATCCTCTAACATGCAGAAAACCAACACTAGGCATATAGGAATGGAACTTTTTGTATAAATTCCTAGTGTTCCATAACTATAATTTAACTTGTTTGTACCACATTGAACTCTATCTATATTTTCAAGATATGAGTTGGGTTCCCATTAAATATAGTTGTGTTATTTAATAGACCTTAGTCCCATTCCTTTTGAGGTGATATATATCATCTCTCTTACAAGACCTTTAGTCAGAGGATCTACTAAATTCTTGTTCGTTTTAATATAGTCGACTGTAATTACTCCTTCCTTGAGTAATTTTCTTATAATTTGATGTCTTAGACTAATGTGTCTAGATTTTCCGTTGTAAGTTTTGTTCGAAACTTTATAAATTGTGGCTTGGTTATCACAACTTATCATAATAGAAGGTGATGGCTTTTTCCATAAAGGAATATCATACAACACATTTCTAAGCCATTCTGCTTCTTTACATGCATCTGCTAGGGCTATAAATTCAGATTGCATTGTTGAACCTGATACACATGTTTGTTTCTTGGATCCCCAAGAGATAGCTGCTCCTCCTACCGTAAAAATCCAACCAGTAGTTGACTTGGATTTTGATTCAAGATTATTCCAACTTGAATCACTATATCCTTCTAAAACAGATGGATATCCTACATAATGTAAGCCATAATTCAAAGTCCTCTTCAGGTATCTAAGCACCCTAGAAATTGCATTCCAGTGCTCTTATCCTGGATTACTTGTAAATCTACATAATACACTCACTGCATAAGCAATGTCTGGTCTAGTGCAATGCATGGCATACATTAGACTCCCAATAATACTAGCATATTTAAGTTGGTCCATAGCACGCCTAGTATTTTTCATTAATTTGATGCTAGGATCCATTGGTGTAGCAGCTGGCTTAAGTTCAAAATGATTATATCTTTTAAGAACTTTTTCTATATAATGAGATTGAGATAACGCTAAAGAATTATCCTTTCTCACAATTTTGATTCCTAAAATCACATCAGCTTCTCCAAGATCTTTCATATCAAATTTTGATGAAAGAAACCTTTTGGTTTCTTCAACATATTTGAGATTAGACCCAAATATTAACATGTTATCCACATAAAAGCAAATAATAACACCAACACCATTTTCAAATTTACTATATATACATTTGTCGGCATCATTAACTTTATATCCATGGGATATAACAATATTATTAAACTTCTTATGCCATTGCATAGGAGCTTGTTTAAGGCCATAAAGAGATTTAACCAATTTACACACTTTCTTTTCTTGGCCAGGCAAAACAAACCCTTCGGGTTGTTCCATGTAAATCTCTTCTTCTAAATCACCATTTAAAAATGCAGTTTTAACATCCATTTGATGAATAACTAAATTGTGAATAGAAGCAAGAGATATTAATATCTTAATGGAAGTGATTCAAGCAACAAGGGCATATGTATCAAAGTAATCAATTCCATGTTTTTGCTTATAGCCTTTAGCAACTAGTCTTGCCTTAAATTTATTTATAGAACCATCCGGATTTAATTTTCTTTTAAATATCCATTTGCACCCAATAGGTTTAGCCCCGGGGGGAAGATCGGAAATAACCCAAGTTTGATTTGACAAAATTGAGTTCATTTCATCATTTATTGCTTCTTTCCAAAAGATAGCATCCTTAGATGTTACCGCTTCATGAAATGTGGTCGGTTCATCTTCTACATTAAGAACAAATTTAGTTTTGTTCTTAGTCTCATTTAAATCCCCTTCAACTAAATAAATAACAAAGTCAGGCCCAAATGTTTTTTCAGTTCTTTGTCTTTTACTCCTTCGTGGTTCAACGTCATTCGTTGTTTCCGAAGAAGATATAGGTTGTGAATTTTCTTCAAAATTTGAGGAGTCAACAGTCGGATTATTATTTTCTAAACCTTGATTCAAAGTACTAAACTTTGTTAGATGTTCAAAGAATTGCACATCTACCGACTCAATGATTTCTTGAGTTTCAAGGTTTAAAAATCTATAAGTCGTACTGTTACTAGAGTATCCAATAAAAACACATTTGTAAATCCTATTTCCTAGTTTAGGTCTTTTAGGTTCGGGTTTTCTTACATAAGCAAGACATCCCCAAACTTTAAGACGTCTAAGATTAGGCTTACGATTAAACCATAATTCATATGGTGTAATATCCTTGTTTTTCAATGGAACTCTATTTAAAATATAACATGCGGATTAAACAGCTTCTCCCCACATCGACAAAGGTAAACCAGAACTGATTAACATTGAATTTATCATTTCAACTAAAGTCCTATTTTTTCTTTCCGCCGTTCCATTTTGTTGTGGCGTATATGGCGCCATAACTTGATGGATTATCCCATGAGTATTACAAAATTGTATAAACTCGCTCGGGTAATATTCACCACCCCTATCGGATCGTAGGACTTTAATTTTCCGATTTTGTTGAGTTTCAACTTCTGCTTTAAAAATTAGGAATTCCTCGAAAACTTCATCTTTACTTTTAAGTAAATATGTATATGCATACTTAGAGTAATCATCAATGAAAGTTAAGAAATATTTATTTCCACCACGAGTCATATTACTCTTCATATCACATACATCACTATGAATAAGATCAAGCATTTCGGATTTCCTCACAACAGATTTGAACGACTTTCTAGTTATCTTCGATTGAGCACAAATTTCACATTTAGAAAGATTATCAAATTTACAATCCGAGATTAAGCCGAGATTAGTCATATTTTTTATACTTCTATAATTCACATGACCTAATCTACTATGCTATAAAGAAAGGACTCAACCATATAAGCAAAACTAATATCATTGATTACATTAATTTTAATCATGCCGTTACAAGAGTACCCTTTGCCAATAAATTGGCCATTCTTAGACAAAACAAACTTATCAGACTCATACACTAGTTTGAAACCTTTCTTATTGAGAAGGTACCCAGACACAAGATTTTTACACATATCAGGTACATGAAGTACATCAATTAGAGTAAGTGTCTTTCCAGAAGTTAGCTTCAATTCCACTGTGCCTTTTCCAACTACATTGGTGCGAAGATTATTTGCCATCTTCACTTATTTCCCATCAATTTCTTGATATGTTTTGAATGAAGAGCGGTCTTTGCATATGTGGACCGTTGCGCCGGTATCCAGCCACCATCCACTTTCATTATCAATTGAATTTGCTTCGCAAACAGTAGCAATAAGATCTTCAACATTGTTGGTTTCCTTCGACCCTTGTTTTTCCTTAAATGCCTTCTTTTTAAGACGGCATTCTCGAGAATAATGGCCATGTTTGTCACAGAAGAAACATTTTCCCTTCTTTTTCTTATTTGCACCTTGGTTCTTGAATTTTGAATCATTCTTTGTTTTAAATTTTGAGTCTTTGGCAATCTTGGATTTTTGATCCTCAACCATATTAGCTTTTGAATGACCCTCACCCTGTTCATCCTTCTTGTCTCGAATACGAGTATCATCTTCAATACGAAGGTGACGAAGAAGGGATTCCATAGTATAAGTCTTTTCATCATGATTAATTTTCTTCTTAAATCCATTCCAAGAGGATGGAAGTTTTGAAACAATCACCCCTACTTGAAATTCGTCTTGAAGATTAATACCTGCGGCTTTAAGGTCACCAACAATTTGTTGGAGTTCATGGGCTTGTGCAACGACAGATTTATCATTACTCATTCTAAAATTCATATAGTTTGAAATTAGAAACTTACGGTTGCTCGCTTCCTCGTTTTGATACTTTGTCTCCAAAACCTTCCATAAATCATTTGCCGTTGGAATCATTCGATGAGCACTATAAACAGTTTGAGACAAAGCATTGAAGATGTGTCCTCGACACATAAATTCGTCTGCTTTCCTCTTCACACGTTTTTGCTTTATTTCTTCGGTGTTTTTGGGTGTGGGCTTGGGAATTTGTTCAAGGTTATCATCTAGAATATATGCAAGTTTTAGTGATGTGAGGAAGAACATAACTTTCTCTTGCCAACGGGTGAAATTTCCGCTATCAAAACGGTCGAGTCGGATTAAGTCTTGAGTCATGACTTGGATAGATTGTGCCACCGTTCCTTCCATTTGAGTGGAGTAATAAGAATATTTTTGCCTAAAACTGTTGGAGTTTTGTTATGGAAAGAACGAAATATATTAATTAATTTCTGCAAGGCACGTTCTTGGAACGCTTTCTTTTAGGCAAAATTTCTCCCAATCCGGTTGTGACAGAACCAGAACCGCGAGTACACTATGGGTTTTATAGAATCTGCCTTCAGGATACAATGCAGTGTATGAACAGTTGTTTGATTCAAATTATGTACTGTTTTATCAAACCGAGAACACTCTGAATTTGTAACTTGATAATGCCAAAGTATAGAGGACGGAGAGAGGAGAAACTAGCAATTTTCGGTGTCCAAAACAGAGGCCTGAAACTCTTTTTATAGCCATTTCTGTGACTGTTCTTCAACAGTCACAACTCTTCATGGAGTGACTCAGCAACCGTTGGATTGTGCCTGTTTGGAACAGCTGCGATCTAACGGTTCAGATTAGGCGTCCCATCGTAAGCGAATGGACATCCCCTACACGAAGCGCTACGAGTTCATCTAACGGTTTAGATCAAGTCGTTTCGGATTTTAAACCCTTTGATCGGATCGTTTAATCACAACCGTTGATCTGTTTTACCTCGTCAAAACTTTAGGCTCCAAGCGACGATGCGCACGTGCGAAGTGCCAAGTGCCCGTCAAAGCGCGCAATGCCCCCTAAGTCGCCCAATCGCCCTTTCGCGCTTACGCTTGTCGCGATTGGTGGTGCTTAAGCACCACCGCGATGCGTAGGATCATAGCCTCTTATTTGACTTGTTAACTAAGAATCTTAGTTGTCCTTTAGTTGATATACCACTACTTTTTGTAGTATTCTTCCAATGTGGGACAATATGGGATTTTGAGCACTCCCATATCTTTCACACTCATTTGCTCATATTTCTACCTTCTAAATTAAAGCCCAAACTATGTTCAAAATAAGCACCAATAATATAATAAAATATTAACAACTAAGAATTAAAATATCAATAAATACTGGAATTTATCCAACACCACACCCACACCCACACCCACTTCACTTTAACATGAAAACCCATTTCATTATATCCTTTATACTCAGCATAGCTAGAATGATGAACAGTAGAGATCAGAGAACCACCAGAATCACCCATATCAACATCCGGATCCTATGATTTTTGCTGGCTGGCCCAATATCTATGCCGCTGGACCATTACTGTGGTTCATGGTGGCTCAATCACTAACAAACCCATGTAAAGCGCGACAACATGAAGATAAACCAGTCTAAATCGATTCTAGAGAGGGTGGCCTCCAAGATTTGCATATCTTGGGTTAGTTTGACTTGAATCTCTATTGCTCTTATCAGATCCCAAATTTCATCATAACAGAACAAAAATCCACTAAATAAATATAGAAATAGAACATCACAGGAAGAGAAATAAGTGATAATAGCATTCGTGAAAAAGATATATTCCCAATACTCAATTTCATCTATCGTAAAATCTAGATGTGTAACTTTTCGAAAATCACTTGCGTAAATCTTTCTCAAACTATTGTTCAGTTTCATTGCTGAGGGATGGAAGATGTTGCAAGTTGATTTGCAATAACAAGACAAATCTTAATCTTCAAGATCCATATCGATAACATCCACTTCAATGATTTTTAATATACAATGCTTCAATCAATATCTTTTTAACTCTTGAATATCTCATTATCTTGGGCCAGCTCTCATCCTCTCTCTCCCTTTCAAAGTTGCATCCAATCTTGGATATGTATTCTTATTGCTATAAAAAGGACGTCGATCAAAAAAATACCACCAATGTTTGTTGGGCTTTAGTATTCTTTATGAAAAAATAGGATTCTTAAAGAATTCACGAAGAGTCCGTAATTAAATATAATTAAAAACATTGGATTCGCGGTGGGTGCGAATCGGAGGAGAACCGGTGGAGAATTGAACCCGATTCGGGTGCGATTCGGATTTGTTTACCATTTTAAAGAATCTGTGATTCATAGCTAAAAAACTCGAACAGAGAAGTTGCCATGGTTACAGTCCTTTCCACCTCTAAGTATCCTCTTCCCTTGTTGGAAGTCTGCCTCACCTAGCCTCACAAAGAGATCATGAATCTCCTCCCAACTCCCAAATCCTGACAGAGCCTCCTCAATCTTGGATTTCAAACCTCCGTATCCTCAACCTTGAGATATAATCTGTCATTGCGGCATCCTTATCACTTGCTATAGGAACAAAGCATGTTTATTTGAATAGTAAGTATATTCAAATAATTTGAATGTAGTAAGTGTATTCAAATTATGTTTTAATTGGAACAAATCATGTTTATTTCATCAATACATTTATGTTAATAGTATATATTATACATATCTTAGTGTATCGTATCCTACATCCTGAAAAAATTGCGTATCGTGTATCCTATAACGTGTCGTTTCAGGTATCACATGTCGAGTCTGTGCTTCATAGGTAATATTATAAATTATGGATCCGCATATTTCTGATGGAATCTATCTTTTATTGTTAAATAAAGTCGTTTATCACTACACTCCCATAAAACCCCAACAAAACCCATGGGTATGACCAGTAAATCGACACTATATTCAAATCAATTTTTTTCCTACTCCGTGTTGGTTCCCATGAAATATGGGACCGATGGGCAAATGGTGTTTTTTTGAGATATGTCCTAAAAATAGTTAATTTTTTCGAGGTAGTAACTTTTGTAAATGTCAATTGATATCTCTGTTATCAAATATTATAATCATGAGTAATTTATAATCACAAATTATGTCTAATAGAATATTGTAGAGAGATTGGATCATATATAGTAGATTCTGATCTCGAGGTCTTTACTGCTCTATTTCTTTTTTTACAAATTGTCCCTAGTGAGAAGTCATCTGGACAATGTATCTTCTTCAAGGAACCATATGTTATGACTGCTACTAGGTTTGTTTATTTTAAGCTACTTCTATATGGATACAAAGTCAAACATATGATTGCGTGTTAGAGAACATGTACACTAAACGTAATCAGTTTTGAACATCTAATGAGTTTTAAATCTGTCACTGATGTTGGTAAGCGGTTTGTCCTTATTAGGGCATATTATATTCAATGGCAAGGCTATACTTGTGCAGATGAAAATGGACTAACAAGGAATCCATCACTCCTAATAAGGAGAGAATATCCTAATCATTCTGATAATGATATTCTTGAGAAGCCCGTGGCCATGGCAAAATGATAATAAGAATATGAATTATTGATTTATATCGTTGTCAAGATAATCAGTTGGATCTCAATGCATTTGGTGAAGATAATCAATTGGATCTAAAATTATATGGTCAAAATTTAGAGTAATACTCCGTTCCCTAAATAACTTCTTTTTTGGGATATGATGAAAGAATTGAAGCGTGTGGTAGCGAAAAGGTTTATTCTGATTGAGATTAACTAATTTACGAGGTGATTAATTAACATCGAGCTTAGTTCGAACCTAATGGGTTAGACACAATAGGGGAGTTACAGCAAAAGTGTTGTTTTATATGAAAACTTTTGTAAGATAACCATTGAATAATATATCTAAAGTGACTGGTTTACAATACTAATAAACTTAGGTGTATTTAGAAATTTCACATCTTGTGAATCCTCATGAAAATAAGACCTACGGAGTCCCAATCTTGTGTCTAATAGGCTTAAGCGGTTACCGATTCTATATGTATGTGTATGCGTGTATCACACAGGTATTCTAGGAGGTACCTAACCACATATTTGAGTTTTTTTATGCTCTCCTCACAAGAGAGAAGATTTGATCCTTGCTATTCTCCATGTGTGGACACTGTTAGACTATAAGATATTGCTAGAGAGTTCTACTAATTGTGAGACCGGTGTTCATGTGATCGTGATCAATATTGTTTGTTCGGATCAAAGATGTTCGGAAAATTTATGATCAAGGTAATCTAATCAATCAATTTTCTTGTAAATAAATTTTGCACGTTGTAATATTTGCGGGACAAATCTTTCTAAAAGAAATTGAAAATAAATTTTTTATTCCACTGCAATATTGTATCGTAATATTTCAGTTTTCGTGTTGAGACCACAGCTATGCCGGTGAGTTGAAACTATGCATCCCAAGAATTAAAATCTTGAAGTGGGGAAGGGAGAGCGAACGGAGTTCTTTGCATGGTGGGTCGATTCAAGAGATGACATTTCAGCAAAGCAACCGAGTGTGGAGTTTGTCAATTGATGATGTCCGAGGTGGAATGGTAAATAAAGAAGTAGGATGGGGTGTTTGTGACTGTTTTGGTGATGCCGTGGGGTGGTAGTTGTAAGATTAGGACTTTTCGACAATGTTTAAAAAGGTGCGAGGGGAAGGCGAGGCCTAAACCTTGATTGAGGGTCATTGAGGCATAAGCCTCAACTTCAAAAAAGAAAATCAATAAATAATGTAAAAAAGATTAATAAAACAATAAAAATAATGTAAAATTACTTGATCAATATGACTAAAACAGTATAGTGTTGTGATTGCATCATCGTCAAATAGGCCTAAAATCAACATTAATAGAGAATGGTGTGTGTAAAATTATGTATATCATCAGAATATACCATTGGTGCTTTAATAATTTTAGATTATTAATTTTATTAATCAGTTATTCTGGGAACCAACTTCCTTCCACATTGATAACTGATAAAATTCTGAACATATTCTCCTATATTATTCATTTTTAGAATGGAATTTAATGTACTATATATATTAGAGTTGGTTGCATAGTTTGAAATGTTATTGTTTTTAATTTCCAAGTGAAGTATCTTTTGTTCTCACCGTGAGAACAAAAGATACTTCACGTGGAAATTAAAAACAATAACATTTCAAACTATGCAACCAACTCTAATGATAGAAGGGAAAATGTCTTCCCGCATAAAGATTTTCCATGTTTCTTTAATTATTTTTAATACGTGCTTCTAAAATTTTTCTATGGTTTTATGTTTGTATTCAAATTGTCTACTTTTAGTTTGTATTCTATTATATGATTTCTACGAAGAAGAAACTAACATATAAAGTTATTTGAATTCATTTATTAATGTTAAATAGTTGAAAATATAGAAAAACATTGTAAAAGTTACGTATGTATACCCAAAAGAAGACAAAGCTCCCCCCAAAAGAAAATTCAGACCTGAGAAAGAACATTAGAAGAAGAGGAAAAACTGTTTTTTAAAAGCCCCAGCACCTCACCTTGAAGCATATAGCCTCTTTTCAGGCCACTGAGGTTTAAGCCTCAAGGCGATTTTTCCTCGCCTCGCCTCGCCTCAGGTGATTTTTAAACATTGTACAATGTAGAGACCAGTGAATGCGTCAATAATGAATAGTGATGTAATAATTATGATGATACTGCTAAAGGAAGGAGCTAGACCTAAATTAACTGTGATGGAGATAGTTAAGAAAGACGTAGTAACGTTTAATTCGACAAAACATATTACCCTAAACAATGATAACGGCAACACATGATCCATGCATGATGTAATTGACCTCAGGTAGTTGCAACAAAGTTTTGTTTAGACGAGTTGAGATAAATATGCTTTAAAGGATATCTGTTTATTCTCCTTCCAAATTAAAACATTAGATTCATATATTTTATGTTTGATCCAATGGTTTGGATGCTCAATCAGCCTTCCAGGTTTTGATCATGTGATGATGTGAGGCTCTCTTAATCTATTTAGTTTAAGTGTGCGAATCAACATAGGGATTTAGTTACCCCTGCTTTCTTGTTGATGAGCATTGTTTTTTTTTTCTTTGAATATTGTGATGGACAACATTATTGGGGCCAAAACTGTTGTATAATACTAACGACAATACATAAAGCCATATTTTTCAGAAGCAACTGTTCCGTTATCTTGGCCAACAAGAATGATGATTGCTCTTGGGGCAGCTAAAGGTCTAGCGTTCCTTCACAATGCTGAAAGGCCCGTTATCTATAGGGATTTCAAGACTTCTAATATATTATTGGACTCTGTAAGTAATGTTCATTGGATACATAATTAAGATTTTCTTTTTCTTTCATTATTGCCTCTTCTTTTTAGTTTTTTTTATCGTTAATTTTTTTTTTTGTTGATAGTGAGTGATTTATTCTGGATCTGATTGTGGAGCTGCAGGATTATACGGCTAAGCTATCTGATTTTGGGCTTGCAAAAGCTGGTCCACAAGGCGATGAGACCCACGTATCAACTCGGGTAATGGGGACCTATGGTTATGCTGCCCCTGAGTATGTAATGACTGGTACGTCTTCGAGTATCTTGTAATCACTTTAGTCACGATCATTATTGATTCAGCCCTCGTGCATGTAGAAAGTATGAAAGAGAGGCGTTTTATTTCAATTGCTTTATGATATCTTGCTTTTTTTTTTTCCCTATGGTTTTCCGGTAAATGTAGGTTTTGTATTTGAAATATAAATGCATGCGTACTTGGAGTTGACTGAAAGCAGAGTGGTTCTGAAACGGGAATATAAGGAGGCACCATTTAGTGCCCCCTTAAGAAAAAATAAATAAAAAACAAAACAAAAAACTGATCTGTCATGGTTTTCCCCTGGAATTCATATCACAACCTAAAGTTTTATGCACTGTAATATGTTGTCATAGCTTGTACAATGATCTGAAGTTCTTATTCTAATGCAGTAGAAAGCAACATAAGTTTCGTCACCATTCGATTTTTACTTGTGTTCTAAAAGTTAATAAAATAGTAGTAATTATTATTTGCATATGTTCATCATATCTGCATTATGTGCGGACACTTGACAGTAGATATGTCTGAAATGAACAGGACACCTTACTGCTAGGAGCGATGTGTACAGTTTCGGAGTTGTTCTTCTAGAGTTGTTAACAGGGAGAAGGTCCGTTGACAAGACGAGACCCAGCAAGGAGCAGAGCTTGGTGGACTGGGCCCGCCCAAAGCTGAACGACAAAAGAAAGTTACTGCAAATAATAGACCCTCGACTAGAGGATCAGTACTCAGTAAGAGCAGCCCAGAAAGCCTGCAGTTTGGCATACTATTGTCTAAGCCAAAACCCCAAAGCAAGACCCTTAATGAGTGATGTAGTTGAGACTTTGGAGCCTCTACAAAGTAGCACTAGTGGTAGTGGTGGAGTAAAAGAAATCTCATCATCATCTCCAATTCCTCACTTAATTGGTGGGGCTAGCCCGTTTGTCTTGGCTGGCTTCCCTGATTATCGGATGCCTCACAAGTTTGCTGGTGCTGTGGGTCCTGGTCCGGGTTGTCGATCTCCAAACCCAAATTGTTCTCCAGGTGGGCCAGCAGCGTGTCGGGTTAGATGAGAAATATTGCGTATATGAATTCTGTTTTTTCTTTTAAGTGTGCCTTTTTTTTTTTTTTTTTTTTTTAACTTCACCCCCATTTAAAACATGGGGGTGCATGCATTTGCTGCTTTGTACTTTTGATGTACATGGTAATGTTGGATCCCAATCTCGTGTTGGCTATTGCTGTATTCAAAGTTTTCTTAGTTTGTTTTCATGTATTTTGAAAGCATAAAGCTTGGTGTACCCATTTTTCATACTCGGTGTATTAAAAATTTGTACCTTGTTGTTGTGGGTCCAGCCAGGGCATAGGGTACAAGCTTTTATTGCTTTGTCTTATCAGGCGGGTATGAAAGTAGGTATGAAAAGAGTAGTGATACTCATTTTGAAATTACCATGTGAAAAGGTAGCTATAATTAATTGTTGATACAGTTGTACCCATTTCCGTTTCTTTCTTTCTGTTGTATTGTACTAATCAAATTGTTGTTTTTTCTATTCATTGAAGTACAACTGAGGAGGGTGGCAGTTGTGAGTAAGACCATTAATTTATACCAGGAGAAATTCTAGTTGAACCGCAATTGGTACCGCCTAGAAAGCGCACAAAACAGTTCCCTTACATCCGCCCAAAATAAAATTTGCAACCTACTCTCATCATCCCAGTCCATCAATTAAAAGAAATTAGCATTATTGGCTTGCATTTTTAGAAAATAATTTCGGACAGCTAAAGCATCGCCATCCCCAAGTCTCAACTTTCTAACTTTATCAATGTAGTTATAACAATCTTTCAATAGGAATGGTGCATTCTCATTACCATTGGCTTCAATCACACACGCATTAAAACTTTTATTTGATCTTATACCGACCCTATCATTCATCTCTAGTTTCCTTTTAGTAATCGAACTTATTACCCGATTAGTCTTATAAAATTGAGATTTTTCGGGGCTTAACTCATGGTTGTGATCAAGGTTAATTAATGAAACCTTCACTTTTCCGTTAGTATCTACAATCGCCCTAAGCATAGCCTTGCAATTAACTTTTTGAGTTGGATGTATTTTGAAAGAATTTTTGGCCCGACTTCTTGGTTTGCCCTCTCGACCACATGAAAGACACATATCGCGTTGCACCATCAATCCCTTTTTTTGAAGTCCTCTTTTTCACCGGAAATCTTGTCATTACCATATTTTTTTATAATACTCAAATAAATCATCAACACTATCAAATTCCATTCATAGTTGAGGGTCATTTATTTTCTCTACCATACATTCTTTAGTTTCATTACAACCATCACAATTCCCTATATCCTCTATTTCATCTTCATCTAAACTAATATTCAAATTAATATTAGGAGATTTATTTGAAATTTCTAATTCCATCCTGATTAAATAAATAAAAAAAGATAATAAAAATTAATATGTGAACATAAAAAATAATCTCTAATTTGCAACCTAAAAATAAAATATCCAAAACTCAAGATTACATTACCAACAATGTTATATATACAACCTAAAGGGATGACATACCTTGAGAGCAGTGGTTTTCACATAACTTGGTTCGGAAGAGTAAAGTAGAGGGAGAAAGAATGAGTAAAGTAAAGCAAATGGGTTTACCGCCTAATTCTTTATGAGTTCACTTGTTTATTTGCCATCTTGTTTTTTAGTTTTTATTATATTTATATGTGGGCCTAAAAATAAAGAAAGGAGTTGTTTCTTTGCTTTTATTATATATAATATGTGGGGTCCAAAAAAGAGAGGAAGGAAACTTTTTTGTATGCCAGCTAGACAGTTACAGTTTATAGGCGGTACCAATTGCGGTTCAGCTAGAATTTATCGTTGCACAATTATAATTGATCATAAATCGTGTCATAGTTCAGATAATTGTGACAGTACGAGTTGACACTCAATCATATAACTAATATATAAAATGGATGTTCAAAGTTATTGCAACCTTCATTCCTCCCTTCGGTGATACAACACGTGTCATCTTTTAATACTAACATGTCATGCAATCTTCATTATGACATACAAGTGAGAATTTGATAAGAATAGGGAAATATAAAAAGAAGAGGGAGAACAAAATTACGAGAGATAGAAGAAATATAGAACGAGGAAATATTATTTGAATTCTTGAATGCCTTACATTTGGTTAGCCTTGACTTATTTGTACAACATCAAATCTGTTACAACAGTATTTTAATTAATTCCTAACTAACTAGACTATAATTGCCTCATTGAATTTTGAATCAGTTACAATATTTCCAACAATTATGCGTACGAAACAATCCTGACAATGGCCTCCGCTTGTAGTGATCCTTGTCCTCAAGGATCTAAATGAGGAAATCATGTAATCAAGTTGTCATAATCCTCCCAAGTAGCCTCAGCTGTAGAAGTATATTTTTTTGTAGATTAGGAAAAAAAAAAAAGTGAAACAGAACAAGGAAAATCAACTCATTCTTTCCCTGGTCATTCCCGAAGCATCTTCCTCAAGGACGCGGACAAGCTGATTCGGGACTTCATGAAATTCAACGAAGCGATCCTCTTGCCTTCTTCCTTCTTTGGTAAGCCAATCCGCACAACTGTTTCCTTCTCTAAGTATATGACTGGCACTCACCTTGTTGATCTTCTTTAACTCGATGCAGTCCTTAATGATGTTTGCCAAGGGGTGGCTTGTTCCTCCCTCTTTGTTATTGAGATCAACAACAGTCTGGGACTGGGAATCTGACTCAAGCTCAGCATGATTCCAACCTTTCTCATGGGCCAAGTTCATCCCATAGAGAATGCCATCGAGTTCAGCATTGAGGGCCCCCGTACATTCTTGCACTTTGCCAAAAAATCCCACTAACCATCTTCCTTGATCATCCCTAACAAGTCCTCCAAAAGATCCCGCCTTAGATGTATCGTCCCAACTTCCATCTGTGTTGATTTTAATAATGCCTGAAGGAGGAGACAACCAAAAGATGATTAAAAGGTGACTCGCCCGTAGTTGAGAATCATTTTAGCCAAAAGCTTGCTGAATCTCAGAGGCAAGTTTCTGACTAAGATGCATAATCAAATAGGGGGACGTATCAATATTATCAGAAACACATTTATTTTGGGCTTTCCAAAGATTCCACAGGCAAGAGATAAATAAAACACACCAATTTTGGTCCTCATGATTCCAGATATTATCAATAATCCAGTCATGTAAATTTAGGGACGTACCTCCGAGCCAACCATTAGCAGAGATGGAATTGCGCCAAACATCACGAGCCACATGACAACCTCTAAAAACATGATCTAGGTCCTCTATATTATTACAGTTATCACATTTATTATTATTATCGGTGAGACCCCTAGTAACTCTATGATAATTAGTGAGGAGTTTACCATGAAAAATGAGCCACAGGAAATGTGGGTAGAGTTTTTGTTACCCACAATCCATTTGGTATTATTATGGAGGGTCTTATGACACTTGTAGATGCTTCCCCACACGTGGTAAACATTGACCTTCTTTGGCCAAATTCAGGGGTTAGCGTCGTGAGTATACTTATTTTTCAAAACTTGGATCCAAAGGGGGTCCTTTTCAGACATCACTCTCCATCCAAGCTTAGCGACAACCGCATGGTTGGTAAGCTCGCTACTATAGAGACCAAGTCCCCCACTGTGTTTAGCCGCACACACTATCCCAGGACACAAGGTGAACCTTTTTTTTTTTACTTTCACTATCTCCCCAAAGGAAATTTCTATTGATTTTGTCAAGGGTAGTACATGTTCTCTTGGGAATAAAGTTGTTTGCATTACATAGTTGGGGATGTTGGAGGTGACCGATCGGATAAGAGTGGGCCTGCCAGCTAAGGAGAGAAGTTTGGATTTTCAACCAGCGAGGCGCTTACAAACTTTATCCACGACCTCTTTAAACTGATCTTTTCCCAATCTACCATGGCCGAGGGGGAAACCAAGGTATTTTTCCAAATTTAGGGTGAGGGACATACCACATAAATGGCCAATTTCCAAGGCTTTCCTACGCGGGACATTTGGGGAAACATAAATCTTGGATTTGCTATAGTTGTCTTTTTTCCAGGCTAAATTACATTACTCGTTAAGAGTCTCCATAACGACTGAACACGAGGCATGGGTGGCCTCCGTGAAGATATTGAGGTCACATGCATAGAACAAACTGGATATATAAGGCCCACGGGGTGAAACTTTTAAGCCTTTCCAGGATTTACTGTCGACTATAGAAGATATCATCGATGATAGGTACTCCATACACATGACAAAGAGGTACGGGGACAGGGAGTCACCCTGACGTAACCCCCTAGTGGGCCTAAAGTTGGAAAGGGGTATCCGTTCCAAAGGATGTCCATAGAAGTATTAGTAACACAACTCAAGATGAGTTTAATTAGCTTATCGCTTACATTAAACCACCTAAGCACTTTACCAAGGAATTTCCAAATCACTTTATTGTAGGCCTTCTCAGGGTCGATTTTAAAAATAACACCCCCACTTTTGCCTTTCTTCTTAGAGAGAGTGGGGACAATTTCCTAGGTGATGATGGCATTGTCTGAATTTTGCCTCCCGGGGAGGAAACTAGCTTGGGCCAAGCTAATAACTTTGCTAAGAATGAGTCTTATCCTGTTGACAATAATTTTTGCCAAAATTTATACGACACATTACAATGGGTAATGTCTAAATTTGTTGGTTGACTCAGGGTTCTCAATTTTGGGAATAAAGGTGATGTGGCTCTCATTCATATAGTTAGGGACCAATCGAGTGATGAAACAAAGGTTAATGAATTTAGCTAGGCACAGGTTGATAAGGTCCCATAAGTTCTGGTAGATGAGGGGTTGGACCCAATCCGGACCCGATGCCTCAAGAGCTTTCATGCTAAAATTTGCTTTTTTAATCTCATCCAAACATATGGGGAAGTCGAGGGCATTATTTTGGTGGGTTTTGAAGGACAAATTATTAGGCTCATTTAATGGATTATTGGGATTTAGGAGCGGGTCCACTTCGAACAGATTTTTGAAATAACTATTACTGTGATCCATTAAAACATAATGACTCTCAATCCAAACCCCGTTGATGTTGAGCCTATCAATTTTATTTCTTCTTCAACGAATAATAGTGGAGGTGTGAAAAAATTTAGTATTACGATCACCCTCAGCCAACCATTGAATTCTTGATTTTTAGAGCCAAAAAATCTCTTCCTGCTTTAAAATCGAGTTATATTCGTTCCTGAGATTCCGCTCCAAGGTATCCAAACTATGGGAAAAAATTTGTTGGACAATTTGGATACCTTTGAGCCTTTTTAAAAGTTTGTTTTTATTTTTAAAAATATTTTCGTACACATTCTTATTCCATGTATTGGCATTTTGAGAGGATTCCATATGGTTATTATGTAAGTTATCATTATTATTCCAACCTTTACTGATAATGTCAATGAAATCCTCTCTCTTAAACCAACAAGCAAGGAGTCTAAAAGGCCTACGGAGGGGGAAAAACATATGTTTACCTTTCCTGTGAATCACCATGGGGCAGTGGTTCGATACGGTCCTAGGAAGATTGTCCACCACAGCCTCGGGAAATTTGATCTTCCACTCCGGGTTAGCGAGGGTTCTATCCAGACGTACCATGGTGTTAGCAAGGCCATCTCAACTATTATCCCAGTTCATATGCGAGTCTGCACTTCATAAGTCAGTAAGATTACAGATATTTATGTTGGCCACAAAGGTGGAGCACCTGCTGGATGGCGCGTACTTGGTGTAGCTCTTCTTTTTCGAAGCATCCACATGGTCATTAAAATTACTAGTAACCATCCAGGGAATAAAGGACTCGTTAGCTAAATCAATGAGATTTTTATAAAGTCTTTGGCGAAGGAACGGGAGGAGCCAGTCCTCATAATTTCCCTTCGAAACGAGCAGGTGGATGGCCTGGCCCAAATGGTGATGGTTTTCAATCCCACCATCTAAGGATTCCAGAGTACCCATATACCACTGGACCTGCCCACTAGGTCAGAGTAGACATGCTCAGAGAGGCCAAGACCACTAAAAAAATTACCCATATGATTAAGTGCTATGTGGGTCTCAAGGATGAAAACTACTTCCAGCTTGTACATATCATTAAGCTCTTTGTGCGTGCGCTCAAAAAGAGGTTTTTCGGCTCCCCGACAATTCCAGACGATTATAGACATTGACGAGTTATTTTGAAAAATGAGAATATGCTTGTCTTTAGGTAAAGGGAGATTGTCCTTCACTCTCTCTTGGGCTTCCTCTGTTAAGAGTACCTCTAAAACTCTCACTGCGTGTCTTATGTCTTCCATTGGAATAATCTGGCCCAATTAAATTAGGAGTTGTATTTGGGCTCCCTCCCAATTTATTTGGAGGACTGCTGCTTCTTCCACTTTTAGTTGACCCATAAGTGTGTTGGAGTTTTGTATGGAAAGAACGAAATATAGTAATTAATTTCTGCAAGGCACGTTCTTGGAACGCTTTCTTTTAGGGAAAATTTCTCCCAATCCGGTTGAGATAGAACCAGAACCACGAGTACACAATGGGTTTTGTAGAACCTGCCTTCAGGATACAATGCAGTATGAACAGTTGTTTGATTCAAACTATGTACTGTTTGGTCAAACCCGAGAACACTCTGAATTTGTAACTTGATAATGCCAAAGTATAGAGGACGGAGAGAGGAGAAACTAGCAATTTTCGGTGTCCAAAACAGAGGTCTGGAACTCTTTTTATAGCCATTTTTGTGACTGTTCTTCAACAGTCACAGCTCTTCATGGAGTGACTCAGCAACCGTTGGATCGTGCCTGTTTGGAACAGCTACGATCTAACGGTTCAGATTAGGCGTCCCATCGTAAGCGAATGGACATCCCCTACACGAAACGCTACGAGTTCATCTAACGGTTTAGATCAAGCCGTTTTGGATTTTAAACCCTTTGATAGGATCGTTTAATCACAACCGTTGATCTGTTTTACCTCGTCAAAACTTTAGGCTCCCACGCTCCAAGCGACGATGTGCACGTGCGAAGTGCCAAGTGCGCGTCAAAGCGCGCAATGCGCCCTAAGTCGCCCAATCGCCCTTTCGCGCGCCGCGTGTCGCGCTTACGTGCTTACGCGTGTCGCGATTGGTGGTGCTTAAGCACCACCGCGATGCGTAGGATTATAGCCTCTTATTTGACTTGTGAACTAAGAATCTTAGTTGTCCTTTAGTTGATATACCACTACCTTTTGTAGTATTCTTCCAATGTGGGACAATATGGGATTTTGAGCACTCCCCATATCTTTCACACGCATTTGCTCATGTTTCTACTTTCTAAATTAAAACCCAAACTATGTTTAAAATAAAACACAAATAATATAATAAAATATTAACAACTAAAAAATAAAATCAATAAATATTGGAATTAATCCAACATTCTCCCACCAATTTCAATATACACAAGAGAGCAAAGCAAAAAGACAATAAATAACTTTTTGGCATTATCGCTAAAATCTAGTACATAAATGAGAAGTGTCTTTCGGACTTGAACTTCCATATAGTGAAAATAATTCAAAGCTTCATCAAGGTGCTGTGGTGAATGTATCTTGAACCAAGGACCTTTTGAGATTAGCCGTAACTATCACACATACCGGTTTCTGAGTTTATAAGTGTTCTTATATCATGCACTTTTATGGCCTTGTGCTAATCCTGATTTCACGAGCGCTTTAGGATCGGTCTTGATTTCATAGAAAGCGGCCACACTTTCGACACTCGAATAGGTAAATCAACTTTAGTGATTCTGCGAGTCACGCTTATATGATTTATTAAGAAGTAACCTTCATCCTCTAACATGCAGAAAACCAACACTAGGCATATAGGAATGGAACTTTTTGTATAAATTCCTAGTGTTCCATAACTATAATTTAACTTGTTTGTACCACATTGAACTCTATCTATATTTTCAAGATATGAGTTGGGTTCCCATTTAATATAGTTGTGTTATTTAATATACCTTAGTCCCATTCCTTTTGAGGTGATATATATCATCTCTCTTACAAGACCTTTAGTCAGAGGATCTGCTAAATTCTTGTTCGTTTTAATATAGTCGACTGTAATTACTCCTTCCTTGAGTAATTTTCTTATAATTTGATGTCTTAGACTAATGTGTCTAGATTTTCCGTTGTAAGTTTTGTTCGAAACTTTATAAATTGTGGCTTGGTTATCACAACTTATCATAATAGAAGGTGATGGCTTTTTCCATGAAGGAATATCATACAACACATTTCTAAGCCATTCTGCTTCTTTACATGCATATGCTAGGGCTATAAATTCAGATTGCATTGTTGAATCTGATACACATGTTTGTTTCTTGGATCCCCAAGAGATAGCTGCTCCTCCTAGCGTAAAAATCCAACCAGTAGTTGACTTGGATTTTGATTCAAGATTATTCCAACTTGAATCACTATATCCTTCTAAAACAGATGGATATCCTACATAATGTAAGCCATAATCCAAAGTCCTCTTCAGATATCTAAGCACCCTAGAAATTGCATTCCAGTGCTCTTGTCCTGGATTACTTGTAAATCTACACAATACACTCACTGCATAAGCAATGTCTGGTCTAGTGCAATGCATGGCAAACATTAGACTCCCAATAATACTAGCATATTTAAGTTGGTCCATAGCACGCCCAGTATTTTTCATTAATTTAATGCTAGGATCCACTGGTGTAGCAGCTGGCTTAAGTTCAAAATGATTATATCTTTTAAGAACTTTTTCTATATAATGAGATTGAGATAACGCTAAAGAATTATCCTTTGTCACAATTTTGATTCCTAAAATCACATCAGCTTCTCCAAGATCTTTCATATCAAATTTTGATGAAAGAAACCTTTTGGTTTCTTCAACATATTTGAGATTAGACCTAAATATTAACATGTCAACCACATATAAGTATATAATAACACCAACACCATTTTCAAATTTACTATATATACATTTGTCGGCATCATTAACTTAATATCCATGGGATATAACAATATTATTAAACTTCTCATGCCATTGCATATGAGCTTGTTTAAGGCCATAAAGAGATTTAACCAATTTACACACTTTCTTTTCTTGGCCAGGCAATACAAACCCTTCGGGTTGTTCCATATAAATCTCTTCTTCTAAATCACCATTTAAAAATGCAGTTTTAACATTCATTTGATGAATAACTAAATTGTGAATAGAAGCAAGAGATACTAATATCCTAATGGAAGTGATTCGAGCAACAGGAGCATATGTATCAAACTAATCAATTCCATATTTTTGCTTATAGCCTTTAGCAACTAGTCTTGCCTTAAATTTATTTATAGAACCATCCGGATTTAATTTTCTTTTAAATATCCATTTGCACCCAATAGGTTTAGACCCGGGGGGCAGATCGGAAATAACCCAAGTTTGATTTGACAAAATTGAGTTCATTTCATCATTTATTGCTTCTTTCCAAAAGACATCATCCCTAGATGTTACCGCTTCATGAAATGTGGTCGGTTCATCTTCTACATTAAGAACAAATTTAGTTTTGTTCTTAGTCTCATTTAAATCCCCTTCAACTAAATAAATAACAAAGTCAGGCCCAAATGTTTTTTCAGTTCTTTGTCTTTTACTCCTTCGTGGTTCAACGTCATTCGTTGTTTCTGAAGAAGATATAGGTTGTGAATTTTCTTCAAAATTTGAGGAGTCAACAGTCGGATTATTATTTTCTAAACCCTGATTCAAAGTACTAAACTTTGTTAGATGTTCAAAAAATTGCACATCTACCGACTCAATGATTTCTTGAGTTTCAAGGTTTAAAAATCTATAAGTCGTACTGTTACTAGAGTATCCAATAAAAACACATTTGTAAGTCCTATTTCCTAGTTTAGGTCTTTTAGGTTCGGGTTTTCTTACATAAGCAAGACATCCCCAAACTTTAAGACGTCTAAGATTAGGCTTACGTTTAAACCATAATTCATATGGTGTAATATCCTTGTTTTTCAATGGAACCCTATTTAAAATATAACATGCGGATTAAACAGCTTCTCCCCACATCGACGAAGGTAAACCAGAACTGATTAACATTGAATTTATCATTTCAACTAAAGTCCTATTTTTTCTTTCCGTCGTTCCATTTTGTTGTGGCGTATATGGCGCCGTAACTTGATGGATTATCCCATGAGTATTACAAAATTGTATAAACTCACTCGGGTAATATTCACCGCCCCTATCGGATCGTAGGACTTTAATTTTTCGATTTTGTTGAGTTTCAACTTCTGCTTTAAAAATTAGGAATTTCTCGAAAACTTCATCTTTACTTTTAAGTAAATATGTATATGCATACTTAGAGTAATCATCAATGAAAGTTAAGAAATATTTATTTCCACCACGAGTCATATTACTCTTCATATCACATACATCACTATGAATAAGATCAAGCATTTCGGATTTCCTCACAACAGATTTGAACGACTTTCTAGTTATCTTCGATTGAGCACAAATTTCCCATTTAGAAAGGTTATCAAATTTACAATTCGAGATTAAGCCGAGATTAGTCATATTTTTTATACTTCTATAATTCACATGACCTAATCTAATATGCCATAAAGAAATAGACTCAACCATATAAGCAGAACTAATATCATTGATTACATTAATTTTAATCATGCCGTTACAAGAGTACCCTTTGCCAATAAATAGGCCATTCTTAGACAATACAAACTTATCAGACTCATACACTAGTTTGAAAGCTCACTTATTGAGAAGGTTCCCAGACACAAGATTTTTACATATATCAGGTACATGAAGTACATCAATTAGAGTAAGTGTCTTTCCAGAAGTTAGCTTCAATTCCACTGTGCCTTTTCCAACTACATTGGCGCGAAGATTATTTTCCATCTTCACTTCTTTTCCATCAATTTCTTGATATGTTTTGAATGAAGAGCGGTCTTTGCATATGTGGACCGTTGCGCCGGTATTCAGCCACCATCCACTTTCATTATCAATTGAATTTGCTTCGCAAACAGTAGCAATAAGATCTTCAACATTGTTGGTTTCCTTCGACCCTTATTTTTCCTTAAATGCCTTCTTTTTAAGACGACATTCTCGAGAATAATGGCCCGGTTTGTCACAGAAGAAACATTTTCCCTTCTTTTTCTTATTTGCACCTTGGTTCTTGAATTTGGAATCATTCTTTGCTTTAAATTTTGAGTCTTTGGTAATCTTGGATTTTTGATCCTCAGCCATATTAGCTTTTGAATGACCCTCACTTTGTTCATCCTTCTTTTCTCAAATACGAGTATCATCTTCAATACGAAGGTGACGAAGAAGGGATTCCACAGTATAAGTCTTTTCATCATGATTAATTTTCTTCTTAAAGCCATTCCAAGAGGATGGAAGTTTTGAAACAATCACCCCTACTTGAAATTCATCTTGAAGATTAATACCAGCGGATTTAAGGTCACCAACAATTTGTTGGAGTTCATGGGCTTGTGCAACGACAGATTTATCATTATTCATTCTAAAATTCATATAGTTTGAAATTAGAAACTTACGATTGCTCGCTTCCTCGTTTTGATACTTTATCTCCAAAGCCTTCCATAATTCCTTTGCCGTCGGAATCATTCTATGAGTGCTATAAGCAGTTTGAGACAAAGCATTGAGGATGTGTCCTCGACACATAAATTCGTCTTCTTTCCTCTTCACACGTTTTTGCTTTATTCCTTCGGTGTCTTCGGGTGTGGGCTCGGGAATTTGTTCAAGGTTATCATCTAGAATGTATGAAAGTTTTAGTGATGTGAGGAAGAACATAACTTTCTCTTGCAAACGGGTGAAATTTCCTCCATCAAAACGGTCGAGTCGGATTAAGTCTTGAGTCATGACTTGGATACATTGTGCCACAGTTCCTTCCATTTGAGTGGAGTAATAAGAATATAAAATTTTTGCCTAAAACTGTTGGAGTTTTGTATGGAAAGAACGAAATATAATAATTAATTTCTGCAAGGCACGTTCTTGGAACGCTTTCTTTTAGGCAAAATTTCTCCCAATCCGGTTGAGACAGAACCAGAACCGTGAGTACACAATGGGTTTTGTAGAACCTGCCTTCAGGATACAATGCAGTATGAACAGTTGTTTGATTCAAACTATGTACTGTTTGGTCAAACCCGAGAACACTCTGAATTTGTAACTTGATAATGCCAAACTAGCAATTTTCGGTGTCCAAAACAGAGGTTTGGAACTCTTTTTATAGCCATTTTTGTGACTGTTCTTCAACAGTCACAGCACTTCATGGAGTGACTCAGCAACCGTTGGATCGTGCCTGTTTGGAACAACTACGATCTAACGGTTAAGATTAGGCATCCCATCGTAAGCAAATGGACATCCCCTACACGAAACGCTACGAGTTCATCTCACGGTTTAGATCAAGCCGTTTCGGATTTTAAATCCTTTGATCGGATAGTTTAATCACAACCGTTGATCTCTTTTACCTCGTCAAAACATTAGGCTCCCACACTCCAAGCGACGATGCGCACGTGCCAAGTGCGCGTAAAAGCGCGCAATGCGCCTTAAGCCGCCCAATCGCCCTTTCGCGCGCCGCGTGTCGCGCTTACGCGCTTACGCGCTTACGCGTGTCGCGATTGGTGGTGCTTAAGCACCACCGCGATGCGTAGGATTATAGCCTCTTATTTGACTTGTCAACTAAGAATCTTAGTTGTCCTTTAGTTGATATACCACTACCTTTTGTAGTATTCTTCCAATGTGGGACAATATGGGATTTTCAGCACTCCCCATATCTTTCACACCCATTTGCTCATGTTTCTACTTTCTAAATTAAAACCCAAACTATGTTTAAAATAAAACACAAATAATATAATAAAATATTAACAACTAAAAAATAAAATCAATAAATATTGGAATTAATCCAACATTCTCCCACCAATTTCAATATACACAAGAGAGCAAAGAAAAAAGACAATAAATAACTTTTTGGCATTATCGCTAAAATCTAGTACATAAATGAGAAGTGTCTTTCGGACTTGAACTTACATATAGTGAAAATAATTCAAAGCTTCATCAAGGTGCTGTGGTGAACGTATCTTGAACCAAGGACCTTTTGAGATTAGCCGGAACTATCACACATACCGATTTCTGAGTTTATAAGTGTTCTTCTAGCATGCACTTTTATGGCCTTGTGCTAATCCTGATTTCACGAGCGCTTTAGGATCGGTCTTGATTTCATAGAAAGCGGCCACACTTTCGACACTCGAATAGGTAAATCAACTTTAGTGATTCTGCTTATATGATTTATTAAGAAGTAACCTTCATCCTCTAACATGCAAAAAATCAACACTAGGCATATAGGAATGGAACTTTTTGTATAAATTCCTAATGATCCATAACTATAATTTAACTTGTTTGTACCACATTGAACTCTATCTATATTTTCAAGATATGAGTTGGGTTCCCATTAAATATAGTTGTGTTATTTAATAGACCTTAGTCCCATTCCTTTTGAGGTGATATATATCATCTCTCTTACAAGACCTTTAGTCAGAGGATCTGCTAAATTCTTGTTCGTTTTAATATAGTCGACTGTAATTACTCCTTCCTTGAGTAATTTTCTTATAATTTGATGTCTTAGACTAATGTGTCTAGATTTTCCGTTGTAAGTTTTGTTCGAAACTTTATAAATTGTGGCTTGGTTATCACAACTTATCATAATAGAAGGTGATGGCTTTTTCCATAAAGGAATATCATACAACACATTTCTAAGCCATTCTGCTTCTTTACATGCATCTGCTAGGGCTATAAATTCAGATTGCATTGTTGAATCTGATACACATGTTTGTTTCTTGGATCCCCAAGAGATAGCTGCTCCTCCTAGCGTAAAAATCCAACCAGTAGTTGACTTGGATTTTGATTCAAGATTATTACAACTTGAATCACTATATCCTTCTAAAACAGATGGATATCCTACATAATGTAAGCCATAATCAAAAGTCCTCTTCAGATATCTAAGCACCCCAGAAATTGCATTCCAGTGCTCTTGTCCTGGATTACTTGTAAATCTACACAATACACTCACTGCATAAGCAATGTCTGGTCTAGTGCAATGCATGGCATACATTAGACTCCCAATAATACTAGTATATTTAAGTTGGTCCATAGCACGCCCAGTATTTTTCATTAATTTGTATGGAAAGAACGAAATATAATAATTAATTTCTGCAAGGCACGTTCTTGGAACGCTTTCTTTTAGGCAAAATTTCTCCCAATCCGGTTGAGACAGAACCAGAACCGCGAGTACACAATGGGTTTTGTAGAACCTGCCTTCAGGATACAATGCAGTATGAACAGTTGTTTGATTCAAACTATGTACTGTTTGTTCAAACCCAAGAACACTCTGAATTTGTAACTTGATAATGCCAAAGTATAGAGGACAGAGAGAGGAGAAACTAGCAATTTTCGGTGTCCAAAACAGAGGTCTGGAACTCTTTTTATAGCCATTTTTGTGACTGTTCTTCAACAGTCACAGCTCTTCATGGAGTGACTCAGCAACCGTTGGATCGTGCCTGTTTGGAACAGCTACGATCTAACGGTTCAGATTAGGCATCCCATCGTAAGCGAATGGAGATCCCCAACACGAAACGCTACGAGTTCATCTAACGGTTTAGATCAAGCCGTTTCGGATTTTAAACCCTTTGATCGGATGGTTTAATCACAACCGTTGATCTGTTTTACCTCGTCAAAACATTAGGCTCCAAGCGACGATGCGCACGTACGAAGTGCCAAGTGCGCGTCAAAGCGCGCAATGCGCCCTAAGTCGCCCAATCGTCCTTTCGCGCGCCGCGTGTCGCGCTTACGCGCTTACGCGTGTCGCGCTTACACGCTTACGCGTGTCGCGATTGGTGGTGCTTAAGCACCACCGCGATGCGTAGGATTATAGCCTCTTATTTGACTTGTCAACTAAGAATCTTATTTGTCCTTTACTTGATATACCACTACCTTTTGTTGTATTCTTCCAATGTGGGACAATATGGGATTTTGAGCACTCCCCATATCTTTCACACCCATTTGCTCATGTTTCTACTTTCTAAATTAAAAGCCAAACTATATTTAAAATAAAACACAAATAATATAATAAAATATTAACAACTAAAAAATAAAATCAATAAATATTGGAATTAATCCAACATTCTCCCACCAATTTCAATATACACAAGAGAGCAAAGCAAAAAGACAATAAATAACTTTTTCGCATTATCGCTAAAATCTAGTACGTAAATGAGAAGTTTCTTTCGGACTTGAACTTCCATATAGTGAAAATAATTCAAAGCTTCATCAAGGTGCTGTGGTGAACGTATCTTGAACCAATGACCTTTTGAGATTAGCCGAAACTATCACACATACCGATTTCTGAGTTTATAAGTGTTCTTCTAGCATGCACTTTTATGGCCTTGTGCTAATCCTGATTTCACGAGCGCTTTAGGATCGGTCTTGATTTCACAGAAAGCGGCCACACTTTCGACACTCGAATAGGTAAATCAACTTTAGTGAATCTGCGAGTCACACTTATATGATTTATTAAGAAGTAACCTTCATCCTCAAACATGCAGAAAACCAACACTAGGCATATAGGAATGGAACTTTTTGTATAAATTCCTAGTGTTCCATAACTATAATTTAACTTGTTTGTACCACATTGAACTCTATCTATATTTTCAAGATATGAGTTGGGTTCCCATTAAATATAGTTGTGTTATTTAATAGACCTTAGTCCCATTCCTTTTGAGGTGATATATATCATCTCTCTTACAAGACCTTTAGTCAGAGGATCTGCTAAATTCTTGTTCGTTTTAATATAGTCGACTGTAATTACTCCTTCCTTGAGTAATTTTCTTATAATTTGATGTCTTAGACTAATGTGTCTAGATTTTCCGTTGTAAGTTTTGTTCGAAACTTTATAAATTGTGGCTTGGTTATCACAACTTATCATAATAGAAGGTGATGGCTTTTTCCATAAAGGAATATCATACAACACATTTCTAAGCCAAATCATATGATTCCACCTCGCGAAAATGCGTCCGAGCCACCCAACCATCTTCAACGAAAATAATGAAGAAAGCTTCGATAAAGAAACCAACCTCTTCTTCCCCAAAGATGGAAAAGAAGTTCCCAAGCGCAAAAGTCTCCAAATTTTGTAACCGGGTGCAAGTGAGCCGCCAGTCCTAAAAAATACAAAGGAAATCACATACGTAGATCGCAGCATCCGTACCAATCACCGACAGGGCGTCGACATCCTCAGGAACATCCTCACTAAACGTGATAAGGTAGCGGGCATCATCGTTGTGTACGGGAATGTCGTCCACCGGAGGAAAAGTCGCATCGGTGGACAAATACTCAAAATAACGAGCCAAACGCTTTACTCCCTCTTGCGCCCAATGCTCACGCGCCGCCTCCAACTTAGGATACTCCGTGCGACGGTGATTGAGGAGGTAATGAGCAAAGCTCTTGATGTAGTGTTTCTCCAAGCCAGTCTAAGTCGTCGAGGCGAATGTCGAGTTCTTCGATGACGATATGACTCAATTCCTCAAACTTGACACAAATTCCCACATCCGTTTCATAATTAACATCACCACCATCATTTCATAATATGTCAAAACGGGAATAATCCTCCTCGGGGAATGATGTGGTGGTACAATTGTGGGGTTGGGAAAAAGTAGGGGTTGAATATGAAATTTCAGGGTCTGAAATGTAATTTTCAGCTGTCGGGAGGGGTTCTAAATAATTTTCCATAGAGGTGGGGGTGGGTTTGCAATTATTTTTGGGGTGGTGAGTGAATAATGAGGGTTGAGTGGGGGGAGGGGCTGAAATAAATTTTTGGTGGTGTTTGTATAATTTCTAAAAGTTTATAAATTGGGTAAAATTAAGAAGGGGTAAAGTGAGTATTACCTTCCAGTTTTGTTCCATTTTTAAAATACCCACCCAGGGTTTGCGTGTCACCACAAAAGGCTACTACATTGACACTTCTTGGGCTGGCCGGAGCTCTTATCGGACTCAAAATCTTCGGGCGAGGGCGGCCTGAGAGCGGCAACACCCATGGGACCCCGATTCGGTGGTGTGGAGGTCTGCAAGTTAAAGCATACACCTGAGTAGGCCGCGGTTCAGATCTAACCACAGGCATATGCTTACGGGTTTTTGGCCTCCGATCGTTGTCGGAAATAATAGCCGGAGGTAGGTGAACAGTTGGGAAAAGTAGGCGATGCCGCTGACTTGTGAGAACTAGGGTTCTCAGCCCTATCTGCTGTGAAGTCCGACCTGTGGCTGCCAAGTGTTGGCAGCTTTCCCCCACTTTCACCTGTTGTTGGAAATGGTGCTTCTGTAGTGTCGAGCTCCTATAGGGACCAGATCTGATGGTTGGGGGCAGATCTGATCGGAATGATCGGTTAGGATTAAGTTTTTGGGGGTGTGATTCAAAAATTTTCAGATCTATGGTTTTGGGATAGAAATAGGGGTGGTACCACTCGATTGCGGGTAGCGGGGGTGTGTTCTGGAGGAATGACTCATCGGTTCCTCCGAGCCAGCTCTATAACAACCACATCGGCGAGCACATCAGGAACGAATGTCCCTCTGATACCAATTTATATTTGATGTGAAGTTAAAGTGCGAAAGCATAAATTACTAACTATACAATAACAACACATGTTTAGAGGCCAATGGAGTAAGAAATATTTCTAATTCATCTCTAAAAGTATAATGTCTACAATGGTTGGTCATTGAACTTATTTATAGGCCAAACTTAGCTTGCTAGACAAGCTAAGCCTAACAAGGGCATCTTAAAGACGTAAAAAGACAATGCCACCCTCTAATATATAATAACAACTAAAATAGGAAAATAACCAAATAAAATATGAAAAATAAACAAAAAATACTAAATAAATTTGGGACCCTGTACACATCAATAATTGTTGACCTCCGTACCATATTTCCAAGCCGGATCCTTTCTTGACATAATTCAGCTACAACAAAATATAAATAGAATTACGTTCACATAATTTAGAAAAATAAAGATTTTTTTTTTTGAAAAACAAAAAACAACAGCTCATTTAAAAAATAGTGAATTTAAGAAAAAAGATAAACAAATCATTTATTGAAAAACAGTGAATTTTAAGAAAAAGCATTGACCTTTAAAATAAAAGATTTGACCTTTACAACCAAAAAAAAAAACAGATTTCTTGATAAACATAAACGAAAAGGTTTAAAACCTACTAAAAACCAACAACGAAATGAAATTTGAGGCTACTGGCCGGGAGAAGGAAACGACTACGTTGGGAGAAGACCAGGAGAAAGAAATGAGAGAGAGTGCGACTAGGGTTTTATAATTTTTTTTTTGAACTTTGTTTAACTTTGGTGTATGCAACTCTTTCTTCTTTTTCTTTACACGCAATTAGAACATGAACGCCTCATCGGCTTGCCTCTTTGTGCCTTAAGGCGGAACGCCCTATCCCCCTGAGGCGTAAGCCTCAAATTTCAACCCCGAGGCTTAAGCCTCAAGGTGTTTTTTCTGTGATTTGAGTAATTTTTAAAACATTGGTCTTAAAAGCAAAACGAAAATCGCGAATTATATTAAAATTTTAATTAATATGATGTAATCCTTTAAAAATGGACAAAATTTGTAAATATGTTCAAAAGTATACACGTTCAAGGTTAATTCAGTCATACTAAATGATTCACTATTAATATTTGAAAAACATTACAAGGCTAAAATGAAATTCACGAACTCCATTGAAACAATAAATTTGATAGTGTAACACATTGATACTGAAGAAATAATGTCAACCTGTACCTTTCAAAACACTTCTTGGCCTCTAATGGAAACTTCAGCAATTATTCAAACACCTTGCATATTGCCAAAGGCAACGGAAAGACCAAAAATAAAAATTCACTAAAGGTGCAAGGATTTCTTGATAAAACAAAGAGAGAGAAATGGAAAGAAGAAAAGCGAGAGCAGTCAGAATGTTATTTCAGTACCATAGGAAAAAAACGGGTTTGTTTCCGTTCTCTCACCCCTTTCTCATTCTACAAGCAAACACTACCAATCACCTTTCTTCATCACCGCCTCTAACCCATCACCTCATAAGAAAACCCTAAAATTATCCTCGTTATCTAAATATATATATAGACATACACCCACACCCACACCCACACCCACACCCACATGTTGGAGTTTTGTTATGGAAAGAACGAAATATATTAATTAATTTCTGCTTAGGCAAAATTTCTCCCAATCCGGTTGTGACAGAACCAGAACCGCGAGTACACTATGGGTTTTATAGAATCTGCCTTCAGGATACAATGCAGTGTATGAACAGTTGTTTGATTCAAATTATGTACTGTTTTATCAAACCGAGAACACTCTGAATTTGTAAGTTGATAATGCCAAAGTATAGAGGACGGAGAGAGGAGAAACTAACAATTTTCGGTGTCCAAAACAGAGGCCTGGAACTCTTTTTATAGCCATTTTTGTGACTGTTCTTCAACACTCACAACTCTTCATGGAGTGACTCAGCAACCGTTGGATTGTGCCTGTTTGGAACAGCTGCGATCTAACGGTTCAGATTAGGCGTCCCATCGTAAGCGAATGGACATCCCCCACACGAAACGCTACGAGTTCATCTAACGGTTTAGATCAAGTCGTTTCGGATTTTAAACCCTTTGATCGGATCGTTTAATCACAACCGTTGATCTGTTTTACCTCGTCAAAACTTTAGGCTCCAAGCGACGATGCGCACGTGCGAAGTGCCAAGTGCGCGTCAAAGCGCGCAATGCCCCCTAAGTCGCCCAATCGCCCTTTCGCGCTTACGCGTGTCGCGATTGGTGGTGCTTAAGCACCACCGCGATGCGTAGGATCATAGCCTCTTATTTGACTTGTCAACAAAGAATCTTAGTTGTCCTTTAGTTGATATACCACTACTTTTTGTAGTATTCTTCCAATGTGGGACAATATGGGATTTTGAGCACTCCCATATCTTTCACACTCATTTGCTCATATTTTTACCTTCTAAATTAAAACCCAAACTATGTTCAAAATAAATACCAATAATATAATAAAATATTAACAACTAAGAATTAAAATATCAATAAATATTGGAATTTATCCAACATTCCCCCACCAATTTCAATATACACAAGAGAGCAAAGCAAAAAGACAATAAATAACTTTTGGCATTATCGCTAAAATCTAGTACATAAATGAGAAGTGTCTTTCGGGCTTGAACTTCCATATAGTGAAAATAATTCAAAGCTTCATCAAGGTGCTGTGGTGAACGTATCTTGAACCAAGGACCTTTTGAGACTAGCCGGAACTATCACACATAGTGATTTCTGAGTTTATAAGTGTTCTTCTGGCATGCACTTTTATGGCCTTGTGCCAATCTTGATTTCACGAGCGCTTTAAGATCGGTCTTGATTCCATAGAAAGCCGCCACACTTTCGACACTCGTATATGTAAATCAACTTTCGTGATTCTGCGAGTCACACTTTTATGATTTATTAAGAAGTAACCTTCATCCTCTAACATGCAGAAAACCAACACTAGGCATATAGGAATGGAACTTTTTGTATAAATTCCTAGTGTTCCATAACTATAATTTAACTTGTTTGTACCACATTGAACTCTATCTATATTTTCAAGATATGAGTTGGGTTCCCATTAAATATAGTTGTGTTATTTAATAGACCTTAGTCCCATTCCTTTTGAGGTGATATATATCATCTCTCTTACAAGACCTTTAGTCAGAGGATCTGCTAAATTCTTGTTCGTTTTAATATAGTCGACTGTAATTACTCCTTCCTTGAGTAATTTTCTTATAATTTGATGTCTTAGACTAATGTGTCTAGATTTTCCGTTGTAAGTTTTGTTCGAAACTTTATAAATTGTGGCTTGGTTATCACAACTTATCATAATAGAAGGTGATGGCTTTTTCCATAAAGGAATATCATACAACACATTTCTAAGCCATTCTGCTTCTTTACATGCATCTGCTAGGGCTATAAATTCAGATTGCATTGTTGAATCTGATACACATGTTTGTTTCTTGGATCCCCAAGAGATAGCTGCTCCTCCTAGCGTAAAAATCCAACCAGTAGTTGACTTGGATTTTGATTCAAGATTATTCCAACTTGAATCACTATATCCTTCTAAAACAGATGGATATCCTACATAATGTAAGCCTTAATCCAAAGTCCTCTTCAGATATCTAAGCACCCTAGAAATTGCATTCTACTGCTCTTGTCCTGGATTACTTGTAAATCTACACAATACACTCACTGCATAAGCAATGTCTGGTCTAGTGCAATGCATGGCATACATTAGACTCCCAATAATACTAGCATATTTAAGTTGGTCCATAGCACGCCCAGTATTTTTCATTAATTTGTATGGAAAGAACGAAATATAATAATTAATTTCTGCAAGGCACGTTCTTGGAACGCTTTCTTTTAGGCAAAATTTCTCCCAATCCGGTTGAGACAGAACCAGAACCGCGAGTACACAATGGGTTTTGTAGAACCTGTTTTCAGGATACAATGCAGTATGAACAGTTGTTTGATTCAAACTATGTACTGTTTGGTCAAACTCGAGAACACTCTGAATTTGTAACTTGATAATGCCAAAGTATAGAGGACGGAGAGAGGAGAAACTAGCAATTTTCGGTGTCCAAAACAGAGGTCTGGAACTCTTTTTATAGCCATTTTTGTGACTGTTCTTCAACAGTCACAGCTCTTCATGGAGTGACTCAGCAACCGTTGGATCGTGCCTGTTTGGAACAGCTACGATCTAACGGTTAAGATTTGGCCTGTCAACTGTCGAAATGCCCAGTCACCTAAGTACCAAAATTCTTTAAATAATGGATCCCAAAAAATCATACGCAGCCCAGATAAATGATATGCGTATGTAATGAAATCGTTATGTCGGTACATCGATGTCTCGTATGGTTTCCATATGATTGATTCAGGGGACCGCATCTCAAGTTTATGTTGTAGATGTTCTCTCAGCTTTGTAACTCCACTCCTTTTAGCTTTCATTCGACTCTAAAAGTCAAGAATCTCTCTACCAACACTTCTTTTAGTGTTGTAGTGTGAAAGTGTTGTGATGTGCCTAACACATGCATGCAACTCACACACACTTATTCTGACAATATTCCTAACAAATTACAAATATCGTTCTAATATGCATAAAAAATTTCTGAATCACAATTTGTTTGATAGTCACAGACTACTGATATTTATTTATATCCATAGATCTTGAGGGAATCTTTCTATATAAAGTAACCAAGGTCCTAAACACTTTCTTTATTTTATTTACACAGTTATTTCATAAAGTGTGAAATATTTCACGAAAGTGTAAAACCTCATTCAAGATCTTAACTAGATCTAAGTCTGATTTTTCCCATAAACTGAAAACAAAAATCAGTTTGTTGGTTTTGGTTTTGAAAAATAATCAAATAAGAATAAAAAACCAAAAAATATGGATTTCTTGAAAAAAGAAATCAACCTGTCATTAAGAATATTAAACGTGTTTGTATCACGAACAGTTTAGGTATGCACTTTCTATAAAAAGAAAATGAAATCAAAACTTTGTGAATGTTGGACAAGAGATTAATGACAGTAGAGGATGAATATTCTCAACTAACGAACACACTCAAACTCACGGGTTATTTTTCTGAAGAAAAAAATTCAAGAGTTTGGTTTAGGGTTTCGAATTCTCTCCGTCTTTTCTCTCTATTCTTTTTTTTCCTCTCAGAGGTGGAATGATCCAAAGATTGTAAACGTCTCACATATGGCTCTTATTTATACCAGAGCATGGAAAACTCTGGAAGGTCAGGGAAAATCAACGGCCAAGATTGAAAATAAATGATCGATGTAAATCTTACGTCTGAGAAGTAACCGCAGTTAAAATCACTTTAATGGTTAACTCATATGTTACGAGGATTGAAAAGGATAGCATGCAGACCGTAGATAAAATAGATCTAAGGGTTCTCAATTAATCTCACGTATGTGAGAGTAAAGAAACACAGATCCAACCGATATCTCAGTAACATGTGTAAGGCCATGATCAACTGAAAATGCGTGTTTTAGATTTTAAAAAAATCCCATTTTCTACCACATAATTCTCAAGCACTTTCGGATCTTACCTAAGTATGTTTTTAGGTTAAAAAGGAAATTATAAATCAACCCCCAAAAATATTAAAACCAATTTCTAAATGATAATTTTTTTTTTATAAATTCCTAAAAATATTTTCCATATCCCAAAAATTATTAAAAATCATTTTTAGGGGATTTAACTCATACACACCTAAAATATGAAGAATGCAACAAATGAATGCAGCCCTAAGTACAATATTGGTGTTATACTTTTGAGACTTTTAGAGGAGTTTGTTATGTAGAGTCTGAGGCTCTTTGGTAAACTAGGATATGATTCAATTTTGTCTCTATTTCTAAACTAGACAAGCACCTATATAATGTAGACTCGAGTGAGTCAAAGATATAGGGTGCTTCACACAACTTTAATTGTTGTCCTCTTCATCTTCTGACCATACATTTACTGAATCATCAAAATAAACACCTCTATTATTTTTTTATGACAAATTCTTTATAAGAAAGCACGTGATGCTCCTTCACTTGGATTGTGTCCTCCGCATTAACATTGTTAATGATATGCTCATGTGGTATATTTTCCACAACATCCATTACTGCCTCCATAGACTCAACATTTAAGGATGGTGATTCCATATTCTCATCGTTGAATGCTATTGACTCCATGGAGATTGGGGTATTTTCCAAATCCATAGGGGTATCTGTGTTGACTTTGTGGGATTTTTTCCTTTTTGGATAGACCAAGTGTTGACTCCACGGAGATTGAGGACATGATCCTCCTCTGCTTTGGATAGACCAAGGGTTGTTTGTGATTCAGTATTGCTGGTGCTACCCATCTCCATAGCTTCGATTTTATCTAAACACGAATAGAATAGCTGTAGAAGTATTGAGTTAATAAACTAAAGCAGCTTGGACCGTTTGTTTGTCTTTTTTGTGAATCATTCAATGAGCCAAAATGGCTAAGGGCTCAATCATGAATTTTCCTTGCAGATTAGTTTGGGAGAGTGTATTCACATGTACAACCTTATCATCAATTTTCTTCTTTAATAAAGACACATGAAAGATGGGATGGATGTTTAAGGTTTTAGGCGAGGGTAATTTGTAAGCAACAGTGCCTATTTTCCAAATCAATTCATAGGATCCATAGTACTTTTAGGATAATTTAAAGTTTCTTCTCATTGATAGGGTGGTTTGTTAGCAGGGCTGTAACTTGAGGTAGACCCATTCCCTAATTTCAAAAGATTTCTCATATCTGTTCCTTTCAGCATAAAGTTCCATCCTCTTTTGTGCTTGAGAGGGCTGTTCTTTAAGGATTTGCATATTATCACGTCTCTCTAATAAAAATGAATCGATAGAAATAGCCACCCATGGATTTGAGGGAATAGGGAGGGTTGAAGTAGGCTTGGATAAGACATATGATCACTTGTAATACCCCGTACTTTTATTATTATTTAATTTTCATGTGCGTAATATTATTAATTTAATTGGTGGAAATTAAATTGGATTTTAATAAATATTAATTAACAAGAAAGATGATTAATATTTATTTTATTATTATTTACTTGTGTGTGATAAGTAAACATATATGTGATTTATTATATGTCGCGTATGAGTGAAATCGACGATTTAATATTACACGTCGATAGAGTGTTACATCGACGGATCACTACAATTTATGGACGACGTGTACGGTACGTGTGTGTCGGGCCTAGTCAGTGAGATATAGCATATTGGGAGTTAAGTGACTCGGATGTCCTTTTAGAGTGCACCGATGATTTAGGAAGGTTCAAAATAGTCCAAATAGGTACTAGGGTGTTATGATTAGGTTTCGGAGACTTTTTAGCAAGTAGTTACTTGCTTTAAGTTGCAAATTATGTGTAGTTAATTACTTTCATGATTAGAGATAGAAATCTGAGATTTAAAGTATTGATAATTGAAATTTTGGTTGATCAATGTAAAGATTTAAATCATAAGGGATCATTGATTTTAACTTGATTATCAATTGGGCTTAATAACATTAGAATTTCGAATTAATTTTGGGATTTAAATGATGAACATGTAGAACTTGGATATGAAGATTGAATTCTTGAAAATTAATTTGGAGAAAATTCTGAGTTAAATTAAATTATAATCCTAGGTGTTTGATATTAGATTCATGGTTATAGATATGTTAAAATGCTTATGGAACATTAATATAATGATATATGAGATCTATTTGAAGTTTGGGGGTGGTTTGGGACCTCCCTTGGAGGGTTTGGATGAACAAAATCAGAGGAAGAAGATGAAATGCAACCCAAAAATCCGAATCGATTTGTTGGGACAACGAACCAGTTCGCTCAATCGTACCAGTTCAAATTTGCCAGCGAGAATCGCTTCGGCTTGCTGGCCTGCCCAATTTTTGTTCATGTATTTTTTTGACCCATTAGGTCTTGAGGAATGACCATAAGGGATTCCAGGGTACTGTAGGATTATTGGGGAAGGATTTCCAAGGTTTGTACGTGTGATAGATCAACGATTGATGGGTTCGGGTGAGGAGAACAAAAGATCCACGTGGGTGTCTATTTCAATATTAATCAGGAAGTTGGTTCGAACTTCAGGATCGGGTGAACCATACGATGAGGGATATGCGTATGAGTTTGGTACTTTATATATATATATATATATATATATATATATATATATATATATATATATATATATATATATATATATATTAGAGTGACATGTATATATATGTATGTGTGTGTTCTACTTGTTTGATTAAACATACCTACTCGGGAGTGCTGTTATAAGAGGTTACGCGTAGTGGGTAGTCCATCCTGACATTGACCAGTAGGTGTCGGATTGGTTCCTCTGGTCATAGGACTGTTGCATGGACACTATCCACGTGTGAGGATATGCTATGGTTTGGAGACCGGTTGGGTACGATATTGTATGGTTGTGACCCCCAGATGTTTGTTTATGACCTCCTCCATTGTATATGCTTACGTTTGGGATTTGTAGGTGAGATTCTATTTCGGTGGCTCAGTATGATGCGTGATGCCTAGAGCCGGATAGCATATGAGGTATGTATCCACGAGTTCTAAGCTACGAGGATACGGTTATAGGTATATAGTGAGTGGTATATATGTATATTTATATGATATGGTGTACATATCTATCTATATCATGCGTGTAGCTATGTTGTGTTTAATACGTGAATATATATTGATAGCAAGTGTGTCGCCAAAATATTTATTAATATTATTTATGAACGTACACCTAGTGAAGGTAGTTATACTTAGTTAATAGAGAGTATTAGTGGCGTTGGACCTGGATAACAATTATGTGTCCTAGTTAGATCGGATATTTTAATTAGGATAGTAAAATGAATACGTTAGGTGCGCACTGTAGTTGAGAGGTGATGTTTTATCTCAAGGGAGTGCGACCGATTAATTATGAAAGTAATACAATACAGTTTTAATTAATTTAAAATAATTATCCACTTACAAAATGTTTTCTACTTTTCGAGCTTTGACCTGTGGGCAGTTTTTTCTTTTTTATACCCCAGGTGTGCAGCAGCAGTAGCCGGAACATCAGTGATAGATCCATTCTTGCCGTTCCAGTAGTTGTGGACGCTACATGACTTGATTTAGATGACTTAACTTATTCTACCTAGATATGATCTTCTCATTACAATTTTCAATTTGGTCGTGTTTCCTGTAGATGGATAGAATTTTATATTACTGTCAGATATTTTATTCCAGTACTCATTTCTTCAGTATTTTTTTCAGTTTAATGTTACACTTTGGTGATCGATAGTTTATTCGGTTCACTCTTATTATTTATTTATTCATGGTAACTTATTCATTCATTTTGATTATATGATTTAATTCATATTGCTTATATTATTTATTATGACAATGATATTGAGAATCAAACCATACTGAGATTCCTGTTTTATTTTAGTAGAGGATTGGCTAATCGGTATTAGAATAGGCGGGTTGTCACATCCTTCTTGTTCCTTTGACAAGTGTCACAGGCAAATATATATTAAGTGGCATCCGTCTTCAATTTAAACCAATAGAAGAGACTTTTTATTCATTTAATAGTTGTTTTAATCCCTGAGTGACCTCCACTATTTGAGTTGTGCAATTTTTCAATGACCTTGGTCGTGGGTGCTCCTTGATTGCGAATACATAACTAGTCTTTGAACCTTAAAATCCCATTAGAGTTGGAGAATTCTAGTAGAACTGTAGGATCACTTATGAGTTGTGCCAAAATGTCTTGAGCCCAAGCATCCCCAATCAAACTAGTATGAATTTCTTTTAACCATCCAGATTGTACAGTGGTTATTGCCCTGTAATTTCCTTTCTCTTCTCGAACCCTATAGAGTGCATTAATAGCTTTATTCTCGATACCCTTCTTATATTGACTTTCATAATCAAACCCCAAAAGTTTAGTGAGCCATTTCTGTTGTAACATGGTAAAGACCCTTTTTGTTCTACGAGGTATTTAAGGCTTTGATGGTAAGTTTTTATGATAAAATGGTGCCCTACAAGATATGATGTGGAGACAACAACAACAATAACAAAAACCCACAACTCTTTTTCTCAAGTAAAGAGGTCTTGTTTTCTAGGTGGTAGGGATTTTTGTTATCAAATTATAAATTACTGAAAGTGCACGGGCTATTATAGTATAGCTTATGCAAGTACGGGTCGAACCCACAGAGATTTGATCAATTTTATAAATCAATGACTTTCCAAGTAGACGATAGGATATAAAGACGATGATTTTAATCTAAAACTAAAATAAAATCAATTAATGGGAGCAATCAATAATATGTAACCAGTCCGAAAAAATGAAATTTGGAAATTAAAAAAAAAAATTATTTTCGATTTTTAATTTTTTTATGGGTTTTTACGATAAAGCAAAGTAAAACTAATCCGAAAGTCTATAACTTTAAAAATTAATACAAATCCTCGGCAATGACACAAAAACTTATTTTTAAATTATAAATTACCACAAGTTCACGGGCGATTATAATATAACTTATACAAGTACGGATCGAACCCATGGAGATTTGATCAATTTTATAAATCAATAACTTTCCAACTTGACGACAGTGTAAAGATGAGAATTATAATCTAAAACTAACATAAAATCAATTAATGGGAGCAACCAATGATATGTAACTAATTATGGGAGAAACTAAAATTTCGGATCCATTTATCAATTTTAACTAATATTACGCATTAATTTAATTTCGTTATTCCCGATTTTATAACTCAAATTAAACCGATTCTTGTCGTGTTCAATTAAGAAAATAAGATATTTAAGTTCATCCAAAATTCAACGTCTCTAATTTAGACAGCAGAAATCACTATTCCTTTAAAAATATCAATTTTAAGTTTTAAATGTAGTCATTAAGCATTGATTAAAACAATCGAGTGCAAGTGTAATCCATCAAAAAATACTAACACCAAGAATGAAAATATAAATTATCAATTTTTCAGTCTTAACGTTGTATTTAAGCATGAAATATCAAACAATTTAATGTAAGCATATCCTATAAAAAAATACACACTTTAATTCTTAAATATGAATTAACAATCATTTTAGAAGGTTTAAAACACAATCTTGTGTCGCTTTAAATGAATACCGAATTTTTAAAACGTTAAAGTAAGACGGGAATGAACACGAAATTGAATTAACTACATCATACTAATCAAGCATGATAAATTTGACCTAGTTCTAATAGAGAATTTATGTTAGCATAATGAACCACATAATAAGATAGTAAGAATGAATAAAGAATTTCATTAATAATTCAAACATACAATAATTGTTCTTTACAATTAATCTTGACTAAATCCTCCCCCACAAAGTATAATTCTTGCCCTTTAAATAATAATAAACTCTTTAAAAAATGCTCTAAAAATTGTCTTTGAAATGGTAAGCGCAAGAATCTTTTTTATAGGTCATGAGGTGAGGTGTTTGAATTAGGTAAAACTCCATTTAATTAGTTGTATTTGAGTTGATAATTATCTCATGGGTCTTGGAAAGAGTTGAAATCAACTGGGAAGTTTCTTTTAAATAATTATCCCCCAGTTTTATCACTATTCACGTTATTATTCACAACACCAACTTTAATCGCATTTTTTGCCCCCAAAACTTCAAAATTTCATTTTTCGCCCGAACTTCAAAGTTGTGAGTATTTTCAAAAAGTTATGGCATAGCCTCAATGGATAGTCGAACGATTTTATAAAAATTATTTGGTACAATTGTGTCAACCGTGTCGTGTCGCGACGTATCCTAACATTTTTTGTATATCAACTCCTTTGGTGTCCAAACTCTCGTGGTATTCATAAAAATGAAAAATAAAAGTAATTGCTTCAAATTCAGATTCATAACATGTTGAAAAATTACATAATTACCCTTTAAGTTCATATTTTACTCGTTTTAACCCAGAATTCAATCAAATTTTAGAGAGAACTTTATTTTGCCAAGATAAATATTTTAAAATTATTTGTAGTCCTATAAATTTTTTGAAATTATAATTGTACCCCCATGGGATCACTGAAAATGCATTTTTAAGTCGAATTCTTTTCAAACTTCCATTTTTCTTTAAAATTATAAAAAAGACTCTAAAAGCTCATTATTTATGAAACCACGAGCCTAACAAGGCCTAAATTTAGGCATAATTTATACAAATTACACATTCATTAAATACCCCCACACCTAAACTTTTCTACTTCTGTAGTAAAATTAAAATTTTAAGATCAAACTCACTTTCGTAGGAATCACAATTTCACTTAGCATGTGCAACACGCCGTAGGGTAACCTCTAGGTTACCCTAGTGTGCGAGTTTTGTCTCGTGAGAGTTTGCAGTGAATATAACCACAAAATTCAAAAACTTGACTCAATATAAAAGGCACAAAAGTAATATAATTAAGTTTGAACGTAAACTTCATAAATATAGCAGAATTTCACTTCTCAATGTCAACTTATCATGTGGGTATGCATAATCAATATAACCGTCCATTTTAAAAAATTTGATGGCTACGTTTCTTATTTGAAAGTTTGTTTTGATTTCAAAATCTCACGGGATTCACTCACAATCGAAAATTCGAAAATCGATTATTTTTTCTCGGTATATGTGAATAAAATAATAAATTAAATTTTTTTTTTCCCATATACATAATCAAAAATGAAGTTTTTATATTGGATGAATATGATCTCATGAACGAAAAATCCATTACCTTTTGAAAATATTGAATCAAACAATAAATTCTATTCATCTTCTCTCCACATTATAACTAAATTCATTTGAGATCGATAAGGGATTTCTTTCGGTTGTATTGTAGGATTGGATTTTGAAGAGAAAGAATGGCTTTTATGGTTCAATTTTTTTGAGAAACTAGAGGTTTTCAGTATTTTGATTTTTAGGATTTTTTTTTCTAACCTCTATTTTTCTTTTTCTTTTTCTTTTTCAAACTTGCATCTCCTTTATTTATTTATTTTTTATTTTCGCATTCTTTCCTTTTTTTCATTATTTTGTTTTCACACATCATTCTTGCAACCTCCTTTTCTTTTGGACTTTTTTCCTAGTGGTTGTGTTATGTTATTTTTATTTTACTTTATGCTTGGTGTAGTTATTTTTGTGTTATTTTTCAATAGCACATTAAAAAAAATTGAAAAAGTAGAAAAAAAGTGGAGAAAAATTTCGTAAAAGAAAACGATGGTAAGCGAACATGAAGGACACGTGTGCAATCGTACAACGAGCACAAGGAACTCTCAGAGAAAACTTGAACTTATGCGACATTTTCACTGATCGACGTCGACTTAAACTTCGGTTCGACGTAAACAAATGATCGTAAAAAGTACGTTTTTGTACTCCTTACGTGATTTTATTTATATATATTTTTAATTAGCAAGTTGCATTAATTTGATTTAATTAAAAAAACCACTTGCAAGATATGGTGGGGATTTCATCACCCTTCCTTGGCATGAAAATCACTATTTTAACCGAGCGTTTGCATAACCCGATATTTCAATTTTAATTTAAAATTAAGTAGACGTTTTTAGGATATCATATTTTTCATAGGAAACCTCTTAGTGAGGCTAAAATTAAAATCTACTCCAAAGAGAACTTCCAAATAGTTTCATTTTAGGATTGATGATTTTTAATGAGTATTCGTACCGACCACTTATCTAGAGGTAAAATCGGAATTTGAGGTGATAATTGTAGTTGATCATCTTTTAAATTCTCCGTTGTTAAAGAGCAGGAGTTGTTTAATTAGGGAGAGACCCGTGTTGTCATCAATTAATCTGGAAAAAACTAGATTTAAAATTGAATTTTCCAGATTAATATTCAAACTTAAATCCATGGTTAAATCTATCAATTGATATCGGTGTGCACTATTATAACCATGGATTTAAGTTTGAAATTTGTGCTATGCGGTTATACTATCAAATTTATGATGTTTTGATGCTTAGTGCTGTCAAGTTTATTTATTGGAATGACCCACAACTATTTCGATTATTAGTTTATGGTAATGATAGTAATTGTCATGGGTTGGTATATTATTAATGTTTTTTTCTTTATTTTTTTTATAGTTAACATGTTTGTTAACTTTGGATGTTGGTAGAAAAATGAAGTTTACAGGTAATATCGTCATTTTACTTCTTTATTTTATTTTCTTTGTCCATGTTTTTATTTGAGTATACATTGAGGACAATATAAAATTTAGTTTTGTGAGTAAGAACGGTATTTTGTAAAAAAAAGTATAGATTTTTTTATCCAAAAATATTTCAATATAATTGAGTTTTGGAACGATTTCTTAAAATAGAATTAATTCACGTATCTCTTAACTCGTGGAATTTATTAGACATTAGCCATATAATATGATCGAAAATGGATATTGAGGCGAAAGTAAATAGCTTAATGAATAAATGTAGCGATTTTAACCCAGCGAGATTTCGTGTCATTCATCGTTTCTGAGAGATTTAAATCATTTCGAGTTAAAATAACTCAAACTTTCCTTCAGTGATAAATTTGTTGATCTTGAATTTTTTGTTTTGTTTCATTTCTGAAAAGAAAAGTCAAAATGTGAATCTTAAGTACTAGAAGTCTTAGTGAGTCATCTTGAGGCATAAAAAGAAAAACTTCACGAAACGTGAGAAATGAGATTAGGCCATCATTTTGAAAGTCAAAATTGAGCCTAAATTTTGATATTTTTATATTATTCCGTTACAAGTCCATTTTAGCCAAAAAGAAAATAAGTCTTTGTTGAAAATCCAAAGTCCTACCTAACTCCAACTTAGGGTTAAGTCCATAAAAAGAAGCCATACATGTATTGCTGAGAATATAAGGATAAAAGTATAACAACACTATAGTTTCACACGAAAGATAAGAAAGTAAAGAATATAACAAACAAGCACACTAAGAAATATTTTTTTATATATTCAGAACATGTTGTTCAACATTGTTAATACGCATGTTGAAATGGGATTATGTATTAAATCATTAAATAAAATATCACTAGTATTGGAATTATGGAACTAGAGGACTTATGTGACTATTTTGTAGAACTTGATTAAATGGACATGAATTGAATGGAATTGAAATCGTAGGATTAATTGTAGGATTATACTATCTACTTAAAATATAATTTATGCGGAGATTGCTCGTGTTAGTATTTTGACGTCTCGGGAATTTTAGAATTTTTGGAAGTAGTTGTACTTTCACTTGTTTTATAGGGTTCTTGGTAGCTATGAGACTAGTAGGTAGGCATTGTTGTTGTTGGTACTTTTTAGGTATGGGACTAGTGAGTGTGTGCTTGTACGGTTGAGTATTTTCCTGGGTGGGGGTATGTAGTACGCCGTTATGTTATTCCATTAGCTTAGATGTGAGACTAGGTGGTGATTTTTAATAGGTATTCTTCCTAGGTGATATATTATGTAATACTTATGGTTTGGTGAGCTTTAAGTATGGAACTAGGGATAATTTTTGATTGTGATTCCCGAATTAAGGATGGGGCTAATTGAGAATAAAGAGAACTTGATTAAACTTAATAATTAATGCCTAATATAATAAATGGGTATTAAAATATATTTTATGTCACCAATATGTTCAAGACTCACGATAATTGGGTCGGTTGACTATAGTGACGTAGTTATTTGTTTACGTCTCCAATATATGCAGAACTAAAGATAATTGAGTTGGCTGGCTATAGCGACGTGTGCGTGTGTTGGCGTCACCAATATATGAAGGGTAAATTATAATTGGGTTGTTTGGATATAGACGTGTCGTGCATGGAACATCACCAATATGTGCAGAGCCAACAAAATTGGGCTATTTGGCTATAGTGATGGGAATGGGTGTGACGTGTTGATAATTTTAGGCATGCCTCAATATGTGCAGGATCAATAGAAAGGTCGGCTGGCTATAGTAGTGCCGCTTTAATAATAATTGACTAATTACATTATATAAAGTTAATGGATTTAATATAATTAAATGTTGAAATAATATAATTAGACTTGGGTAATGGGGTAGCTTAACTATGTGTGTTTTTAGTATTATTCATATTACTCACATGTTTTTATATTGCATAATTTAAAATAATCCATTGTAATATTAATCTCGTATGATGCTTATGTCTGGATTCACGAATCCTAATTGGGAGGAGTAGCTGGTATTCATTCGGTGGGTTCTGACCCATTTATTTGACTAACATTTCAGATATAGCCGCTGGTGTAGCTACATAGGATGGATTAGAGATTCGTGGAGTGAAACTAGAGTTCTATTTTTATTCCTTTAGTAGTTTAGATTTTTTTATACCTTCATTTTATTTATGAGACAGTTATTTATGGATTTGGTGGACCATTCGGTTCCACACTTGTTTACGATTTCTTTTTAAGTTGGAGTTACAATTGGATTATTTCATTTAAGTATTAATCTATCTTTTATAATTGAGTTATATTTTGGAGTTAGCAGGGTGATGGAATTTCTTGTGTGGATATTTATATTCGTTGGATTAGTTTCATATTATATCTTGTGAAAAAAAGTTTTGAATCTTTCATTTTTTGTCACATGCGAAGGATGTTATTTTACTTTTGACGCTCGACGTAGTTTGGCAGCTAGGACTGGTCATCTCCAATGTCAAAATATGCGGGGTGTCACAGTTGGTTAAGTCTCGTAGATTTTGAGTCCGTTGTAGCTTCCGTATTACCTATCTTTGATTCTTTTTAATGATTTGTACTCTTTAGGTCTTTTCGAGTCTGATGTTGTTTGTTCTTGTCTTTTCAGATGGGGAACAATAGGAGATTTGGAGATATGAGAGACGGTTTGGTATTTAATCCCGCAAGGCAGGAGAGGAATTTTAAATTTCTTTTAGGTGCTGAAGAGTTAGCGGCTATCGTTCGTGTGGACATAATGGCTAGTATTGAGATAAGGAGATAGAGGTGGGGAAACCAAAGAGAGCAGCATCGAGGTACACCCACTTCAGTTTGGGACATGGTGAGGGCCATTTTCTACAAGGGACAATCCTCCCACTTTTGATGGGAGGTCTGACCCAACGATTTCTCACCAATGGAGGTGTGATATGGAGAGGCATTTGAGGATGTTGGATTACATGGATATATAAAAATAGATGTTAGCTACTTTTAAGTTAACTGGGAATGCGTTGTAGTGGTGGGAGAGTGTCACCTCATATGAGGATAGAGATCGTCTAAATTACGGAGACTTTTTGGTAAAATGTAATGATAAGTATTTTTCTTATTCGATTAGGAGTATGGAGAAGAAAGAGTTTACATATTTAGAATATGGTTCGAAGTCAGTTGCTGAGTATGAATATGAGTTCACAAATCTATCACTGTTTATATAAGAGGGGGTAAATACTGAGGAGAAGAATATGCTATATTTCATTAAGAGTTTGACGTAGTCGATTAAACAAATGGTTTTGGGGAATTCGACTTACACTATTTACACTCAGGTGGTGGATATCACATTATTGTTATGGCAAGATAAGATGAATTATCAAAAGAAGTTAGGTAAGAGGTTTAAGTCGAGTGGTCAAGATGAGACCGAGGCAGCTAGGGAGAACAAGGGTCGCAATGACCAACCGTGGAAGAGACAACAAGAAGTGTTGGATCAAAAAGTCTTTCAATAAGAAAATGGTGTCCCACAGGGCCCTCAGGGACCGGGGCAGGGAAAAAAGGGTGAGCGAGCGCCAAATAGACATTCTAGACCTTTCAGGGGTACATGTTTCATTTGTTGAGATATAAGGCATCGGACTTTCAAGTGTCCGAAGGTGTAGGGCCAAGGGCCTCTAGAACCAGGAGCACTAGGTGCATAGTGAGCGCCAACACCACCAGCGGTGAGTATGCACATACTGGTTATGCCGAGGGTGTATGGACTTCCTATATTAGGACCTTAGGCTAGGTAGGCTCAAAAGGAGCCAAATCTCAGCTAATGGGATATCATGGTACATTTTATTTTTATAGTTATGTTTATATATCTAGTTAAGATATACACTATACTTTTGTTCATGGGGTAGGTGCGTATAGGATTGGGTGTATGGTTGCCCAATCGTGACATTCGACGGGTAGGCATATATAAGCCTCATTTTATTTGCGTGCCTTTGCGTTTTACGTATACGTTTCATTGAATTTTGAGGATGAAATTCCTATATTAGTGGGGAGAATGTAACACCCCATGATGTTTTGACCACAACAAATACATCTTTCTATAAATCGAAAACCCATTTTTTTATTTTAATTAATTATTTTTGGTATTTAAAAATGTTAGTTTTTATATATAAGAAATCATATTTTAATTGGAATTTAATTTGGGAGAAAAATCAGAAATTTCAAAGTTTTAATTTAAACTGGCAGGCTTAGACTCTACTTTTAGGTGCCAAATCTATTCGAACCGGGGGAAAATTGCGGGATGGGATGCTTTTAAGAATTTGTGTTGGTTTAAAACTCTTTTAATATATTAAAAAGGCTCGGGTTTAGATTTTTCAAACACTTTAAACTCATTTTAAAATGAATAGCCTCCCAAATTATTCTCTCATCTCTTGCACAGAACTAAACCCCATTAAAAACAAGTTTCAACTCAAATCTTGAAGATCCAAATCAAGTTTTCTCAAGATCAACCAATAACGAATCTTTGTTATTTTCACGAGAGGATAACAATCATATAATCAGAATTTTTAAACGAATTCTTATCAGGCATGGATACTTATATTGTTTCCCTTAAGTGTTAAATATTGTAAATTTTGTCTAAACTTTAATTAATCATGTTTTCTTAAAATCAATTAGGAAGTTTAATTAGGTAAAGTGACTATAAATTTGGTCTGTTTTTATTCAATCTAAAAATATGATTTAAGACTTGAAGCAATCGTATGTTTAGATTAGTGTTTGGATTACGGAAGATTTGTGGGACGAATCGCATGTTAAAATTAAAATATGAACTTGAAATACCGTTTTGACTTATAAATCATGATTTGATATGTATATGTGTAGAACGAAAATTATTATTGTGTAACATTGTTAATACACATGTTGGAGCGGGATCATATGATAAATAATTAAAATGTCACTATTATTAGAATTATGGAATTGGACGACTCATGTGACTATTTGGTAAAACTTAATTATTACATGATTAAATGGATGTGAATTGAATGGAATTGAAGTCGTAAGATTAATTGGAGGATTATAATGTTTAATTAAAACTATAATTTACGTGGAGATTGTTCGTGTTAATATTTTGACGTTACGGGAACATTGGGAATTTTAGAAGTAGTTGTACTTTCACTTATTTTATATGTTGTTTACTCGGTATCGAACTAGCAGTTAGGCATTATTGTTCATGATTGGGTATTTTCTTGGGTGGGGTTAGGTACTATGCCATTACATTCTCCCGTTAGCTTAGATGCGAGGCTAGGTGGTGATTTTTTCTAGGTATTATTCCTAAGTTATAGATTATATAATACTTATGGTTGGGACTAGGGATGGTTTTTGGTTGTGTTACCCAAATTAAAGGTGTGGCTAATTGAGAATAAATAGAACTTGATTACAATTAATAATTAATTCCTAAGATAATAAATGGGTATTAAAATGGATTTGGCATTACCAGTATGTGCATGACTAACGATGATTGAACCGACTTGCTATATTGACGTGGGTGTTTATTTGCATCGCCAATACCTACAGAACTAACGATAATTGGGTTAGTTAGATAAAACGACGTGGGTGTGTGTTGGCATCACCAATATGTGTAGGGCTGACGATAATTGGGCTGTTTGGCTATAGTGACTTGTCGTGCATAGAGCATCACCACTAGGTGTAGGGATAACAAAATTAGACCATCTGGTTATAGTGATGGGAATGGGTGTGACATGTGTAGGGGGTCTTGAAGATAATCGCGATATTAGAGATAATCCCCCCCAGCTAATACAACAGACTCAAGGGATTAAGGCAGCGAGGCGGGTCAAGAGAGGCAACTCAGCGTAGCAGCTCAAGCGAGGCAGCTCACCATGGCAACCCATGTAGATCTTCTAGTGATGAAACTAGCCAAGAGTTCTCATCCTTTAGCTTTATTGATTTACTTAGTCATGTTGTATCTTTTGTTTATATTGACTATGGGCTGTAACGATTATAATGATTATTCAGTGTGAGGTAAAATGGTACTCATGAGAGACCAGTCCTGGCAGGGCCTCAGAGAGCTTTCATGCTCTATCAAATGACCTCGCCATGTGAACTTCAGAGGGACTTGGTTTGGAGGATTTATAAGTGAGGCACCGTTGGGACTTGTCCTGACCATCTTAGATAAAAGGGTAAAACACCAAAAGACCTTTAGGCTTGTTTTAAGTTATGAAACACTTGTGCCTTTTACTTAATGTCACATCTACTTTAGGTGATGTCACTAGCTAGCTAAGCAATGTCAAATATGCACTTGAGTAAACCACTGTGGTATTTGGGGCTATCAGACAATTGGTGAGCTAACTCTGTGGTGATAGCCACCTGACTCACAACGGTTAGGCAAAAGGCATGTCTTGGCATTTAATGTTTATGACATGGATCTCACTAGTTCATTAGGCATTTAATGTTTGTGACATAAAGTATGAGGGATGTCTTTCCCAACTATAAAGACTGAGGCACCTCGGGAGTGGTGTGTGTGGGTGTGAGGGGGGTATTTATGTGCCTCAACCACTTCTTAGGAAGGAGGTTGTTCTTTCAGAGTTATTACTAGAGAGTTATTAGAGAGAAGAGACATCAGACAGAGATTGATTGCGAACCAAAGTTTTACTCACCCACTTTTGTCATTTATTAGGAAGATTTTAATATCCACCAACTAGAGATTTTTGAGTGTTGATGTTTTTGGCTACCTGCCAAGGTGTATCTAGGGTGCTCACTCCTCTCTCCCTCTAAAGTAGTTACTTTCGAGTTCATTGTTATCTTCTGAGTCATACACGAGAGATTTATGAGTTCAAACTGAGTTTATCTCCACTGGGTTGTGATTGTGTGTCATGTAATTAATCAGGAGTGTTCTTAGTTAACTTGTCATTTCTATACTCAAAAGCGGTTACGCCTCCATCTAATCTAAACTACCCTCGTACATTTTGCGACTATGCTGGGGAGGTATTCTTCTAGAAGTATGGCTCAGGGTAATGTCAACCATTCAATAGACTTTGATGCTATTCAATGCTAAAAAGAGCAAGCTGCGAGAGAGCTTGAGGTAGCTAGGGATGGGGTCTCACGAGATGGGGCCCCTCGGGTGGATGTACCTCCAGTTCAAATGACAATGGGTGTCCCAGGGATAACGTAAGCTTCTACGAGCACTGAGATGGGGCCAACCCAGGTGGCCTTCCTCATGACTAAGTTTTATGAGTTTTTGCAGACCCCCGTTACTTCAACGGTGTTAGGGGTTTTTGATGCCAGTTCTTTCGTGATGCCAATAGTGGCTCCGGTAGCCCCAACAAGCCCAGCCCCAACGGGCTATGCTCCCTCGAACACAGTACCCACTCTTGTTCTAATGGTGGGTGCCCTAGGGGTGACGGGAGTTCCACCCGTTGGGATTACTCCAGGTGCAGCGAGTGTCCCACTAGTGGTCCCTCTGGAGTTTCCCCCAATGATTTAGAATACACTAGCATCTGCTTTAGAGGAGATGAGGAAAGAAATGCATAAGGAGATGCTGCAGATGATAACAGCTTCCTCGCAATCGAGCAATGAGGTAGCATCAGTATATGATGATTTTTGCACTCCTTATCCCCAGGAGTACAACAATGAGCCTTACCCAAAGGACTACATCCCTCCCATTTTTGAGAAATACACTGGGAAAGGGGGGAACCTAAAGGAGCACATCAAACATTTCATCGAACAATTGGGAGCTCACTGCAACAATAAGAAATTCAGGTTGAGGGAGTTCTCAAAATCCCTAATCGATAAAGCTTATACATGGTACTCTCACTTGGCACCAAAGAGTGTTTAAATGTGGGAAGAGATGCATGTTTTATTTATCTAGAAGTTCTTTCTGGTAGAAGATGAGTTTACATTAATGCAATTGGGTAGGGAGAAGCAATGGCTGGGAGAAGATGTGGTGGCTTATGTTTGAAGATTTATGGAGCGGTCCCTTGACGTGAGGGAAGAAGACAAAGAGTCCAACTGTTATAACTCTGCACTGAGGGTTTGCTCCTGGAGTATATCTGTCACCTGATTAATGAAATTCGCGAAGGGACTTTCGTAATATTTCTAAAAGCAGCAAGAAATATATCATTGGTGATTCGAACAAATCTTGTTTTCGTACCACTGGTGTTCAGACAGTCGGGGCCACCCATTGCAGCACGTGGTCAGCCCCCATGAGTGGGATACGTCGATGGAGGTGAAGGAGGCAAACAACCGAAGAAGGATAATAAGAGAAAGTTTAGGAGAGATAGGGAAGACCCACTATCGCTACCTTACGCAGTTGAAAAGGCTGTTAGCTGTTACAATACCATGGTTAAAGGAGGAACGATGTATGAACCTAAGGGCTTCCCCACCGTGGAGCCAGATGCCTTAACGAGAGCGGATCCTAAGTATTGTCAGATCCATCGAAAGGTGGGTCATCCAACGGAGGCTTATTTCACGCAGAGAAAGATTATCAGCAAGCATATGAAGACATAGACTTTGCAGATCCCTCAAGAGAACAATATGAACTTTAACCCTCTACCACCGCATGGGGCAAACCTAGTGATTGCCTATGATGAGGAGGTTGAATGATAGACGAGGGAACTTGAGTTCCAATAGGAGAAGTTTAAATATGCCTTACAAGACTAAACAATGGGCATGATCAAAGTTATCATTGCTTATGATGAGCTAAGCGCGAGGGATAGGGATGAGGTATACCACCTAGAAGGAGAAGAAGCAAACCAAAGTTGGGAGTTCCATGCTGTTTCGATATTGCCCAAGTTCTCATGGTTTTACGATCAAGTGGGTATGCCAAAGGAAAGTCATTTGGACATAACACAGGAAATTCTAGATATCACAAGGGAAAATAAGGTAACCTCATTGAGATGGAAAGGGCCCATGGCCAGACTGGTGAGAAGTTCCTGTTCGAAGTAACTTTTAGTGATGTCGATAGGGCTATGAGATTCCCACATAATAGGCCCCTGTACATAACGACAAACATCAATGGGGGTAAGCTTTGCAAGGGCCTTGATGGATGGAGGTGCATCGATAAACATCATGCCTATTAGTTCCTTCTGGATAACCAACATTCTGGAGGAAAGACTAATACTAATGCCCTTTATGATTTCTGGCTATGATAATCAATCATCCAAGTATATCGGGTACGTGAATGTGGGGATTGTGATGGGAAACCTTACTTCACACATAAAGTTCCATGTGATTGAGAGTACTACTTCCTACCACCTACTGATTGGAAGAGTATGGATGTACAACCAGGGTCTGGTCCCTTCGACGTGTCACCAATGCACAACGGCAAATGTTAGAGGGACTGAGAACGTTATACGGGCCACGAAGAAACCTTTTACCACTGAAGAAGCTCATTTGGTAGATGCATCCTTTTACACAGAGTTGGAGGAAGGTACCAAGGTGCTAACAAGAAGGATGAAAGGATCAAGAGTTCCCTCTATCAGGGAAAGTATGGGGCGTGTGAATGGCCAAGGTAATGAAGGAACAAAGGTAAAGGTAATAACGAAATAAGTTCACTTAGCTAGTCCCAAGAAGCAAAATCTATCGAAGTAACTTAGAGACATGATGAGGCCCAGAATGGATCTGATAGATCATGAGGCCCAATGACAGAGTGTATTGAGTAGATTTTTAGGGAAGAAGTTGGCTGAAGCTTCAAGGGAAAGGAAAAGAAAGGTTGTCATAACTATGAGCAGATAGTGCAAGAAAAAGATTACTAAGGATGGAAGAATGATCTACCTTTTATAAGGGTGTGAGCGGGCAGCTGAAGAAGCTGATTTAGAGGCTGACCCGATATATGAGTGTGTCTTGAAAGACCAGCAAGGGCAGTGCATGGTCATCGATAACTCAAATATATAGGAGTTTATGGAGGACATAACCGAAGAACCAGACTATATGATGGATCGTCCGAAACCCCAGGTGCAAGATTTGGAGCAATTGAATCTGACCAAAGATGGATAAGATGTAAGGCCTATCTTCATTTCGAAGGATTCGAGCATAGCGAAGAAAGAATCCTTGATTGAGTTAATTCAGGAATTCAGGGATGCCTTTGCGTGGAAGTACACATAGATGGAAGGGTTGGACGAAGAGGTTGGTTGCCACAAACTGAATGTTATGCCTTCAGCCATACCGGTGAAGCAAGCCACAAGAACATACAAGCCAGATCTGGATTTAAAGATCAAGAAGAAGGTCCAACGATTGCTAGCAGCAGGGTTTATAGAGCCGATCCAATATCCACTATGGATTTTAAGTATCGTCCTAGTAGGAAAGAAGGATAAAAATAAAATAAGGATCTGTGTGGACTTCAGGGATCTGAACATAGCTTTCCCAAAAGATGAGTTCCCTCTACCCTCCATCGATAGCCTCATTGATGCAACGGATGGTCATTAAATGTATAATTTCATGGATGGGTATGTGGGATACAACCAGATCAAGATGGATCGTATTAACACAGAGAAAATAATATTCAGAACCCTGTTAGGCAATTTCATCTACAAGGTGATGCCGTTTGGATTAAAGAATGTCGGGGCAACATATCAAAGGAAAATGCTGACCATTTTTCATGATTTTGTCCACAAATTCCTAGAGTTCTATGTAGATGATTTGGTCATCAAATCAAAGAAGGAAGAGTCCCATCTAGACGACCTGATAAGGGTGTTCGTTCGCTGCAGAAAATACAAGCTGAAGATGAACCCATTAAAGTGTTCTTTCAGGGTCACAAGTGGGAAGTTCCTAGGGTTCGTGGTGGATCATCGGGGAGTAAAGATGGACTAGGATAAGCAGCGAGCTATCCTGGAAATGTCGTGTCCAAAAATAAGGAAAGAGCTCAAAAGTTTCCTCAGTAAAATCTCCTACCTCAGAAGATTTATGCCGGGACTAATCGAGATGACTCACCCATTAATGGAGCTACTACGGAAGGGCATGAAGTTCAAGTGGGAGGAAGATCATCAGGAATATTTGATGAGGTTGAAGAAGCTGCTGACCTCTCCACAGATAATGATCCCTCAAAAGCTTGAAATACCGTTGCAGCTTTACCTTACGTCTACCACCAGGTCCATCGGAGGACTCTTAGAACAGGAAGTTGATGGGCGAGAAAGGTGTGTTTACTACTTGAGTAGAATCATACATGGACCAGAGACAAGGTACAGAAGTGTAAAAAGTTACTATTTAGCCTTAGTTTTCTTAGCACAAAAACTTAGACATTATATGGTATCTTTCACGATTCACATTGTGACAAGATGTGGTCAAATTAAGTTTTTGCTAGCAAGAACTATTTTAATTGGGAGAGCAACTAGGTGGTTCCTTATCCTCTCAGAATATGACTTAAAGTGCATGGTTCCTCGCACCATCAAAAGCTAGGCATATGCAGACTTGTTGGCAATCTTCTCATCCGGAGTATCTCAGCCACCTTGAGAGAACATCCTGGGGGATAACTTGCAGGCAAACTTTCTGTAGTCTGACCTTGAAGAATGGACGATGAAATTCGATGGTTCTTTGGCAGAAACGAAAGGTGGGGCAAGAGTTATTTTCTCTAAAGGAAAGGAGGAATTTTTCCTTTCCTATAAATTGGATTTCCCTTTCTCCAATAACAAAGAAGAGTATGAGGTGTTAGTACTTGGGCTACTAGAGGCCCTTCCAAGGGGTATCCATTAACTGTGTATCAAAGGTGATTTAAACTTGGTAGTTCAACAAGTGAATGGGGAGTATGCATTGAAGCACCTCAGTCTAATGCCCTATAGAATGATCATCCAACGACTGATTAACCAGTTCCATCAGGTCAAGATAAGAAGACACCATAGAATGATGAATCGGCATTGTGCAAAAGCTGATTATGAACATCGATACATCTATTGTGGTGATCCAATGAAGAACAACCTCATTGGTGGTACAGTCAATCCTACATATGGAGGGTGATTTCGATTGGAGAGGCAAGATAAAAAAATAACTAGAGTCCGGGGTAGGCGAGATGGAACTGAGAGAGCTGGGACAGTACTTCGTCAATCATGGAAACCTATACTTCAGGAACGTGGGGGGATAGTTATCAAGATGTGTTGGCCTAGAAGAGGCAGAACAAAGATTGAGGAAGACACATGAGAGCTAATGCGAAACAATAGAGATCTCTTTGTACAGGAGAATACAAATGGAAGGATATTTTTAGCCAATAATGAAAGAAGACGCAGTTGAGTTGCAACAGAGGTGTGATAAGTGCCAACTCTTTTTTCAGGCAACTGAATGTCACTTCGTTGAGACTCAAACAGACTGGAGGCAGACTTACATTGACTTCATCAAAGAATAAGTTATTCTTATGGCAAAAATAGATGCTATGGGACTCAAATGGAGGTCCCCACGATTCCATGTCCAAGATGAACAGTTCTATCGGGGAGGATACTTCAACAGGACGTTGAGATGCTTCATGAAAGAGGAGGCAACTGAAGTGTTGAAACAAGCTCACAATCCAGCTCACATCGGAGGGGCTAAACTATATGATCAAGTAATTACCTTGGGGTATTATCGGCCAACTCTGGAGAAGGTCTCTGTTGAGTTTGTGCGAAAGTTCAAGGTGTGCCAGCTGCATGGGAATATGATCCATGCTCCTTCGGTGGTTCTACAATCTTTGGCCACTCCTTATTTATTCCACACTTGGGCGTTTAGCCTGGTAGGAGTGATACATCCTTCTTCAAGAGGAAAGATCTGGATATTGGCGGCAATGAAGTTCTTTACAAAGTGAGCCGAAACGATACCTCTCAGAAGAGCAACGACGGGCGTGGTGGCTAACTTTATCAGATAATACACGATTTATCATTTTGGCATCTCTAAAGTCATCCTCTTCGATAATGGAACCCCCTTGGTAATGATGCTTACTAACAGATACTCCATTGTCCATCATACTTCAACGGTGGCATATCCTAAGGGAAACGGGCAAGATGAAGCGACTAATAAGACCTTGGTCAATATTTTGGCCAAAACGATGGAAGATTTTCCAAGATCGTGGGATAACAAGATCCCAGCAGTGCTGTGGGCCTACCGAACGTCCAAGAGAAAATGCACAAGATACACGCCCTTTTCCTTTATGTACGGAGCTGAAGCAATCATGCCAGTAGAGTTGGAAGTTCCTTTCGCTCGTTATGCCCTATGAAGCAGCATGCTCCCTCATAGTAGAGACGTACAGTTGGAGGCGTTGGATGAGCACAAAGATAATGTGATGCAACACTTCTAAATGTACATGTAGTAGCTCTCAAGAGCATACGATAACTTGATGAGACCAAGTAAGTTCGTTGAAGGAGACCTCGTTTTGAAAGCCGTGGTGAAGCACATCAGAGGGCTTCCTTTACCTAAGTTTGCAGCGAATTAGAAGGGACCTTTCATTGTGAAGGAGGCTCACGATTCAGGCTACTGTTTAATCTCTAAGATAGAAGAAGATAAACCATTCAAGATTAATAACAAATGGTTGAAGGTCTATCATGTATAAGCGAGTAACATTGGAATAATGATGTATCTAGTTTTCATGAATATACATGTCATTTTTGAAGTTATATTATTTATTGCAACTAGAGTGCGATGGAAAATTGCAAAACTTTATCTTATGCAAGTAGTTATTGATAAGAAGTTTTTTTGTGTACGGTCGTTGTCTTCAAAAGCCACTCTCAAAATTCCCTTGAATACCTACAAAACTTGTCTAAAAATAACTTGTATTGTGGTAAGTACGGATATCAATCCAACTCTCAATGGTGAAACAATTGACGTGAAAACTTGCAATCCAATTTTTTAATTAAAATCTTTTTTTAAAAATTTTTAAAACAATTTCAAGGAAAAAGTTAACTAATGCTAAAATTATAACTATGACTAAATAACGGAAAAAGAATGTGCAACTGAGTGTGAAATATGTGAGAAGGTTAAGAGATGAGATTACACTGCATTTTTATTATTTTAATTTCTCAATTTATTAATGTGAAATATTTCGAGATAATATTAAATCAATAATCTAACTCTCGTTAAAATTATAAATTTAATAAAATATTTTTCAGAAAATTAATTTAAAAATGTCACACAATGAAAAATTAGGAATTATACTATTTTCAGAAAATTACCCACTAGGATCAATTTAACGAAAACATTATCAATCCTCAAATTTCAGCATCGAATTAATATTCAAATATCGAAAAAATCTATCTCTAGTTCGATTCCTAAATTCAAACATTAATTTGTTCAATTAATTTACTAACTCTCGTTACATAAATTAATTGGTGATAGTTAAAAATTAATTTACCTAGAATTATAAAATTAATGAAAAAAATTTAATTAAATTAACATCATTCGCAGTGCATTCCACCCCTTGAACGGGGTGTTTAGCCAAACATTCTCATGTGTACATAAACAACAATAAATAATATGTCAAGAAGGAAATAAATTGAAAAGAAAATGTAGAAATACAATACGCAATTTTTTCCTCACAAATTTGTCTTTAAATGCACCTTGACATGCGTTCCAACTTCTTCACAATCTTCAGCACTTGATTACAAAAAGAACACTAAAAACTAAACCTAAAAATTATTCTAAAGCTAAACTAATTTTTTTTGTATTTTTCTAAATTTTTTTCATGACCCTAAACTGTACACAGTTTTTATCTCTCTTGCGTCTCTTTTTTTTTTCTGCGTGAGAGTCCCCCTTTTTAAAAGTGAGCATATGCCTTTTTTTATATCCCATGATATTGGTGTTTGTTGGGAGATTTTGTTGGGATTTTTTTTATTTGGTTAAAGAATGTTTGGGTTTATCTTTAGAAGCATGGCAGGTGGCTCGAGATTGGTGTCCGGGTTTTGGTGTTTCGGGTCATGGAAGTTGAGTCCGGGTTTGTAGTTTCTGGGGCAGCAGGTTGCAGGAGTTGGAGGTGGATTATGAGTTTGTGTTTGTAGTGGGCAGTGGGTTCAGGTTATGGCGGGGTAAGGGCTGCGACACTGGTGGGTCGCCAGCAGTTTTGTTGTGGAATAATTATTACAAAAATAATATGTGGAATAATTATTCCTCGCCTTTGGACGCCCTCTATCTACCTTGTTCGATTTTCCTATTTGCTTTTTTTAAAGGAATAATTATTACAAAAATAATATGGTGTCAAAATGCACCCAAATAAATACAAAGCTTCAAAAATCCTATACAACCAGTCTAAGGAGGGATAAGAAGGAATATCTACAACTAAAAAGAAAAAATAGAAAAAAAATTACAAGTCTTCAATATTGCTTCCAGGCCAAGAAAGCGATAACGACGCCATTTGATAAGTACCTTTTTACGTATGGTCGTTATCTTCAAAAGTCACTCTCAAAATTCCCTTGAGTACCTACAAAACTTGTCTAAAAATAACTCATATTGCGGTAAGTACGGGTATCAATCCAACTCTCAATGGTGAAACAATTAACGTGAAAACTTGCAATCCAATTTTTTAATTAAAATCTTTTTTTTTTATTTTATTTTTAAAACAATTTCAAGGAAAAAGTTAACTAATGGTAAAATTATAATTATGACTAAATAACGGAAAAAGGATGTGCAACTGAGTGTGAAGTATGTAAGAAGATTAAGAGATGTGATTACACTGCATTTTTAATTATTTTAATTTCTCAATTTATTAATGTGAAATATTTTGAGATAATATTAAATCAATAATCTAACTCTCGTTAAAATTATAAATTTAATAAAATTTTTTTCAAAAAATAAATTTAAAAATATCACACAATGAAAAATTAGGAATTATACTATTTTCAGAAAATTACCCGTTAGGATCAATTTAACGAAAACAATATCAATCCTTAAATTTCAACACCGAATTAATTTTCAAATATCGGAAAAACCTATCTCTAGTTTGATTCCTAAATTCAAACATTAATTTTTTTAATTAATTTACTAACTCTCGTTACATAAATTAATTGGTGACAGTTAAAAATTAATTTACCCAGAAATATAAAATAATGAAACCAGTTAATTAAATCAACATCATTTGCTGTGCATCCCACCCCTTGAACGGGATGTTTAGCCAAACATTCTCATGTGTGCATAAACGACAATAAATAATATGTCAAGAAGGAAATAAAGTGAAAAGGGAATGTAGAAATATAATATGCAATTTTTTTTTGGATCAAATACCAAAAAGTCCCTCAAACATTTTGTAATACACACTTAGTCCAAGCCTTTTATTTTGTACCAGAAATTCCCTTATTCTCTTATCTTGAAAAGTCCGCGCCAGTGGCATGGTAAAACCTTTTTGACACGGTGAATGACTTTTTGGTATAAAATAAAAAGAATTGGACTAAACGTGTATTGAAAAAGTTCGAGGGACTATTTGGTATATGCCCCATTTTTTTCCCACAAATTTGTCTTGAAATGCACCTTGACATGCGTCCCAACTTCTTCACAATTTCCAGCACTTGATTACAAAAAGAACACTAAAAACTAAACCTAAAAATTATTCTAAAGCTAAACTATTTTTTTTTTGTATTTTTCTGAATTTTTTTCATGACCCTAAACTGTACATAGTATACACATTTTTTCTCTCTCTCGCGTCTCTTTTTTTTTTTTTTTTTTTTTTCTGTGTGAGAGTCCCCCTTTTTAAAAGTGAGCAGATGCCTTTTTTTATAACCCATGATGTTGGTGTTTGTTGGGATATTTTGTTGGGATTTCTTTTTGTTTGATTAAAGAATGTTTGGGTTTATCTTTAGAAGCACGATAGGTGGCTCGAGATTGGTGTCCGAGTTTTGGTGTTTCGGGTCATGGAAGTTCAGTCCGAATTTGTAGTTTCTGGGGCAGCAGGTCGCGGGAGTTAGAGGTGGATTCCGAGTTTGTGTTTGTAGTGGGAAATGGGTTCGGGTTATGGCGGGGCAAGGGCTGCAACACTGGTGGGTCGCCGGCTGTTTTGTTGTGGTTTCGGGTAGCTGGGCGATGGGTATAAGGTCGGAGGTAAGTAGGAGGTTTTAATTTCGAGATTAAACCGAGTAGGGATAGAATCGAGTTTTGGGTACGGGTTATGTCAGATTTTTGGGTATTTGGTTTTATGAGAGAGAGAGAGATGTGGGTTAGAGTGGGTATGGAGGGGAGAGAGAGAGGTATAAGGATGGAGGTTTTGGATATGAAGGTGAAAGGGGTTTGTTGTAATGGAGGTAGGAGAAGAGTGGGTTGGTGGAGAAGATGAAGGTGAGGTTTATTGTATGTGTGAGGGAGTAGGAGAGTGTGTGAGGGTGAGGAGTAGTTTAGATGTGGTGTATGTAGGTTAGTTAGGTGTGAGTGGATTAAATGTGTGCATTTAAGTTGTGAGACCCTAAGAATAACACAACTATTTTTTTTTTTATAAAACTAACAAAACTAAAAATCTAAAAATAAAATGCTACTCTAAAAATAAAATAAAGACTCAAATAAAAAAAAGAAACAAAAAAGAAAAAAAAATCTAAAAACTAAAATCCTAAAAATGTAAGATCTAAAAAATTAAAAATAAATGAAATCCTAAGAATTAATCCTAATAAAAAAAATAAAAAATAAAATAAAAATAAAAAAAAATAAAAAAAAAAATAAAAAAAAAATAAAAAAATAAAAATAAAAATAAAAATAAAAATAAAAATAAAAATAAAAATAAAAATAAAAATAAAAATAAAAATAAAAATAAAAATAAAAATAAAAATAAAAATAAAAATAAAAATAAAAATAAAAATACACTAATAAAAATAAAATATAATAATATGAAAATGAATTCTAAAAATCCTAAATAAATCTAAAATAAATCCTAAAAATAAAACGACTCAAGATAAAAATATAAGAAATTCTAAAAAGGCACTACTCAACACACACCGGGCTCGGGGTATGGACTGGGCTTGGTTTAGGCTTAAATTTGGTTCGGGACAAGGTTCGGGACATCAAAACTCTTCTGGGCAAGCTCAATGTTGACTCAAACTTCGCGGTCTCCTTTGATTTCTTCGATGCAAGCTTTTAACCGCTATTGTGTCGCAATTAACTTGATTTAGCACATTTGATACCGCGACTGCGTATTGACCTGCAAAGTGATAGAATACGAACATAAGGCAATTTTTAATTAAAACGAGTGATGAAAATGCTTCTATTCGGGGTAAAAAATAGACACTTTTGGGTGCTTATCACACCACCCCCAAACAAAATATTGCTTGTCCTCGAGCAAAAATTAGAGAGAAAATAGAGATAAGTGACCAAACGTGTGCCACTTTCGCAGGCACTGGAGATTGCACTTAGCATGTGCAACAAACTGTAAAACCTATAGGTTGCCCTAGAGGACGAGTGGTGTCTCGTGAGGGTTTGTAGTGAATGCACCCACAAAATTCAAAAGTTTATTGAATGCAATATCTGAGTAGATGATGAAACGCTATACAACCTAACTTAAAAGAACATCAAGGAACACCGTATTCAGCTATCAAAATGAGATATAAAATTACTTCATACCGAAAGCGTAATCCTTCCTAAAACTTAGCGTGTGATAGTGTGAAATAATCTTAAGTATCATTAGAGTAATTTCTAGATTGCCTTTTTAAGAATCAAGGCTTTGACTTCAATTCTCACTGGATATATTTTTCTGAATCGAACTCTCTGAGAATTGGGTTAGTGTATCTCTCTATTGTGTGAGGAGGTGAGTAAATGTAAACAAATTCAAACGTCTCACACACTTTATAGAAAATGTCGGATACATGAAAGAAAATTGATCTCATGAAGGAATGCTAACCACTATGTTGAGAATGCCGAGTTATTGACCATATAGTCTTCTCGTTTGCCCGAAAACTTTACCAAGGGTGAAAATAGTGTTTATGTAAGGTATGAGGGGAAAATGAAATGAAGAAGATGAATGATAGGATTTTTGAGAGGAGTGTGACACACTTTGAATAACTAATGTCTTCATTTTTTGAATTTATGATCGCATGCTTTCTGTTTCATCTTTTCTATATTTTTTTTCTTTCTTTTGCTCATTTTTCTATTATTTTTTTTCTTTTTTTTTTATTGCGATACATTTTTCTTTTCATAACACAAATGAAGACAATTTACATTGATAATTTCAAACAGTCTTTTTCTCAGAAATTATGGTAGTGATGGGAACTGATATGTGGATAGTATCTGGGATATATATGGATAAGGAAAATATGGAAAATGGGTGAATGATAATGTGGTAAGTGTATGGTAAAATCGATTTAGTGCTCGGGACAAACTACAAGACACATGTTTCTTACAACTCGAAAGTTAATTTCATTCTTAGTGATTAAGCCGAATTTGAAAAAATGATGAGACCATGCAACGACTAAATGTGGTACCCAAAGAAATCAACTCGTGACTCGGAGATACGTAAAAACCCTAAAAAAGGTGAAAATCTCAATTCTCAAATCTCACGGGTTTAAGTCGCCACTAGTGATCTTTTAAGGCTCTCTTGAGAATATAATTACTCCTTTAACTTTTGATTGTAAACGTGATAGTGTAAAATTGTCGAGTTTAGGAATTCATAGTGCAAATACGCTTTAAGAGGTATTTATTTAATTTTATGATAAAAAGTGTAAATTTAGGGTCAAATACGGGTATTCCGAGATTTCTAAAAGAGGGATGATAGACAATTCATGTCATAAAAAAAATAAATTTAACTGCACAAAATGTTTAAAATCACTTGTTTCTGAAAATGTTCAAAAGAGGAACGGTTTTGATAAATTTCCCACCCCTAAACAAAAAAGAACAGCGTCCTCGATGTTTAACACTATATATAAAAATTGAGAAGCACAAGGGAGGAAAGATATTACCATAGTGAACCGTTAATGAAAATGTATCGCATGAGGGAGCAAATATTAAACCTGAAGAACAGATGCAACACAAAAATATGTACAAGTCTAAAAAGCATGTGAAAATCATTGGGTGGTGTGAAACACTACCCCCAAATAGGATAAGACTCATACTCAGAAACAATAAACGATGGCCTGCCTCCCGGTAGCGCTAAGTTTAACGTCTTCAGTCAGACCGAACCGTTCTCACCCTAAAGATAAGATCGATGAAAGTGCGGGGTGACAGAAAAATTGGGTGATGATAATCACCCCAATACAAGACTGAAGCGTCAATATTGTGAGATAAACGCTAAAAGAAGTCAATGCACTTGTATGGAAAAGTACATCATTCGATGAAAAGCATCGGTGGACCAGGGGCGGGTGGATATCAAGGAAGGATGAGAAAGGCAGGAGAGAATAAGCATCGAGCATGGGCCTTATTGAGCATAAATGTGAGGGCAACAAGGGCCCTATAAGAATGGTGCTCCAATTGGATAGGGAGGCAAAATGGTTTAGAAATAATAATGGGGTGGGACTAAGAGAAAGTGCACGACCGTTCTATAAATGTACGGTGATAATGGTCGTGCCGTGACACGCCAGGGAGCTGTCGATGGGAAAAATCAACATTACAAGAAAGTGGTGTGCATAAAGTAACAAGCTCAGAGTCACGTATGGGTAGAGTAGCATACATAATCACATGGATGGTGGGGCCGATGAAAAGTGCACAAATGGGATCGTGGAGCACTAGGGTGGATAGTGGGTGTAGGTGAGGACCTAAATGCTTAAATGTGAATAGGGAACGTATAAGAGCAAGGTCCGAATCAAGTGGTAGGGTGGTATGGACAATGTATGGGTCGGGTGGGATAAACGGTGGGGGAAGGTGATCTAACTCACGAGTAGGAGAGACACACTCCTCATGATACTCAGAGTGATCCTCAAGGGCACTCGTAGGAGGAGGTGTGAAATTGAACGAGGGAGTGATCAACTTAGCCACCCAAAAGTCACCATCCGAAGTGCTAGAAAAATGTAACGAGGCATCCAAATCTGAGGTAGGATAATCAACATTAGAATGTGACTCTGCGGGAGCCAAGCAGGGTGGGACAGGATCAATATCCATAGAGGTAGAAACCATCTCGGATTCAATCTCAAGACAGTGGGAAGCACTCGCAGCCGGAGCTAACCTGTAAGGAAGTGTTGCCTAAGGGACACACATAAAAGGATCAAAAGGTATAGACTCGGGCATAAATAGGGAAGTTGTGGAAGGGGAAAGGAAAACCTCAATGGTGGGTTTAAGGGGATAGGGCGGTGTGGGATTAGTCTCACAATCAATGGATACGTCAACACAATTATCAACTTGGGGCTCGGACCACTGGGTGGTCTTAATGTCGAGATTCTGAGGAAGATAAGGTTGGTCACACTCAAAATCAGTGGCACAAGACGACACATCATCGGCCCACACGGGTGCAACAATGGGTTGACTTGGGGTGAAATCCGACTCGTTTGCACACTCAAATGCAGTAAACCTGTGTTCAAGCCGTTGAAGGGCTTCATTTTGAGATTAAAGAGTGTGCGCGAACTTTTGTAAGAGACGCTCGATAGAGGATTTGCAAGGTGGCGGGGAGATGTCGGTGGGTGGCGGTGGTGGTTGAGGTGGACAAAACATGCTAGAAACACTAGGATGTGGAGAATACTCATATGAAGTGCGGGTAATGGGGTCAAGTTGGTTATACACGGGAGAAGCATCTCCATGATAGACAAAAGGTTGATCAATATGAGGAGCATAGTAAGGGGACTAATAGGTATGAGGTGCACGAGGTGGTGATGACGACTGTTGGAAACCGTAAGGATCCACAACATGGTGTTGGGATTCATATTGCATGGAAGGGTGATCAGGCCACCATGAATAGCTTGGGTATTCACACCCTTCGGCATTTGATATGTCGTGAGAATACGACGAGGGTGATTCCGAAATAGTGTCATATGGAAACACTTGGGACATGGTGGGTTTAGATGGAGCAAAAATAAATGGACACTCATGGGATAAGTGATCAACCAGAAAACAGTGTGTGCACGACGAAGCATGGGATGGGTTGACACTCATCAGCGAAGGCGGTGGAAGATGAGATGTAAGCGTGGACGACACATGAGTATCAACGGTGGGTGTTTGAGAGTTAAAGCCACAAAGTAATGTATGGACGTTCGATTTGGGCTCAACGTTAAACAAGCTTCGAGAGAATGGGAAATGGCCAAAGTATTCCCGTAAAGGACATTCTTCGACCATTGATGATAGGAATATTTTTGGACTTTTAAATATTTTCCATAAGAATAGAAAATGTTTTTATGATTTTTGAAAATAAGAAAAGCAAAATATTTTTGGCATTTGGAATATGGAAAAAAAAGCTTTCTGGGACTTTTGGAAATATTTTTTAAAAAATAAGGAAGATATTTTTGGGATTTTTTGAAAATGGGAAAAATTGGACTCTTGATTTGGTCGAACTAACTAAAACCGACTACCTAAAGAATGAAATTGGACACAAACGGTCAAGAAAAAATCCTAATGAGCACGTAGCCAATTATTATCTTCAAAATTAGTGAAAGGGGTAGTCAAATTTTAATTAAGTTCGCAGACGACAAAAATCATGGAATTTATCTTTGTGATCGCCTGTTGCAAAAATGTGTTCCTACGGGGCTAGCTAGTTGATTGATTTTAAATTTAATGATAGCTAGGATAGCACACAAGGGATAAGCGAGTGAGTCGGGTGATGAAATCCCTTCTCGTTTCAATGATCGGGTCCAGGCATTAGGTAAATTAATTCATCAAACCATTTAATTTAAGTGTGATACAAAAATTAAAAGCACATAGGAGCAAGTAATCACACAAAAAATGAACTCATTTGCAAGAGCGTTACGAGGGATAAATAAATGTACTTCCCACGGTTTTTACACAATTGGGGTGAAGATCGAGCTGAGTCGATCGGGGGGAGATCTCGCTAGTCTCAGGCATCCCTGGGAGTCCTACCGACTCAAAGTAGAGAGGCTTCAAAATCCTCGCCTTTGGACGCCCTCTATCTACCTTGTTCGATTTTCCTTTTTGCTTTTTTTAAAGGAATAATTATTACAAAAATAATATGGTGTCAAAATGCACTCAAATAAATACAAAGCTTCAAAAATCCTATACAACCAGTCTAATGAGGGATAAGAAGGAATATCTACAACTAAAAAGAAAAAATAGAAAAAAAATTACAAGTCTTCAATATTGCTTCCAGGCCAAGAAAGCGATAACGACGCCATTTGATAAGTACCTTTTTGCGTATGGTCGTTATCTTCAAAAGTCACTCTCAAAATTCCCTTGAGTACCTACAAAACTTGTCTAAAAATAACTCATATTGCGGTAAGTACGGGTATCAATCCAACTCTCAATGGTGAAACACTTAACGTGAAAACTTGCAATCCAATTTTTTAATTAAAATCTTTTTTTTTTTATTTTATTTTTAAAACAATTTCAAGGGAAAAGTTAACTAATGGTAAAATTATAATTATGACTAAATAACGGAAAAAGAATGTGCAACTGAGTGTGAAGTATGTGAGAAGATTAAGAGATGTGATTACACTGCATTTTTAATTATTTTAATTTCTCAATTTATTAATGTGAAATATTTTGAGATAATATTAAATCAATAATCTAACTCTCGTTAAAATTATAAATTTAATAAATTTTTTTTCAAAAAATAAATTTAAAAATATCACACAATGAAAAATTAGGAATTATACTATTTTCAGAAAATTACCCGTTAGGATCAATTTAACGAAAACAATATCAATCCTTAAATTTCAACACCGAATTAATTTTCAAATATCGGAAAAACCTATCTCTAGTTTGATTCCTAAATTCAAACATTAATTTTTTTAATTAATTTACTAACTCTCGTTACATAAATTAATTGGTGACAGTTAAAAATTAATTTACCCAGAAATATAAAATAATGAAACCAGTTAATTAAATCAACATCATTTGCTGTGCATCCCACCCCTTGAACGGGATGTTTAGCCAAACATTCTCATGTGTGCATAAACGACAATAAATAATATGTCAAGAAGGAAATAAAGTGAAAAGGGAATGTAGAAATATAATATGCAATTTTTTTTTGGATCAAATACCAAAAAGTCCCTCAAACATTTTGTAATACACACTTAGTCCAAGCCTTTTATTTTGTACCAGAAATTCCCTTATTCTCTTATCTTGAAAAGTCCGCGCCAGTGGCATGGTAAAACCTTTTTGACACGGTGAATGACTTTTTGGTATAAAATAAAAAGAATTGGACTAAACGTGTATTGAAAAAGTTCGAGGGACTATTTGGTATATGCCCCATTTTTTTCCCACAAATTTGTCTTGAAATGCACCTTGACATGCGTCCCAACTTCTTCACAATTTCCAGCACTTGATTACAAAAAGAACACTAAAAACTAAACCTAAAAATTATTCTAAAGCTAAACTATTTTTTTTTTGTATTTTTCTGAATTTTTTTCATGACCCTAAACTGTACATAGTATACACATTTTTTCTCTCTCTCGCGTCTCTTTTTTTTTTTTTTTTTTTTCTTTTCTGTGTGAGAGTCCCCCTTTTTAAAAGTGAGCAGATGCCTTTTTTTATAACCCATGATGTTGGTGTTTGTTGGGATATTTTGTTGGGATTTCTTTTTGTTTGATTAAAGAATGTTTGGGTTTATCTTTAGAAGCACGATAGGTGGCTCGAGATTGGTGTCCGAGTTTTGGTGTTTCGGGTCATGGAAGTTCAGTCCGAATTTGTAGTTTCTGGGGCAGCAGGTCGCGGGAGTTAGAGGTGGATTCCGAGTTTGTGTTTGTAGTGGGAAATGGGTTCGGGTTATGGCGGGGCAAGGGCTGCAACACTGGTGGGTCGCCGGCTGTTTTGTTGTGGTTTCGGGTAGCTGGGCGATGGGTATAAGGTCGGAGGTAAGTAGGAGGTTTTAATTTCGAGATTAAACCGAGTAGGGATAGAATCGAGTTTTGGGTACGGGTTATGTCAGATTTTTGGGTATTTGGTTTTATGAGAGAGAGAGAGATGTGGGTTAGAGTGGGTATGGAGGGGAGAGAGAGAGGTATAAGGATGGAGGTTTTGGATATGAAGGTGAAAGGGGTTTGTTGTAATGGAGGTAGGAGAAGAGTGGGTTGGTGGAGAAGATGAAGGTGAGGTTTATTGTATGTGTGAGGGAGTAGGAGAGTGTGTGAGGGTGAGGAGTAGTTTAGATGTGGTGTATGTAGGTTAGTTAGGTGTGAGTGGATTAAATGTGTGTGTTTAAGTTGTGACCCTAAAAATAACACAACTAAAAAAAAATATAAAACTAACAAAACTAAAAATAAAATACTACTCTAAAAATAAAATAAAGACTCAAATAAAAAAATGAAACTAAAAAGAAATAAAAATAAAAATAAAAATCTAAAAACTAAAATTCTAAAAAAATAAAAATAAATGAAATCGTAAGAATTAATAAAAATAAAAATAAAAATAAAAATAAAAATAAAAATAAAAATAAAAATAAAAATAAAAATAAAAATAAAAATAAAAATAAAAATAAAAATAAAAATAAAAATAAAAATAATTTATAAAATATGCAAATAAATTCTAAAAATCCTAAATAAATCAAAAATAAATCCTAAAAGTAAAACGAATCAAAATAAAAATCTAAGAAAATCTAAAAAGGCACAACTCAACACACACCGGGCTCGGGGTATGGATTGAGCTTGGTCTAGGCTTAGATTTGGTTCGGGACAAGGTTCGGGACATCAGAACTCTTCTGGGCAAGCTTAATGTGGACTCAGACTTCGCGCTCTCATTTGATTTCTTGGATGCAAGCTTTTAACCGCTATTGTGTCGCAATTAACTTGATTTAGCACATTTGATACCGCGACTGCGTATTGACCTGCAAAGTGATAGAATACGAACACAATGACATTTTTAATGAAAAATGGTGACTAAAATTCTTCTATTCGGGGTATAAAATAGACACTTTTCGGTGCTTATCAGTTATAACATAAAGTGGTGACAAGAAAAACAAGATAAACTTCTCTTTCATTCATATACTGGGAAGTGTATTACAAAATCGGGAACTACCGCCCAAGAATTACATGGGAAGAGAATGAAAATTTGCACAAGTGTTGGGGGAGGTCATTGGCCTAGGAGGAACCATAAGTTTGGGGCAGAGATATAGTCCCCAGGCAAGCCTGAAGAAGCTACCGAGCACGCCTGCTGGGCGCTGATAGAACCCTCCAGCCTCCTTTGAACTTGAGCACGCTCGATAAATAATTACTCTTGTTTCAACTTTGATAGACGGAGAGCTTCTTTGATATCCCCCACTTCTCGATTCACAACTTCCAGTAGAGGTACTAACTCAGTCAGTCTAGCCTCTTCAATCCATTGAGTCTCCAAGTGCTTCTGCTCACTTGGAGAGAATTTCCAACTGTTGACTCTTCAAAGTTTTCAAGTGTCCGATCATCTAGTTGAATTGGAAGCCATCTATGCCCAATTCCTTCAAATAGCCCAAGAATTGATTAAGGAGGGGCCCAATGACATTTGCAGTGGGGGTATTGACAAGTTCAGCAATAACGGTTGCCATACCCTAAAGCCTATGGATCATCACTGAAATGTTTGAACGAAGGCAATAAACGATAAAAGTGTTAGGACGGTGAGAAGCAATTTGTTCAACCACCAAACGCTGGAAGACAGGCATTTGAGGCGAGTGACGAAAAACCACGAGTCAAAACTCGTGAGGAGCCAGTACAGGCAAAGAAAGCTCATAATCAGATTCACTATCAGCCGGAGCACCCGTCGTGGAACCTTGGTCGATAGGACTTGATTCCTCAGATGCTGCTGGTTCTGGATGAGGTGAGGTGACAATCGAAGGAGCTGGTCGAGATTTCTCTTCAGCACGAAGGGACTCCCTAGCAACCTGAGGGCACATAAGTAAAATAATGAGTTAGATGAAAAAAATCTTTACAATTGGTCTTCATTGTTAAGTCACCGTTACCGGCGAAGTTTGAAGAAAAATATTTACAAGTGGTTTTCATTGTTAAGTCACCATTACTGGTGGAGTTTGATGAAAAAATCTTAACAAGTTGTTTTCAATGTTAAGTCATCGTTATCGGTGGAGTTTGACGAAAAATCTTAACAAGTGGTTTTCATTATTAAGTCACCGTTACTCGTGGAGTGTGACGAAAAATCTTAACAAGTGGTTTTTAATGTTAATTCATCATTACCGGTGGAGTTTGACGAAAAATCTTAATAAGTGGTTTTTCATTGTTAAGTCACCGTCACCGGTGGAGTTTATGAAAAATCTTAATAAGTGGTTTTTCATTGTTAAGTCACCGTCACTGGTGGAGTTTGAACGTTTGAAAATGAGATTCTTCTAACAAAGAGATTTCACATTGTCAAGATAAAGGACAAACACCAAGAAACGAAGAGAAAATGGCGAAATACCTCAGCAATTGCTGGAGCAAAAAAGGAAGACATAAAAAAAGCTGCAACGGTAGGCACCGTAGTGGGGAAGTTCATCTCTGTAGACACCCCATTTTGTTACCCTCTAAACTCTCCTTAGGTCCCTATAGCACCTCCCTTCATCACTACAAACCCAGGACCCCGAGTACTGACCTAAAAGCTATTGGGCACTCCCAGGCTCCGTTTGACCAAAAGTCAAAGTCTTTACCTCGACTGAGACTGAATGAATCTTCGAAGGAAACTGAAACCCCTTTCCAACGGTCCATCCCGTGCGCGATTCTGACTTACCATGCGGACGAACGACCTATTTTCTCCCGAAACTCAATCAGGAGGCCATCGGGCACTCCCGGGCTCTGTTTGACCTAAGTCAACTCTTCATCTCGATCGAGACTGAATGAATCTTCGAAGGTCACTGAAACCCCTTTCCAATGGTTCGCTCCGACTGTGATTCTGACTTACGGTACAGATGAATGATCCGTTTTACTCTGAGAGGTCACCGAACGCTTACAGGGCCCGATTGACCAAAGTCAACTCCCCGAACCGGATCAAACTCTTTGGAATGTCGAAGTACATCTCCTAAAATTTCCAATGGTCTGACCTATGCACGATTCGGACTTACCATGGGGACGAATGATCCGTTTGCGTCCGACGATTCCCCATCCAATGGACTGACGAATGCTTTCAAGCTATATTTGACCCAAAGTCAACTCCCAAACCTGGGAGAAGTTTAAGGACTTTCGAAGTTCTTTGAATTACCTTTCCAACGGTCCACCCCGTGCGCGATTCTGATCAACAACTTGCGTTCTGCGGTCACTTTCTGAAAAGTCCTGAAAGACACTGCCAAACGGCAGGTCCCAGACCCTGCCTATCGGTAGTGTGCCTAAACGCACCTACCGATTGGCAAGAACAGGGCTATGCCGATCGGCAATTCCCTGGGCCTATAAAAAGGAGGCCAGACCTCACTTGCAAAAGGGTCCCAGATCTGATAGATATCACTCTCAGCAAATCCAAAAAACCTCTCTCAAAGTCAGCGTGATTTCCACACCCAAATCCCTTTCCAATCTTCACTTTTCATCATCCTTGGTGAATTCACTACCCTACATCATCATCCAAGTCTAAGGGCTTCTCTCCAACATTTAAGATCAAGCTCAAGATCTTCAAGAAGGTCCAATTTTCTAACTCTCTCGTTAAATTCTCATAAATTCGCAATAACTTGTTTTATTACTTAACACTTTTATTATCTCCTCTCACACATCCTAATGTACTTTTTATTCAGTATTATTTCACATCTCTTATTTTTCATATAAATAAAAACCCAAAAAACAAGAAAACTAGAGTTTGCTCATAAATTCCAAACGGGAATTCTCATACTTTTCTTACACTTTCCTCATAACTAAAACACTTTTTCTACACACACACACACACACAAATAAGAGAATACCCCCGATTGAATTTATGGGATAAACCCCACCCCTCATTTTTCATGCGAACTATGTGGACTTTGATGCCTCTATAGGCTACGTAGGCGTCTCAGGGTAAAACCCGGGACTCGAGTCCTATTTTTACCTTTTATCTTATTTTTTATTTTCTCTAAACTCCACTCTCTTATATTATATATATACATATATTTGTTCTTAGTGGCGTATTATTCCACATGCGTTATCATTCCATCATAATGGTCAACGTAAGGATAATCGCGTAAATCCTATTTTCTAATACTTTTATACCTTCCTACGGATGACTCGATTTAGCTCTTCCATGGTATAAGTCGATGATTCCTATCTCCACTCTATATACACATACACACACATCACGGGGAAAATAAAAGGAAAATAGCAAAAACCCATGAGAGACCGAAAGGACGGAATGGGTTCCTAACACCTTCCCATTTCGTAACTTTGCCTCTGGACCCTTCTCGAATCATTTTGGTTTCGTATGCATCAGTATGTCTTTGGATGCCGTCCTTCTGGATGGATACCTTTTTTTTTTTTTTTTTTTTTTCTGTTTTGAGTAAAATAAACTGGCGACTCTAATCTCTCTACATTTTTCACCTCATCCAAATGACGTCGTCCGAAGCGCTCCCAAGAGGGACGCGCGGGACCTAGGATCCTCCATCGCGTGCCCGCCCTCTGTAAGGATCCGGGGGGCGGGATGGCCACATTGGAGACTCCACTGGGGACTTTATTATTTTGAGGGTTAGACTCTATTTACATGGATGTTATGTTTGTTTATATTTTCCCCTAATTTTGCATGTTCCCCTTTTCATGTATATCCTATACTTAAGCTTCTATTCACACACTTGTAGAAAATTCTCCATATACACTTCACACCACGTGCACCTAGGGTCACATATATCCACATGTTGCACGCATCATCCATCCATACTTGGTGAACCATTGGTACTTGTACTTTGCTCCCTGTTTGGCATAATAAAAAAACACATTCTCATAAGATACTAATAAGAGGATCATGCATGATTCACACGACATCACCAAAGAGCATTGTTATTGACCAAATTTTACCCAGTAACTGGAGGCTCAATTCGTGATAGGCGCTGGTCCGGCAGGGCGCAGTTAGCCTATGAGATATGACTCTCACCTTCCATTAACCAAGTACCTTCGACGTATATCGAACTATTCATGATGGGAGGTATATCACAGGGAACTCATTCACGTATGCCGAGTATATTGAATTTGCTCTCACACGTACCGTCCCCATGAGGTATATAGTGAGGCAATTCACGTACACTCAGGTATATGAAATGGCTTGTCCACACGTACCGATTGCCCGCAAGAGCAAGACGTATATCGTGGAAGTCACGCCAAAGGGGGTAATCCTTTCCAATTCACCCAATTAACTGCATACCCGCATATAGGTGTCGAGCCTAGGACACACATGTTAGATTGCCGATTTTTACCCGAAACTCTGCTAAAATTTTGATTCGGCCTGCCGCTTAAAATTTTCGTGCATTTTTAAACGGGACCCTGTCCGTGAGTCTGGTCACAAGTCCAGCCATAGCTTTGTATATATTACAAACCCAATTTTTCCAAGCCCGGGTCCCGTTCGGCATTTCATTTTGCATTTAGGAGAATTAATACAAGTGAAAATTTAATAATTATAATAATCATGCTGAGACCGTCACCAAAATGAAAATTCTCTTTTTTTATCCAAAATCCAAAAATATTTTTTTCTTTCCTTATTAAAAATCCAAAAATATTATGTCTTTCCATCTCGAAAAAAAAATGTCAAATTTTTTTTTTCATCCCTTTTTTTTCCTCAAAAATAAATCCCATTTTTACGCCTTCTCAGGTTGATCGCAAACCCTTGGCCTGGCTCCTTATTGGCTTTGGTCTTCAGTTAGATCACCCCGGAGTTTCGTCTGTTCCCCTATTATTCGTTTCGAGTTCGGAATCCATCTACTTTCCATGGAGAACACAAATCAAGTACTCGCTGTGCATCCGGATCTGACAACAGTTCTATCTCAGCTTGTGTCCAAGATTGACAACCTCCAAATTGAGGTCCTAAAGATGGAACAAAACCAGGTTCCCGTTCCTCAAGAACCCAAGGCCCTATTACCTCGTGCTATGGATCCACCCGAGCCCATCTGGGTTCCCGAAGAGTATCAGAATGCTCCACATGTACCTCTTATAAATGGGCCGCCGCCTGCTTAGCTTCCCATGCCGAACCTTGCCTAGCCTGGGGCTAACTTGACTATGATCATTGATCAGAAGGAAGAAGAGCTGAACAAAGTCAAAGAGGACCTCAAGATGCTCACCAAGAAGTTTGACCAAGTCAGAATCTTAGGAAATTACATGTACTACACCTACATATCTCCTTATCCTAAAGCGAGGTTACCTGAGAAGATCAAGATGCCAAATATCGAGAAGTTCAAAGGAAGTGGACCCCCGATTGTTCATCTCCGAAGTTATCACCGTTCCATGACTCTACTAGGGAATTCTGAAGAAGTGATGGCCCAATTATTTTAGCAAACTTTGAAGGATAGCTCCCTCCCATGGTTTTTGTCTCTCGAAGAGTCCAAAATTCGTAGTTGGGAGGATGTGGCTCGAGAATTCATATCACAGTACAAATACAATGAAGAGCTTGAGGTCACCCGTCGTGATTTCGAGCTGCTCAAACAGAACTCTGGTGAATCAGTCAGTAACTTCATCACCGGATGGAGGGAAAAATCATCAACCATAACCAATCGGCCTTTCGAGGAAGAACAAGTCAGCATAGTGAAGAAGAACTTCTTACCCCATGTTCGATAAATGATGGGAGGACAATACTATACCCATTTCCGAGCTCTCAGAGAAGCAGGAGTAGAAATCGAGGAAGGTCTTGCCAAAACAGAAGTGGAACTAAAGAAGATGTCCGGACAGTTCACCCCCAAAAAATATGACAAACCTGCCAGTGCTACAGTCTCAACCATCAACAACATCTCTCAACCATCAACAACATCTCTCAACCAACCACATCATGGGCGCCAGAAAGCCACCCTATCCCAGTCTGAAAGGAATAGACCGAGCTCCATGCTCCCCTTTCCAAAGTTTATCAAGCCTTGTTAAGCCGAAACCTTAACGAACCTTTGAATCCCCGTCCATTGCCAAATCCACTCCCAAGAAACTTCAAGGAAGATGCCCATTGTGCCTTTCACCAAACTGCTGGCCATAATCCAAGGTCTGATTGATCGGGGTACCATCGCCCCACCAGCCAATCCTAAGCCAAACACTAATCACACCCCACTTCCAAATCATGCCAATGCCATCTTTCTAGAAGAAAACCCAAAATTCGATCCCTCAACTCAAATCACACCCATATACTTTCCTAAACCTCTACAAATTTACCCATATTTCCTCCTACACCCTACTAGCCAGCTGATCAGGCTCTGTCACTCCTTACCAGAGCATTGCATCGCTGTTTGTACCCATTCTAAAAATAGAAGCATGGAATTGTCAGAAGTGTTAAACCAACTCCTAGAGTTCGGGCTGAAATTTCCCTCACAGATGGTCATTGATTGCCAGAGGTTCAGTACATTGTTCTTGGAAGCACAAAAATGGGTCCGAGAGTCAGATAGTTGGGTAGTACCAACCGATGAAGTCATCCTGATGATGTCGTCCAGATCATGGCAGAATTATTCAGGCAAACCAATAATATTTGCAATATCACCGAGTTATTCGATGCTTTGAAGCTACAGGGGCGCCTGGTCCCTTCACCCTTACACATCCCCACCGATTGGGAAAACCTTTATGAAGAAGCCGTTGAAGTTGTGGAATGTATCGACTTTACATGGAAAGACAAAATTGTTGCCATGGGATGGGGAGAAGAATTCGGAGATTCGAATGAAGAAAAAGCTTTCGAGAAAACTAGCCTGGTAACCGACATGTGTGGGATGATATCGTTTGAGGAACTCCTCGGAGAGATAAACAAGGTGGTAGGACAACCTGAGATTGAAGTGGAAATGGGGTTCATGTTCTTCCCTTTTTCAGTAAATCACATGACCAGATCAGGGAGGCATTACCAGATTCCAAGCTCACTACCAGCCAATGATAAGGGAAAGGGCGTTGAAAACCTTCGTATGCCAGAAATAACCCTCGAGGAGAGCAAGATTTTCGATTGAATAAAGAAAACTCAAGCTAACATCACTCTATGAGAGATTTTCATATCTTCTCAGCTACACAGAAATGCTTTGATCAAGTTGCTCATTGGACCCACAGTTCATCCTTCTACCACACCAAAAGAAGCGATAAACTTGGTCGGATCCTTAACCTCTACCCGAATGCTAACATTTTTTGAAGAAGAAATCCCCAAGATTGGGCCAAACCACAATAATGCACTCAACATCTCCATCGAAGTTATGGGGAAGGTTATGCCACTCTCTTTTATCGATAATGGATCTGCCTTCAATGTCTTCCCACTGAGAACCTTCAAATGTTTAGGCCTGAAAGAAAGCGACCTCGCTCCAACCTCCACTGCTGTGCGTGACTACGATAATATCCGTCGGTAGGTGATGGGATCGATAAAGCTTGTAAAAGAGGCTGGCCCTATAAACCCTGTCGTCGAATTCCAAGTTATTGACATCCCAGCTTATTTCAACCTGTTGCTAGGACGACCTTGGCTTCACAGCATCAAGGATGTGTCTTCCTCACTCCATGAAAAATTAAAATTCTTCATCGATGGACGGGTTATCACCATTTTGGGTGACGACGATAATGCCCAGGGTGTAAGTACCAGCAGTCTGATCCTTGAGATACAACACGGGTCAAATGATATGCTCCTATCAGGATTACGAGTTGAACCACTCCTACTCCTGGCAGGGGACGACTTCAAAGAAAGGGTTTGTCCATAATACGACCCTCATGGCAATGTCAATGTGATTCAGATGTTCAGAAACATGCACTTCATGCCCGGACTGGGGCAAGGACAAAGACAGTAAGGGATAATTGATCCCATTATACTGATTTTTTTTTTGCTCCTTGTGGTTTGGGGTATTAACCATTAGAACAAGAGCTCAGAATGATCCGCCAGTCTTGACCGAAGAGAAGACTAGCTGCATCCAGACTGTTTCAGGTGACTCCTTGAATGGACGATTCATCAAAAAAGGTGAAGATTTACTGTTTTATGTGTTTCCAAAACCCTGGTATGACCATACAGACAAGAAGATGAAGCTTATAATGGAGATATTTTTTTAAGATAGCTACCCATGGGCCGAAAGTTCCCAACACCATGTACAACCACTCATTAAAGATACCGAAGAGACTGAGGAAAGTGACTCCGAGGACTCGTTCAATTTACAGACATTGGGGCTGACACTCTACATGGTTCACTTAGGCACTACATCACTTGATCCATCCCACATGATTAAAGCTGCTGATACACTTCTCCTCAACTGGCATGCTCCGCCAGTTTTACCTGCTGAAATCTCCCCTAATCCTAATGTTTACCCCATTTCTTCTTCTGTTGTCTATCTTGTTCAAATGTAATCAAGCCCTCCTTTAATGAGGTTCTCAATGCTGTTTTTCTTATCAATGAAATAAACAAAGATTTTGAGTATATTGCTGTGCCTTACATTAACTGTTTGGATCCTAATCAAACTTTTGATGATGATTTTGCAAATGAATAATTCTTAACTGATTTAAATAAGGTTAATAATAAACAACATAACCAAGTTAAAGTTAATGAAGAAGAGACTGTTGTTATTAGCCTCGGTTCTATTAGCTAATTACACGAGATTAGGATAAGGGCTACCCTCGACGAGCATGAGCGTGAACAACTCGAAGAATTGCTAAAGGAATTCGTGGATGTCTTCGCATGGTCCTATGATGATATGCCTGACATTGATCCTAAAATAGCTCAGCACGAGATTCCCACTCTCCTAGATTAGAAGCCGGTTAAACAAAAGTTGAGAAAACTCTGCACCGAATGGTCGCTCAAAGTCAAAGAAGAGATGGTCAAACAGTTGAACGTAGGCTTCATTCGTGTGATTGAATATCCCATATGGCTAGCTAACATAGTGCCCGTACCGAAATCAGGAGGAAAAGTTTGGATGTGTGTAGACTATCGGGATTTGAACAAAGCCCCTTCGAAGGATGATTATACGCTACCCAATATCGACATGATCATGGACAACACAACCAGTCATGCTCTTAAGTCATTCGTCGATGGATTTTCTGGATACAACCAAATCAAAATGCACCCAGACCACCAAGAAAAAACCGCATTCATCACCCCATGGGGAACTTTTTGCTACACCGTTATGCCATTTGGTTTCAAGAACGCTGGGGCTACCTACCAGAGGGCTGCCACAACCATCTTACACGATCTGATTCACAAAAAGGTTGAGGTCTATGTGGATGATATGATTATCAAGTCCAAAACTAGAGAAGATCATGTTCCGGCTCTTCGAAAGTTCTTCGTTCGACTCCGACAGTATCAGATGAGACTCAATCCCCAGAAATGCATCTTTGGCATTACAAATGGAAAACTCTTGGGATTCATGATCAGTGAGAAAGGGATAGAAGAAGATCCCGCCAAGCTGAAAGCCATACTTGAGATGCCAGCTCACCGAACAGAGAAAGAAGTCTGAGGTTTCCTTGGGAAATTGCAATACATCAGTCGGTTCATCAGCCAGCTAACATCCATCTGCGAACCTATCTTCAAACTCCTCAAAAAGGATTCAACTAAGGTTTGGAACGAGGTCTTCCAAGAAGCTTTTGACCGAATCAAACAATATCTGACCCAACCCCTGATTGTCATGCCACCACAACCTGATCTCCCTTTGCTCCTATACCTGACCATAACCGACACTGTAGCTGGGACTTTGCTAGACCAATACCTTAAAGATTCCCGTAAAGAAAGATCCATCTATTATGCCAGTCGCAAATTGGCTGGGTATGAGGTTAACTACGCCGCTTTGAAAAAGGCGTGTGTCGCACTTGTCTGGGTCACCGAAAAGATGCGGCACTACATGCTCGCCTTCAACATCAAACTTGTATCCCGAATGGACCCCATCAAATACCTTCTTGAGAAATCCGCTTTATCCAGCCAAATGGCTCGATGGTTGATGCTCCTAGCCGAGTTCGATATCGTGTACGTCACGTAAAAAGCCATGAAAGGAAGATCCATCTCTGACTACCTCATTGATTACCCTATGGAAGAAGCTGATGTCTGGATCTCTGAATTCCCAGATGAAAACATACTTTGCACTGCTCAAGATAAAATTTGATGGCAAATGTTCTTTGACGGTGCTGCCAACAAAAAGGGATATGGCATTGGGATACTTCTGATCGCCCGAGATGACTCCCACACTTTAATCGCCATCAAGTTGGATTTCCCTTGCACCAACAACATGACTGAATACGAGGCATGCACGGTAGGCCTCAAAGTTGCTCTCAAGAAAGGTATTAAATGTTTAGACGTCTACGGGGATTCCGCCCGCATCATCGGTCAAGTGCTCAGAAAGTGGAAAGTCAAGGACGAGAAACTCCAACCCTTCCATGCCCACTTAGAAGAACCAGCCTCCCAATTCCAAGATATCACCTTCCATTACTTACCTCGAGCAAAGAATAGCCTATCCAATGCCCTTGATACCTTAGCCTCCATGGTCGACATGCCCAAAGGAATAACAATGACCCCCTTCCTTGTTCAAAAGTAAGACAAACTAACCCACTGCTACCACATTGAGCTCGTCACTATAGAAGATCCTGAGATAGCCAATTATTGGTACTATAATATCTGGCGCCTCCTCAAGAATGGCAGTTATCCAGAGGGTTCTAACAAGAAAGATCGAGAAATTATTTGAAGACTGGCTGCCCAGTACATCATCTGTCATAAAGCACTGCTTAAAAGGAACTTCGATGGGACTCATCTGCACTGTATCGCAGTGGCTGACAATGAAAAGATAATGCAGAAGATCCACAGCGGGGAATGCTAACCCCACATCAACAGTCACATGCTTTCCAAAAAGATCATCTGATAGGGCTACTACTGGACCACCATGACCCACGATTGCACCGCCTATGTCCAGAGATGCCTCAAATGCCAATAATTCTCCAACCTTCAGCATCTTCCTCCACGTGAATTATACAACATGACCTCTCCCTGGTCGTTCTCCACCTGGGGCATCGACATCATAGGGAAGGTTACACCGAAGGCTTCCAATGGGCATGAGTTCATCCTAATTGCCATTAATTACTTCACCAAATGGGTAGAAGCTGAGTCAGACGCTGTGATGAACGCCAAGAAAGTGGCCAAATGCATAAAAAAAATCATCTGCCGATATGGGGTCCCGCACGAGTTTGTGTTAGATAACGAGTTGCATTTCGAGGCAGAAGTAATAGAAGTGGTCAACGAGTATTGGATTCAGAGACACAAATCTTCTTCCTACCGACCTCAGACCAATGGTGTAGTTGAAGCCGCCAATAAGAACCTCAAAGCCATCATCAGCAAGATGATCGAAAGCTATCGGGATTGGGCTGATCGAATCTCGTACGCCCTCTGGGGATACCGAACCTTAATTCGAACCTCTACTGGGGCTACCCCTTACTCTCTAGTCTACGACATGGAAGCAGTCCTACCCGTGGAGTTGGAAATACCTTCACTATGCATCATGCTTGAAAGCAAGGTCAGTGAAGAAGACTGGTGCCAAATCCGTCTTGACGAGCTGACCCTCCTAGACGAAAGGAGATTAAAAGCACTATACCACATATAAGGGTACCATCGCCGAATATCGCGTTCATTCAACAAGAGGGTCAAGGACCGTGGTGTCCGAGAAGGGGACCTTGCCCTCGAAGAAATAATAGAACCCATCTGGGACTCCAAAGGGAAATTCAAGCCCAATGGGAGCGATCCCTACATTACCAAGAAGATCTTGTCTGACGGTGCCGCTATGCTTATCGACTTAGATGGGGAAGATATGGCTCGTCTAATCAACTTGGACCGTCTCAAGAAATTCTATCCCTAGTCCAAAATCTCGGCGTACTACGACTCTTCTCATCTCCCTTCTATTTAAAAAAAAAATCTCTTCATTTTATTCTACCCAAAACTACGTGGGCCTGATCCTCTGCAAAAACTATTTTTAAACAAAATTAAAAATTTTCAAAATCCCCAGAGGTATGTAGGCAACTCATATACCTTACATGAGCACGGTCCTTTCTTTTTTACAAAATACTATTCTTTTCTTACCTCAGAGAACGATTGTTCATTCTAACATATACTTGAACAAAAGGATTATGTATGCCTTAGCGATCGGTACAGATAATTCAAACAACACAAAATTCATCGAAAGGCACAACTGGATGATCAAAAAGTTATTTATTTCACCAATAAGAAATTACGGTACAGATTATATAAGAAAAGGAATGGGTAACTCCCTTACCCCTACCCTCCTAAAAGAGCCAAATAAAATCCCCACATTTATCCCCCATTACACAATAAACTCTCCAGGAGTCCTATCCACAGCTACCAGAGGAGCCTGCTCCGTCATCATCATCTACATCCTGGGGTCCCCAAGTTTCTCCTACCTTAACAGAGTGTCGCAAACACTCCATGGACCGATAAGCTCGAACCAGCTTCGAAGAAACCACAACACCTCCTTCCATGGTGTTAAAAGAAACAAGCCACTTTTATCCAGTCTCCACTGCCAACATCTTGCTAACTACTCTCCTCCACAACACTTCATATAATCCTCAGGGATATGCCAAAATCTCCCAACAAACTGAGAGGGACGGGTCGATGGACGCCGACTCTCCCATAGAGAGCCAAGCCACAGGCGCAGACGCTCGATCAAATCCTCTACCAAAAAGAAATTTAGTGTCCAAGGTGGCACGACCTGTGCCTAGCCAAATTAGCACAAAAGTCGCCAAGGGAAATAAAAAGAGGTCTGTCTGAGACCAACTAGCTGCACATATGGATATTCTCCTAGCTCCCACCAAGGCACTGACTAGTACAGATTTTGGGCACCATGCTCCACAAGACAATTCTCCCAGCTCTCAACATCCAGGCCAACGCTGAAGAAGTGACGCGAAAGGAAGTTGGGTACAGTCGACAAAGGATATTTTGGAAAAGTCACCAGGCAGAGTCTTTCAGACAATGATATGAACAGAATCATGGGGCTACCCCGTAGGAAGTCAGAACGACCTTCTCGCCATGCATCCAGACCGTTCAGGGTCTCCGCCAGTATCACCGCCACAGGATTGCGACGGTATGACATCTATAAAGTAGTGGCTGTAAGTTTTGGATCCACCAGCAGTTCTCCAGTCACCAGTAGAAATTTTGAAACCAGGCCCAGAGCAACGGCTCCAGCATAGCCATCATCACCTACTTCCCGCAAATACACGGACTGCAACACCTCTGGGAGGGAGATCATTCCTCCAGCAACTAGTGATCTTGTCATCGAAGGCGAAATACGAAGAAGCCCGACCAATAAATCCCAGGGAGAACGGGAAAATTCGGGTAAAGCCGCAGCAACACTAGGATTTGTCCCCAACATGGCAGAAAATTACTCGTATGTAGGATAAACTTCATCCAACCCAAAGCGGAATACATGGTCTTCAGGGTGCTAAAATTGTACCGCCGCCATCATCATGTTCCACTCAGTGGACCGATTGCGCCATAAAGAGACTCGACGGATGTTGAAAGCGTCATAGTCGACGTTATAAGAGAACATTGCTTCCAAGGCTTCAAGGTAGTTGGAAAACTCAATGCTACCAGGGAGAGCCATCTTGCAGGACTAAGAGAGAGTAGGCAAGTAAGTAAGAATGTGAGGGTGTGATGAAAACACTCCACCCCTACCCCTTTTTATACTTGAGAACCCTCACAAAAGACATAATCCCTGCAGAAATCAGAGGGAATCCTACCCCATAAAGTACCAAAAAGGCTGAAGAGGGCACTAATCAAAGCTTTTGAATTGATGGGACTGGACTTGACTGCCGATAGGCAGGACACCGGGCGTGCCGATCGACAACCCCCTATTTTTGAAAATTTTCCTTTTTCCTCTTTTGTCAAAATCAGAAGCTAAATAAGAAATAATTTGATATTCTCAACAAAATTTCAAAAACCCTCTTCCACCCCTATATAATTTCTCATTTTTAAAACTTTCCTTCAAAAATCCCAAAAATATCTCTTTTTACGGTCTCAGCAGCAAAGTAAAAAGCGCATGTGCATGCATTCATTCACCATTAATAGAATATAATAAAAAACTCCATTGCATATATATATATATATATATATATATATATATTCTTATGTGTTACATCAAATTTTGCAGGGAATAAAAGAAAAGTAAAAAACAATGGGACTCAGCCCGAACCCACATTCGCTCTCTCTCACCTACCCTTCCCCCTCTCTCTAAGAGCTTCCACCCATGCGACGTGCTCTCTTTCCCCTACGGCGAGACGACGCACCACCGCTACCCGAGCCAGAGTCCTCCGGAAATGAAGCAGACGATACCAAACAAGAAGGAATCGAGACCGCGTCCCGAATATGGGCAGTCGTCGAAGATATCCAGTCTCTGATGTCCCTCAGCCAAGTGGGTGACACCCATACTTGCTGCAAAGTAAAAAGAAAAATCAACATCAAAAGAAGGATCAAAATAGAAAAGGAACTAAAAAGAGGAAAAGAGCAGAAAGGTATACCGTAGGACGAAGAACCTCCTGTGTCAAACCTAACTCCTCCGGATCCATCGGATAAGGATGATGCAACATGGGGACCATCCCTCCATCAGCCCGCCGAATATTGTACGAAAGGGTATGCAATCGAATAAATGGAACCTTTGAAGTCGCCTCCACTGCAGACGTCGACGGACCACCGCCACTGTGGGAAAACCCCACCGCCTGACTCAAACCCACAGGAGGGAAAGGAAAGGCATCATATATGCTGGGCGCCATCAACCAGCTCGTCACAAAGTCCATATAGACATACGGCGCGACCCTATCAGTATACAATAAGTAGGACTCACCGATCATCGCTGCGATCCTCGTATCCTTCGGCAGCAGCCGACTCATAGACCTAAGAGGCTGCGCAGGTGGCACCACCACTTCCTCCTCAGTAATCTATCGAACCACCCGCTCCCCTAGATACCAGGAATGGCCGAACTCATGCGCCAGCAAATGCCTCATCTGTGCATTCATCCCGGTCGCCCCCGTATCCTGAATGGCTGTCCCCCAAGGGTAAAAAGTCACCTGAAAATCCCCAGGCATAAGTCAATACAAAATTAGAACATGCTAAAAACTAAGACTAAAAAGGAAAGAGTCTTACCCTACCACTGGTAAGTCCATTCAAGTCCTGACGTACCCCCTCCAGAGAGAGAGATCCCTTCGATTGCCGATTGGCCTTCCGCCATTGATACAATCGACAGAAATCCCCAATAGTCTCGTCCTTCAAGGAAATCACTCGGGTATTGCACCCAATCACCTCATAGAACCACGTCTGCCAAAGACAAGAATTTATAATAAAGAAGAGCCGCATAAGGAAAATGCGAATGCATGAAAGGAAAAATGCTCAAAATTAAAGAAATACCTCAAGAAGATACGTGGCTCCAGTAAAAGTTTATCGGCATCACCTGATGAATGCGTCCAAAGAAAAATAAATGGTCGCCAAAGTCAGGCTCCCCCAATCATAGATAGGGATGTTCGAAAACATCCTCAAGTACGAAAAGAACAAAAAATGGACGACGTCTCCACTCGACGCCACCATGAAACCTCCCAGCACTAGAAAAATGAACAACCGGGCCATCTGCCTCACCTGTAACCCGTCCTCCAAATCAACCTCCCTACTCAGCAAAACATCCTTCAGCAAGGACAGCCGGATGGAATCCCCAGAGACTATCCTCCCTACGTCACCAAGCGCCGCCCGCACCGCCTTTGACCTTACTCTCAGAGAGCGATCCACCTCTATCTGCTTCCCATCGCAATCCAACCCTAGCAGCTACTACATGTCTATGGGAGTCACGGTCATCTCCCCAAAACCGAATGGAAGGTGTGGGTAGTATCCCACCATCTCTCCCCCAAAGAGCGCTGTCGAACGAGGCGTCTCATCCAGTACAGATGCCAACCTTCCAAAACCCGCTGATGATACCACCCAATGCACCACAGGTGGAAGATGCTCCCAGACATCCTTAAGCCCCATCGCCCCACGGGCACACATGTTCTTCAAAGGGATATCAGACTGTCAAAAGAAAAAAAAATCTTGTCAAAATTCAAGAAGGAGGGAAAAATCATTAAAAAAGAGAAGAATGCCAAAAGTTAGGTTACTTACATAACCGCCGGGGTTCACCACCCTCGAGGAGCGATGACATGACGACTCTCGCAGCAAGGTCAGCTCATCTACAACCGACTCGAACGCATCAAAGGAGTTCTCACACCTCAAAGCAAGAGGCACCCTGGCCCTCCAGTCCACATTCGCCCAGTCATCAGTAGTCAACCATTCCCAATGCGCTGTAGTGCTCACAAAGGCAGCCATTTCTTAGAGATCAGAATGCTAGAACGATTTGCAGAGGAGAATCGCAGAAAGAAAGAAAGCAAGAAGCTGTGAAAAATGAGGGGAATTCGCCCCTTTATATAGGATGCCAAGGGTCATGCCGATCGACATTGACCCCCACCCACTGATTGGCACTGACCCCTTACCTTCCCGAGGCAGTCCAAAAGTTCGTGCCACTGCCGAATGGCACCCTCTGCACCATGACGACCGGCACCCCCTTGAAATTTCGTACAAAAATTCCCAAAAAATACCAGAAAATCCTGAAAAATCCTTAGAAAATTCCTAAAAATCCCAGGAAGGATTTAGAACATTTTCACCAAGAAAATTTCACGCTCTCTCAAGCAGAACCCCCATTTCCCTGGCGAAACTCTAAAAAAACCAACTAAAACTCCTCCCGGCAATGTCCCCGGAGGATCTCTAAAGATCACCCCCTATGCACCAAAGGTCTCAAGCAATACATCCAAACCATGGACCACCTAATCACTTCCCCAATGGAGTTTACGACATCAAACTTGCCTTTCCTCCACAAAATCTTGAAGATCACAAGAGTTTCCCCAGCAATCGACTCCCCGAATCAAAACAATATCACGAGGTAATTTCCACAGCGGAATCTCGGAGAATCATTCTCCCCGTCATTGTCTCCAAAGGACGCTCTAAAATTTCCCCAGCTCATTCGCTATTCCCCAGCGGAACCCGAAATCCAATCTTTATCCTCGCTTAGGTTAGAATTAACCTCGGTCTTGGATCGTCATCTTAGTTAGGTTAGAATTGACCTTGGTCCTCGGTCGTCACCTCTCTTAGGTCAGTATTGACCTCGGTCTTAGATCGTCACCTTAGTTAGGTCAGAATTGACCTCGGTCCTCGATCACCACCTCTCTTAGATCAGAATGGACCTCAGTCTTAGATCGTCATCTTAGTTAGGTTAGAATTGACCTCGATCCTCGATCGTCACCTCTCTTAGGTTAGAATTGACCTTGGTCTTGGATTATCACCTTAGTTAGGTCAGAATTGACCTCGATCCTCAATCGTCACCTCTCTTAGGTTAAAATTGACCTCGGTATTGGATCGTCACCTTTGTTAGGTCATAATTGACCTCGATCCTTGATCGTCATCTCTCTTAGGTCAAAATTGACCTCGGTCTTGTATCGTCACCTTAGTTAGGTCAGAATTGACCTCGGTCCTCAGTCGTCACCTCTCTTAGGTAAGAATTGACCTCGGTCTTGGATCGTCACTTTAGTTAGGTTAAAATTGACCTCGATCCTCAGTCATCACCTCTCTTAGGTCAAAATTGACCTCGGTCTTGGATTGTCACTTTAGTTAGGTCAGAATTGACCTCGGTCCTCGATCGTCACCTCTCTTAGGTCAGAATTGACCTCGGTCTTAGATCGTCACCTTAAGCCTGCAGAATTGGCTTCGACCCACAAAATTGGTCATCTCTACTTAAGCCCGCAGAATTGGCTTCGACCCGCAGAATTGGTCGCCTCATATTCAAGCTCACAGAATTGGCTTCGACCCACATAATTGGTCATCTCACCTTAAGCCCGCAGAATTGGCTTCGACCCGCATAATTGGTCATCTCTACATAAGCCCGTAGAATTGGCTTCAACCCAAAGAATTGGTCACCTTATCTTTAAGCCCGAAGAATTGGCTTCGACCCGTATAATTGGTCATCTCTACATAATCCCGCAGAATTGGTTTCAACTCGCAGAATTGGTCATCTCTACTTAAGTCCGCAGAATTGGCTTCGACTCGCAGAATTGGTCATCTCTACTTATGCCCGTAGAATTGGCTTTGACCCATAGAATGAGGTCACCCTCACCTTCAAGCCCGCAGAATCGGCCTCGACCCTTTGAATTGGTCATCCTCACTCCCTTAGGTCCTCATAATCAGCCTCGACCCTCCGAATTGGTCATCCTCCCTCAAAAGCATCATGCGGTGTCTATTCGACGGCTAACGTTTGTTCCAAACTCGCCCGTCGAGGGGCTCTGTAGACACCCCATTCTGTTACCCCCTAAACTCTCCTTAGGTCCCTAGCACCTACCTTCATCACTACAAACCCAGGTCATACCCCGAGTACTGACCTAGAAGCCATCGGGCACTCCCAGGCTTTGTTTGACCAAAATTCAAAGTATTTACCTTGACTGAGACTGAATGAATCTTTGAAGGTAACTGAAACCCCTTTCCAACGGTTCATCCCGTGCGCAATTCTGACTTACCATGCGAACGAACGACCTATTTTCCCCCGAAACTCAATCAGGAGGCCACAGGGAGCTCCCGAGCTCTATTTAACCTAAGTTAACTCTTCAGCTTGACTTAGACTGAATGAATCTTAGAAGGTCACTGAAACCCCTTTCTAATGGTCCACTCCGTGTGCAATTCTGACTTACGGTACAGAGGAACGATCCGTTTTACTCCGAGAGGTCACCAAATGATTCCAGGGCTCGATTGATCAAAGTCAACTCACCAAATCGGACCAAACTCTTTGGTATTCGAAGTACATATCCTAACCTTTCCAACGATCCACCCCATGCACGATTCGGACTTACCATGCGGATGAACGATCCGTTTGCGTCCGACGATTCCCGTCTAATGGACTAACGAATGCTTCCGAGCTATATTTGACCCAAAGTCAACTCCCAAACTCGGGAGAAGTCCAAAGGACTTTTAAAGGTCTCTGAATTACCTTTCCAATGGTCCACCCCGTGTGCAATTCTGATCAACGGTTGGCGTTCTGCAGCCAATTTTCCGAAAAGGCCTGAAAGACACAACCAAATGGTAGGTCCTAGACCCTGCCTATCGACATTGTGCCTAAACGCACTTGTCGTTTGGCAGGAACAAGACTATGCCGATCGTCAATGCTCTAGGCCTATAAAAAGGAGGCCTGACCTCACTTGAAAAAGGGGCCCAGATCTGATAGATATCACTCTCAGCCAATCCAGAAAACCTCTCTCGAAGTCAACGTGATTTCCACACCCAAATCCCTTTCCAACCTTCACTTTTCATCATCCTTTTCATCAAACTTGGTGAATTCACTACCCTCCATCATCATCCAAGTCTAAGGACTGCTCTCCAACATTCAAGATCAAGCTCAAGATCTTCAAGAAGGTCCATTTTCTCAGCTCTCTCCTTAAATTCTCATAAATTCGTAATAACTTGCTTTATTACTTAGCACCTTTATTCTCTCATCTCACACATCCTAATATACTTTTTATTTAGTATTATTGTACATCTCTTATTTTCATACAAATAAAAACCCAAAAAATAAGAAAAAGAGGGTTTGCTCATAAATTCCAAACGGGAATTCTCATACTTTTCTTACACTTTTCTCACAACTAAAACACTTTTTATACACACACATACACAAATAAGAGAACCCCCCGGTTGGATTTATGTGATAAACCCCACCCCTCATTTTGCACGTGAACTACGTGGACTTTGATGCCTCTATAGGCTACGTAGGCATCTCGGGGTAAAAGTCGGGACTCGAGCCCTATTTTTACCTTTTCTTTTATTTTATATTTTCTCTAAACTCCACTCTCTTATATTATATATATACATATATTTGTTCTTAGTGGCATATTTTCCACATGCGTTATCATTCCATCATAATGGTCAACGTAAGGATAATCGCGTAAATCCTATTTTCTAATACTTTTATACCTTCCTACGGATGACTCGCTTTACCTCTTCCATGGTACAAGTCGATGATTCCTATTTCCACTATATATACACATGCACACACATCACGAGGAAAATAGCAAAAAACCCATGAGAGACTGAAAGGGCGGAATGGGTGCCTAACACCTTCCCATTTCGTAACTTAGCCTCCGGACCCTTTTCGAATTATTTTTGTTTTGCATGCATCAGTATGTCTTTAGATGCTGTCCTTTGGGATGTCTCCCTTTCTTTGATCTATTTTGAGTAAAATAGACTGGCGACTCTAATCTCTCTACATTTTTAACCTCACCCAAATGACGTCGGCTAAATCACTCCCGAGAGGGACGTGTGGGACCTAGGATCCTCCATCGCGCGCCCGCCCACCGTGAGGATCTGGGGGGGTGGCCATAATCTCCTCAGGAGCCTCAGCAAAACCCTCAGCTAGAGGAACCTCAACACTTGATGAAGCTCCTAATTCAACAAAAGGATCTAGGGCCAAGGTTGGGGGAGAGCTTAAAGGGGCCGTTTGATTTTCCAAAGATACATCAGCCCTTGTAGGGGCAGAGGAAGGACCAGGGTGAGTAGATAAGTCAAAGGTAGCCTTAGTAATGGATGGAGTCCTAAGGGATGATGGCGGGATTAAACTTGGAGAAAGCTGCAGATACAAAGGTGTTAGGTGCAAGAAATGACATGGAAAGAAGGGGTACGCTATAATTTTAACTTACCTCAGCGATATGGGTTAAAGGGGACAATGAATCGATGAGTCTTAATAGTGCAGGCTGAAGAAGGAAATCAGCGAACGAAGAATCTAGTTACGAAGCAACTTCAACTTGAAATACACCAAAATATTTAGAAGATTCAGCAAAGTGAGAAGAATAGCAAAGAAAGATCTAAAAGAGTTTAGAACTTGTTACCTCGGGAGAACTTTGCAAAATTGGAACAATGTGTAGAGGAATCTCCATCTGAGGGGATGACTCAGAAGAAACTGGGGGAGCTCCCTCTGGCTGAGAGGAAACTCCCATAGAGTCAATAGGGGCAATAACCTGCGTAGCAGCCTCCACTATACGTTGGGAGAACAAACGACGAGAATAAGTGAGCTCGGTCATGGAAGAATGGGGGAGAGTTGCATCGACGGAACCACTTTCGAAGTGTCCTCCCACGAAAGGACTCACATGAGGGTTGAGTCTTTGTTCTTTATCTTCTCGCGCCAAGTTACTAAGAGTTAGACAAATACAGTTTGTTATAGAAAACTGAGTAAGTATGGAAAATAACCAAAAGCATGCATACCTCTGACCGAGGGGGGAATGCGACGATATCACCATTGGTGAGGAAGGAGAGGAAGCCATTGGTGAATCCCTCTCAGTGGGATGGTGCTCAACATCAGGACTGTCATCCAACACTATAGCCCCAATAATAGAAGGAGCTGGGTGAGATGTACATTAGGAGCTCATTTATGATGGGACTTAGTACCTAGAGCCCTTTTTTGTTGCACCAGGAGCACCAAGACTTAGATGAACCCTTGAGCTCTTTCTTCTCTTCTACCCCACTTCAGATGGGTCTAATAATATGGTAGGGAAATTAGCAGTAGGAGGAACGGTGGAAGTGTGTCGTTGAAACTCAAAATTTATTCGACTCACCTCATCTTGAATTCTTAACTCCTCACTCACTTCGGCAGACATTGGAGGAGTAACATAGGTGATTAGAAATGCTTCCAAAGGAGATTGAGAGGAGGACCAAGAGTTCTCCTTGGTAGAAGTTCCACTTTTAGAAACCCTTGCCCTTTTGGCTGAAGTCTGAGAAGCTCCTTCACTAGAAGCTGCACCAGTTGAGGCACCCTCGCCAGAAACACCTTCAGAAGGGGCAGACTGTTTGGGTGCTGGGACTTTATTGGGTTTGGGAATGGCAACGAGGATCATTGAGAAATAAGAAGGAAGCTCAGAGGGAGGCTCTTTGGTATTTTGACTTAGAGGGAACTCAACTCCAAGAACAGAATTACCCTTAGCCCCAACTCCAGGGCAGAAAACGAAAGAACTGGGGGATACACGGGAGACCCCTGGATGAATTCAAAAAATTAGGCCAGCTGTTTTGTCCAGTACTTTATTATAAATAGGGGTCACATCCCCTTGCCTTGTGATACTTGGGATGGTGAATCCCTCAGACATCGTAGAACTCACCCCCACATAGTGGTAGACATGAACAAGGAGTAAGCCTCACTAAATGAGACTTTGGGGTGGGATAGCTAAAAAATTGGGCGAGGGGCACCTTGATCAAAACCGAATTATTGGCTGAACCGATTGGGATTGTAATATTCGTAGGTGTATCCCCACTCGGTTTAGTAAGGCAAGTACCTCGGTGAGAATATAAGGACCACAACAAGCGAAGGGTCTTCAACGATGAGGTCCAAAGTAGTTGGTTGGACCACTCTTGCTTCACAGTTGAAAAAACCCCAAGTATGGAGGAATGCTTCTTCTCTATAAGGCCTCATCACAAAACACTCAGGTTGGTCAATGACGGGAATTAACTCTTTTCGACTCTATTTTTTGTGGAAAATATATGAGCGAGGGGGTATGACAGTTCCTCTAGAGGGAGGACGGATAGTTTTGGCTATTACCGTAAGGGAGCGAATGTAGAGGAAGCTTGTTAAAATTATGGCGTTGGAAAAATTGGCTAAGTTCTAACCTCTAAGGGACCGGTCCATGTCCAAGTGGGTTCTGTCAAGCCAAGTATAGAGGGATCCCAAGGCCATTGCCACTAGAGAAAGCCTGACACCCCGGGCCAAACGGATAGATAGGTTGATAAGGTCCCTCCGGGGCTGGTCGTTAGGTTTCCTAGGCAAAAGGAAATGAGAGAGAATTATAAGAATGTAAGCTGGAAATTCCAGGGATGTACCTTAGCCCAGGGCACCTTCAGAAGAACCACCCTTAGAAGGATCTTGGAAGAAGTAGTTGATGAGGGGAGTGAAAGTGGATTTGTTGGAAGTACCTATGCACCTTCGTCTATGGCCTCAAGACCTAGAAGTTCACAAACATCTTTCAGTGTAATGGTAAACTCTCCCCACGCAGCTATAAAGGTGTGGGTCGTAACGTTCCAGCGAGAAACCAGAACTGAGAGGGCAGAATTGTTTTTTGACAAAGTGAACTCGCCAAACCACCGGACCTTAGTGAGAGTCATGGCGTGGGAGCTCTGCATGTGCACATTCCAAGCATCAAAATTATCGGGGGAACTTCCAGGCCCGTCAAAATCAATATGGGACCAAGGGAAGTCACCTCGTTCGAGATGAAAGTGTAGAGTTCCCTCTGGGGGAGGAAGCCCTATTCAGCTAAATCCTTATCCTTGTCATCAAGAATCAAAGAATCATATTTAGCCGTGAAAGTGAAAGTCTTGCAGATGCCTTAGAAGTCATCACCTTTAACAAAAATGGAAGACCTTTGATAAAAACTTAATTGCTCTTGGCGAGCAACATCCAAAGAGGTGGCACCCCTAGTGGCAGCAATAGCAAAGGAGAAAGCGGTGGAGGTTGGCTGGGCACTGGTGATGGGAGACTTGGGAATGCTTGAAGAAGCCATAACACGTGGCGATGAAAGGAAAAGCTTAGCGAAGAAGAGATATGGATGAAAATGGAGGAGTATGGCCACAAGTGGGGGTGAAAGAGATGATGAGAGAAAAGAAACCAGAGAAAACCATGATAACAATGGCGGTTTGAGTTTTTTCTCTCTCTAAATTCTCTGGGAGTTGAAGCAGACGAAGGCAAAGTAAGGGAAAAATGTCTGAATGTTTTGAATAATAGATGTTTGAAATCATTTAGTTCATCTTTTTGACTTTCACACCACTGCACGTGCAAATCCGTCGATAATCATTTCAAGTGGACACATGGAATTTTGGGAAATGTTCTGACAGCTGAAAAGACGACACCACGTCATTAATGAAGTGACGCACGGGGAATATAAAGGGTTTTCTTCCAAAATAAGTTTGAGTTTGGCGCCAGAATTTTTTGTCAGACATATCAGATATCCCACAGCACATAAGTTGTCCCAACGGTTCAAAAAAGCTTCGATGTCCCCTCACCACAAGTCCAAACGGTGTTTAACTATGACTCAGGTACATCAGGGAGAATTTTTTTACTTTTTTGAACATGAAGAAATGATGACACAGTACAGTCCAAACGAAGTAGCACCTTCATATTGGGAGAATTTCCTTAGGAGGGTTTACAAGGGAGAATTCCAACTTAAGAGGAAAAGTCACCACGCAGTTCAGTTTAAAAAGTTCAAGATGTCCCCTCTCCATAAACCCATTTGGAGGTGCCTCTAGTTTTGGTCCAGGTACATTGGAGAAAATTTTACTTTTTTGAACACGAAAAAATGAAGATGAATAGCCAAAGCATGAAATTGGGGAGAATTTTATAGTTCAACAGTAACGAAGACAAATCTGCAAGACAAAGGTTCATCGGATTGAGAAGTTTTCGTGCAGACATTTCTTGTTCCCACAAAAATCTCCACACGAAGGGGAAAATATAGGGGGCTTGAAGATAATATCTATATTAGAGATAATCCCCCCAGCTAATACAACAAACTCAAAGGATTAAGGCAGTGAGGCAGGTCACTGTGGCAGCTCTAGCAAGGCAGCTCAACGTGGCAGCCCAGGGAGATCTTCTAGCGAAGAAAATTGTCGAGAGTTCTCATCCTTTAGCTTTGTTGTCTTAGTTAGTCATGTTGTATGTTTTGTTTATATTGATTATGAGCTGTAACGATTGTAATTATTATTCAGTGTGAGGTTTAACGGTACTCATGAGAGACCAAGCCTGACATCATCTGGGAGAGCTTTCATTCTCTATCAAATGACCTTGCCGTGGGAACTTCAGAGGGACTTGGTTTTGAGAATTGAGAAGTGAGGCACTGTTAGGGCTTGTCCTGACCATCTTAGATACACATGTTAAAACACCAAAAGACCTTTAGGCTTGTTTAGAGTTGTGATGAACTTGTTCCATTTACTTAAAGTCACATCTACTTTAGGTGATGTCACTAGCCATCTAAGCAATGTTAAGTCTGCACTTGAGTAAACCACTGGGGTTGTTAGATAGTTGGTGAGCCACCTCTATGGTGACAGCCCCCTGACGCACATTGGTTAGGGTGCTTACTCCTAACCACAGTGTTTACTCCTAACGCACACTGAAATTGACGCACATTGACAGCCAATGTGCGTTAGGAGTAAACACTGTGTTTACTCCTAACCACACTGTTTACTTCTAGGGTTCTTACTCCTAACCACTTGAGTAAACCACTATGCTTACTCCTAACCACAGTATGAGGGATGTCGTTCAAAGTTGTAAAGACTGAGGCACCTCGGGAGTGGTGTGTGTGTGTGTGTGTGGGGGGGGGGGGGGTGCTATTTATGTGCCTCAATGACTTCTGAGGAGGGAGGTTGTTATTTCAGAGTTGTTACTAGAGAGAAGAGACATCAGACTGATATTGAATAGAGTTTTACTCACCCACCATTTTAATTTATTATGAAGATTTTAATATCTAACTAGAGATCTTTGACGGTTTGTGTTTTTGGCTGCCTGCCAAGGTGTTCTAGGGTGCTTACTCCTCTCTCCCATTAAATGAGTTACTTATGAGTTCATTGTTATCTTCTGAGTCATACACGAGAGATTTGTGAGTTCAAACTGAGTTTATCTCCATTGGGTTGTGATTTTGTGTCATGTAATTAATCAGGAGTGTTCTCGGTTAACTTGTCATTTCTATAATCAAAAGGGGTTACGTCTCCATCTAATCTAAAAATATACGCTATTTTAGGGATGCATCTAATCTAAAAATATGCGTTGTGATTGCGTGTCTTGTAAATTTGGGCTATTTTTATTCAATCTACAAATATGATTTAAGACTTGAAGCAATCACATATTTATATTAATGTTTGGATTATGAAAGATTTGTGAGACAAATCGAATGTTAGAATTAAAATATGAACCGTTTTACCTTATAAATCATGATTTTATATGCATATGTGTAGAACATAAATTATTGTTGTGTAACATTGTTAATACGCATGTTGGAGCGGGATTATATGTTAAATAGTTAAAATTTCACTAGTATTAGAATTATGGAATTGGACGACTCATGTGACTATTTGGTAAAACTTAATTATTACACGATTAAGTGGATGTGAATTGAATGGAATTGAAATCGTAAGATTAATTGGAGGATTATAATGTTTAATTAAAAATATAATTTACCTGGAGATTGTTCGTGTTAATATTTTGACGTTGAACATTGGGATTTTTAGAAGTAGTTGTACTTTCACTTGTTTTATACGTTGTTTTCTCGGTATGGAACTAGTAGTTAGGTATTATTGTTGTTAGCACTTTTAGGTATGGGACTAGTGAATATGTGCTTGCATGATTGGGTATTTTCTTAGGTGGGGTTAGGTACTACGCCATTAAATTCTTCCGTTAGCTTAAATGCGAGACTAGGTGGTGAGTTTTGGTAGGTATTCTTCCTAAATTATAGACTATATAATACTTATGGTTGGGACTAGGGATGGTTTTTGGTTGTGTTACCCAAATTAAAGGTGTGGCTAATTTAGAATAAATAGAACTTGATTACAATTAATAATTAATGCCTAAGATAATAATTGGGTATTAAAATGGATTTGGCATTACCAGTATGTGCATAACTAACGATGATTTGGCCGACTTACTATATTGACGTGGGTGTTTATTTGCGTCGCCAATATCTACAGAACTATCGATAATTGGGTTAGCTGGATATAAGGGCTGGCGATAATTGTGCTGTTTGGCTATAGTGACTTGTTGTGCGTGGAGCATCACCAATAGGTGTAGGATTAATGAAATTGGACCCTCTCGTTATAGTGATGGGAATGGGTGTTATGTGTGCTCGAATAGTTTTATTTTTATTGCTTTAGTAGTTTTATTTTTATGTGGAGCATCACCAATAGTTTTATTTTTATTGCTTTAGTAGTTTAGAATTTTTTTATTTCGTCGTTTTGTTTATGAGACAGTTATTTATGGTCATTTGGTTCTACAGTTGTATGCGATTTGTTTTTAAGTTGGAGTTACAGTTGGATTATTTTATTTAAGTATTAATCTATCTTTTGGAGTTGAGTTTTATTTTGGAGTTAGCATGGTGATAAAATTTCTTGTGTGAATATTTATATTCGTTGGATTAATTTTAGATTATATATTGAGGAAAAAAGTTTTTAATGTTTCATGTTTCAGTCACGTGCTAAGAATGGCATTTTAATTATGATGCCAATCGTAGTTTGGCAGCTGGGACTGGCCACCTCCAATATCAAAATATGCGGGGTATCACACGACGTTAAAAAATTGTTGTCAAATTAGAAATTACCGCAAGTGAAGGGGTTATTATAGTATAACTTATGAAGGTACATGTAGAACCCATAGAAATTTGATCAATTTTATAAATCTATGACTTTCCAACTAGACGGTATGGTGTAACTATGAGAATTATTAAAAGTACTTAATCAGAGAAACCAATAATATATAACTAATTGTGGGACAGACTATGATTTCGGATTCATTTATCAATTTTAACTAATATTACGTATTTAATTTCGTCATTTCTGATTTTATAACTCAAATTAAACAGACTCTTGCCGTGATGAGTTCCAAAAATAAAATATTGAAGTTTATCCAAAATTTAACGTCTATAATTTAGACCGCTGAAATCCCTATTTCCTTACAAATATCAATTTATGTTTTAAATGTAGTATTTAAGCACGGACTATCAAAACAACCGTGTACAAGTATAACCTATCAAAAAGTACTAACATCAAAAATTAAAATATGAATTATCAGTTTTTAAGTCTTAACGATGTATTTAAGTATGAGATATCAAACAATTTGATGTAAGTATAACCCATAAAAAATTACGCACTTTAATTCTTAAAATATGAAATGGCAATCACTTCCGAAGGTTTAAAACACACTCTTGTGCCGTTTTAAGTGAATACTAAAATTTTAAAGCGTTTAAAGCAAGTCGAGAATGAACATGAAATTAAATAAAGTACATAATACTAATCAAGTATGATGAATTTCACCTAGTACTAGTATAGAATTTATGCTAGCACAATGAACGACATAACGAGATTGTAAGAATGAATAAATGTAAGGACATGATTTTATAAATGTCCGTTGTCAATTTAGTATGTCATATACCGATACACCGTCGAAGAACGTTCAAGATCAAATATACATCGAGACGTATTTGAATATCAAGTTCTTCAACATTCAAGACTCTGCAAGATGAATATGGTAAAGATTATGTTTTTATTCCTTAATTATTCACTTTAATTTTGGGATATTTTTCACAAAATATTTTCAAAGTGTTGAAGCGGAGCTTTAAATGTTTTTTATCAAAGAAATATGTTTTTAGGAGTTTTTGAGGCGGTGCATTTAACGAGGAAAAGATATATGAAGAAGTTTTTATTTTTTAACAAACTCATTCGAACGACACCGTATGTCGTTCAAACGACAGTGTGTCGCGCGATGTGCACCTGTTTTTTAAATGAGAGTGTATCTCATTCAAATGACATGCTGTCTAGCTTGAACGACCTACCAGTTTAAGTTTTCTATAAAAGAGTCTTTCCAACTCCGTTTTTCATAAGAAGTCTTTTTCCATTCTGCAAACTCTGAAAATCGACAGAAAGCTTTTGGCTTCTTCCTTTAAGGTTTAAATACCTTGTTTTCAATTCACAAAACTATCCCAATCTTATGTAAATTATTTTGGAACCCAAGAACAGAACTTTTCTATTGTTCAACTCTTTGTAGATAGGATAAATCTACACCGGACTGAGGTCAAATTAGGGAGTGCTGCGGTATTCCTGGGCTGAAGATATAACTGCGGTCTTTGAGGTTCGCTGCTTGTGGATCTTTGCTAAAAACAGAACTGCGTGTTCTTGAGGAGTAGCTGCGATTGTTCCTTTGTTGATGACACCGATCGACACCTGCGGGTATTCGTGTGTCAAAATTCTATTTCATTGCAATTCGTTGTAAGTGGCGATTTACTAATTATAGTGAAATAAAAGGTTTTGCCCGTGTGGGAGATTTTTTTCCTAAAATTTGGTTTCCTTTGCATGATTATTTCTTTATGATTTCATATCACTTAGATGCATGTGTTAGGACTGAATTAAAACTCGGGTTTCATTAAAACTGGTTTGGTTGACACACGATTAAAATTGATTTATTTGAGAATTCGCATTTATTCTGCTATAGCACTCTCAATAAAAAATTTCATTGATGATTCAAACATACAATAATTGCACTTTACAATTAAGTTTGACAAAATCCTCCCCACTAAAGTACAATTTTTACCCCTCAAATAATAACGAACTCTCTAGAAAAATGCTCTAAAAAACTATTTCCAAAAATTGTTTGTAAAATGGTGAGACCAAGGGTCCTTTTTATAAGGCATGAGGTGAGGTATTTGGTTGGGGGGAGACTCTATTTGGTTGGTTGTATTTGAGTTGGTAATCATCTCATGGGATCTTGGAAAGAGTTGGAAATAAGTGGGAAGTATTTAAAAAAAAATAATTATCCCCAATTTTTGTCACTATTCACATCACTATTCTCATCACTAGCTTTAATCGCATTTTCCAAAAATCTATGGCACGACGTCAATGGACACTCAATCAATTTTATAAAAATCATTTAGTAGAGTTGTGTCAACCATGTCGTGTCGCCACGTATCCAAATATTTTTGCATATCAACTCCTTTGGTGTATAAACTCTCGGGGTACCTGTAAATTGCAAAATAAAAATATATAATTGACTAAGCATAAATTTTTCTGAATTTAGCCCCTTAAGTTAGTGATTTTGATATCTCGAACAAAGTAATTGAATCATTTTTATTCCATATCATTTCCATTGACTATTTTTAACAAGTACCCCAAGTTTCGTGTATTTCTAATGGATTTTACAGGAATTTACTGCAAGAAAAGAGAGAAAGAAACCGGAAGAAAGGAAAAGAACAAAGGAAGAAAAGTCAAAGGGAAAAATCATAAATTTATACCCAGAGTTCGGATTCGACGCCTAATGGGAAGTTGAAGATATTGATTTCACAAGAGCATCGGGAGAAACGACACTGAAATTGTAGCTCGGTATCAAAAGTTATGGCCAGTCAAAGATGGAAAGAAAAAGTCAACATTGAAGAAAATCGGACCGATCCGGTAGATTTCGGATCGATCCGAAATGTCACAATTTCAGTAGACCCCGGATGGATACTGAACCAATGATAGCAGAACCGATCCGGTAGAATAAAAAAAGAACCGATCCGAGGGGATCCGGACCGGTCCGGGTGTGCGAAATCCTGGCATTAATTATGAAGATCAAGAGGTTCATAGCTGGTAGAATTTTGCGCAACAAGCGATTCTAGCTGTCAAATTCGTGCTAGTTGGTGCTATAAAGACCAAGCCCTACCTCATTCAGGGGAGAGTCGAATTAGAGAGAGAAATTCAGAAGTTAGGAAATCTTTAGTTTTCTTTGGTAGAAGCTTCCATAAACCCTAGTTTGTAAGGTTAATCAAGAAGAAGTTTTCTGGATTCAAGTCAGTTGATTTTCCTGTTGCTGAATACAAGTATAAAATTTCCATTCTCTTAGTTATTCTTTCTTTTCAATTCAATTATCGATTATTTTGCAATTGGTTACCAATGTTTGTTAGATCCATAATTTTATATATGGGTATGAATTTGTTTTCTAGAAAAATCATGTCCAGCTAAATTCTCAAGGGTGGGGGTACATGAACTCATTTTGAGGTGAATTGCCCATGTAGAAAATAGAGGGTAAATTAAATATTGACCGAATCGTGTATGGAAATTATGCGAACATAGCGAATCTTTTAATCCCTCTTGCCTTAGGTACTTGGGATGTTTAAGAACGCTATGCAAGTGTATTTGTCCATTCACCGCTTTGTATTTACCTTTGATTTCATATGATGCGGGCAAGATCCTTCATATATGTAATGCTTAGGATCTATAAAGATTGGATTTAGTCAAGAATTTCAATTCATAATTCTAGTATTCTATATGGTAATTTACAAAGGTTTGAGGGATTGTACTCCACCTTATTTTCTCTCATTTTCCAATCTAATTTCTTCACAATTCTTAGTGTTTTTGGTGTACATTTTATTTCATCACTAATTGGAAATTTACAACCATCAATCATCTTTTCATTTCTTTGGAGGAATCATTTCAAGATTAAATAACTAGTCTTACAAAAGTGCAAAATTTTGATCCCTGTGGATACGATCCCGACTTGTCGGATTATTACTAACGCGACAGGCTTGCACTTGAGCGCAGAGAAAACACACTTTTGAGGCAAATTCTTAGTCGCGTCAATAATTCAAATTCAGATTCATAATATTTTGAAAAATTACATAATTACCTTCTAATTTTATTTTAACCCCCGATGTTCATATTTTTCTCGTTTAACCCAGAATTCAACCAAATTTCAGAGAGAACTTTATTTCGTAAGTATAAATATTTTAAAATTATTTTTAGGCTCACAAAGTTTTTGAAATTATAATTTTACCCCCTGGGTTCACTAAAAATGCATTTTTAACTCGAATTCTTTTCAAACTTGCATTTTTTTTACAATTATAACAATGACTCTAAAAGCTCATTATTTATGAAACCACAAGCCAAAGAAGTCCTAAATTTGGGCATAATTCATAAAAAATTATGCACTCATTAATTTTACTCATGAATTCAATTAGTCTATGATATTGCATCAAAACTGCTCCAACACCCTCATTACTTGCATCTGTTTTGAGTGTGAATGGTTTATTAAAATCTGGGAGACCAAGGATTGAATTGGTTGTCATTGCCATCTTGAGAGATTGAAAGACATGCACAACTGTTTATTTCCATTTTACTTATTTTTTCTTATCATCATTATAAGATGTCAACAATTAACCCATATCCTTGAACAAATTTTTTATATTATGCTGTTAATCCTAGAAATCCTCCTAATGCCTTCACTTTTTTTCAGTAAGGTCCAATTAATTGTTACATCTATCTTTCTCTTATCAGCTGAAACACCCTCCTTCAATATGCTATGTCTAAGATATTCTAGTTGGTCTTGACTAAAAGAATACTTAGATAATTTTGAATACAATTGATGTTATATTAGGAGTTGGAGAATGATTGTGACACATTTCACATGCTCATCCAATTTCTTGCTATATATCAAGATGTCATCAAAGAACATTAAGATAAACTTCCTTAGATAAGCTTTAAAGACTGAATTCATCAAAGATTAGAAGGAAGCAGGAGCATTGGTTAATCTAAATGTTATTAGTAAAAATTCCTAATGTCCTTCATGTGTTTTAAAAGCAGTCTTGTGTATGTCTTGGTCATGGACCCTAATCTGGTGGTAACTTGACTTACGTTCAATTTGTAGAATATAGTGGCACTATGTAATTCATCTAAAATTTCATCAATCACAAGAATGGGAATTTGTTTTTTATGATGATATTCTTGATGTCTCCATAGTCCATGCATATTCTCCATCTGTTATCCTTGATTAATAGAGTTGGGGAGGCAAAGGGGTTGCTGAACGGTATTATTATACTAGATTTCAACATTTCATAAATGACTTTATCTATTTCTTTCTTTTGGATATATGGAAAACTGTATGGTCCAAGATTTGATAGGGTTCCTTCCCGGCTTGAGGGGAATGAAATGGCCTTCTTCTCTTTTCGAGGTAGACCTTTAGGTTCTTAGAAAATATCTTTGTATGAATTAAGTAAGGTTTGTAGTAGTGATGGAAAGTTCACCTGTGTGTTGGGGATGGAATTGGCATATAAGAAGCTCGCGTAAAGTTCCTTTTAGTGGTCATATGCAGCTGTACACCTCCCTTGGTTCCTTGGAGATATGTCCACTCTCTATCTTGCTGAAGTTTGAGTTCTAGTTGCTTGAGATCCAATCACATTGTACTGATGTGCATGATCTAATGAGATCCTAACACCATGTCGCATCCTCCCAAATCTAATGTTCTAACTCCTGTTTGGAATTCTTTTCTTTGCATTTTCCAACTAAACTTTATGCATATATAATTGCTGAATATTTGACTCCCATCGGCCACTATGACTCCCATCTTATTAGTTAGTGTAAACTCACACCCTATATGTTTTGCAGTCTTGAAATTAATGAAGTTATGAGAACTTCTAATATCCACCTGAGGTTGACCATTTTCCATCACCTTAATGATCATAGTCCTAGGTGATGTTGAACCACCTATGACATGGATTGAAATTGACACATATTCATTATTTTTAGTTATTCCTTCATTATAATCTTCTTAGGGAACTTTTTCATTCACCTGGGTTTCATCCTCATCATTTTCAGTGATCAACATGAGTATATTCATTTTCTTACATTTATGGACTTTATAATAGGGGTCATCATAAAAATGACATAAGACACTATCTCTCCTGATTTGCATCTCAATGGGGGTGGTTCTTGTCAGTGCTTGGTTCATGGGGTTTTTTGATAGGTAAGCAAAGGGGGGCTGGTTTGATTTGACAGATTTTTATTGATATGGGTTAGAAAAAGATGGATAAGATAGTTTGCGCTGAATGTGTTGGTATTGGAATAGGTTGAACCTGGTTTGTTTGTATTTTTCTTAAAAGACAGTTGAGTTTCTTGAAGTTTGGCTGAAAAATGGCATGGTTAAGGGTTTTTGGTAAGAACATTTGAACATCAACTTTGATTTTTTCCTTCAAGCCGTTAAGAAAACTATAAACAAAGTAAGCTTTAATTAAACCAGGTACCGAACTCATCACAAATGGTTTCAGCTCTTCAAACTTTTGGTGACATTTCTCCACAGTGTTGGTTTGGTTCAGTTTGTTGAAATCTAATATTACATCTTCTATGTTTCTAAATTCCGCCCATTCGATTATCCTTGGATCAGGGAATTCATATTGAAACCAACTTTTGGCTATACCCTCCATGTATAGGGAAATAAATATGACCTAATAATCCTCTTGCACTGGATTGAACATCAAATACCATTGCAGTGCTTCAAACCGATAACGAGGTTTATCACCATTGAATTTAAGGAATTCAGCCTTAGGAACTCTATAACCAGGTAATGAGGTTGAAGGTGAAATTAACTTTGTTAGTTAATTTCATTTATATTACAACACATGTGTCAGATAAATGAATTATAGGGGCTCTATTTCTTGTACAAGGTATATAGAGGAAATTTAAGCAGATGGTGGTCAAGGTGATGGTTTATAGAATTTGAAAATGTACATAGGAAATCTATTTTTTATGTAGGCAAGTAAACTCCCTTAATTGAAAAGGGTATAATTGAGTTGTTTTCAGTTGGTTGCTATGTTAAAGTAGGAATATGACTTCTTTATTGTGATTACTGAGGTTTGGCAATTGGAAATGAGTCATTTTTATTGTGATTTCCTCATTGAATGGTACATATATTATGATATAGTAGTTTTCTTAAATATAATTTTGTTGTTAAACAAATTACCTCACTTAATTGGTTTTAGATAAAATTAAGATACTTCTAATAACACCGTCCTTCACACCTCCATGGTATTAGATACATCATTACTGTAGGAGCTTTCATTGATAATTTTTTTGTCTCCTTGCATTATAGTCAAATTAATTGAATAAATTTTTTCCAATGAAATGTTATTTAATTAAAAAAGGCCAAAGCCTATCTGAATACACAAGGATAGAAAGCAAAGGCAACAAGATGCCATGCTAAAAACATACCCCAGCCTAACAGCATACCAATCCAATAACCAAACAACCAGACCCAAAACATATAACACTCCAATAATACAAGTAAAAAAATAGCCCAATACAAAACCCAGTAAAAACATAGCTCACTAGAGCCATGTTTTTTAATATTTAGGTGGTAATAAACTGTTTGTTAATATTTAGGTGGTAATAATTATGGTCTGAATTTCATACCGAAATAGTAATTTACCGTTCACCGACGTGAATTCACTATTCATTGGCATGAATAGTAATTTACTATTTATAACTAAAAATATAAATTAATGAATGATAATAAGGAGAAATAGAAATCTGGTTTTGATATGGACTGGCATTTGTCGCGTAATGGGTTGTTGTCGTGTTGTCATTGTTGGCGTCGTGGCGTTGTTCCCCAAGTAAATCGTTGATCGCTGGGTGTAAAAAGTGATTTCTAATTCGGCTTATTATATTTCATTAAACTTAGATATTTTGTTGAAAATTTTTCTTTCCTTCTTTCAGATCATAAGATTTATTATTATTCTAAATATTAACACTTGTTTTATGGATTTAAACCTCATAAATACACATACCTCACATGAGTTAATGAAGAATTCCTCTTTAATTGAATTTGATGTTAAAAAGGATTTGAATAGGTGGACTATTCCTAAGGTCCAACCTAAAACTATCTATAATACTAACTGGTATAATTTCCGTAGTAAATATACTATTAAAACTATGGAACAGACAATAAGTCTGAATGAGCAAGATAAGTCAATCGATCTCTTTAAATTTGATGATCTTAAAGATCCTATTAAAGATAAAAATTATGATTTTATCCATGTAGGTTTAATACAAATTACTTTTAAACCTTTGACTCTTTCTGGCATGAACATCTGTCTTCAAGCTACTCTACGTGATGGTAGATGCAGTCTTTGATGGGAGCAATTGAAACTAGTCTTTAAAATGGACCAGTCTACTTTGATGTTTTCCCAAATATTACTTTGTCTTTAACCGACATGCATCTTTGTAGAGCTCTAAGTCTTAGGGTCCAAACCAAAGGTTATAATTTTCTTTCGGGATCGAAAACTATTGGGATTATTTATAGAATTTACAATAAAGTCATGAACACTATGGCACCCAATATTAAACAATTTAGTCTGTTTGGTAAAACTATGTTAATTGACACACACCTTATAGATTCTAATGTTCATACTCCTAGAACTATAAGTTGGGATGAAATTGATTTTCCAGAGACTTGGGCTATAAAAAAATGCCATTCCTCCTCAACCCCGTCAAAATGAAGATATTGTGGACATTATTGATGATAAATATGGAGATGTTTTACTAAATTTTAGGAAATTCAATAGAAGTCAATCTTCTAGAGGACAATCCTCTAGGGCTCCTTTTGTGACCTATCCTACATCCACTTCACAAAATTCTGTCTGTGAAGAACATCCATATCATGATGATATGAAGCTTCATCGTATTTTTACCAATGAACAAATACCTAATGGTATTTATGAGAAGAATATTTCTCAGCATATAGAATCTCCTATGCCCCTGAAATGAATGTAAAATTTTAATATTCTTTTTAATGATTTTTACAATCAATAGGGAAGAGATTAATAAAGAATTTTACTTACCAGGTTACGCTAAATTTCGTACTTGGTATTTTGCTAAGTATAACAAGGTTGAATTAGCCAACTATAAAAATGAGTTTTATAAATGGATTGAAGACAATCAACAGATTACTTCGATTGTGGTTTGGTTTCAAATGTTTTCTAAAGATAAGCACCTTTTTTTTCTTGAAACTAAAGATAAATAGGTCCTTAAAATTGAGAATAAACATTTAAGAAGTTGGAATACTTCAAATAACCAAATTATATCTTCTATTCACCCTTCTACCGAGCCTTTATCCTTAGATGTTGGTGTAGCACTCCGCATTTTTAATAGTTAATTAAATTAATTAATTGGGAAATTCGAGAAAAAAATTAAAAATTTGGATTTAATTATTCTTAGTAATTAAATATGTTGGTTTATATATATAAAAATAGGGTTTTAAGTGGAATTTAAATTGGGATTAAAATTTGGAAATCATAACTTTTTGTATAAAAGTCGGGGGAGGATCCGAGCTAAGGAGGATATAAATAATATTTTTAGAAATACGGACGTGCGATTGATATGAATATTTCACAATAGCTCCGTCTCACCGTTCGCTACAACATACTAAAATTTCAAGCCATTCTAACGGTCCGATCGTCCGTAATAATTTTTCGAGTGTTTATATTTGATTAGGACTCAAATTCTTTTTGGTATATAAACAAAGTGACAGGTTCAGAACTTTTAAAAACACTTTATTTTAAACCCTAAGAGCATAAATCTCCTCTTTTACATCTTCTTCCTCCATCAAAACCTTAACTCCATTGGAGAGCTATTTTCAATCCATGTTTTGAAGCTTTAAATCGGGTTTTCTCAAGATTATTCAAGAACGTCTCTTTGCTAATTTTTTGAGAGGAATCTAGCTGTCAACTCAGATCTTCTTCACCTAAATCACAGGCATGAATACTCTATTCATTTCCTTTAGTATTATGCATTTTAAGTGTCGCCTAAATCCTTAATCACGTATTTTTGATTAAAATCAATTAGCAACTTAATTAAAAGAAGTGGACACTTTGGTGGATTACCACCTGGGACGGGAGGATCTCTATAATAAAAAGTGAGAACAATAATAAATTTGGGGCTATGAGATAATTAAAATGATATTGGTCTGTTTTTTGTATCAGAATCTTTAGGGGTGGTTAGTAATTTATCTTTCCCGCGTTTAATTATATTCGTAATTAAAATACTTTATTGTGATATTTATTGCGTATAATGATATTGTCTGGGTTCGCAGACCCTATTTGAGGGGATTAGTGTGTATTCATGCTCGGGGCACTGACCTCGTGCGTTGACTAACTTTTTTAGGATAAGTCTGGAGAAGATGCATAGGGTTATTTGGAGATTATCGTTTGGAGGTGCAGCTGGAGTTTGTTTTATATTACTTCTTAGTAGTTTAGTTTAGCTTTCTTTCCATCGTATTTACATTGAGACACAGTTTATGGTTTTGATTGGTCCATTCGGTTCCAAAGTTGTTAGAGGATTCAGTTGGATTATTCACAGTTGATTATTACTCAGTTTTAATGAAATCATTTTTTTTGGAGATTGGATTTTATTCGAATTTTTAGCATGTGATGGATCTTTTATCATTCAGTTGTTATTATCATTTGGGATTGATTCAATTACTTATCTTGTGAATTTATTTATTTATGTCTCATATCTGTATCATGCTAGGAATGATAATTTATTTAGTTCACGCTCGGCATAGTTTTGGTGGCGGTCGATGCCAGAATTAAGCGAGATTTGACAATTGGTAATACTAGCCAATCGTTAACTTTAAATTAGAAGCTAATGCCTTTCTTAATTTAGAATCGGGTGATAAATTGTTTATCAAAGATACCTGTCTGAACCCTCTTTATAAACAAGGTAATTACACCAATTTAATCCTTAATACTATAGGAAAACAACTTAATAGGATTGAGAATTTTCAAGAAAATCTTATCAATAAATATCCTAGTGATATGATTGATAAAAAGATTGAAAAACCTTTAATTCTGCCTTCTATGGATGTAAAAGGATTTAAAACGGGAAACAAGAGTGATTTTATTTCTCACTTAAAAGGAATTAAGATAAAATTAAGGGATTAAAAATAAATGATTTATTCCATTATGATTCTAAATCAGAATCCTCTATCTCCTTGGAAGAAATTCATAATTTTGAATCCTCTTTCAAAAATAAAAACGACCACATTTATAAGGTTACTTATAAAAATACTATGGGATATAGTGGTACTGTTAGGAATTATTATTCTCATCCTAGCCCTCAGGATCTCCTCTTTGAGGAATCTGTGATTTTCGGTAGTCATACCACTTACCAAGGAAAATCCATTTATGACTGGAACATTGATAGTATGACTGAATATCAAACTTATGATTTCATCCATCGCATGTTCATGTACTCCACTATATGTAAACAAAGCAAAAATTTTGTCCAAGATGTTGCTCGTATGCTTATCAGTGGTTTCACTAGAACCCTTAGAGGTTAGTGGGATAATGTTTTCACAGAAAATCAAAGAATTGATATTGTCAATGCCATAAAAATTGTCCAAGATGAGCGTCTGCAAGACGTTGGACAACATGATGATATCTATACCTTAATGCTTGCTATTATTAATCATTTTGTTGGTACTGGTGATTACCATCAGTAAAGAAATAGAGAGTTACTGCAAAACCTTAGAGGTCCTACTCTCAGGCATTTTAGGTGGTATAAGGATGTCTTTCTTGCTAGAGTGGTTCAAAGATTTGTTGCCAACTCTGAGCATTGGAAAACCAAATTCATTGATGGCCTTCTTACTTTCTTTGCTGAAAAAGTTAGAAAAAATTGAGAGATACTAATGATAGCATTTCTATCCCTTACCTTAATTATACTTATGGTCAATTATTTAGTGTTGTCATTCAAGAAGGTCTTTCCTTATGTAATGACCTTAAGCTACAAAGGCAGCTTAAGAAACAAAACCTTACGGGTAATAGGGAATTAGGAAAATTTTGTGAGCAATTTGCTTATAATACCCTGACGCTCTTACTCGTAATAGAATTAAGGATAAAAAGAAAACCTACCATAAAAGGAGGAAAAGGCCTAAAATACCTAATCAAGGTGATAATTCAAAAAAATATTTTAGAAAAAAAAGTCCTAATAGATATAAGACTATATCTAAATTTAAATGCTTTAAATGTGTCAAATTCAGCCACCTTGCAAATAAATGCAAGACTGAAGCTAAACTTAACAGTCTTCAAATTAATGAAGATTTTAAAAAAATTTGAGTAAATTATTACTCAATTCCAGCCCTTCTGAGATTGAAGAAGAATCTTCGGGGAGTAACGATGAGCTTTATCAGATTCAAAGCTCTAGTGACTATGAAGTCTTTGATAATGGAGACTGTCAATGCAACTAATTCCATGAAAGATGCAATCATCTCCATTCTATCATTTAAATGAATGGTTTAAGCATTAATGTGCTTACCAGTAAGCAACAATCCATGCTTGATATTATCAATCAGGTTACTGACTCGGATATCAAACTCAAGTTAATAGAAACTTGTTATGCTAAAGAAAATGCCTCAACTTCTTATACACCGATTCAACAATACACTCTTAAAGAGATATTTAATATGTTAGGTAATAAAACTAATTTTGATAAAACTGCTAACCTTGCAGATCTTAGACATGAGATTAACCTTATTAAAAGTGATCTACGACAACTAAAAGATCAGTAGCATGCTATGTAAATTGAGATTAATAATCTCAGGAATGTGTTAAATCATTCTAATCCTTAAACTTCAAATATTGAAGAATCAGTGGATTATTTGAGTATTATTAATCGGGTACCAAATCAAAAATGGTACATAACTATCAATCTTGTTATTAATAATGAATTCACATTAAATAACATTATTGCTCTGGTTGACAACGGTGCTGATATGAATAGTATTAAGGAAGGATTAGTTTCCACTGAAAATTTTGAAAAAATCACTCAATCTTTATTTAACGCTAGTGGTGAAAATATGCATATCCAATATAAACTTATTAAATTCTATATTTGCAACAATGGTATATGCTTGTCCCGTACCTTTTTGCTCATTAATGACTTGTCCCAACAAGTTATTTTAGGTACTCCTTTCTTATCCTTATTAATGCCTATGGATAAAATTGACTCTAGTGGCATATACAACACTATTAAAAATTAATAAATTATTTTTGAATTTATTACTAAACCAGAGGTTAAGAAAATTAATTCTTTGACAAATAATATATTTTTCAAAGAAAACCAATTAAATTTTCTTCAAAAAGAAATTTCCTTTTTAAGGATAAAACAAAAGCTAGAACAACCTAGCGTTTTGCAAAAAAATAATGTTATTAAAAATTAATTAATAACTGAAGTTTGTAATGATATTCCTAATGCTTTTTGGAATAGGAAGAAACATATTGATACCCTTCCCTATATGGTGGATTTTAATGAAAAATCCATTCCCACAAATTAGGCCCAACCAAATGAAGGATGACTTTCTTGAATTATGCAAGAAAGAGATTCAGAGCCTATTAGATAAAAAGATGATAACTAAAAGTTATTCTGCTTGGAGTTGCACAACCTTTTATGTTAATAAGGCTAATGAAAAGGAACGAGGTGTTCCTAGACTTGTAATTAATTACAAGGTTTTAAATAGTGTGCTGTAATGGATAAGATATCCAATTCCTAATAACAAAGATTTACTTGATAGGCTTAATTCAACCTCCATATTTTCTAAATTTGATTTAAAATCTCGTTATTGGAAAATTCAAATTTCACCACAAGACAGATACCAAACTTCTTTTGTGGTTCCATTCGGGCATTATAAATGGAATGTCATGCCTTCTGGGATTAAGAATGCCCTTTCTGAATTTCAAAACATAATGAATGAGATATTCAATCCCTATTCAGAACTTTTTATTGTGTATATTGATGATATACTCATATTTTCACAACCCATTGACCAACATATGAAAAATCTAATTTTTTTTAAAGATTTTATTAGCTAATGGTTTGGTCATTTCTGCACCAAAGATGAAAATCTTTCGAACTATTGTTAGAATTCTTGGTCATAATATTGGTGAAGGGAAAATTCTCCCTATTGAAAGAAGCATTGAATTTGCTTCTAAATTTCCTGATGAATTAAAGGAAAAAACCCAACTCCAAAGATTTCTTGGATGTCTTAATTACATTGGGGAGTATTATAAAAACCTTGCACAAGATTCTGCAATTTTATACTCCAGATTAAAGAATAATCCTTCTCCCTAGACTATTGAACATAGTAAGTTTTTTCAAAAGATTAAGCTCAAAGTTAAGCAACTGCATTGCTTAGCTTTAGCTAATCTATAGTTTTCAAAAAATTATTGAAAGTGATGCGTCTGATATTGTTTATGGGGGTATCTTAAAACAAGTTAATTCTTTGAATAAAAAAAGAAGAATTAATTCTTTTACCTCAGGCATTTGTAAAGATGCCCGAAAAAATTATTCTACCATTAAGAAAGAAATTATTTCCGTTGTTAAATGCATTTCAAAATTTTAGGGTGATTTATTGAATCAGAAATTTTTACTTCGCATTGATTGTAACGTTGTAAAACAAGTTGTACAAAAATATGTGGAAAATATTATTTCCAAACAAATCTTTGCCAGATGGCAGGCTAAATTATCAGCCTTCGATTTTGATATCGAACATATTAAAGGTGAAAATAATTCTCTTCCAAATTTTCTAACTAGAGAATTTTTACAGAATCAATGAGTGGCCCCTCTAAAGGGCGTGGCAGAGGCCGTGGGTAATCCCACCAAAGGCCAGGAAAGGAAACGATGACAGTCAATTTAGACCAATATCCGCTAATGCAGGATTATTATGAATTTCTCCACCTCAGTGTTGAGAACCAGGGAAAATTGAGCTCCCTTGCTACCCTTAGCAAAAATAAATCTGCTAAGGAGGTTCTTGAAACAATTAAGCATGAATTCATTCCTAATATTAGGACCTCGAAATCGATGCTTATCCTCAATGAAGAGGATAAGAAGCTAATGCCTTCATCTTGGGAAATTATGTCCCAATACTTTGACACACACAATTATGCCGTGGAAGAAGAAAAATACCGGACGGTATACGAGGCTATCCTTGAAGAAATGGAATTTGTGGTGTTTAATCATACCAATAAACACCAAAAGAATATCAAATCCCCTATTTCTTATAGCAAAGCGGTTTTGAAAAAAATCATTTCTCCCTGAGAATGGGGAATTCATCCATCAAAAGCGAGAAAATTGAGTTCTCAAAATGGCTCCTACAATTATTGGGATTATATCCAAGCTGGGGCTAGGAATTTTTATTACCAAAACTTGGAACATAGACATACCTGGTTTTTTAAGCTTTGTCCAGGTTCTTTAAAAGAAGAATACCCGGGATGGGTACTCAATTGGTGGGACAAATTTGGCTAAGGAATTGATATTTTGCCTAAGGAAATATCTAAGGAAAAATTATTTTTACCTTGGACTCAATTTCATCCTAAACTCACGGGAAAAAAATAAAGTTTCCATTGGGCTTAAAACCCTTTTATTTTTTTTTACTGAAATCAGTATCTCGTGGATTTCTAAATGGGATTTACAATGTAGGGAAAATCATTTAAAAATCCCCCTACTTGAAAGAATTTTTTATTATCGTTGGTGGGTTGGTATTAATAAATCAGAAATCATCTCTTCAATTAAGGAGAGTTTAAAAAATTATATGTCCCTGGTTAAAGATGCTCCTCCTCCAGTAGAAAAAATAACTCCAGGGAAGAATCCAATTCAGGATTTAAAGCTTGTTCGTAAGAAACAATTCCCTCAAGCAATAGAGCAAGAGCTCTTCCAAAAGGTTATGGACTATACAAAAATCCAATTTACTACGGCTTTTACTACTATCTACTCAGAGGAAAAAATCCTATCCCACTGCCTTCAGATGATGATGCCTCTATGACATCAGTTGAGAATGATAATCCATTCTTTTATTTAGTAGGGGAATCTCAGAATCCTGAGGATGATGAATTTGTTGGGGACATTTTTGATACCAGCATCCCCATAGAACCAACCATGGAGGCCTTATTTGTCTCACTCAGTTCTGCATTTCCAATAAGACGTTTGGATGGTGGATTTCCTAACTGATGATGCTATAAACAACACCACCAGATAAAGAGGTAGTAGAGCTCAAACAGGCATAACAATGGTAGCAAATAACAACACAGATACGTAGAATGAGGTGAGGAGAAGAAGATAAACACACTAATATAAGTGGTTAGGCAATTGACTATGTCCACTCTGCAAGTGAGTGTAAGTATCACTATCAGAAGAGGGATTTAATGGCCTTAGCAATACAATCACTCCACTTTCTCTCTCTAGTGTAAATGCACCAGAGTTTGGCTAGGGTTTGTAATTGAGGACCCTTTATAAGGTAGGAGAAGACAACTATATATATTGCTTGGGGGTGTAGTGTACCCCCAGGCATGCAATGAGCATGTGTAAGATGATCTAGCCAATCTAGTGAAGCCACTCGTCACTATCACATGTAGAGGATGGTGATAAAATATTCCCTCACGTGCAAAGAAGATTTGGTCATAATGATTTGTCCATATGGGAGATGGTGTGTTGGGATCTTATACTGCTCGTACGGTAGATGTCATCTGGGGGGTCTCATCCTAGAGTCTATCATCCTAGTCCCAACTGAGTCCGAGATGACCTTGATGCCAGAGAAGGTGGAGGTCGACCCACAATGTGATGGTCTATGAGGCTGAGACTGAGGCTAAGATGCTGTATGAGAGATATGAGGCTGTGGACGAGGCTAACGTCTTTTATTCTGACCCTTAGGTCGAGGAAGAACTCGAGGCACTATATGATGCGCTATGAGGCTGAGACCGAGGATGAGCTGCTGTATGAGAGCTATGAGGCTGTGGCCAAGGCTAAGCTACTGTATGATATCTATGAGATTATGGCTGAGGCCAACGTCTTTTGTTCTGACCCTTATGCCGAGGACGAGGTTGAGGGACCATGTGATGAGCTATGAGGCTGAGCTGCTATGTGAGAGCTATAAGGTTATGGCTATAATGTTTGAGGTTGCCAATAACAGACTGATAATCTTACATTGATAGGTGCAAAGGTAGTCTCGACTGTAGTGATTAGGCCGAGGTTGATTAAGCTATGGCTGACCCTACTGAGGCCGACCCTTATCTGGACGACCCTACCAATGATTAAGTCGTGGCTGACCCTACTAAGGTCGACCCTTATTTGGATGACCCTGCCAATGATTAATTCGTGGCCGACCCTACTGAGGACGACACCTATTTGGATGAATCCACCAATGATTAAGCCGTAGCCTACCCTACTGAGGTCGACCCTTATCTGGAGGACCCTGCCAATGATTAAGCCATGGTCGACCCTACTGAGGCCGACCCTTATCTAGAGGACCCTGCCAAAGATTAAGCCATAGCCGACCCTATTGAGGCCGACACTTGTTTGGACGACCCTACCAATGATTGAGCCATGGCTCACCCTACTGAGGTCGACCCTTATCTAAATGACCCCGCCAATGATTAAGCCATGGTCGACCCTACTGAGGCTGACCCTTATTCGGATAACCCTGTCAATGATATGTGAGGCTTTTGTGACGAATCGACCGTGAGATGTGATGCCCGTCGTCCTAAGAGACAAGGGTACATTTTAGTCATATCAATTACCCCCCAGCCCTTAGTTTTTAATATAGATAGAAGGCTGAGGGATAACGTATCTTTGGGCCAAGAAGTTGATGAGACGTTATTTCATGTGGTGGACGAGGCCGAGGGTGCTTGGGTTATAAGACCTCCGATGCTTAAATCCTTCTATGTACTTTGCACAAACTGATGGTATCGTTGTTGGTTGGACTTAGCTGAGGGGTCCTTTTTGGGATGAGACCGAGATAATAAGCTAGTCCTTTGTAAGGATGAGGATGTGTTGGTCCAGGCCAAGTTGATGAGTCAGTCTTCTGATAAGACAGGTATCGGCCTCGTTCATAACAGATAGGAGATCACCAAGTTAATGATGTTTGTCTCAGATATGAGGCCAAAAAAGTTAATGATGTTAACTCTCATGTCACCAAATTAATGATGTTTAAGATATGAGATCACCACGTTAATGATGTTTGTCTCAGATATGTGGCCACCAAGTTAATGAACTCTCACGTCACCAAGTTAAATATGTTTCAGATATGAGATCACCAAGTTAATGAAGTTTGTCTCAGATATAAGGCTTATCTCAGATATGAGGCCACCAAGTTAATGATGTTAACTCTCATTTCACCAAGTTAATGATGTTTCAGATATGAGATCACCAAGTTAATGATGTTTGTCTCAGATATGAGGCCACTAAGTTAATGATGTTAACTCTCATGTCACCAAGTTAATGATGTTTATCTCAGATATGAGGCCACTGAGTTAATAATGTTAATTCTCATGTCACCAAGTTAATGATGTTTCATATATGAGATCACTAAGTTAATGATGTTAACTCTCATGTCACCAAGTTAATGATGTTTCAGATATGGGATCACCAAGTTAATGATGTTTGTCTCTACTCGTCTTGTCCTTGGCCGATAAGAGTATAACAAAATGATTTTTCAAATTTAGGTTTATCGAATTACAATGTTAGACCACGTCCCCTATCATCATTTTGAGAGTGTATGGACGAGACGACCCTCATCCATATACTGTCTTATCACCGAGAGGAGCATAAAATGGTTTTTGAATTTGAATCCACCATATTATGGTGTTCTTCCATGTCCCCTCTCGTCATTTTGAGAGTGTATGGATGAGGGCCATCTCATACATATACTATCTTTTTGCCGAGAGGGTTTCTCATCAAAATGATGATGTTTTGTAGTTTAAGACGAGTTAAAACATGTAGCTGAACACTTCGTTTGAGGAGAATATGAGAGAGAACATATGAAATTTTTCATTGACCTTTTGTTATAAGACAGATAGTCGATATATATGAGGTAGCGAATACATTAAAACTCACTTGATAGAGAACACTCACCCCAATCAAAGATAGTAGTGGGTCATCTTTTTGGATGAAGAGTTATCGACCAACTTCTGATGAAATTTTAATGCAACCGACCATTTGGAGCAACATCTTATGGTGGGAGGTCAGGGTTGACTTCTCCACAATCATCGAATTCTTCATTATTTGCGTTTTTTTGGACATCTCATCTCGGATGGCTGTACTTTTTCTTGGAATCATTATTATTAACACTTTTGTCAACATACCTTTTAAGATTTCCCTTCTCTAAGAGCTTCTCAATCTCATCCTTGAGGGCAAAGCATTTGTCAGTTGTATGACCGTGGTCTTCATGAAACTCACACCATTTACTTTGGTCCCTCTTATATGGAGGAGCTCTCAGCTTCTCAGGACATCTCAAGTCTCTATCTTCTTTAATCTCATTTAAAATTATATCAGGACTTACTGTGAGTGGAGTGTATCCAATAAATTTATCATCAGCCGACCTCTTCTTCTCATCCTCAGCTTTATGAGACTTGCTTCCACCAGCTTCATCCTCTTCTTTGGAAGCCATGGCTTCCTCATCATTTATGACCTTTCCTTCCGTAGTTAGTAGCTCAGCCATAGACTTCGAAGGCAAGCTTTTAAAATAACTTCCCTTTTTGTAGCCCTCCTATTAGTGCTATCATAGTGATACTCTCTTCGTAATCTTCCACTTCTAACGTTTCCTTATTAAAACTTGCAATTAGGGCTGAGCATGGTTTGGGTTGGTTTGGTTCCACTATAGAACCAGAACCAGAACCAGAACCAGAACCAGAACCAGAACTAAAATAGTTCGGTTCCCTGGTTTTGGAACCAGAACCGAACCGAACCGATCCGAACCAATGGTTCTCGGTTTGGTTTTATCAGTTTTCGGTTCCCGTTCATTTGTGATTTAAACAAGAAATTAAATAGAATAAATGCATGAAATCAGGACAATAAAGATTGATAACTTAAAAAAATGTTACGAGAAAAAAAATGTTACTGCCAAAACTTACAAGCCTATATGCGCCTACTAATTAGGCTCTGTTTCTATACCTGTTACTATGCGCCTACTAATTATGTCCATGCCTAAGTTTTTTTCTATAACAGTTCATACTAATATTTTTTTTAAAGAGAGTGTACTAACAGGTATGTTTCATACTGCAAATAATAAACGAAATGTTCAAGATGTATTGGCTAGAGGCTTCAAGTATGAAATGTTTTTTAAATAAAAACATATTTACCTATTTTAAAAACATATATACCATGTATAAAGAAAATTATTGAAGAAATTATATTTGTATACAGAAAATCATTTATCTTATTAAATCAAAAGAAATCATTTATAAAGAAATCATTGGATGTAACTGGTAACTAGTAAGAAAATTACATAACATTATAGTGTTTCGCTATAACTGGTAAATATAAACAAAGAAACAAATTTTTTGGATAGAACTGGTAACTGGTAAAAAATGAAAATAAGTAACCCAAAGCATAGCTGGACATAAGGGTTTTAGCAAGGAAATTTTTTGCTACACAAGGGTTTCGCTACACAAGGGTTTTAGCAGAGAAAATGGAAAATAAGTAACCCAAATTTCACTACAGCACAAGACGAGAGAGAGAGAGAAAATACCTTCGGGTTTTAACTAGAGAAGACGACCATAGCACAAGACGAGAGAGAGAGAGAGAGAGAGAGAGAGAGAGAAGACGACCACACCACACCACATACGAGAGATAAAGAAGATGGATGCTCTATGAAATGAAAATGAAAAATGAAATGAAACCCTACTTTACTACTAGCTGGATATGAAATAAGTAAAGGACTAAAACTTCCGGTTCTAATTTTAGTTCTAATTATCGGTTCTAGGTTCGGGTTTTCGGTTCGGTTCGATTTCGTTTATATACCAACCCGAGAACCGAACCGACTGTATCATTTTTTTTTAGAACCAGAACCAACCCATAAATAGAAAAAACCGACCCAACCCGAACCACAGAGGTCGGTTTGGTTCGATTCTTCGGGTTGACGGTTTTTATGCACAACCCTACTTGTAATATAGTCTCTTAGGCTCTCATTATTTCCCTGCTTGACGTACAATAGGTTAATGGTATTCTTTTGAGGTCTTACCTTAAAACATAAGTTGTGAATGAATCTCTCTACGAGGTATTGAAGTTATCAATGGAGCCCTTTGAGAGCGAAGTAAACCACACATGAGCTGGTCCTGTCAAAGTGTGGAAAAGGCATGACACCTCATCTCATCTGAGATGGAGTAGATATCGACAACATACTGATACATTTGCACATGGTGGACTGGGCATGACACCTCAGCTAATCTTCCCCTGCAGAATGTGATGCACTTATTAATATAGACAATCTATCTCTTAGCTAAAACCCTGGGTCGAGCCTTTCAAAGGCCGACCTTCGACTCAATCTGTCAAAGGCCGAGCCTCTTGGCCGACCATCTTCGATTGATCGCACTGGCTGCACGATTTCTCTTGAGATCTCATAGGGTACCTAACAGTCTACCGGAGCATCTTCCTCAACCTCTAAATCGGTATACCGATCCTCTGGGCAAGGTTGACCTTACTTCCACAGGCATAAACGCCTGGGGTCAATAATATCTCTCTGCTGTTGGCAAGGCGGGACCTCCTTTAATAGTGCCTGAGGTGGTCCCCTAGCATATTCTCATTGAGGTAAGGCAACTGGAGTGATAAATTTTGGTGCTCCTCTGGCTGGTCTTGTGAGGATGTTTTGGATGAAGGCAGAGTTGCTCTTGCATAGCCTGCTGGCTAGCTGCCAGTGACTTCAGTTTCGCTGCCACCTTCACCATCTCTGACTGAAGAGGGGCGTTGCTAGTGCTAGGTCCACTAATAGGAGGTGGGTATTCTGATGCCATAGTCTAACCTTAATTATGGATGAGCTGTAAACTAAAAAGATCTTAAAAACTCAACAGGATCTCTTTCAATTGTGATTCAAACCCAGCAACAGTTGGGTTGGACCACCACCAGAGAATCCGGTGAAGATTAAGCTAAAATAAGAAGCATATGACTATCTATGTTCCCACAGAAGTCGCCAAAATGATGATGCTGTAAATAACACCACCCGATAAAGAGGTAATAGAGCTCAAACAGGCATAATAATGGCAGCAAATAACAACACATATATGTCGAAGGAGTTGAGGAGAAGAGGAGAAACACACTAATATAAGTGGTTCAGAAATTACCTACGTCCACTGTGCAAGTGAGTATAAGTATCACTATCAGAAAAGGGCTCTAATGGACTTAGCAATACAATCACTCAACTTTCTCTCTCTCCTATAAATTCATCAGAGTTTGGCTAGGGTTTATAATTGAGGACCCTTTACAAGGTAGGAGAAGACAAGTATATATAGTGTCTGGGGGTGTAGTGTACCCTCAAGCATGCAATGAGCATGTGTAAGATGATCTAGCCAATCTAGTGAAGCCACCCATCACTGTCACATGTAGAGGATGGTGATGAAATATTCCCTCACGTGCAAAGAAGATTTGTTCATAACGATTTGTCCACATGGGATATGCTATGTTGGGATCTTATACTGCTTGTACGGTAGATGTAATCTGGGGGGTCTCATTCTAGAGTCAATCATCCTGGTCCCGACTGAGGCCGAGACGACCTTGATTTTAGAGAAGGCAAAGGTCGAGGTATAATATGATAGTCTATGAGGCAAAGACCGAGGATGAGCTGCTGTATGAGAGCTATGAGGCTGTGGCTGAGGCTAACGTCTTCTGTTCTGACCCTTAGGTCAAGGAAAAGGTCGAGGCACCATGTGATAAGCAATGAGGCTGAGGCTAAGGCTTAGCTACTATATGAGAGCTATTAGGTTATGGTCGAGGCTAAGATGCTGTATGAGAGCTATGAGATTGTGGCTGAGGCTAACATCTTCTGTTATGAGTTCTGACCCTTAGGCAGAGGACGAGGTTGAGGCACCATGTGATGAGCTATGAGGCTGAGGCCGAGGCGAAGCTGCTGTGTAAGAGCTATGAGGTTGTGCTCGTGATGTGTGAGGTTGCTAATAACAGACTGATGATCTTGCACTGATAAGTGCAAAGGTAGTCTCTGCTATAGTGATCAGGCCAAGGTTGATTAAGCCGTGGCCGACCCTACTGAGGATGACCCTTATCTGGTCAACCCTGCCAATGATTAAGCCATGGACGACCCTACTGAGGCCGACCCTTATCTGGATGACCCTGCTAATGATTAAGCCATGGCCAACCCTACTTGGGTCGAACCTTATCTAGACGAACCTGCCTATGATTAAGTCATGGCTGATCCTACTGAGGATGACCCTTATCTGGATGACTCCGCCAATGATTAAGCCGTGGCCGACCCTAATGAGGCCGACCCTTATCAAGAGTACCCTGCCAATGATTAATCCATGGATGACCTTACTGAGGCCGACCCTTATTTGGACAACCCTGCCACCCTGCCAATGATTGAGCCGTGGCCGACCCTACTGAGGCCAACCCTTATCTAAATGATCCCGCTAATGATTAAGCTATTTTCGACCCTACTAAGGCTGACCCTTATCTGGATGACCCTGTCAATGATATGTGAGGCTCTTGTAACTAATCGGCCATGAGATGTGATGCCCGTTGTCCTAAGAGACGAGGGTACATTTTGGTCATATCACTAACCCTAATGGTGATTTGGATGATCTGACCTAAATGGCCCACCTGGCCCCAATTGTACTCACGCCGACGCATATGGACAAATCTATCTCCATCTTGGCAGCTCGTGTATTGTGGTAGGACCCATTGGCCCAGCAGTCGATGCCTTGTGACAAGAGACTTTGTCGACCTTAATTATAGAGTGACCCACGGGTCATTTTTTGAGGAATTATTAATTCCCTTTCTATTATAAATAAGGGACTCTTATCTCATTTTACGTACACTTTACTTCTCTCTCTCTCTCTCTCTCTCTCTCTCTTATAAGTTTGCTCTCCATTCTCTCTAAGTCTGTAATAATTCCAGTGATATCGTGGAAAGTACATTGTAAGTTTTATTTTCGCTTTTTAATTTTATAACTTCTTGGCTGTAATATTATCTTAGCTCTAATAAATTATTTTAGTTACTCCTTTTTTATCCTTATTAATGCATATGGATAAAATTGACTCCAGTGGCATATACACCACTATTAAAAATCAAAAAATTATTTTTGAATTTATAACTAAATCGGAGGTTAAGAAATTAATTCTTTGACAAATAATATAATTTTCAAATAAAACCAATTAAACTTTCTCCAAAAATAAATCTCCTTTTTAACTATAAAACAAAAGCTAGAACAACCTAGCGTTTTGTAAAAAAATTAATGTTATTAAAAATCAATTAATAACTGTAGTTTGCGGCGATATTCCTAATGCTTTTTGGAATAGGAAGAAACATATTGTCCCCCTTCCTTATATGGTGGATTTTAATGAAAAATCCACTCCCATAAAAGCTCAGCCCATCCAAAAGAAGGATGACTTTCTTGAATTATGCAAGAAAGAGATTCAGAGCCTCTTAGATAAAAAGATGATAACTAAAAGTTATTCTCCTTGGAGTTGTACAACTTTTTATGTTAATAAGGCTGCTAAAAAGGAACGAGGTGTTCCTAGACTTGTAATTAATTACAAGCCTTTAAACAACGTGTTGCAATGGATAAGATATCCAATTCCTAATAAAAAGGATTTACTTGATAGGATTAATTCAACCTCCATATTTTCTAAATTTGATTTAAAATCTGGTTATTGGCAAATTCAAATTGCACTACAAGACAAATACAAAACTGCTTTTGTGGTTCCATTCGGGCATTATCAATGGAATGTCATGCCTTTTGGGATGAAGAATGCCCTTTCTGATTTTCAAAACATAATGAATGAGAAATTCAATCCCAATTTTGAACTTTCCATTTTGTATATTGATGATATACTCATGTTTTTACAACCCATTGACCAATATATGAAACATCTAATTTTTTTAAAGATGTTATTAGCTAATTGTTTGGTCATTTCTGCACTAAAGATAAAGATCTGTCAAACTAATGTTAGATTTCTTGGTCATAGTATTGGTATCAGAACCAAATATGCTCCTCCACTAGCAGAAAAAATGAATTCCGAGAAGAATCCAATTTAGGATTTAAAGCTCGTTCTTAATAAATAATTCCCTCAAGAAACAGAGCAGGAGGTTTTCCAGAAGGTTAGGGACTATACTAAAAGCCAATTTATTGCGACTTTTACTACTACCTACTTAGAGGAGAAAAATCCTATCCCACTGCCTTCAGATGATGATGCCTCTATGGCATCAGTTAAGAATGATAATCCATTCTTTTGTTTAGTAGGGGAATCTCAGAATCCTGAGGATGATGAATTTGTCACTGACATGCTTGATACTAGAATCCCCATAGAACCAACCATGGACGCCTTCTTTGCCTCACTCAGTTCTGCGTTTCCAACAAGACATTTGTATGGTGGATTTCCTAACCCTAATGGTGATTTGGATGATCTGACCTAAATGGACCACCTGGACCCAATTTTACTCAGGGTTAACACCATAAAAGAGAGGATCAATATGTAAATTCATTAGAGTTAAGACAATATTATAGCCAAGCAGTTATACTATTAAAAATAGGAAATAAAACTTACAAAGTACTTGCTGGAATATCATCGGAACTATTACAGACTTAGAAAGAAGGGATAGAAAATTTATAAGAGATAGATAGATAGAGATAGAAGTAAAGTGTATATAAAACGAGAGAAGAGTCCCTTATTTATATAAACAGAAAATGAATAAATAATTCCTTAGAAAATGACCCATGGGTCCCTCCATAATTGAGGTCGACGAAGTCTCTTGTCACAAGGCGTTGACTGCTGGGCCAGTGGGTCGTACCACAATACACGAGCTGCCAAGATGGAGATATATTTATCAATATGCGTCGGCGTGAGTACAATTAGGGATTTCCCACGGCCTCGGCCACTCCCTTTAGAGGGGCCACTTATTGATTCTATAAAAAATCTCTAGTTAGAAAATTAGGAAGATAATTATTTTCACCTTTAATATGTTCGATATCAAAATCGAAGGCTCATAAATTAGCCTTCCATTTGGCAAAGATTTGTTTGGAAATAATATTTTCCACATCTTTTTGTAAAACGTGTTTTACAGCACTACAATCAATGCAAAGTAAAAATTTATGATTCAATAAATCATCCTGAAAATTTGAAATGCATTTAACAAACGAAAGAATTTCTTTCTTAATGGTAGAATAATTTTTTCGGACATCTTTCCAAATGCCTTAGGTAAAATGAATTAGATCTTCTTTGTTATTTAGAGAATTAACTTGTTTTAAGATACCCCCATAACCAATATCAAGCGCATCAGTTTCAACAATTTTAAAAAATGATGGATTTGCTAAAGCTAAGCAAGGCAGTTGCTTAACTTTGAGCTTAATCTTTTGAACAACCTTAGTGTGTTCAATAGTCTAGGGAGAAGTATTCTTCTTTAATCTAGAGTATAAAATTGCAAAATCTTGTGGAGGGTTTTATAATACTCCCCAATGTAATTAAGACTTTCAATAAATCTTTGGAGTTGGGTTTTTTCCTTTAATTCATCAGGAAATTGAGAAGCAACCCAACCAACCCAACCATCGACTACATGTATTTACCATGCGTCAGCTAAGGAGGCCACAAAGAGGTTGAATCCATCAAACAACAACACATCCAAGAAAGAGAGAGAAAAAATTTCTCTGCCCAAATGTCAATAATAAAATAGAAACGTAATTAATGAACCCTCACCCAATATATTCAAACAACCAAAAGATAGGGGACAAATAAAGCTTCAATGAAGTATCTCAATATCAATAGTATCAATACCTTGAACCGCAACCAACTAGACCAAAATCATTATATTTGACAATCAAGACTCACACAACGTTCCAATAAGTACATAGCCTAAAAGACCCAAGATCAAGACTTTGTGAAACCTCAAACCACCAGAAGCACAACCCATCATCATAAAACCATTTTTAACCTGAGATCGGGACAAATTGGACCAGATTAAGGAGGAACAATCCATGCATGAAAAACAAAAGACAACCTTAATTAAATGTCTTCAATACAAAAATAATCCAAGAAGTAATAAGTCAAGATAGGGGAAATAACCAAAATGTAACACAATCAAGACCAAGAAACTCAAAAGAGACCAGACCAACGTGGAATTAGACTAATAAACTCCAAAAAGGATCATCAGTAGACACGCACACAAATCAACTCCAACTAACTAGAAGGAGACCAAACCAGTGTGGAATCAGACCAAGAAATGTCCACAAAGTATCATTAATGTACATGCAACATGACCTATTCACACAAATAACCATCATTAATAAGTAAATCCAATCAAGTTTCATCATCACCACCTAACTCATTTTTTGGTAACTTCTTCACTACAAACAAAATAAGTAAACCATAATAGCCTTCAGGTAAAAACTTTATCAATGATCCCCCATTTCTTACATATTTCAGTGTTCTTTATATTTTTCTTGATTTTACTCCATCTGCACATACTTTTTGAACCATACTTTTAACTTTTGAGGATATAATACCCACATTGACATAATTATTCTTAAACTTTTTCTCATCACTTTCCCTCCATATGATATATATAGTGATAGACAAATAATGTTTTTAAATAAAATGTTTAAACATACTGCTGCTGTTTTTTAATTGCTTCACTTCATCTTCAAAATTTATAATGTTTTTATTCTCCCCATTATTCATAAAAAAATTTCCCTAAATCTTCTTTGAAGTATCACAATAAAAAATTATATGGCTTCTGGTTTCCATAACTTTACCACATTAAACATATAAATCTTCATATAATCCCTAAACTTTTTAACTTGTCTTTAGTCTATAATTTGTCATGGAAAGCAATCCAAAGAGTAAAAGCATATTTAGGAATTCTTTTAGTAAACCAAATAGTTTTAGCCTATGGGACAATCTCCTTATTCTATCTTAAGTTCTAATAGGTATCTTTACAAATGAATTTCCCGTCCTTACCAATCACCCGACTTCCCAATCTTTATTAATGGATTAATGTATGATCCTGATTCTTGAAAGATTAAATAGCTCATTAGATACAGGTCTAGGCAAGTTCCACCCATATTCATTAATAAAGCTAGAAACTATGGCCTTTTTATGACTAACAACATCATAAATAAGCCTGCTTCCATAGAAACTGATAATAGTGCCATCTTTATGCTAATTATCAATCCAAAAATGAGTTTTATATCCTTTACCAATGTGATACTTAATAAACTTCCTAGTCTTTTCCCTCATTCTCAACAACCTTGTCTATGTCTGTGATGAATATTTTGATAATTTAACTGATCATAAAGACTAGTGCACTATACTTATTAGAGCTCTAAGTAGTCTTCATCGAGTCTATTGAATTCAAAGTGCTGAAATCTAGGTTTTATTCGAAAGGAATTTTTCCTCAATAATCTTCTGCTTTGTTTGGTTGATTTGATTGTGTGATTGGACATTTCATTTGGGTCTTGTCTTGTATACTCACCAATTATTAGTCAAGATAAAATTTGGATTAACCTAGTATAAGAACTATTCATATGAAACTACTTTCTCAAATTCCTATTAGAGATGGTTGCACTAAACTAATGTGTGATCTTTAAATTTGCATTCAAATGTATAATTTATATAACATGCTCCCTATTATCAATGGGTCTAATTATGCTTATTGGAAATATTTAATGAGGTCAACTTTAAAAGAATTGACGCACATGTCTGACTTGTTTGTGAAATAGGGTAGAGACCACCCACTGTGACCAATGGCGATGCCATTTGTACTAAACTTGTCACTACATGGACGCCAGATGAACTAAAATGGTATAATTTTAACTCATGTGGTTTAAGTGACATTTCTAGATCTGTTACCCCCAATAAGTTTTTCCATATCATGATGTGCAGCACGTCTAAGAAAGCTTGAAATACCCTCCAGCTCACTCATGAGGGTACCAATGCTGTGAATGCTTCTAGGCTATAAAATCTCACCACACAATTTGAAACCATTACTATGATAGAGGCTGAGTCATTTGATGAATTTTATACATGATTATCTAATATCGTTAATTATAATTTAATTTGGGTGAGAAAATGCCTGAGAAATGCGCGGTGAAAAAGATTTTGAGATCTCTTCCATCACGATTTATTCGTAAGGTCACTATTCTTAATATGTTTGGAATTTAAGATATAATTAGGTTAGAATAACTCGTAGGAGAACTTTAAACTTATGAAATCAACACGTTTCCCAAAACTTTAAAATCTAAAGAAAATGGATCACTTTAAAATCTGAATCTAAAAATAAAGAAGTGGTTTGGTGTTACACTGAGTATGATTTTGATCTAAATGATCTTGCCTTTTTTGAAAAAAAAAATCAAAAAATTTTTCTAGCTAAGAAAAGAAATATATACTAAAGATTATAAAATTTTTGAGAAAGATAAAAAGCTTAAAGTGGGCAAGAAAAATTTTGAAAATCAAGAGAAGAGTAACCCATGAAAATGAGGAGAGATTCTATGAGTAAGAGGGTAAAGGTCACAAAGCCGACGAGTGTGATACGAGGTTAAAGAGACAAAGAAAAGGGCAAAGCTGCCTTCAATGCCACTCTTAATGATAGCGAGGTCGAGTTAGTCGATTATAAAGATGAATCACCGTATGGATGTATCTTCACAATGTTCATGGATAGTCATGTTAATATATCTAGTACACCTCACATCAATGAGGAAGTTGCTAAATATGATGACCTCGATAGTGAGTCTAGCCATTTTGGAGAGAGTGAGGGAGATAACATTTTGAGTGAGGGAGAGAGTGACCTTAAATGTGCTTACGTCAAGCTTTATGCCGAGTCCTTGAAAAAAAAAAGAATAAAGGTTTGGCGATTATGGTTTTAGCATTAGAGAAGGAGTTGAGAGAGTCGAGAAAGAGCTAGTTCTCGGTGAGATTTTTTTGGGGTAGAGATTGAATTTAGTAGATAGGAAAAATTGTGACTTGACCAACAAAGTGGATAGTCTTATAAGACATCTCAAGATTCATTGAAGACTCGTGAGAAAATAGAATCCCTTACATCTTAACTCGAGAAAGATCTCGAACATGCTCAGGAGGTCAAGGTAACCATAGAGGACACATCAAAGAAGGTAGAAAAGATGATCCTCGATCCCTCTTTAGGCTTTAGGGAGAGACAAATAATAGGTAAAGATGGATCGATATGAGCCTCAAACTATCCGAAAAAAAGAAAGTTCAAAGTAATTGAATGAACCAAGGTAGACCTAAACATGTCTATATTTGGACCTATTGTAAAAGAAGAGTTCACCTTAGGGAATTGTACTATAAGTTAGGGAGAACTAAATGTACACATACTCCCGCGCATCACTATAGTGAATTTTCTATAATTAGAGACCAAGTTGAGTTCCTAGTCGCGACTTCTAAAATCATAATGGAACAATTTCAAAGGATATGTATGCCTCTTGAGAATGCTTCCAATGCTTTGACTAGAGCCAACAATGATAAGTGCAAATAAAAGGTTACCTCCACTTGCGTGCCTAAGTAAGATGGCAAATACCTTATTGTTCATGTTATTCTTAAGGTTCAAAATACTTTCCAATGGAATTTTGATAGTGGGTGCTCTAGGCCCATGACTGGTGACAAGTCATATTTTATCGACCTCATAGATTGCAAAGAAGGCAAGCAATCTTTGTAGATGGGAGTAGGTCTAGTATTTTAGGACGTAGTTGTATTGGGATACTCGAATTTCCTAAACTAGATAATGGTTATAAGTAGAAGAGTTATAAGAGAACTTGATTAGCATAAGGCAACTTTATGATGCAAACTATGAGTTAAAGTTCGATCGATTTTAGTGCAATGTATATAATCAATTGGGTGAATTATTACTATAAGGAGTAAGGACCGACGATAATTTCTATGGGATCATTCCCAAGTCCTACTTTGTGTGCAATAATGACACGGTCTTATCTATGGACCTTTAGCATCAACGACTAGTTTATGTAAACTTTAGAGATCTTAAGAGATTAGTTTAGAAAGACCTAGTTTGTGTCTTACCATCGCTAAGGAAACCAACTTCCTCAATTTATGGTCGTTGCTAACAAGGAAAACAAATTCAAAGTTCCTATATAAAGTTGATTATTATTACCACTTCTCATGTGTTGGAGGTGATACACATGGATATTATGGATCCCACACTTATAGAGAGTATAAGTGGTAAGAGATACATTCCCCCGATGGTCTATGACTTTTTAAAATACTTTATCGTGGGGTTTCTAAGAGAAAAGTCCAATGGAATTAAGTTCCTAACAACCAAGTATCGTGTTCTACAAAATCAACATAGTGTCACTATTATTAGGATGCATAGTAATAATGGCACTAAATTTAAAGAAGCCGGAGTGGATAGATATTGTGATTGAGTGGTCATCAAACATGAGGTTTCATCCGTTTATACTCCTCAACAACATGTTATAGTTGTGAGGAAGAACTATACGATTCGATAAATGTATTGATCAATGTTTCTTAGGGAAAAAGTTTCTAGATGCTTTTGGGAAAAGACAACGAGTACCACATTCCATACGATGAATAGGATATATCTTCTTACACACACGTCGTATGAGCTATGGATAGGAAAGAAGACCAACTTATCATATATTCATGTCTTTGGGAGAACTTGCTATATTCTGAGAGATAGATAACACTTAGGAAAGTTCGACTCCTAGAGCGATGAACGAATATTTTTAGGTTATTTATCATCAAGTAGCACTCATAGGATGTTTAACCTCGCAAGCTCTAAGGTTATTGAGTCAATAAGTGTCACGATTAAAGATGATGAGTTGCCATTATTTTATGACCTAACCCCAAGTGTGAGGATGATGCACCCCTAGTTATGATCCCATTGTTCCTCGAACTACCCTGGTGAACCCCACTCTTGAATTAGAGGATCCACGCTCTTGGGTTAGAAAGAGTCACGACCCTTTCTCTATACTTGGTGATCCCACACTAGGTGTCAAGACTCGTGCTTAACTTGAGAAAGTGGCTAGATACCTTTGCTGCACCTCCTTAGGCGATCCCAAGAATAAAAAAAAACACTTAAGGACGAGCATTGGATATCCGTTATGTAAGATGAGTTGCTTCAGTTTCTCAAGAACGAGGTTTGGGAGTTAGTCCCCTGACATAGTTAGACTAATGTGATAGGTACCAAGTAAATTAAAAATAATAAGATGGATACAAATAGTACCATAGTTTGCAATAAGTCTAGGTTGGTTGCTCAAGGCTACACATAGATTGAAGATGTAGACTTGATGGGACATTTGCTCTTGTTGCTGGGCTTGAGTCCATCCACTTAATACTCCATAGCATGTCATATATACTTAAATTTATATCAAATGGATGTTAAGAGTGCCTTTCTTAACGATGTTCTAGAGAAGGAAGTGTACATGGAATAACTAAAGGGGTTTGGAGACCCAAAGCACTCGGGACATGTCTTCTATCTGAAAAAGGATTTGTATGATTTGAATCAATCACTTTGTGATTGGTATAAGAGGCTATCTTCTTATCTCCTAGATCGTGGCTTCAAGATAGATGGAATGGGTAAGACATTATTTGTAAGGAGAAAGTGTTGTGATATTGTTTTCCCAAGTCTCTATGGACGACATAGTATTTCACGTGCTCCCGATATGTTCACACTTTTGAGGAGGAGATGAAGAGCGAGTTTGATATCAACATAGTCGACTACCTTACGTTCTTCTTACGTCTCCAGGTGTGTCAGTTTGAGGATATGATATTTATATCCCAATCCAAACATGTTGGGGACCTAGTGAAAAAGTTTGGTTTAAACTCGGCTAAGTACTCATGCATCCCTATGAGTATATTGACTAAGATTAGCGAAGAAACTTTAGGCAAGGACATAGAGAAACCCTTTATAGGAGTATGATAGGTAGTCTACTTTATTTGAACGCGAGTCATCCCGATATTACCTTTAGCATTGGAGTTTGTGCTCTAAACCAAGCATCCCCGAAAGAGTCTCACTCTCTCTCACTTAAATGTATCATCAAATATGTGAGTGGCACTCTTTCCTATGGTATTTGGTCTTCCTTTGACACTGATGACCATTTGTCCATTTATTCGAATGCCGATTGGGCCGAGGATGTTGTTGGTTGTAGGAGCACCTTAGGTGGGTGTTTAAACTTTAGGAGTGCTCTTGTCCATTGGTTGAGCAAGAAGGATAACTACACATCTTTGTCCACAACAACATCTGAGTATATAGCTTCCAGGAGTTATTTCACGTAACTCTTATGGATGAAGAAAATGCTGGAAGATTATGGGATTTTCCAAGGCACAATGACTATTTTGACTATTTCGTGTGATAATACGAGTGTGATTCATATATCCCATAATCTAGTCCAACACTCTCTCACAAATAACAATAAGATATGTTAGCATTAAATTCATGATCTCTTTGAAGAGAAGTTCGTGTCCTTGAGCTTTGTGAGCACCGAACATCAATTAATCAATATTTTAATGAAACCTTTAGATGCACTTGGATTTCAGAATCTTAAGAAGTCTTTGGGTATTTCTCTGTTAAATGAGTTCTGCTACTTTATCTAGTGTAGGGTGCTTATCATCTTCATATCATATATCCCTATTACTAGAAGTTATGGCTTTTCTTTTGAATGCATATATTGAAAAATCCAAAAACATTTTTGGTTTTTAAGAAAAAGTTTGGAACATTATAATTTTTTTTTTATTTTTGATAAAATTTTTGACAAAGACAATTTCTATTTTTTTCCACCGTATATGGATTTGTATTTAAGATATTCAAATCATCCCTACATTCCATCCATTCATGTGACTTTTCCATGGTCATTTGAGACATGGTTTTATTTCATTAGTGTGATTAATAATGTACGAATTTCATTCCGTTGACTATTGATGATTACTTTCTTCATTCTAGACACTATATTACTTTATTGCACAAGTGCACACACTTTTTGAATATTGTTCCTGCTTATCATCTATCGAATATAACGTTCTCATCTCAATTGTTATACGCTATTCTTGTAAGAAGCATTGTCTAGATTTTGTTTCTCGAAAAATTTGTTATATATTAATCAATGGAAAGGGGCTACAAAAGAGAAAAATACTCTTTACGTTAAAAGACACTATTTGCAAAAAGGCCCTAAAAGATTAATGAAACGTAAAAATAGAAGTTCTAAGGCTATGTTTTTCATTGATTCTTCGCTACATATGATCATCATTATATCTTCAAAATTTAAGAGGGAATTCTTATATTTGTGAGATTTTGAGGGTGTTATAAAGTGGAAGATCAATTGGTTTGCACAACGGGCTCTCTCAAGCATCATTAAATAATTTGGCGTTATTGATTTAAGAAACATTTAAATTCATAGCATGTTGCATAAGTTGAGTTAATTTCATTTATGTTCAACATTTTTACACCTAAGGTTGAAAATGAGTTCTTTATTTATAAGTCTCTAATTGACATTATGCGCTTATGTTATGAATTTTTATAATGATTTGCATATGGATAATGTTTACACAATTATATTCTGCTTTTATGATTCGATTATTTTGGTGTTATTCCATGGTGCTATGTGTTTTTTTACCTATATGTATATTTTGTACGCATACTTTTTATACTTGAAAAAAATTGAGAAAAAAAATAAAAAAGAGTTGGTTGAAAGCCTTATAGAATTACCTCGCTTGTGCTTAATTGATTATATTTCTGATGCTATTTCTATTAGATTCGGGTGATGCTATTATTCATGCTTAGTTTCTAACCGTTTGTCAATTAGAGATAAAAAGGGGGAGAACAAATTGAGGGGGATTTTATTTTTCTTTAAATTCATATTTAAATTTGTACTCATCACTATATTCTTTTGTTTCATCTGTGTAGGTTTCTTCCACTTTGATGATGATCTCAGGGATTACACAAGATGAAGAATTTAGATTGAAGACAAAGTCTCAAATCTCATTCTGTTTTGGGTTTGGGAGGACATTATAGGATACATTGTCTTTTGATTTTGGTTTTTGTTTTGTACCGGAATAGCCAAAAGGGGGGAATTTGTAAGTGGGAGACTTTATAATTGTTCATGAATTACGAATTTTGGCGTATCTTGTTACAAATCGCTGTTATTAATCGAATATTATATCTGCTTTTGCCTCCATGATCATTTGAATATGTATTAGTGACTGAGCATCGTGTCCGAGATACAAGATGTTGGAATCGTCACGGACATTTTATGGAGGTATACAAACTTGTGGTCTTGATTTCTCATTCAAATATATTCCAGAATGTTTTTTTTACTCGAGGCATTTTTAATAAAATAATTTTTTTGTTTTTATTCTTTTAAGAAGGATATATAGATCTTATTAAAATGAAATGACATTTTAATTAGAACGGGCTTTTAATGAGCATCTAACGAGATGGACTCTTTTTAACATAACCACTCTTGTTGGAAGGATGATCGAATGAGAAAGGCCTATCATTAAAACGAGCTTGTTGACCTAGTTAGAAAGAATTTTGTGTTTCTGTTCGAGCAAAATTCTATTTTCATTCGAACGAGACCGTCGCCTCAAAAAACATGTTATCCTATAAAAAGGATTCTTTTGGTCATTTTCCACAACTCTTTTTTTGAAAACCATCTGCTATTTTTAAACCAAAATTTTTCCTCTTTGTGTTTCATAAAAATACTTTTCACATCCCTTATATGATTTATTGAGTTTGCTCAAATCTAAGTTCCATTCACATGCATAAAACCCTTGAAGAGTTTACTCTAATAATGATTTGTGGAGCCGAGGCTTTATGGCAGAAGAAAAAAGATATCGTATCCCGAGGCTGATCGATGGATACCGAGGAAATAGATGATTCCTATGGATGGTGCTGGACTTTGTTGTATCTTTATAAGAATTTAAGACTAGTGCATTATACTTAGTGGAGCTATAAGTAGTCTGTAAGTCACCGAGTCTGTCGAATTCTTTTAGGTGCTGGAATTTAGGTGTTGTCCGAAAGGGATTTTTCCTCAATCTTCTTTTGCTTTGTTTTGTTAGTTTCATTGTGTTAATGGGAATTTAATTTGGACTTTATATATCATGCAAACTTAATTATTAATAAAGATAAAATTTGGATTACAAAATTGGATCCTGTTTGTTCATAACCTAACATACGAACTATTCATATGAACTTGCTTTCTTAACCCCTTTTTTTTAATTTTTTTAAGAAATATGCTTCATCTAGAAATTAAATAATTTAAAAGATCTATTGATTTTCTCCCTCTCCATATGAATACATGACACCAAAAGGTCATGATCAGAGATTGTGGGAAGATCAACCTAAACTTCACATTCTATAAAAGAAATCAACCACACTTAATTATGTAATATCCTATCATTCCTACTTTAAATATTGAAATCAACCCTACCATTGTTTTAAGTAAACCAATTTCCTCTAATAGTAATCTCATGAAAAATAATATTCTCAATACACTCATTAAAGTCCCCTGTTTCATCCCAGTTCACTCTATTTCCAAATATTCTTTTGTCACTTTTCCTAACAACATTAAAATCACCTCTAATAATCCAAGGCTCATTATTATAATAGGGAGCTATGGATTCCAAATATCTCCATAAGGAAGTTCTTGGGCTTCTATTATTCTGACCATAAACGCCAATAAAATTGAGAGACTATGATTCCTGAATTTGATTCTAGTAGTTAATGCTTGATTCTTACTACTCAATTCCTTAACTTTAGACATGTTAGGATCTAAAGCTATCCAGACTCCACCAGTACCATTATTAGTGATATTATTAATTAAACACTAATGAAAGAAACATAGATCCTTAACAACATTTATATCATTCTTCTTAACCTTTATTTAACTAAACAAATTTAATACATTAAAATAGGCTGATAATCATGACAACCTGGTCACGGTCTTGGCTCGTGAGTAGCTGGTCACGACCCAAAGCCGTGACCACAATGAAAAAATATGTGACCAATTCCATGATCATAGACTTTCGTGACCTTAATTAGAGCTGGCCATGGCCATGATCCATGACCATGGTGGATCATGGCCATAATCCTTGACCAAAGCATGACCATCATGGTGGTAAAATTATGCCAAATTTCCCTCCAACTGTGGCTATGGATTATGGTCGTGACTACGTCCACAGCATGGCCAAAATTCCCTCTAATAATGTCACGACATGGGGCCGTGAACATTTTGAATTGTTCACAAAACTTTGTCATGGTTCAGGGCCGTGACTAGTCTTATTATTATAGGATTGTCACAGATAATGAATGGAAAAAAATTGGGTCACAATAGTTGGTCACGACCCAAAGCCATGACCAACCTATTTATTTATATACCCCCAAACCCTTTCAGCCATTTTCATGGAGACTCTCTCTCTCTTTCTCTCTCTCTCTCTCTCTCTCTCTCTCTCTCTCTCTCTCTCTCTCACACACACACACACACACACACACACACACACACACACACACATAAACACACACACACAGCCCCTCAAACCCTTTACTATCTCGCTCTCTTTTCAGCTTCGACTCTCTCTCTCTCTCCGGATTTCTCTCTCTCACATAATATTTTCTCTCTTTATGTATGTGTGTATTTGTGTGCTTATATATGTGTGTTTATATATCGTGTATATGTGTGTGTATACATACACATATATATTTATATGTGTGTGTATATGCAATGTGTATGTGTGTATATATGCAGTGTGTGTATATGTGTATTTATTTTAAACCTGATTAAAATTTTCCATAAACCCTAATTTAGTGAGAAACCATTATTTTCAATTCTTAAACTCTATTTAAAATTTTCAATTATTAAACTCTCATTAGCGGAAAATTTTCCCATTTTAAACATTATTTAAAATTGAAAATTAGGGTTTAAAATTTTCAATTCTTAGACCCTAATTTAGTGAGAAACCCTGATTTTCAATTCTTAAACCCTAATTAGTGGGAAATTTCCATGAACCCTAATTTAATGAGAAACGACCCTTCTTTAGTGTAATATCGTGACTATTGGTATGTGTTTTATCATGTAAATGATAGAACGGGCATTGGATAATTATTGGTTGTTGGTTTGGTTATTGGATAATGATGTTGGATTTCTTGGATTGATAATACGCATATACTTTCAAACTCTCTCATAATAAACATTAACAAAAGTTGTCTTAACACTTAAGACGGGTTCATGTTTGGATTTCACCTTGGTGAGATCCAACACGGATAGGGTTACGAGAAGTGTAGTTATTGATTAATGAGAGCCCTTATTTGTAGGACTCATAATCACGCTCTCGTATATTTTTTCAGGAAAAAAATGAGGCACGGTGATAATCACTGGTAATAAGAGTAAGAGAGTTTGAAATTGGGCCTCACATATACCTCTTTTATTATAGCGTACTATTTAGAGGGTACTCCTATTATAGGTATGGGAATAAGAAGATCGAATAATTTAACTACCTTATAAATCGTGGAGTTGATCTCCAGCAAGAGTACCCATATGATTGTATTCTATTATTCCTACTAGAAAGCTGAGATGATGTTATAGAGAATATATTATGAGTACATAATACCGATGTAGTCCTAACCTTGATCATGCTATTAGAAAAGGTAGAAAAATACCCATTATGGATACAACTATGTCCAGAGAGCGTTAACATAGACTGTGATGTCTCGCAACATATGAACGTTAAATTGAATCTTGCGAATATGTTGAAGAAGATGGGATTCCGAGTTCATGTCACGGATATTTATATATCAATCATTAATATGATTCATCCTAATTGGCCATTTGCAAAAATCCATAGATTTTCAAAAACTAATACCGAATGGATGGAGATCAGACACATTGAACATATTTTAAATTCTTACTCTGAAAAGGTAGATATATACATACATACATACATATACATATATATATATATATATATATATATATATATATATATATATAATCATAAACTTTATTAGTTAGTTATAATTTCATATTCTTATAACATATAGTCACTTATTAATTTTTATTTTTGTAGATAATGTCGGGCGACAATGGATAAAATGTACCAAGTGATGAGGTGACACCCCAATGAGGATCCTCATCTCGTGCAGAACAATAAGAATAATTATCACCAATTGCTGATTAATTCACACCTCCGCCATTGGTTCAGTCCACTACTCCAAGTATGACACCAAGTACGAGTAGGCAACAAACTCCAGTGGCTCCATCGCCCCCACCCAATACTCCTGACACCTCCTGATCAAATGAAAAGAAGCCCCTTGGGTTCTCTCTTATCGGGAATAACTCCACGGGTGATAAAAATGACCTGCTGAGATTTAAAACCTAGTGTTTGTCGCTTGGGAAAATGAACGTGAGAGTCAAGGGAGCAGGCAACTGGAACCTTGTTGATCAAGCCATCAAAGATAACATCTAAGATCAACTCTTCAAAAAGCTTCCATTTCCCGAACGTGCAAAGAATAAGATTCTTTAATGGGTTGCTGAATAGTTGGGAACGTACTGGAGAAACCTTGGTCAGAGACATTTCCCAAAGGGGGCATCGAGCTATAATATTTTGGCTTTGAAAGACGGAGTGACTTCGAATGTTGAAATGCGAGTTGAGCAGTGGAATGATATTTTAGAGAATGAGGCGAAGGACAAGAAGCAGTCCATAGGGAGAAAAATAAATAAAATAGGACAAAAAATTTATGTCCACAGGCTGGGCTCCAAATATTATGAAAATTTGAAGAATGAATGGTCGAGAAGGACAAAGGAAGGTCTAGATGCCGATAAACAATCAAATTGATCCAATTTATATGTGCATTCCCGAAAAGATAAAGATAATAAATTCCCATCGTACTTGGTTAAGACTCTGGAATCAATTGAGGCCATTAGGAGTCAGTTAAGTTCGTGCCCTTATGATGACATAAAAAATGATGCCTTGACGTAGACCTTTGAAAAGGACAAAAGAGGGAGGATGAGAGGGGTCAAATCACATATGCCTAAAACAAAATTAAAACACACTGCACCTCTCGTGGACGCGCTTTCTTCAGTCAATAATCATAATCGACCTAAGAGGAACATCAGTGCAGGATCGACGGGGATGTCCAGGAGATTAAAACTAACTTGGGAGCCTTGAAGAGTGAAATTGGGAAACTTGTGTCTCTTTTTACTTAAGGTTTTCGATTACCAATGCCTCCCAAGGTTTTCTTTATCCTCCTTCTCAAGGTTTCCCCTTTCCCCCCTCTTCAAGTTTCCCCTCATAATTGCCACCTACTTCAACATTTCCCTCATAAATCCTACCTCTTTCAACATTTCCCCTTCCGAATGCCTCCGCCTATCACAAGTCTAGGATCATCGAAAAATAACTCACGGTGACTATGGCAAGCAGTTATATTTTACGGATCTAGGCAATAGTAGGATTATTGGAATGTGCACAATTATCTCCGTATTTGTCAAAACTAAAGTGCATAACCAACTTTGTGGAAGGGTGAGGCTCAGGTGTGTTGATGAAATATACAATGGTTGCGAAGATGTACCCACGTACGTTGACAGCAAGGATGGGAAAGAGTTGAGGCATTATGAAAATTCTTTTAGCACTTGGCCTGTTATTTTGTTGGTTAATTTCTAATAATATTTTTTTTGTTTCAGTCGTACTAATATGACTTGGAAAATTTGTTTAATTCGAGTTTAAGTTGTGACATTTTATTAATTTGTTTATTTCTTGGATGCAACATGACATTTGCTTTAACTAACACATGACTGAGATATGAAGATTATTGAATGTATTTCCCACAATACAAAGAGTGTATGGGAAAGACTAACCGAATAATAAATAATCATGTAAAGTGCTTTTAAAAATTTGTTAAGTATGTTTATAAGAATCTTAAAAGTGATAAGATTTCGTGTCCGTGCACCCGTTCTATGAACGAAAAATATAATTCATTAGAAGACATTGAGTTGTATTTAATAAAGTGGGAAATTTGTCAAGACTAGAAAATATGGACATACTATAGTGAAAATAATATACCTTATGTTTTGGAAGAATTTTTTATACTCAATTGCGTAACAGAACCCCAACGAGTGGAAGTGGTACATGATTTGCCAACACATCGTCTATTGACCGAACTAATTGATGATGCTTATAGAGTCCACAACCATCAAAACCACTAACCTATGGATATAGATAATGTACATTATGACCAAGTAAATGAATAATTTTATGCTAAATTACCAGGAGATCCGGAATACATATGGTTGAAAATTGATGTGACTAGACAATTGTATAAAGATTGTGATGAATGTCACTCGATTTTATAAGCAATAATTGGTTTGCATAATTTTAAGAGTCAAGTTGATTTGTGTGGCAACAGTGTCACCGAAATTCTTTGATGGGTTAAAGAAATTCTCCTAAAAGAGAACACGTTACCAGACAATTATCCTACTGTGAAGAAAATCTTGAAGGGTTTTGGTTTGAAGCATTAATCTATTTATGCATGCAAGTATGATTTCTTATTGTACTACAATGCACATGAAGATAAGGATGAGTGTCAGGTACGCAGTGAGCCTAGATATGTGGCCCGTGAGAATAGAAAGGACAAAACTGCAAAATATTGCAAGTGATCACAAGTCCCACATAAGGTTTTGAAGTATTTTCCACTTGGACCATAGTTAAAACTATTTTTCATTGTACCGTGGATAGCGAAGGCCATGACATGACACGCTCGATGCGAGGTGGGTGGGAATTTGATGCGTCATCTGATTGATTCACTCATCTAGAAAATTTCAAATGCACGACACACTCAATTTACAAAGGAATCGCGCAAATTCCATCTTTTAATCTCAACTGATGGGTTTAATTCTTTCAAAAATTAAATACTAATTAGAGTTATTAGCCAGTTTTATGGCGGCTTTAAGTCTCCCTTCGACACTGTGCATAATAAAGGAGTTCACATTGTTATCTTTATTGATACCTAGGCTGAAGGCTCCTAAAGATGATATTGATATTTTCTTAGACTCATTAATAGAAGAACTAAAAGAGTTGTGGGATAAAGTCATGATGACATTTGACTCTCATAAGGGTGAAGAGTTCACACTTAAAGCAATAGTGATACGGGCGATCCACGACCTTCCTTCTTATGGGACCTTGTCCGATTGTAATGTTTGTGGTTATTATGGATCTCCTATATATGGGGAGGATACTGAAGTCAATTGGATATATCATAGTAGTAAGATGCATTATATGGGTCATCGTAGATTTCTACCAACCAGTCACCCTTTAAGGAACGATAAGTCTAACTTTTTATATATCTGTCATGAGCGCATGACGTAACCTGCTAAGCTTTATGGTCAGTAGATTGAGGAGAATGAAATTTATACAACTATGAGGAATTGGTACGTAGGCAAACACATTCAGTTTGTAAACCTTAAGCGTAAATCTAGGGAGGATGAGAATGACCCTAGTAAAGCGAAGCCATGGTTCAAAGAATCAATATTTTTTAACTTGTCGTATTGTAAAGATCATCATATAAGGCATGTAATTGATGTGATCCACACAAAGAAGAATTTTGTAGAACATCTGATAGGAATATGTATGGGTAGATCTCATTCAAAAGATGGAGAGCGGGTCCTTCATGATCTGTAGGATATGAAAATAAAGAAGAAATTATGGTTAAAAAAGATCCTACGATAGGAAGAATTTCTATCCCCGAATTTTTTCACTCTGACTACTAGATAGAAGAAGATCCTCTTAGACACGTTGTTCAATTTGAAGATTCCAACTGGTTATTTTGGTAATTTACAGAAGATAGTAAGATAGCAAACAAATGACTTAAAACTATTCAAGTCTTACGACTGACATGTAATTTTTCAATTAATCCCTCTACTATATAGGCATTGCTTCTCTGAACACAAAGATCTCTATCGAGAAATTTTCCAAATTAGATTGTGTTTTACCTTACTTTGCCAAAAGTGATAAATAGAATGCACATTAAAACTGTGAAATCAACTTTAGTTGAGGCATTTTATGTATTAGAGAAATACTTTCCTCCGTCATTCTTCGATATCAGCATCCACCTGCTTGTGAATTTATGTGATGATGCTTTGTTATGTGGTCCCGTTAGGTATCGCTGGATGCTTCCTTCTGAGCACTTGATGAAAACCTTCAAAGATTATGTAAAAAATACACGATATATTGGAGGGTCAATTGTTGAAGTACTATGGAATCATCGCTATACACTCTAGAACATATGCTAAAACAAGAGGTGAGGAGGTTCAATCCTTGTCGAGAATGAGTGATCAAGGAACCTGACGAGTTTATAGATGAATTGCATTTTGGCAATCCTAAAGAGTTGAAACTCACAAATCTATAATACGAGCAAACAACTTGTTATGTCTTCTAAACGCAAGATGAAGTCGAAGACTGGAGAGAGTGAGTATCTACTGAATTCTTCTTCTTAGATTATATGTATTTTATATATTATGGTCTAAACTCTATAATTTACTCATAGGAAGTACGAGAATGAAATTTCCCAAAATCAAAGGAAAAATTGAACGACAGTTGATTTTAGGGCATGGGTATCAAAATAGGTAATTTTCACCTCTTATGTGTGCAGTTAATTGTTCATGTGTGGTAAAAACATGTCCTAATGAAAATTAATTAATAAGTTCATCTTCTAAAAAGAGGTGACATCTCTTCAAGGCTTGCCCGCCTAGCAAAAAGTCCTAATTTTTGTGCAAAAGAGTTTAAGAAATTCCGCACCAACGATTTTTATTTTGTTTCATATCCATATGAGTAGAAGCTTTTGATGCAAAACAGTGGAGTTTCAATTTCTGCCTTGACTACCTGTGTTGCTAGCAAAAGAGATAAAAATCCAAAAAATATGGAGCTAACCTATTATGGGATAATCCAACAAATCCTAGAACTCGATTACTTATGTTTAATAGAAATCGTATTCTATTTTGATTGGGTGAAGGTAGACGATACTATGAATGCTTGCAAAGTTGATTCTGACTCCAAACTTATTATTGTAGATTTATCAAAGATAAAGAGTAAAGATTGCACAATCAACGAGCCTTTTATTTGTGCCTTTAAGAATGCAAAGAAGGTATTCTACTTGAAGTGTATAAAAGATGGCAATCGGTCTATTGTTGTGTATGCACCAAAGGGTATGGATACTCAATAAGATACATTAAAGGTTCTAAAGGAGTTCCAGTTAGCTCTTGATCGCAAGCCTAATTTGAAGGATTTTTTAGTTAATTTTGAGGAAGATTGATTATAAAAGTATTATTTTATCCTTGTCAATCTTATTTGTATACTATTATGATATTCACACTATATTAGCACTTATACTTTGATTTATGAGTGTATAGTTTGATGTATGAGTGCTTAGTTTAATTTACGAATGTTTAATGTGATTTATGTATGTTTAGTTTGATGTATGAATGTTTAGTTTGATTTACGAAGGTTTAATTTGATTCATGAATGTTTAGGGGCACTAACACCTTTCAGGGGATGCTCGATTTACGAATAGTCTCCTAAGTTTGTGATTGGACCACATTGACCCAACTCAATTTCAATGTGTTTCTATACATATATATTTCATGATTAGTTTCATTGATACAATCTTCATAACATGAAGGAAAATTAATGTCGCACATGAGACAAAAGTCAACATCATTACTAATATCCTCAAAATTTGGGAACTCTAAGTTAGTGACGAGGTTGTTCTATTATGAAAATTATCCTTGATCAAACTCAAGGGTATCATTGGATAAACAATTTCAATTTTTAGAACAAAACAACCTCATCACTAATTACGAGTTTTCATATTTTGAGGATATCAGTAATGTTAATTTTTATCCCACACGAGATGTTAATTTTCCTTCATTTTATGAAGATTGTGTCACTGAAACTAATAAGAAAATGTATATGTACAGGAATACCCAGGGGGTTGCAGGATCAATTTGGTTCAATTAAAAATTTAGAAAACGCTATTTAATGGCCTTCTTCGATCACCGGAACCAAGCATTCTTTACTTTAACTAACATTTTTATATAATTGTATGGATAATCTTTTAAATGTTTGAAAATAGGTACATATAGGATTTAAAATGTGCCACTAGTGGGACAAAACAACAAATAACCCACAAACATCCCCGTAAGGGGCACGGACACCTCGCATGTGATCAACGTAACTTGAAGCAACCAATCGCGTAGTCACGGGACTCTCGATTTTAGAATAAGACTCGAATTTTAAAATAGGCACACTTAGACATGAAAACGTGCCGCTAGTGGGCCAAAATACCGAATAATCACCAAATGGCCCTGCAAGGGGCAAGAACACCCTGCAGTGGCCAACGTAACTTATAGAAACCGACAATGTAGTAACGGGACTCTTGATTTGAAAATAGGCACACTTAGGCTTGATAGTGGGCTTAAAGCCCGAACATCCCCCAAACGGCTACACAAGGGGCACAAACACTTCACACGTGACCAACGTAACTCGTAACAATCGAACGCCTGGTCGCGGGACTTATGTGTTGAGAATAGGAGCTAAATTTGAAAATAAGCACACTTAGGCTTGAAAACGTGACGCTAGTGAGTTAAAATCCCAAATAACCACCAAGCGATCCCTCAAGGGGCACGAACACCTCTCACGTGACCAACGTAACTCGTAGGAACTGACGACATAGTCTCAGGACTCTTAGTTTGAGAATTGGACTCAAATTTTAAAATAGACACACTTAGGCTTGAAAATGTGTCGCTAGTTCCCCCCAAACCCCAAACAACCCCCCAAAGGCCTCGCAAAGGGCATGAGCATCTCACATGTGACCAATGTAACTCATAAAAACTGACCTCATAGTCACGGGACTCTCAGGTTAAGAATATGACTTGAATTTGAAAATTGTCACACTTAGGCTTGAAAATGTGACGTTAGTGAGCTAAAAGACAAAATAGCCCTCAAAGGGCCCTACAAGGAGCATGAACACCTCCCATGTGGAAGTCACGGGACTCATAATTTGATAATAGGACCCAAATGTTAAAAAAGGTACACTTAGACGTGAAAACGTGCCGCCAGTGCGCCAAAAATTTAAACTGTCCCCAAACAGCACCATAGGGGGAACGAACACTTCACATGTGACCAATGTAACTCATAGCAACTGATCGTGTAGTCACGAAACTCCAAATTAGATAATAGGAAATGAATTTGAAAATAGGCACACTTAGGCTTCAAAACATGCTGCTAGTGGGCGAAAGTCCCAGACAACCTATAAATAGCCCCACAAGGGATACGAAAACTTCGCACGTGACCAACGTAATCATAGCAAAAGACCTATAGTTATGGGACTCTCGATTTGAGAATAAGACCCAAATTTGAAAATAGGAACATTTATCCTTGAAAACGTGCCATTAGTGTGCCAAAATCCCAAACAACCCCCAAATGGCCCTGCAAGGGGCACGAACACCTCACACATGACCAATGTAACTCGAAGTAACCAACCGCATACTCAAGGGACTCTCAGTTTGAGAATAGAATTCGTATTTTAAAATAGGCAAAATTAGGCATGAAATGTACCGCTATGGGCTAAAATACCGAATAACCAACAAACGGCCCTGCAAGGGGCATGGACAACTTGTAGTGACCAACGTAACTCGTAGTAACCGACTGTATTTTCACAAAACTCCCGATTTGAAAATCGGACCCAAATTTGAAAATTGGCACACTTAGGCTTGAAAAGTGTGCTGCTAGTGGGCCAAAACCTTGAACATCCCCCAAACAACCACGTAAGGGGAACGAACACTTCGCACGTGACCAACGTAACTCGTAGTCATTGACTGCCTAGTTGCGGGACTTGTGTGTTGAGAATAGGACCCGAATATGAAAATAGGCACATTTAAACTTGAAAACGTGTTGCTAGTGCGTTAAAATCCCGAACAACCATTAAGCGGCCCCACAAGGGGCACAAACACCTCACACGTGACCAATAGAACTCGTAGTTACTGACCACATAATCTCGGGACTCCCGATTTGATAATAGAACTCTAACTTTAAAATAAGCAGACTTGGGTTTGAAAACGTTGATAGTGCACTAAATTTGAACTTGTAGCAACTGACCACATAATCTCGGGACTCCCAATTTAAGAATAGGACCCGAATTTGAAAATAGGCATGCTTAGGCTCGAAAACATGATGCTAGTAAGTAAAAAGCCAAAACAGCCCCCAAACTACCCTCCAAGGAGCACAAACACGTCCCATACGACCAACGTTGCTCGTATTAACCAATTGTGAAGTTATAGGACTCTCAGTTTGAGAATAGGACCCAAATTTGAAAATAGGCACACTTAGGCTTGAAAATGTGCCGTTAGTGCACCAAAACCCCGAATAGCCCCCAAACGGCCCTCCAAGGGGAACGTAACTCATAGCAATCGACTGTGTTGCCATAGGACACTCGGTTAGAGAATAGGAGCTTTTGAAAATTGGTACACTTTGCCTTAAAAATGTGCCGCCAGTGGGAAAAAATCTCGAATAACTCCCAAACAGCCCCACAAGGAGCACGAACACCTCACACGTGACTACAAAACACGTAGCAATCGACCGTATAGTCGTAGGACTCTCGGTTTGAGAATAAGACCTGAATTTGAAAATAAACACACATAGGCTTGAAAACGTGTCGCTAGTGCGCCACCTCGAGCAACCCCCAAGTGGTTTTCTAAGGGGCGAGAGCACATTACACATGACTAACGTAATTTAAAGTAACATACTGTGTACGCACGGGCCTCCCGATTTGAGAATAGGACCCAAATTTGAAAATAAGCACATTTAGGCTTAATAACGTGCCTCTAGTGGGATAAAACGCCGAATAGCCCCCAAACGGCCTCAAAGAGGCACAAACTCTTTATAGTGACCAACATAACTCATACCAACTGACCATGTATTCGCGGGACTCCTGATTTGCGAATAGGACTAGTGGGACCAAACCCCAAACATCCCCAATACAGATATGCTAGAGGCATGAAAACTTTGCACGCGACCAACGTAACTCGTAGCAACCAACTGCCTAGTCACTAGACTTCCGTTCTGTGAATATGATTCGAATTTGAAAATAGGCACACTTAGGATTGAAAATGTGTCGCTAGTGCATCAAAACCCTGAAAAACCCCCAAAAGACCCTCAAGGGGCACGAACTCTTCGCACGTAACGAATGCAACTCGTATCAACTCACCACGTAGTCGCGAGACTCCGAGTTTGAGAATAGGATCCGAATTTGAAAATCGACACATTTAGACTTGGAATCGTGACGCTTGTGGACAAAAACCTCGAATAACCACCAAATTCCTTGCAAGGGACACGAACACCTCGTACATGACCAACGTAGCTCATAGAAATCGATCACATTATCGCGGGACCGTCAATTTGAGAATAGGACCTGAAACAGCCCCGCAGGGTCACGAACATCTTGCACATGACTAGCATAACTCGTAGCAATTGATCGCATAGTCGTCGGGCTTATGATTTGAGAATATGACCCGAATTTGAAAATAGGCACCAATTACTCCATTTTTGAATTAACATAAACTAAATTACCCAAATTAATTAAGAAATAATTACTCCATTTTTGTGGTTAAACCAATTTAATCTTTTTAGATTTTATCTAGGTGAATTGCAAGATAAAATAAACAACCACAACGCCGCGTGGTATGAGGAAAACCCAAATGGAAAAAACCTCTGATGGCCAAGCCACAAGTCCATTAGGTACGGAATTACTATAAGGACACGGAAAAAGACTTACATAGCGACTCGAAGCTTTCAGAAACCTTGACGCTCTCCATTCCTTAAACCTCTGCCTAGTGAGTATGTAGAAGTCCACCCACGTCTCCACCAATGGGGCACAATAACTATCCCCATACAGATGCCACCGCATGTACACCAACGAGTACGAAATCATCTATAAGAAATAATTAATAAATAATGTAGTGAGTGATAAACCTGATGCCAACAATTGATCTCAAAACATGTATGCATGTTGAAACTTGGATCAAAACAAATTGGGTATAAACTTGTGTTTTGTTTGAGGGATTAAACCAAAAATTTTAGACAAAACCTTCTTCGAATTTTGTAAGATTTCTCATACTTAGAAGATGGAAAATTCTCTATAAAAATCGATCTCCCACACTACATAAATGGTTGGGAAAAAGTAGTGGGAAGTTGTGGAGGAAAACTGCTTCAAAAAAATGAATTTTTGAGATAAAGATGGTCATTTGAATGACAACTGCTCCTCATTATAATGAGATAAAAACATGACTTTTAACGAGAAGTGAGCACAAGTCAAAAGGAGACCCCGTTAGAAGTCGTTGGAAAATGACTTCATATATTGTATTATTTTTCATAGAAAATTAGTGTTATCAAACACACCCTAAGGCTATCCACTTAGGTTAGAAGTTTTTTCTCTCTTCCATTATGATTTTTATCTTTACTCTTTCAATTTTTTACCTTCATTAAGCCTCTACCTTTTCTCTTCTAATCATTCATCAATGGAAACCAAAAATCTCAAACTAATTCAGAGCAGTAGCGATTGCTTCGACTATCGCCATTTTATTTTACTTTATTTCCAGAGAAGCCAAACAAACCCCAAATTGTACAAACTATGTCGCACAGATTTCAGGAATTTCTTTTCTTTTCTTTTTTCTTTTTCTCTTTATCTTAAAGATTGGCACACAGATTAAGGGTCAACATCTACAATACCTTACGTGGATTTGGGGGGAAGATATGTGTTTTTGAAATGGTGAGAACTTTATATTTTATATCAATGATAATTACAAGTCATAAAAATTTCCATAAGGGCCGATACAATGAAGACACGAAGAAGAGCGGTAGCACTGACACACTCACCCTGAACGGCGGAGATGTGAAGCTTCAAGCCTCCAGCCACTTTGGTCATCGATCCCTCCTTGAACGACCTTTATCTCTCCCTCTAGAAACCCGATTCCTTCTTCATCGACCAAAACGTCCCCAAAAAGGATATTCTAGAAATTACGCATTTGATTCTGGAAATTGTAAGTTGTACACCATAGAGAATGGATATGATGTCGCCAAAAACTCGTGGGATTTCACAGTGGCGCAGTAGTTTACACTGATGACGTGTTAAGGGATTCGTATCATACATCCACTAAGGTTTTAGGGTTGGATTGGCTCAGAAATTCGACTTCCACTGGAATCTTCAAGATATCTGCATCTCTCAATTTGGAAGAGGAACCGAAGATTCCAAAATTAAGTTGTAACACCCCGTGTTTTTATTAATTAATTTAATTAATTAATTAGAATAGTTGAGAAAAATAAAATTTTGGATTTGGTGGTCCTTAATAATTAAACATGTTGATTTTTATATTTGAGTAGTAAAATTTCAACCAGAATTAAATCGAACTTATAATAAAATGTTAGAATGATTTTTAAAATGTTTTAACAAGCAGGTACATTTTTGTTGAATTAAAGAATACTTTTTCCAAGTGTAAAGGCGGTGTTTTAAAGATTTTGTTTTAATGTTGGGGTCATTCAAACGACAACGTATGTCGTTCGAACGACGTAGCATCTCGTTCTAACGACTGCGTATGTCATATTTACTCCCATCTCTAACCCCTAGCCCCAACTTTTAACAAATTTTAACTCGAGAATTGAATATTCCATTGGTGTTTTGTCGAGAGGAATCCAACCGACTAAATTCAGGCATGAATACTATACTCCTTTCATTTAAGTGTCGCCTAAACCCTTAATTGCATGTTTTTTAAAAACGAATTAACAACTTAATTAGAGAAAGTGGACACTAAATTTTGGGGCTGTTTTGATAAAACTTTTTAATGTGATTTAATTCTTGAAACCCTTGGGTGTGTAAGTTCGATTATTGGGTTTTTATGGTTTTCGGTTCGCATGTAGAAATTATGGGTTTATTTATGTGTTATGTGGGATGCAAACACACTTATAAAAGTAGAAGATTTATAATGGAGAATGATTATGTCATATTGAATATCATCGCATGTTAAATGAATTCATATTATTGAATATAATGAAGTCTGTTGAAAACAATGACGATGCTATTAATTGAATTAAATTAAATTTGGGACCTTTATGATTATATTGTCATGTTGTGTTTATGATTTATGATATCTTGTGGATTACTATTATTCTTTTTTGCCATCGCGGGGACGAGGGGTTTTGGGTGGTATATTTCTCACCTTGATTATAGGATGCTTACTAGGCACGGGACTATTGGGTAGGCCTTGGTTATAATTTATGCTTGCTAGGTATGGGACTAGATAGTGTAAATTTTTGGGGATTTCATATTCCGGGGGTGGGATGATTTTTATATTTTATCGTCATCATGCTAGCCTAGGCATGAGACTAGGACGAGTAAATATTGGAAATTCATCTTATATGTAGGACATGACGTATATGTACTTTTGAGACCCTTAAGTATGGTACTAAGGGGTGTTTTGAGGATCTCACGTCGATAAAAATGGTGGAATAATTTTTAATAATTGAGAAATTGAGAGTTCAATACCTAAGATAATAAAAAGGGTATTAAAATATATTGGCGACATAATCAGCGAGGGCCGACAGTTTAATTGGGTCAGTCGGCATTTTATGTCGTGTCGTGTGTAGAACCTCGTCAAGTAGCAGGGGTCGACACTTTAAATGTACCAACTGGCATTTTGGCGAAGGGATGTGTATTTTGGTGAAGAAATCACCCGAGGCGGGAGGACCGCTATCCTTAAGTGAAATAAATTGAGAAAATGATAATTTGGGTTAATTTAATTAAACTAACGCTTGGGGGGGGGGGGGGGGGGCTGTGGGATAATTAAAATGATATTGGTGTGTATTTATAAATAATATTTGGGGGTGGCTAGTGATTTACGCTTCTTGCGTATAATTATCTCGTATTAATTAAAACACTCTACTGTAATATTTATAGCGTATCATGCTACTATCTGGGTTCATGGACCCTATTTGAGTGGAGTAGTGTGTATTCATGCTCGGATATCTCACCTCGTGCGTTGACTAACTTTTTCAGGTATTAGTGATGGAGTAGCTGCATAGGATTTATTGGATATCGTTTGGAGGTGCAACTGGAGTTTATTATTTTATCGTTTTATTTAGTTAGATTTTTTCCAGTCCTATTTCATTATGAGACTTCATTTGGGTTTTATTGGGCCATTCGCTTCCAAAGTTGTTAGAGGATTTTAGTTGGATTATTCACAGTTGATTATTACTCAGTTTTAATTAAATCATTTTAAAGATTGGATTTATTCGAAGTTTTAGCATGTGATGGATCTTTTATCGTTCAGTTCATATTATCATTTGGGATTGATTCAAATATTATCTTATGGATTGATTTTATTATGTTTCATATCTGTCTCATGCTAAGAATGGTATTTTATTTACTCACGCTCGGCATAGTTTTGGTGGCGGCCAACGCCAAAATTACGCAAGGTGTGACACAAGTGTCGAGAGTACATGGAATTTTGAGATGTAATTTTTTGAATTGTTTTACCTATTCACGAGTAGTTGATTTTTTAGTTGTATACCCTTATTGAAAAATGCCATTTATCTTGAGGGCTTGAATCGTGTTTTATAGCTATGTATTTTTCATTGTTGAGAAGTATTTGCTTTATTTTTATTGTGGTATTGGTCTTAGAATTAGAACATGAAAAAAAATCATGTTTTACAACTTGGGGTTTTCCCAATGGTTTTAAAAATAAGTGTTTAGTGTCTCACTTTAATAATATATTTTTATAACCCAATTTTGTCGCCTGTTTGTGTTGAGATTGACCTATTTTAAAAAATTCCTAAGATGATATACATAGATTGTAGTAATATTTGGGTTTTGGCAAAAGATTAATTATTAATATTTTCCAATTGTTCATCTCCATTGTGCCTCTCTCATTCATTAAGCCTCTACCTTTTTTCTTCTAATCGTTCATCAATGTAACCCAAAACCCTCAAGTAAAGTTATTTATATGTAACATACGATACATGATTCGGTGACGTATTGTGTATAATCAGAATACGTTCGGGTATTTACACGGTGAGTTATGATTATACTCTTAGGGAAGATATTGTTTGATTTTTTTGGAATTCAAAATCATCCTGCTGTAATTCATGTATTAACCCATACAATTATTTTATTCATGATTTTCTCAAATTTTCATTTAGTGATGTAATTTTGCTTCTTATATCTTTATAAAAATGTAAGCAAAAGATATTACTATATCATGAGGAAAAGATATCCGACTACAAAGAGGGTAATCCAAGTTTATTATATAAAGTTTGCTAAACGCAATTTTTTTTGGTAAGGGGTTGTGTTTGGAAATATTATGTTTTTTCATTTATTTTTCTCAAGACTAAAAACATCAATGTTTTGAATTTTCAATTTAATAGAGATCTATTTTTTTAACGCTATTTGTATTGTTGTGGCAGTTAAATCCATTAATCATGCCACATTCTTAAAGGAGAAAAGCCAAGATTAACATAAGATTGCTCACCTCTGTTTCATACTGCTGGATGATGAATTGACCATTTGATCCCCATGCATCGCGCGAGTTTTCAACTATTACGTATAGAAATACGCAACTAGAGAATTAAATTTGTAAAGTTGTGTTCTAGTTAGTCAAAGGGAGAAAATAATAAGTCGAGTGATACAATTGGGTCACCTTCCCATCCACATCTTGTCCCGAGATCAGGAATCTCTCAATTGGATCTTGTTTTGTATCGTTTGTAATTCTTATAGATCCACTTTTCTCTATTTTAAAATATAAAAAGGAGACTTAAAATCTTGCATACTTTTAGATCTGGCCCATCTTGATAAATTTTATAGTTTGTAATTTTTTTTGTGTATAAGTAATATTTTAAGATCTAAGATTTTAAGATCTAAAATCCCATATCTGAAAATAAAATCTTAAAGTTAAGTCTGATTTTCTGTTATTTTAAAACTCCTACATCAATTAGAAGATTTGTAATTTACAGGACTTGCCTGTAAAAATTTAAGGCTGTGTGAGTTTCATTATTGCATGATAGGCAAAACAATGTCACTTTAAATCTTTACATAAAGAAATTATAATAAAGTGTGTTATTGTTTGAAAGATCAAATTTGATTGGGTTGACATTCGCTAAGGAGAAAAGGAGACAGAGTTGGACAAATAAACGGGAAAAGTCAAAGCCAGGAAATACTACCATTGGAGAGTTCCTCATGTTATATATATTTATAGTCTTGTGCTTTTGATTTTTTTCTTATGTTTGCATGCTTGTAACCTTGTCCATATTAGTGGATTTTCTTGGTTTGTGGGCTAGAGGTCACCATGACTGTTTCCCTTAATTTGGGATTTTACCATGTACAAAATCTTGCGTGTTATTTACTGCTTTCATTTCTTAAACAGTGATATACTCCTTAGGATTCATAAGTCTTAATAAGGTTTTTATTTCTAAAAAATGAGTAACCAAGAATCTTAAGTTTGATCATGATTTAAACCTTTACACATCTTGTGTTTATATTCAGAAGGATTTTCTTCAACTAGTTTAATCCAAGTGTACTTGTATCTTAAATTTTGCTAAAAACTTGGTAAGAATTTTTTAAGTGGTATTAAATCCGGTTATTCAAAATTATGAAACTACTGAAATTTCTTTTAAAATTAAGTTTTCAAAAATAGATAAAAAAATTTGAGAGGCTTGGTAACCTATCCCGACTGCCCCTTTTTGATGGATAATTTTTCTTACTAGAAGGTAAGGATGATTGCTTTCATCCAAGGGACTTTGTGTGATGATGTCTGGGAGATGATTGAAAATGGCTATGTTCACCGTACTAAGCCTTTAGCTAAAACGAGTACAGTAAGGATTAAGAAAAGTCTCAATGAGTTCACTAAGTAAAAAAAGATAATGTCACTAGGTAATAATAAGGGTAAGGAATGTATTTTTATGTCTCTATATGAGCATGAATTTAAATGCATATCTATCTCTACAACTTCCAAAGAAGCATGGGACACCCTTGTCACTGCCCATAAAGGTCATGTGCATGTTAAGGCTGGGAAGACATAAATGCCAGTTCAACAGTATAACACCCTTATGATGGATGATACTGAATCTTTTGATGACTTTTATATTAAGTTGACTGATATTATCACTAAAATGTATGCTAATGGAATAGTATATGATAGGCAAAAAAATTGTACTTTAAATCTTGAGATCCTTGCCTGGTAAGTTTGATAATAAAAAATACGTCATAGAAGAGATGGATGACCCCAACTTAACTCCTAAATTGTTGAGTAACAAACTTAGAATTATTGAAATGGAGTTTAGTGTACAAGAAACACATGACCTCACATAGTAAAAGATCCTTTGGTTCTAATATTTTATTTTCATCTCAATTAACTATCCCTAAAAGGAATATACTTGAATATAACCTAGAGTTAAAATAGGGCTGTGATTTAGAGAGTCTTGACAATGAAATTCCCTGATGAGTAAATAATTTAAGAAAACTATCAAGCTAGGAATGCAATTGCTTTCAAACAACGGAAATTTGGTCATTAAATCTTTCAAAATAACAGACCATGATACAAAAATGGTGATAAACAAACCTCTGATAATAACTCTAGACCTAGGAAAGACCTTAGTAATGTTCAATGTCATAGATGTGGGAAAATGGGACACTATACTGCTCAACGTAGAACTAAACTAAGTAACATCGTCAAGGCTAATAAGTCAAAAACTTAAGATGACTCAAGTGACTCCAAAGAGGAGGAAATTGAGTCAATGTTAATGAATTATATACGTCTTTCTTTTCTAAGATAATATATTTGTAACACTCCCTATCTTGGATAATATGAAAATTAATTATATTGGCGATTTAGGATTTTATTTAATTTGTAAAAATTATTCAATTCGGATGATTTATATTTAATTAATCCAGTTTAAGTTAATTTCACGTGTGCCGTAATTTGAGTTGAAAATAAGATGATTTTAAAAGTAACTTAGATGGTGATTTTTAGGTCACAGTTGATTCTGAAAGGGTCAAAAAAGTGTACCTGGGGATATAGTTTCGATCCCGGGATGATTTTAGGTCAACCCGACACTATTTAAGGGCCTTTTAATCATTCAGGAGTTTGTGGTTTAGAGATCTACGAAAATTCTAAGTCTTATATTTGAAGTTTGAGAGAGGAACTAGGGTTATCACAATCATAATAGAAGAGGGCAAGAGGAGAGGAAGAGGAGAAGAAATCCAAAGGTTCCTACACAGTTTTTCGCCCCGAACGCAATGGAATCGAGATTAGAGCGAGGGGAGAACCACCACACCATGTTATCAACGAATTTCAGACCTGATATTGAGAGCCAAGTATTTAAATAGCAATTTATATTAAGCATGTTATAATACCCATGTAGATTAGGGTTTGATTTCATGCTTTTGAAGGTTTAATATGAATTTAGGAGGGTTTAATTCATAAACTAAAGTAGGAATATATGTAGAGTTGTTCCTTAATGATGATAATATGAAATCATTGGGTTTGTGTTGGTTAATAAGATAAAAATCTAAGTTTTTTATTAATAAAGATGATGAACATGAGAAAACTAGGGTTTTATGTTTATTAAAGGAGAATTTGATTCTTGGATTGAATGTTTACAGTTATTTGTGAAAAAATTTCATTGGAAATTATCCCTATGTGAAGATAAAATGATATTTGAATATATTTGATGATTTATATTGAATCCTTATGGGTTCTTGGTTGAAGAACACGAATCTTAAATGACTTAGGGTTTAATTGATGAACACAAGATGTCAATCTGCCAGAATTTTTGATGTACCTTTAAACGTATAGCATTTCAATTGTACTTAGAGTTAGAGTGATATCCATACATTCCTAGAAATCTCTATGTCTTAGATTTCTAATTAGCTTTGAATGATGTCAATCGGAGTTCTTTAGAGGGAGTAATCGATGTTTTACTATAGAGCGTTTGATCTTCCAGTATAGTAATCTGCCAGAATTTTTGACGTAACTTTAAACGTATGACATTTCAATTGTCCTTAGAATTAGAGTGAGATCCATACATTTCTAGAAACATATATGTCTGGTATTTCTAATGAGATTTTAATCAGGTCAATTGGATTTCTGTAGAGGGAGTAATTGACATTTGACCACAGGGTGTTTAATCTGGTAGAAAATTTACGATCGATTCGATTTATCAGATTTTGACAATTTCCCCTTTTTAAGCCCAGAACTTGCGGATAGGGAATTTTTGGGACATCTTTAGAATATAATGAGGTATATATTGTATGAGAGTAGGCCTTGATAGGTTTGAAACTTATTCATGTGTGCAAGAGTTAAGGCTAAGGCTAGTTGGGCTTAATTGTTAAGGTAATAATTCCAAAGAATGAGAATGGATCGTGGAGAGGATAAGGGAAATTATAAGGTAGACCAGTAGGACAATTGTGGATTAACAACTTAATTAACTTAGGGGGTAACAATAGGCCCTTTTGGTAGAGAATAATATTCGAGAATATACGATACAGAGTATATATCAAATAAAATTATACGGAGAGCATTCGAGAGAAAAATACTACGTACGGGTGATAATCATAGGTTGAGTGTATACCTATATGGATTGATTTTTATAGGTTGAGTTTATACCGATACGGTTTACTATTATAGGTAGTGTGTGTACTAAGATTAAATATACATATGGATAGGTTTTGTGTATTCCTAGTGTGTATTATTATGTGTATAACATACCTACGTTGCTTGCTATCGGGGGGAGTTTTCGCGTCATGGACGGTCTTATCCTAATAAGACAATTGGGTGGATTTTAGACTTGTACCCAGAACATAGGACCTTGGATACGTACTATCTAAGAGTATGATAGTTTCGACGGTTGAATGGGAGCGTAAGTATCTGCGTGGCCCATTTGGCTGGGGACTATGTTTGCCTCCAATATATGTGATTTTTTTTGGGTTCGAAGAGACATGCCGAACCATTTGTCCTTGATATAGTATAAGAGGTACTTGGACTGATAGCAGAGTACACGAATGTGCATCACGACGGCCAGACCGGTGGATGCTATGTATATATATATATGCTTGGATGTTTTTTTTCCTACTTATTGTGTGACAGTAATGAGGCTAGATAGTGTGTATCTAAACAAAGATTTATCTACTTATGTGGGATAGTAGCGAGACGATATAGTATGTATCTAAAGAACGATTAATCTACTAAAGAGTAAATAGTAGGGAGATTACAGAGTGTAAATCTAATTAATGACGATTCTAATAAGGTGTAAATAGTAGGAAGATGGATGGTGAATATCTAAAATAAAGTTTAAGTAGAGAAACTTAAATGGTAAGGCTTGAACCATAAAATATGTAAAATGGTAACATGGGTTTAATAATAATAGAGACGGGATGTTAGTTATTAATGGTATTCGGTAGCTTACTGTATGGGCGGTACGAGTAAGTTAAGGATAATATTAACTATGATTAGTAGTTGAGGGTATTCGGTGACGTATAGTACGGGTGGTACGAGTGATCTAGACTGATTTGAGGCTTATTAGATACTTGAGACCTAGTTAGATTGGGTAGTTTGACTGGATGGGACGTTAGGTGTTCACTATAGATGAGAGGTTAGGAAACTCAAGGGAGTGTTTGCATCCTAACATGTGTATCTAATAACTGTTCATTTAAATTGATATTTAAATGCTTGCTAAGTATTTTCAAATAATTTTTACTTGGGCTTTGACCTGTACTTGCAAAAACCTTTTTTCGAAACCTTTTAGGTGTCTAGCCAGAGGGACGCCAAGAAGGATGATCTGTTCCAGGGATGCGTAGCTGCAGCACTTGTGGATGCTTGTAGGATTTAGAATTAGACACTTCAGTTACTTCATTCCTAGTGTAGGTGAAGTTAAGTATTTCATTCGGGCCTGTTGGCCCTCAATTATTTACTTATGTCAGTCAGATTATGTATTCAGATTTTATTTATATTGGACTTTTATTTGGATTTGGGAATCGATGGTTTATTCAGTTTTATTTAATATTCGTTGCTTATGAGATGATTGTTCATCTTATTCATTTATTAAGTGGATGGTTAGTTATTGTATTTGTTTCCGAATACTGTTTTATTTAATAAAAAGATAAAATTTTCCACCGACTTTTTTGAATACTAGGGGGTTAGTAAATGTTTTAAAAGGTTTTCGACAGTGATGCTAAGAATGAACCAAATGAGAATTTTGTTTTAATTTAATAAAGGTCTGATCACCGAGTATTTAATTAGGTGGGGTGTCACAGATGGTATCAGAGCATCAGGTTCTAGTGTCCTTTGGATCTGTACGACTTTTTACATTTCAGTGCAGCATTCTTTGATATAGAGCCTTATGATAGGATTGTTGAATTCCCCTACGTATGTGACTTACGTTCTCCTGATATTAAGTATAGTTGATGAGATTCTTTTGTATGTTCGTATGGGTTTCGAACATCGAACATTATAGGACGACCATCGAGGGCCATTAGAAGGACTGTATGGGGAGAGGCTTAGCAGAAGCTAAGGGGTATCCTGGAAATGGTGATCGCAATAAAAGTCACCATAATTATAATTCAGGAAGGTCACGATTGGATTATCACGGGGATAGTAGTTTCCCCAAGCACTGTTATAGATAACGGTGGTGCAATCTTACACTTACCCAGCGTAGTCGGCAAGGGGTGGGGAAAGTCAAAAGTATTATTATGAGGAGCCATCTATAAGGATTCAGTAAAAAAGGGAAGCGTGATAAGCCAATGGAAGGAGGTAATCCAATGGAAACTGTGTAGGATGGAGTGCAACGATACCCATGATTAAAAATTTCAAGAATTTTTTTTAAGCTCAAGGGAGAAGCATACCATGACAAGAGTCAGTCACGACATATAAGAAGTATATGGAATAAAACGAGGAATTTGAGTACAATTTGATCGTAAGATCTTCCTTGTACTGTTCGAACAGAGATGCGGATGGAGTTTCAGAACTTATCACAAGTGAGCGAGATAGAGACCGAGCGTAAGGAAAAAGTGGACTTGTTTAGTGAACTTCATACCCGACGAAGGGGATATGGATAATAAAAGGTTCCGTAAGTTGATAAGGGACTCGTGAGTAGAATACACAAGTGTGAGTGTAAAATCCAGATATGATGACTAGTGTCGACATCGTCAAGGTTGTACGTTTACAAGTTTATATCAACGCTTCCATGAGAAAGGAGCCTAGGGGGTAGAAAATTGAGCCTGAGAGCAAGACTGGATTTAACGGTGTTAGAGAATCACCACAGGAGGGTATACCCAATAGGAACCCATTAAAATGATTCAAATTAAGTGAATTTCTACCAAGTGACGGTGGATTCAGTCAGGACCATTGGGTTCAACAATGAGTTCCATAGGGCCCGTGGAGCCAAAGGGGACAACTACAGGATGAAATCCTAGATATACAACCATTAAAATAGATTGTGGGTCAATCTTGACACTAGAGTTATGCTTGGAGACCGAATGATCGGGCGAGGCATATGACATAGGGAGGTTTCTCATGTGTGAAGAGTAGGAACACATGTATATCTTGTCTACAGTGAATTGGGGGACAGGAACGGGATGCGCAATAGGGGCAACAGTCATAAGAAGTCTTGATTCGGTTGGGATGAGAGTGTTATGTCCAGGAACCATTTGAACCGCCGATACTAGTGACAATTGAAAGTATGAGTTTTATCCCGGGGTGATATGAGTCTATTTTGTGACACGAGCAAGTCACAGAAAGTTGTTAATACTTGATTCACTTGTGAAACGGAATTAGTAAAGGTGTCGTTAATTTTAATATAGCGCGTATATGTATACCGTTGAGTAGCGGTGCTCTCTTTGGTTCCATCCATAGGGAGGGGCATGTGTGGACACTAAGAGGATGCTTTACAATATGTGGTAGTTTTTTCTCCTTATGAGGGTTATAATAAGAGAACATATTATTATCTTACGTAGTGACTGGATACCGAGGATTGGAGCAGTAGCAGACCGTAGGGTAATAATATTATGCTCACTATGCCAGGATAAGATATTTAGTTTCATGAGACATTACCTGAAAGAGGGTCAAGCTTGAATATATAGTGTATTGTATCGTAAACTTCGGTGAGTATAGTTGTCTCATTACGTTTTGTCCCAGTAAGTGGGGACTTTCACTGATGTGATCTAAGGTATATCAGGTATACCGTTGATCGAGAGGTTTAACTCATTGTTGCTTACGCTCTAGAACTTAGTGATAACTAGAACACCGTATTGTGTGATGCCTTGGGAGACTTGGGCATAGACGATTTGATTTATGTGTCAAGAGACAGGATTCGTGATATCTCAGTTATGTGCTTTTGACCTACGGATTTGTTGATAATTCTAGGAAATAGTGCATTAAGAAAGTTCTTTGAACTTAGTTGCGAGATGTTACATGCAGGAACCATAATTAACATCCGGAGTGATGAGACGTAGTTGGATGCTCGTGCATCAATTTTAAATTTTAATTATTGAACTTGTAGAGTAAACACTTTATGCTGAAAGGTATTAAAAATAAAGGGTCAATGGATGAGTGTGTGTTTATGTGTGTGTGTGTGTGTATATATATATATATATATATATATATATATATATATGATAGTGTGTTGCATAATAGACACGCATGAAGATATTTGTATTGTTATTTGTAATCCTAGTAAGTAGGGACAGTTACTGACGTGATTCAAGGTAGACTGGCTTATTACAGAGTTGAGAGATATAGCTTGTGATTTATTCGTGATAAGAAACTAGTGATAGTAAGAGCGCCATATTATATATTGTCTTTTGTAATATGGGAGCGGATAAGTATACTTTTATGTCAAGAGACAAGAATTTTGGGAGCGTACGTACTCTGAACTAAGGACCAAACGGATCTCAATGACTGACAACATTAGTTAGTAGTGTATCGGGGGGGTTCCTTATTTGGATTTCGCTTTGCGAGATATCCCACGCATGAAACTTAGCGCAACATTGGAAGTGGGTAGATGTTTGGTCTTTAGGACATGGGTTTAGTACTGTGGGTATTATTTATTTTTACAGTTATATATGAGGGATAATAACTATGTGATATTTGAGGCTAGTGGAGCCACGTATCATGTGTGCAGTTATGCACGAGTATAGGGTCTATGAGCAGTTTGGGTAGTTAAATTATGTTAATATTATCCGCGATTAAGGGATAGAAGAAAAGTATGTATTTGTCCTAAATGGATAATTTAGGTAGCGTAGAAACCTTGGAGTACTAGCCATATCCGAATTTTGAGGACAAAATTCCTTTGTAAGGGGAGAAGTATGTAACACCCCGTATCTTAGAGAATACGAAAATTAATTATATTGGTGATTTAGAAATTTATTTAATTTGTAGAAATTACACAATTCATATGATTTAGATTTAATTAATTCAGTTTAAGTTAATTTCAAGCTTGTCGTAATTTGAGGTGAAAATAAGATGATTTAAAAGTAACTTGGATGGTGACTTTGAGGTCACGATTGATTCCGAAAGGGTCAAAATTGTCAAAAAGTGTACCCAATGGTATAGTTTGGGTCCTGGGACGATTTTAGGCTAACCCGACACTGTTTAAGGGATTTTCGGTCATTCGGGAGTTTGTGGTTAAGAGAACTCCAAAAATGCTAAGTCTTATATCTGATATTTAAGAGAGGAACTAGGGTTAGCACAATAATAATTGAAGACGGGCAAGAGGAGAGGAAGAGGAGAAGAAATCCAAAGGTTCCTGCACAGTTTTTCGCCCCGAACGCAATGGAATCGAGATCAGAACGAGGGGAGAACCACCACACCATATTATCAACAGATTTTAAATTTGATATTGAGAGGCAAGTATTTAAATAGAAATTTATATTAATCATATGATAATACTCATGTAGATTAGGGTTTGATTTCATGCTTTTGAAAGTTTTATATGAATTTGGGAGGGTTTAATTCATAAACTAAAGTAGGAATGTATGTAGAGTTGTTTCTTAATGATGATAATATGAAATCATTGGGTTTGGGTCGGTTAATAAGAGATAAATCTAAGTTCTTAATTAATAAAAATTATGAACATGAGAAAAGTAGGGTTTTACGTTTATTAAAGCAGAATTTGATTCTTGGATTGAATCTTTAAAGATATTTGTGTAAACTTTTCATCGAAAATTATCCCTATGGGAAGATAAAATGATATTTGAATATATTTTATGAATAATATTGAATCTTGATGTGTTCTTGGTTGAAGAACATGAATCTTGAATGACTTAAGGTTTAATTGATGAACACAAGATGTCAATCTGACAGAATTTTTGACATAACTTTAAATGTATGCCATTTCAATTGTACTTAGAGTTGTAGTGAGATACATACATTCCTGTAAATCTCTATGTCTTATATTTCTAATGAGATTTTAATCAGGTCAATTGAATTTATATAGAGGGAGTAATCGATGTTATCTATAGGGTGTTTGATCTGCTAGCATAGTAATTTGCCAGAATTTTTGACGTAACTTTAAACGTATGTGATTTCAATTGCACTTAGAATTAGAGTGATATCCATACATGTATGGAAATATCTATGTCTTATATTTGTAATGAGCTTTGAATCAGGTCAATCGGATTTCTGTAGAGGGAGTAAACGACATTTTACCACAGCGTGTTTAATCTATCAGAAAATTTACGACTCGATTCGGTTTACCAGATTTTGACAATTTTTCCTTTTTAATCCCGGAACTTGCGGATAACTATCCGAGAATTTTTGGGGAATCTTTAGAATATAATGAGGGATATATTGTATGATAGTAGGCCTTGATAGGTTTGATACTTAGTCATGTATGCGAGTGTTAAGGATAAAGCTAGTTGGGCTTAATTGTTAAGGTAATAATTCGAGAGAATGAGAATGGATCATGGAGAGGATAAGGGAAATTATGAGGTAGACCAGTAGGACAATTGTGGATCAACTACTGAATATATTTAGGGGGTAACAATAAGTCCTTCGGGTAGAGAATAGTACTCAGAAATATAAGATAGAGAGTATATATCAAATAAATTTTACAGTGGGATTTCGAGGGAAAAATACTACGTACGGGTGATAATCATTGGTTGAATATATACCTATATGGATTGATTTTTATAGGTTGAGTGTATATCCATACGGTTTTATTATTATAGGTCATGTGTGTACCTATATTGAATATACATATGGATAGGTTATGTGTATGCTTAGTATCTATTATTATTTGTATGACATACCCACGCTGCTTGCTATCAAGGGGAGGTTCCGCGTCGTGGACGGTCTTATCCAAATGAGACCATTGGGGGGATTTTAGACTTGTACCCATAAAATAGGACCTTAGATACGTATTATCTGAGAGTATGATAGTTTTGACGGTTGAATGGGAGCGTAGGTATATACGTGACCCATTTGGTTGGGGACTATGTTTGCCTCCAATATGTGTGATTTATATTTTTGGTTCGAGGAGACATGCCGAACCATTTGTCCTTGATATAGTACGAGAGGTACTTGGACTAGTAGTAAAGTACACGAATGTGCATCACGGTGACCAGATCGGTTGATGCTATATATATATATATATATATATATATATATATATGCTTGGATGTTTTCTTCTACTTATTGTGTGATAGTAGTGAGGCTACATAGTGTATATCAAAAGAACGATTAATCTACTAAAGAGTAAATAGTAGGGAGATTAGATAGTGTAAATCTAATTAATGATGAATCTACTATGGTGTAAATAGTAGGAAGATGGATGGTGAATATCTAAAACAAAGTTTAAGTCGAAAAACTTAAATGGTAAGGCTTGAACTATAAAATATGTAAAATGGTAACATGGGTTTAATAATAACAGAGGATAGATGTTAGTTATTAAGGGTATTCGGTAGGTTACTGTATGGGCGGTACGAGTAAGTTAAGGAGAATCTTAACTATGATTAAATGGTAGTTTAGGGTATTCGATGATGTACTGTATGGGCGGTATGGGTGGGCTAGACTGATTTGAGGCTTATTAGATACTTGAGACGTAGTTAGATTGGGTTGCTTGACTAGATGGGACGTTAGGTGTGCACTATAGATGAGAGGTGAGAAAACTTAAAGGAGTGTCATCAGCCTAACATGTGTATCTAATAACTGTTCATTTAAATTGATATTTAAAGGCTTGCTAAATATTTTCAAATGATTTTTACTTGGTCTCTGACCCGTACTTGCAAAAACCTTTTTTCAAATCCTTTTAGGTGTCGAGCCACAGGGACGCCAAGAAGGATGATCTGTTCCAGGGATGCATAGCTGCAGCAATTATGGATGCTTGCAGGATTTGGAATTAGACGCTTCAGTTACTTCATTCCTACTGTGGGGTACAATTAAGTATTTCATTCGGGCATGTTGGCCCTCCGTTATTTCCTTATGTCAGTCAGACTATGTATTCAGATTTTATATATATTGGACTTTTATTTGGATTTGGGAACCGATGGTTTATTCGGTATTATTTTACACCCGTTTCTTATCAAATGATTGTTCAACTTATTCATTTATTACGTGGATGGTTAGTTATTGTATTTGTTTCCGCATACTGTTTTGTTTGATAAAAAGATAAAATTTGGCACCGACTTTTTTGAATACTGGGTGGTTAGTAAGTGTTTTAAAAGGTTTTCGAAAGTGATGCTAAGAATGAACCAAATGGGGATCCTATTTAATGAAGGCCTAATCACCCGGTATTTAATTAGGCGGGGTGCCACAACATTTTGATGATAAATCATGCTTGCTTATTGATATTTCTATATTGATTGTTGATAATGATATAACTCCTGCTATGGTAAATTTTGTGTCTACTGCTGTTGTAAATGATTTAGATTGTTCTTCTATAAGTGTGAGTCAAAGTGACCAATCTTGTGACGAATTGAATGGGTTTATGAGTGCCACTAAAGAAATTAGAACGCTATGGGACACATCACAGACATCACTTAGTGAGTTCGAAGATGATCTACCTGACATACAAGATTTGTACACTAAGACCCTAAAAAGAAGTACTAAATTTGAAAAAATAGTGAAAAAACTGATTGAACGTGTTGAACAAGTAAGTAATACTTTTAGGAAGAATGTTGTGGATTACACAAGATAATGTGTTGCACATAAGATGTAAACTAAAGAATATGTATCCAAATTAAAATATCTTTCTGAGAAAAAAAATTGTTAGAGAAGAAGGGTATAGAGGTACCTTAGTTGAGTTGGAAAAATCTAAACAAAATGTCTCAAATGTTTTTAAAAAAAGCCTTCACTTTGAGACTCGTGATAAAATCATTAGCTCTAGGAAACTTAATTTTAATGATTAAACTGCCCTTGGATTTGATAAAAATACTAAGGAAATAAAAAAAAAACTTATCAATATTCAGGATTAGTCTTTGTTGAAATAGGTCAGAATTTTGATAAATCTCATAAAGGAATTCTAAATATTGATGTCTCTAAATCAACACAAAGTGTTAGTAATCCAAAATCGAAACCTAATGGTAAATCTAAGAAGATTTTCCCCTCATAAGAAATCTTGAACAAAGTAGTGAGACTGTTGTAGTTAAAACTCATGTTTCGAACATGTCCAAACCTATTTTCAAGGACTTAAGAAATAAAGTCAAGCCTACCTCGCACTAATACTATGATTACTGCGATATCTATGGTCACTCCATTACTGAGTGTTTTCAAAAAGATATATTCACACCTATTTACTAGAACTTTAACTATTATAGGAAGAGTAGGAATACGTATGTTCTCCCTAGGCAGACCACTCGAAACTCTAACTATAGGAAGAAAAAAAAGGGACCTCAAACTAAGAAGAAAGCATTTAGAAAGACTTTTCAAACCAATTCTAACTCCAAGACAAGAAGAAAATTAAAACTAGGTCCATTTGGGGTTAGAAAATATGACCTCTTACCCCAATTCAGGTGCAATGTGGTTATAACTGCATTTAATGCTAAACTCACCTCAACTGGTTAGTATTAAATTTCGGGTGTTCTAAACACATGACCGGGGATAAAACTAAATTAACTAATAAGATGGACTTCTTGGGAGGTCGTGACCTTTTTAGCGAAGGAGTCTCATCCTAGATCATTGGTAAGGGAACGCTTTGTGAAGAGGATCTTCTTCCTCTAAATGATGTCTTGTTAGAAAAAAGTTCATAAAGTAAATATGCTTAGTATATCACAATTATGTGGCTCTGATAAAACATTTACCTTTTCTAAAACCAATGGCCAAATTTTGAACAAAGAAGGAAACTATATTCTTTCAAGTAATAAAACTCAAGATAAATGTTGCACAGTGATTCTAAGTAATGAATCATATAAGATAGCCATATTAGATGATTCTGATCTGATGGAGCACAAGGCCCCCAATTTTAAAATTCTTTAAAATAAATGAGATGGTTTAATTAAATTTCCAACTAAAATTTCAATTCAAATTTAAAGCCTAAAGAAACTTCCAATTTTAATTTCTTTCAAATTAAAATTAAACTAAACTAGAAGTGAAATACAAACTACTCAAACATTAATTTTCATTTAAACCCAATTATTTCAACACAAGTCCTAAAAATTGCCTAACAATACTGAATTTATTTTTGATATAGGCCAAACCAAATTTTATCAAATTAAATTGTGCTGACTTGAATTAAATTAAATTAAAATTACCCAAATTATCCAACTAAAATTAGCACCAAATTAAGCAAGATTGCAAATTAAACCAATTTTTATGTTTTTAACCTAAGCATGCATTTAGGTGAGTTAAATAAGATAAAGGCAACAATCTCACTACACGGCGATGTACGAGGGAAACCCACAACAGGAAAAATCTTGGACGTTCCTGGCCCAAAAAATTTACTTGATATAGTTTTTACAGTTACAAGACAAAAGACTTAATACACTCTACTTGACTCTCTTTAATCCCCGATGCTTATTTTTGCAAATATCTCTGTCTAGCAAATAACTTTGGAGTCCACCAATGGAGGCACAACCCATCGTCAACCACACATGGTACCTTTCACCATGTGAGAAAGCCGCGATAAACTTTTCTCCTTTTTAGGGTAGAGAAGAACCCAAATTATCTTCTGTGACACCCCGCCTAATTAAATATCTACTGCTAAGTCCTTTATTAAATTAATTCAAAGTGCCCGATCGGTTCATTCTTAGCATCACCATCGTAAAAAAAAATTCCTTATTAATACCCTAATAAATAATTAAGCTAAGTGTCAAAACATTTAATTTTGTTTAATTTAAATTCCATTGTAAAGGCCTTATGTGTATAAACAAGTTTATGAATAGTACTAAGGATAAATAAAACAAACCATTCAAATGAATTATGCCAACTAGATTACTCAATCCAAATAAATATCCACAACTACCGTCAACGTAATAGATAAAACAATCCCAAATAAAATAGAATACTGAAATAGTAGAAAAGTTGGAAAGCTCTCTCTAGTCTAAACAGATATATGAAAATGGGCGACGCATGCCCTAACTAAAGAGAACTAAATCATAAGCTGAGGAGTCAAATAAAGAATCGTCTACTGCAAGAACCTACAACTCCCACACAAGCTGCAACACGTCCAATCCAATGGATCTACGCCTGACGCCCCTATGCCTGGGATCCTGTAATATATATATATATATATATACAAGAGAAGGAAAAATGACAGGAAACGGGTTACAACCTGAGTGTAAAACATCTTTAAAAAATAGTTAACAAGTATTTAAAATGCTTACTACTTGATATGACACACATGTTAGTACGCAACACTCTCTTGAGAATTCTTACCTCTCATCTAGTGTGCACGCCTATCGTACTACTAAAATGACTCATAAGCCTAACCCAATTCTCCTCCCATAAATTCTGATTCACGAAGTCATATGTCTATGATTTATTTAAAATACCATCTTCTTAAGGATTATTTAAGTCACATATGTATTTCTCAATACTTCTGGGAAGTTTCAAGCACTTACTGTAATGAGAAGCATTTATTCAATATTTATCTAATTATACGCACATGAGAAGAATTCCAAGTATAAGTATATATATAAATTACTCATACGATATATATACTAATCGGTACCCCACATAAAGTCTGTGGTGCTGGCATTCTCTACTATCAAGTCCACATATCTCTCGTACAAAAAGAGGAATACTAGTTCGGAATCACTCTCGAACTGCATTAACACAATACACACATAATGGAGGAGAAGCATAGTTCCATGTCACTAAGAGGTCAGCACATACCCTCACATCTCTTAGGTTTGTCTGACTATCATTCCCTGATAGCCTGTACTAAGGAATCCTATGTTCTAAGGTACGAGTCAATATCCCTTATAAAGGTTCCATCGAGATAAGACTGTCCCAACGCGGAAACCTCCGTGATAGAAAGTAGCGTGGGTATGATTATACATAGATAAATATCATTTTATATATACACATGCACTATGTTATATATATATATATATTCCCATTATTCTTTAAGGTACACCCACAACCCATAAGAATATTCTATCCATACGTGGCACAAATCACCCAAGTCCTACATATAATTAACCCATTTCTTTTTATTCTCAATCGTCGCCATTTCATAAGTACTTCTCGTCCCTCTAAGTGTTTTCTTTTACTAGATGTAAATTCAGTAGGTTTACCCTCACTAACCTACTGGTCTAAGTCTTTATTGAGTCTCCCAATACCTCACTTAATGTAAGCACGATTTTTATATAATTTTATGCCCCCGTTATCCCACGGTTACATCTCGTATAAAATTACATTTTTCGGAACTTACTTAGACCCTACTAGTCCTCCCCATGACCCATTATGATCTTTAAATTACATCCAAGGGCTCCTACGCATTTTAATCGAATTAACTGAAAAAGGAAAAAATTATACAATTTTCAGGAGGAGTCGATCGATCGATGAAAAGGGGTCGATCGATCGAGTAGTTCTTGCCCAGATTCTGCAAATTCATACCTACGGGTTTCTCCCATAAAGCTTAACGAAATCGCCATTAGAAATTCCCAAAATCCTAACCAACCATAAGGAACATTATATAAACAATAATAGACGATTTCTAACGTAAGATTTCCATTAATTCATCAAGAATCATCATCAAACGAATTAAATTCAAGGGTTTATTCTAACCCTAGTTTATTTTATTTCACATGAATTTCATTGATTTTCAGATTCCTATCTTTACCGGGCATCAATTTCATGTTCACCAATCTAAATCCAACAAAGGAATCATCCTAACATGATTTCTATTCTGCAATTTCAACAATTATTCCCAGACATCAATTATCTTTTTATGAAACATCAATATTATTCTCCTACACAAGCATGGGAGTGATATCAACCAAAATAACAACAAGTTATATACTTGCCTCATATATGAAGGTCTGATTCGTTGGTGTTAATGGGTATGGTTACGTCCCTCTTTCCCCGATCTACGCGTTGGTTGTGAAATTCAGCAAAGGTGGTGTAGGTAGGGTGATTCTCTCCTTTGGAGTTTTCTCTCTTCTCCCTTCCTTAACCTCTCGGAAACTCTACCATTTCTAATCCTAGAGGACTCTAGCTCCCATCATATATACCCCTTCAATTTTCATCCATAATTAAGCCTTAAAAAGGAAAATTACTAAAATGCCCTCTCGGGTTACCGGTTAGGCCTAAAAACATCTCGAGACCCAAACTAAACTCCCGGGTACACATTTTTGACTATCTTGACCCTTAAGGACACGTTGGCGCACTCAAAATGATCATATGGGTGACTTATAATTTAATTACTTCATATTCCATTAATTTAGTCCCGACACGATACAAGCGCATCCTGACTTAAATTATATAATTGTAGTGTTATTCAATCGTGACAATTTTAATAAATCCCACTCTATGTATTACTTTAATCATTAATTACTTTCCACCAAATAATTACTAACTCTCATCACGCTAGTAAATATTTATTTTAAAATCCAGATTAATATTAAATAAATTTCATCCTAATTTAATTTAATAAAATCCCCATAATAAAAGCCATAAAAATATGGGGTATTACATCTTCTTTATGGGTGTATAAGTAAAACTGGTACAAAACACTCTCCAAGTGATGATATATAGAGAGAGAACTTGGATAGAAACTAAGCAAGCATATTTGGGTGTAAAACTTGGTTTTGTTTTTAAGATAATCAATTTGATAAACAAACACCAAGGAGACTTTTTGTGAGAAGTATTTTTCTCTGAAAGAGTCTTTGGAAGTTCTAAAAAGTCTTACTAAAATGTTGGTTCCTGCACAAAATATATCAGGTACAAGTTAGTGGACAAGTGGGAAAAGTGGAAAAAATCTTGCAAAATAACTGTTCCAACTCAAATCTCGATCGAATGACTTTTTGAGGTCATTCGAACGACTATGTTCGAATGAGATTTTGTACGACATTACTATGAAAAAATAGAGAAATTATCATTAGAAGTTTGTTTGAATGACTGGAAAACTCGTTCGAACGAGATGTCCAGTTCATTCGAACAACATCTCAAAAAATCTGAAAATTACTTTTAAGCCCAAAAACTTTAATAAAAAGTTCTAAAATGATTTTCTAAAAAATAAAAGGTCGTTATATAAAAATGTTTACACCTAAATAAAATATCCAACATCCTATATATATAATTTTCATTCATTCCTTTGGAGACCTTGGAGTGATATAATGTTGATGACACGAAACATGGCACTTAAAATTTGGCAATGATGAAACTTTAAATTCTGGCCGCTACATCTTCGACACTTCAAACACGTCATAGGCTTGATAGGAACAAACTTCTATCCTATGACTCAAATGGTTTTGTCCATAATTGAGCACCACTACATAAGACTCAATTGAAAATTTGTGTCATTACATTATCTATGTTATAAAAGATTAATTCCCACTAATTTTGATAACCTACACAAATTGAGTTACCAAAAGATAGTGAGAGGCTTACCTAAAGTGAAATTTACTTTTAACATTGTTTGTGGTCATTTTCAAGTGGGAAAAATAAGTAAGTTTGCCCACAAGAAAGTTGAAGATGTTATGACTTCTAAACCTGTTGAGCTAATCAACATGGATTTAATGGGTCCATCTATAACTTTGAGCCTTTTTGGTAACAAGTATATTCTTGTAATAGTGGATGACTTTATGCGATTTACTTGGGTTGCTTTTATGAAAAATAAATCGGATACCTTGCAGGAATTTCTTATAATCCTTTTGAAAATTAAAAATGAGAAGGATACCCAAGTATCTCATATAAAGAGTGATAGAGGTGGAGAATTCAAAGACTCTAGTGTAATAAAATATTATTTTGATAATGGGTGTTAACGAAAATGTGTTTTATCCCTAATTAATTAAATTAGTTTAATTAATATACATTTTAGTTTAACTTAATATATTGATTTTGATGATTCCAAACATCTTTTTTAAGTTATTCTATATATATTCATTATTATATAATCTCGCCTCGACTCTATTCAATGACACATTCGAGTAAAGATATTCACGTATGTTGCACATTTGCACTTAACACAATAGGCACACATGCATATTTCTTTTTCTATGATTTTTAATTGTGTGGCTAATTAATTGTGAGTCTAAATTTTTTTAATGGAATTGGATTATTTGACTAGCCTTGGTAGATTTCGGCCATAGCTTTGTGCCCATATCTCTTACATGCCTTTATCCTTGGAAAGGTAAATTATTTAGCTGTTGTCTTTGAGATGAGTAGCTGTACATAGACTGACTTGGGTCAGCTCCTCAGTCCACTTGCGCGTGGCAAGTTTAGTAGTTTTTTTTTTTCGTTGATATATGCTCTCACCAATTATATTATTTACATGACTACAACATATATTATATATATAAGTGTTTACCACCATACTGTTAGGCTGACCGTCTTATACCTGCTTGTGTACCATGCACTTTACATTTTTCAGCTTTTAAAAGAGAAACGTTTTTTTTAACCTTAGGAAGTCTGCATAGCTGCTGGCCGCACAGTGTCCTTTGGCCGAATATCTGACCAGTTCCTTTTGGATTGAAAGTCTGTACCAAGGGATACTTACATTAACTGACGCTTTGGTCTGCACCGGACCAAACTATCTGTTTTTTTACTGCCGTGCGGTACTGCCTTAGGTGACTTTATCACCTTAGGTGACTGGTTGGTTTACTGACGCTTCATAGCCCTATGCATTACCTGCCTTAGCTATAGTACTGGACCTACTACTCATGACGTCGCTCACTGCAAGTTGGCCTCTACCGATTTGATGTTTTGATATAATATATATCTTATGCTTGTGTTTCAAAAGAAATCGTATGGTGTTTGTTCCTTTTTGTACCTGATAGGACTAGACCCTTCCATTATGAGCCTTGAAATCCGTAAATAATTAAATATGTATATCTGTTGATACTACTCTGTCCGAAATGTTTCTTTATCATATGGAAATTATTTCCTTTGTAAAATATCTGTGAAACTATTCTGTCCGTAATTTTTTATGTATCAGTAGGAAAACATTTTTTTTGTAAAATATCTGATATAATTTATTTAACCTTTGTCATCGATTTATCCAATTTATCAGTATGAGTCCTTGACAGTTTTCAACTGATATTTTATCCTTTACACATCATATCTGTATTTTACTTTTGGACTAACATATTCTTACAGGAGTTATTTTGGGATGTAAAAAGAACCCACTTTTAGAATCCATATTTTCAGATTACCATTTTTGTGCTGCAACTGCCATATTTTTTATGGAGAAGATAAATACAAGATTTGCAAATCAGTTATGAAAAGATTATTTTTCAGTCTAATTCCATCCCAGAAAATCTGGAGCATTTAATGCTGAGATTGCTTGTGTCTAACAGCTAGTAATCTGCATACTCATTTAAAGCTGTGAGAGCTGCATTGAAGAAGTGAGCAGAACAAGAACGAAAATATGAGACAGACTTGAAATATTATTGAGAGCATTTATTCTACCACTCAGCTACACATTCAAGAGAGCAATAAATTTTATCATCTGCTCAAATCATTGAAGAAGAAGATTTGTGTCAACTTCAACATCATTTATTGAAGTCTGATTCAAGAAGGAGAAACTCAGATTACAAATTGTATTTTAAGGAGTTTCAGTATTGTATCTTGTACTACAAAAATTCAGATTTGTTGTGAAGCTTTGTTGAAGCTTCGGTTTGTACCGGTAATTGGTTCCTACCCGCAAGTGGGCCACGGGGTTTGAAGCTCGGAGTTAGCTTGCAAACAGTTGTACGCGGTGGTTTGATCCTACCCGCAAGTGGATCAGGTTTAGTGAAGCGCAAAGGAGACGAGGGCTCTAGGCGCGTGGACGTAGGCCGGGATTTGGCCGAACCACGTTAAATTTCGGTGTCATTTATTTTCCGCACTTATATTTATTTATTTGCGTATGCTTGCTTAAGTTAATATTTTCAGCACACTATCTTGCAAATAAATTAATTCCGAAATTTGACTAAATTATTTTTAAGGTTAAAATAATTATTTTTTGAATTAAATAATTAATTTCAGAATATCACTGTATATTAAATACGAAAATTAATTTAATATTTCTAGAGTGTTAAAATCTGCATGTCTAGTTGTTTAAATTAGTTAGTTGCATTTATTTGATATTGTTGGATTTATTCTTTATAGATTTATTATTCTGAAATTTGTTTAAGTGATTTAAATTTAATATTTTTCTGAAATATTAATTTGACATTAAAGTTTGTAAAAACTCAATTCACCCCCCCTCTTGAGTATAATCTGGGCAACAATGGGTATTAACATGAATTTAGTGCATCTAAGACACCTCAACAAAACGATATTGGTGAGCAAAAGAATAGGACAATCCAAGAGATGGCTAGTGTTATGTTACATGCCAAAGGAATGCAAAAATACTTTTGGATTGAAACAGTTCAGACAGCGGGTCATATTATTAACCGTGTCTACCTTAGAAATAATACCAAATAGACCTCTTATGATCAATGGTACAATAAAAAAAAACCCAACTTGAAATACTTTAGAACCTTCGAAAGAATTTGTTATGTCTGCAAAGGCAGATAAAATCTTTCTAAATTTGATACCCGAGATGATAAAGCTATTTTTTGGGATATTCCTAATCAAATATGGCTTATCGTGTTTACAGCTTGCATACCAAAGTTATAATGGAGTCTATTAATATAAATGTAAACAAGACAAGCGTTGTTAGTAGTGACAATAAATTAGTAGTTGTGGATGAGTCTGAAAATGATTTTGAAGTCGACTCTCCTCAGATAACTGATCCATTACCACCTGATGTCCTTGTAGTACCGACCTGGGTTTCTAAAGACCATCCCCTAGAAAAGGTTATTGGTAACCCTTCGGAGCCTATGAGAACTTGAACCCAACTCCAAAATGTGCCAAACTTTGCATGTTTTGTTTTTTCTCGTAGAACCAAAAATGTAAATGATGCCCTCGGTGACTCATACTGGATTAACGCTATGCAAGATGAGTTAGTTCAGTTAGAAAGTCATGATGTTTGGTATTTACTCCCAAGGCTTGGAGATAAAAAGCACCCATTGGATTTAAAAAAGAATTAATGAGTCTGGAGTAGTCATTAGAAACAAAGCAAGTTTAGTAGCGCAAGGATATTCTCAGATATAAGGAATAGATTTTGATGAGATTTTTGCTCTAGTAACAAGACTCGAGTTTGTTCGTCTCTTCTTAGCTATTTCCTATCATTTAAAATCCAATCTTTTATAAATGGATGTTAAGTATACGTTTTTAAATGATATTTTATCAGAGGAAGTATACGTTGAGCAGCCTAAGGACTTTGTTAATCCCTCTTACCCTAATTATGTCTATAGATTGAAAAAGGCATTGTATGTTTTAAAGCAAGCCCCTAGGGCTTGGTATGAATGCCTCTCAACCTTTTTAGTGAATAAAGGATTTGACCGTGGCAGTAATGACCACACATTATTCATCCAAAAAATTGATCACGAAGTTTTGATTATTCAAGTTTATATGTATATGATATCATTTTTGGTTCTGCCTCTCTTGAACAGGTAAAGGACTTTTCTAGTATCATGCACGAGGAATTCCAGATGTCCTCAATGGGAGAGTTACAATATTTTCTTGGTTTAAAAGTTAAACAATGTAGTGATAGCTTGTTTATATCATAAACTAAATATGCTAGTGAATTAGTTTGAAAGTTTGGTCTTGATAATGCCAAAACTACACAAACACCCATGAGAACTACCACTAAATATCTAAAGATGAACATGGGAAAAATATTGATCCCACTCTGTATTGAATCATGATAGAGTGTCTTTTATACCATACTATATCCAGACTTGATATTTCTTTTGGTGTATGTGTTTGTGCAAGTTATCAATGTTCACTTAAAGACTGCCATTTATTATGTGATAAAAGAATTATAAAAATACATTAAGGGCACACTTAATTATGGAATTTAGTACACAAAAGTCACTACAAGAACTATAGTTAGTTACATAGATGCTAACTAGGCAGGATGATCAGATGATAGTAAAAGTGCGTCTGGTGCCTGCTACTATATAAGAAATAAAATAGTTGGGTGGAGTAGTAAGAATCAAAAGTATATATCCTTATTTACTGTTGAATTTGAGAATATAACGGCTGATAGCTATTGTGTTCAATCATTATGGATTAAACAATTGTTATGTGATTATGACATCAAGGAAGACAAACTTACACTATTTTGTGATAATCAAAGTGCTATTAACATATCTAATAATCTTGTTCAGCACTCACGCACTACGCATATTAAAATCATACATCACTTCATTAAAGAACTTTTTATATCCAAAGAACTAGAAATTGATCATCTAAACATTGAAAAATAGTTGGCAGATTTATTCACAAAACTTTTGGATAATACCCACTTTCGATCATTATGGAAAGCCACAGGGATGATAGTTCTTGAATAATAATTTGGCTTCTTAGTCATATCCTAGGTATGTATCTTGATTGTAATTGGTTTATGAGGATTTAGGATATGGTTGTTTGATAGATGACAAAAGATTACTCTTTTATCTACTTTATATAGGAGACCCCAGATATGACCCTAGTTATGACTTGCAATTGGTAAAATAATTATGTTTTATCTCTCTTATGTTTGTTTACTCATTGTCTGTTTGAGGAAAAATGGGGGAGAAGACTTGAGTTCATGTTTTGATACACTTTTGTGATTCAACTAACATGCCAATTCAGGTGTCTTATTTCAGGTATTCTTATACAAATCTTATTGTACATTATTATTTATTTAGGGCAATGGTCTGTATTATAGTTGAGTTGTATAATTTTTTTTCTTTATCTTATTTTCGGTTCTAAGATGGGATTGGGTAGAATACTATTTTGTATAGGAAACTAAATATTTTTTTGGCCTACGATTACCAATGTACTCAAGGGAATTTTTTCTCTAATGTCCAAAAGGGGAGATTGAAAAACACTATACTGTTGAGTTATTAGGAATCTATGCCATATAGGAGTTTCAACTAGTTTGGATATATAGACAAAATATTTTTCTAGTTCGTATGAGCCTTTCTTCAACAAAAGTACTATCAAGACTGCATGAAGTACATCCTCAATAATCCCAGGCCTAACATATAATTTAAAAGGTAGTTGACAACACACTCTAGGATCATATTTCACTTATTATGCATTTAGTGTCTTTAAAAAAAATTTAGTAATTTTTGAAGAATTTTTAAGACAATTAAAATTGATTTTTTAAAACTTTAAAATTGGTTTAAAAATGTTTGTGGGGTTAATTTTTAATATTTATAATTTGATAATACAAATATAGCACCCTGCCGCGGCCCTTATAAACATAGGGCGCGACCCTACTGAACTTGGTGTGCGTCCCTACAAGTACTGGGCGCGGCACTCACCCCTTACCTTAATATACAGGTCGCGACCCTACCACGTACAGGGCGCGACACATGCGGGTCTAGCCTCATGTAGGGTACGACACTTTGTGCTTGACTTATAGACCACATCCCTTTCTACTACAACAACTCCGGACTTACGTCGCGTGCTAAGGACACGTGACAACTCACATACCTCTTACAAATAGAGGACTACACCTCAAAATAAAGGATCGATTCCATACGCTCGGGGCAGATTCTACAACACAGATTCTCTCTACACGGCCTCAACACACGACTTGGAGGCCATACATCAACATCGCAACCACCTCTCCGGCACTCCGGAATTCTAAATACTGCCATGTACTCTCCTTTATTCTCATATTTGTACGCCTCTTTAGGCACGATTATATTGTACAGTGCAACGTATATAATGAGAGCGGGGAAACACAATGGATGTAGGCCTATTTTAAAGGTTGAACCACTCCATATCTTGTCTTCTCTCCATATACTTGCTTTACTTGTTTATTATACACTTTACTCATGATTTGCTGATGCGAGAACGACAAGTGGACGATTTCTCGTATCAACAATTTGGCGCCGTCTGTGGGAATAGAGATATTTTAATCTTGTTTCTCTATAGGTCGAGTTCTTCAACACCTTATTTCATTCGTGGGGATCTTTTGGATCATTGTCTCACGAGTAGATTAGGGTTATTGAGCTCTATTTTGTATTCACACCCTTAAATGGGTAATTTGTATATTCAGAACTGTTCTGGTCTTTCTTTTATGACCTTGGATATATCTTACATACCCCTGTGATATCGTTTCATCTAGATAGTGCTGAAAAGCATGATGGACTTTACCCTCGAAAAGATGAATGGTTAGGGAAGAATTATTTCTACGCCCTTTTTCATTGTTCTTTGCCTATGATCCAGGGCTTATCATTAGAATTGTGCCATTGTGTGCATCAAGAGGTTATTCTCTCATGGATAGACCTTAGTAGGCATGCTCTCCCCATGTTTCTGGAGAAAAACTCAGTGTATGGGTTTTGATTTTGGGATTGCTTTCCCCTTACCTAGCAAGGGATGCGACAGGTAGTTTGAATAACTTCATGTCGTAGCCTGTGCTAGCCTTCAAAACATTAAGGAACCGACTCGGGAGGTCTCCAGCTCAACCTTGGTGAATGTCATGCAAAGGCCACGGGAGTGCACCTATGTGCTATATTGGTCGCAGCACCTTTCAACAAGTGCAGCAGCACAACACTGCATCCCCGTTTCCTACTTAGTTACTCCAATGTTTCTGTGATTAATCACTTCTACTAGTTTTTTCCCAAACCATACATATACTTTGTAAAGACTAACAAAAGAAAAAAAATGGAAGGAGAGTCCATCCAGAGCACATAAATCAAAGATGAGATTGTGCAGCTGTACAATAACCTCAACCACCTCTACGACAGTCATGCTTTACTCCAGACCCAGGTCAACTACCTGACACAGAGGGTGCTAATGCTCAAGGATGCGGCCTCTCCCAATGAGGGTGCGACACCCAAGATCATAGCTTTAGCAGCTTTTGTTGCCGCGGCAGTTCAAGAGGATCCAACCGCGAAAGCAGTTAGCAGGTGCCAAAAAAGGAGAGTGGAGAGGGCAGAGAAGAAATCTGGGCCCTACACTCCATTGGCCTTCCCAATTGAAGAGATCTTTGGGTTCATCAAAGAAGACAAGTTGTTGAGGTGGCCAGAAAAGCTGAGAACTCCACCCTACAAGAGGAACAAAGTTACTTGGTGCAGATTCCACCATGACCATGACCATGATACTGAGCAATGCTATGCTCTCAAGGATGAAATTGAAAGCCTCATCAGGAAAGGGATGTTGCAGAGGTTCCTTAAAGATGTTTAAGGGATGTAGCCTTATCTCACGTGCCGCATGATTATTTTTCATGCTTATGTCTTATATTCCATCTGTCTTTACTTTAAAGTGGCAAATCCTATTATGCTGTTTTAAATTAAACTTTGTGTTACCCTTACAAAGTCATATATATGAATAGCTACAAAATCAAATTCACTTTTATAATGTCATATTTTGATTTTCATTTCCATGAAATGTTATTTTATAAATATCATTTTTGCCTTAAACAGATCCCGATCTAAGACAACCTGTTATATCGGGAATGAGAATATTTGAATGGGCCACAATGCCCGAGAGGATGCCTGGTCGTCCGGAAGTTGATGATAATTGAAAGTTGCAAAATAAAATATTGCATCATTCGCTACAAGGGCTTACAATGCCCGCTCTTGGCTTTTGGGACGTGCCATTAAATTGAGAGAGTTGCAATATCTAGACAGGGATATCTTTATATATATATCCATAGCTGTGGGTGGCTTAATAACATAACCCAGCCTGAGGAGGCTTGAAAATATCCTATATGTTAGTTGTGGGTGGCTTAATAACATAACCCAACCCGAGGAGGCTTGAAAATATCCTATATTTTAGTTGTGGGTGGCTTAATAACATAACCCAGCCTGAGGAGGCTTGATAATATCCTATATGTTAGCTGTGGGTGGCTTAATAACATAACCCAGCCTGAGGAGGCTTGATAATATCCCGCTTACATACAGAAGGGCGATGCTAAGGAAGATGAAGGCCATATTTTGTGAAAAGAAATTGAAGCGTCTGGAGGGAATCCTTGGCCTTCTTTATATGTCCCATACCGGTTATGGGATAACAAAAAAAACTATATGGCTTAAGCAGCCAAGGGTAAAGAGTGTATTAACCCTGCGAATACAGCCGCAACCGTTAAAGCGACTAAGATAAGGATGACAGTAATGACTTAGATTTAGATCCATTTGAAAAGCTACAGAAGATAGGTCTCAAATACTCAAAGATGCCGTGGCAGGATTAGAGAACTCAACTCGTGCTGCTATGACCATTATCAGGTGATACAGGCAATATGGCTGCAGCCATTATCAAAAGGCCGCATCCCTGTTGTAGTGGAAAAAGGGGCCGCATCCCTGTTCTAGTGGCAAAAAAGGGCCGCGGCCCGGGTACATAAGCCATGGGAATTACAGCCACATCCTATGACTCATACTTGTGAAGATTCCTTGGAATTAATCGAGGGTGCTGCAGAAGTACAATAAGAGCGGTTATCGAAGAAATAAGTATGTTATAGTGCCACAGGCTTAATCAATTATTTCTACAAGTTCACTCCATCTATAAGGCATTTTAATTATGCAAGGCAGTTGTATTCAAGCCATCAAAGACGTACAAAAATAATTCAATAAAGCATTGAAGAAGCAAGCAGAGAAGAAGATACAAAAGCTATATAAGAAAATAAAGCCATAATAATTCCAGCAGAAAAGGTGGTCGCAGTCTTGAATATTATTAGTTAAGTTTACAAGTAAATGGGCCGCAGCCACTACAGTTAAAAAAAATGAACACTCAGGAAGCATCATCATCAAGCTCATCGCCCTTTTCACCTTCCGCGGCTGTTTTAGTCTCTTCCTCCGCGACCGCTGCTTCTGCCCTAAGTCTTTCTTTCTCCTCCTCCGCGGCCTTTAGCTCAACAATGAATTCTTGGTGTTCGGCACCACTTAGTCTCCAGGCAAGAACCTTATCCTTGGTCTTAGGGAAGTTCTTTACAATCCTATGCCTTAGCTCCTGGTAGCCACAAAGGTAGGCCCTGTTATTGATAAGGAAAAAGTCCTTCGAGCCCTTGAATGACTCCACGGTATGGTCTATGGCCAGTTGAAGAGCATCGCCATGATCAGCCTTATCTTTTTTATTGTCACGGCATGATCTAGGGCTTCTTGAGCGGACTTGACCTCCAGCTCTTCATATTTATTTTGAAGAAGAGCGAGCTTGTTACTTGAAATCTCTACGGCATGTGCAGCTTCAGCAGTCTGGGCCTGGGAGGCTTTAAGGGGGTCCGCGACCTATTTGAGGTTCTCTTTCGCTTCCTCCATTGCCATATTTGCTGCTTCCAGGTTCATATAGGCTACCTGAAGGGATGCGGTTACAGACTCCTTGCCAACTTCAAAAGATGAATTCCGTGCAGCTTCCAGATCCGCGACATGTACCCTCTTCTCGGCCTCTTTCAATTTATAGAGGGCCTCATACTTCCTCTTTTGGGCCACTATGACATCCGCGGCCTGAAATAAAAAAAAATCTAGTTGCAATATACAAAATGCTAAAGAAAAATAAAGCAACGCTAAGCACTTTCGGGTAAGTGCTTAGCGTGGCAGGTGCCTTAGCTTTGTGGCTACCAGGAGCTAAGGCATAGGACTTTTTCCAGATCATCATGGTCTTGTCCCACCAGCCTGCATAGATCCACGACGTCTAAGGCCCTTTTCAATCTTTATGTGGCTTTAGCGGTGGTGTCCCATGATGGCTCAGGGTCGGGTTGCCTCAATTGAGGCCATGGACGACCATCGGGATAAACTTCACCGCAACACTATGGGGGTGCTAAGTTTGCATTTATCGTAATGATAGGCAGCGGTGACGGTGAGGCTGAATTGAGTAGAGCTTTATTTGACATCAAAGCTACCGCGTCCAGGTTGGCTCCTATGCCATCATCAAATTCAGATTCTGGTTGGGTTTCAACGTCGGTCTTCTCTACGACAGGAGTTGAGTTCACGACAGGAGTGTTCAAAATATTTGATGGAACCGCGGCAGGTGACTTAGCTTTGGACCTCTTCCTCTTCCTGCTCCGTGCAGTATTACTGAGAATGACTGCATCCTCGTCCATTTCAGCCAACTACGCGGTCAACAATTCCCTGCCAAGTTCCTCACCTGAAAAGGGAAAAGAAATAATAAATATTCAATGTCAAAATAAAGTGCAACGAACTAATATGGAAGTAGATTATTACCTCCCGTGACCATGTCTTTTGGAATACTCTTGCTGGGAAAGAAATCTGCCTCGAATACAGTGGCAGAGGCTATAAGGACACTAAATCTTTTTTCCTCGGTAGGAACTGTCGCGGCCTCAATAACTCTCTTCTTTTGTCGCTTGCTCAAATTTAAGTTATCAAGGACTGCAGAATAACAATCCAAAGGTTAGAAGAGATTAATAAAATATGAAGAAAGGACGCGGCTATAGTCCTAATACCTAGTTTAGATGGAGACCCCCATTACCGCGGCATTTTATACGACCTCTCCCTCTCATTCTCCTCGAGGTGAATCTCCCAGCCTTCTTCGAAGATATAAAAATACTTCCCCTTCCAGTTCTTCACACTTGTCGACCTCCCAGTGTAAAGGGTCTCGTCCCCGCGGATGGAGAAGTAGTAGTACCCTGCGAACTTCACTGAATTCTCCTTTGGGCGGTAGAAATGAAAGAAATCCGTGGGAGTGATGTCCATTTTTATTAGATTCTCCCAAAGTACGATCGCGACAAGTATGTCCCTCCAGCCATTGGGATCTATCTAGGTCGGTGCCAGTTTCATTATTTGAAAGATGTGATGGATGGGAACAAGAACAAGCAGCCGCGACCCAAAAACAAATGCATGGAGTGGGAAGAAAACTCCATCATGTACCAGAGCTGTGCAAGGTCTTTGGTTCGCGAAGGGTACGGAGCACATCAAATTGTCTGGAAATTCAAAGGCGTCAGCCACCTGGTCAACCCAATCTTGAGTCATGATGCCACAAATATCAAGCGCAGCTAGAGATCTTGTAACCCTTCCAAATGTGCCTGCCGGGTTATCCTAACTTCCGTGGCATCATCTCCTGCACCCAATGGATGATTGCTTGAATTGGCTTCTTCTTCCATTAGTGTGGACTGGAAATCCTTCCTAGACGCAGAATCTGCGAAGTGTGAGTCTAATATTACGCAGTTAGGGCAATCCCTCAGTTGGCAAGGCCCTATTTATCTCAGAAGGGGCACGGAAGAGATTTCAGGAGGAGAGGTTCCAAAATGCTTTTCCCAAAAGCCTCTAAGAAACTCGTCTGGGTCAAAGCTCAAATGGCTATAGCGATACCTGAAAAGTAGAGTCCGCAGTTAGGCACCGTAGCCAGTATGTTTTGGAAAAGACTTTAAGAGGCCGCGAGATGATTATATATATGAATAGCAAACATTTACTAGATTGGAATTATTTCCCTAACGTAGTTATTAATGGTCCAAAAACACTGCCAACCCTATTCGTAGAACCTAAGGGATTACCTTCTAGCCCTACTGGTCACGGCCACCTCCTATATCAGCAAGGGAAAATACACTGTCGCGGCCACTTCTAAAATTATTAAAGGTCTGTTCAAGGAATTTCAGTAGCAATCACAATTATTTATCATGGATGTATATTTGGTCGGTGCAAGTTCGAAGAACTATTCAAATTACAAGGGTGGGGATTCAGAGCCCTAAAAGACCGAACCGCCACGGCAGGTTAAATGGATATGCATCAAAGTATCGCCGAGGGAAAATCTCAGAACCTAAAGGGGCCGCGGATAGGGTCTTCAACAATTCAAATGACCACTAAATTATTGATAGTCTATCGTGCCGCAGTCTCTATCTTAAACAGTTTCATACCTAACGTTTAATCATTTTTAAGATTAAATTCACAGAATTCGAAGTGTTTTCTTATATACAACGAGAACGACAATATGATTTTTGGGGCGTTTGAAAGATCAAGGGTCAAATACAGCATATGAAGTTCGATTCTAACAAATTATTGATGTGCTCAGCGTTCGTGTGTGTTCGATCATGAGGTGATAGCAGAATATTTAATTGAAGCCCTAGTTTTCTATCAAGCAATGCAGAAGCTCATGCATTTGTATATTCAAAGTATAATTATGAGCTACGAAGGTTATTTAAAAGAAGGATGGTTGACAGATTTACCTGGAAACAAAAAAACCAGAGGTTCTCAGCTTCGCACCACCACGCACAACCTCTGAGGGTCGTCGAAAAATGGAAGAAGATGGGAACGCAAGAAGTTTTCTCTTAAGGTTTTGGAAACATAATAAAGTCCACGGCCAGAAATAATTTATATAAGAGAGCGCGGAAGACGAATTGTCGCTTTGAAAAATACCGCGACACGTAAAGTAACTAAGCCGCATCCCTAATCAAATTCTCTTGGCTCTACGACTTGGGGGCTTATTTATAATACAAATATAGCACCCACCCGCAACCCTTATCAACATAGGGCACGACCCTACTGAACTTTATGTCCGACCGTACAAGTACTGGGCGCGGCACTCACCCCTTGCCTTAATATACAGGCCGCGGCCCTACCACATACAGGGAGCGGCACATGAAGCTCTAGCCTCATGTAGGGTGCAACACTTTGTGCTTGACTTATAGGCCACATCCCTTTCTGCTAAAGCAACTCTGTACTTACGTCATCTGCTCAGGACACGTGACAACTCACATACCTCTTATAAATAGAGGACTACACCTCGAAATAAGGGATCAATTCCAGATGCTCGGGGCAGATTCTACAACACAGATTCTCTCTACATGGCCTCAACATACGACTTGGAGGCCACACATCAACATCGCATCCACCTCTCCGGCACTCCGGAATCCTCAATACTGCCATGTACTCTCCTTTATTCTCATATTTGTACGCCTCTTTAGGAACGATTATATTGTATAGTTCAACGTATATAATGAGAGCGGGGAAACACAATGGATGTAAGCCTATTTTAAAGGCTGAATCACTCTATATCTTGTCTTCTCTCTATTTACTTGCTTTACTTGTTTATTACACACTTTACTCATGATTTGCTGATGCGAGAACGACAAGTGGATGATTTCTCGTATCAACATAACTCCCTTAAAACCTTTTGGACTTGAAATAAAATCGACATATAATATTGCGAATGATACTAGGATTTTTTTAAACTTAAAATCTCGCATTATATGGCATGTTAGATTGCAATACATGTACACATTTGGTGTACATTGATTGGTTGGAGTTGTGTTAATTTACACTCACGTCACTAAGATTAGGTTTCCACTGTTGATCTTTGTTAATCAATAATTTGCATGTATTTGTTTACGATCCTAATGTTACCCCTTTCCACTAATCAGAAAGAGTTTACCCTTAACTGGTTATAGACGATTTAACTTACTTAGACGGTAAAACGAGAAAACTTAGATCAAACCTTATCCCATCATTTTTATCCCAGATGTTGATTTCGAACCATATCTCTAGAACCTTCTGCTTCTACTATCAATAGAGATGAAATCTTCGCAGTTAGAGACTTTTGGTGAGTTCAATTCTTGACGAAAGAAAAAGGAGAGAGAAGAGAGAGAAAAGAAAAATCAGAGAGAGAAAATAGTTTTGGTAGAAAGATTCTATAAAAGTTTTTTAAATCTATTTTCTGGAAAATAGAAGATTGTTAGGTTTTGAAAGAATAATCTCCCTTTGGTTGTGTAGAAAAATATCTTCTGTAAACCTGTTTTACTTCCATATCTTTTAGGATTTTTGAGAGTTATTAGAGTGAGTGATTTAGGATCCAAAAAACATTCCAACTCCCTTTGATAAACTAATCTCTCTTATAACAACCTCACTAGGTTTTAGATCCTGTTTCTCTATAAAAATTAGAGATTTAAACCAAGTGATACATTTCACGTAGTCGCTGGGCTATTTTGTGATTTCTTGTTTATATAATTCATCTCTCAGTTAGATCTTATCTTGTATCGTTTGTAATTCTTATAGAATTAATATTCTATGTCTTAAAATCTGAAAAAGAGACTTAAAATCTTGCATGTTTTTAGATCTGGCCCATCTTGATAAATTTGATAGTTTATAAGATTTTTTGTATATAAATAATCTTTTAAGACCTAAGTTTTTCATAGATATAAAAATACCAGATCTTAAAATAAAGTTTTGAAGTTAAGTCTAATTTTCTGTGATTTTAAAAATCCTACATTAATTAGAAGATTCGTAATTTATAGGTCTTGCCTATGTAATTTAAATGTGTGCAAGTTTCATTATCGCATTCTAGGCACAACACCGTCACTTCACATCTTCACACACAGAACACTTAGAACAAAGTGTGTTGTTGTTTGAGAGTTCAGTTTTGACTAAGTGAACGTTTGCTACACAAATAGACAGGGAAAATCATAGAAAGGAAATACTACCGTTGGAGAGTTACTCATAATAGCTATATTTCGAGTCTTGTACTTTTAATTTTGTGTTTCTGCTTTCATGCTTGTAACCTTGTTTATATTAGTGGATTTTTTTGGTTTATGGCGTAGAGGTCACCGTGGATATTTTTCCTAATTTGAGATTTTACCACGTAAAAAATCTTGCGCTTTATTTACTGCTTTCATTTCTTAAATCTTGCTATATTGGTTAGGATTCATAATGCTTAATAAGGTTTTTATTTCTAAAAACTGAGTAACCAAGAATCTTAAATTTGATTCTGATTTAAACCTTTACATATATTGTGTTTATATTTTGAAGAAGTTTCTTCAACAAGTTTAATCAGATTTTACCTAAATCTTAAATTTTATTAATCACTTGGTAAGCATTTTTCACTAATTGGTGAAATAGTCAATGCAGACAGTAAGTACTTATGATTTTGAGATGCGTTAGGTAGTGGTCCCGCGATATCCAACCCCATTTTCAAATGACCATGGGCTAGTCATGGGCCTCAAGTCATTATCCAATTGATGGACCATGGGAGAGAATTTTTGGCACTTTCGAACATAAAAAATTACGTCTCTCTGCATGTACTACCATCAATAGCCTTCTTTTATTACTCAAAATGCTAGGGATCTTCCTCCAACGTGGCTTCCACATATTCCATTTTGAAGTTCATAAAGAACTTTCTTGATGTCTTTTGGGTGCACACACTAGAGGTAGGGGCCTGTGAAGGATCTCCTGTACAGCTTTCCCCTATTGTCCAAGTAGAAATGCGCACCTTTTACTCTAACCTAATGGGTTAATTTCTTATCGACCAACAATATTTCATTATGAAATTATGCTAGATGATGTCCATCCAATTGGAACCTTTGTCAATGGTGAGGATGTGCTCGGGGCTTGCTATTTTGTCAATACTGGTCTTACCAAGGAATTCCACTTTGATTGTTTGCCTGAGATTTGAGTCCACTACTAAGCTTAGGGAGGCTGAAGCGTCGGCGTGACTATTATGCAAATTAATCATAATTTCCAATTACACAACACAAGAATATACGTGGTTCAGCAAACTGCCTACGTCCACATAAGGATTACTATATTTTATTAAGTTCTCTCAAAATTTCAAAATTACATCTCCCTTGGCCTTGGGGTACGGGCTGAATTTATAGTTATTGAAATCCATAGTGGTTTAATTGTTCAAGGAACTCCCTTGGTGTAAGATAAGCTCTTGAGGTGACTCCCTAAATATCTCGTTTGATATTTTTGGTAACCAATGTGAGTTGATCGTAACTGCAGATATGTTCGTAATTATCCATGTGATAAATGATGCCAATAATTCCTTGTTATTAATAGGATGGGTTGGGCATGCCCCACATACTGATAGGCCTAGTCGTGTGGTATTGAATTAAGCCTAAGTTATATTTAGGTCCCCACCAATTGTGAATGCAACTTAATCATAGTTAAAAGGATTCTAGAAAGTCATCAAAAAATGAATGTAAGATGCCAATCACACAACACAAGAATATATGTGGTTCGATAAATTTCTTACATCAATAAAGAGGCTACTATATTTTATTAAGTTCTCTCCAAGTTTCAAAATTATATCCCTTTTGGCCCTAGGGTGCGGTCTATATTCTCAATTATGGAAATCCATAGTGGTTGAATTATTCAAAAAACTCCCCTAGTGTTAAATAAGATCGTGTGGTTACTCCCTGAATATCTCGTGAGAGATTTTGGGTAACCAGTGTGAGCTGATCGAAATTCCAGATATGTTCATAATTATCCATGTGATAGTCAATAATCCTTTGTTGCTAATAGGATGGGTCGGGCCTGCCACACATGCTGTTGGGCCTGGTCATTCGGTCTTGAATTGAGCATAACTTATATTTAGGTCCCCTCCATTTTTTAAGAGCAAATTAATCACAATTAAAATGATTACATGAAGAAATTAAAGAATGAAGGTAAGATGTCAATCACACAACACAAGAATATATGCGGTTCAACAAATTGCCTACGTCTACGGAAAGGGTAATGTATTTTATTAAGTTCTCCAAAAGTTCAAAATTACATCCCCCTTGACCCTGGAATGTGGGTTGCATTTATAGTTATGGAAATCCATAGTGTTTGAATTGTTCTAAGAACTCCCTTGGTGTCCGATAAGCTCATGCAGTGACTCCCTGAATATCTCGTCTGAGATTTTGGGAAACCAATGTGAGCTGATCATAACTGCAGATATGTTCCTAATTATCCATGTGATAAATGATATCAATAATCTTATTGCTAATAGGATGGGTCGGGCATCCTCCACGTGCTAATGGGCCTTGTCGTCGCGTCATGAATCGGGCCTAAGTTATATTTAGGTCACCACCAATTACAAGTACAAATTAATCACAATTAAAAAGTATTCCAGAAATAAATTATAAGATGATAATCACCCATTAGTTTCAAACGATTGGAATTGGTCATGTAACAACCCGTGTTTTTTAGGAATTAAAAATGAATTAATTCTGTTAAATTTAAATTACACGTGCGACATAATTTAATGAAAATTTAATATTATGGATTGACTAAATTATTAATTGGAGAGAAATGATTAATGTTATTGAATAAAATTACTAAGTGAATAGTAATTACATATTTGATGTAATAAAGTGTGACAATGATGTAACAATATGTTATCTCAACCGGAGACGTGTGTGGACTAAATGACGTCGAAATAAAAATAAATTATAAGTAATTTGAATGATAATTTTGAGGTCACGGATGAGTCCGAAAGGTCTGAAATAGTCAAAATAGTATACTCGGGTGTGTAGTTAGGGTCTCAGGGTAGTTTTAGACTAAATAGGCAACCAGATAGGGCATTTTAGTCATTTTATAACCTAGGGTTAAGGGCATTTCGAAATTTCAAGGATTATATATAGTCATGGTTATTGTAGGCTAGGATAAAAAGAGTAGAAAACAAGTGGATGCTAGTAGATAGGAGAGGAAGAATTTTCTTGGAGCCTAGGACAGGATTTTTGAGAATTCAATCTTATTTTGGCATCACAATCATTTTGGCAGGAAGGAATTGAAGAGAAGATTCATCACAAGGGATCAAATTGTAACACCCCGCTTAATTCTGGTATCGGCCACCACCAAAACTAAGTCGGCGTCACTAAACTAAATACCATTCTTAGCATGTGACATATATGAGACATAATAATTCATTCCACAAGATAATAATTAAAATCACTCCCCAAAACATATCATCAATGCAATATAAAATTCATCACCATGCTAAACTCCAATAATATCCAAATCTTAAATTAAATAAAATTCCAATAAACTAAATCCATAATGGTATATCTGAATAAAATTTGTAACAACTGCGGAACCGAACGACCCACCAAATCCATAATAAGAGTCTCATAATCAAATGCGACGGAAAGAAAACTAAACTAAACTACTAAGCATAAAATAAATACTCCATATGCACCTCTAAGATAAATCCCCAAATGCTCCTATGAAGCTCACTCCATCACTATTACCTGCAAAATGTTAGCTAACGCACAGAGTCAGAGCCCCGAGCATGAATACAGGCTACTCCCTCCAATTAGGGTCCGTGAACCTAGACAATAGCATTATACATGATAAATATCACAATAATATTTTAAATTAAGATAAGATAATTAATAACGATGCGAGTAATTAAACGACATATGCTAAAATATGCAACTATGCTATCACAAAGTCTAAGTCCGATTATTCATTCATCTAACTTGATTTCAATTTATTTATTAATTTCCATCATTTATAATATCATTACTGGGACTCCCACTTAAATCTTTATCTTATAATATTCGTTTGGTTGCGGGACTCCCACTGTTCTACACCACACCAAATTCCCCTCGTAATAGCCAACCAATCCATATTCTGTCAACCCTGCACTTATTTTTGAGTTTCCATGCACTACACGTCATAATGTCCAGCCAACGTGGTTTACTGTGAGCCCAACACTTATTACGCTGTCACTCACCCACACGTCGCAATAGCCAGTCAACCCGTTTAATTGTTAGTCCTGTACTTATTAACGATGCCAATATATTTTAATACCCGTTTTATTTTCTTAGGTATTAATTCTCAATTTCTCATCTTCAAAAACTTATTTACCCCACCCTTATTATTGATGTGAGATCCTCAAAAATACCCTCAGTCCCATATCTAAGGGTCCCTAACACATAAATATGTCCTACCTTAATTATAGGATGAATTTCTATCACTAATCTTCTCCTAGTCTTATGCCCAGGCTAGAGAATCAATGGCACGACATAAAAATCAGCCCCACCCCGAAATCACCCATTCGTGAAAATCTACACTCACTAGTCCCATACCTAGAAAGCGTAAATCGCAACTATAAGGCCTACCTACTAATATCATACGTAGAAAGCATCCTAAAATATAGGTGAGAGCATGCTACCAAAATCCCGTCGTACACGCAATATTAAATATAAATATCAATCAATCACAAAATCCAACAATGCATATAAATAATAACACAAATCTATTCGTGATGGCACAATTTAATTTAATTCTGTTAATAATATCGTCGTTGTTCTTAACACAACTATTTCCATTTAATCATTATAGATTAATCAATATGAAAAGTTATAAAACACACCATAATCGTCCACTTTTATTGACTACCATAGTTTTCATGTGTGTGTACACAACCCGATTTTATTTAAATAACCCCCATATAAATTTACACGCAAACTACACCCATATCAACCAAAACTCCCTACTCTCTCCTACACACCCAAGGGTTTCAAGTCTTATTCCATGTTAAAAATTTTCATCAAAACAGTACCAAATTAAATTATCATTTTTTCTAATGAAGTTGCTAATTTATTTTAAGAAAAATATGTAATTAATTGTTTAGGCGATACTTAAAAAGCATAATACTAAAGAAAGAGAATAAAGTATCCATGCCTGCTAAAAGTTGGATAAAAAGTCTAATTGAAGAGTTAAATTCCTGTCAAAAAATTAGCAAAGATTGGTTCTTGAAGAATCTTGAGAAATTACCAATTAAGCCTTTTAATCTTAAGTCAAACACTTGATTAAATTTGGGGCTAGGGTCTGTTTATGAGAGGAAAATATTTTGGAGAAGCCTTCTAGTGAAACGTTTGTGAAAAATGTGTATAGAAAGTCCTAATCCCCGAGTTGGTTTTAATATATAAAGATTAAGAGTTTAAGAGTTAATAGGATTCTAATTATGAACAAACACTTCTGCCGCCTCTGATCAAAACCGAATCGATTCGCCCTTGCTGAGTTGCCGAAATCCGGTTAGATTTTATGCATAAAATATAATTCCAAATAAAACTCCCATTTTAACTCAAATTTTATTCCGATTAAAATCCTACTTTTCATTATTAAAACTTAACATTTTAAATCACTAAAAATTAATTAATTCCAAAGTTTTATTTTACCCAAGATTCCGAATTAATTTAAATAAGGACTTAAATTTATGGGGTGTTACACAAATTATACCACTTCTATATAAGGCAAGTATTTAACTTGCAATCTTATTATGAGTTACAATACCCATGTAGAATAGGAACTTTGAATTAGGAATAATTGATGTATACATGTTATTTGATGAGAACAAAATATTAATTGGGAATAGGATTTTATGTTGAATAAATCCAATCGCAACGAGAAAATATAATAAAGATTTTGGGATTTGAATCATGGACTGAATCTAGGTCTTAGTGAATTTATATGATGAACACAAAATTGTAGGGATAATGATTAGGAAATGTTAAATTTCATTATAGGATGAAATTGTATAGAGTTATTTCATGATTTACGTTAGAAATCGTCCCTACATGAGTATTTGATGATTAGATATGATAATTGAGGGTTTGAGATTGTGATATGAAAGTTTAAGGGATTTCATAGCATGAAAATTCGTAATAGAAAAATGAAGAAAAAGACCCCTCACACTTTTCGAATCGATTCGGCTCAAGGGAAAATTGATTCGGCAATGCAAATCGATTCGGCTATTAGGAGAATCGATTCGATTTTTCCTATAATTAAAAATTAATTCTTCTAAGCCCAGAAATTATGAAAAATTCGTGATGGGGACTTTTGGAGTATTTTTAAATTATAGAGAGAAATACAAAAATGAAAGTAGGCCTAAAGTGGAAATTGGTTTACATAAATTGAGATGAATTAAGGAGGGGGATAATTGAGAAAATATCTGAAAGTGAAAAATGAATGAAATTCGAGAACGATTATGAAGAGATTAGTGAACTTATGTGTTGATAGCAAATTTAGTCTGCTGACATGGACTACTAACTTACAGACGCATGTCTGCTAACATGGCAAATATGTATACTGCTACCCAGCAACTCAAGATCACCGAGCAACCAAAAAGCCACGAGGAACTCAGGGCCCCGAGCAGCTCGAGCGTGTCGAGCTACTTAGGCGGTCTGACCAACTTAGCATTCTAATCAGGATAATCAAGGAGACGACTGCGCATTAAATGCTCATTTATTATCATACAGATATACATGTCTACTAGATAACATCACATTGTCCTTTCATTTGTACAGCCTCAAGGCTATAAATACATCGTAACCTCCTCATTGGAAGGGGACCGGAATTTCTTGAGAAAAACCATACCTCGAGAATTCCAAACAAATATTCAGCAATAACAAAAACAGTGGACGTAGGCCATTCTTACAAGGCTGAACCACTTTAAAAATCTATTGCCTATTATTTCTTTATTTTCTTTATTTGTGATTAAAACAATTAGGTCAAATCTATTTTTTTACCTCAACAGATTGGCATCGTCTGTGGGAAACGACTGTAATTATCATATTTCACCAAAACAATTCATCACCAATGGCTGATCATCCTGAATCCAGCAATCGAAACGCTGGGATCCCTCTGAATCCTCCATCTACTCCTCCAAATGTTCAAGATCTGGAAGGTATAATGGCTAATTTGTCCCAAGTGCAAACGGCTATGCAAGAAACTATGCGTCAACTCATACAAACCGTTCAAGGCGGAGTGCCAACCCAATCAGGGCAACGGAGTGTTCAGAGAAATACTCGTTTACTCTCTTCATGAAGACAAACGTTATTCCCAGAGGAATATCAGTCCAGACGCACCGATTCATATCGTGTTGAGAGATCCAATGATCCTTCTTATCATCCTGGACGGACTTCCTTGGTACGAGCTACAGATACTCAACAAAACATCACTCTATCTCCAGAAAGGACAAGTGATCTTGAAAGATTGAGTAGAGTCTCACCTTTTGATCGTTTAGGTCCTACGAGGAATAGAAGTCCCACTAGGACTATGTCGAGGAACTCTCAACGACCATCTGATTTAAGGGAAGGCTCTACCCAATCACGACCAGCTGCTCGTCATGAAAGATCCCAAGAGGAAAATAAACACGATCAGTTGCTCGAACCAATAGGATCGAGGAAGGAAATGATGCATGGAAAGGCTCAATTCAAAGGTTGGAGGATAGATTGGGGGAGATGGCTAAAACCAAAAATCCTCTACAAAGGACTTTCGTCTGAGGAACACCATTCATACAAGAGATTGTGAACATCAAAATTCAAAGCTCCTGTGGTGACACTTAAATATGATGGAAAAACTGATTATGTTCTCCATATAGAACAATACCAGGCAGCAGCTGATATCTATGCTGTTCATGACGAGATGCGATGCAGGGCATTTTCAGGAACCCTTATCGGATCTGCTCAGATGTGGTACAATAGCCTTCCTCGAGGGAAAATTATGACTTTCTATCAGCTAGCAGAACTCTTTATTGGAAATTTTTGTTTTGGAGCTAAGCTAGTCAAACGAGTAGCACACTTACTAAGTGTTATACAGAAGGCATGTGAGAGCACCAAGGATTATATTACTCGTTTCAATAATGAGAAGCTCGAGGTCATTGGTTACAAGGAAAAGACAACAATTATTGCTCTGATGAGTGGACTATTGCCAGATTAATTGTACTACACACTAGCCAAAGATCCGCTTAGAACTATGGTAGAACTAATGGAAAAAGCAGCTAAGATTATGAACGCCGAGGAAGCTATAGCTGTGAAGAAGAATATGAGCACCAAAAAAACCAAGGTTGAGGTTAATAAGCTTGAGAAAAAGGAGAAAAAGAAAAATGGTGGTAACAGGCAATCAAAAGCGAAGCAAGCATTGGAACAATTGAAGAGATTTGGAAATTATACTCCTTTGAAAGTAGATATAAACCACATTCTGGAAAAGATCAAGAACAACGAGGAGCTGAACTAGCCAGAGAAAATGAAGGCAGATCCTAACAAAAGGAATAAGTCCAAATATTACGAGTTCCATAAAGATCATGGTCACACGACCAAGAACTGCATAGCTCTTCAGAATGAAATTAAAGCACTCATCAGACGAGGAAAGTTGACCAAGTATGTTGATCGTTGAAATGGTGGGAAGAACAATGATCGAGTAAGGAAGAGGTCTAGATCTCCTCGTCGAGCAAAAGAAGATAAGAAGAGAAGTCATGAAGAAGACCCGGATGATGACCAAGACGACCCCGATCTCCCCAAAAGACCAAAACAGCCAGAACGTGAGGTGTTCTCTATCCATTTTGGATCATTTGAATGTAATGTAATTACATGTGGAGATGAAGGAGGCGGAGATATGACTGCTGAGAGAAAAGCTTACCACAATGAGGCTCATGCTTGCTCGTACATTCAGCGAATAAATCTGGCTGAAGATGATCACCCGAGGAAGGGGAATAAGGAAAAACTGGTCATTGGTTTCTCTAAGAATGACTTGGTCGGCGTACTATATCTTCATGATGACCCATTTGTAATCAAGATGAGAATGAAGGAAGTGGTGATTTCACGAGTACTGGTGGACAATGGTAGCTCGATAGATATCATGTTCTATCCATGCTTTGACAGTTTGAATTTAAAATTATCTGAGTTGGAGCCATACCATAGACCCCTCCTTTGTTTTACTGGCGAAAAGGTTTTTCCACTTGGGACGATCAAGTTGGATATGTTTATTGGTACATGGCCTGCTTGTCGAACGAAAAAGAGTACGCTTCTTCGTAATGGATAAAAACATCCACTCAGCTTACAACATCATCATGGGAAGGGTAGGATTAAAAAAATTCGAAGCAGTACCATCTACTGTACATCAGTGTTTAAAATTCCCAACTGATTTTGGAGTAGGAGTGGTAAAGGGCGACCAGAAAGTAGCTCGGGAATGCTACTATTCATCTCCCGAGTAGGAGGAGCATGAAGAATATAGAAAGTAGACTACTACCAACCAAATAGAAGATGCGGAGATTGAAACATTAGACCCTAGAGACGACTCCCAACTCGTGAAAGGACAGGTCATGGAGGATAATGAGAATTTCATTCTGGATGACGAGCATCCAGAACGAATAACTCAAATTGGTGAATCCTTGGATGAATCAATAAAATAAGAATTGATTGCATTTCTAAGGTGAAAAAAGAAAACTTTTGAGTGGAGTCATGAAGACATGCCAGGAATAGATTCGAATTTCTTGTGTCACGAGCTCAATGTGAATAAGGAAATCAAGCCAGTAAAGCAGCGAAGAAGAGTGTTCAGTCCTGAGAAAAATCAAGCTATACAGGAGGAAGTAGAGAAGCTACAAAAAGCCTCTTTCATTGAGGATGTCAAATATCCTGATTGGCTAGCAAATGTGGTGATGGTAAAGAAGAAAAATAATAAGTGGAGGATGTGTGTAGACTTCACCGACCTTAACATGGCATGCCCGAAGGATCATTTTCCTTTTCCCCAAATTGATCAACTGGTGGATGCTACCTCAGGGAACGAACTATTAAGTTTCATAGATGCTTATTCTAGTTATAACCAGATTAAAATGAAGCCTGAAGATAGGGAGAGCACCTCTTTTATTACCCCGAGGGGAACTTACTGTTATAATGTTATGCCTTTTGGACTTAAAAAAGCAGATGCTACATATCAGTGGTTGATGAATAAGGTGTTTGCAGAGCAAATCAGTCATAACATGGAGGTTTATGTTGACGATATGCTAACGAAGAGCAAGAAAGATGTTGATCATCTAGCTGACTTAGGCCAGACCTTTGATCAACTAGAGGAATATCAAATGAAGTTGAATCCCACCAAATGCATATTCAGAGTACGAGAGGGAATGTTTCTCGGATATATTGTTAACCAACTAGGAATTGAGGTGAATCCTGAAAAGATCAAGGCTCTATTGGAGCTGCGATCTCCGACGACGAAGAAGGAAGTGCAAAGTCTCACAGGGCGAGTTGCAGCACTTAATAGGTTTGTATCACGAGCAACTGATAGATGTCTCCCATTCTTTAAAACACTTCGAAAGACTTTTGAGTGGAATGATGAATGCGAGAAGGCCTTTCAAGAATTGAAGAAATACTTGGGAGCACCTCCATTGTTTTCCAGTCCAGTAATGGGAGAGAAACTATACTTGTATCTGGTAGTTTCAGAGAACGCAGTTAGCTCGACGTTGACAAGAATGGAGGATGGAGTGCAAAAACCCATCTATTACACTAGAAAGGCCTTTCGAGGAGCAGAGATCAGACATCCAAGGCTGGAAAAGTTAGCACTGGTATTGATCGAAGCAAGTAGAAGAATGAGGCCATACTTCCAAGCTCATACTATAGTTTGTATACAGACATGCCGTTAAGGAGAGCTCTGCACAAACTAGAGAAATCAGGAAGATTGATGTATTGGGTTATAGAATTAGGAGAATACGATATAATTTATGAGCCTAGGTCATCACTCAAAGGGCAAGAAGTAGTATATTTCATCGCAGAGTTCACCTATTCAGACACCTTCGAAGAGCAGAAGTTGAATACCGACCAGCCTCTGGATGTTAAAGAATCATCAAATTTTAACACCGATCAACTTAAGTCGGTAGACGATCAAGAAAGGATGATCAACGAGTAGGGAGAAGCGTTGGAGGAGGATAAAAGAAAGCATAAAATATTCCACCGAGGAACTTTGTCTGACCAAGAATTTGATAATGAGATACCTGTATGGAATTTATATATAGATGGCTCTTCTTGCACCACAGGCAGTGGAGCAGAGGTTATTTTAAACATCCCTGATAAAATTGATGTGGAGTATTCTATGCGTTTTCAAATTAAGGCTTCTAATAATGAAGCTGAATATGAAGCTATGATCGTGGGTCTCAATCTAGCCAAAACTATGAAAGCAGAGCAGGTCGTTGTATACAGTGACTCATATTTGATTGTAAATCAAATGTTGGGAGTTTATGCAGCAAAAGGAGAATTAATGATCCAATATCATGCGAAAGCAATGGAGATTGTATCGAGCTTTAACACAGTGAAGTTTTTTAGAATACCAAGATTGGAGAATGCAAGAGCAGATGCCTTAGCTCGGTTAGCCTCAGTCACACGCACCGAGCTACGAAGAATAATCCCCATAGAAATTCTAGCTGATCGGAGCATAAACGTGGATCTAATGATGAACTTCGTTACCCTTAATTTAGGACCATCTTGGATGGATCCCATCAAGGCCTATATTAAGGAGGAGGTTTTGCTTAATTATAGACTCGCAGCCAAAAAATTGAAGTTTAAAGTTGCTCGTTATGTATTGACTAATGGAATTTTATATAGATGAGGAATTATAGTGGGGTTACAAAGATGTGTCCACCCCTCCGAGGTGAAAAATTTGATTGAAGAGGTCCATGAAGGGTCTTATGGAGCCCATGTAGCAGGTCGGACACTCTTGCGAAGAATAACAACACAGGGGTATTATTGGCCGACGATGAGAGTTAGTTGTACATCTTATGCCAAGAAGCGTGATAAATATCAACGTTTCTCCTCTATCCGAAGAACTCCCCAAGCATTGCTAACACCCATCACGTCCCCATGGCCATTCGCCATGTAGGGAATAGACTTGGTTGGGCCACTTCTAACGACCCGGGGAAGATTAAAGTACCTCGTGGTTGCTATGGATTATTTTACTAAATGGGTAGAAGCTGAGCCTCTTATTGATATGACATATGACAAGGTGTATCAATTTATTTGGAAGAACATCATTTGTAGATATGGTCTTCCCCATGCCTTCATCATAGATCATGTAACTCAGTTCGACAACGAGGAGTTTGCTGCATATTGTCATCAGTTAAACATATTGAATACCCACTCTGCACCAGGCCATCCCCAGAGCAATGGAAAAACTGAGGTGACGAATAGAACGCTACTGAATGGTTTTAAAAAAATGACTAGATGATGAAAAGGAAAATTGGATTAACGAGCTATATTATGTGCTGTGGGTTTACCGTACTACACCGTGAGCAGCAACAGGAGAGTCTCCATACATGCTTCCCTTTGGAAGTGAAGTTGTCATACCTGCCGAGTTGGGCCTACCCACACACAGGGTGCTAAATTTTAATTCTCCTATCAGTGACTTGATGAGGCGATTAGATCTCGAAATGCTCGAAGAAGTTAGAGAAGAATCAGCAATCAGGAATGCTGCATACCAACAATGAACAACTTTGTTTTACAAAAAAAGGGTAAAGAAGTGTGATTTGAAGTAAGGAGACTATGTGCTGAAGAAAGTAATTCAAAAGAACAACAAACTGGAAGCTAACTGGCATGGACCCTACAGAGTAACATAAGTTGTTCGACCAGGGACATATAGGATTGAAACCTTGGAGGGAGAAGAGTTTAAGAATGCATGGAATGCAGAGCATCTACGCAAGTATTATCAGTAGTTGGGATCCCTATGTAAATGAAGTTTTCTTCAGTATGAATAAAGTGTTGAATGTTTTACCGAGTCCTCTCTTTTTGTTGAAATTCTTTCGGAGTGTTCGTGCTACACACTATGAATCATGTTCAGAATATCCTCCAACTCCGGTTGATCGGGAATCAATATCCACCAACTCCGGTTGGTCGGCAAATTAATCTCCTCCAACTTCGGTTGGTCAGGAATCAATATCCACCAACTCCGATTGGTCGGCAAATTAATCTCCTCCAACTCCGGTTGGTCGGGAATCAATATCCACCAACTCCGGTTGGTCGACAAATTAATCTCCTCCAACTCTGGTTGGTCGGGAATCAATATCCACCAACTCCACTTAGTCGGAAAATTAATCTCCTCCAACTCCGGTTGGTCGGGAATCAATATCCACCAACTTCGGTTGGTCGGTAAATCAATTGCAATCAACTTCGATTAGTTAAACTAAGCAGGATCATGGGATGTAATTCGTTTCATTGCTTAGAATCAAAGAGTGATAAGTCACTGTAATAAAAAAATAAAACATATCAAAATATATATGTATTCACAAACAAAGATATTCTGCAAAATACTTAGAAGAAAATAAAATAGCAAAAGATGAAAAAATTTCTTAATTCAAATTAAGAAGAACAATGCTGGGAAAATTACAAGTCATTACATTAAAAATCCTACTCTATTGTTTTTATCCCTTCTGCCTTCGAAACAGGTTCTACTCCAGCAGGAGGATCGTCTAAAGAATAAGGGGAGTTTATGAAATTTACATCTTGAAGCATTCGAACTTTCATCACTGATGGCCGACCAAGCAAATGCTCTGGGCGAGATATGTCAAAACTTGAATAAAGAATGTAATCGCCGAGGTACATTGAAATCAAGCACTGAGGAATTGCCCGAGTAGGAATCTAACTCATATCAAGCTTAAAAGGAGGCACGGTCAACTCAAGCAATCCAGGATCATAATAATCCCGTAAGTAGTGACCCCGCTCCACTTTTAACACGTGCAATGCATTCAGCCACCGTTGCTTGTACCCTTCATTTTTTGACTGCTGAATTGGATCATCAAGATGGTAAAGGGCTTCATTATATCCAACCATCCAAAATTCTCTAGGATGTTTATGGAACTGGTAAGTTAACCTCTCCAGTTGCTCGTGGGGATTCTTCACTAGGATTTCCTTATTTTCCAAGGCAGAGCTTTGGGTGGAAAGTTGCTCGCTGAGGTTTAGATTCTTCTTAGACATCTCTGCTAAAGCCTGGTTCTTTCCCATCAATTGAACTGCCTGATTTTCCAAAGCTTCTTGAATTCTTGCATCTTCAATAGAGATCCGACCAGCCCTTGCTCGTCCCTGAGAAGAAGATCTTGCTCGTCCACGATCAGAGGTGAAAGGTCCAACTCTTTTTAGAGTTTCCAATTCATCTCTTAAGTTGGCATTTTCGACCTCCAAGAAAGAGAAACCTTCATTAGTGACAGGGACCAAGGCCCCCGAGGAAGATGCGACAGACTTAAGTTATTTAATCTCTCCCTGCAAAATAAGGTTTTCCTGATCCAACAACTTGGCGATATGCCTGTGTTCTTCAACCTCAAGTTTCAAAATGCTCTCTTTTTTCTCATAAGCAGAGATAAACTTATCATATCCTTTGTCAGCACTTAGTTGCTGATATTTTTTCTCATACCCTTGGTGCAAAAGGGTAGAAGACTCCTTATATTATTGTTGGAGTTCATCGATGGTACCCTGGAGATCTTCAATCATTTCATAATATGCCACATTATTGGCTACTGCACGATCGAGCAAACACTTCAGATACTGATAAGCTTCAACTGCTCATTCAGAAGCATCTGAACCTAGGATATCAATGATTTGAGCATCATTCAGATCTGCATGACCAGCCTTGAAATAGTCATTGCATTTTTTCATCAGTTCGGTGTCATGAGCTGACAAGAGCTCCATCCTAGACATAAACTAGTAAATAAAAGAGATAAAAAGAATCAATAAGAATGCAGGCAGCGCAAGTAGAAGAATAAGTCAAGATAAACAACCAAAAGTTTGAATTTTATTTCATCACAAAAAGAAGTACATAGTCCAAAATTACATTCAACAAAAAATAAAACAAAGATCCGAACAACTCTACACCTTATCCTTATTTTCTAATATTTCCTCGGAAGGCTTGGACGAAGAGGTTGGTTTCTCGGTGGGCAATGAAAGTTATTCGAAGGGCAATAAAAGCTGCTCGGCAAAAATGTTTGCTGGTTGGGGCTGCTCGGAGCAAGGTTAAACAGCAGGGGCCTGGTCCCCAATTATCATGGAAGATTCTTCTGAGGCAGCTTTGTCCTCTTCTTCTTCTCCAGGAGAGGGAGGAGGGCTATGAGTGTGTCGCTGGAACAGTTCAAAATTCTCAGCGACTTTTAGCTCCTGCAGAGCTGCAACCCATCCATCCCTGAAATACTTAAGGCTTGCAAACTCCATTTGAGAGGACATAGCAGCCAGACCTTTATTCCAGCCTTTGTCCCAACCAGCGCTGAAGGACTTCTTAACATCATTTCTTCTTTTTTCCTTCTCCGAGGAAGTTCTCTCAATCAGAAGTTCCTCGGCAGCCTTCAATTTCCCTTCCACCTCCTGCTTCTGACGATCAACATCATGAAGTCTAACAACTTCCCCTTCAGAAATCTTGAGCTTATTCTCAAGCTCTTCAACATTCTTGAGCTTTGCCTCAAGCTCTTTATTATTCTTCTCAAACTGTCTCAATTTCTTCTCTAATCCTTTGGAGGCTTCCACAGCTCGATCTCTCTCTTGCTCAACGGACTTAACCTGCTTCTCCCAAGCAACTTTACTTTCCTCATACTTTTGATGAGAGTCTTTCAAAGATTGGGTTAAACCAGTAAAAGCCTTTTCTACTCCATTCGAGGAACTGGAGGCCCTGATGGCTTCATCCCTTTTTACAATGCTATTGAAACACGTTACCAGCTGAGAAAAGAGATAACTCTAAGTCAATGTATGAACATAAAATTAAAAGAATGAAAGGCTCAGATCAATAATACTTACTGAGTCAATGTGTTGAGCATCTAGAGCAGTAACTCTCTCACGAGTAAGAGAGTTTTCAATGTCAGGGACCTCTGGGATAGTCCAAGATTTTACTAAGCCCACAGCAGAGCTCGGGGGAATAAAAGTTGAAACACCACCTTCAACAAAAGATGGTTGAGAGACTGGTTCAGCAAGTCTCTCAGAATTTTTTTTCTTTAACCTCCTTGGAGGAACAGGAACATTCTCAACTAAGGACGTCGTCTTAGTTGGTGATATGACAATAACCTCACTAGGAGGAGTGATAGCAACAATATTGCTTGGGACGACAGGGGGCTTTTCAACGATCTTGCTCGGAGCCACAGGGGGCTTCTCGCCAAATTTCTTGGTAGCATCAGAAGGGGGTACCTTTACAGTCTTTACCCCCTCTTCTGGGACATCTCTTTTACTTATCTTTACCTCCACAACAGGAGAATCAAACTTGTCAAAAAAGGAAGGAGCTTTTCTTCTCTTCATTATATCACCAATAGGAATATTTGACTCTGACGAAGAACCTTCCACACTAGTATCAGCAGCTGGTACTTGCTCAATGTCCACCACCACTGGACGAGCAGTAAAGGATGAAGTGTAACTCTTGTACTACAATAAGTAAGAGGCCGACCTAATGTGTTCCTCTGCCACAGACTGGTGCAAACTCCAGATAAGTTTTAAATGCTTTAAATTAACCTCTGTCTCCTTTGGAGATTTTCTTTTGCTGTCAACTGCAAATAATAAAAATTACATGTTAGTGGTATATTTTATCAAACATCAAGAAAATGAGATTTCAAAAAAATAAAAAACAACCTATTACATTGCCATAAGGGGGACACCTATAATACCCCGCATTTTTGATTGATTTGAAAATGAAAAAAAAAAACTATGTCAGTATATATATTCGAAATGTTTGAAAATAAAACTATGTCATTATATATATTCGAAATGTTTGGAAATGAAAAGTTAAAATGAATTCAATGAAATACGAATGTGCGACTTAAATATAAGAAGCGAATTAATGCGTAAAAGGATCAAGAGGGTTAAAATTGGGGTAATGGCATTTTTCTAAATAAACTAACCCTAGGTATAAATAGAAAAGAAGAGAAGAAGTCTTCATTTTATCATTTCACAAATGGGGGCTAGGTTTTGATAGAGAGAGAGAGAGTAAGAAGATAAGAAAGCTAAGAGGATTTCAAGAGGATTCAACTTCTCCATACAATCCAAGGCAAGTTAATAACCTATATGTGTATATTATGTATCTATAATGAAATTTCACATGAACATGTATTTGGATCCCTAAATTAATATGATATTGATGTTAAAAATGATATGCAATGTATTAGGATCACCCTCCATGTAGATTCAAATGCAATAACATCATTATAGGGATTGAATTGTTGAACAACCTCTTGAATTTGAGAAATCTATGAACTTGTAAATCGTCATATTAAAAAACTGTTTTGAGCTGTTTTGGTTCCGAAAATGGATGTTTCGTCCGCGATGCGCGACAGAAAATTACATTCTGAACAACTTTGAAGTTTTAAGTTTTTCCGAAAACGGATCGAAAAAGTCTCAAATCGGCGTTTTAAAATTCCGCACAGAAAGTTATCGTGAACAGGTCCGAACTATATATATTAGTTTCGGGTCTGTTTTAAGTAGGCTATGGTAGCGTGCTCACGTGTCCTTATAGAAAATCACGTTCCGAACAACTTTGTAGTTTTAAGTTTTTCCAAAAACGGATCGAAAAAGCCTCAAATCGCCACTTTAAAATTTTGGGCAGAATGTTATCGAAAATAGGGGCGAATATTATATGTTAGTTTCGGGTCTGCTTTATGCAGGCTATGGAAACGTGCTCGCGTATATTCATGGAAAATCACATTCCGAACAACTTTGTAGTTTTAAGTTTTTCCAAAAACGGATCGAAAGAGCCTCGAATCTGCATTTTAAATTCTGGGCAGCATGTTGTTGAAATAAGTGTGATAATGTTTTCATGTTGTTAGTAAGATAATTGTGGTGTTGTGCCTAATATCCTAGCTTGATCACATACTTATGGTTATTAGGGGTATATAACCTTGAAATGATTTGATGTTGAATTAGTAAATTAATGATGTAAATTATGTTATATTATAAATAATGACAATTGTATAACTCGAGTAAGAGGCTTGACACGATTGTATATATACATAAGCGTGAAATTGTTTTACATGTATATTGTCGAGTATACACTAGACTAGTCCTCCGGTCGACGTAGGCACATGTTGAATGCGATTTTTTTATGTGATTGATCCGGTTCGGTTCCGCTCGAGTGCCGTGTCAGAGATAAACCACTGGAACCGGACACATGGTTGTAATGCGGGTCGGATAGAAAGATCTTGAAACGCCATGTGATTTAGGACTTAGTATGATTGCCCTTGCCACGTAATATTGGGGAATATTCGTGTGTAGGCCTAGTGTTACGACTTGTTCCCCCGGGTAATGATAGTGACCCGATATGACTTGTTGTGTGAGATATTATGCTCGTGTCTTAAAGTAATATCCCGAATCGATGTATTTGATATTATACTTGAAGGAAATATTTTGATACATTAAATACTAAAATGAGATTAATAATGATTAATCATGATACGATATGAGACTACACGTTACTCGAGTTTGGGTTGAGTAGTCAGGACATAGGAACATTGGTTGGGTCATTGAACAACTTAATTACTGGAGACGAGTAATGACTAGTGTGCTTTCATTATAAGTACATCTTATAATCTTATAGCTTGTTTTCTTGCTTTGACGTCCGTCTATCTTGCTTCTTGCTCTTCTCCTATATATATAATATATGACAGGTCCTCGTCCCGCTGGACAATAGACTACGGAGCCTGATGAGATCATATCAATCTTAGGATTCACGTAGCCGTGGAGTTATTCTATTTTCATTTATGTCGTTCATTTACCTTTTCTTAAGGGTGGTATCAGAGATTAATATCACTTTGTTTATACCTGGTATTTGAGAGAATTGTTGTATTACTCTTTCCCATTTTGTGTTGGGACGCATGTATTGGCATTTTATATTTTTCAGTTTGAGATTACTGATGGATTATTACAGTTAATAGTTATGAGTTGGTTTAACTTGTTATAGATGTTATGATGTGATATGGTTACACGTATGAGAGTGTACATGTTTATTTTACTGCGTTTATTTAAATTTTTATTTCTAATGCCAACATATTGACCCTCCGCTTTAATTTAATTGGGCATAGCTAACCGAATTAGATATAAAAAGCAGGGTTGTCACAACACCTGGGACCCTGATATACATCATCTCCATTTAATGGAGCATGTTGCCAATTTTTCATAACAACCCCATGTTCAAAGTAATCCCTATTGGCATCTGGAAGATTGACAACTAAAGCCCTATTCACAAACCTAGTTTTTTAATAAAAAGTACTATCGCTGACAACCCATCTGTAGCAAAACATAATTTCTGGAATTCCTAAGCGGGTTCCATGAATTTGGTTTAACCTATGGACTCCATTAACTATTCTCCAGGTATTTGGCGTTATTCTTGCAGTAACAACGTCAAAATATTGACAGAACTCCAAACATAAAGGATTTAGAGGAAAAGAAGAGCCACATTCGGCCACAAAGAGACTTGGGAACCAATGTCCCTCAGCCAAAGAAAAATAGTCAGAGGGTTCAGAAAGTTCTTCCAATATGACCCATGAAGGAATTGAAAATTCAAAACAAAATTTGTCAAGAGATTCAACGGGGTAAACCATGATGAATAAAATAAGTAAAAGAGAAGGAAGAAGGGATTACAGGAGAATAGTGAATCAGTTGACAACGAACAATGGAAGAAATGAACGCACAAGATAGAGAAGAAATGAAAAGTTTGAAGACACAGGTTTGAAAAGTAGAAGGCGATAGGATTTTTACCATGTTTAAATACTTTACCTCGGGAATAGAGAAAAGGTAATGATTAATAAGAAAGACGTTTGCATATTCGGCGGCTAAAAGAAGAAAAAGAGCACAAATATCGAAGCGATCATTAAAATTCAAAATATTTATGAGCCCTGATACATTGCACCCAAAAAGAAGTTATATACAGCGAATGCTCTCCTAAAAACTATACAACGAGTGCAGTTTCCAAGCAGAATGTTCCATACTTTTCTTCAACATCAAACTATGAAACATTGGGGGCTTCTGTTGATACCAAATTTAGTCTGCTAACATGGACTACTCACTTACAGATGCGTGTCTGCTAACGTGGCAAATACGTATACTACTACTGAGCAACTCAAGATCACCGACCAACCAAAAAGCCACGAGGAACTCAGGGCCCCTGAGCAGCTCGAGCGTGTCGAGCTACTTAGGCGGTCCGAGTTACTTAGGCGGTCCGAGCAACATAGCATTCTAATCAGGATAATCAAGGAGACGACTGAGCATTAGATGCTCATTTATTATCATACAGATGTACATGTCTACTAGATAACAGCACATTGTCCTTTCATTCGTACAGCCTCAAGGCTATAAATACATCGTAACCTCCTCATTGGAAGGGGACCAAAATTTCTTGAGAAAAACCATACCTCGAGAATTCCAAACAAACAATCAGCAATAACAAAAACAGTGGATGTAGGCCATTCTTGCAAGGCTGAACCACTTTAAAAATCTATTGCCTATTATTTCTTTATTTTCTTTATCTGTGAATAAAACAATTAGGTCAAATCTAATTTTTTACATCAACATTATGTTTATTACCATAGGATACGATGGGAATAATAGTGGATTTCAGAATGGATAATTATGAATATTACAGTAGTGAACGATACTCGAAATTATACGAATTGGAAGTTTAATAAAAATTTATGGTATGTAGAATATACGAGTGATATATATTACGTATGAGTTGATGAAATTGTGTTGTGCGTATACCTACTGAATAATATATAAATAGGTTGTGTGAATACCTTTAAATATGATTTGATTATGTGTGAACATATCTACGATGACTGCTATCAGGAGGTTTACGCGTAGAGGGCGATCCCACCTTGATGATTATAGTGAGGTCTGGATTTATGCCCCAGAGCATGGGACTTAGGGCGGTCCACTATGTGTCGTGTAATAGTAGGATTGGCATGTTGTTTGGGTGCATTAGGTATGTGTGTATCCCAAAGACTTAGAGCCATGTTCACCTCCACTGTTGTGTTAATTAATTTTTGGGTTCGAGGAGATATACCAAACCAATAGTCCTTGATTAAGTACGATAGGTACATGGACTTGATAATAGAGTATGCCAACATCACGAGGGGCCATTCCAGAGATGCTATAGTTGTGTATATATTATATGTGTGATGAATATATAATGGTATAATTAATCTACTTATGTGAGATAGTCGAATTGATAGATGATGTATATCTAAAAGAATTTAAGTAGTAAAACTTAAATAATTGACTCAATAATAAAATGGGAATAATTAATTTATTATTGAGACCCTAGTAATGTGTTGTGTGGGATATACGATGAAATTTGACTTATTGAAAATAGTCATTTACCTTATCTAGTTGGGTAGGAAATACTATCTAGGAAAAATACGCTAGGCGTGTACATTAGTTGAGAGGTGAGGATCTCAAGTGAGTGTACATGAATAATATATGTGTAATAAATAACTGATTTATATTGTGATTTAAATACTTGCTAAATTTTTTCAAAATATTTTAATTGGGCTCTGACCTGTGTCAAAATATTTTTAAAATCTTTTAGGTGTCCAGCCATAGGAACGCTAAACATGACGATCCATTCCAGGGATGATTAGCTGCAGCACTGTCATCGAGAAAGAGTATCAGGTTTTAAAGAAAAAAGTTATACTTACAAGTTTGTATCGGACTTGGGCCTAACATTGCGCCGACTAGTGTGAGTAACACTATTTTTAGATCTATTAGATTTCCCTAATTCTCACGAACTATCTTCCCAAGTCGTCACATATATGTACCTTTTTCCTTACCTACCACTTGATTATCCTCATCGATAATAAATTTTCTCTTATGTCACTACCTTCCACAGACATTGAATACTGCTTCAAAATAACTAAACCCGTACAAATCAATATGCAAAGCAGGATAAAAAACTAAAATAAGAATTTAAAAAAAATCATCCTTGTCATTAAATACTCGTATATTAATCACTATTAAGCATTACTATCTTCCCAATATATCTACAATAAAAGGCGCTTTAACATCAAATGCATGTAAAGGATGTAGATAGAACAAAAACATTAAAAGGAAAAACTATTAAGAACAAAATATGTTTTATGGAAAGGGTTGTTTCAACAAATAGGAGTTTGGGATGCATAAGAAAAGATGTATGCATATAAACAAACTCAATTTAAGAAAAACAAAACACTCAATAAATGAAAACAATAGTACACGTGTCCAAAAGGATATATATATTCAGTCAACATTGAGAAAATCCTTTAAATTGGCATTGTCCTCAAGAATGGATTGATACACGATCGGAAAATCAACGCCATCATTTAAAAATCCTTAGCATAGAATACTTATGCTACTTCAGATGCAAGAATGGACTGCTCATCATTAATTCTCACTTTACTCTTAATCTTATTCGAGTTAACTATTACTAAATTTGAGTGAGGATCCACTTTGCAGCCATTAATCTTGTCCTCGACTCTTACCCAATCTCAATAAAATACGACTATCTTAAAGTACGTATAGTTAAACTCAATATGTCATAGATATTTTAGTAATATGTTGTCTCCGCTTTTTTTACAATTGATATCTTTTCCGCTTAATCTAAACTTAGTGATGGCCTTCATAAATACACTGTTATTTTTTTATTACCCGAAGCTCGTTATATTGCCATGTAGAAAATTCAAACCTTTTGGAATAATACTTCGTATGTGATTGGGCATCGTATTTTGGCCCATTGGCTAACCGCCACATCATTATATCGATTGATCCCCTTTTTAGTAGCCAAAAAAACCTAATGACAAATAACTTTACCGAAGTATAAAAAGACATAATCAAATGTTTTTATAGTCGACTTAAGTGAGAACCTCCTTAATCAACCCTGGAACAAAACCTTCATTTTTTCCTTCATTGCACCCCCTTTCGATTACGCCCAAAGGTAGAATCCCAGTAAAGATCATACTTCCTACATCCAATAAAACACATTTAAACATACCATACATCTTAGCTTAAATAAAAGACATAACCAAAACTAATATACTCACATTTTTCATTCATCCACTTCACCATATTATTGCAATAACCATTTTCGGGCGTATTCAATTTGCACCGTGGTTAACTTCAATTTCTTCCCTAGTACTAAAGGTATCTTATCATCACATTCATCATCTTCATTAAGAAAAGCTTCATGCGTATACTTATGATTTCCTTCACTTGGGTTTGGCATATACTCTATGCAATAAAGAGTTGATTCTTCTATAATGTATTTCTCAGTTGCTCCCTTCAATATATTGCTTATTGCCAATGTACTTCTTATAATTTTTCATCAACTTATAACTCAAAAGCATAATGAAAACTAAACTAATAAATAAATATTATTCTGTACTATTTATCTAAAAAACATTATCACACATAATCCGCTTTCCTCTCAAAAGGATACATCCATCTAAATATGACTAGGCCACATATTAGTGCTTCCTCGGCTACTTATATGATGAGGTCATTACATCAAAAAGGCCAAATTGTCACCCTTTAGTCGGTCGGACAGCCTTGTCACGGTCATTGACCGTGACAAGTCCGTGACAACATTAGAAAGTTCTCATGGTCAAAGACCGTGACAAGTCCGTGGCAACTTTTCCAATAAAAAAACCCTTCCACCTCTTTTTTTCCCACCGTTTTGTTTCCCCCCAAATTATCCCTCTCTCTCTATATATATATACTTTCAGGTCCATTTTTCCTCTGTCTCTCTCCTATGTGTATATGTGTGTGTATATCCATGTTTATGTGTATATGTATATGTGTGTGTGCGCGCAGGTGTGTGTGTGTGTGCAGGTGGGTGCATGTGTATGTGTGTGTAGGTGCATGTGAGTGTGCTTTTGGGGGGCGACGTAGGGGTAGGGGTGTGGGGTCAAGGGGACAGTGGGGTATGGGGGCACGGGGGGAGGGGGGGTAGTTTGTGTAGGAGGGGGGACATGGGGTGGTGGGTGTGTATAGGTGGGTGGGGGTGGGGGAAATGGTGGGTGGGTGTGTGTGTGTAATAATTACAAATTTATTAAATTATTGACATAAATTATAGAAAAATATATGCTCCTAATAGGTATTGATTTGACTACACAAACCTAATAGGTATTGTTAATATTAAAATTAGTAGGTATTGTTTAGAAAAATATGTGCTCCTAATAGGTATTGATTTGAATCTTAATGTTTAGAGAATATAATTAATTTGACATTATAAATATTGTTTGTGTATTCTTATTTAGGTTTGAAATTGGTTAAAAATTGTTAACATTGATCGGGTGTTATTATTTTCAACTTGAAGCTAATTAGTCATATGTATTTAATTTCTTATGTTGGTTGAAATGAATTAATTAAGTAGATGAATTAGAAGGAGTATGAGATACACATTTGTTGTTTTGTTGGATTATATTGGACGAATGTGACTGTATATAGGAGTTGGTTGTTTAATTTTTTTTAAATCCTTAATTTAATTCACACTAATAAATCCTTAAATAATTATATTGTCTTAATTTATTGGGTTGGTTAATTTTGGAAGTGACACGACCATTGGATTATTATCCAAATGGGGTGAGGGGGAGATTTCAAGTTTTTTCTAAAATTACTTTGTGTCACGACCCGTTCGAGAGTGGTATGACCACGGACTTATGATAATTAAATGAAACATACTTGAAATTACATATAGTGCTCATAGATGCTAGACTTATAGTTCTTATGCGTACGCATTCAATATCCCTTAGACCCGTTTGAAAGTCATTACCCCTATAATGAGATCTCTCGAATTGTCCAGTTTGGATAGTTTGGGACTGCATAGTTTTTGTATAATAATATTCTCAGTTGCTTAAACTTGTTACTATTGGAGGAAGTTATACAGTCGTATATTAATTTTCTCTGGGTAATGATGCGATGTTAAGTGTTGTTTAAATTATCAATTGAAATAACACTCACACTTGCGAATCTACATCGTGTACTTCGAGAACTATGTGGATATGCTGCCGATTTTTTCTCAAATAGGAACAATGTGCATGAGCTATTAAGTATATTATAGAAATATGATGTCTTGAATGGGATATGACCACTCACCCTTTATAGGAGATGGAGGAAATAGGAATTAGTATTATAAATTAAATTTGAAATTTAAAAATCGAATATAAATAATACATAATTAAATGAAACATACTTTAAATTTGTATACAACAAGTAATAGGTGATTCGTTTATACTAATGGGAACCAAATGTTCACAATTTTATTTATGTTAATCCATGAATATACGCTTCTTACCTATAATAGGTGATTGTTTGGAGTAGCTGTGATGGGATATCCTAAATACAAAGAGTGGATGGGTGAGACAAATAGATTAGAGAATGTATTTTGCAGAGGTGCTAATGAATTTGCGAAATACGCAAAGAGATGTCATAATGATAAAGAGTTTTCGTGTCCGTATTCTAGGTGTGATAATGGTAAGGTGTTTGAGTGAAAAATAGTTGAACTACATATGTTAAGATGGGGTATGCAAGATAATTATCGTTTTTGGAGTTTTCACAAGGAATCAAAAGTTCCTTCTGTCCCCGAGAAACCTTCACAACAACCTTCAATAAGTAAGATAGATGTACAAGGGAGCGACGTAGATCATAATATGTTAGAGGATTTAGTTGATGACGCGTACGGATTTCATGAAGTGGAAGAGAATGAGGTCACTGATGATGTACAAGGTTCATGCGTCATCCAATTGATTCTACATCTTGGAGGAGGATTAGTTATTAGTATCCCGGTTTTGCTTAAGAATAGCATAACATTCGTTTGGCAATATCAACAGATGGTTTCAATACATTTGGAAATCTAATCACTAATCATAGTGTATCACCCGTGATCCTAGCCCCACTCAACCTCCCTCCGTCACAGTGTATGAAACCTAAATTTTCGGTGTTATCTTTGTTGATACCTGGGCCAAAGGCACCAAGTGATGACATCGATGTCTACCTGGATCCTTTGGTGGAAGAATTAAATTAGTTATGGTAAGAGGGTGTGCAAGCATTTAACTCTTTCTGAAAAGAAGATTCTACGCTAAAAGCTATGTTGATGTGGGCGATTCATGATTTTTCAACTTATGGGACATTATTCGGTTGTGTAGTACCTGGTTATTTGTAGTGTCCTATTTGTGGAGAGGAGACTGAATCTCTTCATCTTCCCGCTAGCTCAAAAAATATATACCAGTGCCATAGGAGGTTTTTACCCCCCGCTCATAGTTTCAGATTTGAGAAAGGTTCTAGATTTGAGGATTAAAATGCTTGTAAAGTTGATCCTAGCACCAATTTGATCATGGTTGACTTGTCGAAGTTGAAGAGCAATGAACACGTGAGCGATGAGCTGTTTGTTTTTGCTTTTCAAATGGTCAAGCAAGTATTTTACTTGGATTATATCAACAACAAGCCATGGTCAATCGTCATATATGCGCCAAAGGGTCTAAAAATTAGTGTGGATGATTTGGCTGCTCCTACCAAATATCAATCCATTTTTTATGATAACCTGATTTTAAAACAATTTTTAGATTTGTAATAAGTATTCCAATTATCGTACATCAGTTTAATACTTTTAATTCATTTGTACTTGATCAGTTTACTGCATGTAATATTTAGATTTAATTCGTATGCATTAATTCAAATTCCATGTCCAGTGGGTGTATTATTCTAGTATTTTATTATTATCGAACATCAGTTTAATGATTTTAATTCATTTGTACTTGATCAATTTAGTGCATTAATTCAAAGTTGTCAGTGTTTTATTATAATATGGTTAGTGCTTTGTATTCTTCTAATTCATTTGGATTTGTATTAATAACAACAATTTTTACATAAAATGTCTTCTTCAGGGCTTAGCGGTGGCAGAGGCAACGAGGGCTCCTCGACCCTTAGGCTCCCAAAATGGGGCAAATTGGGATCGACCGTTGAGAACAAGACATGATTATTGGCTAGATCCCTCGAGTTGGTGAAGAGGATTATCGGCCTCCGGTACACTAGTTGGAGGGAGGTTCCAAATGAGCTCAAGTTGGCTATTTGGGCAGTACTACAGGTAATGTATTTATATTTCAATTTCAATTTCAATTTATATTTATATTTATATTTATATTTATATTTATATTTATATTTATATTTATATTTATATTTATATTTATATTTATATTTATATTTATATTTATATTTATATTTATATTTATATTTATATTTATATTTATATTTATATTTATATTTATATTTATTAGCAACTAACACTTACTTTCTTTTTGTTTTGTATTTATTTGACATGAACAATTCGGCCTGCCCCCACAACTCCGCGATTCCGTGTTAGAGCAGTTGAGGGAACAACATAAGACGTGGAAGAAGAATTTGTGGCTCGGTACTTTGGGAAGACCCGGGACTTCATTCTTAGACTGTGTGATACCGTCCCGACGAGTGAGCCGATCGCATTGCCACAGTGGCAAAAGTTTATCGACAATGAGATCGAGGAGAGACAATTGGAATCTCATCAATTAAGGAGGGAAAATCGAGCAAAAAAGTCAGAAGGGCACTATTATGGGCAGACGTCTTACGCCGAGGTGGAGCACATGATGGTAAGATTTTATTTTTCAATAATTATAGTTTTATGTTATTCTGCATTATTCTATTTTGCGTTACTTACTAATTTTACATTATTTTATTTCACGAGACGGGGAGTGGCCCTGGGGGTAGGTCACATAGGCTCGATGCCTATGTGGCAATCCGGATGAAGAAGGGCAAGGACAAGGAGGTGTCCCTAAGCGTCGCATCCAAGATTGTAAGTTATAACTATTTATTTTTTGTTGATTACGTTATTATTATTTTATTTACTTAACTAGCGAACTGTGTGCTTTTTATCATTTCAGGTAAAGCTTAAGGAAGTGCATGAGTCACAGTCTGATGCTAACAAGGCAACTTTGGCAACGGACACACTCAACCAAGTGCTCGGCGCTGATCGCAAGGGGAGGACTAGGGGTTGAGCTTGCAGGTGGGGAAGTCTAAGATCATCGAAATTGAGACGAGCAACACTGGGTTTGCTCTTCAGGTTGACACGCATGACGAAAATCTATTAAGATTGGAGGTGATGGTCCTAGATATGTACGCCTTCATGAAGCGTAAGTTGGGTAAGGGCAAGGGTAAGGAGAAGACGGTGTATGTGGATGTGGACGTCCCTGCTTCATCGCCGATACGCGCGGACTGCCGCTATATGATTCAATTCCAATCTTGACTCCTGTCGAGCAGCCTATGTCAATAATCGGTTGGTCGAGCATGTTTTTACTCGACATATATAATGGCTAGAGGATAGCGGGGGGGTTGAGGGACCCGAATACCCTCCCGGGTATGCTAGTTCATGGACGTTTCCTTTAAGATATTGAGACCAAGTTACTCAATGCATGCGATTCCCAAAAAGGAGAACTCCGCATTATGGTTGCGGGAACAATGCGGCATGATGCATATTGAAGGGCGTTTCAATGCGTATATCGTTTGGCCTTCCTTCCTCCTCCGACCTACTGATGACTCTATACATTAACATTATTTGTATCTATTTTATTTGGACACTTGGATTATATTTGTATTGTTTTGGTTTGTTACATTTTGGTTTGGATATTGATTGTATTTCTATTTTATTTGGATATGGAATTATATATGCAATGATTTGGTGCATTCTTTTAATTTTATTTGGATATATGTTGTTTGAACAGGTACAATTTTGCTATTACATGTACAAATATACTGTTGGGCAGTGGCAGTGACCATACTGCCCAGTAGATTATTTTTTAATTCTGCCCAGAAATATCATGGTCATTGACTGTGAAATTTTTTTTAGACTTGTCACGGTCATTAACCGTGACAAGTCCATTTTCACCCCTATACTTATCACGGTCATTGACCGTGACAATCCGATAGTTTTGGTGTAGTGGGTGGACTGTTATAACAAAAAATATAGGTGGAAAATACTTCTCTAAAACACACATAGCCTCAAACAATGCCTTTTTAGCTCAATCAAGAACATACCGCCTTATCACCTTAGCACACAACACATTTAAAAAAAATACTTAACTGCTGAGTAGCAACTAACAATCCTTGTAATTTGCATAAACATTTTTAAGCAATAATGAAAGCAAATGTTGTATAATCGCATGATAATCATGCGACTTCGGTCCCTTTAACCCAGGCATTCTAAATCACATTTTTACGCAATTTAGAAGAAAATCCCTTCGACAACTTTAACTCCTTTAATGTATGAAAGAACCACTTTTTTTCTTCTTTACCTGGAGTAAATGCAGCTACAGGTTTAACAGTTTTGCCAAATTCATCTATGGTTAAACACAACTTATTTTTTATCCCCATCGCCTCTGTATCTTTATATGCATTATTTACGTCTTTTGATTTATCTTTTAATTCCAAAATAATTGACAAAGTATGATTAGTGGCATTCTTCTCAATGTGCATAACATCTCAATTATGTTGAATGTCATGCTCTTTCCAGTATGAAAAATCAAATAAAATGGACCTTCGAGACCATGGAGTTGTGATATTTGTATCCGTACAATCATTATTGTCCCCATTTGGTTTCCTTTTCTTTATAATTTTTTGTTTACCAGTTCTCAACTTAATGCATGTACTTTCTGTACAATCTCAGTACCAGACAATTTTTATGGAGCTTTATGATCTTCAACATTATTGTTAAAGTTGTGTTTATCTAACCTAAACTTGTGATTATGAGGAAGGAATCTTCGATGATCTCAGTAGAAAATTTTCTTACTATTTCCAAGATTTTCCGACTCGACTTTTTTCACAAAACTCAACAAGCTTTGTAACACGAACAATACACCCATACAAAATGCCATATGAAAAAACTCATGAATTGCCACAATAACATGGCTCTTAGTTTAAAATTATCTTTCATATGGAAGTCATATGTCATTACACCTTGGAACCATAATTGTTTCACGTTATCTATTAAAGGTTCAATATAAACATATATGTTCTTATCCGGTGCATTCAGTCGAGATATCAAAATTGACATCATGGAAAACTTTCCTTTCATGTACAAAAATGACTTCATATTTAAGGGTGTAATAATGACGGGCCAACAACAATAACTGGTATTGAGATTACTGTATAGATTTAAACCATCTGTAGCTATATAAAGACGAACATTGCACCAACTATAACGGGCTTCATATGTTTTTCATATTAGAATACTGTGTTGGCGTTGAATTTCCTTTGGGAAGAAACTCATTAAATAAACCTTGGATAGTGGTTAAACTATTGTTCGACAAACTATGTCTTGTCTTTAAGTTATTCAATTTGACAAGAAAATATAATATTGTGGGACATGAAGAATACAATGTCTCACTTGCCTTACCATGTATATACTTATATTTCAACTCCTTATGGGTTTGAGAATCATTTTCACTGCCTTCATCTCTACCAATGCAATCCTTCAAATTTAAACATTTCAAATGCATCATAAACAAGTTCCTCCATCATCGGAGATTTAGGCATAACATCATTTTATTCAACATCTTTCCCACTTGAACGTTCATTCCTCTTGACATATTCCTTTTCCCCATGTGAGTGCCAAAATGTGTATGACTGCATGACACCATAGCGAAGCAAATGAAAATGAATATCTTCAAGGTCGAGCAATTCTCCATTCTTACATTTACAACACGGATATGCAAACATAGTTTCTCCACCACAATTTTTATTCGCAAAATCGATAAATGTAATTACCCCATTTATATATTGTGTCTTTCCTTTATTATGTTCTTTCATCCACTCTTTATAAAGTTGTGACGACATTCTATAAGTCAAGCAAATACAATGGCAAATAAATATTAAACGATAAATTTTATAAAAGTTACAAAGTGATAAAAATAATACAATTAAGCAATATTGATACTGGATAATGAAATGATAATTTTATAATTGAAGAAACTATTAAAGACCTATGGACGACAAACTATGGAAGATATTAAACTCCAAAGAAAAATATCAACTGCATGATTTGTTACGATAAGCCAAATTAACATCTAATTTGATAAAAATTTAGTTCTCACCTGACACACACAAAACCAAATACCATATACCAAACACCTCGGACTTGGGTGAGGGAAACGCCTCTCCATGACACAGAACAAAGAATAATACATTAATCTACTAAAATTCTATAAAATCTTAAGCAAGACTGGAAAATGAATCATAGAAGGTGAAAGAAAAAGTCGAATAAAAAACAAGAATAGTGCATAATTTTTCGGAACACAAAACAAAGCAGAAATTGGAGTACATCGTTGGTATAAATGTGCATCGGTTACATTAAAGTATTGTACTACGAACTACTACTCAACCAGTTAGTTATGAAATCCCATTAACTCTATACAACACTTTAATGCAATTGGAGTACATCCTTAGTGTAAAGTCTTGATATTTATAGTATTACCTTAAGCATAATAGGGAGTTGATATCAGGATTTTTCTAAATTAAAATTAAGTTTAACTAAATATTAAACTCCTACATCGATATTGAAAATAAGGCACAATAAAATACAGAACACGTGTAGAAATGGAAATTTGATAAGCGTTTTATTTCTATATTTCTTCAATCCTAGGTCACGAAATTTTCACTTGTCTCGCAAGTAGCGCGAGTCATTCTCGAGAACCTTTATTTGATAAGTGCCCATATAGATATAATAATTAATCACATATATAGGCACTTATACAGCCAAACCAAACCATACTCACCCCCCCCCCCCCCCCCCCCCGAAAAAAAAAAAAAAATTAACATGTACAGAATTAATACGAGGGAGAACATAATTGATGGATCTTAATCGAGATAACTCAACAAAAATAATAAAGAATAGGACTTACAAAAATCATTTCCATTACAGGAATAAAATCAAAATCCACTTACAATCAATAATTATCCCAAATCAACACTCTTTCCTAAATCGGAAACAAAGCTAAAACGTAATTCAATCTTAGAACGAAAAAAATAGGGCTCTGATTTCAACGTAACCCAAATCTTAGAACTCAATACACAAACCCAAATCTTAGTAAATCATTACCATATTATGTTTGCAATACCCAAACACGCCTGAAAATAATCAGATGTTCCGATTTCAACTAATCTTAAAACTAAAAAAAAAAGAAATGACTAATGATCGGAAGGGATTTCATACCATAAAAAATGGTGACATAAAAAAAGAAATGATCAACAATCAAAATGTGATACAAAGAGAGTCTCCAAAGAGGTGATAAAAAAACGCTAACATTAGTTGAGGGGAGAGAGAGAGAGAGAGAGAGAGAGCAACGATGATGAGTTCATATTAAAACGGGAATAAGAATTTCGACAATGAGGTATGTGATAATCAAGAGGGATTTCGTACCAAAGAGGGGATGATGAATTCGTACCAAAACGGGAAGAAGAAATTCGATGAGGAGGGATTTGACTACGAAAGCGGGAATTATAAAAATAGTTGAAATATTTTTTGTTAACACTTTGTAAGTAAAGAAGGTATACACGAGGCAATCACGTGTATAATACTCTTTACTGTGTGTAATATCGTTAATTTCATATCGGTCATGAACACTTACAAATTTTGTAAGTGACTAAACCAGTTATAAATTTTGTTAGTGTCCTCAACACTTATAAATTATTTTTCTTGTTAGTTATAAAATAACAAATTTGGTATACTGGGATGTTTGGTCATTGGATATTATAATATCCATACCATCCTAAAGGATAACAAATATATACTTAGTCCAATTGTAAAATATCACCATGTTATTATTGCATTATTTTATTGTGACACCCTGCCTATTTTAATCTAGGCTGATCAATCCTTTATCAAAATAAAACATAATTCTCATAATGGATCATTCTCATCATCATTCTCGAAAACTATTTAATTACTAATAACCTATTAGGCCCGGAGTCAAATTCTAAATTTTCTAATCTTGTTAACTCAAACACACAATATATCCAACCACACAATAAATATGAACATCAATTGAATTAAATCAAACAATAACTGATAAATCTTGGTAAAACACTAATACAACCAAATCGAATATGCGTAAATGAAAATGCGACAAATAAAATAAACGACAACAGTTGAGCAACATGCCCGAATATAACTCACAATACATCCTATCTAGATTATAAGGATGGAAGCATCTAAAAATTTTCCTGCTAGCATCCACAGCTGCTATAGCATCGTCTGACTCGAAGGACTAATATCATTCAGGCGTCCCTGTGTCTCGACACCTAAAATATTTTTAAGAAAAATAGTTGCAAACGGGTCAGAGCATAAAACGTATTGAAAATTTATAGCAAGTGTTTAAAATACTTTAATATTTAAAATATGATATTTCAATATTTAAACGGGTGTTGCATTCATATTAGATACCCCTCGCCTCTCATCTAACAGTGCACACCTAACGCGTGTATTTTAAACACCATAGTTAAGCTACCCAACCTAACTAGCATCTCTCCAAAACTTCTGAATCACCATACGCTATCTCATACCCCGCGTATATAATATCCTAAGCTTTTACACAAGCTTATGTATTATAAATTCTCACTTATAATTTATCCGCTCATAATAAATAACTGTCAATAGTTATAATACACTATTCATAATTTAGTGTTATTAATCACGTCTATAATTTTCTCACATTTATATACATATCTCACATTTTATTTCGGATTTTATTCTCCAGGATGTAACAATTTACTTCTCATTTTATCATTTATTTTGTCCGTATATATATATATATATATATCTTTTCACATCTTCATATATATACACAATAAACTATACAACTCAAGTATATCCATACATATATATACACACACACACACACTATAGAAGTATATTAACCATCCCTCGGAGCTATAACTCAATGGATGCAGTTTCTTGAATGCTATCATCTTTCAAGGAATGCACACATCATCCTGGGTACCACTGGTGGGGATCTCACACCGACTTGATAAAATCATAATACAAACGTGTGGGAAGCGGCCATAGTTCCTCACCTGAAAGTGAGACGAATCATCCCCAAGATGTCTCACCCATGATAAAAGTCACACTTAGTAAATAACTGGACGCTATCACCTGGAGACTATACTCTCCCTGCATTCACTAGCCGAGAATTCACCCATATCGCTCAAATTCCCATGATAGCACTAGAGAGGTAAGTTTCACACAAATATATCATTCGCAGACAGATATATTTATAATCATACCATATATATACTGCCACTATACCCGTGTGTGTGTGTGTATATATATATATATATATATATATATAGGCTATTTTAGCCTATCTCACGTGGCATTAGCCTATAATCCCGAATATACCAATTCGTATAAATTCATAAGTATACACAGACTTATATTAATCCCATAAGTATTTACTCACTTATGATACAAATATCCCATTGATTTCTTCTTAATATTAGCTTATCACGCCTAGCTAGTATTCTAGTTTAATCCTACTCGAACATTCATATTTCACTCACATATTATCGGCATATACGTCCTACACACATAAATGTATCTATATCCGCCGTAATGATTTTTCCAAGTGTCGTTCATCCCAAACACTCCTAAATTTATTACCCCGATCTTATTCCCGCTAGCCCGAGATTTATATATCACCCATTTAATCTTTTAGGGTCCCTCACACTCTATTTAGGAACCCTAATAATTATCTCCCAAAGGAATTCTTCTCCAATCCTTTTAGTCCAAGAAAAATTTCCCAAAACTAACTGTAAAAAATGGACAGAACCGTTGGCCAGAAAAATGAACCGGTTCGGTGATAATAAACAAACTGAACCGATGGCCCCCAAAAAAAAAATTGATCCGGTGACCCAAACAGAACCGCATTCCAACATTTCGACGTGTACTGTTATAGAGTATCGTCTATTCCAACTCCAAAATCGATGGTTTCTAACGTCACCAACCATCACTATAAACATCTACACACTTAGTTTTACTCAACACATCAATTTACTTATGGGATTCGTCAATTTAATTAAGGTTTTAAGCCCTAACTTAGTTAAACCCTAACTTTATTCAACCCTTCCAATTTCTCACCAAAAATTTTCACCATTAACATGGATTTGAGCTCAGATTTCATATGGAGTTGGTATCACATCAAATTATAGGAAATCATTTCTCAAAACCCCATTTTGATTCAAGAATCCCAACCCAAAATCATATAGTTTTCACCAAACATAATTTGAATTATAAACACACATAAATAGTTAAAGTAAGTTAAACACTTGCCTCGTTGGATAAATTCGACGATCTCATGCCAAAATTCGTCGGAGCTAGGTCGAAATCTCCTCTTCTTCTTCCATTCATTCCTTCTTTATTTTCTTTCTTTCCTTTTCTTCCTTTTCTCTTTCTCTCGTAGCTTATAAGAGATAAATAAGGGCTCTACCCTTATTAAACCCAAAATTGACTCGTATAATCAAATGTTAGTCCCTACTAGTCCAAAAAGTCCCCGGAACCCAAACACTGCCCCCGGGTACTCTATTTTGACTATTTTAGCCCATCCGAGACCAACCTTGCACTCGAAATCCCCATCCGGGTCACTTATAAAAAATTCACCTTTTTAAATATAATACAACTCCGCATGTATTTTTCCAAATAAAATATTATTACTTGTCGCTTTTCCCAACCGCGACATGATATAATGTAATCCAACTTCATTTACTTATTCTCATAAGTAAATATAACACGCATCGATAATAATCCAAAACTCACCAATTAATATGTATCCATTCACTTCAAATTCCCTTTCTCTTAAAATTTCCAAATTATTAAATTACACCAATTTATGTAATTTAAATATCCATAAAAGTACGGGGTATTACATACTCCCCCCCCCCCCCCCCCCCACAAGGGAATTTTGTCCTTGAAATTCAGATACAATGGGTACTAAGACTTAGGATCTTTAACAACACAACATCCTCTAGTACTCGAGATCAATCACAAAATAACATAAGGGTACTTTAATATACACCCGCTAGCGGTACCCACCTGTCTGAAGGCTTAATCATTATAGCCCTAGATTCACAACAAGCTTGTCCAATTCTCTTCATACTGATATACTCCATCAGCCAAAAGGTCTCACCTTAATAAAATTACCTCACACATTGTGCTTTTACTAATGACATCCGAATAAGATGAGCCTATACATAACTAGCTCCATCACCTCAATATTATTGGATAGTCGCACATCACTAAGTTCTAGCTTCCCATATCCATCCCAATACAAAACTCCCATCCTGAGAGAAACTATAAGAACATATGACCACTCCTATCAGTTCTTCAAATCTCAGTTCATGGCGACGTAACTCTTACGACGCTCGAAAGTCACCCCAATACAGTTTGTGGTGAATTCCTCTCTCGATAATGGACTCTAAATCATGTACGATCCAAAAGATTAGTTATTCGCTCACTTCTAAACAACCAGAGGGGGATTAACAAGGCTTTCCACATAAAACCTCACATAGCACCTTGTCCATAATAAACTGATACTAGTTATTACACACAACTCTAGCAATCAGTAATTTCCTTTCCCAATCACAGTACATATTATAATGCTCACGACTCGCATTATTCATCATTGTAAATCACCTCTCGTACACTCATCGATTATAGGTGACACAACTTTCCCAAAACAAAACGTCATCCCCACTACTTCCTGAAAATCCCTATCGAAGGTGGGGTTCCAGGATTTTTGTCCAAATTCACATATTGGGTGGCACCTTGCACCAATACAATCCTTCTTTTCAAAGAAAGGTTTGGGCACACCAACCTATTTCCATTTATGAGTGGTGCACTCGGAGATAATCTCATTATGTCTCACCTAACATCAATTCCCACTTATAATATCTCACATTAAGTGGTACTTTATACTCCCCTTATTTTTTGGGTGTACACCAAAAATCACAGCCCGTGCACTCTTTACCATAATGAGCACTTCTGAGCCTTTTTTACCTTATAAACATCAACATTCTATTTATGCGCAAGCCACCCTCACCACTCAACTGAGTAGGACTCCACTATACTTTCCCACAACAGTTGGATTTTTCTCTTCTCAAGTGATATCTTCTAAATGTCTCCCCACAGCCTTTCAACCCATCTTGGGTGTGCTACTCTCATTGCACAACTATACTTGGATCGTCGTCTTTCTCACAAGGCGCTCAATCCATCATGCCATTCCAACTTTGTTTATAACTTCCCCATAGGCATATATTCCACACATTTATTCCCACGTCCTCCTATCTCGAACGATTTGAAATCAGCTAACCAGGGCACCCATACACCTTATAATCCGTGAAATATTATTTCAACGCTGGAAACGTCACACGCTTAACACACTTTTCGCAAAACTGGATTCACATTCTCGACATTGCTAAAACACATGGGCTTACTCAATCACCCCGTAGATTGAAATTTAATTCTTCTTAACATCATTCCACCCTTCAACTCGTGGTGAGAAGAAAAATTTTTAGTGCTCTCTCACAGAACTACCGGCTCCACTGGCCTTATACTATATAATAGCTTAGAGCGTTTTCTCTACACTTCCATTGGTTAACATTAAAAATTGAAGCCGTAGTATCCATCGACATCTCCCTAATCACGACGTTTATCAAGTTCCATGCCTATCTCATCCCGCAATAACGATCAAATAAGGAACTTTCCCTAATACACTATCAATCAGCATTGCGGTAATCAAATTCCATAAACTTCAAACACAAACTCGAAACTCTCAAAAATCCTGTCCCTAGATATATAAATATAAATCTCAACTCCCACGTCTCTAAAGGAGTGATTTAACAATGCGCTCTCCCTATCACCAAGTCCTGAGCGCTAAGCATACTAACGAGCTAAATCTCTACGCTTAATAGTAAACCCAATATAACCTGAATCATATCAGTAAAGTTCCTACACACCGGGATCAACTATATCGAGACAACTATACTCTCCTATGTCTCAATCACAATATAATATGAATGTTAGCTCGACCCTCTTTCAGGTGAGGCATCGCCAAAATAACACATCCCACCCTTGAACAGCAAACACGATAGCCTTGCAATATCAACTCACTATCATTATAACCAGTCTCTTCTCAGGATAATATCATACTTGCATAACACATCACTAAAATGAGTAATTGCAATTATATATATATATATACCCTCGCTTCCCAATGAACGAAACCAAAAATAACCCCGCTATACAATGGAAAATATATAAACATTATCTCACATGTGAATCTACTGCTAACCAAAAATAACCTTGCTACATAATAATGTTATCGATATACACACTAAACTTACCTCACACGCGAATCTAGTGCAAATCAAAATACCGTGACTCACTCGTGTCACATAAAGCATATCTCATTGACTCGACGGTAAAACTCATATTTTTACCTTGCCAATCACCTTGGATGCTCAAATGGTTCCTAGACATGACACGCTTATCTGAACCGAATCAAAACTATCTTAGTCATTGCCCATGCTAGGCACCATACTTTTGTCCCTTTTTATCGCTTCGGGAAAAATCAATGCATGTGGTCCCACTCTCCATATAATCATATCTCTATATATAATCCCATATTCCTGGACATATTGATCGTATTAGGGTTTTCTTTCTCTCGGACACTGGTAGCCTCTACCCTGATGGCTAACCTCGTTATCCCCTTAGCCCCGCTGTCCCTAAGGAATAAACTATTGGCCTTACCAGTCTCGACTGAATCCACCATCACTCGGTTGAAATTCAACTATATGAATCCTTTAAATGGGTCTCCTAATGGGTCTCCTTCCTACGGTGTTTCACTCGCACCGTTTCATCCAGTCTTACTCTCTGACTAAATTCTTTAACTCTTTTATCTCCCTTCACAAAGAAGCATAATTATCATATCTAACAAAAACACGACATTATTGCCATCTGCATCGATCGTCCAAGCAGAATTTCCCATTAAGTGGCAACGATTCCTCTCGTCAGTCTATCACCCACTTAAGGACTATTTTCTCCATTATACCTACCTCATCGGATACAAAGTTCTCTAGACAAAGCCTATGTCCATCCCTCCTGTGCTCAGTTTAGAACATCATTCGCATTAACTTGCAGTCAAACCGTACCTAAGATCCTACCATTGGCATACTATTTCACTTTTCAAATGTGGTGATTGACTCCCACCAATACAACACTTCTCCCAAGAGTTAAGAAAAAATTTACCCTAAATTTTTACTTTCGGGTATACTACACTCAACTATATGCCAAAGCCTCTGGGTATGCTAACACACCCAATCTCCACCTTCTTTAAAATTCCAACGGGTGGCCCTCTTCAAAGACCCCTCTGACTCTCTCCTATTCTAACCACACTAGGTGAGTCTAATTTAGCACCACTTTCTGCTATAGCAATACATGAAAATATATATTACACCCTAGAAGTCCTTACGGCCCCAACTTTCCATGCAATAATAGATGTGACCTCGACTACGGTCATCGTCCCCGAAAATTTTACAACTCCAACTGAGCCCCACCTCTTGCTTTTCTCCCAACAGACCTCACTGGTCGTCCTTCTCGTGTCGGCATACGAAGCACACCCAAACGCATATAATATTCACTATAATTATACATCATAGCAGGAGAACGAAATCTCACCATAGGAATCAGCAATGCTAAACATAGGGCTCTATATCAAATTGAAAGAAATGCTGAAAACGTAATATGTCCGCACAGATTCCTAAGGACACTAGAACCTAATGCTTTAATACCATCTGTGACACCCCGCCTATTTTAATCTTGGATAATCAATCCTTTATCAAAATAAAATAGAATTTTCATAATGGATCATTCTCGAAAACTATTTAATTACTAATAACCTATTAGGCCCGGTGTCAAATTTTAAACTTTCTAATCTTGTTAACTCAAACACACAATATATCCAACCACACAATCAATATGAACATCAATTGAACTAAATCAAACGATAACTGATAACTCTTGGTAAAAGACTAGTACAACCAAATCGAATATGCGTAAACGAAAATGCGACAAATAAAATAAACGACAACAGTCAAGCAACATTCCCGAATATAACTCATAATACCTCCTATCTAGAGTACAAGGATGGAAGCGTCTACATAATTTCCTGCTAGCCTCCACGGCTGCTACACCATCGTCTGACTCGAAGGACTAATATCATCCAGGCGTCCCTGTATCTGGACACCTAAAAGATTTTTAAGAAAAATAGTTGCAAACGGTTCAGAGCCCAAAACGTATTGAAAATTTATAGCAAGGGTTTAAAATACTTTAATATTTAAAATAAGATATTTCCATATTTAAACTGGTGTCGCACTCATATTAGATACCCCTCACCTCTCATCTAACAGTGCACACCTAACGCATGTATTTTAAACACCCTAGTTATGCTACCCAACCTAACTAGCATCTCTCCAAAACTTCTAAATCACCATACGCTATCTCATACCCCGCGTATATAATATCCTAAGCTTTCACACGAGCTTATGTATTATAAATTCTCACTTATAATTTATCCGCTCATAATAAATAACTATCAATAGTTATAATACACTATTAACATTTTAGTGTTATTAATCCCGTCTATAATCTTCTCATCTTTATATACATATCTCACATTTTAATTCGAATTTTATTCTCCCAAATGTAACAATTTACTTCTCATTCTATCATTTATTTTGTCCGTATACATATATCTTTTCACATCTTCATATATATACACAATAAACTATACACATCAAGTATATTCATACTTATATATACACACACACTATATAAGTATAATAACCATCCCTCAGAGCTATAACTCAATGGATGCAGTTTCTAGAATGCTATCATCTTCCAAGGAATACACACACCATCCTGGGTACCACCGGTCGGGATCTCACACCAACTTGAGAAAAACATAACACAAACGTGTGGGAAGCGACCATAGTTCCTCACCTGAAAGTGAGACGTATCATCCCCAAGATGTCTCACCCATGATAAAACTCACACTGCAAAAATAATTGGACGCTATGACCTGGAGACTATACTCTCCCTGCATTCACTAGTCGGGAATTCACCCATATCGCTTAACTTCCCATGATAGCACTAGAGAGGTACATTTCACACAAATATATCATTCACAAACAAATATTTTTATAATCATGCCATATATATACTGCTACTATACCCGTGTATATATATATACAATCTGCCTATTTTAGCCTATCTCACGTGGCATTAACCTATAATCCCGAATATACCAATCCGCATTAATTCATAAGTATACACACACTTATATTAATCCCATAAGTATTTACTCACTTATGATACAAATATCTCATTGATTTCTTCTGAATATTAGCTTATCACGTCTAGCTAGTATTCTAGTTTCATCCTACTCGCACATTCGGATTTCACTTACATATTATCGGCATATACGTCCTACACACATAAATGTATATATATATATATATATCTGCCGTAATATTTTTTCAAGTTTCGTTCATCCCAAACATTCCTAAATTTATTATTCGGATCTGATTCCCGCTAACCTAAGATTTATATATCACCCATTTAATCTTTCAGGGGACCTCACACTCTATTTAGTATCCTCTAATAATTATATCCCAAAGGAATTCTTCTTCAATCCTTTTAGTCCAAGAAAAATTTCCCAAAACTAACTGTAAAAAACGAACGGAACCGTTGGCCAAAAAAACGAATCGGCCCGATGACAATATACAAACTGAACCGATGGCCCCAAAAAAAATCGATCGGGTGACCCAAACCGAACCGCATTCCAACGTTTCGATGTGTACTGTTTTGGAGTATCGTCTAATCCAACTCCAAATCGATGGTTTCTAACATCACCAACCATCACTATAAACATCTACACACTTAGTTTTACTCAACACATCAATTTACTTATGGGATTCGTCAATTTAACTAAGGTTTTAAGAGCCTAACTTAGTTAAACCCTAAATTTATTCAACCCTTCCAATTTCTCACCAAATATTTTCACCATTAACATGGATTTGAGCTTAGATTTCATATGGAGTTGTTATCACATCAAATTATATGAAATTGTTTCTAAACACCCCATTTTGATTCAAGAATCCCAACCCAAAATCATATAGTTTTCACCAATTATAATATGAATTATACACACACATAAATAGTTAAAGTAAGCTAAACACTTGCCTCGTTGGATAAATTCGACGACCTCATGCCAAAATTCACCGGACCTTGGTCGAAATCTCCTCTTCTTCTTCCTTTATTTCCTTCTTTCTTTTCTTTCTTTCGTTTTCTTCCTTTTCTCTTTCTCTCGTGGCTTATAAGAGAGAAATGAGGTCTCTACCCTTATTAAACCCAAAATTGACTCGTATACTCAAATGCGAGTCCCTACTAGTCCAAAAAGTCCCCGAAACCCAAACACTACCCCAGGTACTCTATTATGACTATTTTAGCCCATCCCAGACCAACATTGTGCTCGAAATTCCCATCTGTGTCACTTACAAAAAATTCACTTTTTTAAATCCAATACTACTCCGCACGTATTTTTCCAAATAAAATATTATTACTTGTCGCTTTTCCCAACCGCGACATGATATAAAATAACTTAACTTCATTTACTTATTCTCGTAAGTAAATATATCACACATCGATAATAATCCAAAGCTCGAATATTAATAATTATGCTTTCACTTCAAATTCCCTTTCTCTTAAAATTTCTAAATTATTAAATTACACCAACTTATGTAATTTAAATATCCATAAAAGTATGGGGTATTACATACTCCCCCCCCCCCCCCCCTACCATAAGGGAATTTTGTCCTCGAAATTCAGATACAACGGGTATTAAGACTTAGGATCTTTAACAAGACAACATCCTCTAGTACTCGAGATCAATCACAAAATAACATAATGGTACTTTACTGTACACCCGCCAGCGGTACCCACCTGTCTAAAGGCTTAATCACTATAGCCCTAGCTTCACAACAAGCTTATCCAATTCTCTTCGTACTGATATACTCCATCAGTCATAAGGTCTCACCTTAATAACGTCACCTCACACATTGTGCTTTTACTAATGACATCCGAATAAGACGAGCCTATACAGCACTAGCTCCATCACCTCAATATTATTGGAAGGCCGCACATCACTAAGTGCTAACTTTCCATATCCATCCCAATAAAAAACTCCCATCCTGAGAGAAACCATAAGAAAATCTGACCACTCATGTCCGTTCTTCAAATCTGGGTTCATGGCAACATAACTCTTACGACGCTCGAAAGTCACCCCAATACAGTTTGTGGTTAATGCCTCTCTCGATAACGGACTCTAAATCGTGTACGATCCAAAATATTAGTTATTCGTTCACCTCTAAACAACCATAGGGGTATTAACAAGGCTTTCCACATAAAACCTCACATGGCACCTTGTTCATAATAAATCGATACTAGTTATTACACACAACTCTAGAAATCAGTAATTTCCCTTCCCAATCACAGTACAGTTTATAATGCTCATGAATCGCATTATTCATCATTGTAAATCACCTCCCGTACACTCATCGGTTATAGGTGACACAGCTTGCCCAAAACAAAACGTCATCCCCACTACTTCCTGAAAATCCCTATCGGAGGTGGGGTTCCAGGATCTTCATCCAAATTCACATATTGGGCGGCACCTTGCACCGGTGCAATCCTTCTTTTCAAATAAAGGTTTGGGCACACCAACCTATTTCCATTTATGAGTGGTGCACTCGGAGATAATCTCACTATGTCTCACCTAACATCAATTTCCACTTATAATATCTCACATTAAGTGGTACTTTATACTCCCCTTGTTTTCCCGGGGTATACCAAAAATCACGACCCGTGCACTCTTTACCACAATGAGCAATTCTGGGCCTTTTTTACCTTATAAACATCAACATTCTATTTACGCGCAAGCCACCCTCACCATTCAACTGAGTAGGACTCCGCTCTACTTTCCCACAACAGTTGGATTTTTCTCTTCGCAAGAGATATCCTTTAAATGGATCCCCACAGCCTTTCAACCCATCTTGGGTTTGCTACTCTCATTGCACAACTATACTTGGATCATCATCTTTCTCACAAGACGCTCTCAATCCATCATGTCATTCCAGCTTTGTTTATAACTGCCCCATAGTCATATATTCCAGACATTTATTCCCATGTCCTCCTATCTCGGACAATTTGAAATCAGCTAACCAGGGCGCTCATACACCCTATAATCCGTGCAATATTAGCACAACACTGGAAACATCACACGCTTAACACACTTTTCGAAAAAGTGGCTTCACATTCTCGACATTGATATAACACGCGGGTTTTCTCAATCACCCTGTAAATCGAAATTTAATTCTCCTAAACATTATTCCACCTTTCAACTCGTGGTGAGAAGAAAAAATTTGAGTGTTCTCTCACGGCACTACCGGCTCCACTGGCCTTATACTATATAATAGCTCTCAGCTTAGAGTGTTTTATCTACACTTCTATTAGTTAACATTCAAAATTGACGCCCTAGCATCCATCAACATCTCTCTAATCACAACGTTTACCAAGTTCCATGCGTATCTCATCCTGCAGTAACGATGAAATAAGGATCTTTCCCTAATGCACTATCAATCAGCATTGCGGTAATCAAATTCCATAAACTTCAAACACATACCCAATACTCTCAAAAATCCTATCCCTAGATATATAAATATAAATCTCAACTCCCACGTCTCTAAAGGAGTGATATAACAATGTGCTCTCCCTATCACCAAGTCCTGAGCTCTAAGCATACTAACGAGCTACGCTTAATAGTAAACCCAATATAACCTGAATCATATTAGTAAAGTTCCTACACACCGGGATCAACTATATTGAGACAACTATACTCTCCTATGTCTCAATCACAATATAACATGAATGTTAGCTCGACCCTCTTTCAAGTGAGGCATCGCCAAAACAACACATCCTGCACTTGAACAACAAACACGATAGCCTTGCAATATAAACTCACTATCATTCTAACCAGTTTATTCTCAGGATAATATCATACTCGTATTACACATCACTAAAATGAGTAATTGCAATTATATATATACCCTCGCTTCCCTACGGACGAAACCAAAAATAACCCCGCTACACAATGGAAAATATATAAACATTATCTCACACGCGAATCTACTGCTAACCAAAAATAACCTTTCTACATAATAATGTTGTCGATATACACACTAAACTTGCCTCACACGCGAATCTAGTGCTAATTAAAATACCGGGACTCACTCGTGTCACATAAAGCATACCTTATTATCTCGAGGGTAAAACTCATATTTTTACCTTGCCAATCACCTTAGCTACTCAAATGGTTCCCAGACATGATACGCTTGTCTAAACCGAATCAAAACTATCTTAATCATTGTCCATGCTAGGCACCATACTCTTGTCCCTTTTTATCGCTTCGGGCAAAATCAATGCATGTGGTCCCACTCTCCATATAAGCATATCTTTATATATAATCCCATATTCCTGGATATATTAATCATATTAGGGTCTTCCTTCTTTCGGACAATTGTAGCCTCGACCTTGACAACTGACCTCGTTGTTCCCTTACTCCCGCTAGCCCTAAGGAACACACTATTGGCCGTACCAGTCTCGACTAAGTCCACCATCACTTGGTAGAAATTCAACTATATGAATCCTTTAAATGGGTATCCTGATGGGTCTCCCCCCTCCAGTGTTTCACTTACACCGTTTCATCCTGTCTTACTCTCTAACTAAATTCTTTAACTCTTTTATCTCCCTTCACAAAGAAGCGTTATTATCATCTCTGACAAAAATACGACCTTGTCGCCATCTGCATCGATCGTCCAAGTAGAATTTCCCATTAAGTGGCGGTGAATCCTCTCGTCATTCCATCAACCACTTAAGGACTCTTTTCTCCATTGTACCTACCTCATCGGATACAAAGTTCTCTAGACAAAGCCTATGTCCGTCCCTCCTGTGCTAAGTTCAGAAGATCATTCTCATCTCCTTCTAAATAATAGATAAAGGAACTTGTAGTCAACCCATACCTAAGATCCTTGCATTGGCATAATATTTCACATTTTAAATGTGGTGATTGACTCCCACCAATACAATAATTCTCCCATGATTTAAGAAAAAATTTACCCCAAATTTTTACTTCTGGGTATACTACACTCAACTATATGCCAAAGCCTCTGGGTATCCCACGTCCATTGCCTAACACACCCAATCTCCACCTTCTCTAAAATTCCAACGGGTGGCCCTCTTCAAAGACCCCTCTGACTCTCTCCTATTCTAACCACACTAGGTGAGTCTAATTTAGCACCACTTTCTGCTATAGAAATACATGAAATATATATTTCACCCTAGAAGTCCTTACGGCCCCAACTTTCCATGAAACAATAGAGGTGACCTCGACTATGGTCATCGTCCCCGAAAATTTTACAACTCCAGCTGAGCCCCACCGCTTGCTTTTCTCCCAACAGACCTCACTGGTCGTCCTTCGCGTGTCGGCATATGAAGCACACCCAAATGCATATAAGATTCACTATAATTATACATCATAGCAGGAGAACGGAATCTCACCATAGGAATTAGTAATGCTAAACATAGGGCTCTATATCAAATTGAAAGCAATGCTGAAAACGTAATACGTCCGCACAGATTTCTAAGGATACTATAACCTAATGCTTTAATACCATCTGTGACACCTCACCTATTTTAATCTCGGCTGATCAATCCTTTATCAAAATAAAATAGAATTCTCATAATGGATCATTCTCATCATCATTCTCGAAAACTATTTAATTACTAATAACCTATTAGGCCCGGCGTCAAATTTTAAACTTTCTAATCTTGTTAACTCAAACACACAATATATCCAACCACACAATCAATATGAACATCAATTGAATTAAATCAAATAATAACCGATAACTCTTGGTAAAACACTAATACAGCCAAATGAATATGCTTAAACGAAAATGCGATAAATAAAATAAACGACAACAGTTGAGCAACATGCCCGAATATAACTCATAATACCTCCTATCTATATTACAAGGATGGAAGCGTCTAAATAATTTCCTGCTAGCATCCACGGTTGCTGCAACATCGTCTGACTCGAAGGACTAATATCATCGAGGCGTCCCTGTGTCTAGACACCTAAAAGATTTTTAAGAAAAATAGTTGCAAACGGGTCGGATCCCAAAACGTATTGAAAATTTATAGCAAGTGTTTAAAATACTTTAATATTTTAAAATATGATATTTCCATATTTAAACTGGTGTCTCACTTATATTACATACCCCTCACCTCTCATCTAACAATGCACACCTAACGCATGTATTTTAAATACCCAAGTTAGGCTACCCAACCTAACTAGCATCTCTCCAAAACTTCTAAATCACCATACGCTATCTCATACCTAGCGTATATAATATCCTAAGCTTTCACACGAGGTTATGTATTATAAATTCTCACTTATAATTTATCCGCTCATAATAAATAACTATCAATAGTTATAATACACTATTCACATTTTAGTGTTATTAATCACGTCTATAATCTTCTCATCTTTATATACACATCTCACATTTTAATTCGAATTTTATTCTCCCAGGTGTAACAATTTACTTCTCATTTTATCATTTATTTTGTCCGTATATATATATATATATATATATATATATATATATATATATATATATATTCACATCTTCATATATATACACAATAAACTATACACATCAAGTATATCCATACTTATACACACACACACACACACACTATATAAGTATATTTACCATCCCTCAGAGCTATAACTCAATGGATGCAGTCTCTAGAATGCTATCATCTTCCAGGGAATACACACATCATCCTGGGTACCACCGGTCGGGATCTCACATCGACCTGATAAAAACATAACATAAACGTATGTGAAGCGTCCATAGTTCCTCACCTGAAAGTGAGATGAATCATACCCAAGATGTCTCACCCATGATAAAAGCCACACTGCATAAATAACTGGAATCTATGATCTGGGGACTATACTCTCTCTGCTTTCACTAGCCAGTGGGTTCACCCACATCGCGCAACTTCACATGATAGCACTAGAGGGGTATGTTTGAAACAAATATATCATTCACACATAGATATATTTATAATCATGCCATATATATACTTCTTCTATCCCCGTATATATATATATATATATATATATATATATATATATATATATATATAGAGAGAGAGAGAGAGAGAGAGAGAGAGATAAGAATCTCCTGTAAGGACTCCTTATGGTGTAGACCTCGGTACATATCATTTTTTTTATATAGTAACAAAATGATTTTTTTTATGAAACTTCATGGATATGATGTCCACGGTTAAAAGATCATCTCTAATTTTTTTCATCAAAAAATTCAATAAAAAAAAACCGTTGAGATGAGGTGATATGTAAAAAAAGGGTATAAATATTCATTTTCAACTATTGAAATGTTGGGTCGGTGTCAGCCACTTTATTGATTGATTTTTTTGATGAAACTTCATGGATATGATCTTCTCACTATCGATATCCTATCAATGAAGTTTCATAAAAATATTCAATCAAAAAGTGGGTGAGATGATCGTCAACATTTCAATTGTCGAAAATGCATATTTATACCATTTGTTTACATATCATCTCATCTCAACAGTTTTTTTATTGAATTTTTTTATGAAAACAACTGAAGATTATCTTCTCACCATGGAGATCATATCTATGAAGTTTCATTAGAAAATTTATTTTTTTACTATTTTAAAAAAATGGTATGTACCATGGTTTGCACCATAAAGAGTCCTTACAAGAGAAGGTCTCTCTCTCTCTCTCTCTCTCTCTCTCTATATATATATATATATATATATATATATATATATATATATATATATCCAATCCGTCTATTTATGCCTATCTTACGTGGCATTATCCTAAAATCCCGAATATACCAATTCATAATAATTCATAAGTATACACACACTTATATTAATCCCATAAGTATTCACTCACTTATGATACAAATATCTCATTGATTTCTTTCGAATATTATCTTATCACGTCTAACTAGTATTAAAGTTTCATCCTACTATCGGCATATACATCCTACACACATAAATGTATATATATCCGGCGTAATGATTTTCTTTAGTGTCGTTCATCCCAGACACTCATAAAATTTATAACCCGGATCTTATTCCCGTTAACCTGAGATTTATATAACACCCATTTAATTTTTTAGGGGCCCTCACACTCTATTTAGGATCCCCTAATAATTATCTCCCAAAGAAATTCTTCTCTAATCCTTTTAGTCTAAGAAAAATTTCTCAAATTTAACTATAAAAAACGAACCAAACTGATGGCCTGAAAAATGAATCAGTTCGGTGACAATAAACGAACCGAACCGATGGCCCCAAAAAATGAACCGATCCGATGACACAAACCGAACCGCATTCCATCGGTTCGACGTGTATAGTTCTGAAGTATCATCTTCTCCAACTCAAAAATCGATGGTTTCTAACATCACCAACCATAAATGTAAATATCTACACATTTATTTTTACCCAAGACATCAATTTAATTCTGGGATTCATCAATTTAACTAAGGTTTTAAACCCTAACTTAGTTAAACCCTAAATTTATTCAACCCTTCAAATTTCTCACCAACAGTTTTTACCATTAACATGGATTTAAGCTCAGATTTCATATGGAGCTGAGCTGTTATCACATCAATTTATATGAAATCTTTCCAAAAACCCCATTTTGATTTAAGAATCCCAATCCAAAATCACATAATTTTCACTAACTATAATATGAATTATAAACACACATAAACACTTAAAGTAAGTTAAACACTTGCTTCATTGGATAAATTCGACGACCTCTTGCCGAAATCTGTCGGAGCTTGGCCGGAATTTCCTCTTTTTCTTCCTTTCTTTCCTTCTTTCTTTTCTATCTTCCCTTGTCTTCCTTTTCTCTTTCGCTCGTGGCTTATAAGAATAAATAAGGGTTCTCCCCTTATTAAACCCAAAATTGGCTCATATACTCAAATGTGAGTCCCTACTAATCCAAAGAGTCCCTGGAACCCAAACACTAGCCCAGGTACTCTGTTTTGACTATTTCATCATATCAGAGACCAACCATGCACTCAAAATCCCCTTCCGAGTCACTTATAAAAAATTCAGCTTTTTAAATCCAATACAACTCCGCACGTATTTTTCCAAATAAAATATTATTACTTGTCACTTTTTTCAATTGCGACATGAAATAAAATAATCCAACTTCATTTACTTATTCTCATAATTAAATATAACACATATCGATAATAATCCAAAACTCGTAAATTCATATTTATCCATTCAATTCAAATTCCCTTTCTCTTAAAATTTTCAAATTGTTAAATTACACTCACTTATGTAATTTAAATATCCGTAAACGTAAGGGGTAATACATGTGTATTATTAGTATATTGTTATACATAACATAATATCGGATATAATAATTGCAGCTAATCTCTTTATAAGAAGAAATTATCATTTAACATGTAAAGTATAAGACTAATATCAATTCTATTATGTGATATTTGTATATTTAATCATATGTGTCTTTCTATTTATATAGATGCAGGTTTTCTCTAGGATCCTCATAAGGAACGTTCAAAGCACTTATGACTTGCCTCAAATAGTATGTGTTCCTACTACTACTTATGAAGGCAATGGTTCTTATATATCTCACACTCAAAAACTACATCAAGGGAGATGTGACTAACACATTTCAGTTCTTCTATATCCATGAACTCAAGAAGAGTTATGCAACAAATAAACTCCAAAAAAGTTATACTATTGAAGTTAAATAGATCTGATAAATTGACTTGTCCATCCCTCTTCACCCAAGTCTTATGAAAGTCGAGCTTATTGAAATGACAACCGATTAAATCTATTCACCATGTCAAAGCAAAATTTCAAAGAGTTGTCTATGAGACTGATATGCATCGACTCAATCATCAGATAAATATCATAATCAGGGGGAGTATCCAATCAGGGGAGCATTTGATGAGGGAAAGAATCTAAGAACATGATATTTTGGACATATGCGAATTGTACTAATTTTTCTTCAACTAGATTTTTTTTAATTGGGTTTTTCAGTTAATTGTTTTAACGAGACAACACTAAGCGTGTCCAATACCGATTCAATAATCATAAAAGTTGTACTCTTTTTCTTTCACTTTGATTTTTTTCCAGTGAAATTTTCTTTATTAAAGTTTTAATGAAGCAACAATCATTGAATGGTGGATAAAATGTACATCCAAGGAGGAGTGTTATAAAATGTGTAATATAAGCGGATGTTAATTATTCCACATCAAAGAAGTGTAGCTTTTGGTAGACTTACCTTGTATTATAAATAGAGATTTATCTCCTCATTTTTGACACGCCAATGGAATGAGAAACACGTTGGGCCCGTTTAGTTGTAGAAAATAGTTTTTTATTTCCATTTTTCATATTTTGTGTTATAATTTAGCAAAATATACACTCTGAATGGAAATAAGAATGTGGTTTCATGAAAAATTATTTTTCAACTTAAGCAAATCTAAAAATCATAAAATACAAATTTTCTAGAATTGTTTAAATTGAAAAACATCTTTCAATCCTCATTTCCATCTTAATGACCATTGACGAAGATATAGAGCTAAAAATATCAATAAAAAATGAAAAATAATTTTCCACAATTAAATGGGCTCTTTATTTCTCTATATTTCTCTCTGTCCATTTAATTTCCAATAGTTTTGATTTTATTTGTGCCTGCTTAAAAGATTATTATTATCAGAGTGTATTTTAATACACAATTGGGAGAAATAATTCACCCACTATTCCCACTTGTCTCAACTTTCGGCTAAAAGGAAGGAAAATGATAACCCACTTGCAAAAGTTTTGACTGTTATAAACCCACTATGACACCCACTCTCCCACCTGAGTACCCCTTTGCTGCCTTCATTTTAAAAGAGGATTGGCTCATCCGGCCAAAAAACATATACAGAGAGAACAAGAAAAAAGGGCTCAAATGTGGTTTTGAAATGAAAAAAAAAACTTGAGTTTAGTTTTGGAAGAAAGAAAAATCAGATGTTTTGGATTCAAAACAAAAATACTTCTTCTCCCCCTCTAAGACTGAAAATATTTTCTTCATGAAAATATTTATTTCCCAAAATATTTTTAGAACAGTTTGTTCCCTCAAACTGAAATTTCGGCTATTGAGCAATTAATTTGGAATGGGTGTTAGAAGACATATAACTACGGTGCATGGTTATATGATACAGAGGTGATTCTGGGCTTGTTTTATCCTAGGGACGGCGTGACTGTACACTAACTACACAAAGAATGTAGAGTCGCGAAACGTCTTAAAGAGAACGACCTAGTCCGCGACTCAACCCAAGAATCGTCTATGAAGAATTTATAAACAATTGAGGTAAAATTGTTTAATTTGATTGTGCAGTATTTATTTGAAATTCACGCATGAGGTTCATATTTGCAATAATCATATGAGGTAACAATTTAATTTTGAGTAGTAGACTAAAATTAAATTATGATTTTTTTTTTTTGAGTTCTCCATAAAACTCTTTGGTGTGATTTTTAGTCATAATATATAAAGTGTACCAACAATTTTAAGACAATTCATGTCTACCATGGAGACCGAAAAATAAATCTTATGGGTATATATGATTATTTTTATGATGTCGGAATGAAAAAAGGCCAACTAAGTTTTTATGTCTAGAAATTATAATTTTGACCTTTTACCTCTAGAAATTACCATTTAGCCCCCGAACTTCCTAAATATTATATTTTTTGAAGTAGATATATAAATTTCAGTATTTTTGGTCAATTCGGAATTGATCAATAATTTCGTGAGAAATTAAAATTTGAACAAAAATGAACCCCTTTGTGGAAAACTTTTAAATTGGTCAATTCTATTTTTTAGTTATGAATGTGAAATATTATTTCACATAAGATGATATTGTTGGAAATGAAATTATATACTGTTTTTAGACAATTCATTGTGAGCCACTTGTGGTTAAGAAAACAAATTAAAAGTTGTTATATGGAATCAAATTAAAAATTTGATATTTGGAAACAAATGAAAATTTATCATTTGGAAACAAATGAAATTTTTTTATATGGAATCAAATTAAAAATTTGATATTTGAAAACAAATGAAAATTTGTTATATGAAAACAAACGAACATTTGTTATAAGGATTCGAAGGGTAAGTTATAAACATTTGCGCCTTGCGCTATGTTTACTACAAAAAAAATCTATTCAAATATTTTTTGAAGTGTAGTTGATATTTCTCAACCACACTAAAGTGATCAATGATGGGAAAAAAAATTGAATTATTTATTTTGAATTTTGTTGGAATATCATCTCAATTTTTTTGATAATATATAGACTGAAATTTCATGAATTTTGGCACGCATGTAGTATGATGAGATTATAAATATTTGGCTTCAGAATTTCTGGAAAAAAAAGAGTTGTATCTCTTTTATTATGATTTTTACAAATGGGATGCGCAATGCTGAATTTTTTGGACAGCTTGTAGTAAAACAAGTTTATCTTCACTCGTACTTAATATTTTTGAGTGATTACAAATTTGGATAAGACTAGACTCATAAAGGATGAATTATGAAAATTTCATAAATTTTCAATAAGCGGTTTGGTCGTGGTGAAATTTGAAACTTGAAGTTTTTTCGTTTGAACAAATATTTTGGACAACATTTTCTTAAAAAAAATGTATCATGTCGTGTTCCCAATGGATTCAAAATATTTTGAAGCCTTTATAAATTTCTTATTCAAGGATTTATGAAGTACTTAGAAAAAATTTGGACTCAAATTTATGGACGATGAATTTCATAGAAATTGTATAATGACTTATACAATATTTGAGTTTGGAGTGCAACCGCTAGAATTTTATATGAATAATTGTTTGTATTATTCATTTATATGAGTTGGATAAGGTATATAATAAAATTGCATTTTGCTATGTTGGAATCAATTTGGTGTGCTTCATACGCGTGCAGAAATAAGTTAGTTGGGTAAAATTACTTTGACCGTATGCTTTGATTTGGAATAGAGGTTTAAACTCTAATACGAAGTATTATTGTATACATTGCGAAAAATTGTATATTATAATTTTTTATGAAATAGATTGTATAATCTATATGTGACTTTCAGACCTTTGAAAATCTGAAATTATTACTAGAACGAATGAACTTGTATTTTTTGATTCGGCTATACTTGAAAGCATTAAGTATGTATTTATTTAAGAAATAAGATTAATTATTATTTAATGTTGAAACTCTATAAGTTTAGATTCTATTTTATGAATTGAATATATAGTGGAGGCATATTACATGTTGCTTCTCAAAGTTATACCTAGAGAATAGTGGGGACACTCAATCGAGTACCTCTCAACTATAATTAAAGAGCATTTAATATCATCTAAAACTTTGGTGTTCAAGAGAACTCTTATTTTTTGAGTTGTGAGTTAAAAATAAAAGCTTACTTATGTTATTGAAAAGGATTCGAAAAATCCTTAGAGAAGTCATGTCATAAATGATTGATTAAATTCCCTGGAATGAACTAGAAATTAGTCACGGTGATATGGGTTGAATCATGCTAATTATTGTTTACGGGGTTTTACTCTGAGCCCATCCTTATGGAGCATGATGTCATGAAGCAAGTTAAGGTTGGGTTAATTATAACTCTTAATGAAGATCTATAGCTCTATTTTGAGTGGGGTACCTAGCTATGGGAGTATCCTTGATAGATTCACCTATGTGGATGTGGATGTGGAAGTGTGGCCGCTTCTTGTGGTAATTTGGGCAAATTCCCTAGAGCGTTCACATACTGGGATATAAGCACATGGCCGTAACGTGCTGGCTTGAGGACTACACCTAAGTAGGGTTGTGTGTGGGATGTTGTCAGAGATAGAGTTCAAAATTACGAGTTACTCTAGTATAATCTGAATCATCTTTACTACGTAAAGATTCAAGTCGAAAGACCTCTTTACTTATGCACAATTCTATTAATTATTATTGCTCAATAATTTTTTTTAAAAAATTTACAAGGGGATTATTTCTGATGAGTGTGTTTTAAAATTCAAGTGGAGGATTATTATCAAAGTGTATTTTAATACACAATTGGGAGAAATAATTCACCCACTATTCCCACTTGTCTCAACTTTCGGCTAAATGGAAGGAAAATGATAACCCACTTGCAAAAGTTGACTGTTATAAACCCCCTATGACACCCACTCTCCCACCTGAGTACCCCTTCGTTGCCTTCATTTTATAAGAGGATTGGCTCATCCGGCCAAAAAACATATACAGAGAGAACAAGAAAAAAGGACTCAAATGTGGTTTTCAAATGAAAAAAAAACTTGAGTTTAGTGTTGGAAGAAAGAAAAATCGGGTGTTTTGGATTCAAAACAAAAATACTTCTCTCCCTCTAAGACTGAAAATGTTTTCTTCATGAAAATATTTATTTTCCAAAATATTTATAGAACAGTTTGTTCCCCAAAACTGAAATTTTGAATATTGAGCAATTAATTTGAAATGGATGTTAGAAGACATATAACTATGGTGCATAGTTATATGATACAGAAGTGATTCTGGACTTGTTTTATCCTGGAACGGCGTGACTGTACACTACCTGCACAAAGAGGGTAGAGTGGCAAAACGTCTTAAAAAGAGCGAGCTAGTCCGCGACTCAACCTAAGAATCGTCTACAACGAATTTATAAACAATTGAGGTAAAATTGTTTAATTTGATTGTACAGTATTTATTTGAAATTCACGCATGAGATTTATATTTACGATAATCATATGAGGTAACAATTTAATTTTAAATAATAGACTAAAATTAAATTATGATTTTTTTTTTCGAGTTCTCCATGAAACTTTTTGGTGTGATTTTTAATTACAATATATAAAGTGTACCAACAATGATAACTTTGGATTTGGCCCAATAATTTTTAAGTAAGAAAATGAAGTGAATTGATAGATTTGTTTTAGGTTCTGGAAAAAGAAGCAACGTGATTACACAACAAAGTGTTCACAACAATTCACATCCATAGAAGGCTACAAGATGCAGACAACTCGTGTGCAAGAAGAAATATCATTCCCAGCAAAGAAAATCACCCCATTTATTGAATTAAGCTTCTGTCTTTTTTCGATCTTTTACAGAGAAGTATATACACTCACTACTCAGAGCTTGACCTTTTATCTAAAATGAAAAAACCAAGCTCAAAGTATTATTTACATCAAATTGAAATGAAAAAAAAGTAAAATTCACAACAAAAATGACATGATTCTGAATTGCACGTGTAGTCGTGTAGGTAGGTGGTGGTGGTTTTGTTTGGTAGCTAGCGAGGTGGATCCAATGTTAGATTTATGTGGTAGCCGGGTAGGTGAGGTGAACGCGAAGAAATTTATTTTTTTGTTTGTTTTTTAATTGGGTGTAGTTGTAGCAGGGTAATTTATAGAAAGCTATTTAAGAGAAGCGTCTAGAAGATCCAAACATTTGGTCGAGCAAGACGACAAGTGCCATAGCAACCGTGGAATCAATCTCAGGCTGTACGATGAGACGAAAAACGTCTAAACCAAAGGCCACCCCACTCGGAGACTCTTTACGTTTAATCTCCGCCACACGCCGTCTCCTGGTGTCGTAGACAACACAGCACCTTTGCGAATAAGAGCCTTCAATTTCGAAAACCACGTTCTTCTTAGGCGAAGACGAAGAAGAAGAGGACCCACCTCCAACGCTACACGAGCTCACTTGAACCACAGATTTCCCATTCAGAAAATTCACCATCTTCCTGGCAGAAAATCGTGGGCTCACCGCTCTTTCCCCCTCGAACACCATCCAGTTGTCGCCAAAACTCAGCTTCTGCTCCATTACAATACAAATACATCACACCATGAGCGCGTGTTGGAATTGAAATTATAAAGAAAGAATGAGACTTTGAAGAATATAGTATACCTTGCGACGGACTGTGAGGAGAGAGGAGCCAGAGGCGTCCATGAGAACGATCTCGTCCTTACTACCCGCGGCGTAGTTGTCGACCCGGAAAACAAGATTTCCTTTAGCGTCAAACACGGTAAAACCGTCGCAGTTGAAAAGCAGAGATTTTTTCCAAACTGTAAGAACAGCGGCGTTTCCATCTGTCTTCAGTTGTCTTTCGAAGGCAGCGGCTGCCGTTGCGTTTGGATATACCTTTGTCATTAGCCCGAATGTCTGTCTCGTGTGAAACGGACGGAGAGGGAGAGGGAGAGGGAGAGAGAGATGGTGGTAATTTAGTTTTCACTCGTTTGCTTTGATACGGAAGGGGATAGGCAAGGGGCTAATTTATAGCATGCAGGATAAGAAGTCTAAAATGCCCTTTCCATATAACACGGACAAAACTAAGAATTTAGACGCATGATAGCGAGGGTCTACCATGTGTGCGCCAGTGCCACCCTCTTTCGTGACATCATCTTACCATTGAAAACAGAATAGGCTATAACTCAAACAAAATCAATTCATTAAAATAGTAAGGCAAAAAGGAGTCCCTGCATTGCAGCAACTGTAGTGGGGCGGTTCAAAGTTATCGCGAAGTATCAAAATAAGAGTCTTGTACATAATCATTTTTTCACTTCAACAATCTTTGAAACTTTGCTAGTTTATTGTTAATTGGTTAGCGGTAGGTGTGATTAATTGTAATATTTATAAATTTATTAAAATTTGTCATCATAATATATTTATCGCATTTACACGACAAAATGTATGTATTTTATAAATATTTTAATTATTTTATATCCTTGTTAATTAACTCAATACTCTTAACCAATTATTCATTCTCACGAAAAATACTCACCAATAATTTCTCCTAAAATATCGGCTACAACAATTGTTAAAGCATCCACAATGGAGAGAAGAAAACAAGAGATTTGGTAAATTTATAAAATTTGACGCTTGCAATGGTGGGTGAAAATGAGCAAATTATGTATAAGAATTTGTAAGCATTCTCCAATTTTAGAAAATGGGTACAAATTCTCTAAAGGGTTCCTGTAAACTTTATTTGTTTGTACCAATTCCTACGAACAAATAAAGTTCGTAACAAATATATTTTAGTTTGCTACGAACTTTAAAAGTTCATAGCAACACTTCAACCCCTGCACTTGCAAATCACCGGTGTGTATACTTAGTCTTGTGAAAGGCAAAAGTCACTTTTCAATTTGCAATATACCTTTCGTTCGTGTCCATCATTGGACATGCTCTTAAAATTCCTCCAAAACTATCGGCTACGACAATTATTGCAATGATTCAAATCATGGCAAGGACATCGAAATTTAAAACAAAAGGGGATGAATGTTATCGGCTACGACAACTGTTACAATTCCTCCAAAATTATCGACTACAACAACTATTGCAACGATTCAAATGATAGGAAGAAAATCAAGGTTATAAAATAGAAGGGGGTGAATCAGTAGCTTCTCAAAATGGGGAGTGCATTAGTTTCAAAGGTCATGTATGAAACCTATATATATCCCAACCTATGAAACAATACCCAGCAACCCAAATCTGTATTTTGTTTGGTATACATTCTTACCCGCCTTTTTTTCAAAATACATTAATTTTACATCAACTACCATAGATAAATGACTACCCTTTTTGTTTAATAAATTGCAGGTGTTTACATAAGAGGTTTTAATCTTTTGCCCTTGTCTACAACTTTGTTTGAAATCACCTCAGTTGGTAAGTATTGTTATACTTTTAATTTGGTTTGCATGGACGTTTACAGTTAGGCATGTGTTTTATCATAGTACATGTTGATTTATTAGTTCCTAGTTTTTCACACCTGCTGCATTTTTCTGTTATCTTTTTGGTGTAATAACTTCATCTGGATCCCTTATCCTCTTCATTCTAGGTCTACTGGTGGTCTTTTAATTAATGGGGAATAAACTTTGTGTTAGGGCTATTTTTAAATGGTTCATAAGTTATAAGATAGGAATGTATATGTAATGACCCCACTTTTATATGATCTTATATTTTTTTTTATAATTTCATGTCACTTATTATCTGATAAATGTTGTATTATTACAAAATGTGAAATTCTGGGTTCTTAATATGATGAAGCGCATTTTTAAATTTGAAGAATCAACTGTAAAATGGGTCAAATTGAAGTTTTAATGCACATCCTAAGCTAAATGATAAGATTTGCGATAGAAAATATAATTTTATGAAACTTTAGGGACTTGATTCTAATTAAGAAAGTTTTAGGTCCAAAATGAAAAATAAAAGGACCTTTTTGTAAATAAAATATTTTCAGGGACCTTTAAGAAATATTAAAAATATAGCATGTGAAATTATCAAAATGCCCTTCATGTGTAAAATGACCCTTATACCCTTAATTGACACCTTGTGCTTACACGTGTCATCGATATAACTAAAGCCAAAACACGTGTCGCAGTTCGGAGATATAAGACTGCAAAACACCTTCGTTACACGACACGTCAATGCTGACTCACCGTTCTAAAAGCTCGGTCAGCTAGACACGTGTCAACGTCGTGATATTTTTAGAAAATTATAAATACAACCTTTAGGATCATTTAAACTCATACCATTTCCTTGATAACTATAATAAGAAAGGGCGATATCTTAAGAAGGAGTTCTGTAAGCTTAAGAAGAGGTTTCATCTTAACGAAGTGATCCAAGACTCAATATTTGTAACTTCGTACTTCTGTTTTAGGTGAGTACTCTATGACATTACTTGCGTATTTTGATTATATGATATTATGCAAACTATATATATTTTGTGAAACTTCTTTTATTATAAAAAATACATGTGATACCGATGATTACATCATTTGTTATATGTGTATATCTATCGATATATACATCTGATTTGAATTCTGAAATTATTGATTCGGCCTATGAAAACTCTCTTACTATGTTGGCCTTGACTACCGGGTGAAAATATTTGGGTGGTACCTCCCCAGTTGGCTTATCGTTGGTGTGCCCTATATAAGGCATTGTTCTAGAGATCATGATTTTCTGTATGTGTTGTTGCCGGGTGGAAACATTTGGTAACACTATTTGTTTATCTAGGTATTAGAGCGTACATGGCCATTAAAATAAAAGTGAATAATTGACATATTGCTTAATTATTTTATCTACTCTGTTTTGCACTATTTATTCTGAAAATATATATACTATCAGTTATTTTATGTATATTACTGCAAATTCCTGTCCATATACGTGTGACACCCCGCCTAATTAAATGCCGGGTGATCAGTTATTTATTAAATTAAATTCAAAGTGTCCGGATGGTTCATTCTTAGCATCACTGTCGAAAATAGTTTTCATTATTAATCACCTAATAATTAATTAAGCTAAGTGTCAAAATATTTTCCCAAATTAATTATATAAAATTAATTCATTAATAAATTCCGTGCTTTAATATATAAGTCAATTCCATTCCACAAGGATAAATACTGAACATGAATCAAATACTGAAATAAATGAGACCAGATAAAACATTCCAGTTCAAAGTCTAAAACCAAAGTATCATAATACTCAATCCAACAGTAAGGAAATGCTAATAAAAATAAAATCCCTGAAATAGTTAATCTGGAAGCGGGCGACAGATGCCCTAAATGAAAGATATGAACTAGTAATAGAATGAAGAGATATAAGCGTCTAATATCGATAACCTACAGCTTCCACAATAGATGTAGCTCATCGAATGATCCACGTCTAAGTCTGGTGGTGACGTTGTGGCTAGACACCTGGTATAATACATATATAGTAAAAGAAAAGAGAAATAACAGGAAATGGGTCAGAGCCCGATTTGTAAAAATATTTGTTTTAGCAAGTATTTAAAACTGCAAAGATACAATTATTATGTTCATTTTAGTTCCGAATTCTCACTTGAGATCCTCACCGCTCCACTAAAGTGCACACCTAGCGTACGTCTCCCCGGACCTAGTCATCTATAATATTCTCAACTATGTTACAGATGTGAACTCCTAAATATATCTCAAGGGAATATCCCGTATCACCCATACAATAAGCTAATAATATTCTTTTATTCCAGTTACCCGTTTTATATTCACTATTTTGATAGGAGTCTTTTATCATCTGGAATTACTTTACTTATCCATATTTATACATTTTCTAATTTCACACATTAGAATCATTCATTCTCAAGTATATATATATATATATATATATATATATATATATATATATATATATATATATATATACAGAAAGGATCTCATGCATACCCAGTTTACATACCCTCCGTGCGGACCATTTTTTTAAAATAGTAAAAAAAATAATTTCGGGCTGATTTTTTTTTTATAATTTTTAAACATTTCAATAGGACCATAAAAAAAAATTCAACTCAAAATGAATTTTTTTGCTATTTTAAAAAAATCGGTCAAACTTTGTCAGTTTTTAAGTTGTTTTTAAGTTGTTAAAAACTGACAAAGTTTGACCGATTTTTTTAAAATAGCAAAAAAATTCATTTTGAGTTGAATTTTTTTTTTATGGTCCTATTGAAATGTTTAGAAACTATAAAAAAAAATTACATCAAAAATATTTTTTTTACTATTTTATCAAAATTGGTCCGCGCCAGCGGTATGCAAACTGGGGTATGCATGAGAACCGCTCTCTCTCTCTCTATATATATATATATATATAACCTGTGCCCCTTGGTTAGGACCACTTGGCGCAATGCATACTCTGCTATCGTGTCCCAGTACATCACTCGTAGCATAAAGGACAATTGATTTGGCGTCTCTCACGAACCGTAAATCTCATAACACAAATATTGGAGGTGAGCATACTCACCAGCTAACTGGGTCACGTACATACCTATGCTCCCATTCAACCGTCGAAACAGATAGCTCGTATCCAAGTTCATACGCTCTGGGTACAAGTCAATATCCCCCCATCGAGTCACCCAGGATAAAACTGTCCACTACGCGAAACCTCCGCCTGATAGTAAGCAGCATAGGTGTGTTATACACATAATAAATCAACACATAGGTATACACTCAACCTATTATAATCTCTAGGTATTCACACAATTAAGTATCATGTTTTATTTGCAGTATTACTTTCACTTAATACAATCGATGTGTTAATAATTATGATTATGATCCCCCTCTTAATTTTCTAAGGGTAATTCATCCCACTTATGCCCAAATCTTAAATCACACTTGTCTTAATATAACATCACTTCAAATATCAGTGTACTACATTAGGATTCCCGCATTATAGGTTTCGAAAGGTGTCTTAAGGGTCCACAAATCAATTCTGGAAAATTTTGCAGGGCGGTCCGGACCCACTAGGAAAGCGGTTCGAACCCTTTTTAAAAAAATGATACGAAACTTTTTAAATAAAACGATCCGAACATTTTTCTGAAAAAATGGTCCGGACCTTTTATGAAAGGCGATCCGAACCGCTACCCTTTTCAATGCAGATTAACCCAGAAACATTCTCTTCACCAATTCAAAAACTATAACTTCTACGAATCAGTCCCCAAACGCAAATAAATCCTACTAAATCAATTTCCTAACATGTATCTATGATTTTCACTAATATAACATCTGTAAATCATCACCCATTATCATTATAATTCAAAATCCCCAAATTTAGATCATAAGAACCCTAGTTTCCTAATTTTCAATTACAGAACCAAACCAACCCAGATTTGTTCAACGGTATAATTTTCAAATTTCGTGATTAATCCTCTACATACATGAGGGAACTAAACTACTAATCAAGTCAGTCCATAATCATAAATAAAACCTCCAATTTTCATAAAATTTCTTATGTACTTCATGATCAAATTCACCTACACTAACATGAGCATGATTATTGCTAAAGGACAGCAAGTAATAAACACTTGCCTCAAGTTTGAATGTCTGATCTGCTGGTGATGTTGGTATAGATGCGTTTATCACTTTCCGATCTACACGATGGTGGTGGTGGTTATGCAAGGTGGTGTTAATTGGCCTTCCTCCTTTGGGATTTGCTCTCCCTCACCTGTAACATCCCGCGTAATTTTGGGCTATTTTAATTAATTTTTCGAAAATGGGGGAAAATAAAGTTTTTGATAAAATTATTTTTATTGCACAAATATGTTGGTTATTATTTTTAAAGACAAGAATTTCAAACGGTTTCGAAAACAGAGTTAAAACGGATTTTAAAATGATTTTTAAATATTTTTAACTCTTGGAGTTGTTTTGACTTTCAACTCTACATTTCTTTGCCTTGTTTAAAGGAGTCTTTTGGATTCCAACTCTTCATTTCTTTGCATTATAAAAGGAAGTCGTGGGCAACCCTTTTAACATGCTTTTGGCACAAATTTTGGCAGCAAATATATTTTATATTCCTCTTCTTTTTATATATATTTTGGCCCTTGAGATTTGTGAGTTACAACCTTAGATTAGAGGTGTTCTTGGGGCTATTTTGTTGGAGGTTCTTGGAGGAGATTTTGTAGATCTTTTTTGTTGATCTTGAGGATGTGATCATTGGTTTCTCATCATGATTTTGAGGTATGGGGTTTTACACAATATACTCCTTAAATCTCGCGAGTGTCATTCTCTTTGAATTCTTGTTAATTGAACTCATATTTGAATTGATAAATTCATTGAAATCTATAAAATAATTGTTGAAATTATTTTGATTCATGTGGTATCATTATATTGTTATTGAGCACGTTGTCATGAGATTTTAATATGACACGGATGTTGGGCACCCGCCAAAATTCCTGCTTTCCGGGCTATGTCTTGATAAAGCATATGCGGATGGGGTAAGGCTTGGTGACCCGGTTAAAGTGTTGTTGAGAAATTATATTGATAAATGCTTTGAGCTTTGAATTTTGATTTGAATATTCGTACTCATGTTGTTACGTTTTATTCGTTGCTAATCCGTATTTGTTGAGCATAATTCCTGTCGTATTGTGTACTTCCCCATATTTTCTTTTAGTTGGCAGGTTAGCGTGGATTTGAGCGCTATGGATTATTGGGATTATTTTAGCGTGGATTATTTGGGAAGAATTGTATTAATTATTTCATTGGTGTATAGAGCATTTTTATTCGAGTTAGATAGTTGTAATTTTAATTTGGGAGATGTTGTTGTATTTAATTTGAAGAGTTGAGATTAGTGGATTTATATGATTGTGGATTTATTTAGATGCTCTATACCTTGTGTATTGTGGATTTAGATTTATTTTATCGCATTAGCGCTCCATTCGCTCTTCCCGGGCAGGCGGGGTGTTACAAATGGTATCAAAGCTTAGGTATACGGCAACCCCCGGGTCTTGGATTTTGGGTTCATTGCGTGGATAACAATTTTTGGAGATAGAAAATTTTATGTGATATTCGTGTTAGGTTTCGAGATTAGATGTGAGGAATTTATTTTTGGAGACGATATTATGTTGGAGATTGTTGGCCTGATTTTGAGAGTTAGGCATTCGGCGAATTTCGAGGGCGAAATTCCATTGTTAGTGGGGAAGTGTAACAACCCGCGTAGTTTTGGGCTATTTTAATTAATTTTTGGAAAATGGAGGAAAATAAAGTTTTTGATAAAATTATTTTATTGCACAAATATGTTGGTTATTATTTTTAAAGGCAAGAATTTCAAACGGTTTCGAAAGTGGAGTTAAAACGGATTTTAAAATGATTTTTAAATGTTTTTAACTCTTGGAGTTGTTTTGACTTTCAACTCTTCATTTCTTTGCCTTATTTAAAGGAGTCTTTTGGATTCCAACTCTTCATTTCTTTGCATTATAAAAGGAAGTCGTGAGCAACCCTTTTAACATACTTTTGGCACAAATTTTGGCAGCAAATATATTTTATATTCCTCTTCTTTTTATATATATTTTGACCCTTGAGATTTGTGAGTTACAACCTTAGATTAAAGGTGTTCTTGGGGCTATTTTGTTGGAGGTTCTTGGAGGAGATTTTGTAGATATTTTGTGTTGATCTTGAGGATGTGATCATTAGTTTCTCATCATGATTTTGAGGTATGGGGTTTTACACAATATGCTCCTTAAATCTCGCGAGTGTCATTCTCTTTGAATTCTTGTTAATTGAACTCATATTTGAATTGATAAATTCATTGAAATCTAGAAAATAATTGTTGAAATTATTTTGATTCATGTGGTATCATTATATTGTTATTGAGCACGTTGTCATGAGATTTTAATATGACACGGATGTTGGGCACCCGCCAAAATTTCTGCTTTCCGGGCTATGTCTTGATAAAGCATATGCGGATGGGGTGAGGCCTGGTGACCTGGTTAAAGTGTTGTTGAGAAATTATATTGATAAATGCTTTGAGCTTTGCATTTTGATTTGAATATTCGTACTCATGTTGTTACGTTTTATTCGTTGTTAATCCGTATTTGTTGAGCATAATTCCTGTCGTATTGTGTACTTCCCCATATTTTCTTTTAGTTGGCAGGTTAGCGTGGATTTGAGCGCTATGGATTATTGGGATTATTTTAGCGTGGATTATTTGGGAAGAATTGTATTAATTATTTAATTGGTGTATAGAGCATTTTTATTCGAGTTAGATAGTTGTAATTTTAATTCGGGAGATGTTGTTGTATTTAATTTGAAGAGTTGAGATTAGTGGATTTACATGATTGTGGATTTATTTAGATGTTCTATACCTTGTGTATTGTGGATTTAGATTTATTTTATCGCATTAGCACTCCGTTCGCTCTTCCCGGGCAGGCGGGGTGTTACAACCCTCTGTGGTTCTCTCTTGATTTCTGTGTAACTTAACCCTAATGGAACTCCTATAACTGATATAATAATTATCTCATTTTCATCCATTTTAATTTCCCAAAAATCCAAATGATAAAACTACCCCTACCGGGTGCCAGTTAGACCTAAAATTACTTCGGAGTTTAAATAAAATGTTCGGGTAGAGTTTTACGACTATCTCGACCCTTACAGACTCAATGGTGCACTCGAAATTACCATACGAGTCATACAAAAATAATTTATCTTTTTATCCCATACAATTACTCCCGACACGGCTCACACGCGCGTCCTGACTTAAAATACCAAACTATCGTATTTCACAATCCAACAATTTATAAAAATTGTATAATTACATATTACATATACCCACAGTAATAATCAATGATTTCCATCAATAAGTATTAACCCTTGGCACGCTAATTAATAATTATTTTAAATTCGAATTAATTAATAATTAAATTTCTCGACCTTTTTAATTTAATTAATCCAACAATAATAATTAATCTCATAATTATTTAATATCATAAAAATGCAGGGTATTACAATACGTACATGCCTTATGTTCTAACTTGAATAGGTATCAATTTTCTAAAAAAAACTGGAATGTCTGGAGATTGAACCTCACTCGGCTTTTAGCTGATGTTGTATAAATAACCATTTTTAAGGAAATAAGTAGGCTCGCGGAGGGAATGTAAAAGGACTATGTTGAAGATTTAACTTTTAGAGCTCTGTTTGTTAGTTAAATAAAATGTTCGTTTTATCATTTGAAGAATGTTTGGCTCTCTTGTAATAAGTTTTAAATTTTGTCTTAAGTTGTAACTTGTTATTACTTTTAATATAAATGTAGTTTCCTATAGAAAGCTCTGATGACGTAATTCATTCATTTTCAGTATTTTACGAGTCATAACCATGTGATTGTATTTCCCTGCATACATTATAAGAAAGTTTTTTAAAAACAAGAAAATTTCTTGCCTTGGTGGCATGTCAAGACACTCGTTCCCTACTATTATTTTGGATCGGGGTCGTGAGAGTACATATGAGATAAACAAATGTAATTGAGATAAAAACTGGAAATCTACCTTAGGCCAAAGGGATGGATCGTCCATTGGGGTCATATATGAAGAATATGGTTCTATTTATATACCTTAGTTAAAAAATAGACCGCAGAATCGATGAAAGATGAAAAATAGTACTTAGCCAACTTATTAATTAATAAACTTGATAACAAACTTGATAACATATTATCTTGGTTCTTACTTAGCCCATGGCTCTCTTATTGGCATGATAACAACAATGGCATGATCACATGGGATTCCACTCATTTTTTACTCCCCACAACTGTAAGAAAATTCATTTAGGTTTACTGTTCAACTTGTACCATGCGTATTGCTAACCAAATGCAAGAAATCAGAAGCCCCATAAGTGGTGTAGTTATTATATTTCTTTTTAAGTCTTGTGATTGTTGTCTTAACTCTAAGAATAAGTGCATATTTATCAATACCCTCTGATTTCAAACTCCTTGTATATAATAGTGATATGACCAATATTTGGAACTTGTCCATAAGTTTAATGATTGGAATATCTCTAAGGCCCAATATCATTTTGTTAAATAAATTAGAAAAGTTATTTATGATGTGTTCATATTTACAAATTGTGTCAAAATATGATCTAGCCCAATATTGTTTTCCTCTACCTTAAGCCAAGCCTTTGATTTTGGATCCACCTCATCTAATTTTGCATCCAAGGAGCATGTTCTTCAACTTTGTATGCTTTGGGATCCCCCCAACTCAAGCTCTCCAACATTTTTCCTTTAAAATCAGTATTCTTAAAGTTCTTGTATATTTGTTTGAAATAATACTTGTGATTATGTGCATCTCCAAATATTTTATAATTTCTTCAATTAATCCATCTGTTTGTCACTCATGAAAGTTAATGGCAATTTATGCCTGAACAAGTAAGGTGCTAACAAAGTTAAAAACCTACTCCAATTGTTATATATTTCACCCCTATAGAAATAAATTGCAATTGGGAACGACCTATTGTTCCCATCCAAAGAAACTACAGATAAATTGCTCCTTCAAACTTCTCTTTCAGAAATGAACCATCTAATCCCAATATAGGTTTGTATCCATTCACAAAACCATCAAGTAATGCTTTGTACACAACGCATCATGATATGGATGATTGATCAATAGGATCTCTTAACCATGTTGCAATACTGCCGCAAATTTTTTCTTAAAATCTTAGGTACCAACTTATAACTGTCTTTGAAATTACCTATTATCCTTTCCAAACAAATAAGATTAGAAAAATATGCAATATGATATGATTTTCACCCCATGCATAGACCAAATAGTAGTAACCACATCCTTAATTTTGAGCCCCTTGTGATTTCTTACTAGATACTCAACTTAATTAGCAACCCAACCTGCTCTAGCCATTGAATTCTTCCCTTGTTCATTACACTTGCAGGTGTAGTCAGCAACAAGATATCTCAACTTTGCAGTTGGTTGATTAGCATTTTCCTCACATAAACTCTCCATTTACATAATGGATCCTTACACACTAGAATAATCTTCAAGTTATTATTTTGTTTCTGCTTATATTCAAACTTTTCAAACACAACATACTTCCTTATAAAAACTTTATAGTCTCCCATTATTGGCCATTCTATATGCTCATGAATTTTAGCCATTCCACCATTTACTTGCCTTTCATTTTCATTAGCTTGCCTTTTTTTTCTACCTCAAATACATTATCAGTGGTGTCATCAAACTAAGTAAGAACTTTAATGACATGTGATTTATCAATTGGTGCTTCATCAAATACATTCTCTTTAGGCTGCTCACTTACTTCATTATTTTCTTCCTCCTCAAATAAATTCTCTTGATGCTACTCACCCGCTTTATTATGTTATTCCTCCTCAAATATATTCTCTTGATGCTGCTCACCCGGTTCATCACCACCTTGTTTCTCATCAACTTACAGCTCATCATCTTCTATCTCACTACACTCACTCTCTTCTTTAACTTCACTTGTATATTTATCTTTAGAATGTAAGTTATCATATGGTAATAAATAAAACTCCTTATCATAGATCAATTTCCCACCTTCTGTTGCACTTCATTACTCCTCAACACTCCTTGATAGGTCTTCATCCTCCTCATTTAATCATCTTTCTAGACTATTATAGTCTAAGAGGTCCTTGAAAGTCCACCCACCTTTTTTACCACTATTATCAATAAATTCTAATGGGTCTTTTGAGGTGATAATAAACTTGAAACCATAAGAATTTAAAATTCTAAATGATCTCTTAGCCCCTACGGTTTTCTTACTAACATTTTGGGATGGTTTAGGTTTTCAAGGGTTAGGGTTAACTGCATCTTCTTTTCTGGGACTTGGAGATTTCCTTGTACTGAGTGGGGGTAATTTAAAGGTCTTCTTTAGAGTGGTTTGGACTGGTTTAAGGGGGGAACCATTTGGTTATTCTAAATAATTGTTATATTCTCCTTCACACTTGTGATATTATCCCACATGTTCAAAAGTTATGCATCACTATCAATGGTATAAAGGCAACCATCCTTCAACCATTTAATAATCTAACCCTTCTTACATGTAATTTCCTTAATTTCTTTCGCTATATCCATGTGGCATAACTCATCACCATCGATATTTTTCAAAACAAACCTTCTCCCCCCCCCCCCCCCCCCCCCAATATTTCTTATTCTTTTTTCAAAAGCCTTTATATTGGAATAAAAAAATCCCTTATTCTATGCAAAGCCACACCCTTGAAAATAATAATACAGAGAAAAATAATTACACGCAGAAGAACAATGGTGGAAACTTTGCTGGATAAAACAAAAAATTTACACTGAAAAAATCTTAATATTTGAAGAAGAAATTTTATACCTACCTTTGTTGACAAGAAACAACAGAAACCTAGTTGTAGAAATCCTCGGTCAAGCTTCTGTAACAATGGTGTTAAGGGTTTTGCATGTTGAAGACGAAGGAGCTTTTTGGGTATTTCGGAGTTGATAATTTCGCATGAGAAAATAGATTTGAAGGTTCCAAGAAGATGTGATGCATTGCGGGTTAAAAATATCATTTGAAATTTTAAAGAATCTTTGTAACGTTAGGTTGTAATAGCAGCCGTGAGTTTTGGCACCCAACAATAAATAGAAGGAACTATGGCACCCAACCAAATATTAACAAGAACAAATGTACCTTAAAATCTGAATAACCCAAAAAAATTCCCTACTTCCATGAAATAAGTTAGTAGATTACTTTTATGTCTTGTTTTAAAGTATTTATTGACACTTTTAACATATTTAAAGAACAAATAAATTTTAAATTCAACAGTATAAAATTTATAAGGAGATGTTTCTCTTCAAATTGGTATCATGTTCATTTGTCAAGATTTGTTGTGTTCATGATTTCTTACCAGTTTTCAATTTATTTCTTTTAACATTTTAGAATTTATAACATTTTCATTGTCAGCTTTGTATTTATGGTTTGTTATTTCGTAGAGTGGTACCAACCTCTGCCCCGAAACATATATCATTTGCCCCATCCTACGAGGGTCATAAAATCTAATTTAATAGTAATTTAGTTAATTATTTAACCGAATCTCACATTTTATTTTTCGTGCTATAACGACACCCCCCGGTTGACATGTAACTACAATTATTTTTTTTAAAAATAAAAAATTTTTAGCATCCATAACCTTTACCTTACTTTTTTATGCCCAATAAATTCTGTTGAACTATGTAATTTACAAATTTTACTTTGTTATTTTTATTAATTGATTATTAAACTCAAAAAAATGACTTTAGGCTAACCAAGGTTCTCAATGAGCGTGGAAACATTCTTAAGTCCAATCGGATGTTCTCTAAGAGACTATTGACATCGACAATCCAAGCCCCCCTGTGTTGAAAGGTTTTCCTCCTGTCGTCGCACTTGCGAGCTAGAGGCACTAATTTCTCAATTAAAGAACAAGTCGAAGAGCTCAAGCCTAGAGAAGATTGGGGAAGTCCTAAAGGAATTAGAGAATAAATCCGCCATACGAAGCTGCGATAGTGAAAAAAAAGTCATTCAATCCCCCAACGTTGCGAAAAGTAAGAAATCAATATGCACATCAATTATCAAGAATCTCCATTCTAAAAATGAAGTCAATAATGAAGTTTCCATTGCTAATCCAACAATTTGACCTGAAAACTAAAGAATTTTGAGTATTTTCTGCTTTTTATTGTTGCTTGCTGGCAAATATTTATTTTTTGAATATTGAAATTTCTGAAAGTAAAACTTGATAATATATATATATATATATATATATAAAAGTATTTAGTGTCTACTGGTCCACATTCAATTCTTCCAATATAATTTTTATTTATGATGCGAACCTATTTTAAGGTCCACATGAGAGAGAAGATTGAACTCTTCCAGTACAATTTTTCCTTATGGTGCGAACTTATTTTAAGGTCCACATGAGAGAGAATATATATATATATATATATATATATGTGTGTGTGTGTGTGTGTGTGGTGACAATTATTATACAACACAAATAAATGTGAAAGAGGTAATAACCAGGAAAAGATAAATAAAATGCCAATCACACAACAACAGGTATACGTGGTTCAGCAAAGACGTGCCTACGTCCACGGTGGTGCAGTCAGTGTTATTTCTCTATATTCTGAAGAATAAGTAGAGAGAATACAACTTGTCCTTTGCCCCGGACCCAGGGTTTAATTTATACATGTGTATGCTAGTTAGTGGAGATGATGGGTTCCTTCATACTAGCCATCTTCCCTATCCTTTCCCTTCATGGGGTTGTTCGCCCTTATAACTTCTCTTCATGGGATCGTGGGGAGAGACCGGGTCAATATGAAAGATAGAGGGCCTGGATTTTGGGCCGTCAGAACTGGGCTACTCGTCCAGGCCCATGGTCCCAAATTCTGGGTACCTACAATTGCCCCTAAATTTGTTGGGCCGCGTTTATGGGTCCAATGAATTTAAATGATAGGCCATTATGGCTGATTTGTGATCCTTTGAAAACTGTGAAGTTGTTTTGGCGGCACCCGCTTCGCTATCCATGCGCTATGATTAGAATTAAAGGCTTGCTGGGATAAGGCACATTTCTCTTCGTCGCTTCAGCTTTTCCAGCAATCTTCCATCTTCTGAGCACTCTTACACTTTGTACCTTCTACTTTCGATCTCTACTCTCGTTGCTTCTTCGCCATTTGACCTGATCTTCTTATCTTGTAAGTCTCTTGTGCTCTTTGTATTTTCTCTTTGGTTTGTAGAATTTTTTTATATTTTTCCAATGGTGAAGATTGGAAATAGGTCAGTCACGGAGTTTAGAAAATTCTATAACATTCCTGAGTGGGTAGAGATTGAGTGTTGTGCCTCGCCTCCTAGGAACGTTTGGGATATAGAGGATGCACATTGGATTCACGTTTTGTTTCTCTCGCAGGGGGGACTTACCTTTCCCCCTAATGATCTGTTTCTGCATTTCTTTAGCTATTTTGGTATTGTACCTGCACAGTGTTCGCCCAATGTATGGAAAATAGTGAATGGCGTGCATAGGATAAATCAGTTGTACGACACTAGGTTAGGTCTTGCCGAGGTCTATTTTTGTTACTCCTTCTCTCGAACTAGTTCAGGTGTCCTGTACCTCAAAGCTAGGAGCCCTGATAGGGTATTGGTAGTGAATCTATCTGATTCCCATAAGGACTACTGGCAGGAGGGTTTTCTTGTTAGGAATTGGCAGTTCTCTCCTCAATATGAAGGGTCAAGATCTGAAAGATTCACTATTCCCTTTTATGGGGAAGAGTATATAGGTAGATATTGGTAATGTTGCTTCAAACTTTGCTGATTTATGGATTTTCTAACCCCTTTCTGCGTTTTCTTTTACAGCGAGGTCAAAGAACGTGGAACCTGCTCTCAGCGAGGTCCGAATTTCTGAGTTGGTTAAAGCTTGGAACATCAGAGAGCCCTTGGGTGACGGAGAGCATCCCAGATCTACCGCTTTTTTGCTTGAATACAAGAACACAGGCTCCAGCTTCATAGCCCGACATGTGGATAGTGTTCCGGACTTTGACTCTCCCGTAGAGACTTCGGCTGATCCCATCCAGTTGGACGAAGAGGAGAGAAGCTCGGAGAGTGAGCCTGCAGGCATTGTGAGTAACTTGGGTACAGGGAGTGATGACAGTAAAAGTTCTTCTGAGGGGGATTCCGAGGCTCAAGACTCGTCGAGCACTACCAGCAGTTTTGGTGAAGAGATGCCTCCCAGGAAGAATCTGATCAGAGATGACGATGATGATGATGTGCTCCTTGCACAGAGGTCCAAGAAAATAAAGACTATCTCTAGGGCCATAGCTACTGGTTCTCAGCCTTCTTCTCATGAGCAAGAGAAGAAGAAGAGAGAGGAGGAGCAGGCGAGGGAGAGAGAGAGGAAAAAGGAGGAGGAGAGGAAGAAGGTGGAAGAGAAGAAGAAAGTGGAGGAAAGGAAGAGAAGGGAGATAGAAAAAGAGGAGGAGAGGAGGAAGATGGAATTGAGGACCAAAACTGGTCAAGCCCTGGTCCCAGTGTCTGCCTTGCCCGAGGGGGCTTCGGTGGCCGCCTCTCCTCAGCTTGCCCCTGCGCTGCTCGAGAGAGCAATCCTTCCTGCAGATCGTGAGAGGGCGTTGGGGTCCGATCAATTGGCTCTGCAGGCTAGCCAGAGGCTAGCCTTGGTAAAGTTCTCTTCTAATTCTCAATTTCTTTTAACCAGTTTTGATGGTTTCTTCTTATTGATCCCTTCCTCATTTTTTGCAGTTTGTGACCAACTTCGTTGTGCTTTATCGCTCTCGCGACGAGCTGGTGAGCTTGAGCAGCAAAAATCTGCCCTGGTAGCCAGGGGGTCTCAACTGGAGGCCAATCTGAAGGCTGCTGATGCAGTTCGAGCTTCATCTGACTTGGCTCTTGTTAATTCTGCTCGCGAGAGAGATGATGCGGTCAGGGAGCTTGGCGAGCTGAGGAAGGCGTATAACCTGGTGTGCTCGAGCAAGCTAGACCTTGCAGAGAAGAACAGGGCTCTGGCCGAGCAACTGGAGGCGGAGAAAGCCCAGGCAGCCACTGTTAAGGAAGATTCGTACAACTCTGGCTGGGCTGCTGCGTATGAGGACGCTGAGGTTCAGATAGGCTATATCAGCCGTCTGAACTTCAAGAAAGGGTGGAATAAGGCTCTCGTGGCTGCTGGGGTGGACGTTGCATCCCCCCTCTTTGACGAGCACGATCTAGGGCCAAAGCTAGTCGTCGATGAGGACCCAGCCCCAACTGCTGAAGGCACCGGTCCTATCTCTCAGGCGAATTCTACTGATGTTCCTTTGGTCGAGAGGACAGAGGACACCCCTGCAGAGGGTAATGCTCCTGCTGATGCTGATAAGGACAAGGGACCATCTACCTCTGGGCCAGCCGAGGTTGCTAATTGATAGGGCTGTTTTGTAATTTTTTTTTCTTTTTCAATCTGATGTAACCTCGTTCCTTATTAAATGAAAAGACTCCATTTTTGTTTATGCTGATCTCTTTCTTTTCTCTTTCTTTTACGTGTATTTGGTTGATGTGGATGATTATATTCCTGTTACCTCCCAACTAGGTAGGACTCTCGGTCCTAATGCAAGCCCTACAGTTCGCCAGGCCTTTGCTAGACTTTGTAGGTTTGCTAAGTCAAGGAACCAGAAATATAAGGATCAGTCCGAGCTAGTGGCCAAGTTGAAGGACAGGCTTCAGGAGATGGAAGAAATCGGTGATTCGGTGCAAGAAGAAGTCAGTGCACTGAGAGCAAGGTTGCTGAAGGCCACCGAGATTAATCAGGTTGGGGAGTTCCTGTAGCAGGAAAATGAAGACTTGAGGAGGGAAGTCCTTAGGCTTAAGGAGCACTCGTCGAGCATCGTTTCGGCAATCCTACAGGGCTCTTCTTCGTCGTGAGCTGCTCGGCCTCCCCTCCCGTGTGCTGATAGGAGTGCCAGGGGTAGGAATAGGGAAGCTGAGGAGCAGCGTGAGAGGGAAATGGAGGAGCTGCGCGGCGATGTTCAGCGAGCTTATGTGACTGCTGCTGGGCTCCAGAGGGACGTTACCCGTCTGCGGCATCTATTCAAGAAGGGCCCTCGCCAAGTGTGGTCTCATGGCTATGATCAGGGCTGACTGGATGCTCCCACAAGATTATCAGAGTTCGAGGAGCTCTCCTTCATCAGGGGGTGGTTGAGTGCTCTCAAAGAGCTGCAGGTCCCGAGGAACTCGACGTTGTGGTATCGACACGAGATGTCCTCCTCTACTCTGATGCCCAATCCATTCAGGCGGGATGATCGATGGATCCCCATCGATGCTATTCCCCGGCGACTATTGGAGTTGGACGCAAATGAGGTCGTAGAGGAGCTCGCTCCTGCCCCTGATGATGGAAGGAGAGCTAAAGTTGCTGATTATCTTGCTCGGAGGCTTCCACTCCCTTGAGATTTTTGTTTTTTAATAATTATAAATGCTTTGGGCGAGCTTCGCTGACTAAACATGTACTATTATTGTTTGTAAATATAAAAGATTAATGGAAAGTTCGAGTTTTGGGCGATTTTGTCGACTAAACGTGTTTATCCAATCCTTTTATATTTTTGTAGCTTCACAATCCTTTTTATTTTGTCATGTGAGTGTCCGCCCAGTCCAGTATTAAGAATACCATTGTGCCCTCCCTTTACCTTTTAGGTCGTGTCGTCACACTCCCTTAGGCCTAAGTAGGGTAATTGGCGAGGACACACCTGGTATTGGATGTCTTCATCCGGTCAGGATTTTGTTCAACCAAAGTAGGTTTGATGCCTAAGAATACTCTGTAGGGCTTCATATTTTGCCATGGGCAATGCTAAGAGGTCTGTCGTGCTTCATGACGATGACCTGAGGAGGGGTGTTCCCCTGCTATGTCAACCATTATGCCTGTGATTTGAAAAGGATGTGCAATAAGATGTAATTGTTACTTTTTAGAAAGTGATCAACTGAGAGATTTTTATTGGTGAATTGAGAAATTAACTGCCCTTTCACATAATGAGTACAATAAAAGATCTAACAATAGAACTCCTAAAAATAGAATTTCTTGAGATTAGCTGCGTTCCATGCTCATGGTATTTCTCTGCCCTCCATCGTTTTCAAATGATAGGCACCTCGCAGGTCGTCTCTAATTATCATATAAGGTCCTTCCCAGTTTGGGCCCAGTTTACCGTCTGATTGCTTCACTGTGTTGCCCAGGACCTTTCTTAGACACATAGTCCCCAACTTTGAATTTCCTCGGATTGACCCTTTTGCTGTAGTGCTTCGCGAGTTGTTGCTGATAGCTTGCTAGTTTTACTAGGGCAAGTTCCCTGCGCTCGTCGGCCAGGTCGAGTTCGGCGAGCAAAGCCTGATCGTTTTGGCCCTGCTCGACAAAGTCGGATTTCATTGTAGGCAATCCTGCTTCTAGTGGGATGATCGCCTCCATACCATATGCTAGTGAGAATGGCGTTTCTCCTGTGGCTCGCTTATGAGTCGTTCTATACGCCCATAGGATATGCGGTAGCTCGGTTGTCCATGCGCCTTTGGCTCGCTCTAACCGCTTCTTTAATCCAGTGATCACTGTCTTATTGGAAGCCTCAGCTTGTCCGTTGCTTTGAGGGTAGGCCACCGAGCTGAAGTGGTGCCTGATCCCGTGTTTGTCGCAGAAGTCCTGAAAAGGGACACTCTCGAACTGTGTTCCATTGTCAGTGATGATGGCTCTGGGGATCCCGAATCGAGTGATTATATTTCTCCATATGAACCTCATCATGTCAGCATCTCGGATGTTCGCCAGTGGTTCTGCCTCGATCCACTTGGTAAAGTAATCAGTTGCAACCAACAGGTATTTGCGATTGCCGGTAGCGGTGGGCAGTGGTCCCACGATGTCCATTCCCCACTGGGCGAAGGGCCAGGGACTGGTCAGGGATTTTAATTCGCTGGCTGGCTGGTGGACCATGGGAGCGTGAAGTTGGCATTTTAGGCATTTGCGGACATATACTGCGGAGTCCTTTTGCATGTATGGCCACCAGTAACCTTCCTTCATTGCTCGGAAGGTTAGAGACCTTCCTCCAACATGACTTCCACAGATTCCTTCGTGAAGCTCGTGAAGCACTGCTTTGACATCGCCTGGGTGGACGCATCTAAGGTAGGGGCCGGAGAAAGATCTTTTATACAAGTCGCCTCCTGTGGATAAGTGAAAGCGAGAAGCTTTGACTCTTATCTGGTGGGCAGTCCTCTTATCTTCTGGGAGCGTTTCGTTCTTTAAATAATCTCTCAAGGGATCCATCCAGCTGGGGGTTGATTCCAATTGGAGTATTGGTTTTGCTTTTGTCAGCTCGCAGTTGGGGTAAATGCTTGGGCAACTGAGGAAATCGATAGGGATGATCCTTTTAAGGCTAGAGTCAATTACCGAGCTCAGGGCTGCTAAGGCGTCAGCGTGGCTGTTTTGCCCCCTGGGAAACTGTTGGATATTGATCTCTTCAAAGTTCGTCATTAAGTTTTTTACCAAGGAGAGGTAGGTTGTCATTCTCTCGTCCTTCGCGTTATAGTCTCCACTTATCTGATTGGAAACTAGTTGCGAATCTCCGAATACCTGCAAATGCTTTGCTCCCAGAGTTTGCGCCCTTTGGAGACCTGCTACCAAGGCTTCGTATTCTGCTTCGTTGTTGGAGGCTGCAAATCCCGTCCTTATTCCTTGCTCGAGGACTGTATTTTCTGGAGTGATGAGAACAATTCCTACTCCTGCCCCCTTTGAGTTGGAGGCTCCATCAACGAATAGTTTCCAGCCTTCCCTTGTAGCCTGGTTGCTTTGTTCTGTTGGCTTAGGCTGGTCGAAGGGTTCTTCGCCTGTAAATTCAACTATGAAATCAGCAAGGATTTGACCCTTGATAGCTGTCCTTGGTTGAAATTGGATGTTAAATCGGCCGAGCTCGACTGACCATTTAGACAGTCTGCCCGACAAATCCTCCTTCCTTAGGATAGCCTTGAGGGGGTGTGATGTAAGGACGATGATCGTATGAGCTTCGAAGTAATGCTTTAGTTTCCTCGAGGACATTACTAGGGCGAATGCGAGCTTTTCCAATGGTAAGTAGCGTTGCTCGGCGTCTAGTAAGGTTTTTCTCGTGTAATAGACTGGATGTTGGATCCCTGTAACTTCACACATTAGCGCTGAGCTGACAGTATGGCTGGATACAGAAAGGTAGAGGTACAAAGAGTCCATTTGCTGTGGTATGACAAGCAGCGGTGGGGAGCTTAGGTAGGACTTGAGCTCGTCTAACGCTTGTGTGCAACTTGGGGTCCATTCTTCTATTTTACTACCTTTTAAGAGTTGGAAGAAGGGCTTGCATCTCTCGGAGGATTTAGAAATGAAACGATTTAGAGCAGCGAGCATTCCAGTGAGCTTCTGCACATCTCGAACTGTGCGAGGAGGTTGCACTCTTTTGATTGCATCAATCTGGTTCGGATTAGCCTCTATGCCTCGCTTGCTGACCAAATACCCAAGAAACTTTCCTGACTGGACACCGAAGGAACACTTGCTCTCGTTGAGTTTCATTTGGTACTTCCTGAGGATTTCGAAGGTACTTGATAGGTCCGAGAGGTGATTTTCCTTTTTCTTGCTCTTGACGAGCATGTCGTCAATGTAGACCTCCATTGTGTCTCCCATTTGATTCTTGAACATTTTAGTAACTAGCCGCTGATAAGTTGCCCCTGCATTTTTTAGCCCAAAAGGCATGACCTTGTAACAGTATAAACCAACCGTCGTGATAAACGTCGTTTTGTCCTGATCTGGGGCATACAGGGGGATCTGGTGATATCCTGAGTATGCGTCCAGAAAACTCATTCGTTCGTGAACTGCGATGGCGTCTACTAGTTGCTCTATTTTCGGAAGAGGGAAGCTATCCTTGGGGCAGGCTTTGTGGAGGTCAGTGAAGTCTATGCAAACTCTCCACTTCCCGTTGCTTTTCGGAACTACCACTGGGTTGGATAACCATTTGGGGAATTGCACTTCCCGTATGGTCCCTGCATCCAGCAATTTTTCGACTTCTTTTTCTATTGCTCTGGCCTTCTCGGGAGCAGTTCGTCATGCCTTCTGCGCTATCGGCTTGAATGTAGGATTGACGTGCAACCGATGGCAGACCATATTGGGATCGATTCCTGGAAGCTCATAGGGTTCCCAAGCGAAAACATCTATGTTGCTTCTGAGTAAGGTTAACAAATCCTTTTGCTCTTGGTCAGTGAGTGAGGTCCCGATCAGGAAGACTCTGCTGTTGTCGCCTTCTTTAGCCATCACTTCTACCAGGTCCTCTACAACACGCTCGGAGGGGAGGAGCCTGGTCTCTTCCACTCCGGGCCTTTCATATTTTAATTGCTATTTGGAAGGGATTGCACCTTCCTCCACTTTCTCGCTGGTTTGAACGGCTCTTTTCTCTGGCTTTGGTCGGATGGCCGCTATGAAGCACTTTCTCGCCACCGCCTGGTCGCCATGTATCTCCATCACTCCCCGCTCGGTGACATATTTGAGTTTCTGGTGGTAGGTCGAGGAGACTGCCTTCATTGCATGAAGCCATACCCTGCCGAGGATGGCTTGATACGGTGAATCGATGTCGACCACCAAGAATTCGATCATTTTGGAAACATTTCTAACGCGCACTGGCAGTACTATCTTGCCCAGAGGCATGGTCATCTTCCCAGCGAAGCCGACCAGAGGGACAGTGGTTCCCTTTAGGTCGACGATGTTCAACTTCAATTTCCTGAACAGGTCGATGTACATTACTTCGGATGAGCTCCCTTGATCGACGAGCAGCCTGTCGATATCAAAGTTGGATATCCTGAGTGCAATGACTAAGGCATCGTGATGTGGGGTCCTTACTCCCACAAGATCTTCATCCGTGAAAACAATATGCTTGTTGTAGTTGATGTCCTCTGCTCGCCGACGTTTTCCTGCCTGTGATTTTGCTGGATCAATCTGAAAAGCTTGCATCACCGCTGTCAGCTTCTTTACCTCCATTCGAGCTGAGTTACCCTGGATTTTCTTAACATCGGATACTCCGTGGATTACCGCGAATTCGTGTCCGACGTCATCTTCCAATACGTTGTCGGGTTTCGCCTCCTTGTGGACAGTCACTCTCTCTACCTTCTTTTCCACAAAGTCATTCAAATGTCCGGATTGGGCCAACTCCTCGAGGTGGGACTTAAGAGCCTTGCAATGCTTGATCTTATGCCCTCCCTCTTTGTGGAAAGTTCATCTTAATGCATTGTTTCTTTTCGAGGGGTCTCCTCCCATTTTCCTGGGCCATTTGACGAACGGCTCATCCTTGATCTTCGCGAGAATTTTGTAAATTGGTTCTTTGAAGATGGTGTTGATCGCCTGGAACGATTTTGTAACGTCAGGGTTCCCTCCGCTTTTGGAGCCATTCCTGCCCCCACTCTTTCCTCCTTTTTTCTGGTTCTCAACTTTCTCACTTCCCTTGGTAGTGAGCTTGGATCGACCGTTTTCTCCTATATTAAGGCGGGTGACATCTTCCACCTTTGTGTATTTCTCAATCCGGGCCATGAGGTCGTCAATGGTCGTAGCTTCCTTCTTTGTCAAGGACTGGTAAAGGAGGGAAGAGCTAGGTAGCCCAATTTTGAATGAAGCTACTGCCACTTCTTCCGCGCAGTCCCCGACCTCGTTGAATAACTCCCAGTACCTCTTCGCGTAGTCTCGGAGTGTCTCCTGAGGTGTTTTCTTAATTGTTAATAGAGCATCCATCCTTTTGGGATGGGAGCTGCTGGTGATGAATCGGGCCGTAAAGAGCTCGGCCAGGGATTTGAAATTTTTGATGGATCGGTGAGGGAGTTTCTCGAACCATTTCTGGGCCACGTCATGAAGGCTCGAGGGGAAAATACGGCACATCAGTGCATCTCGGTGATTCCAGAGAGTCATAGCCTGTCGGTACTGTCTGACATGATCAATGGGATCAGTCTTCCCGTCGTAAATCTTGAACCTTGGAATGGCAAACTTTTTGGGAGCCTCTTCTTCTTCAATTTCCCTCGTGAAGGGTGATTTCATCTGGGTCTTGAGGGATCTCCTGGCGAGTTCTCTGGTCGACCTGGTGACGCGGTGAGCTGGATGTTGGTCCATTTCTCTGCGGACCAGGTTCCGTATGTTGTCGTCGCTGCGAGCAGGGCTCTGGTAGCGGCGAGCTTTTCTTAGTTGTTCACGAAGGTCATCGTCTAAGTCGCCACCTTCGTATCCTTGATATTGTCGCCTAGGGCTCCTTCCTCAGCTGCGAGATTTGCTCGCCTGAGGGCTAGGAGTGCGATAGGGGCGTCTCCTGGTATCAGGACGTAGTTCCTTCTCCAGTTTTTCCAGTCTTCTTTTCAAGCGAGCATTCTCAGCCTCATATCTGCGAGAAGACTCCCTCTGCTCGTGGAGCCTTGCCTCGTATGCATCGATCAACCTGGATATCTGCGTGGACCTTGCTGGTCATTGACTCTCTTCTGAGGCTGGCCTTTCTAAGCGAGCCCTTGATCTGAACGTCGGACTTCAGACCTAATCCTGCGAGGAACAGGTGGCTCCTGAATATCTCCTACTTGAGGAGCGTTGCTGCTGTGACCAGACATCTTAGATTTTTTCTTGGCGTGGGCTCTTCTCAGGGAAAGATTAACGCTTCCCACAGACGACGCCAATTGTGGTGACAATTATTATGCAACACAAATAAATGTGAAAGAGGTAATAACCAGGAAAAGATAAATAAAATGCCAATCACACAACAACAGGTATACGTGGTTCAGCAAAGATGTGCCTACGTCCACGGTGGTGCAGTCAGTGTTATTTCTCTATATTCTGAAGAATAAGTACAGAGAATACAACTTGTCCTTTGCCCCGGACCCAGGGTTTAATTTATACATGTGTATGCTAGTTAGTGGAGATGATGGGTTCCTTCATACTAGCCCTCTTCCCTATCCTTTCCCTTCATGAGGTTGTGCGCCCTTATAACTTCTCTTCATGGGATCGTGGGGAGAGACCGGGTCAATATGAAAGATAGAGGGCCTGGATTTTGGGCCGTCAGAACTGGGCTACTCGTCCAGGCCCATGGTCCCAAATCCTGGGTACCTACAATATATATATATATATATATATATATATATATATATAATTAAGTTTTTTTAACAAAACTAGTTGGAAATGATGTCAATTGTGAAAAAGTCGTAAAAAAACCATCTATAAAAAATCATTAAAAATGCAATTCTGAAGTAGATAAAATATAAATTAGGTGAATGAACATTTTTTTACCATCCAAACGTTTATATATACTAGGTGTGCCCACATGCATTGCACGTGCTGTCATATTCAGGTAGTCAATCTAAGCATTAAAAGTAGAGAACAAGGCATTACAAGTAGACATACCCATGACCTCTTAAGAAATCCATATCAATTGCATGAGTTAATAGTAAATATGTATAAAATATTATAATAAAAATAAATTCATGTCCAACTAAATAGAAATATAGTTTGAACATGAATTAATTCCAAAATTCAAGGAGAAAAAAAGTCATCAAAGTCAAGAACGCAGAAAATCCACAAAATGCAAAATTTTAAAGCGCCCCAAAGTTTAGGTGATTGAAGAACTCAAATTTTTTGCATTCAGAAAGAGAGTCGGGAAGGTTCTTCCACAAATTTTCTATACATATGACTAAATGTTTACATAACAATTCTATGATAGAATGCTTTGTTACCAATAAGCCTTATCATCTTGAAAACCAAATATTAAATCCATTTTTAACACTTTCTTTCACAGGAAATTATATTATAATTTCATAAAAAGTAGCATGCTGTTGATACCAAAATTAATATGCTGATATGGACGAATAATACGAAGACACGTGTCAATCTACGTGGCACAACAACAACGAGTAAGTTCATTTCCCCGACCAACTCAGGTTCTCTTCGAGCGACGAGGATACACCGAGGAACTTTAGCACTCCGAAGTACTCCAGCGCTCCGAGGAACTCCTGAGCAACGAGCAACTAAGGCGGTCCGAGCTGCATCTCGGCCATAGCATTAATTGCCAGATAGTCAACAGTTCAACTATTCATTGAATGTTCATTATCTTGACGTACACGCTGCATTAAATGTATTACCCTTTCATATGTATATCATTTAATGTATCAACCCTTTCATGTACAGCCTAAGGGCTATAAATACCTTGTATCACCCTCATTCAAAGGGACCGGAATTTCTTGAGAGAACTTATAATCAAGAATTCCAAAAACACTCAGCAATAACATAACATTGGACGTAGGCTTTATTTCTAGCCGAACCACTTTAAAAATCTTTTGTCTCATTTATTTATCTGTGATTGAATAATTAAAGTGATCTAATTTTTTACATCAACAGATTGGCGCCGTTTGTGGGAAACGACTATTGTTATCGTTTTTCATCAAAAAACATTCACCATCAATGGCAGATAATCCAGAGTCCAGTAATCGAAACGCTGGAAATACTGAAAATCCTCCAAATCCCTCTGCACCTCCAGATCTGGCTAGAATTATGATGAATCTGGCTCAAGGACAAACCGCCATGCAGGAGACTATGAGGCAACTCATTCAAACTCTTCACGACGGTGTACCTACCCATTCAGGGCAAAGAAGTGGTCAGAGGCAATCGTGATCCAGACGTACTGGATCATATCGTAATGAGGAGTCTGATGATTTCTCTTATCAACCTGGGCAAACTTCATCGATACGGGCTACAGATACTGAGCAACGTGTTACTCTTTCCCCAGAAAGAACCAGCGCCTTGGAAAGATTGAGCAGGGTATCTCCTTTTACTCGGTTAGGCCTTAAGAGAAATAGGAGTCCACCTAGAGCTATATCGAGGAGTTTTCGACAACCATCAGATCTACGAGAAGGATCAGCACAATCACGACCAGTTGCTCGTCGAGATAGATCTCAGGAAGCTACGTCAGAGCAATCAATTGTTCGAACTAAGAGGCCCGAGGAAGGAAATGATTCATGGAAAGGTTCCATTCAGCGGTTGGAGGATAGATTGGGAGAAATGGCTAAAGCGAGGAACCCCCTACAACGAACTTTTGTTCAAGGGACACCCTTTGTACAGGCCATTGTGGATTTTCCTACACCGACGAAATTTAAAGCACCTGTGGTGACCCCCAAATATGATGGAAAGATAGATCATGTTCTTCATATAAAGCAATATCAAGCTGCCGCCGACATCTATACTGTCCCCGATGAGATGAGATGCAGAGCATTCTCAGGAACTCTTACTGGGTCTGCCCAGATATGGTACAATAATCTTCCTCGGGGTAAGATTTAAACTTTCATTCAGTTAGCCGAGTTGTTCATTGGAAATTTATGCTTTGGAGCAAAGCCAGTAAAATGAGTAGCGCACTTGTTAAGTGTTAGACAAAAATATGGTGAGAGTACTAGAGATTACATAACTCGTTTCAATAACGAGAAGATTGAAGTTATAGATTATGAAGAAAAGACAGCAATCACCGCATTGATGAATGGGTTGTTGCCTAACAAGTTGTATTACACTTTGGCCAAAGACCCTCCTCGAACCATGTCAGACCTAATGAGAAAAGCGTCCAAGATTATGAATGCCGAGGAGGCCATGTCTGCGAAGAAGAATATTGACACCAAAGAAACCAAAGTGGAAGATGATAAAGCGAAGAAGAAGAGTATCCAGCCCTGAGAAGAATCAAGTTATACAAGAGGAAATGAATACCGAGCAAGAGAGATATCTAGATCTCCTCGTCGGGTAGAAGAAAAACAATAAATGAAGAATGTGTGTTGATTTCACCGATCTTAACAAGGCAGTGGATGCTACTTCGGGACACGAGCTGCTCATGGATACTTACTCTGTCTACAACCAGATCAAAATGAAACCTGAAGACATGGAACGACATACCAGCAGCTGATGAACAAGGTTTTTGCTGAATAAATCAGTTGCAGTATGGAAGTCTATGTCGACGATATGCTGACAAAAAGCAAGAAAGGTGCTGATCATCTAGTTGACTTAGATCAGACCTTTGATCAACTGGATAAATTATCAAATGAAACTCAACCCGACGAAGTGAACATTTGGAGTACGAGAAGGACTGTTCCTCGGGTACATCATCAACCAGCGAGACGTTGAAGCAAATCCAGACAAGATCAAAGCCCTTTTAGGGTTGAGATTTCCAACGACGAAGGAAGAGGTGCAGAGATCAGATACCCAAAGATGGAAAAATTGGCATTGGCATTAATTAAGGCAAGTAGAAGAATGAGGCCATGTTTCCAGGCCCATACCATGCATACCGTCATGCCATTAAGACAAGATGTAGCAGAGTTTACTGATCTTAATACTCCCGAGAAATAAAAGTTGCTCGCTGATCAACCTGTGGATGTTACAGGATCAACAGATTATACACCTTTGGTTATGAGGCGTACACTTGCGTGATCAACTTCGGTTGGTAAAAGAGCTTGTGGACAAGATAGTTCGAAAGAACCTGATAGTTCGAGCGTGATCAACTTCGGTTGGTAAAATAGCGAGAACAAATTATACTCCTTTGGTTAGGAGGCGTACACTTGCGTGATCAACTTCGATTGGTAAAAGAGCTTGTGGACAAGATAGTTCGAAAGAACCTGATAGTTCGAGCGTGATCAACTTCGGTTGGTAAAATAGCGAGAACAAATTATACTCCTTTGGTTAGGAGGCGTACACTTGCGTGATCAACTTCGGTTGGTAAAAGAGCTTGTGGACAAGATAGTTCGAAAGAACCTGATAGTTCGAGCGTGATCAACTTCGGTTGGTAAAATAGCAAGAACAAATTATACTCCTTTGGTTAGGAGGCGTACACTAGCGTGATCAACTCCGGTTGGTAAAATAACTAGTGGACACGATAGTTCGAAAGAACCCGATAGTTCGAAAGAACCCGATAGTTCGAACCCATGACCAACTCTGGTTCGTAAAAGAGCAAGAACAACATTCTTAAAAATTCCTCGAAGAACAAAATATTCTAAACTGAACCAAGTATGGTTGGTCGGGGATAAAAATCCACTAACTGTAGTTGGTCGACGAGGAGAATTTATCAACCTTGGTTGGTCGGGTACATTTTATGAAAAATACAAAAATCTACCAAGTATGGTTAGTTGAGGATAAAAACCCACTAACTATAATTGGTCGACAAGCACAATTTAAGAACCTTGGTGGGTTGGAAAAATTTTCAACATTTTTATACTCATTACTTTATTATTAAGTGATCGAGCAACATTGATACTTGTAACTTTTTTGGTCGATGAACCATACAATATTGTTATGCAAGCACAAATAAGAAAGTATTTGATATTTACAAGACAATAGCAAATACAAATTTGCGAACAAAAAATGAAATTCTTTCACTGAATTCAAAATGAATTACGCAAATTTATTACATTAAATTGTGTACTAACTATTATATTGAGATTCCTATTCTATTGGTTTCTCTCCCTCTGCTTTTGAAACAGGTTCCTCGCCATTAGGAGGATCATCCAAAGCATAAGGGGAGTTTATGAAATTAAGATCTTTCAGCATTCTGATGTTCATCACAGATGGTCTATCCGAGCAGCTCTTGCTCATCCCCGAGAAGCTCTTACTCGTCCACGAGGAGGAGGTTGCTCTTCAAGACTTATGATCTTCTCAGACATCTCAGCCAAGGCCTGGTTCTTTGCCATTAGTTGGAAGGCTTGATTCTCCAAAGCAGGTTGAGTTCTCTGTTCTTCGACAGTTACCCGAGCATCTCTTGCTTGTCCACGAGAACCTCTTGCTCGTTCCCAAGCAGAGGTAGAAGTCAAAATCAGCATCTACAGCACTGAGATCTTTGCTACTACTGTCTCGACCAATAATGAAGAAGAAGTTGTATGAAAATGTTTCAAAATCCACCACTAGTTTGGTATTAATCAGATTGAAAAGTTGGGCTCAAATCAACAAAGTATTCAGAGGATCATAAATTTAGCACTCAGTTGCTCGACACAGGAGGCAGTTGGTCGGCTAGCAAACCAATCAACATACTTGAAGATTATGACAAGCTACAAGCTGCATCATATGTCGTCCAGGAGATAATGCACTTTATGTTGAACAAATCAAGAAGGTAGATCAAGAATTTCACGAGCACCGAGCAACACTGCAGAATAAATACTCCATCCTTTCAAGTAAACCATCAAGCATGAAGCATTGGGGGCTTCTGTTGATACCAAAATTAATATGCTGATATGGACGAATAATACGAAGACACGTGTCAATCTACGTGGCACAACAGCAACGAGGAAGTTCATTTCCCGACCAACTCAGGTTCTCTCCGAGCAATGAGGATACACCGAGGAACTTTAGCACTCCGAAGTACTCCAGAGCTCCGAGGAACTCCTGAGCAACTAAGGCGGTCTGAGCTGCATCTCGGCCATAGCATTAATTGCCAGATAATCAACAGTTCAACTATTCATTGAATGTTCATCATCTTGACGCACACGCTGCATTAAATGTATTACCCTTTCATATGTATATCATTTAATGTATCAACCCTTTCATGTACAGCCTAAGGGCTATAAATACCTTGTATCACCCTCATTCAAAGGGACCGAAATTTCTTGAGAGAACTTGTAATCAAGAATTCCAAAAACACTCAGCAATAACATAACAGTGGACGTAGGCTTTATTCCTAGCCGAACCACTTTAAAAATCTTTTGTCTCATTTATTTATCTGTGATTGAATAATTAGAGTGATCTAATTTTTTACATCAACAATGCGTATTTATTATACACATATGTATAAACAACATGCATAAATCATTTTCAGAATTTAAAATACTATAAATAAACCCCCGCCTCAAATGATGAACACCTCTAGTTGAAAGGGTCATTTAATTTTTGGAATCCACTTATTCTCATTATTTGTGATTTGGAGATTATTAATTTAAGTATTAGTTGTTTGAGCTCTGATTTTGACGAACATTGTCAGCTTTCGTTTCTTCCATTCAAAAAGACATTTATGCCTCCTAAATGAATTCTCTAACGGCTAGTTGCATTTTACATGTTGTCTCAACTATAAATTTATTTATTTACACCATTTTACATGCTCAAACGATTGTATTATATTATTTTTATTGGGTGTTTTTAGTAGGATTTTGTGATAAATGTGTGACCAATATATGAAAGTTGATATATATTATAAATATATTAATTTTCATAAATTGATATAACATTTATAGCTTTCTTATATTATCTATATATTTCTAAATATATTAACGTTCAAATCAGTAAAAAAATACGATTTCATGTCCCGCCTTTTTTTTTATTTGGGTAGTGTTCGTGTTAGGTAATTAGAAGATTTTAAGTTGTGCCGCATTTTTATTTGGACTATGTTTGTGTTAAGTTAAAAAAAATACTATTGCATATCACGTCATGATTTATTTGGATCATGTTCGTGCTAGCTAAAAAAATAAGACTTTGTGTCACGTCGTATTGTGTTTTATTTGGGTGTTTGTGTCATGTCAAAAACCAATTTCATGTGGTGTTGTATTTTATTTAGATTATGTTTGTGTTATGTTAAAAAAATTATATTGTATCGCATTTTTATTAAGGTCGTTTTCGTTATTAAATTTATATATTACTCCACCCGTGCAAACTTTTTCTTAAAGATCGCTTTACAAAGTTGGTTCCTTTTTATTTTCATTTTATTTTTATATTTTTTTTTGTTTTCTTAAACAATACACACATAATAATGGAAGAAAATGCAAACAAGATAAGAGGTAGAAATCAATTGACATAATCTTCACAAATAGTTTGCATGCATGGTGGGTGAATACATTTTTATTACTGTAATGCCCAAACAAACCAATAGCAGTAATAACAACTAAGGCACACTAACATTCTAATTTTCTAACTACAATTTTATGAATCATATATATATAGTACTGCTCTTGTGCGGAACAGTCTGCATATTAAAAATGCGGATCGGACATATGTCACCTGGCGGTGAGTCCAGAAAAAAGAGAGAGTGTGCTTATAATTTAGCTGATAATTTATACGCTTACTATTAGGTGACACATGTTCGGTCCTCTCTCTTAAAATGCGGACTGGTCCGCACAAGAGCAATAGTGTGTGTGTGTGTGTATATATATACACAGTATTGCTCTTGTGCGGACCAGTCCACATTTTAAGAGTAAGGATCGAACATGTGTCACCTGACTGTGAGCTCAAAAAAGAGAGAGAGTGTGCCTATAATTTAGCCAATTATTTCTAGGCTCACAGTCAGGTAACACGTGTCCGGTCCGTACTCTTAAAATGCGGACTGGTCCGTACAAAAGCATTATATACCATATGGTCCGTGCAAGAGCATTATATATATATATCACCTTAAACATAAAAATATATGGCATTTTTGTTCCTGTATAATTTAGAATAAAAAAAAGTTAGGGGAACAAAACTTAACTGAAATAGTGGAGTATATTCATGGTGTGCAAAAAAACCGACCGGCCCGAAAACCGAACCGAATCGTCCCGAACCGAACCGAAACCGGCATTTTTTTAGCCCGATTCGGTTTACGGTTTAAGGAATTAAAAAACCGACCATGTCGGTTCGGTTGGCGGTCTAGCCGTGGAAAAAACCGAACCGAACCGAACCGATATCAATATTTATATTAAAAAACTTATATTTTTATATGCAAAATCCATTAACCGGCCTTAAAAACTGGCCAAAACCGAAAACCGCCCAAAAAAATCGACCAAAACCGAAAACTAACCAAAACCGAACCGAACCGAAACCGACATAAACCGAAACCGACGATTTTTTTCATTGTCGGTTCGATTTCGGTCTAACCCTTTCCAAAACCGAACCGATCGATTCGGTTTGGATTGCGGTCCAAAACCGAACCGAATCGACCCGTGCACACCCCTAGAGTATATGAAAAAAGAAGACGAGAGATGTTGCTAGAGGGCTCGTCAAATTAAATGGATGGTGGTGGCATGAATGACAATATAGCGACAATGAAGGGCACAATGGTAAATTATGTATTTCTTCTGATTTTCATATTTGTATCTCTAAAAATAAAGAGACATTATTAGTAGAAATGTAATTAAGGATATATTAGGGCCAATTTGGTAAAGATGCACCAAATGGAGGATACGGCTCTTTTATAGTAGTAGAGATACACTATATTTTTAATTCATATCGTCGTAACTTTCATGTATCATTATGTCTTAACATGATTAAATAAATTGTGACACAAACCTAATGACTTCTAAAATTTTATATTTTGTATTTGCACTTTTATCTAAAGAAAGGAAACATTATGAATATGATTTTTTTTTTAAATAATGCAAAATCATATAGGATAAGATAAAATATAGGTTCTAAAGTTAAAACTTTAAAAAAATATTGTCATGCCAAGTGAAAATAGTGCGGATAACCTCACAAACCACTTATTAGAGCATCCGTAATGGTGATGCAAAATGCCAACATAATTTGTAAAGATACAAACTGGGAGTGTTACAGTGGTGGACGATAGCGTGCAAAATCTGTAGAGAAAATGGTAGCCGTTTGGTAGATTTACGGAACGCTTGCTGAATTTGTAAATGCTTCCTACGAACTTCATTTGTTCGTAGGAATTCATACGAACAAATGAACGAACAAATGAAGTTTGTAGGAAATATAAATAATATATTTATTATATATTTGGGTTCTTACGAACAACATTTGTCCGTAACAAATGCCTACGAACAAATGTTGTTCGTAAGAAAAAAATATTCATTCCTACAAACGACATAAGTTCGTAGAAAGTGATTTACATTTTTCAACTTTCTCTTCCATTGTGTATAGATGTGTCCATCGAAAGGTAAAGAGACTTTTGATAAGGTAACTTATCAAATCTTGAGCATCCACCATTGTGGATGCTCTTAGGCACTTTCTAGTGTTATAATTATCTCAGATCTTCTAAGGGCATGTCTATTGTTGGATGCTCTAGATAAGGTAATTTAGGGCACCAATCTTTGCCTCTAAATTTCGTGATATCAAAATTACACACTTGTGAAAGGTAAATATTAACTTAAAAAAATAACAAAATTATTGATTTTAAGTTGATTCGAACTTTAAGTTGTCCAAATTGATTTTTAATTAATTCATAGAATAAATAAACAATAATTAATACATGCATAATAATTTGAAATAAATACAAACAAACGTACAGTGACAATAATTCAGAATAAATTCATTGATGCAAGTGTTGAACATTTTGTTTTTAAGACGAGATTTATTTTGCAATAGTGCTCTGCGGACTCAGTGACAATTGTTTTCTGAATACAATAATCAAAACTTGCAATAATAACACTCCAAATTGCAAGTTGGAGCCCAACCTACAATGGAAGAAACTCTATTTTTATGAACATAAAAATGAGACTGTCTACACAATTAATGGTGGTTAAAAAATAAAAATTGGACTCAGAAATTAAATAAAAGACCAAATATATACGAATTGGGTCGGGCGAGCGTAGATCCTCCCTCCTTCAAAGAGAGATACTCCAAGGAACCAACCCATAAGACAAAATGAGTCTTTATATATCGCACTCAATTCTTATATTCTATCTACGTGGAACTTTGATTTTAACATTACACTTCAATTAAATTTCATATTCCAAGAGGATACTTTGAATTACAATTTCTCATTTATTAATTTATAATTTTACACATGTGAGTATATCACATTATACTCCTCGTAAAGGAGAACACATTACGACTTTAAAACGTCTCAAAAAACGTATAAATACAAAAATAAATTGATCCTAAAATTGACCACAATATAATTTTATTAACTTAATTAAATAACATAAGTTCTAACACTTTATACTAACAAATAGAGTCTCTATCCAACTTTACGGATAAGCATTCTCCAAAGTTATATTACTCTTATATATTTTGATTCTTTTTCGTTTCCCCATCCATTCGACATACTTTAAGAAGTCATATATAACCTGTTAGCAATTTAAACATTTACAATGTTATAGTGGCGACTTGGTGCATTTTACTTTTCAATTTATCTAAAGAAATGTCTCATCCACTAAACGTAACTCTATGAGGTTCAAAAGAAAATTGCCAAAATATCAATTTATTATGCGGGTTGTAGTCTTCTATTCCTCTTGGATGGAAAGTTAAAAAGCATCCTAACAGGGAGAGATAAATTGTGGTGGGGTTGCAATGAGAGAGAGAGAGAAAAAATGAAAATGGAATACTAGTTCGTCGTTGCAAAGCAAATGATAATATTAATTATTAATGTAATTATCGTCAAACAGGACTTCACAGGCCTATCTTAACTTCTAAGCCAATTAAATACTATGATTAGGTTATGAATAAATAGAATATATTTTAACGGAAATAAATTTGTGGCTGAGGACCATTTTGCGGTGGTGGCGTAGGACACGTTTCACCTATCACTATCTACTAAGAGATATTTATGGTATTTAATGGATTGGGAAGAGGACTGCCTATTTTAATCTTAGATTAATGAGAGAACATTCAAACTGTTTAAATGTCAAAATAGCTTTTATGGTTACCATACCTTATATATATTTATATAAAATAATTTGACATTGCACGATATTTTATTTTTAACATATCATGAGGTATTTAAGCTAGTGTATGCACACTTTGATTAATTTTTATTTATGGTTCGTAATATTTGTTGACTAAGTATTATTTTGATAGTGTCAGGGATTAAACTAGAGTTCAAATCCAATCCATCCCTTTCCGTGACAATCTTATACCATTGTACTAAAAAGCTTGATTACATTGCACGAGATAAATAATAAAATACTTATACTCACTAAAAACATTTAAAAAAACATACAACGTGATAAAAATATAGTATGATAGGGATCACAAGTATTTAATTTTTTAATTTTTATTTATTTATATCTATTCAATTTTTTAATTTGTCAGGCGTTGGTCCTATTGTAATAACTGTGTGACACGTGTCATTCTCTACGGAGAGGAGGATAGACGGTTACAAAAAGGTTGATGGAGGTTTTGAGTAGTTATGGAACTAAATATAATTTAAAAAATATATGGGAGGGGAGCCTAAAAAAACTTTGAACATGAGACTAAGGTTGCGTTTGTTTTTCTGTCTGAATCTGAAATCTGAAGTCTAAATCTAAAGTCTGAAGTCTGAAACGTTTGTTTGTTTGGTGTCTGAATGAAACTTCTAAATGTATACTGTTTGTTTGCAGATTTATATATCTACATATTTATATATTTGGAATTTGAATGAAGATTATTTGGACTATTTTACCCTTATATTTATTTTATAAACAAAACGTATATTTAAAACATTCATGACCATAAATAAAACATTCAACGTTTTGATGTTTAAGAGATACCAAATTTTTTTCCTGAACTTATATATTAAAAAAATGTCTCAACTGTTACAAATTGATATATAAAAATTATTTTTTAACCAAAAAAAATCTTACCACAAAATAGTTATTAAAAAAATAGTTTCTAAAGAAATAATTTTTACACTAAACAAACTTATAACGGGAAAAAAAATTGTTCTTAAAAAATTGTTTTAACAATAAAAAGAGTTTATAACAAAAAAAATACATTTTTAGAAAATAGTTATAAAAACAGTTTTGAGAAAAAAAAATAATATTCTGCCCGAATTTTTGACAGAATTTTGGGTGACAAATTAACGTGTCGGTTTGTTATTGGTTGGTTTATGGGGTTCGCGCCAGTGAGACCTCAAAACTATCCAATAACAAGTCAACATGTCAGTTTGTCACCCAAAATTCTGTCTAAATTCGTGCTCCCTAAAAGTGCTAAAAAAAGGTAAAACAGTTTTTAGGACGAACTTACCTCTTTCTCATCCAGTCAAACTTCGTTCAGATTTAAGTGTTCAGATTCAGGAAGGCACAAGCCTTTGAATGGTTGAGAGGAAATTTTTACCGTTAGTATCTGATTGTTTTAAAAAATCAAACACATTTTAGAGTCACTGAACTCTGAATGCTTGGGATTCAAATTTCAAAGGTGAAATCATACGGGTCTAAATTCAAAATACTAATTATTATATATGATTAAAAATTATATCACACGCGATCTCCACTATAATAATATAATTATATGTATGTATACTATTGTGTAATATAACAATAGAGTAGTAAAATGGGTGGAATTGAAGATAACCTCAAGAGTCATAACCATTTACTCGTGCATCCCATTGGGTAGTGTGTTTTATGCGGCCCTCACTGAATTCATGAGCGGTAAATTATTTAGGCTCGTTGTGGGTGGAGCAATGTGCATGACGGATAGGATGCAACACGAAGGACACTATGAATTTGGGCTCAGGATAGCGAGAGTCTAACATGTGTGCACCACCTCCTTTCATGACGTGAATGCATTAGGACCTTCTAAAATAAAATAAAAATCAATACATTAAAAATACTACTACAAAAAACAGTCCTTACCACAATCTTTTTTATTTGGTTCTCATCAAATGTAGTTGTGCGGTCCAAAGCATCACAATAAGTCTCTCTCTCTCTCTCTCTCTCTCTCTCACTCTCACACACACACACACACACACACACCCACGCACCCATGGGTGGAGCTACATGCAATCGAGAGGGGGCGGACGCATGCACTGGATTTTTGGGATATATATATATATATATATATATATATATATATATATACATGTGTGTAATAACTTAAATGTTAAAGCTAAAATTGGTAATTTTTGAAACTTAAATCAATATATATACAACAGTAGTCGGCCCTAGTTTTTCAACCCAACCAAAGTTTTGTCTTCTCTCTACATTCAAGAACAAAACAAAAGGTAAGTCCCCTTTCCCTCCTCCATTTACATATTTGTTAGTCTACAGCACATTAACGGGTTCAAGATAAAAAATTTCCGAATGTGAACGGCCCTAGTTTACTGAAATTGTTTCTGAAAATTATTACGGATCCTAGTTCAAGATAAAAATTATTATTGAAAATTTTCTCCTCCATTACATTGATTTTAAAACTGAAATTATTACTGAAATTTACAAAGTGATTAATCATACAAAGTGATTAAAATTTTACTGAATAAATTTATTAAAAAAATTCAATAATAAATTTCAACATCAATGGGTTAATCTTTTTCCAACAAATTTTATGTTAGATTAATTCTGATTTTTATGTTAGATTAATCCTTTTCCGTTAATTATATTAATTTTAAATAACTTATTTAAGTTAGATTAATTCTGTTTGATTAATATATCGAAAGAGACGTGTTGAATGATATTAACACTGAACATATCATTCAATTTTTTCAGAAAATGAAGTCTAGGAAAGTTGCATTGTAATAACTATCCTATTTCATTTTGATAATGGTTTTAAGTGTTGAAATTGAATATTAATGCATGTTTTTTTTTTGTTGAAATTTTCTTTAGTAATAGATTTATGCCCAAAATAGTACAAATAACCCAAAAAAAATCGCCTCGGGCGCTCCCGCCCCCGAACCCCCGGGGTACGTCAGACAGTTTCGCACCCACTAACTCCAAATCCTGGCTCCGCCACTGCACGCACCCACCCACATATATTTGTATATAATATATTTATACTTTGAAAGTTCACTAGTTTCTTGTTTATTACATAGAGGTAGGTGTGCTTAATTGAAATATTTAATTTGAAAAACAAAAATTTGAGTATTTTTTAGAAATATTTATATCAAAATTTAAAATGCTTAAAGTATAACTTTATAATACATATTTTGGACATGCGTTCTACATTAAAAATTAAACAAACCCTAGGAGTTGGAGAATCGTAAAAAATAATTAAAGTTTTTTCTATATTTTTTGGGCCCAAATTATAATATTTATTATTTGCGGTTAATTCTGTCAATTGACAAAGTCAAACTCTCAGATTGCATATAAAATGTAAAAAATAGCATCGCTAGTGTAAACTACCATTTGTCCTTATCTCTTAGTAATGGTTAATTTTAATTAATATATTTAGTAAACCAAAATGCTTAATTGAAATATATATTTTAATTAATTAATTTACTAAGTTATAACATAAGCTTTATTTTAGTCTTGATTTATATATTTCTAATTAATATAAATGTTTAATTAGTTTAAAACTGTAATTTCAACACTTCAAGAGAATTTTAAGAGTGATTAAACTCAATTAATCAATTTTATCTAAAATTTATACATTTTAGCTAATAATTTTAATATTTTAATAGACATGTCTTAATCCAACTTGTGGTGACAGCTAAGTTCAACACAAATTAATAAGAAAAGACAATCACCAAAGCAAATAAAGAATGTAAGAATGTCAATCACACAACACAGTATGAACGTGGTTCAGCAAGAATGCCTACGTTCACGGTGGTGCTCTCAGTATTATTTCTTTGTACTCCGGGGAGTGTTTTACAGGAAATACCATACGTCTCTTTTGCCCCAGGCTTAGGGTTTGTTATATACGTGCTTGTTTTCGGGAAGTGGGCGTGTTGGACTCCCCCACGTTAGTCCATCACTCCTTAGAATATCTCCTTACGAGATTTTAGGAAGAGACTAAGTCATAACTAATTTCGGTAGGGATACGTGGCTCCCAGACTTTGGACCTTTGTCGGGCTACTTGTCTGGGCTCGTGGTGGCAAAAATGGTACCCACAATTGCCCCTAAAGTTGTTGGTCCACAATTCGGGCTCAATAAATTTAAATGATTTGTCATAATGGCTTCCTTGCAAATTGTGCAGCTTTTCACAGGATTGAAAATTGATTTAGGTGGCAGCTTGCTTCGTGCCCTGTGCGCGATGATTGGAAACATTTAAAAGTCGTTTGGAACAGCAGTTTGTAGTTGTCGTTTCAAACTTCTTCAAATTTTTTCATCTTCTCTAAGGTCCTACCGTTGCGCCCTCGTTCCCAGGTCATCATCTTTCAAACTCAATCTTCTCCATCGTTTTCACTTGTGACTTCACGTCGTCCCAAGCCAAGTTTTTATTTCGTAAGTTCTTCTTGTTCTCTTTCTGTGCTTTTTTTTCTATTGCAATCTCCTCGCATTTGTAGTTAGAGTTTTGCAGATGGTGAAAATAGGCAATAGGTCGGTAACTGAATTTAGGAAATATTACAGCATCCCAGATTGGGTAGACATTGAGTGTGTCCCTATCCCTAAAAATGTTAGAGAAATAGAGGGTGCTCACTGGATTCACGTCCTTTTACTGTCCCAAGGGGGGCTCACTTTCCCCCTAAGTAATTTATTTTTGCACTTCTTTGGTTACTTCAACATTGTTCCTGCACAGTGTTCGCCAAATGTTTGGAAGATAGTTAATGGTGTCCATAGAATAAATCAACTCTATGGCACCAATCTAGGGCTTGCTGAGATATGCTTCTTCTACTCTTTTTCGCGAACAAGTTCTGGTCTTCTTTACCTCAAGGCCAGGAGTCCTGATAGGGTATTGGTAGTAAATCTACCTGATTCCCACAAGGATTACTGAAAAGAGGGTTTTCTTGTTAGAAATTAACAATTTCTTCCCCATACCGAGGTCGAGGTTTGACGGTTCACGATCCCTTTTTATGGGGAGGAGTACATAGGTAAGCTTAATTTTTGTTCGGCTCTTCGATCTTCTTGTTAATGTATGATTCCTATGATATTCTTCTCTCTTCTTTTCAGCGAGGACAAAGAATTTGGAACCTGCTCTTAGTGAGGTTCGAGCTGCCGAGCTGATTAAAGCTTAGAACACCAGAGAACCTTTGACTGATGGTGAACATCCTCAATCAGCTGCTGGGGTAGATGTCGATTCACCCTTATTCGACGAGCATGATCCAGGCCCGAAGCCTGTTGTGGATGAGGCTCCTGCCCCGGCTATTGATAATGGTATTTCCTGTAAAACACTAATAAGAAAAGACAATCACCAAAGAAAATAAAGAATGTAAAGAATGCCAATCACACAACACGATATGCACGTGGTTCATCAAGAATGCCTACATCCACGGTGGTGCTCTCAGTATTATTTCTTTATACTCCGGGGAGTGTTTTATAGGAAATACCATACGTCTCTTTTGCCCCAGGCTTAGGGTTTGTTATATACATGCTTGTTCTCGGGGAGTGGGGGTGTTGGACTCCCCCACGTTAGTCCATCACTTCCTAGAATATCTCCTTACGAGATATTAGGAAGAGACTAAGTCATAACTAATTTCGGTAGGGATGCGGGGCTCCCAGACTTTGGGCCTTTGCCGGGCTACTTGTCTGGGCCCGTGGTGGCAAAAATGGTACCCACACAACTAAAATGAAGAACAAAGATTAAAAAATCACTATGGAACCTAAAGTTTGATTAACTAGTTGAGCACCTATTCAAAAAATTTAACATAAATTGGGAAATATTCAAGATTCTTATCATATGTAACTAAATATTGGAATATGTAGAAATGTTTTTGGACTTGATTAGCTCAAAAGTGAAATGGATGTTGTGGAAAAAAGGAAACCAATCAATCAATTCAATAACAAAAGGGTTATTTGGATATAGACACTAATTAGTTGGTGTTTGGATTGGTTTATGTTAGTGTTAAATTTATTATTATATGATATATTTAGTTGATGTTTGGATTGGTTTACATTAGTGTTAAATTTATAAATAAATGATATACATAATTTTTATAGCGAAAAAATTAGTCTTTTATTATAAAGTGGGCCAGTAGTAGCCTTGAGTGGCCACTCGCTTCAGCAACGATCTGCCCGTTAAATGGTCTCCACACGATCCCTCATGTACTTCTTTTAAGAAGTAATTAACTCTACATGATGGATACACCAGAGCAATGACACAATAAATCCTCTTCTGAATAGGATTTTAATACGTGCCTTATCGCTTTGTAGCGGAGTCTCCGCGATTCCTTTAGATCTGCCAGGACTACGCCAATTTTCAAATATGATCGGATGGGATCCATCCAGGATGATCCAATATCTAAATCCATCACTAAAGCACATTCTTCATCCGTACTGCAGTACATCAATATCTCTACATGTACTATTCTTCTCAGCGCTATTCTAGTGGCTGACGCCAGATGAGAAAGGGCATCTACCCGTATGTTATTAACCCTTAGAATTTTGATCATTCGCACAACCAAGAATTTTGACAACAATGCTTTCACTTTGACCAAGTATTTCATCATTGATTCTTCTCTCGCCCCATACACTCTGAGGACTTGGTTCACTATGAGCTAAGAGTCGTTGTGCGCTGATAGCTGTTCGGCACCCAATGATAATGCTAGTCCTAAGCCTGCTATAAGGATCTCGTACTCAACCTCATTGTTGGAGGCCTCAAAGTGAAACCTGCATCTAACTCCACATCAACCTCATCAAGGATTCTAATTATTAAACTTATTCCATTATCATTGTCATATGATGAGCCATCCATAACAACTGCTACACTCGAGTCTCTTCTTCAAAGTTGCCTTCAACTAAACATCCATTCTTGAATAATTGATTTATTTTCTTCGGATCTCTAGCTCTTTCTTCCTATTGAGCCGATGATTATGGTTTGTCAATAATTTAGTCAGTTAAATTTATTGAGCTCTCTCCCTGAGAAGTCTGTTCGGTTGTCTTTGTCATTGAGCTCTCTTTCGAAGAACTTTGCTCGAATTTCTTTGCAACTGAGATCTCTTCTGTATAAGTATGCTCTGCTACTCCTACTACTGATCTCTCTTCTGTGGAAGTCTGGTCGATAGTTTTCTCTTCGTATGTAAACTAGGATTAAAATGGACAATTATTTGATCTTTAATTACAGTTTTGGGTTCATACTATATATCGCACTTTCCTAGTTCTACTGCCTAAGACATCAGTCTGCTTGATTTCTCAAGTTTATGAATAGCTTGTCGTAGAGGAAGGTCTATATAAATAATAATAGTATGTGCTTGAAAGTATGGTTTCATTATGAAGGAAGCTTTAATCAATGTCAAGGCTAACTTCTTCAGTCTAGGGTTCCAAATTTCTTCTCCACGATATGCCTTGCTAGTGTAATAGAAATGCCTATACACTCCCACTCTTGTCAGATCAACGCTGAACTCATGGCCAACTCTGATGCCCCCAAGTACAAATAGAGTTGTTTTTTACTAGGATTGGCCTTGATAGAAATGATGCAGACCCCAAGTACTTATTCAATTCCAAAATCACTGCCTTATACTTGTCGTTCTACTCGAAGGTCTTTTGTAGCTCCATAAAGAATATAAGACATCTATTAGTGGTTCTTGACACAAACATGTTCAACAATGCCACAAGTACTGTAAACCTTTGAATGTCCTTTTTACTTGCGGGAGGCTGCATATCATTCAGTGCTTGTATCTTATTCGGGTTAGCCTCTATGCCCATTTAGTTCACTATGAAACCCTGTAACTTTTCCTCCTTGTCCTCGAAGACACATTTCATGGGGTTGAGATTCATTTAGTGCTTCTTATGTTGATCAAAAGTTCGTCTAAGATCATTGTGTAAGAACAATTTTTCAAGGATCGTTCATAGCATAGTTTTAGACTAGTTTGGCATATCCCGTTACAAATCTTCACACACCGTCAAGGCGAACCTTAAAGACTTCCCTACATCCCGTAAAGGTATAAAATAATTTAGAGTTTAAATTAATTTACAGAATTAATTTTTGGGATGTTTATTTTTTTTAAAAAAGGGCTTTTTATTTTGAAAATAAAAAATATTTTATTTTTTAACTCTCGTTCAAACGAGATTACATGTCGTTTGAAAGTTGTTCAATGTGTTTTTCAAACGAGTGATTACAATTTTAGATTTTTGGATGTTATTAGAAACGAGACATGTCTCATTCCAACGAGATGAAGATCTCGTTAGAACGACACAGTGATATCATTCGAAAGCCACTGCCGCCTCAAAATTTGTGAACGTCCTATAAATACTTATTTCATGTTTAAAAATTTTGCCAGATACGTTTCTACATAACTTTTACGAAAGTTCTTCACTTTTCCTGTTGCAAAAATACTTTTTAATTCACAACAAACATCCTTAAATATTTAGTTCTGTGAATTCATTTAAACCCTAGAAAGTTTTGTATACTTTCATACACCTTTATGGAGAAGGCATCTACAAGGATGACTTATGATACCTGAGGGGGCTCACTACTGAAGACGAAGGCTGAGACTGATGAAGGACTGCAGTCATATAATTCATGTCAGGATCATAGTTCTTCACTAGAGATTTATAAAAATTAGCGCATTATACTTATGGCGATTATCAAGTAGTCTATAAGTCAACTGTCTTGTAGAATTTCTAAAGTGAATATAAGGTTTTCCCTGATTGAGTTTTTCTTGAAATTCTGTTTTCATTACATGTTTGGTTTGGTTTATGTTTTAAATCACATAGTTGCATGTTCTAGGGTGAAAGGAAATAAAAAATTTGTGGGATTAAAATCTAAATAAATAAGTCTACTCCATTAGAGAATAGCGCACTCTCAAATTGGTATCAGAGCACTCATTATTTTGTCTGAATAATTGGTATCAGAGCGCACTAAATTATTGTGTTATATACTTGTTTAGTGTTTTTTGGGTGATTTTGTTTTTCTCTTAATGGACTCCAATAGTTTTGATGACATAAATCGTTTGAATTTGAAGTTTGCTAAAAGAATTGAAATTCTTAAAAAAGAAAATTTCCATTTTAAAGCTGCTATGGATCTTTTGCAAACTGTTCAAAATCAAAAAAGATTTATTTCGTGAGAAAATTGTGGACATGGACTATGATTTCAAAAAGTTAGAATTGTCCAAGAAAAAAAGTAATGATAGAGTCCGATTTTTAGAGAATGAATTAGAGGACTTTAACAATTCAAGGGTTAATGTTTGTGTCGTTGAGGATAGTGTTTTTAATTAATTATTTTGAGGCACGTGAGAAGACTCTTAGGGATAAGTTTTCTTTCATTAAGGGAGAGAGAGATAACCTTCTAGGAATAATTGAAAGTATGAAGAAGGAGTTACTAAAATAAGAAGAGTCAAATTCTTTATTTGAGTCTAAAATTTTGAAGTCAAAAGATGATTTAAAAGACTTGATTAGTGGTGGTAGTAATGGATCTGAATCACATGTTTCTAATGATTAGAGTGTTAAGGCCTAGACCATTGTTTATTTTAGAGGATCAACCGCATCCAAGGACATTAGAAAAGGTCAACCCATAGGTAACATTCCTCACATTTACATATGTTCACATTGTGGTAGGAAATGTCACCTTATGCATTTTTTTTTAATCTTGGAAGAGGTCTTAGGAAGTTGAAATCTAGTGTTACCTTGGTTTTCAAATCTCGACGCTTTAAGTATACCCCTATTTGGGTTAATAAATCTGTTTTGGAGGTGCTAGATGGTAGACTTGTTGATTCTCCCATGCTTGTACATGATTATTCTCTTGCCATATCTTATAGATTGCTCGTATGAATTTGTTTGTCATACTTTAGTTGTGCTTCATGATATATAAATTTTAATGTTATGACATGTGTATCTTTTGTATTATATTTTTCTTTTATTGAGTCATATTTGAAAAATACAAAAAGATTTTATTTTGATAATTTTTTTGAAAAATACAAAAAGATTTTTGGTTTTTGTGTCTTTGAGTTTTACACATTTAGTATGGAATATTATTGTGTTTGAATCCAATTCACTACGCAATTTTCATGTGGATAGGACATTTGATTATGACTTTAGATACTTACATTGATCTTAACCATATTTATGGAGTTGTTTCGAACTTGATTTGCTTTATGGATTCGACTTTGTATATGCTTCTGCATACACATGCATGAACTTGTTGGATTTTGATTTCACTATGTATATTTGTGATTGGTGAGATGTTCTTCCATCAATTTTGTCATCTACATGTTTGTGAGACTAAGGGGGATTTGTGCATGTAAGAACCGTTTTTCGTAAGAGATTTTATTTATTATTGAAAAAATATGAGTGAACATGGGAAAGGGTTGCGAAAGACAGGTTGACTTTGCGTGAAAGTCACCATTTAAAAGAGACCAAGAAAAAATAAAGGCAATAAAAGAGCAAAATATGTCAAAAGGGACCAACATAGTTTAGTTTGTTTAATCTTGCAAAATAAATCACTTCAAAAGAATAGAAAGAAAAGATAGAAAAATATGAGTTTGTTTATCTTTGAGGGAGTTTAGTTGAAGATCAACTGGTTTGCACAATGAATCCTAGTTATGATTATTTTGTCATGACGGTATTGATTTGTAAAATCATCAACAATCTAGGATTGTGTGCATTATGCTTGTTTTGTTCATTAAGTTCAACTTTAATTATCATTTGAGGCTAAATCTTAGTTTGGTAAAATTTTACAATCAATTAGAAGTTCTTAAATGTATTTGAGTGTTTGGGTTATAATTCATTTGTATCTAGTTCACACCCATTAATTTCATCCCATATATTTGGACACATCGATACTATGATTAAGTGTAACGCTTATATATTTTGTGGTCGCTTATGCCTATATATGTGTGCCGGATTTTTCTTTGATATATTTTGCATATAATATATATGCTATTGTATGTTGTACTCGTGAAATTTGTTTTCGTTTTTGAAAGAATTGAATTTTTTTTTAAAATAGTTGCTTGTGTTTGCCTTTGAGATGATCATTACACATGCGTGATTTATGTCTTTTTATGATGACATCTTATCTTTTACGCGATGCTTCATATTTCATGCTTATGTTTCTACTTCTTTGTCTATTTTGGATAAAAACAAAGGGAGGGGGAGAAAATTAAAAAGTGAGAGTTTGATTTATGGGAGAGAATTGATCTATGAGTTTTACTTTATTTCAAACTCGATGCGTCATGAGGGCATATGTTTTTGTCTTATATGTGTAGGTGCTTAAAGTGGAACTCAAGACACACGTATGAAGAGAAATTTTGCCAAAAGGAAGAAAAAGAAGTTTGAAGACAAAGAGACTTATGCCATTCCGTTCTAGGGTTAGTAAGGGTTTTAGGATTTTTGTCATAGGACATTTTTTTATTTTAATTTGGGGTCCGATTATGTTTATTTGTTTTATACTGCAATATCCAAAGGGGGAGATTTGTAAGAACAATTTTTCTAGGATTGTTCATAGCATAGTTTTAAACTAGTTTGGATTATCCTGTTACAAATCATCATGCACCATCAAGGCGAACTGAAATCAAGCATCTTCAATTTTGAAGGCTTCCTGACATTTTGTAAAGGAATAAAAATATTTAGAGTTTAAATTAATTTATAGAATTAATTTTTGGGGTGTTTATTTTTTTCCAAAAACAAACAAGGCTTTTTATTTCGAAAAGAATTTTTTTTTTTTAACTCTCGTTCAAACGAGATTAACATTTCAAATAAGATTACATGTCGTTTGGAGGTCGTTTAATGTCTTTTTCAAATGAGGATATACTGTTTTGGATTTTTGGATGTCGTTAGAAGGAAGACATATCTCATTCGAACGAGATGAAGAACTCGTTAGAATGACATAGTTATATCGTTCAAATGATGCCGCCGCTTTGAAATTTGTGAACGTTCTATACATACCTGTTTCATGTTCAGATTGTTTAAAAAAATTTCCAGATTCTTTTCTGTATAGTTTTTGCGAAAGTTCTTCACTTTTTGTGTTGCAAAAACACTTTTTAATTCACAACAAACATCCTTAAATATTTAATTTTGTGAATTCGTTTAAACCCTACAAAATTTTATATACTTTCATACACCTTTTTGGAGAAGACATATCCGTAGATAACTTGTGATACCTGAGGAGACTCACTACTGAAAACGAAGGCTGAGGATGATGGAGGACTGCAATTTTGTGATTCTTGCGAGGATCATAGTTTTTCACTAGAGATTTGTGAAGATTAACGCATTATACTTATGGCAGTTATCAAGTAGTCTATAAGTCGATTGTCTTGTAGATTTCTAAAGTGAATAATAGGTTTTTCCCTAAGATTGTTTTTCCTGAAATTCTGTTTTCATTACATGCTTGGTTTGGTTTATGTTTTGAATCACATAGTTTAATGTTCTAGGGCTAAAGGAATTAAAATTTGTTCATGGGATTGACATCTAATTAAATAAGCTTACTCAATTGGAGAATAGTGCACTCTCAAATTTGTATTAGAGCACTTATTATTTCATCCCAACACATTGCTATAGTTGGCTAATTTCTTGATCTTGGTCTGCATATTATTAACGTAGACTTCTATGGTTTTATCGTTTTGATCCTTAAAAACCCTATTCGCCAACCTCTGATACGTTACTCCAGTGTTTTTGAGCCCAACGGCATAACGTTGTAGTAGTAAATACCTAGGCTATTCATAAATGAGGTTTTATCTCTATCTTCTATCTTCATCTTTATCTAATTGTACCCTGAATGGGCATCCATAAAGTTGAGCAGTTCATGCCTAATAGCAGCATAAACCAACTTGTCAATCTTGGCAAAATGATATGGATCCTTAGGACACGACTTATTAAGGTATGTTAACTCAACACACATATGCCAGTTGTCATTCTTCTACCTGTTCATAACAACATTTGAGAACCATTTCGACTACTTGATGTCTTTAATAAAATCCTCATTCTGCAATATATCAACCTCCTCCTGTATTACCGTGTTCTTCTCCTGACTAAACATACGTTGTTTCTATTTTACAGTCTTGGTGCCCTTCATTATTTTGAGCTCATGTAAAAATAACTCTATATCTATCCCAGGCATGTCTTTATGGCTCCAGGTGAACACATTCTTTATCTTCCTCAAGAATTCTGTTAATTCTTTCGTAAGAGCTGGGTCTAGTAACGAGATGATATGGGTTGTGCTTTCTAAGTGCTCATCATTAAACATCGTGGGATCCATCGCCTCAACTATCTAGCTTTTAAATAACTTATCATCATTCTGAGGATCTAATGTCTCGATCTGATAAGTAGTGGTAAATTTCTTCCACTCATCCTTCTCTGTCGATGTGTAGTATCACTCACGGGCCTCTACTTGATTTTTTCACCACACCAACCCCATAGCTTGTAGGGAATTTTAGATACTGTTGGAAAGTAGACGAAACAACTATAAACTTTATTAATCTGACCCTTCTAAATATGTTATTATATGCCTAGTGTACGTTCTCATATAAGACAAGAAAATGAATTATCTTTGTTCGGCAGCTTACCCAGGTGCTGACCATAACCTCCGACTCATTTGTTCCTAAGGGGAACGCCTTATCTCTTGAAAAATTGAAAGAGGTATGTGGTATGCCTTTAAATTGCTATCTCTTAACCTCATTCTTAAAGTGGTTTAAAAATAGGACATCCATCGAACTGTTTTTGCCAAACTGGATCCTTGACACCTTGCTCTCATGCACCATCATTGTGACGACCAAATGGTCATCGCACAAGTAAAGAACAATTGACAAGTTATATTTAGAAAAATAAATAATAAGATAATTTTCTTTACCTTTTTAGGGCGTGTTTTCATAACATTAGTCAAGTTGATTTGTCAAATTTGAGCGCAAGCCTTTGCCTCATTGAGGTAGGCTTTTCTTTCTGGTTGTTCATCTCCGTCGCTAGTTCCATCTCATGCTATGAAGTTACACCTAAAAGATATCATCTTAACTTCATGTATAGGATTATTAGTCTTCTTGGGCAAGTTTAGATTATCCTTCGAATTGTCATTCCCACCCCTGTTCTTCTAATATGCCTTCTTACAAGGGGACTCTGATCGTCTTCTCAGTTTCTGCCAGTCTCACCTATTTGATCATCCACCTTTATTAACGTACTTCATCATTTTCCCTCATTTGATGATATTCTCAATCTCGTTCTTTAAGGCGAAGCAATTATTGATGTTATGACCATGATCCTTATGAAACTCATAATAATTTTTTTTATCCTTCATGTTAGGAGGAACTATCAATTTTCTCGGCCACTTTTTGTCATTACTCCCTCTAATCTCATTAAGGATGTGGTGAACTCCTACAGTCAGTGGGGTATATTCATAAAATTTTATTGGCCTGTCAGCCTTCTTGTCCTTTGACTCTTTCCTTTTCTCCGAACTCCTAATGGTATTGTCTATAAAATGACTCAACTCCTTTGTTGACATAGTATTTTTGGCATTCATAATCTTACCATCTTTGGCCAAATGCTCAGACATTATTCTCGGTGGCTTCTTAGCGAACACCAAATATAACTTTTTGGGCAATAAACTTCTCATGAGTAATGTGACTGCGATCTTCTCATCATAATCAATTTCCTCCAACATCTCGGTGTTAAAGCGGGTGATGAACTCTCTGGTCATTTAATCTGTTATCTGACGAACGCTTAACAGGTGAGCCACACTCTTACCTAGCTTTATTACTAAGTAAAAGTTACCGATGAAGAGATCGACTAACTGTTGAAAGTTTAAGATCTACCTTCTCAATAGGCTATTATAATAATTTAAGCCGACCCAGTGATTGTACTGGAGAATTCTCTACAGCGTATCTCATTAAGAATGAAATATATATCATCAGTGGCTTGGTATTTCTCCATATGCCGCATGGGGTCAAATTTTCCATCATATTTTTGAGTGATGATAGGTGGTTTGAACTTCGGGGGCGTCGGTTAACCCACGATCGAGGAGGTAAATGGTGAACCCCGGACGAAACCTCTCTATAATGGGTTATTAGCCTTTATGATTTCGCCTAAATAATCTTATCAATGCTGAATACACCCCTTCCAGGTTTGTTCTTCCTTCCCAACTTTCACTATGATCGGTTTTCAGCTGAGCTCTCTTCCTGAGAAGTCTTCTCGTCTACGGTCGACCCTCACACACTTATTTTAGATAGCCGATCACTCTTTCCTCATCTATGTGAGACCTCAATTATTAAAATAAGAGGTGACCAACCCGATACTCTAATAAATACAGGAATCATAGATGGTCCATTCTTAGCATCACTATCGCATAAATAATAGTAAGAGATAGCCACCAAATATTTTAGAAAATGGATATCAATTAATTTGCAAGTTTAATAAAAACCATTTCGGGAATTCAATTTGAAAAGAAGGTGGATATAAACATAGAGACATGTAATGATTTAATAGCCATTCTACAAAATAATAATCGAATAAGATATCGGTTAACAGACTAATACAAACAGGTTACACCAAGTATTACTGTTAAATACGACAGTATATACAAATACAAAACTTGGGCAACACGCTCGAATGTACAGACTGATCATAACTAGATTCTACAAAATATGGATGCGTCTATTACAAAAATCCTACAATATCCGCAAAAATGTTGTAGCTCCTTGACACTGAGACCTTGTCGCAGAGTACCTAAGCATAAATAAGAACCACACAAGACAGAGAAATATAAACGGGTTAGGGTCCGGTTTAATATGATATACATGTGAATAAAATGCATAACAGTTATGAATGCTAACATCAAGCAGGTTAAGTCACTCTTTAATATTAGAATCATCTTTACTTCTCATCTAAATGCACATCCTAGCGCCATACTAGATCATTAGAGATTGAACTACCAGTCTAATTAAAGGAAATAACTTAATTCTATTTAACATGCTTAACTTACAAATTCGTAAAATATAACTCCATAAGTCCATTTATCATTGGGTAAACTTATACCACACAGTTGATTTGTAAATGCATTACTCATTTGTGAAATACCACATTTGTGAAAATAGTTACAATCAAAATATAATAATTTTAAGACCATCCTCCCGGGAGTCACCCCACTGGATGCACCCCTAAATAGCTATCATCTTCCAGGGCCTATAACCAAGACCACCCGGGCACCCTAAATCGCGTCGCGTGGGAATCGGCCATATACCTTCGACAGTGAGTCATAACCATACCCAAAATTACCTCACTTCGAATAAAATAACAACACAATGTAACCACCGGTCCTATGGCCGAGGACTATATTCACCTTGCATTCACTAGCCAGGGAATTTCACCTCATTCACGTCAGTTCACTTATGATAGCATTTTGAGAGGTATGTATATGAAAGTCATGATTTACAAGATATGCCAATATAAAATACAATTGTTGTATCCAGAGTCACATGTGTATAACGACATAAACTACAAAGTTTACTTACCCCTATCCTAGCCTCCGAGATTTCACGATAATACTATAAGCTACTAATTGTAATTTTCCTCATACTAGTCTCTAAAAGTCCAAAACAATACCGCCCAACTCTCACCTAGTCCTAGACTAGCTTACTCGATGAAAAGGACACTTACTTCTATTAATTAATTAATTAATTAACCCCCAACATAAGCCCAAACACTCCTTTTCTAACCTAGGGTATTATTTCCCCTAATACCAGACCCTAATACTCTATTTTACTTCATACAATAAGGTTCCTAAACCTCAAACCTTAAAATAAAAGAGTAGAAGAAAATCTAAATTTATGGGTTAAAAATAGGGTATCGGTCGATCGGCCCCTGACCCCCGATCGACTGCATTCTTGAACTTTGCCTTGAGAGAAAGGCAGTAGGCTCTTCCCTTCAAGCCCGGTCGACCCGCATCTGGAATGCGGTCAACCGCGTCTCTAAAATTTACCTTGTGAGAAAATCAGTAGGATCTTCTCTTTAAGCCCAGTCGACCGGCATATGTACCGCAGTCGACTGGTAGCACCAGATCCAAAGGGCTAACCCCCATTTTCTCTTACAAAATCTAAATCTCTAAACCTATTTTCTTCCACTTCTCCCAACATCATCAATTAATAACATTACCAAATCATTCCTACCTAATAACCAACTAATAAACCAATCCTAATCATATCCAAATAAATGTTCAAGGGTTTAAATACCAAAAATTATGAAAACCCATAAATGGTTTAAATCTCAAGAACACAACCATATATACAATTTATTCACACTCAATCATACATATGCAAGTTAGAAACTTGCCTTAAGTTTTTAGTCTCAGATTCTCTTCTCGTAGTAACGATTTCAATCTGAAATCACCAATTCTCTCTCTTTTGTCCTCTTTCTCCCAAGCTCTCTCTCTCTAGGTTTAGAAACATAATTGGTAAATAAATACTCTTGCAAGACTAAATACCCAAACACATTAAGTCTAAGCATTTAAATGCTACTACACAATTAAAATGACTCGTAACTAGGCCCGATAATATAGGCTATTGAGGATGAATCCATCCATAATCCACCAAAAATAATGTGTTTTGAGCCCATTAATTGTGTTTGTTGGTCACAATGGTTTGAACGGTCCAATAAGACGGTTTGTTGGCGGGTCGTTAGCGGGTCAAAATGGTTTTGGAACCTCACAAAAATAAAACTCAAATTACCAAAGTGTTAAAAGATTTTTTTTTATTCAAGTATTTACTTGTATATTTTTTTCAAAATTATTATATCATATTTATTTGTATATGGTATAATAATTGTTTTTTAAAAAAAGAAAAAAAGAGGGTCAACCAGACCCGATACGGGTTTGACTTGACCCGACCCGGATTTAACCCGACCAAACCCGCTCAAATTATTCTGTCCGACCCGCTTTTGACCCGCCCAAATTTATCCATATCCATTTTTAACCCGTCCATAACCACCCATAACTGTCCATTTGCCACTGCTACTCGTAACATCATAATTAAGTTATAACTGGTCAAAAGTACCCCAAAACCCAAAATACAACCTAGTACTTATTTTGGCTGTTTCAGCCATTTTCGAACTAACCGTACCCTCTAAATTGGCATCCGGGATATCATAAGTTATTTAATGTTCCAACATCATATTAATTTATTAATAATGATCCACTTAGAATATAAGTCACAACCGTCGCTTAGAGCACAACGTCGCAACAAAACATAATATGATGCTATTTACATTCACTTAACAGTAAATATGCAAAACTCAGTAAATATTATCTCTTCAATCACTTAAAGTAATATTTACTTTAACTTCCTTTATTTTATATAATTAACCCCACAAGGCAAATTAATCTAAATATAATTACTCATAAATAAGGGGTATTACATACTCCCCCCCTTACAAGGGAATTTTGCCCTTAAAATTAGGCGTACCTTGTAAAAAGAGGTGTGGGTACTTCTCTCGAATGTTGTCCTCTCGTTCCCAAGTTGATTCTTCGGCATTGTGGTGTCCCCACTAAACTCGAACCAAGGGTACCACTTTCGATCTTAGAATACGCTCTTCGTGATCTAGAATAGCAACCGGTTGTTCCTCATATGAAATATTGGGTTGTAACTCGATATCATCCAAAGGAATGTTCAAATGAGCTCCCTCGCACCTTTTATACTTCTTCAAGGATGAAACATAAAACACATCATGAATCTGTTGTCAGCGTTCCGACAAAGCAAGTTGATATGCTACGGGGTTTACCTTTGCAATAACAGGAAAAGGGCCTACATAGCGCGGTGCAAGATTGCATTTCTTCTCGAATCGCATTATACCCTTTATTGGGGATACCCACACTAACACTTGGTCCCCCACTTCCAATTCTACAAGCCTTCGATTCGTGTCGGCATATCTATTTTGACGATTTTGTGCAATTCGTATGCGGTTTCGAATAAGCTCAATCTTAGAAGAGGTATCTTGGATTATTTCAGGTCCAAGGAGCTTATTATCTCCTACTTCCAACCAACAAGCAGGTGATCTACACGGTCGGCCATACAATGCCTCATACGGTGCCATACCTATCGTGAATTGGTACGAATTATTGTATGCAAATTCGACCAATGGAAGGTATTGCTCCCATCCTCCTTTAAAGTCAAGTACGCACATTCGAAGCATATCCTCCAACATTTGGTTGACTTTCTCTATTTACCCATTCGTTTGTGGGTGGTAGGAGGTACTTAACTTCAATTCGGTCCCCATCGCCTCTTGGAAACTTCGCTAAAATGGGACATAAAAATCATGTCTCGATCTGAGACTATATTGATAGGGACCCCATAGAGTTTCACAATCTCCGCAATAAAGAGATGGGCGTAACGTGCCGTATTATAATCCGTCTATACCGGTAAGAAGTGTGTAGATTTCGTTAAACGACCGATAATAACCCAAATAGAATCATAACCGCTTTATAACGTCGGAAATCCCATGATGAAGTCCATCGAGATACTTTCCCATTTCCACACTAGTATTTCTAATGGTTGCAACAACCCTATCGGTCGCTGGTGGTCCACCTTCACCAATTGACAAGTGGCACATTATGAAACAAATTCAGAGATGTCCCTTTTCATACCCACCCACTAATACTGACGACGCATGTCTTGGTACAATTTGTCCCTACCTGGGTGTATTGCAAATCTCGAACCATGGGATTCAGTCATGACAACACGTCTCAAGTCTCCCTCATCCGAGACTATAAGTCTTCTGTGGAAACGTAACCCACCCTCAAAACTAATAGAGTAGGACTCCGCTACCTCAGTTAATAATTTGCGTACCCGGTCTTGGAAATCCTTATCCCCTCCTTGTGCTTTTACGACTCGCATCACAATAGCAGGCGTAACGGTCAACACTGACATGCAAGCTCTGGCTATAGCATCATCCTAGCTAAGTTCTTTCCATTTAGCCTTCCACACCTTCGCTAGTTCCCCCATGGGTTTTTGACTCAGCGCATCCGCTACCACATTTGCCTTGCCTGGGTGATAGTGAATATCGAATTGATAGTCCTTCACGAACTCCAACCACCGACGTTGTCGCATATTTAGATCTTTTTATGAGAACAAATATTGCAACAATTTGTGGTCCGTAAAAAGACTAAACTTCTCACCTAGGACGTAATGTTTCCATATCTTCAAGGAAAACACTACCGCTACAAGCTCCAAATCATACATGGGATAATTATTATCATGGGTCTTTAGCTTGCGAGATAAGTAATAGTTCTATGCTCCTGTTGTAACACACCTCCCAATCCTTGTAGAGACGCGTCTGTGAAGACTAAATAGTCCACTCCCGGTCTTGGCAATGCGAGTACAGGAGCAGAAGTTAACTTGTCCTTCAACTCATTGAAATCTAACTGACAGGAATCATCCCAGACAAATCGTACCCCCCTATGGGTTAAGTTAGCCAAAAGGCCCGTAATCTTGGAAAAATCCTTAATGAAACGATGATAATGACCCGCCAAACCCAGAAAACTATGGATCTCAGTGGACATCGTGGGCTGATCCCATTCCCTCACCGCGGCAACTTTACTCGGGTGTACAGAAATACCCTCAGCCGTCACAATGTGCCCCAAAAATTGTACTTCCTGCAACCAGAAACCATATTTCTCGAACTTAGCATAAAGTTGATGATCCTGTAGTGTTTGCAAGACTAATCGTAGGTGTTCGACACGATTAACTTCAGTTTTAGAATAGACTAGAATTTCTTCAATGAACACTATGACAAACTGGTCCAGGTCTATAAATACGACAGGAGCGTTGGTTAGCCCAAAAGGCATGACCAAAAACTCATAAGACCCATACCTGGTCAAGAATGCAATTTCGACACGTCTTGCTCTCGAATTCGCAGTTGATGGTACCCAGTTCTCAAATCTATTTTAGAGAAGTACGATGTTCTCCTTAACTGATCAAACAAATTATCAATTTGAGGTAACGAGTATTTATTACGGATGGTCACTTTATTTAATTCACGATAATTAATACACAATTGAAGGGAACCATCTCTCTTCCTCACAAATAGTACCGGAGCGCCCCATGGCGACGTGCTATGCTGAATAAACCCTTGTTCCAACATTTTTTGAATTTTATCCCTTGACTCCCTCATTTATAAAGGAGATATACGGTATGGAGCTCTCGCAATCGGCCTGGTTCCCGATGCTAAATCAATTACAAACTCAATCTCACGACATGGAGGTAAGCCCGAAATCTCTCGAAAAACATCCTCAAATTCTCTAACAACAGGAATCGAATCTAGGGAAACAACTATTTCTCATAAAGTCTCCTCCTCAATGCAATACAAGTGCGTGCTCGAACCTCCTCTGGAAGAGGCATAGCCACTAATAACATTTCTTGCCTCGAAATGGAAAAATTATACTCCTCCCATAATAATTTACCATGTCTCGGTATTTTACTAACCAGTCCATACCCAAAATAACATCATACCCGACCATATATAGGACGAGTAAATCGACCTCAAAACGCAAATTACCAAGGTCTATTCCTACCCCTTTACAAACAAAGCATATAAGTGAACCATCACCCATCGAAGACTCTACACTAGTAAAAGTACTCTCAGCAGACTTAATCAACCCCATCGAATGAGCAAAATGCCTAGCACTAAATGAGTGCATTGCGCCCGTATCAAATAACACCTAACCCATATACTCATGAATGGGAAACTTACCCTCGATAGCTGGCGGTGCAGGCGACACTGGAGGAAATAAAGCATCCTGAATATTATACACACGCCCATACTGGAGTTGCACCTATTGTAGAGGGACAGCTTAAATAGGTGCTTAAGGCTATAGATGTGCTTGCTGATTCTGAGGACCTCTAGGCAACTGTCCCCCGATCAATTGTGGACACTACCTCTTCAAGCGATCCTGTTCACCACACTGAAAACAATGGCCTGCAAAAAAAAATTCGGATATCGGCCCCGATTGTTGTTTCGAAACTGCCTCGCACTTTGGCCCTGATGGCCTCGACCTCCGTTATTCGCTCTGCCTGCTTGGCCCTGCTGGCCTAACTCTTATTGCGACTGAGCACCCTAACCATGTCTAAAACCACCTCCACCAGAGTGGAAACCCCTAAAACGTTGCTTCTTAGCTGAGTCCCCTTGTGGTGGGTCCCGCTCTTTCTGTTTACTTATAGACTATTGCGGTGGGGGTAGTGCTCCACCGGCACCATTTCCTCCTTGTTTACTAGATTGAATCGAATCTCCAATCTTTTTACTCCCCTTCAAGTGAAGGTGGTTATCTTGGCAATGGAGAAAATTTACATTCATCACATCGCCAAATGTTTGTAAAGTTGGGATTCCCAAAAGGTGCTGCCTTATCCTCCAATTCAAGCCCCCAATAAATTTCAAAATCCTCCTTTCTTCTAGAATTACCTCATTCGACATAAAGTTTACCAAATGAGTAAATTCCTCTTCATATTCCTCCACTGATCGCTCCCTTTGAACAACATCCTGGACCTCATCTCCTTCTGGACCACTGGAGGAAAATACTTTTGGTCAAATAAAACCCAAAATTCTGAAATAGTCATAATATCCCTTTATTCCGGAGTTATCGCTAACTCCCACCAATGTAGAGATGCTCCTACCAGTTTAAAAGTGGCGAGAATCTATTTTCTCTCCCCGCTACATTCCATCATTCGAAGGTAGCATTGCATATCTTTCTTCCATTCATTTGCCACAATCACATCAGTGCCACCTTGAAATTCTGGAGGGTGAACTTTCAGGAAGGATTCTCTAACTCTTTCCTATGCAGAGGGTTCCGCATGGGCTTGAACCTCCGGTGCTACTGATTATTGGTCTTGGGGAAGTTGTTGTGCCATAGCGGTCATTGCAGTGTTGAATGCCTGGGCAACAATATTAGCCACCTCTGCCTCATTTATCGTTCCTTGCGGTGGTGGGGGCTCTACATTATCTGCGACTCGATTTACTTTCTCCGTGCGATATCTTCTAGGTGGCATCTGAGACGAAAATCAACTGAATCATAATACAATTAAAACCATTTATCCTTCCATAATATCGCAAGAATGCACAAACAAAACAGTCCTAACAATAGGTCTCTATATCAAAGAACGCTATGGTAGAATGTGATAAGTCCGCATAGATCCTAAGGACTCTAGAACCTGATGCTCTGATACCATCTGTGACACCTTTCTTATTAAAATAAGAGGTGTCTAGCCTGATACTCCAATAAATATAGGAATCATAGATGGTCCATTCTTAGCATCAATGTTGTATAAATAATAGTACGAGATAGCCACTAAATATTTTATAAAACAGATATCAATTAATTTGCAAGTTTAATAAAAACCATTTCGACAATCCAATTTGAAAAGAAGGTGGATATAAACATAGAGACATGTAACAGTTTAATAACCATTCTACAAAATAATAACCGAATAAGCCGTCGATTAATAGACTAATACAAATAGGTTATACCAAGTATTACAGTTAAATACAACAGTATATAAAAATACAAAATTTGGGCAACACGCCCGAATCTACAGACTGATCATAACTAGATTCTACAAAAGATGGATGCGTCTATTACAAAAATCCTACAACATCCATAAAAACGTTGTAGCTCCTTGACACTGAGAAGGAAAGATTAGCACGAGCGTCCTTGCGGCAGAGCACCTAAGCATAAATAAGAACCACACAAGACAGAGAAATATAAATGGGTCAGGGCCCAATTTAATATGATATACATGTGAATAAAATGCATAATAGTTATGAATGCTAACATCAAGCAGGTTAAGTCGCTCTTCAATATTAGAATCATCCTTACTTTTCATCTAAATGCACATCTCCTAGTGCCATACTAGATAATTAGAGATTGAACTACCAGTCTAATTAAGGGAAATAGCTTAATTTTATTTAACATGCTTAACTAACAAATTCATAAAATATAACTTCATGAGTCCATTTATCATTGGGGAAACTTATGCCATACAGTTGATTAGTAAATTCACTACTCATTTGTGAACTACCACATTTGTGAGAATAGTTACAATCAAAATATAACGATTCTAAGACCTTCCTTCTGGGAGTCACCCCATTGGATGCGCCCCTAAATAGCTATCATCTTCCAGGTCTTATAACCAAGACCACCTGGGCACCCTAAATCGTGTCGCGTGGGAAGCGGTCATATACCTTCGACAGTGAGTCATAACCATACTCGAAATTACCTCACTTAGAATAAAATAACAATACAATGTAACCACCGGTCCTATGGACGAGGACTATATTCACCTTACATTCACTAGCCAGGGGATTTCACCTCATTCGCGTGACTTCCATTATGATAGTATTTAGAGAGGCATGTCTATGCAAGTAATAATTTACAAGATATGCCAATATAAAATACAATTGTTGTATCCATAATCATATGTATCTAATGACATAAACTACAAAGTTTACTTACCCCTATACTAGCGTCCGAGAGTTCACGATAATACTATAAGCTACCAATTGTAATATTCCTCATACTAGTCTCTAAAAGTCCAAAACAATACCACCCAACTCTCCCCAAGTCCTAGACTAGCTTACTAGATGAAAAGGACACTTACTTCCATTAATTAATTAATTAATTAACCCCCAACATAAGCTCGCGCACTCCCTTTCTAACCTAGGGTATTAATTTCCCTAATACCAGACCCTAATACTCTATTTTACTTCATACAAGAAGGTTCCTAAGCCTCAAACCTTAAAATAAAAGAGTAGAAGAAAATCTAAATTTGTGGGTTAAAAATAGGGTATCGGTCGATCGACCCCTGACCCCCGATCGACCGCATTCTTGAACTTTGCCTTGGGAGAAAAGAAACAGGCTCTTCCCTTCAGGCTCAATCGATCGACATCTATATCGCGATCGACCGCGTCTCTAAAATTTACCTTGTGAGAAAATCATTAGGCTTTTATCTTTAATCCCGGTCGATCAGCATCTGTACCGCGGTCGACCGACCGCACCAGATCCAACGACCAACCCCCATTTTCTCTTACAAAACCTAAATCTCTAAACCTATTATCTTCCACTTCTCCCAACATCATCAATTAAAAACATTACCAAACCATTCCTACCTAATAACTAACTAATAAAACCAACCCTAATCATATATAAATAAATGTTGAAGGGTTTAAACACCATAAATTATCAAAACCCATAAATGGTTTAAATCTCAAGAACACAACCATATATACAATTTATTCACACTCAATCATACATATGCAAGTTAGAAACTTTCCTCAAGTTTGTAGTCTCAAATTCTCTTCTCGTAGCAACGATTTCAAGCTCAAATCACCAATTCTCTCTCTTTTTTCCTCTTTCTCCCAAGCTCTCTCTCTCTCTCTCTCTCTCTCTCTCTCTCTCTCTCTCTCTCTCTCTCTCTAGGTTTAGAAACATAATTGGGAAATAAATACTCTTGCAATATAAAATACCCAAATATATTAAGTCTAATCATTTAAACTCTACTACACAATTAAAATGACTCGTAACATCATAATTAAGTTATAACTGGTCAAAAGTACCCCGGAACCCAAAATACAACTTGGTACTTATTTTGACTGTTTCAACCATTTTCGGACTAACCGTACCCTCTAAATTGGCATCCGGGATATCATAAGTTATTTCATGTTCCAACGTCATATTAATTTATTAATAGTGATCCACTTGGAATATAAGTCACAACCGTTGCTTAAAGCACAACGACGCAACAAAACATAATATGATGCTATTTATCTTCACTTAATAGTAAATATGCAAAACTCAGTAAATATTATCTCTTAAATCACGTAAAGTAATATTTACTTCAACTTCCTTTATTTTATATAATTAACCCACAAGGAAAATTAATATAAAAATAATTACTCATAAATAAGGGGTATTACAATCTCAGACCTCCTTAGCTCTTCCATATGCTCTCTTGTATCTCTTAGCTCCCTACGTTAATGTGCCATCACTACCCTTAGACCTGGATGATCCAACGTATAGCTCATGCTTTGCCTTTCCAAAATACCTGGCCTATCCATAAAGTAAGTTTATTCATTATCATAACTTGCCATTCTGCTGGTGGATGTTTTCCTAGGCGGTAGGACCTGTCATCTCGTGACCCGGAATACTTGGATGTGCTACCTTCATCTCGCAAGCGTAAGTTCAACCTCTTGGGATTATTCAAGGCTCAATCGTATTGAACATGTCTCCTATATTAATAAGATATAGGAGGCATAAAATCACGCCTCCTATTTAGGATTCCCTAAAGGGAGCCCATTCCAACAGGTGTTGAAAGAGGAGCGCTACTGCTTTTTGGGTTATCAATGATATTTCATGGATTTTACGAAAATAGAGTATCACAAATACAAAACAAATAATAGTAAAACAGTGACAGAAATCGTAGGAACATGAATCCAAAGAAAGAAAAAGTAAATCCAAGTGAGGATTCAAGGAATTTAGAGAGAATTGAAAGGAATTTGTGGATTAATAGACTCTAACCCAATGAAACACAGATGGATCGAATTGTGATTCACTATTTTGTTAGGATTTGGTATCCTTAAGTTATATGAATCAACAATGGTGGAAAGCAATAAATAGCTTGTCGAGATTCCCACAAACGATGCCAATCTATTACCTTATATAACTAGTATACTTAAATGTGTCTTAGCAATAGTACATCAATTATAAACTATAACGGATAAAGAGATACAGACCATAGTAATCCTAATATAGAGCAAACATTAGAGATATATGAGTGAAAGAGATGAAAATCAGGATTTACTTGGTTCGGTCCAAAGTGGTGCTTACGTCCACAGGTGTAGTGTTGAATATATTGATTATAATGGACAAAAGTCATGGATGAAAATGGTTACAAACTCTCGTGATCACTCTAAAAGTGGACAACATAGCAGTAGGAAAAAAAGTATCTAGATCTATTTACAATGAGGGATAATGTGCTATATATAGGCTATTAGAAGAGAGAGAGAGTTTGGAGGGACACGTGTTATGCCTTTATAGGCCATGTATTTACACATTTTATATCAGAGTGGGGAGGATAATCATGAGTTTATTACGCGCACATGGAGGAGGAATATTTTCATATCTCCCCAATGCATGCGTGATGTGACTGCTGATGATGTCATTTTATTATATGATACATGTTTATTTTGACGGTGTTATGTAACAGTGTTAATTGTTGTGATCTAATCGAGATAAGTCGACCGCCTATGATGTTGGAAATGACCACAATTGCACTGGCTGATCAGACGGGTAGCTGAGTCGACCTCCTTTAAAGGATAAACGAGTCTAGCTGCTACCTTCTAATTAGTTTCAGGGTCACACCATATGCATGGTACAACATGTGCTACCACCTTCTTTCATGACATCAATTTATTAATACCTTCTCAAAATAAAATAAAATAAAAATCAATACATTAGAAATACTATGACAAAAAACAGTCCTTACCACAATCTTTAGTATTTATTTCTCGTCAAATATAGTTGGACGCTCAAAGATTGGGCAAAGCAAAGTATCAAAATAACTCTCTCTCTCTCTCTCTCTCTCTCTCTCTCTCTCTCTCTCTCTCTCTCTCTCTCACACACACACACACACACACACACACACACACACACACACATATATATAAATTTCACTAGTTTATGTGTGCTTAATTTAAATATTTAATTTGAAAACGAAAATTTTTGAGTATTTTTCACTCATATCTATATCAAAAATTTTAAATTCTTGAAGTGTAAATTTATAATACATATTTTGGACATGTGTCCTACATTAAAAATTAATCAAACCATAGGAGTTGGATAATCCTAAAAAGTAATTAAAGTTGCGTGTTTATTTTTTAGGCCCAGTTGTTATTGGTAATTATTGGATGGAGTTCACAATATTTATGATTTGCAATCAATTCTGTCAATTGACAAAGTCAAACCGTAAAACTTCATATAAAATGTACAAAATACTCTCAATAGTCTAAGCTAACATTTGTCCTTTCACTTATTAATGGTTAATTTTAATCAATATATTTAGTAAACCAAAATGCTTAATTTAAATAAAAAAATTAATTAATTATTTAACTAAGTTATAACATAAGCTTTATTTCAGTCTTGATTAATAAATTTCTAATTAGTATAAATGTTTAATTAGTTTAAAATTGTAATTTCAACACTTCAAGAATATTTTAAGAGTGATTAAACTTAATTAATCAATTTTATCTAAAATTTATATATTTTAGTTAATAATTTTAATATTTTAAGAGATAAGTCTTGATCCAACTAAAACGAAGAACAATAACCGTCATGAAGGTGAAAAGATAAAGGAAAAAAACTCACCATGGAACCTAAAGTTTGATTAATTAGTTGAGTACTTATTCAAAAAAATCTAACATGAATTGGTAAATATTCAAAATTCTTACCATATATAACTAAATATTGGAACAAATATAAATGTTTTTGGACTTGATTAGCTTAAAAGTGAGGTGCATGTTATGGAAAAATGAAAACCAATCGATCAATTAAATAAATAAAATGATTATTTGGATATATGCACTAATTAGTTGGTGTTTGGATTGGTTTATGTTAGTGTTAAATTTATAAATATATGATATATTTAGTTGGTGTTTGTTTTAGTTTATGTTAATGTTAAATTTATAAATAGATGATACATTTACTTTTTACAGTGAAAGTATTTGAGTTAAGGTTAGGGTTTTAGGGAAGAAGATGAAGTGGAGAAATAGATGTGGTACATTTTTGTCTTTACACACTATCAGGGGATTGTCTAATTATCCATTATAAAATGTAACTAACACTGTTAAAAGTCCATTAGACTATATGGTGTCTCTAATTTTAAAAAAAAGGGTTGTCTAATTATGGCACTATCTCAAGGGGAAAAGTAAAAAAAACACGTTTTATGATTTAAACTTTGAAAGTTCACTAGTTTCTTGTTATTTACTTGAAACGAAGTTCTTTTATATTTTTTTTTGTGTTGACCCATATTTAAATCAAAATTAAAATCCTTAATGTATGACTGAATGATACATATTTTGGACAAATATCCTACAAAAAAAACATGTAAGGGGATCGAATCTACAATATAAAATTTATCAATTAAGCGTAGGAGTACATGATTTAGCAAGTAGGACTTGCCTACATCCATCGGAGAAAAAGGGAATGATTCATTCACAAAGAAAGGAACGAGATTGGAATGCTAGGATTGCTAGAGGAGGGTGACAAGTTATCAACATGTGTTCTCCTCATAATTGTGTGTGTGTGTGTGTGTGGGGGGGGGGGGGTCTCTTTTAAATATATATATGAAATTCTACCTTGTTATAACTGCTAAGAGATCAAGTTTCATTGAAGTCGACCTATTTTCGGGTTTATACTCAAAGTTGTAGTTGACTTAATGTAAGACTATATTGATAAAATAATCGCTTATGATTATCCATAGTGTCTGGAGTGATCCAGACTTACTTAATGTTGTTTGAATCAGTGGACGATTAAGTCTAAAGGTAGTTTGGGAAGCCTATGCCACGTATTGTACTTTGTGGCTAGGTTTTATTCATTTTCCTTTAATTTACCCCAGAAATAGGTGAAGGGATACTTAGGCTTAATTGGTTTCATTCTGTTACTAATTTAGGTCACATGGATTTTAGGGTGGAGCTTTGTAGAGTTAATTCATGTCCTACTTTTCCTTAGTGGGAGCACAATAGCGGGTATCCATCAAACATAAAAGTACGGTTACATGTGTCGATGGCAGATGCATTTATCATAGCTCTAATCATCACAACTGAGATCATTGTTCGAGTTGTGAAGGACCAGATATAAACCCTTATTTCCAAGAGAAGGTCAGTGAGTTGTTGACTAAGAGGGAACTATTATTTTATATTTGGGATGATCGAGGTTTACAATTCCACAACAGGTTAGTTGTGCTAGGAGATGAGGAGTTGCAATTAACAGTTTTGGCAAAGGCACATGTTTATCTATTTGCAATACATTCTGATAGGGAGGATAAGATGTACTAGGATTTGAGATGTTAGTACTAGTGGGTAGGAATGAAGAAGGACATTAAATTATTTGTGGTCAAGTATGATACTTGCCAGATGGTGAAGGTAGATCACTAGAGACCATCATACAATCTACATTCTCTTGAGGTTCCAGTGTGAAAATGGGAGAAATATCCATGGACTTCATTAGAAGGTTGATTAAAAGTATATACTATGCTCAATTAAACATCTACACTAAATCTAGAGGGGAGGGGGAGGGGGTGAATAGGTGAAAATGCATTTTATGGTCAATTTTTTAATTTTCACAAAATTACTAGCAAATTTAAAATTCTCAACACATGATACAACTAATTCCTTTCCAATTTTCTTAATTAACTCAATCAATGACGAAATCAAGTTAATCTAAAGATAAAACTTAGATCTAACACACTTAATCAAATTTTAAGAAAATTCACTAGATTCTAAGTGACGTGTGTGTTTAAATGTGTGCCTAGGAATAGAAAACATACACATGATAAGGTTTATGAGGAAAAAACCCCCACTTAGGGGGAAAAACCCTAAATGCACTCCAATTTTTTTTATAATTGGAAAGATGTCTTACACAAGGCAGGAAGATACCTCTCATATAAGCACTCTCCAGTAAATCACCAATCGAGAATAGCCACGACAAATGGGTCATGACCCATGACCATGACCATGAATAGAGCCAAAAGAATGTTACAAAGGCTGTGACCAAGAAAAAGGGTGATATTAAATGGCTATTGTCATGGCCATAGATTGTGACCACAAATGTCACGACCTTGGTCTCTAATCACACCCACGACCAAATGTGTGCCAAAATTCCCCCCAAAGTGGGTCACAACCCTAGATCGCTACCATAGGCCTGACAAATGTTAGGGTTTCAGTTGAGATGTTTCACGATAACGAGCCGTGACCTTTTTACCTCGGTTGACCCTAGATTACCGTGGTGTTTAAGGATGTGATGCGCGTGTAGCTATTACGACACTGCTTTACTCATTCTTGGATTATGTATGATGCGGGATTGAACCTCATATATGTAATGCTTGGGAGTACTAAAGTCCGGGTTCAATTAAATTTCTAATTCAAAATTCTAGCATTCTATACGGTAAATTTACTAAGTTTTGGGGGATTGTAATCACAACCTATTTTCCCTTCATTCTTATTAAGTCATTCTTAGTTAGTTAAGTTTGATCACATAGTTATTGCATTAGTTTAATTTAGTTAATTAGTTATTTCCCATCTCAATCATCTTTTTGTTTCTTTTTAGAGTCAAGTTAGGGTTAATAGTCTTACTTTGTCGTCACGTTCACTCGTCCTAGTTCCCTGAGGATTCGATAGCCAGACTAGCCACTATACTCCACAAGAGAGTAGTTATAGTTTAGGTTTTTGTATTGCGATTGGAAGCCGATGACAACGACTAGCGTATTTACATGAACGCTCGATTTCCACCTCGATCAATAACCAAATACCAACTGGCCTCCTCAAAGTCTATAGTTAATTATGAAATTAAACTTCAAGTTCCCCATAATTCATCCCAAGAGGAAATATTATCAAAAAGGCAAAACTGTGCAAATCTGGGCAGCCGAATTGATTTGGCCTTTGTCCGAATCAATCCCCCGAATCGATTCGGCCAAGGAGCCGAATCGATTCGCCTGTAACACGTCTTCTTCTTCCTTTACTTTTTTACGATTTTTCACACTAATATCTTTCTAAAATCTCCCTAAAACTTCACCAAACTTCAAACCAATATAACTAATCATTATATAGGTGTATACGGATGATTTCCAACTAAAATTAAACATTCATTCATCACGAATTCCATTTAAGAACCAATTATCCTCTAAAAATACATAAAACCCTAGTTTATCATGTTCTTCATCTTTTTTAATCCAAAACCCATATTTTATTCACACAATTCATCCACAATCCTCTGATTTCATGTTACCAACATAAAGAAATGTCACTACAGGAAAATCCTACCCTAAAACATTTGTTTAAACCATCAAAACCTCGCGATTCAATTTAAATAATCAAATATAAGACCATACACTACATGAGTATTATAACTCCTCAAAAACAGGCAAGATAAACACTTGAGTTTTGTCCAATAGGTCCGATTTCATGAATTATTGATGAATTGTTTTGTCTTCCCTTCCGATCCACTCTCCAAGGATGATGGTGGTGCAAGAACAAGCTTGAAACCTTCAAGAACTTTCTCTTAAGCTTAAAAAATGGCTTCTCCTTCTTCTCTAATGGCATCTTTTTTTTTTTCTATCTTTCTAAACCTAGCCTCTCCCAACTATATGATGATAAAGACTTTGGAAATTCGTAGGTCTCTTAACCCTAGGTTATAAAATGATCGAAATGCCCTCAAACGGTGCCCGTTTGGTATAAAATTACCTAATGATCCAAACTATACACCCGGGGATACTATTTCGACTATTTTGACCCTTTCGAAACCAACTGTGACCTCTAAATCATCATCTGAGCCACTTTATACAATTATCTTATTTTCACCTCAAAATACGGTACGCGTGAATTTTAAATAGGCCGAATTAATTTAAATTCTAAATACTCAAATTAAATAAACTCTAAATCAATAATTTAATTAAATCCTAAATCACTAATTTAATTAAATCCAATATCCTCATAAATATGGGGTATTACAAGTATCTCCCACATGCTTGCTTATTTTCATTTAAGATCGTTCATAGGTTTGAGGTAGACTCTTAATTGGCTAATAATCGATGAAGAACGTTAAAAAGTTGAGGCCGAATCTGTGAAGGCCGAACCGTGAGAGGAGGCCATAAATGTTAAGGTTGAGCCTTGAGTTGAGGCCTTAAAATGTTAAAGTGGAAATCCTACATGATGAATATTATGATCTTCTATGAAATTTTGTAGCCAACCTTGATCGTCCAAAATGAAAAATAATTAAAAACGCACTCCTTTAAGTTGTTCTTAAAGTAGTTCTTTTAAATTAGCCAAACATGAAATGAGTAATTTCTCAAAACTTTCTTTTAAATTAACTTGCACTGAATTAGCCGAGCACATTTGAGCAAAATTTCCTTCAAAGTGTTACTGGATTTTTGCATTAGGGTAAGAATGATATTGTTTTTTACGCAACAATTATTTAGTCTTCAAAATAATTTGTCTTAAATTAATGGATAAAGTAGATGATATTGATCAAGTATTTCCATTGAACTAATTTGTATTAAATTTGTTGAACTAACTAACTCTTCCTTTATACTGGATTATATCCAAGTTCTATATTATAATGATGGTGAATTTGTTTCCTGATGCACTAACCTTATAGTTCTCAAACCAATTGTTCTTAAATTAGCCGAACAAATGGTGAAGAATAATCCACATTTGTCCTGAAACAATTTTTTATTAAATTAGCCGAACTAATTAAAATTTTAAGTTCTCCCTCTTATGTTTATCCTATATCACATTGAAGTTTTACATTTTATATGAGGGTGATATTATAATCCATGTAACACTTATATAGTCCTCAAACCAAATTTTCTTATATTAGTCAAACAAGTAATGAATACTTATCCATACTCATTGTCAAACTAATTTTATAAAATTGGCCGAAATACTCAAAGTTTTTCCTCTTATGTTTTCCTGGACTGCATCTAAGTTTTACATTTAAGATGAGGGTAACTTTATTTTTAAAAAGCATTTTTCTTGAGCTTTAGCTCATTATTTTTTGAAGTTATGATTTATAACTTGTACTAGGGGCGTTTATGCTGACCTTGATTTTGTTAAGGTTTTTTCTTCACCATTAGCGAAGTTAACTAAGATTTATGAGGTCATATATCGTGTTTGTGGGTTTAAGGTCAATCTTTTCAGATTAATCTTATCTTCCTCATAGTTTTATCCCAAAGATGAGCCGAACCTTGGCTAGATTTATCTTTTCCGAGAGTCGATCTCCATCTATGTCATAGTCTGAGAAATGTCTATGAGTTTATATCCCAAATCATTTCCCTTTTATGTCACAAACAAGGTTTATCATAAGAAGTAGATATAATGAAATCAATCAGATAGGATATGAGGGAAACTTGTATTTGTATCCATGCACAATATGGCAAGCATTGACATCATATATGGAGCTCTTATTTACGTAATTTCTATTCCTTGTTGGAGTCATCATTTGATTCCCCATCCTTTGTCTTTTAACCTTCCTTTTTGTTTGCTTTATCTCGTGTAAGAGATCATTGCATTTTCCTTTTCTTTTGAGGACATCCATTTTGATCCAAAAATATATTCAACTGAGATTTTTATGAGGTTTATAATATCATCCTTGAGAGCATAAAATTTATCGGTATCATGTCCATAGTCTTTGTGAAATTTACAGTATTTTTTTCTTATTTCTCTTTGTTGGTGAGGACTTCATCTTTCTTGGCCACTTAATCTCCTTATTATCCTTAATTTTAATAAAAATGTGATGAACTTCCTTTGTGCAGGGTATGTAACTAGAAAACCTCTCTTGAGACTTACTTCCTCCTTCGTTTTTGCCTTTACTCTGAGAGAGGATTTATCTCACTTTTTTAGCTCTCCCTTATTGGCTACCATTGTTTTCGCGATTAGTATGACTTTCCTGGCCTCAGCCAGAATCTTATTAATTGTAGTAGGAGGTTTTTTTTAGAGTGACCGATATAGTTGTCCACATAAGATTTGTAAAAAGACCGATACAGTTATCTAGGTAAGATCCCATTAATGAGGTTTGTCATTGTAATTTTCTCATCATAGTCGACAACTTAAAGTTTTTCCTTATTGAACCTGGTGATAAAGTCTCTGAGCATTTTATCTTTCCTTTTTTGAACATTTAGGAGGTGTATCGCCCTCCTAGATGACTTTTGGAAGGAACAAAAGCTATAAAAAATCTCTTTAAATCTTCTTATATGACCCTTAGGAAAACTTATGAACCATACATGTTCTTCCCCCGTGAGGGTGCTTAATAATTCCTACAGGCCATTATATCAGGTACTGAGAAAATATTTGTGGTCGATTAATACATTTGAATGGGGTTTGCTTCCATCATATTTTGGTGTCACCTCTGATAATTTAAACATAGCAAAAGTGGGATAACTTAAAATTTTTAGGATTAAGGGAGACCCCTCCATGTATTTACTTTAAAAGGGGATCTTATTCTTTATCAGATCTCCCAACTTATTCTCCATATTATGAATAGAGATTTTCAATAGCCTTTTGATTTTTGGATGATTATCTCCCAACCCTTCTCTACTTGATCCCCCTCTACTCTTGTTCACGTATGAGATAATTCCGAAGGTATAACATAGGTCAAACACCTTGGGGTCGACGTTCCCCTACACTCCCCAAAGATTTACCTCATGTTGTATTGGCTTTGAGCACGAGGAGGTCCTCTTTGTCTAGATCGTAGAATAATTAATGACGAAGGTTTTGGGATCCTGATGAATGCACTCTCCCTCTGTTGATAGGGATTTTTAGTCCAAGTTCCTCCTATAGCATTAGGGATAAAAGAGCTTCTGCCTGGTTTGTAAAATTGATCTCAACTTCCTTGATGTGATTCAACCTCAAGTTACTCTTCTCTTTATCATTGGGGTTTTCTCCCTCATATCCTATTTTTAATTTTAGGTATTCTACCACATTATTTCCTCTAAACCTCGATGACCCTGTCTTTCTTGGTGCATACATTAATTCCTCTGATGGGTTTCTACTTCCTCGACTATAGTTCTAAATTTATTCCCGTAATTATTTACGTGAGTACATCATCTATGTCTATATTTTTTTCTTAATTTGCAATCATTACCCTAAGAGCTCTAGTGAGCTTTTCCATGTCTAAAGGCGGTGCTCTTCCTATGGAGTTAATTCCCATGGGAGGTGGTAGTTTAGGCAATTGCGACGAAATTTTTTATTAGTAAAAATGACAATTTAACCAAATGAATTTACCCATAATACGCTGGGTAAGAGGATGAATAGTTAAGTTTTGGATCTAATTTTATGGGTTAAAGCTCTACCCATAAATTCCTAGATCTGATGAAAAATAAAAATGAGGATGAGTTAATTGAACACTTAAGATCAAACCCCCTAAAATTATGAAGGTGAATAATATTTTTCAACCAGAATTGCAATTAAACTATGTTGAAACTCATAAAACATCGAGGAACTGAAATGAAGATGAAGAATGACAAACCTTTAACTTAAACCTTTAAATGATAGATCCATATTTGAGTAGGACCTATGCCTATGATCGGGATATAAGCGAGTTAACCTGTGAAAAACAACTAAGTTAATTAGTCAATTCCCACAGATAAAACCAAACTGATGTTACACAAATTGGTAATAACTCAATTAATATGAAGTAACTCAGTGTGTTATGCAGTTTAGTAAGTTCTGGATATGAATATGAACATAAAAAGTAAAGAAAAAATGAAAACAACCCGTCAACACAAGGATTTGGAGTTTAAAACCAATCAGGCCTACGTCCCTTATAAAGCAACTCATTTTCCATTAGTCACTAATTTGTTTTACAAGTTACACATTCTTTCTCTCTCTACCAGTATTTATATAGAGTTTCAGTACAATGAGATCACTTACGGAACAAGGTATAATAACTGGGTACTTATTGGTGATTTAGGGTGAAGTGTGCCCTCCAAGTTACATAAGGAATGTTGGTTAGTACCCACCACTAGATGAGTGCCATCTATCATTCTAGAAGCTGAATGAAATGAGTGATTATTCCTCTTACGTGCATGTTCATCACGTGCATCACCTTGCATTAACTTGGGATGATGAAAATAACCTTCTTGGTGAATTCTTCACGTTGATAACTGTTTGTCTCATTTTGACCCACCCTCCTGAGGCTAACCCTATAAGGCGGACCCATTTAGGCCAAGTGGTAAAATCTTTACAATATTTTGGAGAGATGATATCTGGAATCATCAGTTAGTATCCTTGAGTTCATTCAAGATAACAACCTTAATAGCTAATATAGAAGCTAAGCTTTTAAGAAACTATATCATAACCTTATTCTCTACAATCGTTTCACCTAAGTTGAAAGACACATTCACAACCTCCATCAACCTAGTATAGTTGTTATTGAAAGACTCACTCACCTCTATTCTCAAGGTTTCAATTTTTTTTATGATATGTTGCAATTTTGCATAATTCACACTCAAAGCTCCTTTATGAGTTACACTCAAAATGTCCCATGCTTATTTGGCTTGCTCGTAATTTAGAATGTGATTATATTCTTCTGTGCTCAGCAAATCAAAAGAAAAATTCAATGCAATCGAGTTGTAATTGAGATAAAAAATTTCAACATATGTCACAACACCCATGATTTTTTTACCCTTGCTCAATCTTATTGTAAGGTTGGGTAAATCCATTCGTACTCTACATTCATCTACACACCCTAGTGTTTCGATCTGAGATGTTCTCTCATTTTGATTTTCCAATGACCATAGTTTGAGCCATCAAAGAACGGTGGACGATTCGTGGAACATGAATCACAATTTTGATTCATCTATTAAGGACAATATAATCACAATTCGTAATCAAACAAGGATATGACCAAAACACAGTCAACACATAAATAAACATAAGATATTCTCAAGAACAGTAATGCTAGAGAGTGAGAACCTTGCTCTGATACCAATTAAACAAAAGTGTGTGCTAAGCTCCATTAAAAATCTACACCAAACCTAAAGGGTGGGGGTGAATAAGTTTCAATTCATCCTAAGGTCAGTTTTTTGATTTTCACAACATATCTTGCAAATCTAAAACTTTCAACACATGATATAGCAAATTCATCTCCAAATGTCTAGATTAACATACACAATGATGAAATTAAGTGTATCTAAATATGAAACCTAGATCTAACACACTTAAACCAAATTTAAGCAAATTCACTAGATTCATATTAAATCTAAGTGGTGTGTGTGTTTAAATGTGTGCATATGAATAAAAAACATACACAAGAATACACTTGATACGGTTTATGATAGAAAAACCCACATAGGGGAAAGAAAACCTCGATGCACTCTGGTTTTCATTTCAAATTGAAAAGATGATTCATACAAGACAATAAGATACCTCTCACATAAGCACTCTCGTATAGTTACCTATGAGACTTGGAAGTTTCCCCCAGAGACAATGAATATCCATTATGAACTCCGTGATATGAATGAAGAATTCCACTATCTTCCTTGAAGTCCATGCCACACTTTAATTTTCCTAATAAATCAAAATGTCTTTAATTTTAGATCAAGGAGTATTAGATCAAAGAAATTCAGTTGGAGTATGAAGAATTGGCATAGGTTAATGTGAAAATCAAATCAAATCCACTCGTAATTCACTCACAAAATTTTTGGATCAATCCATAGACCAAAGTTTCAAAAATTTATGAAAAAAAAAATGAGATTTCGTTTAAAGAGAGATAAAAAGAGCTCTCAACTTTTAAAATTCCCTGAGAGAGATACTTCAATTGAGTGAAATTTAGATCTTATGAAATGTGGGGGAAAATGTCCTATTTATAGAAACTTTCAAATTTGGCTCTGTCGTGCACACGGTGTAATTTTTTATGTGCGCATAACTCCATCCAGTAAGGAACCATGGCCATGCACATGGGCATGTTTTGATTTCGTACAAATGCCTTTGTCTGCACGAGTTCCAAATAGAGATGTGCGAACGGTTAAGGCAATAAATTTTTTCAAAGTGCCTTAACAAGTTCAAAGCATAGAGCCAACTCCCAAAAACAGTTTTAAAAATTCTATGAGAATGTTTTAAAAATACTTATTCAATTATTTTTTAAAATCCTCACACATTTTAGAAAACATAGTGCGCATGTGTGTGTTTAGCCATATACAATTCACAACATTAATAAAAAGGATATTATCTTCATTCCAACGTGAATATATGGCAATGAAAGTATTCAATGAGTAGCTTGCAAAAACTTAAATCTTCAAAGGTTTGTTATAATCCCAATGATCGTGCCTTACTCATCGAATCAAGTTTATATGACTTGAAGGACTCAATAATTCAAATATTTTGACACGGGAACTAGCCAACTAATATTGATAACAAGATGAGATTTTCATTGACTACGTCACAACGTGGGTAAAAATTCCACATGGGTTATTGTGGGCATGTTGACTAAAATATATCATTTCTTTTCATTTCGGAGAGACTTCACAATAGAGCATTATGCCAAGATTTTCCTAGCAGAGATTAGGGGACTACATGGCATTCAACTTAATATCATGTCCGATAAAGAAATTACTTTTGTGTCCCATTTTTAGCAGAATGTTTAGTATACGATGAGGACTGAGTTGCGATTGAGTATCTCATATCACCCTCACATTTACTATTAAATAGAGTGGATGAAACAGCTAGGCATGCATATTAGACTTTAAGGGTAGTTGGGAGCAGTACTTATCTTGGTGGAGTTTTCTTACAATAACGATCATCGATCGCCAATTGGCATGGCACCATTTGAGGCACTACATGGGGGGACTTATCATTCTACCATTTACTGGATAAACATTGGAGAGAACAAGCTACTTATCCGAACGTTTATTCAAGACACCTCAAAAAAGGTGGAGCTTATTATCTAAAAGAGTTATGTTGAGAGATGAAGAGATGCCTCAAGTTTTTGGTTATGGATGAGGTGTTGCTTAAGGTATCTATTATGAAAGGCGCGATGTAGTTTTAGAAGAAAAGAAAGTTAACACTCTGGTATTCTGGTCTTTTCACTATCATTGACTGGGTAGGCCCGATTTCTTATCATTTAGACTTTCCTAATCATCTTCAAAAGGTACACGTCGTGTTCCACATTTTTATATTGCAGAGAATATTTAGAGACGACATGGTGTATTTGCACATTGACTGGGGTGAAATAGAGAATTAGCCTTGTGTTAGCTATAAGGAGAGACCTTTTATTATTTTGGATCGTAGAGAGAAAATTCTTCGCTTCAAAGTCATTCTTATTGTGGATCGATATACGCAGAATATAAAATTTCAGCCCTTAAATATTCAATTAATCAAACAACCAAAATAGCTGAAACCAAAACTAAGTTTGAAGAACAATCTAGGGTTTAGAATACAATACCTTTACAGATTCGGTTGCAATTCGACAGGAATAAAATATTTATTGATGATAAATTATTTCCTTCTTTTGGATCTCCAAAAGATTGATTAGCCTTCTATAAATCTTAGATCTTCTAGTGTATAATCCTATTCAAAGTTAGGTAGGTGTGTGGGCACCTTTTGAGATGAACAATCTTGTTTACGATTGAGATATGATGGTACCTCTCCAGGACTATTAAAAAAACGTGAATATTATTTTATCTCACCCCTCTCAAACCCTAATAATGAATAAAAATGATAAATAGCTTTCCACACCTTTATATACAATTACAAAAGCTAAATTGGGTCTCTTGAGAGTATGAGCCTAACTACTTGAGTATATGAACTACACCAGGAACACAAGATTAATAATTAAAATAAATTCTAAATAAATATTTGTAAATTTCAAATTATATTTACCGTAATTTATTTCCTTTTTTGGATTTAATTATAATTAATTCGACTAAATAATTTTGACTGCACTCCAAATTATATATCTCAAAAATCACTCGAAAATAATGAGATCTTATTTAAGAAGTTGATTACGGTACATAATATGATTCCCCGAGTAAAGATTTTGATACCCCTCTTGGTAAAATCAATTTGTTGTTGATTGACTTTAACCACCATCTAATCAATATCTTGATTCTCAAACTTAACTTACTTTGCTATTACACCGGATTATAAATAATCCACCGATCAGGATTACTGGTGAAAACAAATCTTATAAGTCTATCGGGGGGGGGGGGGGGTATCTCAATCCAAGGTAACCCTGGATGTGGATTCCTTCGAATTAAGATCTTAAACCTACTTACATAAATTTTATCCAATATGATGGGATCATTTGATTCAATCTCATATTGAATCGCACCCATAAAAATCACATAAGAATTCTAATCCTTATATTATCCGGTTTAAAAATCTATGTACCTTTTTCAAATGGTGTGAGATTGCCCGAGTCAAATCAAGACAACCTTTAAACTCAAATCCCATGGATGGTCCTATTCAATACATTCTTTGAATGTATCGATCATAATTCTCCGTCGAACTATCACATACGTTCTCGAACCATCATACATGTTCTTGTAGTTTGATATAACGTACTAGGATTATATGACAACTATTCCGATAGGATGTCAATCCCCGATCTAGGTCATGAACTTTTTAATAGTACTAGAACCGTAATTCTAATCTCCATGTGTTCAACTCGAAGCCGGCTTACTAGAATTCATACTAAGATCTATTGACCGACATTTATATATGAAACAATATATTTAAACAAACATAAAACATTCCCACAAACTTGATTCTGATTCCAAAATGAATATAATAATCCTTTATTAATTAATAATAAAATATTTTACACATGGTTTTAAGAATAAAACCCCAACAATGCTGTTAGAGCATGTTTAGTGGGGGAACTGTAATGAGGCAGAATCTATGTGGGAGAGGGACAGTGATATGTGATACCCCGTATTTTTATATAATTATTATTTAATCTAATTATTATTGCTACTTTTTTTCATGGTACTTGAGTCACTTTGTTTGATTTTACGATCCCGTAAACAAGCATTCAAGAGGCACAATTTGTTTTACAACCTTAAATTCAAAACATCAATTTATCATTAAAAATTGAGTTAAAATTATTAAAGAATATTAGTTATGGAGATTGAGATCATGAAAAATTTGCGGTACATAAATCTTTATTCGATCATGCATTAGAGAGAAATCGAAAACTAGGTTTAACGCATAAAACTAGGGTTTCGAATCACGAAATCTTTACGGATCTTGTAGGTGATTCGAATGAAAAGAAATATATGTTGTAGAAGATGAAGTAGATTATTTTTATTCATCTTCTAAAATCTTACTAGAATTCCCTAAATGCCTTGAATCTTCTAGTACATGGCCCCCCTAATTTAAACCTCGTGTATGGACACTTTCGAAGATGTAAACTTGATGATTGATGACAAAAATCACCCTCTTTCTCCTTGCCATTTCACAAAAATATGAATAGTGATTTTCTCTCTCTTTAACCCTCAGGTTGTGTTATGCTTCTTCAAATCCTTCATCAGACCCATATATATAGGTACACAAAGCGGGCTTGGGATAATTTGGATTTCGAGAAAGTTTGGTCCTAGTACTTAGGTAATGGATTAGTCAAAGGACCCAAGAGTAATAATTAAATTGACATACAAATGGAAATATGAAAATCTAATATTACTTCCCTTAATATATTTTTGTTTCCATTTAACTATAATTAATTCCAATTCCAATATATAGTTTTAATTTCACTCTAATTTAATCATCTCAGAATTACTCGAATAATGAGGTCTTGATAGAAATGTTAGATAGTTTATAATGTGATTACTCTTGTAAAGCATACAATAATCTCTTAGTGAAATTAGATTCATCGCTAATTAATTTTCAGTAACATCTTATTATTCCTTGATCGCAAACTTAACATATTTGATATTTTACCAGATTATAGAATACTTCACTGATCACGTTCATTGGTAGAATAAAAAACTATAAGTTTATAAAGGGAGTATCATAATCCAAGATATCTCCCAGGTGGTGATTCCCCCGAATCATTATCTTAGACATATTCACACAATGATTGTCCAACTTATTGAGATTTAGACCCAATTAACTGGATCACACCATAACAATTAAAAAAAAATTATATGAACATACCAATCCTCGTAGTTATCGAGATTAAGAATATATGCACTCTTTGCAAACGTTAAGAGATTGTTCAAGTCTATTCTAGTCATTACCTAGACTTGACTCTCTGTAATACCCCGTATTTTTGTGTGAATTATTTAATTGTGAAATTAATTATATATGTTTGTTGTGACATGTGAAGTCACTATTTGTATTTTATATGTGTTACTAGATTGCAGGTAAACCCCTTCATCCAAATACATGACTGACAAATATAAGAAAATATTTGAGAGATGATAAAATATACTAATATGCTCAATATTTGAGAGATAACACTCAATATGAGGAGATTATTTTTCTTTACAAACCCTACAATATTTTTTACTTTTTATGACTTCACTTCAAATGCCAACTTTAGACTGTTATTTATAGGATCTCTAAGATGTAAATACCTAAATACATGTATCTATCACATTTAATATAAACACATCCCATTTGGACTTCTATAAATGAACCTCCTAATACATGAACTCAATAAATGCATGTATTGACCAAATACATATGTGTCTACATCAATCTAGATAATACAAAATTAATAAATGTATTAATTAAGTGTACACGAGGCAAATTCTAAATGCGACAAATGTCGTCCCAAGGTTAAGCTAACAATTTTATATATATATATCTATAGATTCAGATGAGTAACTTGGAATCTCACCTAGTTTAATTTACTATTTTTAGAAATAAAATCCTAATTTGGAAATGAAAAAAAGTGTGACTAATAATTTGGGGTAAAATTACCATAACTTACTTAGCCTTGATTTACTTATTACTTCAGCGGTTTATAATAAACTAAAGTTAGAGAATATTGCTCCCCAAAACCAATGTTGTTTTATCACATTCAAAAGTACCACTACACTAATTCATAATTTAATTGATACATTTGAAATCGTTCGCCCCATTCAAATTATTGTCACTCACATTATATATGCATGAATATGACACCTGAATACAATTAGTCATGAGTACATACATTGAAATGACTTTACGTTTACCATATGCATTACATGATATTTTTGTTATCCTTAATATTAAAGAGTAATGAATAAGATATATAATTATACCAACTTTTAATTATCCCAGGTGTAGAAATACGTTATGAAGTAATGGGGTGTATAAAGGCCATAAAGATAATAAATGCTCATGACACATGGCAGCATGAAATCGTAACATATATCATAAGGAGTTTAGGCTACAATTATATATATATATATATATATATATATATATATATATATATATATATAGAGAGAGAGAGAGAGAGAGAGAGAGAGAGAGAGAGATTCATTTATGAAAATAAAATTAATACACGATAATTAATTAATTAAATAATTGGAAGTGACTTAGTATTATGGATGACTATGAAATGGTCAGGGACAAAGTATCGAGAGTTTTATTGTTTGGATTATTCCCTCGGTGTCGGGTCCCACGGATCATGAAGTAGCTTTTTTGTAATGTTGTTTAACGCTTAACTAATAAATAATTAAATAATTGATATATTTGAATTATAACAAGTAATTTATTTAATGAGATAATTAAGTTAGTGAAATATGTCATATTTCATGTTGGCTTTTGTACTACACCACAAATTGAGAATGGTCACGGTAAGTTGGCCATGACCTAAGACCGTGACCAAAGCTGAAAGCACGTGGTAAAGAAGTGACAGAGCAAAAGGGTTCCATTATTGGTTGTGGTCACGACCATAGATCATGATCACAAGGGTCATGACCTTGGTCAATTACCACACCCATGACTAAATGGGTGCTAAAATACCCACCAAAGTGGGTCACATCAATGGAGCATGACCACAGGTGTGATAAATGTTAGGGTTTTTATTGAGATGGGTCATTGTCACGAGTCGTGACCATTTTAAAATTATCATGGGAGGTAGTCATGGTCCCAGGCCATAACCCTAGGTCGTTACCATTTGTATTTTTACCCATCACCACCCTGGTCACGGCCCTAGATCATGACTAGGTTTGTGATGTGTGTAAAAATGAATGGTCACGTTTTGGGGTCACATCCCAGGACCGTGACCATACCCTCTACACATAAAAATATCAAACTCTATTTTTATTTCACAATTTCTCTCTCTACTCTAACTCTCTCTCTCTCTCTCTCTCTCTCTCTCTCTCTCTCTCTCTCTCATGCACTCTACTTATCATAACTTCCCTACAGTTTTTACTTGTGTGTTATTATTTCGGTAACGTTGTGTGTTAATATTAATTGTTTGCTGTTATTTTAGTTATGTGAATTTTAATTGTGTTATTTTAATTATTTGTATTGTGTTATACAGTCTCTCTCTCTCTCTCTCTCTCTCTCTCTCTCTCATGTTTTTAGTTGTGTATTAGTATTAATTATGTATTTTTATTTTGGGCTTGAGATTGATTGAGTAGTTCTATTCAGTCTTTGAATTAATTGAATCTTGTTGATATTGATTGGGTGTGTTAATTTAGCGTTAGAACTTTATTTTTTATTGTTATTTAGGGTTTGAAATTATTTAGGCATTGTAAGTATTAATTGAATTTTATTATTTAGGGCTTAAAATTTTATTTAATATTATTATTTAGTGTTTGAAGTTGATTAGGTACTGTTAATATAAATTGAGTATCTAAATGTTTCTTTTTATTTGGAAATGTTGGACTTTATACATTATGACAGTATAATGGAAATTTACATCAAATAAATAGTAGTTAAAATTTGAGACATTTACATCCATATTGGAATTTATATCTAAGAGTTTGTTAAGTGTAACCATATGTGGTAGCATTATCGGTAGGGGATGGGGTTGAACCATCACTAAGAGTTTGTTATTGTTATTGAATTAATGAGTCCAAGTATTGAACAGTTTTCGTTTGTTGGATAATTACTACACCACCCATTCCAAGCCTAGAAAGAACATAGCCTTTTCAAATGGGTCTTAACAAAAACTGAACATTTTCTTTAATTAAATTTGAATAACAAAAAATTATCACATCAGCTTTTATTTATTCATTTAGTAGATTTCTAAAACTAGCCATTTTAAGTGTCTCAGTGGTTATTTTTTTGTCAATAATAAAAAAAATATGTGGATGGTTAGGGTTTATTGATTCTGGGTTTAGGGTTTGAGGACTTGTATGTTATGGTTTTTGGTGTGTTTGTAAACCTCAATTTCAGTTTTTGAAGGACGCATAACAATGTTAGGATAAAATAAAATAAAATTAGATAAAGTTAAATTAGATCAGTTAAAAAATAATAACTAGTTAATAATTAATTAGAGCCATTACTTATAGGACTCATATTCACATTCAGAAAAAATGAGGTACAATGATAATCACTAGCAACATGGTTACGAGAGGTTGCTATTGGACTGCACTTATACATCTTTTATTAGTGCGCGATAATAAGAAAGATTGAACAATTTACATTACAAATCGTGGAGGTCATCTCTCGCAATAGTACCTGTTCGATTGCATTCTTTTTTGCTTACTAGAATGCTGGGATGAGGTAGTAGAAAATATATTTTCCTACATAATCCTGACATTACTTACACTGTTAGAGAATCTAGAAAAAAATTCACCGATTGTGGATATAACTACGTAAAGAGAGCATTCATCACGATTGTGATGTCTAGCGACATATTCACGTGAAGTTGCATCTTGCCAATAAGTTGAAAAAGAAAGGATTCCGAGTTCATATCATAGACATCTATACATTAATCATAGATACACTTCGTATAAGTTGTCCACGTGCAAAAATCATGGATTTTTAAAAAGTAACACCGAATGAATGGAGATCGTACACATTGAACATATTTTAAAGTCTTATTATGATAATGTATATACATATATATAGTCGTAAACATGATTAGTTAGTCATAAACATGTTAGTATAATGAGTTCGTCGCTTATTATTTTTTTAAGGTAATTTCGAATAGCAATGGACATAACGTACTAAATGATCATGGGACACCCCCTGGATTCTCATCTTCTGTACCCCAAATTGGATTCTCATCACCATTGGGTGAAAAATACCCTTCTTCGTCATTATTTCACTCTACCAAACATCTACGAGTAGGAAATAAATGCATGTTAATCCAATACCCCCCACCGTTTTCAACACCTCTCGAGAAAATGAGAAGAAGACCATTGGATTCCCCCTTCTCGAGAATAATCCTACTCGCAATAAAAATGATATTCTGATCTTTAAGTACCAGTGGATGTCTCTTAGGTAAATTAATGCGGGAGTCAAGGAAGTAGATAACTGGAACTTAGTTGATCAAGCCACCAAGAATGAAGTTTTTAAATAACTTTGTAAGAGTTTTTCATTCCCCGATCATTCAAATCAAAAGGTTCTTTCCCGGGTTACTGAACAACTGAGAACATATTAGAAAAACCTTCGGCAGAGACATTTCCCTAAGGGGCATCGAGCTTCGACATTTTGGCCATGAAAGATAGAGTCCCTATAAAACCTATCGATCAATGGAATAACGTTTTGGGAAATAAGGCGATGGAGAAAAATCTGGTCCAAATGGAGACAAGCAAACAAAACAGAGCAAAGAAAGTTGATGTCCATGGACTGGGGTCTAAATCATATGAAGATTTGAGGGGTGAATGGTCAAAAATGATAAAAGGTGGTCCAGATGCCGACAAAAAACCTAATTAGGGAAACTTGTACATGTTTGCCCGACGGGTCTCGTAGGAACTGATCGAATGGTTACGGGACCACTAGTTTGAGAGCATGCTGATAATTTTATAATATCTAGACTTAGGCTTAAAACTTGCCGTTATAGGGAAAAACCCCAAAACACTCCCAAACGACTCGGTGAAAGGCACCAACACCTCATACGGGACCAATGTAGCTCATAGGAACTGATCGCGTGGTCACGCGACCCCCGATTTGAGAGCACAACGATAATTTGAGAATATTTAGACTTAGGATTAAAGGAATAAACATGCAATTGGAGGGCAAAACATCGAAACACCCCTAAAACTCCTCGTGAGCGGCGCCAACATGTTACACGTGATAAATTTAGCTCGGTCAGGGGACCCCGGTTTGAGATCATGACGATAATTGGATAATATCTTGATACATTCCCACCATATTTCGCTCCGACTTTAGTGAGTATGACCAACTATTTATTTATATATATACACGTTATATAAAATAATATGAAAATAATAATACTGAATATAATTTCACGCTATAGGAATCGATCGAAGCTGTTAGGAGTCAGTCTGCTTTGATCCCTTATGATGACATTGAAGATGATGCCCTAACTCGAATCTTTATAAATGAGAAAAAATGGATGACGAGAGGTATCAGATCACATATTCTAAAAACAAAAATAAAACACACTACACTTCTCGTGGACGATCATGTTTCGGTAAGGAATCACATCTTGAGCCAAGAACCAAGTCAGTACAAGATATATGCAGATGTGCAAGAGATTAAGAGTAACCTGGGAATGTTGGCAAGTGAAATCATTCATTTTGTGTCCATATTTACTCAAGGTTTTCGATCGCTGATGCCTCCTCATGGTTGCCCTTACCATTATTCTCAAGGTTTACCTTATCCTCCATCTCAAGGTTTTCCCTCCAAAATGTCGCCTCCTTGAACATTTCCCTCCCCTGTTCCTCTGCCTTCCATAATATCTAGATAATCGTCATCCATTCACGATGACTATGGCGAGTAGTGCTATTTAAGAAAATTAACCAATAGCAGGATTATTGGCATGTGCACATTCATTTCCTTGAATGTCAGAACTCTTGTTCACAATCTCCCTTTGTATATGGGTGAGGCTTAGATAATGATTAATAACATATACAACGATTGCAGAGAAATGACTATGCACGTTGATAGCAATGAAGGGATCGTGCTGAAATACTATCATAATTGTTTTATTATTTAGCGAGTTTATTTGTTGGTTAAGCCTAGGCCATGAACAATGTTTAATTTGAGAAAAAGCTGTAATATTTTGTTTATTTATGTTATTTTAAATTTGTTGGTCATTTGTTGACAATTTTAGTGTATACAACATGGATTTAAGGATAAGCTATTTTATTTGAGTTGAAGTTATTTTGAACAATTTGAATTAATTATTAATTGTGCGTTCTTGTATGCAACATGAACTTTGTTTCAACATATTAATATAGGTGAATTGAATTTTAAAGATTAATTAATCGATTTCCCACAATACAAAGTGTGGATGGGGGGGAGTAACCGAATATCTAGTAATCATGTAAAGGGCATTTAAGAACTTCTTAAATACATATATAGAAATCTTAAAAAGGACTAGGTTCCGTGTTTGTGCGCCCATTGTATAAATGGAAAATATAAGTCTTTAGAAGATGTTGAGTTGTATTTACTAAAGTGGGTAATGTTTTAAGATTATAAGATATCGGCATACCATCGAGTGGAAGTGGTATACGATTTGACAACACATCATCCTTTGACCGACCTAATTCATGATGTTGATGGAGTCCACCACCATGAAAACCACCAACCCATGGATACAAATAATATGCATTATGACCAAGTCAATGAACAAGTTGATGTTAAATTACCAGAAGATAGAGAATACATATGATTGAAAGCCGACGCGATTAGACCGTTGTATGAATATTGCGATGAAGATCACTTGATATTATATGCAATGATTGGTTTGCATAATTTGAAGAGTCAATTTGGTTTGTCGGGAAAAAGCATAACCAGATTTCTTAAGTGGGTTAAAGATATTCTCCTAAGAGAGAACATGTTTCCAGATAGTTATCCTAGTATGAAAAAAAGATTGAAACATTTGGGTTTGAAGTATAAAAATATTCATGCATCCTAGTATGATTGCATATTGTATCGCAATGAGAATGAAGAGATGGGTGAGTATCCTATATGTAGTGAGCCTAAATGTCTGGCTTACGAAAATGCAAAAGACAAGAATGAAAAATATCGTAAGTTCTCACAAGTTCCATATAAGGTTTTGAAGTATTTTCTCTCAGGCCAAGGTTAAAATAATTTTTCACTGTACCGTAGACAGAAGAGGCCATGGCATGGGATGATATATGCGAGGTGGGTAGGAATCACATGCTTTATCTGGTTGATTCACTCATCTGACAACTTTCAAATACACAACACCATGAATTTTTAAAGGAATCACACAATGTCCGTGTTGCATTATTAACTGGTGGGTTTACCCCTTTCAGTAAATTAAACATAAATAAGATTTACTGGCCAGTTCGCATGGAACCTTTAATTCTCCCTTCAACACTATGAATGAAAAAGGAGTTAGCATTATTATCTCTATTGACATTATTATCGTTATTGATGCCCAGGCTGAAGGCTATAACTGATGATATTGATATATTCTTATCCCCATTAATAGAAGAACTTAAAGAATTATAGGATAAAGGCGTGAGGTCGTTTGATACACATACGGGTGAAATGTTCACACTTAAAGCAACGATGATGTGGGCGATCCACGACCTTCTTACTTATGGGACCTTTTCTGGTCACAATGGTCATGGTTATTATGGATGTATCATATGTGGGGAGGAAAAGAAGCCACTTTGCTACATCATAATGGTAAGATGAGTTATATGGGTCATCATAGATTTCTGTCGACCAGTTACCCTTTTTGGAATGACAAGTATAATTTCTTACCTATTAGTAAAGAGCGTAGGATGGAACTTGGTCGGATTTTTGGTCAGTAAATTGAGGAAAAGGCGAAGGTTACGACTGCGAGGAAGACGTATGTAGGCAACCACCCTTAGTTTGTAAACTTGAAGCATAAAAATTAGGGAGGATCCGAAAGTCCCTAGTAATATGAAGGCATGGTCTAAATGATTAATATTTTTTGGCTTGTAATAATACATAGATCATCACGTAAGTTATGTAATTGATGCGATTCATACAAAGAAGAATGTTACAAAACATCTGATAGGAACATGTCTGGGTGGATATCATTCAAAATATGGAGAGCGGTCACGCTACGATCTACAAAAGATGAAAATAAAGAAGAAATTGTGGTTAAAAAATAATCCAATAGCGGGAAGAATTTCTATCCCAACTTTTTTCTCTTTGACTACTAGTGAGAAAAAGATCCTATTAGACACGTTGTTCAACTTTAAGACGCTGACTAGTTATTCCGATAATTTGTGCAAGGTAGTAAACTACTAAATAAATCACCTGAAATAGTGCAAGTCTCGCAACTCACACGTCATCATTCATTTTATCCCTCTATTGTTTAGGCATTGCTTCTTCGAGCACAAAGTTCTCCGCCAGGAAATTATAAAAATAAGTTTGTGCTTTACCCTACTTTGTGCAAAAGTGGTCAATAAAAAACACATTAAAGATGCAAAATCAACTTTAGCCGAGGCAATTTATATATTAGAGAAATATTTTCCTTCTTCATTCTTCGATATCATCATCCACCTTCTTGTGCATTTATGCGATGAGGCTTTGTTTTGTTGTCCTTTTAGGTTTCACTGGATGTATCATTTCAAGCGGTTGATGAAAACCTTCAAAGATTATGTTAAGAATAGACGGTATACTGGAGCGTTTATTGCCGAAGAATACATTACCATTGAATCATCGCTATACGCTTGAGAACATATGGCAGAACCAGAATTGATGAGGTTCAATACTCGTAGAGAATGAGTGATCGAGGAACCCAATAATTTTGAGGATGAATTACCTTTTGAGAACCCTAAAGAGGTGAGACTCACTAATCTATAACACAATCACACAACACATTATCTCTTCAAATCGCAAGATGAAGTTGAAGATTGGAAAGAGTAAGTAGATACATAATTAACTTAATTATTATTGTTTGATTATATATATTCTCTCTATTATGATCTAAACTCTACAATTTACCTTTAGGAAGTATAAGAACGAAATTTCTAAAATCAGATGAGAAATTGCCCGATGAATGATTTTAGGGTATGTATATCAAAAGAGGTCATTTGCACTTATTATATGTGAGGTAAAACCATGTCCTAATACAAATTCATTAATAAATACGACTTCTAAAAATAGGATATCTCTTCGAGGCTTACGTGCGTTGAAAAATATTCCACATTTTGTACGAAAGAGTTTAAAAAATTCCACACGAACGACTTTGATTTCAATTTATATCCATGAGAGGAAAAGCTTTAGTGGCAAAAAAACAAAATTTTAATTTTTTCCTTGAGTACCTATGTTGCTAGAAAGAGCGATAAAAATCCAAAATATACGGTGCTAACCTATTATGGGATTATCCAATAAATCCTGGAACTCTATTATTTGGATTTCACAGAAATCGTATTCTATTGTGACTGGGTGAAGGTGGAGGACACAATAAATTCTTGTAAAGTTAATCTTGACTAAAAACTTATCATGGTTGATTTATCTATGAAGAAGAGTAAAGATCGCATAGTTGACGAGCCTTTTATTTATGCTTTTCAAAATATAAAGAATGTATTATACTCAAAGTGCATAAACAATGCCAATTGGTTTATTGTTGTGCGTGCACCAATGGTTATGACGACTCAAGAAAATGCATGAAAGGATCCTAAAAGGATCCAATCTCCTCTTGATGACAACCCTAATTTTAAGCATCTTTTAGTTAATTTAGAGGAAGATTGAGTATCAAAAAATTATTTTACCCTTTACAATCCTATTTGTAACATATTACTGTATTGGCCCTTGACAATTCGATTTGAATTCAAATTTTATCCTATTATGATATTGGTGCTATATTGGTGATTTAACTTGGTTTATGAATTCTTAGTTTGAATTATGAATGTTTAGTATAATTTATGAATTAACAAGGATAACACGGTGCTTTACTTTGAATTATTAAATCAACGGTTACAATATTTATTAGTTGTATTTGGGTTGGTTGCTAAATACATGTTTATTTTGAGGGTTGACTAATTTTTTTTAATTATTTTATTAAATAGATATGGTCATGACCCAAATCCGTGACCCCTATTTTCTTTACACAAATAAATAAATGGTCACAGTCTAAGAGTGTGACCATTTATTTCTTTATTTTTTCAAAACAAATGGGGGTCACGAATTTGGCCCATGACCCAATTTTAACATTGTCCCACCCACGGTCACGACCCACGCTCGTGACCATGGGGTCATAATTTTGGACTATGACCTAATTTGGACATTATCCCACACATGGTCATGGACCAGGTCCATGATCTTTGGGTCATGGACTAGGTTCGTGATAATGGAGCCAATATTGTCCCATGGGAGAGACTGTGACCCTCATTTAGGGTCACAAATGAGGTCCGTGACTTATGTTAGTCACGGTAAAAATGATCATGCCCTACATCCGTAACCCGTAGCCCTGGTCACGACATAGGTTCGTGACTTTCTTTGATATACGTAGTTTTGGGACATTTAAAATATATATTTTTTTACTTAAAATATTGGGTTTTAAGTCTATTTGGTTAGTACATGGCTTATGTGGAGTTTTAGAACAATTGGAGTGTTATTTGAGCTTATTGGTTTGAGGCCCATATGGAGTCTAAGGTTAACTTCGTGGGAAGCTAAGTTAATAGGTCATTATACATAAAATAAACACATTAGAAGCAATTGAGAGAAACCCTAAGAGGCTAGAAAGAAGAGGCTCTAAAGAGAAGGATAATTAGAAGATAGGAGAATTGGATTCACCCTTTTGCTCAAGAAAATTTTGCATATATCAGGAATCTGATAGTTTTTGTGTTAGAATAATTATTATACATTTGAATCTGAACTATTCCATATGTAAATATGATTTTTTAATCTAATTCATAATTTCACAATTAATGTAGCGGTTAAATTTTGGTTAAACTTCATGTTAATGATATAAGTTGATTAAATTGAAAAATCTTTTGGAATATGATTATAATTGTTAAAAACTAAACCATTGTAATGAATTTAGTAAAATCCCCCTATTAATTCAAGATTTGATGCAAATATGAGATTAATTTGGCATGAAACTAGGGTTCTTATATTCATATTCTAAAATCAAACCTGTAATCTATGTAATAAATTATTAAAACATGTAGATATAGGTTAGCTATGATGTTATCTAACTTATATCTTAATAAGGATGGATTTAGGACTATTTATAGGCTTTTGAGTTAGGTTTTTTTAGTGTTAATGGCGGATTTTTTATAACTGGGAAGATGACTCTGTGTGCATCTCATTAGAATGAGATTAGGGTTCTCATTAGAACGAGCTAAGGAGTCATTAGAATGATTTTGGGTATTTCATTTGAATGATTTAGGTTGTTTTTCAAACAATATCGGGGATTTTTTAGAACATATTAGGTTTTTAATAGAACGAGTTTGGAATAGATTGGGATAAAACTCTTAATTAATTAGTGAAAATTAATCTGAGACTTGTGACTATTTGATGACCCTTGAGTAGACTAGATTGTTGCACTAGGATTTATGTGCAAGTGTAAGGAAAAAATTTCAGACATTGCCCCTAGTATCTAGGTTACATACTTTATGACATATCCCATTACTCTGCATCACGTCATCCTGATCATCACGAAGTATCAAAGATATGGATATCTAGCAACTGTAACGTGCAACTGCAATGTCCACCACTATATATTCAACGCGCATCACGCTCATCTTCATCATGCTCCACTACTCCACCTAATGATGGCATAATTTATGTTTGGAGTTCGAAGTTTATTTATAATTATATTGGGAGTTGTTTTTATTTGATTTGATTTAAAAATGAGGCATTTTTTGACTTAAAAATATTTTCAATTTTTTTCAAAATCATTTAAACGAGACGGGAATCTCATTCGAACGAAGGGGCGTTCTCGTTCGAAGGCTCATTATAAGTCTACATCAAAAGACCATCAATCAAGGGCATATTGTTTTAAATCATTAGAAGGTCGTTTGAAGTAAATTTAAATGAAATAGGCTTGTCGTTCGAATGAAATTTATTTTTGTTCTAACGAAGAGAGGATCTCATTCGAATGAGCATCAAACTGAAAAGCCATAAAGTATGCCTACTAAAAATCCAGAATGAGATCCATGTTAAAGGCAATAGACGAAAGAGTATGGTTTTTTTGTGAAAGAGGGTGTACTTCTCCCATGACCACTGTCGATAATGCGACTAATCCTAAACTCGTTTATACTTGGATTTAAGAGGAATTTAAATGGAGTATTTTTAACTCGCGTGGACTTAGTGCTAATTCTGGAGCCGTCACCCCTGATGAGTTTTGTTGCATCATGATATAACCTACATCTAAGGAAGCACGGGATACCTTCCAGCACACTCACAATGGTACCATCGTTGTCAAGTCATCAAAGCTTGAAAATTTTACCACCCAATTTGATACCATTAGTATGTAGAGTTCGAAAGTTTTGATGAATTTTATGTTAGGCTTTCGAACATCGTAAACACTAGTTTTAACTCTTTAAGGATTTTAGACACTTTTAGGTTATAAGAACTTGTTGGAGATCTTCAAACATGCGAGATAGATATGTTTCCTAAAACCATTAAACCTAAGGAAGTAGGAATTGTATTAAAGACTCAAGCTAAGAAAAAACAAAAAGGAGGGAGTTTGTGAATCTGAATCTAAGGGGGATTTTAATACCGATGACTTCGCCTTATTTGCAAAAATTTTTAAAAAGTTTCTCAATTTTCAAATAAAATTCTTCTAATAAAAATATTTTTGAGAAAAATAAAAATAAGAATGAGGTCAAGGATAACAGTGAGAAAGAGGAAGAGATAAGGTGTTATGAGTGCAAAGGTAAAGGGCACAAGTAATATGAGTGTCCTACTAAGAGAACGAGAAAGGGCAAGGATATTGAAAATAAAGCCACACTTAGATATGGTGACATTGATTCGGTTGATTTAGGGGGAGAATCATGACATAAAATGCATGTTATGTTCATGGCTAGTCACGTGAGCTCTTCAAGTTTGTCCCACGATGATGAAGACACATGTAAATGTGAAAGCATCGATGATTAGTTGATCACTCCTGGAGAGAGTGAGGATGAGGTCATGAGTGAAGGAGAGGGTGATGTCCAAAAATCTTTTAGTGATTTATACACCGAGACATTGAAAACTACATAGCTAAATAAAGATTTATCTCTTAAAATGTTAGATTTGGAGAGAGAGGTGAATGATTTAAGGGTGTGTGAGGTGTCGGCGAGTTAAATCGAGAATGTGAAGATATCTTTGAGTGAGAAGTTGATCATCTTAAGTAGGGAGAAGATAAACTTGATCGACATTGTGCCTAGTCTTACTGGAGATCATAAATCTTCATTGGAGACTCATGAGAAAATTGAAGCCCGTGTATCCCAACTTGAGAAAGATCTCGAATATGCCCGGGAGGTCAAATTCATTTTAGAGGACACATCAAAGAAGGCTGGAAAGATGATCCTTAGTCCTACTTTGGGTAATGTTTAGAGGATAGGAATAGGTTATGATGGTGCCTCCACTTCCCATACAGCCACCGAGTCGGTTTTCCAGTTTGTGTTAAATCCATATGGCCCTCAACCTAACTCACTTAGGCATCCTAACACACCTAGGAGAGGTCGTCCTAGACGTTTTGAGAGAGGTGGGCCTAAGCCCATTTATATTTGTTCCCACTGCAAGGAAAAAGGCCACCTTAGTGAATTTTGTTTTAAGTTAGGGAGAGTATCTCATAGGCATCTTCCTCGTTATGCTACTACACGAATAGCTACGCGAGTCCCCGGACGCACTCCTACACATGTTGCTCCAAACACTCATGCGATCATGAGAGATATTTTGAGAGTTTTTGAGAGTAAGTGGAGTATTTAGTTAAAACATCACAAATTTTAATGGAGGAATTTCTTAGGATGTCATCTCCTTTTGATAGCTCCTCCAAGCCTAATGATTGAGATTGAGAATTGTTTACTAGAATAAGGTGTTTTTCATGATCATATCGTATATCCCTATTGCTAGTGGGTACTTTCATTGTATTTATATTTTTTATTGTATATATTTTTTGAACAATACAAAAACAGTTTTGTTTCTATGAAAAATTTTGGGTTTGCTTTTTCTTAAAGAAGGGCTAGGGACTTTCATTTTCTTTTGTGTTTTTCTTAAAGAAGGGCAAAAAGGTTTGCTTTTTATAAAATTTTTGAAAAACACAAAAGATTTTTATAGTTTGTTTACACCTTGTATGGATGGACATTTAGGATAACCGATTCACAATATCATTCCATTATCCACGTGACTTTTTGATAGTGTTTTGAGACACAACATCATTTCATCCATGTACTTTATAATGTGTTGGATTCATTGAGTTGTGATTAGATCATTATTTACTACATGCTTGACTCTTTATCTCCTTTAATGCACACATATATGGATTTATTTGAACATTGCACTTATCAATCACATGTTGGTCAAGGTGTTTTCGTCTAAATTTTGCCTTAAATGAAAAATATATCATATGATATAAAGGTTATGCTTGTAAGAACCATTGCCCGAATTGAAAAAGTAAAAAAAGATTTTTTTGGTGAAATCGATATATTTTTAATCAATGGAATCAGGCTAAACAATATGGGTTGAATTTGCATGAAAATCCACCATTTGCGAATTGAAAAGAGCCTAAAAGATTAACGGCACATAAAAATAGAAGTCCCATGCCAAATTTAGATTTGAACATTGATACTTCATTACATACGAACATTAATTTTTTCACTATATTATGAGAGGATTTTGAGGAGTAAAAGTAGAAGATCAATGGGTTTACACATGCGAGTTAATCCCTAAACAATTAACTAGTTTCCAATGCTATTGGTGTGAAAATCATTTAGAACTTTACTTTGTCGATATTATTGAGTCAATTTCATATGAATTCATTTTTTTACACCTAAGGCAAACCTCAAGTACATTCGTTAGGAGTACTTGAATCCATCATGCACATATGTTATGATTGTTTATGTTGATTTACCCATCGAATTTGTTCACACCCATTCCTTACACTTCCATGACTTGGTTATTATCTTAGTGTTAGTTCATGGTGTGTGTTATACTTGTATGTTTTTATACATTATAAAAACTTGAAAAATTAAAAAATAGTTGGTCTGGTTGTTCGTAGTTTATCATTACACGATATTTATTGCCTTATATTTGTTACTTTAGTTTTCCTTTCCTTATCTATTTCAGACAACATAAAAATTGGGAGAATGAATAATGGGGGAGGGGGATACATGAGTTATGATTATCATTTTATATTTGAAACGCTTTATTGCATCATGGGTATTTCTTTATCTATTCTATGCATGTACACTTTGATGAGCATATGTAAAGTACACTTAAGACAAAGTTCCCAAAAAGAAGATCAAGTGAAAGTGGGAGAATTGAAGATTTTGAGATTTGAAGATGTTGAAGATTTTGACGATTTATGTATTTTGATATCATTCCATTTGTGGGTTTGGGGAGGGTATTAGAATATGTTTTTCTTAGGAATTTTTTTGTAATTCGGATTTTTTATGTTTGTACCGGAATAGCTATAGGGGAAGATTTGTAATGGAAACATTTCAGATATTGCCCCTAGTATCTAAGTTACACAATTTACGGCATATCCTATTACTCTGTATCACGTAATAACTATCATCATGAAGTATCAAAGACCAGAATATCCAGCAACTCCAATGTTCATCTACAACATGCACCTCTACATCTTCAATGTGCATCACATTCATCTTTATCGTGCTCCACTACTTCATTTAATAATGGAATAATTTATGTTTGGAGTTCGAAGTTTATTTATAATTATATTGGGAGTTGTTTTTATTTTATTTTATTTAAAAATGAGGCATTTTTTTACTTAAAAATATTTTCAATTTTCACCACAGTCGTTCAAACGAGATGGGAATCTCGTTCGAATGACAGGGCATTCTCGTTCGAAGGCCCATTAAAAGTCTACAACAAATGAGCATCGATCGAGGGCATACTATTTCAAGTAGTTAGAAGGTCATTTGAACAATGTTAAAATAAGATAGGCTTGTCATTCGAACAAAACTTATTTTCGTTCTAATGAATAGCTGATATCGTTCGAACGAGCATCAAACTCGTTCAAACGACTGGCGCAGACTCGATTTTGTGTTTCTCTATAAATATTTGATTAGTGTAGGGTTTTCATAAGACTTTTACCAATATGATCTCTGTAGACCTACTACATAAAGTCTCATATTTTAAAAAGGAATCCATCTTTTGATTCACATACATCGCCTCCCTATATAGTTGTGAATCCACTTTGAAACCCTCACATAATTTCATACTGGAATTACAACTTGTGGAGAAGGCATCTCCACTTCCGGTCTTGTGATTATTGTTGGGATTACTGTTGAAGGATTTGTGATTCTTGCAGGGATCATTACTGAATGAAGATGTAGGTCACATGCAGGAGATTCATCAAAACGCTGTTGTTCCTTTATAGGATTTATAAGTTACGATTTGTAAATTTTATAAAGTGAATAGGAAAAGTTTTTTCCTGAAAATGATATTTCCTGAAAACTGTCTTTTGTGGTTTGAATGCATATTTTATTGTTTTACGCAATAATCATATAGTTGCATGTTCTAGCGTAAAAATAATAAAACATTGGTGTGGGTTGCATCTGAATTTAATAAGGTAACGTCATTCAATCATTGTTCACTCTTAGTAAGAATACCATATGTGAGTGATCTTGGACTTAATAGGATGGATTATTTATGGGGCACATATGACATCGACCGTGATGGAACCCTGGTGATAGCAGTTGGCTTACCTTGGTTATTTTACTACGGACGCTATTACTGATGCACCCATATCCCGAGGGGAAAGAAATTAGGGTTTTCTACTTATAGTCTTGAGTATGGTGGTCTATATGAATGAGGGGAAGGTATAGTGACATATCCCTTTTCTAATTCTTCAATTTTATAGGTATGAGATGACCTATAACTATACGTAGTATGCATTAGTGATCCTTGAAGGTCATAGGAATATGCCTTCGTATTTATGTGTGGGCTCATGGGTAGCCCATTTACTTGTATGTGTTGGGGAACATACTTATATGTATATTAAATTTGATGGTGTCCTTCCCTTATTGATATTAAACATCAGAAGTATACACTGGAATTCATTATGGACCTTAATTATATTCTATTAAGAATAATCATAATTAATCTTTGGGCTCACTTAGGCTTGTGATTATAAACGCATGATAAATTTAATGTTGTGTGGGCTTGGTTAACTTAAAAATCCATTAAAATATTAGAGTAAGATTTGTGGTTATTATTGTAGCCCAAATAAGGTTAAATTATTACTGTTTGTAGACTTGTTATTAACGTTGTTGCTGAAATCTATTTTCATAGCCTACGCTGCCATTGCATCCACATCCTTTATTCTCACTTGCATTTCTTTCAGTTTCATCTCTTACATAAGATGTAGTTATCGAGCCTACGTGCTTATTTCTTTTATTTCTACTTATGATTCCAGTTGGGTTGTATTACTGTAGTAGTTATTATTTTCTTTCGGAGTTTGATTTCTGATTGAGACAATTTGTATTCTTTCTTAATGGATTTTATTTACTGTTGGTTATGGCATCAGGGTATATGGTTTTATTCATGTTATTATATTTGTCATCTCTTTATTATATTAGATCAATTTATTTCACTTATGCTTAATTGACACTTAATTTTTTAGAAACCTGTAATATTTATAGTTTTAACTAATCCATATATTTATAGATTTTACTGGGTGTCACACTCTCACCCTTGTCCAATTCAATACATTCTTAATGTGTTGATGTGATCCTCTTTAAACTATCATACAAGTCCCCTAACTTCCAGACAGATTTTCATAGTAAAGATAAACTACTAAGACCGTACTCTCAGCTTTACTGATACGATGTTAGCTCTATCTAAACCTTGAACTATTCAATTGAACTATAATTGGAATTCCAATATTCTGTAATCAAACCGAAATCCACTCACTAGAATTCCTACTGGTTCAATTGATCGACATTAACACAATATATTTAAAATAAATATAATGCACTTAAAAAATTATTCTCATTTAAAATTGAACCTGAAACACCTTTATTTATAAATAAACGTCATACATGGCTTAAGAATAAAATCCCAATAATTAGATAAGGGTCATGATTGTGGTGTTGTGGGATCGGGATGGGACTCAATGGAGAGGCGGGACGCGATGGACCATGTAATGTTATTGTGTGTTGGATCCATGCGGGGACATAATAGTTCTTATCTTTCAGTTTGCCATTTTACCTTGAGGTCATCTTTTAGTTATGTATGATTTCCACTGGAATCTTTTAAACACCATATATAGTTTTATTCCACACCCATATTTAGGCACAAGCTTAGTTTCTTCGTTCGAGCGGTTTTCGGTTATTCAGATTCACCAGTTTATTTTATATCAAAACAAATAAAATGGTTAGTGTAGACACCCCATTTTGTTATCCCCTAAATTCTCCTTAGGTCCCTAGCACCTCCTCTCATCACTACAGATCCAGGTCATACCCCGAGTACTGAACTAGAAGCCATCGGGCACTCCCAGGCTTCATTTGACCAAAAGTCAAACTCTTCAGCTCGATCGAGGCTGAATGAATCTTCAAAGGTAACTGAAACCCCTTTCCAACGGTCTGTCCCGTGAGTGATTCTGACCTACCATGCGGACGAACGACCCATTTCCCCCAAAACTCAATCAATAGGCCACCGGGCGCTCCCGGGCTCCATTTGACCAAGGTCATCTCTTCAGCTCGATAGAGACTGAATCAATCTTTGAAGGACACTGAAACCCCTTTCCAACAGTCCACCCCATGTGCGATTCTGACTTACGGTACGGACGAACGATCCGTTTATCTTTGAAAGGTCACCGAATGCTTCCAGGGTCTGATTGACCAAAGTCAACTCCCCGAACCTGATCAAACTCTTCGGAATGTCGAAGTAAATCTCCTAGCCTTTCCAACGGTCTACCCCGTGCATGATTTGGACTTACCATGCGGACGAACGATCCGTTTGCGTCCGACGATTCCCCGTCCAATGGACTTATGAAAGCTTTCGTGCCATATTTGACCCAAAGTTAACTCCCAAACCCGGGAGAAGTCCAAGGATTTTCAAAGGTCTTTGAATTACCTTTCCAACGGTTCCCCTTGTGCGCGATTCAGATGAACGGTTTACGTTCTGTGGCTAACTTTCTGAAAAGGCCTAAAAAATACTGCGAAACGGCAGGTCCCAGACCCTGCCTATCGACAGTGTGCCTAAATGCACATGCCGAACGACAGGAACAGGGATATGCCGATCGGAAATGCCCTAGGCCTATAAAAAGGAGACCTGACCTCATTTGCAAGAGGAGCCCAAATCTGATAGATATCACTCTCAGCAAACCCCGAAAACCTCTCTCGAAGTCAACGTGATTTCCACACATAAATCCTTTCTCAACCTTCACTTTTCATCATCCTTTTCACCAAACTTAGTGAATTCACTACCCTCCATCATCATACAAGTCTAAGGGCTACTGTCCAACATTCAAGATCAAGCTGAAGATCTCTAAGAAGGTCCAATTTCTCAAATCTCTCCTTAAATTCACAATAACTTGTTTTATTACTTAGCACTTTTATTATCTCATTTGACACATCCTAATATACTTTTTATTTAGTATTGTTGCACATATCTTATTTTCATATAAATAAAAACCCAAAAAATAAGAAAAAAGAGGGTTTGCTAATAAATTCCAAACGGGAATTCTCACACTTTTCTTACACTTCTCTCACAACTAAAACACTTTTTCTACACATACACACAAATAAGAGAATCCCCGATTGGATTTATGGGATAAACCCCACCCCTAGTTTTTTATGTAAACTACGTGGACTTTGATGCCTCTATAGGCTACGTAGGCATCTCAGGGTAAAATCCAAGACTCGAGTCCTATTTTTACTTTTCCTCTCATTTTCTATTTTCTCCAAACTCCATTCTCTTATACTATATGATGATGCTGGAAATAGCACCACCCTTCGAGGTGTTTGTAAGCTCAAATCGGTGATAACAATGGTAGCTCAAATATATACTAAATATAAGAGATTGAGATGAGGAGAAGAGGATGAACACCAATATATAAGTGGTTCAACCAATTAGGCCTACGTCCACTGTGCAAGTGAGTGAATAAGGTCACCGGAATAAGGCACTAACGGCCATGGATACAATCTCTCAAGCTTTCTCTCTCTACTGTGTATTTTGACAGAGTTTCCTTGGGTTGTTATTTTTGGATCCTTATCTAAGTAGGGTAAGGCAAGTATATATAATGTGTGGGGGGTGTAGTGCACCCCCCATGCATGCCATGAGCATGTGTATGTTGATCTAGCCAATCTGATGAAGACATCTGTCACTGTCACATGTAGAGAATGATGATGAAATATTCCCCCACGTGAGGGGATTGATTTGTTACAACTGATTTTAGTACACGTGTTCCCAGCCACACATATGCGAGTACAGGCTCGGCTATCTTCGATTGATACCAACCTTGGCCTGGAAGAATACGAGGTTTGTGAAGTCTGGAAGCTGAGTAATCCGAGGTTACTCATAATGCTCTCGGCCTAGTAGGTAGACCGAGATAAGACAAATGGATTTATAACGTCGGCTTGGACCGAGGTTATGTAGGAGTAATTAGAACGTCGGCTCATTCCCATCCGAGTCTGATTACGATGATTGTGTAGTCTCTACTTCCTCGATTTATACTCAATCGAGGTTGCTGTAGGGGTTAATACGCAAGGTCAGCTCCCGAAGACCTGAAGAATAACTACCCTCGTGGATCATGAAGACCTCAGTTATTGTCTGACTTCAAGGCAACTAGTAACGTCGGCCATGGCTGACCTTGCTTAGGACGAGACCGCTGGTTGACAATCTGGGTCCCTTCTAACCTCGAACATATCCTTGGCTGAGGTTGATGTCTCTAAGCTGTTGGGTACATATAGGGCACATCAATCACCCCCTAGACCTTAGTTGCCTATGTGAACAGTTGACTAAGGGGTATGTATGTTCGAGGCTGGATTTCTTTAAGTGCCAATTCTTTTTTTTGACAAGTGTCAACTACTGAAGTGGATAGCGTGTCTGACAAGTGTTATGACATTAATTGTCTTTTGGGCTCCTAAGGCAATGATGGGCCTTGGGACGCGTGCGATCAGGTTTAGGGCTTAAGCCCCATTTCTCTCTCTTTCTTCTTCATTTCTCTCTTTCCCTCGCCTTGGTTATCTTTGTATTTTTCTCTCTCTACAAGATCTTGGCTGCTACATTTCAGAGATTTTATTTCTTTCATTCCTCTTCTCCTTCATTTTGCACTTCGACAGGTATTGTCTCCACTCTACTTTTCCATTTTCAGCCTTTAATTCTTGTTTCTTCATTTTCTGGTGAGTTTTTTAGGTTTTTCGATGATTGTTTGAGTTTTCCAGTGGCCCTTGTTCTTTACTGTTCTTAGTTGTTCTTGTTCAAAATCCCAGTTTGATACTTAGTTAGGTTGGGTCAAGTTGTTTTCTTTTAGCTTGAGTCTACAAGTGTAAGGTCGTCTCATATGCTCAGACCCCTTTATCAACTCATAGAGGAATTCCCTTCTCTTAGGGAGAAAACCTTAGAGATGATTAGGCAAATAGAGCGAGCCCAAGAGGAAGCTCGTAGGGCAGTGTCATTCCCTCTCAGGACTATATTTCCACCCCCTCCAATGTGATATACCCTAATCCATCTGTGTCTGTAGAGGTCCCAATAGAACCTATTCCGATGTCTGAGCCTGAGTCGTCAACCTCAGACCCTATGTCTATGGATTCTTTCTAAGAGGCCATGGACTATTCCGTCCGGATGGACCAAACCCCTGACTAAGCCGAGGTTTCCAGCTGTGCCTCATCTCACAAGAGTTCTAGCACCTCGCACTCTTCCTTCGATGTCGAGACTATAGGACCTAGTGTGGCTGTTCCCCCAATCCTTGACGCTATTCCCCTGTCGGTCTCCACAGGAGCTGAGTTTTCTTCGAGGTTCCCTGGTGGTGTTCCCTCATCTGCTCAAGCTGACATTAATGGGGATGAGGATAACGGTAGCAAAAGCAATGTTGACACCTCTAAGGCAACCGAGATAGAGAGCACTGTTAGTGAAATCGACCTTCTATCCTTCAGACATCTGTATTCTATAAGTCCATCCATAAAACTTAGGAGACCTCTGAGGGACGATAGGGACTTCGGCGGTCGAGATAGTGAGATCTGCTTATATGAGCAGATGTTTAAGTTAGGATTTTGTATTCCCATTAATCTAATAATCAGGGATATATTTTCCTACATTAACTTGGCTCCTTCCCAATTATCGCCCAATGCCTGGAGGGTGATAATTGGAGCTATAGTCTTATCGAGGGCAGTCCACCATCCAGACCTTATTGTCCAGGTCTTCACAGGGTGCTACATCCCTTCCTCTTCCAGGAATCATCCGAGTTACTACCACTTTTTAGCTCGGAAGTCCAATAACAAGATGTTGTAGGTTACCCAAAATTTGAACCACAATTGGAAACCACGATACTTCTTCGCGTCAGGGCCATGGGAGTTTGGCCCCTGCGCCCCTTCTTCATCCTTAGAGCCGAGAATACCCCTGAGATGGGGAAAGGTGTCAATGGCTACTAGTGTCGACCCTGGGCTAAGCTAAAATAACCTTTAGAAGGTAAAAGATCTTCAAGATCAGGGAGAACATGGTCTGCTGGTTAAGTATGAGCACTTGATGTCCCCTTACTACCTCTCTGGAAATGGCCTTGGGGGAAGTCCTCTGATCGAGTTTCGTAAGTTACTTTATCATTCAACAAGTTATACCTCTAATTTTCTAACTTAGACTTTTCTATTTGTAGAGCGCCCTAAAGGAATTTCTGATGACCTTTGGGAGATGGCAACCCCCAGTCTTACCAAACTCGTAAAGAAAGCAGGTCCAACTACGCCTCCTCCTCCTCCAACTAATTCAAGGGCTGAGGCCTCCAAGAAGAGGAGATCTGCTGACCCTGCCCCTGAGGATCATATGCAGAAGAAGAAAGCTTCAAAGGGGGATCGTTCCATCCCCATCTATTCTGAGGATACGTTAGTTTCTCGTCTGGAGCAACTGAAGATCGACGATAATCTTATCGGCTAGAGTCTGAAGGCCCTGGACGCTATCGGCTCGGTCATGACCGACTCTGACAAATGCTTCTTCCATTCTCTGGACACCCCTATGTTGGTCGAGTTCACCCTCCATCGATCCATCCAAGTAAGATTTTTACTTTTGCTGAATAAGTGTAACCTCGTCTTTGAATTATACCAGATCTTGAACTGACATCTCTGCACATATTCTATAGGGTCTCCTCACCATGCACCAGTTTGTTGACTGGACTCTGAGGAAACTTCCTCTGATTGAAAAGAGAAAAGAGTCCCAAAAGACCAAGGTTGCTCTGATTGCTGAAGTTGAGCGTCTGAGGCCAATGTCAAGCAGTTAGAGAAAGACATAGGAAAGCTTAAAAAACATCATATATCTGCTCTGAAGACTTAAGCCGACTCTCTCTAACACAAGGTTGACGTTGCTGTGAGGCTGCTCTAGAGGATGCCTCAAAGAAGATCTTGGAGGACTACAAGGTCTCTGATGAATTCTTCATCTTCGGCTTCGAGTACCTTGAAAGGGGTGTTAAGGCCACTAGCAAATGGGCAAAAATTAAGGGGAAAGAATCAGGGAGCCTGGCACCCTCTGACTTCATTGGTCTGGGTTACGCCGATCCTCGGTTTGCTCAGGCCTTGCAAGAGGTCGAGGAGGAAGGTAGTGTCGCACGTACCGAGACTTCTCCCCAAGATGATACTAAAAATGTTGGTCCTTAGGATGATGGTGTAGAAGTGACCAACCTCGACCAGGGAGATGGGGACATGGCAACTAACCCTGAGACTATAGACACTTGAATCCACTTTGTGAAGATTAAGTAATTTTTAATTTTCGATTCAATCTGTAACCTCTGATGACGAATTCTATTACCTTATGGCTTATGATTCTTAACTTTATGCTATATCAACCTCCAAAGAGGGTTTTATTTCTTAGTTGTTGAATGCTCTTTGAATGCAATGTGTTTGGGTTAAGGCCTGAAGTCTCAATATAACGGTGTCTTCATGAGCCATATAACGTTGTCTAAGGTATGAGGTCATCCGAATATAATGTCTTACCTCAGACCTTGTCATCAAATTATGATGTTTAAGGTCTGAGGTCATCAACTAAGATGTTACCCTCATAATATATTCACCAAATTAATGATGTTTAAGGTCTGAGGTCATCCAAGTGTGATGTTCATCTCAGACCTTGTCACCAAGTTATGATATTTAAGGTCTAAGGTCATCAACTAAGATGTTATCCTCATAATATATCCACCTAAATTAATGATGTTTAAGGTCTGAGGTCATTCAAGTATGATGTTCATCTCAGACCTTATCACCAAGTTATGATGTTTAAGGTCAGAGGTCATCAACTAAGATATTATCCTCATAATATATTCACCAAATTAATGATGTTCAAGGTCTGAGGTCATCCAAGTGTGATGTTCATCTCAGACCTTGTCACCAAGTTATGATGTTTAAGGTCTGAGGTCATCAACTTAGATGTTATCCTCATAATATATTCACCAAATTAATGATGTTCAAGGTCTGAGGTCATCCAAGTGTGATGTTCATCTCAGACCTTGTCACCAAGTTATGATGTTTAAGGTCTGAGGTCATCAACTAAGATGTTATCCTAATAATATATTCACCGAATTAATGATGTTCAAGGTCTGAGGTCATCCAAGTGTGATGTTCATCTCATACCTTGTCACCAAATTATGATGTTTAAGGTCTGAGGTCATCAACTAAGATGTTATCCTCATAATATATTCACCAAATTAATGATGTTCAAGGTCTAAGGTCAACCAAGTGTGATGTTCATCTCAGACCTTATCACAAAATTATGATATTTAAGGTATGAGGTCATCAACTAAGATGTTATCCTCATAATATATTCACAAAATTAATGATGTTCAAGGTCTAAGGTCATCCAAGTGTGATGTTCGTCTCAGACCTTATCACCAAATTGTGATGTTTAAGGTCTGAGGTCATCAACTAAGATGTTATCCTCATAATATATTCACCAAATTAATGATGTTCAAGGTCTGAGGTTATCCAAGTGTGATGTTTATCTCAGACCTTGTCACCAAATTATGATGTTTAAGGTCTGAGATCATCCAAGTGTGATGTTCACCTCAGACCTTGTCACCAAATTATGATGTTTTAAGGCCTGAGGTCATCAAACTAAGAGATTATACCCATAAAATTTTCACCAAATTAATGATGTTTAAGGTTTGAGGTCATCCAGATATGATGTTCACCTCAGACCTTGCCACTAAATTATGATGTTTTAAGGTTTGAGGTCATCAAACTAAGATGTTACCCCCATAAATTTTTCACCAAATTAATGATGTTTAAGGTCTGAGGTCATCCAGGTATGATGTTCACCTCAGACCTTGTCACCAAATTATGATGTTTTAAGGTCTGAGGTCATCAAACTAAGATGTTACCCCCATAAATTTTTCACCAAATTAATGATGTTTAAGGTCTGAGGTCATCCAAGTGTGATGTTCATCTCTGACCTTGTCACTAAATTATGATGTTCAAGGTCTAAGGTCATCAACTAAGATGTTATACTCATAATATATTCACCAAATTAATGATGTAAGAGTTGACATGGGAACTGATCTTCTCATTAATAATCTCCTCATAAGTTGACACATTTACATAAGAATCATTGCAACATCATATGTAATACTTTTTTAAATGATCAGCATTCCATGGATTGGAAAAAGGTTCCCCTTCAGAGTTTTCCAACTTGTAGGTCCCAGGTATAACTTCTTCGATAACCTTGTAAGGGCCATGCCAATTTGGGTGAAGTTTGTTTGCTTTCTATAACGTCTTCTTCAACACCAGGTCTCCCACGGCTATGGGTCTTGATTTCACCCTTTGATTGTAGAACTTTGTTGTTCTCTATTGGTAGGCTGCCTGTCTGATCTCTGCATCTTCCCTTCTCTCTTTAATTAGAGACAGGTCAAGTCTTCTCTCCTACCCATTCTTCTCAGGGTCATAGGTCTGAACCCTGTCAGTGGGGAGCCCTACCTCGGTTGGTATGACAACTTCTGAGCCATGCACTAACATAAATGGGGTTTCCCCCGTTGGTGTCCTAACCGTTATTCTGTAAGCCCATAATCCAGAATAAACCTCTTCAGTCCATCTCCCCTTAAATTCTTCTAGCCTCTTCTTGATCCCGTCGAGGATTGTTCTGTTTGTGACTTCGGTCTGACCGTTTACCTGAGGCCGACCCGGAGAAGAGAAAAATTACTTGATCCCAACTTTTTTGCAGTATTTTTCTAAGGAAGAATTCTTGAACTGGGTTCCATTGTCCGAGATGATGGTGTTTGGAAGGCCATGTCTGCATATGATGTTCTTCCAAATGAATTGAAAGGTCTTTAGCTTCGTAATTGTGATCATCGGCTCGGCCTCTACCCATTTGGAGAAGTAGTCAACGGAAACTATCAAAGACCTATAGTTATTCGCAGCCCTTAGTAGGGGGCCCACCAAGTTAATCCCCCATACTACGAATGACTAAGGGGAACTGATTGACATCATAGGCTGATGAGTTTGATGGGGGATAGTGGATAATCTCTGACATTTGTCGCACCTCTTCACGTAGGCTGCAGCATCCTTGGCTAAGGTCGGCCACCAGTATCCGTGCGTGATAATCCTTTTGGCTAAAGGTGTTCCTCCTATGTGATTGGAGCAAGAACCCTCATTTACCTTTTACAGGATACGGGGAACCTCTGTGGGATGAACGCACCTGAGGAGGGGTAACAGGAAACCCTTCTTATATAGGACATCTCCTATTACTGAGAACTTTACTGCTCTGTACCTTAGTTTCCTCCTCTCTAGCTTTGATCCCGGCAGCTCCCCCTCTCTGATATATCTGATAAGGGGGTATATCCATGAGTCCCCTAGGTTCAAATTGAGGCAAGGGTTACTAACCTCTTCTTCTTCAATGGTCGCTTTGCGCAGGATCTCGACTGGAACTGTCCTTCTGATGTCTGTCCTTATTGCTGAAGCCAACCTTGCTAGTGCATATGCATGGCTGTTATTTTACCGAGGTATTCTCTTCATCTTTACCTCTTCGAAACCTTCTAATATCACTCTTACCCTCTTCAGGTATTTGGTTATCCTTTCATCCTTGTCCTCATAAACCCCAACACTTGGTTAATAACCAACCTTGAGTCACTGTGAAGTAGAAGTTGTCTTACCCTAAGGGTCTTTGCCAAGGAGAGGCCTGCCATCATGGCCTCATATTCTAACTCGTTGTTTGATGCCTTGAAGTTAAAGCTTAGGGCATATTCAACATTGGTACCATTCGGGGCTGAGAGTATCATCCCTGCACCGCTTCCACTTTCGCAGGAAGACCCATCAATAAAGAGGTTCCAGATGTCTTTATCTGATGAGAAACTCCCTTCTAACATGATTACTTGATTGAAGAGGTACCGATCTTCCTCATTCTCAGATGTTCTTCTACTGGCTCTATTGGATACAACCTCTTTAGGGTCTCAAAAGACGTTGTTGTTTGATCCCTCTGCAGTCTCTAGGTTATTCTCAACCTCGGCCTCTTCCCATGTGAATTCAGCAACAAAATCTGCAAGTGCCTGCACTTTAATGGTCATCCTAGGTTGGTAAGTAAGGTCATACTCTCCCAACTCAATGGCCAACATCATCAATCTACCCGACTTCTCAGGTTTGTGGAGGACCTATCTTAGTGGGGAGTCAGTGAGGATGACCATAGAATGGGATTGAAAGTAGGGCTTTATCTTCCTAGAAGCATGTATTAAGGTGTAGGCCAACTTTTCCATTCAAGGATAATTCTGTTCAGACCCTTGAAGGGCCTTACTATTGAAGTATACAGGCCTTTGAACCCCAACGTCTTCCCGTACTATTGCTGCACTTATAGCTGACTCAGAGACTACTAGATAAATATAAAACTTCTTCCCCACTATGGGCCGAGATAGGAGCAAGGGAGATTCAAGGTAAGACTTGAGTTGGTTAAAAGCCTCCTCACACTCTTTGTCCCATTCAAAGGCCTTTTTAAGCACCTTAAATAACGAAAGACACTTGTCCGTCGCTCTGGAAATAAATCTGTTGAGTGCAGCTACTCTTCCAGTGAGCCTCTGCATGTCCTTGATATTTCTTGGTGTCTTCATGTCGAGCAAAGCCTTGATTTTCTTAGGGTTCGCCTCTATTCCCCTCTGATTGACAATGAATCCAAGAAATTTCCCTACTCCTACCCCGAAGACACACTTCGCAGGATTGAGTTTCATTATGTACAAGTCTATGGTATCGAAGGTCTTTTCAAGGTCTGTCACGCGAGTGAAGAAATTTCCCTGCTCCTACCCGAAAGACACACTTCGCGGGATTGAGTTTTATTCTGTACAAGTCCATGGTATCGAAGGTCTTTTCTAGGTCTGTCACGTGAGTGCGAGCCTTTAATCTCTTTATCAATATATTGTCCATATACACCTCCACAGTCTTGTCTATTTAATCTTTAAACATCTTATTCACAAGACATTTATACGTTGCCCCCGTATTTTTCAATCCGAAGGGCATAAACTTGTAGAAATATATCCCCCTGTTAGTAATGAAGGTTGTTTTCTCTGAGTCTTCAGCGTCCATGAAGATCTGATTGTAGCCTGAATACGCATCCATGAAACTCATGAGCTCATGCCCTGCATTGGCATCTACCAACTCGTCGATTCGAGGTAAGGGATTGTTGTCTTTTGGGCAAGACTTGTTCAGGTCGGTAAAATCTATGCACATCCTCCATTTTCCATTGGCTTTGGGCACAATGACTGCGTTTGATAGCCACTCCGGGTATATGACTTTCCTGATAAACTCAGCCTCTTCCAACTTTCTGACTTCTTCTCGGATGGCGTCATACTTCTCCCTAGAGTAAACTCTTCATCTTTGTTTGATTGGCTTAGCATCCTTAGTCACATTGAGTTTGTGGCACATAACCTCAGGATTGATGCCAGGCATGTCCGCATGGCTCTAAGCGAAGAAACTCTGCCTCTTCCTCAAGACGTTTATCAGTTCTTCCTTGCTCTCCGCTTTTAAGGCTTTGCCGACCTGGACAATTTTTTCAGATTCGTTCTCATTGTGGATGATGGATTCTACCTCTTTTATAGCCTCTCATTTCTTCAATTTCATTTCATCTCTGGGGTCAGGTGTATCAATGTTGTACGTGGTAGTTGCTCTCTTATGGGCCTCTCTCTCTTCGGCTGAGTTGAAGTAGTATTCTCTTGCTATGGTCTGATCACCCTGCACTTCGCCTACCCCATAGGCGGTCGGGAATTTTAGCATATGGTAGACCATCGATGGCACGGCCTCAAACTCCTTAAGGGCTACTCTTCCTATGATGAGGTTATAGGCCGAGAAGATGTTTTCATCTATAATGAAAAAATTGCTCCTCCGAGTCAACCTCTTAGGCCACTCATCGCCCATTCGCACATCCATCTCATACATGCCTAATGGATGGACCTTTTCGCTGCTGAATCCTATTAACGGATGATGATAGGGTACTTGCCTAGCCCTGCTAAGGCATAGGCTTTTGAAACAGGTCCAAAACATCACATCTGTCGAACTTCCCCCGTCTACAAGAATTCTCTGTACCTCGCATCCATGCACCCTTATTGTGATTACCAATGGGTCGTCATGTGGAGCTATGATACCTTTGAAGTCGAGTCGGGAGCACCCAACTATAAGAGTGTCCATATCCACTTTCTTTCTCTTTTGCTTGGTTTCTGAAGATACAAGATTTATCACTTCTACTTTGGCCACTGACTTGGCCTCTGCCACATGAGCTTTTCGGTCAGCCACTGCAGAGCCACCCCCTGCTAGTCCTCCGCATATGGTGTTAACGACGAAGGATATCATACCAACTCTCTTCACTGGAGCGTTGTCATCTTTTGGTGGGAGGTCTGGATCGTCTTCATCATTACCATCCGAGTCATCGTCTCTTCTTGCTGGAGTATCGTCACTACATATTTCATTTCTCTTATTTTTAGGGTCATCTCTTCCCCTCCTAGGAGCCTTGCCATCAACATACTTCCTCAATTTCCTGGATTTCAACATCTTTTCGATCTCACCCTTTAAGGCTAAGCACTTGTCTGTAACATGGCCACGGTCTTGGTGGAACTCGCACCACAAGTTCTGGTTCCTCTTATGTGGGCGAGCCTTCAACTTCTCTGGCCATCTCAGAGATCGGTCATTCTTGATTTTATTGAGGATGTGTTCATAACTCATAGTTAGAGGGGTATAACGTGTAAACTTGTCGTCAGCTGACCTTTTCTTTCCGTCCTTATTTCTTTGGAACTTCCCGCTGCCACTGCCATTCTCATCCTCATATTTTGCTTCCATGGCCTCTTCAGCGTTCATGACCTTACCTGTAGTTGCCAATAACTCTGCCATGGACTTGGGAGGGTCTTCCGCAAGCTTCCATGACAACTTCCATTTCTGGAGACCTCTTATAAGAGCGGTCATACCTGTAGTCTCTTCGTAATCTTCCATGTCCAATTTTTCTTTGCTGAATCTAGCAATGTAATCTCTTAGACTTTTGTTTTTGCCTTGCTTAACATACAACATATGGGTGGTCTTCTTTTAAGGTCTTACCCCAAAACAGAAATTGTTAATGAACCGTTCAGGCAAACCTTTAAAGTTCTCTATTGAGGTCTTCGGGAGAGAGGTAAACCAGATATGTGCAGATCCCGTTAAAGTTCCGGAGAAGGCCCGACACTTTATCTCATCTGGTATTGAGTAAATGTTCGCCTCAGACTGATACATCTCAATATGATGTATAGGGTTGGTGCTACCATCATACTTGCGAGACATCGTAGGTGGCTTGAACTTGGTAGGGGTTGGGTAGCCCACTATCTTAGCCACGAACGGAAATCCCTTTGAGAAACCTCTTTGCAATGGGTCTCAGCTTTTGATGAGGTCTCCTATCTTTTCCTCAAGACATTGGATAGAGTCATTCCACGGTCTTGCAACGTCGGCCTAGCCGAGGTTGTCCCCTGCCACCTCTAAGGGGTGGACTGAGGGTTACCCAGCTGCAGTACAACGTCGACTGTTGACCTCTTATTGTTCCCTACCACATCCTGGGTTAGGTCGGCCTTGATGAGGCCGACATTAACCCTCTTCCCTTTATGAGCCGGCTGCACTTCTTGACATAGACAACCTCTGTCTTAGGTCATTTACTGGACCGAGCCTTTCAAAGGCTGACCCTCTACTCAATCGATCAAAAGATGATCCTCTTTTTTGGGCTCCTTCACCTCTTCTGCCTCCAAAACCTTGACTCTGCTAGATAGGACGCACTGTGTTATTCGAAACCTCATACAGCTCCCAATAATCTTCTGGAGCGTCTTTTGCCTCCAGATCATCATACCTATCCTCAGGGCAAGGGTGTCCTTACCTACCCAGACGCAAATGCCTAGGGTCAGCAACGTACCTCCTCCGATGAGGTGTAGGTTGGTCTTTCCGCGGTGCTTGGGGTGGTCCCATGGCGTCAGGATGGGGCTGGGCGACCGCCGGAGTAATCATCTCCGGTGGGACCCCAGGTGGTCTCATCATGTTTTGACTGAGTTATGCAAATTGATCATTCATTGCTTGTTGCGTTGCAGCCAAAGACTTTAAGGTTGCGGCCACCTCCACTATTTCGAACTGAGGTGACCCCTGGATGAAACTAGGTCCTCCGGCACCAGGCGGTGGAAGAGGTGGTGGTAATTCTGGTGCTATACGCTAACACTAAAGAGCTTGTGAAGTATATGAGCTTAGTACCTTAATGGACCTCTTTCAATGGTGAAATAACTCCACGCAAGGGGTGAGTCCTGGTTCACCACCAGAGTCTCCGGTGAGGTTAAGCAGAAAATGATAAAGAGATAGCTTCTCGTTTCCACAAACGGTGCCAAAATGATGATGCTGGAAATAGCACCACCCTTCATGGTGTTTGTAAGCTCAAATCAGTGATAACAATGGCAACTCAAATATATACAAAATATAAGAGATTGAGATGAGGAGAAGAGGATGAACACCAATATATAAGTGGTTCAACAAATTAGGCCTACGTGCACTGTGCAAGTGAGTGAATAAGGTCACCGGAATAAGGCACTAAAGGCCATGGATACAATCTCTCAAGCTTTCTCTCTCTACTACATATTTTGACAGAGTTTCCTCGGGTTGTTATTTTTGGATCCTTATGTAAGGACATAATTTTATAAATGTTCGGGGTAGAATCTAGGAATTTTCTGTTTTCACCTAGATCATAGTTTGTAGGTCTGATACTGCTACATTCGGCACGCCAACACGATCAACCTCGACTGCCTTTATCCGAATCCAATGCATCCAGTATCTTCACCTGCATCATGCTATATGCGACGTGCTACTCAGCTCATTCCCACTACTCCATTACGCGTTATTGGTAAAATGGTTTATTGGAGCTTTAATATTTGCATAAATATTTGGAAAATTTTTCAAAAATTATTTTTGAAGTCTGGATTAATTTTTTATCAAAAGCATAATTTTTTCGAAGTGTAGAAGCGAAGTGCCTTGAACGACGAGCTCGCTCAAACGACTTTGAATGTCGTTCGCGCGAGATAGGCATGTCGCATGATCTCGTTCGAACGACTTTTGTCCTTCGTTCGAGCGACATGGCTATCTCGTTTGAACGAGCCACTGCCTCGATTTTCGTATAAATATCCATTCTCCTTCTACACATTTTTTAAGTCTTTCTGCAATCTCAAAATTTTGCGAAAATATTTCAGAATAAGACTTCATCTTTTTAAGGTTTTCTAAACCTTTTTGATTCACAAAGCCATTCCCATATATGTGTGTGAATCTTTAATCCTTCAAGAGGACCATTTACTCATCTAAAGTAATTTGTGAGGAAGCCGTTCTCTTCTTCATTACTGCCCTACTGGAAAGGGATAGTTCCATCTGCCGATAACAGAACTGACACCCGAGGTTATTTCTATGTCACATATTTTCATTGTAATTCGTGTAAGCCGTTCTCCTACAAAAATATAGTGAAAATAAAAGGTTTTACCCCTTTGGGGGATTTTTCCTCATTTGTGTGTGTTTGATTGTTCTTGCTTGATTTTATCATCATCAATCACACCTAGATATATGTTTAGGACGTAATTGATAAAAACTGAGTTTAATTAAATAACTTCCTTATTTGAATGCAAGCGCACTCTTCTCAAATTGGTATCAGAGCCAGTTACACAACTTTACCGTGTAATTTTTCGCCAAATTTTCTAAGATATCAATTTTCTAAAAAAATTATTTTTAAAAACGAGTGTGTTCATAATGGAGAAGTTATATAATAAAATGTCAGTTTTTGACGGGACAAACTATGCATATTGGAAAGCCCGCACGAGATCTGCATTAAAAGCCATTGATGAACATGTCTGGATTTTGATTGAACGAGGGTGGACACCTCCCTCCGTCACTCTTGAAAACGGGACCAATTTAAAACCTGTTACTACATGGACTGAAGAAGAATTTAAATGGTCATCCTTTAATTCTAAGGGTTTAAGTGCTATTTCTGGGTCTGTCACACCTGATGAGTTCAAACGCATAATGACGTGCACCACGTCAAAAGAGGCATGGGTTGTTTTGAAACTTACCCATGAAGGTACTAATGCTGTGAAAGAGTCTAAACTGCAAAATTTAACAACTCAATTTAAAACAATCACCATGCTTGAATCTGAATGTTTTGATTAATTTTATGCTAGATTGTCTGATATTGTTAACACTAGCTTTAATCTTGGTGAACACATTCCTAATGCTAGAGTTGTTAAAAAGATTCTTAGATCACTGCCTAAGCATTTTATCCCTAAAGTCACAATGTTAAATTCTATGGGTAATTTAAATACGCTTAAATTGGAAGAACTTGTAGGAGACCTGCAAACTTATGAAATTGATATGTTTCCTAAATCTATCAAGTCTAAAGATAAGGAATTGCATTTAATGCCCAGGAGAGAAAGAGTGAGGGGTCGGCAAGAAAGAGGGGAGAGTCATCTAGGAAAAAAGAGACAGATACGTCAGATTCTGAGTGTGATTTTGACCTAGATGATTTGGCCCTATTTGCTAAAAATTAAAGAGAATTCTCAAATTCAAGAAAAATGGCAATTTTAAAAATAAAAAGAAATTTGAGAAAAATAAGTTTGAAAAGAAAAACGAAAAAGATTTTAAAGATCCTCTTAAAAAGGAAAGTGAGAGATGCTTTGAGTGCGATGGTAGGGGTCATAGAGATTTTGAGTGTGCTACTAGGCTGAACAGAGAAAAGGGCAAAGCTGTCCTTAATGCTACCCTTAGTGACGACAATGAGGTCGATTCGGTGGATTCTGGATATGAATCACCGCATGAGTGTAACTTCACCGCATTCATGGCTAGTCATGTGAGTACTGCTAGTGCTCCTCACGACGATGAGGATAATGCTTCACAGGGACGCCTCGAGAGTGAGAGCGATGTGAGTGAAGGGGAGGATGACACAGGTGAGATCGAGAGTTATATTCAACAAGCATACGTCGAGATTTATTCTAAGTCATTTAAAACTAAAACGCGTAACAAAGCGTTAATTCTTAAGATCACCAATTTAGAGAAAGAGTTAAGATTGTTTGGAGAGAGAGAAAGTTTTTGTGAGAAAGAAGAAGAGAGAAAAGAAAACCTTCAGAAAATAAGATATTTTGAGTGTGATAAGACAGGGCACAAGAAATTTGAGTGTCCCACCAGACTTAGGAGAGAGGATAAGAAAATTGCCATGCCCGCTACCCTAAGTGATAGTGAGGATGAGAAGGGTGATGAAAGTGTGATCCAAAAGGTGTTTAGAAAGTTGTTTATCGAGACCATGGAAATAAAAAGGTCAAATAGAATTTTAGGTCTTCGGATTTTTGAGTTGAAGGAAGAGAATATTGAGCTAAAAAGGAAAAAATGTGACTTGACCAACACGGTGTCTAGTCTGACGACACGTGTATCCCATCTTGAGGATAATCTCATACAAACACGGGAGCTCTAAGTCTCATTAGAGAATGCATCAGAGAAGGTTGATACGATGGTTCCCTATCCCGGTTTGAATAGTGGTGAGAATGTTGGAAAAGGTCATGACGGTGCATTCACTACTTCTAATGCGTTTGAGTCTATCTCCACTTTGTTGAGTGATTCTCATGGGTGTCCTCCTAGGATAGTTCATCCCAAAATTTTTGATAAATTAATTCCTAGACCGGTTTATGTTTGCTCCCACTGCAAGAAACGAGGACATATTAGGGAGTTTTATTCTAAGTTGGGTTTTGTGTCACATCATTCCACTTCACACATTCATACACATTCACCCACTCATGATACCTTGCTTGCACATAATGATAGAGACTTCGCACACATTCGCGAGCAAGTGAAGTTTTTGATCAAGACCACACATGATCTTATGGAGTTGGTCCAAAAGAAGTCACCATATTTGGAAAACTCCACCGCTCTTCCCGATTGAGGTCTTGACATGCCTGCTAGCATAGGGTGGATTTCATGATGTCTATTTTGCCTATTGCTAGCATGTACCATTAATTTATATTTATTTATTTTTTTTGAAAAATCTAAAAAGATTTTCGTTTTATAAAAATTTCAGAAAAGCACAAAAAGATTTTCGTATTCTATTTGCACCTTATATGGATGAGCATTTAAGATAGCCAAGTCACAATTTCATTCCATTTTGCATGTGACTGTTTGATAGAGATTTAAGACGCTACATCATTTTATCCATGTGCTTTACATTGTTTGGAGTCTTTGAGATGCGATTAGTGATATCTTCCTACATGTTTGACTCTTATCTCCTTTATTGCTCACATGCACGGCTTTATTTGATTATTGTACTTGTCTGTCACATATTGGCTTAAGTGTTTTCATCTCAATTCTGTCTATAAAACTAACCATATTCGATAAAACTTGACAAGATTGGAATGCCTGTAAAAACGATTTTGGTGAGACCGTGTGTTTATTAGAAAACGGGGAAGGGCTGCGAAAGGTTCATTTAGCCTTTGTGATTTTAAGACACCGTTAAAAAGGACCTAAAAAATTGAGGAATTTTATTATCTGTGGTCCAAAGAGGTAAAAAGAGCCAGAAAAAATTAAAGGCAACAAAAACAATATTTGCCATCTATGGGCCATTAAGTTTCACCATCAATTCTCCAAAGTTTGAGAAGTTAGAACGTATCTATTCAAAATATAAATCTAAGGGAGTTTGGTTAGAGAATATAAACGGGTTTGCACTTCCTTGAAAGTCCTGAAAAAGCATGAACTAGTTTTGGACGTTATTGGTGTGGAAATAACTTTGAGCTTTGATTTGTTGATTTGAATGAGTCAATGTCTCATATTACCCCCTTTTTACACCAAGGGAAGATTTTGAGTTCATTTGTTAGTTGTATCCGATATTCATCGTGCACATATGTCATGTTTGTATGCATTGATTTTCCTATCGAATTTGATCACACCTCTACATTTACGCTATCATCGACTTGGTTGTTTATGTGTTCTTTCATGGTGTGATTTTTTGTTGTATACTATGTGTGAAAAATTTTGAAAAATACAAAAAGAGAAGTTTATTGCCGTGTGTCATTCTCCATGTGCATTCATTCATGCTTCTCACTTCTGTCTATTTGGGGACATCATAAAAAGGGGGAGAAGAATTATGGGGGAGAATTGTTTTGGTGTTTGGTTGATTTATGAATGATTTGCTTAAACTTAATTAATCATCAATTTTTGCATATCATTATATTTTAAATTGTTGCTTGTCACGGGTATTTTCTTTATCTCATGTGTGTAGGTACAACTTTGTTCTTCATTATTGGTTTGCACACCCTGATGAGAAAAGCTTTTAAGTTTCCGAAGAGATGAAGATTTGAAAGACATGTCATTTAGTATTCTCAGTTTGAGGCTTTAATGGGGATATTATCTTGTATGTCATTTGATTGCATAATTCGGATTTTTTATGTATGTACTGGCATAGACATAAGGGGAGATTTGTAAGGACATAATTTTATAAATGCACGGGGTAGAATCTAGGAATTTTCTATTTTCTCCTAGATCACAGTTTGTATGTCTGATAACGCTACATTCAGCATGTCAGTACGATCAACCTCGACTGCCTTTATCCGAATCCAATGCATCCAGTATCTTCACATGCATCATGTTATATGCGATGTGCTACTCAGCTCATTCCTACTACTCCACTACGCGTTATTGGTAAAATGGTTTATTGGAGCTTTAATATTTGCATAAATATTTGGAAAATTTCTTGAAAATTATTTTTGAAGTCTGGATTAATTTTTTATCAAAAGCAGATTTTTTTAAGTGTAGAAGCCAAGTGCCTTGAACGACGAGCTCGCTCAAACGACTTTGAATGTCGTTCGTGCGAGATAGGCATGTTGCGCGATCTCGTTTGAATGACTTATGTCCTTCATTCGAGCGATATGGATATCTCGTTAGAACGAGCCACCGCCTTGATTTTCGTATAAATATCAGTTCTCCTTCTACACATTTTTTAAGTCTTTTTGTAATCTCAAAATTCTGCGAAAACAGTTCAGAATAAGACTTCATCTTGTTAAGGTTTTCTAAACCTTTTTGATTTACAAAACCATTCCCATATATGTGTGTGAATCTTTAAACCTTCAAGAGGATCATTTACTCATCTGGAGTAATTTGTGAGGAAGCAGTTCTCTTCTTCATTGCTTCCCTACTGGAAAGGGATAGTTGCAGCCGCCGACAACAGAGCCGACACCCGAGGGTATTTCTGTGTCGCATATTTTCATTGTAATCCGTGTAAGCCATTCTCTTACAAAATTATAGTGAAAATAAAAGGTTTTTCCCCTTTGGGGGATTTTTCCTCATTTGTGTGTGTTTGATTGTTCTTGCTTGATTTTATCATCATCAATCACAACTAGATGCATGTTTAGGACGTAATTGATAAAAAATGAGTTTAATTATATAACTTCCTTATTTGAACGCAAGCTCACTCTTCTCACCAAGTAAGAGAAGGAAAGTATATATAATGTGTGGGGGGTGTAGTGCACCCCCATGCATGCCATGAGCATGTGTATGTTGATCTAGCCAATCTGATGAAGACATCTGTCACTGTCACATGCAGAGAATGATGATGAAATATTCCCCCATGTGAGGGGATTGATTTGTTACAACTGATTTTAGTACACGTGTTCCCAGCCACACATATACGAGTACTGGCTCGACTGTCTTCGATTGATACCAACCTCGGCCTGGAAGAATACGAGGTTGGTGAAGTCTGGAAACTGAGCAATCCGAGGTTACTCATGATGGCCTCGGCCTAGTAGGTAGATCGAGATAAGAAAAATGGAGTTATAACGTCGGCTTGGGCCGGAGTTATGTAGGAGTAATTGGAACGTCGTCTCATTCCCATCCGAGGCTAATTACGATGATTGTGTAGTCTCTGCTTCCTCGCCCAATACTCAGTCGAGGTTGCTGTAGGGGTTAATACGCAATGTCGAATCTGGACGACCTGAAGAATAACTGCCCCCATGGATCATGAAGACCTCAGCTGTTGTCTGACTGCAAGGCAACTAGTAACATCGGCCATGGCTGAACTTGCTTAGGAAGAGATCGCTGGTTGACAATCTGGGGCCCTTCTAACCTCAGTCATATCCCTGGCCGAGGTTAATGTCTCTGAGCTATTGGGTACATATAGGGCATATCACTATATATATACATATCTTTGTTCTTAAGGGCGTATTATTCCGTATACGTTATCGTTCCCTCATAACGATTAACATAGTGATGATCGCCTAAGTCCTATTTTCTAATACTTTATACCTTCCTATGGATGACTCGGTTTACCTCTTCCATGGTACAAGTCGATGATTCCTATCTCCACTACATATACACATGCACACATATCACGGGGAAAATAAAGGAAAATAACAAAAACCCATGAGAGACCGAAAGGGTGGAATGGGTGCCTAACACCTTCCCATTTCGTAACTTAGCTTCCGGACCCTTTTCGAATCACTTTGATTTCGTATGCACCAGTATGACTTTGGATGCTATTCTTCGGGATGACTTCCTTTTTTCTTTTGTCTATTTTGAGTAAAATAGACCGGCGACTCTAATCTCTCTATATTTTTCACCTCACCTCAAATGACGCCGGCCGAAGCGCTCCCGAGAGGGACGCGCGGGACCCGAGGATCCTCACTCTCGCACGGCCCGCCCATCGCGAGGATCGAAATTCGGGAGGGGATGGCCACAGTGGCGACTCTGCTGGGGATATTCTATCTTTTGAGGGCTAGACTCTATTTACATGGATGTTATGTTTGTTTATATTCTCCCCCATTTTGCATGTTCCCCCTTTATTAATCATGTGTACCCCCATACTTATGCTTCTATTCACACACTTGTATAAAATTCTCCATGTACACTTCACACCATGTGCACCTAGGGTCACATATACCCACATGTTGTATGCATCACCCACCCATACTTGGCGTACTGTTGGTACTTGCACTTTGCTCCCTATTTGGTATAATCAAGAAAGATACTCTCATCATAAGATACTAATAAGAGAATAATGCATGATTCACACGACATCACCAAAGAGCATTGTTATTGACCAATTTTACCCAGTAACTGGAGGGTCACTTCGTGATGGGCGCTGGTCCGGCAGGGCGGGCGCAATTAGCCTAAGTGATATGACTCTCACCTTACATTGGCCAAGTACCTTCGACGTATATCAAACTGTTCCCTCACATCGTACCTCTTGATCGAAGTCATGACGGGAGGTATATAGCAGGGAACTCATTCACATACACCGATTATATCGAATTCTCTCTCACACATACCGTCCCCACGAGGTATATGGTGAGGCAATTCACGTACACTCAGGTATATCAAATGGCTTGTTCACAGATACGAATTTCCCGCAAGAACAAGAAGTATATCGTGGAAGTCGCGCCAAAGGGGGGAACCATTTCCGATTCACCCAACCAACTTCATTCCCGTATATAGGTGTCAACCCTAGGACACGCATTTTAGATTGCCGGTTTCAACCCGAAACTCTGCCAAAATTCTGGGTCGACCTGCCGCCCGAATTCTCGCGAATTTTTTCAAACGGGACCCTGTCCGTGAGCCTGGCCTCAAGTCTAGCCATAGCTTTGCATATATTACAAACCCAATTTTTCCAAGCTCGGGTCCTGTTCGGCATTTTATTTTGCATTTAGGAGAATTTAATACAAGTGAGAACATAATAATTATAATAATCATGCTGAGATCTGTCTCCTGAAAAAAAAATCTGAAAACATTTCTCCCTTATTTATCAAAAATCTAAAAACATTTCTCCCTTATTTATCAAAAATTCAAAAACATTTATCCCTTATTTATCAAAAGGCCAAAAATATTTCTCCTCTCTTTATCAAAAATCCAAAAATATGTTGTCGTTCAATCTCGGAAAAAAAATGTCAAAAAAAAACTTCTTCCCCTTTTCTAAAAATAATCCCATTTTACGCCTTCTCAGGTCGATCGCAAACCCTTGGCCTGGCTCCTTACTGGTTTCGGTCCTCAATCAAGTGACCCCGGAGTTCCATCCGTTCCCCTATTACTTCTTCCGAGTTCGGAATCCATTTGCTTTCCATAGAGAACACATATCAAGTACCCGTTGTGCAACCAGATCTGACGGCATGTCTAGCTCAGCTTGTGTCCAAGATTGACAACCTCCAAACCAAGGTCCAAGAGATGAAACGAAACTAGGTTCTCATTACTCAAGAGACCTAGGCCCTATTTCCTCGTGCCATGGATCCGCCTGTGCCTATCTGGGTTCCCGAAGAATATCAGCATGCTCCGCGTGCTCCTCCTGTTAATGGGCCTCTGCCTGCCCAGCTTCCTATGCCAAACCTTACTTAGCATGGGGCTAAATTGCCTATGGTAATTAATCCGATGGAAGAAGAGCTGAACAAAGTCAAAGAGGACCTCAATATGCTCACCAAGAAGTTTGACCGAGTCATAATTTTAGGAAATTACATGGACTACACCCACATGTCTCTTTATCCTAAAGCGAGGTTACCCGAGAAGTTCAAGATGCCAAATATCGAGAAATTCGGAGGAAGTGGACCCCCAATTATTCATCTCCAAAGTTATCACCGTTCCATGACTCTACTAGGGGCTTCTGAAGAAGTGATGGCCCAATTGTTTTAGCAAACTCTGAAGGATAGTTCCCTCCGATGGTTTTTATCTCTCGAAGAATCCAGAATTCATAGTTGGGAGGATGTAGCTCAGGAATTCATATCGCAGTATAAATACAATGAAGAGCTTGAGGTTCCCGGTCGTGATTTAGAGCTATTTGAGCAAAACCCTGGAGAATCAGTCCTTAACTTCATCGCCCGATGGAGGGAAAAACAGCAACTATGACCAATCGACCTTCCGAGGAAGAACAAGTTAGCATAGTGAAGAAGAACTTCTTACCCCATGTCCGAACAATGATGGGAGGACACTACTATCCCCATTTTTGAGCTCTCAGAGAAGCAGGAGTAGAAATCGAGGAAGGTCTTGCCAAGGAGATGTTGAACTAAAGAAGGTGTCCGGACAGTTCACCCCCAGAAAATATGACAAGCCTGCCAGTGCTACAATCTCAACTATCAACAACATCTATCAACCAACCACATCATGGGCACTGGAAAGTCGCCCTGTCCCAATTCGAAAGGAATACACCGAACTCCATGCTCCCCTCTCCAAAGTCTATAAAGCCCTGCTAAGTCGAAACCTCATCAAACCCTTGGATCCCCGTCCATTGCCAAATCCACTCCCAATAAACTTCAAGGCAAATGCCCATTGTGACTTTCACCAGACATCTGGCTATACCACCGACCAATGCTTTCACCTTCGAAACATGATCTAAGGTCTAATCGATCGGGGTACCATCGCCCCACAAGCCAATCATAAGCCAAACACTACTCACAACTTACTTCCAAATCATACCAATGCCATCTTCTTAGAAGACAACCCAGAATTCGATCCCTCAACTCAAATCGCACCCATATACTCTCCTCAACCTCTCCAAATTTACCCACATTTCCTCCTACACCCTGCTAGCCTTGCTGATCAGGCACTGTCACTCCTTACCAGAGCACGCATCACTATCCGTATCCGTTCTAAAAATGGATGTATGGAATTATCAGATGTCTTAAACCAACTCCTAGAGTTCGGGATGAAATTGCCCTCACAGATGATCATTGATTGCCAAAGATTTAATACACTATTCTTGGAAGTACGAAATGGGCCCAAGAGTCAGATAGTTGGGTAGTACCGACCGATGAAGTCAGCCTAGATGATATGGTCCAGATTATAGTAGAATTCTTCAGGCAGACCAACAACATTTGTAATATCACCGAGTTATTCAATGCTTTGAATCTATAGGGGCGCCTGGTCCCTTCACCCTTACACATCCCCACAGAATGGGATGACCTGTATGAAGAAGTCGTTGAAGTTGTGGAATGCATTGACTTTCTATAGAAAGATAGAATTATTGCCATCGGATGGGGGAAAGAATTTGAATATTTGAATGAAGAGAAAGCTTCAGAGAGAACTAGCCCGGTAGCTGACATGTGTGGAATGATATCATTTGAAGAACTCCTCGGAGAAGTAAATAAGGTGGCAGAACAACTCGAGATCGATAAAGAAATGGGATTCATCTTTTTTCCTTCTTTAGTAAATCACATGACCAGATCAGGGAAGCATTACCAGATTCCAAGATCAGTACCAGCCAATGACAAAGGGAAGGGCGTTGAAAACCTTCCTATACCAGAAATGACCCTCGAGGAGAGCAAGATCCTCGATCAACTAAAGAAAGCTCAAGCTAACATCAGTCTATGGGGGCTATTTATGTCTTTTTAACTACACAGAAATGATTTGATCAAATTGCTCACGGGACCCACAGTTCATCCTTCTACCACACCAGAAGAAGCGATAAATTTTGTCCGATCTTTGACCTCTACCCTAATGCTATCATTTTTCGAGGAGGAAATCCCCAAGATTGGACCAAACCACAATCATGCACTCAACATCTCCGTCAAAGTTATGGGGAAGGTTGTACCACTCTCTCTTATCAACAATGGATCCGCCTTGAATGTCTGCCCACTGAGAACCTTCAAATGTTTAGGACTGAAAGAAAGCGACCTCGCTCCAACCTCCGTCGTTGTGCGTGCCTACGATAATACCCGTCGGAAGGTGATGGGATCCATAAAGGTTGTAATAGGGGATATCCCTATAAACCCTGTCGTTGAATTCCAAGTTATTGACATCCCATCCTATTTCAATATATTTCTAGGATGACCTTGGCTCCACAATATCAAGGGAGTGTCTTCCTCACTCCATTAAAAATTAAAGTTCTTCGCCGACGGGCGAGTCATTACCATCATGGGCAATGACGATAATGCCTATGGGGCAAGTACCAACAGCCTAATCCTTAAGATACATCATTGGTCAAATGATATGCTCCTATCAGAATTCTTAGTTGAACTACTTCTACTCCCAGTAGGGGATGACTTCAAAGAAAGGGTTTGTCCAGAATACGAGCCTCATGGCAATGTCAATGTAATTCAGATGTTCAGAAACATGCACTTCATGCCCAGACTGGGGCTAGGACAAAGATCGTAAGTTATACTCAAGCTGATTGAACTGAAGAAGGTCTTCCCTCCTTGTGGTTTGGGGTATCAACCATCAGAACAAGAGCTTAGAATTATCTGGTTATCTCGACCAAAGAAAGGACTAGACTGCGTTCAGACTATCCCAGGTGATTCCTTGAATGGACGATTCATCAAAGAGGGCCAAGTCTTCCCCTTTTGTGGAGTTCCTGAACCATGGTATGACCATACAGACAAGAAGATGAAGCCTGGAATGGAGATCTTTTTCCAAGACAGCTACCCATGGGCCGAAGGTTCCCAACACCATAAATAGTCGCTCATCAAAGATACTGAAGAGACTAAGGATAGTGACTCTGAAGATTCCTTAAACTTACAAACACTAGGTCTAACACTCTGCATGGTTCATTCAGGCACTACATCACTGGATCCATCCCAACTGATTAAAGCTGATGATACAACTCTCTTCAACTGGCATGCTGTGCCAGTTATACGTGCTAAAATCTCCCATAATCCTAATGTTTACCCCTTTTCATCTTCTGTTGTCTATCCTTGTTCAAATATAATCGAGTTCTCTTTTGACGAGGTTCTCAATGTTGTTTTTCCTATCAATGAAATAAACAAAGATTTTGAGTATCTTGTTGTGCCTTACATTAACTGTTTGGATTCTAATCAAACTTTTTATGATGATGACTTTGCAAATGACAATTCTTAACTGATCTAAATAAGGTTAATAATAAACAACATAATTGCGTTCAAGTTAATGAGGAAGATACTCTTGTTATAAACCTCGGTTCTAGTAGCCAACTGCGCGAGATTAGGATAGGGACTACCCTTGACGAGCATGAGCGTGCAGAACTCAAAGAATTGCTAAAGGAATTAGTGGATGTCTTCGTATGGTCCTATGATGATATGCCTGACATTGATCCTAAAATTGCTCAGCACGAGATCCTCACTCTCCCAGATTACAAGTCGGTTAAGCAAAAGTTAAGAAAACTCCGCACTGAATGGTCGCTCAAGGTCAAAAAAGAGGTGGTCACACAGTTGAATGTAGGATTTATTCGTGTGATCGAATATCCCATATGGCTAGCCAACATAGTGCCCGTGCTGAAATCAGGAGGAAACGTTCAGATGTGTTTAAACTATCAAGACTTAAACAAACCTCTCCAAAGGACGATTATCCGATACCCAATATCGACATGATCGTGGACAACACAACCAGTCATGCTCTCAAGTCATTCGTCGATGGGTTTGACGGATATAACCAAATCAAAATGCACCCAGACTGCCAAGAAAAAACCGCATTCATCATCCCACGGGGAACCTTTTACTACACTGTCATGTCATTTGGTCTCAAGAACGCTGGGGCTACCTACCAGAGGGCTGCCACAACAATCCTTCACGATCTGATTCACAAAGAAGTTGAGGTCTATGTGGATGATATGATTATCAAGTCCAAGACTAGAGAAGGTCATGTTCCTGCTCTTCGAAAGTGCTTCGTACGACTACTATAGTATTAGATGAGACTCAATCTGTAGAAATGCGTCTTCAGCGTTACAAAGGGAAAACTCTTAGGATTCATGGTCAGTGAGAAAGGGATAGAAGCAGATCCCGTCAAGCTGAAAGCCATACTTAATATTCCCCCTCCCCGAACAGAGAAAGAAGTCTGAGGTTTCCTTGGGAAATTACAATACATCAGCCAATTAACCTCCATCTGCGGACCTATCTTCAAACTCCTCTGAAAGGATTCAACTAAAGTTTGGAATGAGGCCTGCCAAGAAGCTTTTGACCGAATCAAACAATATCTGACCCAACCCCCGGTCTCATGCCACCATAGCCTGGTCTCCCCTTACTCCTATACCTAACCATAACCAACACTTCAACTGGGGCTTTGCTAGCCCAATACGTTAAAGATTCCCGTAAAGAAAGAGCCATCTATTATGCTAGTCACAAGAAAGAGCCATATATACGTTAAAGATTCTTAGATGAAAACATTCTTTGCACCGCTCAAGACACCCTCGATGGCAAATGTTCTTTGACGGAGCTGCCAACAAAAAAGGATACGGCATTGGGATACTACTGATCGCCCTAGATGACTCCCACACTCCCATCGCCATTATATTAGATTTTTCTTGCACCAATAACATGACTAAATACGAGGCATGCACGGTAGGCCTCAAAGTTGCTCTCGAGAAAGATATTCAATAATGCCTAGATGTCTATAGGGATTCCTCCCTCATCATCGGTCAAATTCTCAGAAAGTGGAAAGTCAAGGACGAGAAACTCCAACCCTTCTATGCCCACTTAGAAGAATTAGTCTCCCAATTCAAAGATATCATCTTCCATTACCTACCTCTAGTAAAGAATAACCTATTCGATGCTCTATCTACCTTGGCCTCCATATTCGACATGCCCGAAGGAATAACTAGGACCCCATTCTTTGTTCAAAAGCAAGACAAACCAACCTACTGCCACCACATTAGGCTCATCACCACAGAAGATCCCCAGCTAGCCAATTGCTGGTACTATGATATTTGGCACCTCCTCGAGCATGGTAGGTATCGCGAGGGTTCCAATAAGAAAGATTGAGAAACCCTTCGAAAACTAGCTGCCTAGTACATCATCTGTCACAAAGCGCTACTCAAAAGGAACTTCGATGGAACTCATCTGCAATGCATCGCAGGGGCTGACATTGAAAAGATAATGCATAAGATCCACAGTGAGGAATGCGGACCCTACATAAACGATCACATGTTTGCCAAGAAGATCATTCGACAAGGTTACTAGTGGACCACCATAACCTAGGATTGCACTGCCTATGTCCGGAGATGCCTCAAATGCCAATAATTTTCCAACCTTGAGCATCTGCCTCCGCGTGAATTATACAACATGACCTCTCCCTGGACATTCTCCACTTGGGGCATCGACATTATAGGGAAGGTTACACCAAAGGCTTCCATTGGGCATGAGTTCATCCTAGTTGCCATTGATTACTTCACCAAATGGGTCGAAGCTGAGTCATACGCAGTGCTGTATGCCAAGAAAGTGGCCAAATTCATTAAGAAAAATATCATATGCCGATATGGGGTCCCGCACGAGATAGTATCGGATAACAGGTTACATTTCGAGGCAGAAGTCACAGAAGTGGTCAACGAGAATGGGATTCAGAGACACAAATCTTCTCCCTACCGACCTCAGACCAATGGTGCAGTTGAAGCTGCCAACAAGAACCTCAAAGACATCATCAACAAGATGATAGAAAGCTATTGGGATTGGGCTGACCGGATCCAGTACGGCCTTTGGGGCTACCGAACCTCAATTCGAACCTCTACTGGGGCTACCCCTTACTCTCTAGTTTACGGCATGGAATCAGTCCTACCCGTGGAGTTGGAAATACCCTCGCTACGCATCATGCTTGAAAGTAAGGTCAGTGAAGAAGACTAGTGCCAAAGTCATCTTGACGAGCTGACCCTCCTAGACGAAAGGAGATTGAAAGCTCTATACCACATACAATGCTACCGTCGCCGAATAGCACGATCATTCAATAAGAGAGTTAAGGACTGTGGTGTCCGAGAAGGGGACCTAGCCCTAAAAGAAATCATAGAACCCATCTAGGACCCCAGAGGGAAATTCAAGCCTAATTGGAGCGGCCCCTACATTGTCAAGAAGATCTTATCCGGCGGTGCCTCCATGCCCATCGACTTAGATGGGGAAGAGATGGCTCGCCCAGTCAACGTGGACCGTCTCAAGAAGTTCTACCCCTAGTCCAAAATCTCAACGCGCTACGACACTTCTCATATCCCTTCTATTCTAAAAAAAATCTCTTCATTTCCCCTACCCAGAACTACGCGGGCCTGATCCCCTACAAAAAAACCATTTGCAAACAAAATTAAAACTTTCAAAAACTCCAGTGGTACGTAGGTAGCTCATACACCTTACATGAACACGACCCTTTCTTTTTCACAAAATACTATTCTTTTCTTATCTTCGAGAATGACAGTTAATTCCAACATATACTTAAACAAAAGGTTTATGTATGCCTTAGCGATCGGCACAACACAAAATTCATCAAAAGGCACAACTGGATGATCAGAAACTTGCTTATTTCACTAATAAGAAATTACGATACAGATTACATAAGAAAAGGAATGGATAACTCCCTTCCGCCTACCTTTCTAAAAAAGACAAAATAAAATCCCCACATTTATCCCCCATTACACAATAAACTCTCCAGGAGTCCTACCCACAGCTACCAGAGGAGACTGCTTCGTCATCATCATCTGCATCCTGGGGTCCCCAAGTTTCCTCTGCCTGACCAGAGTGTCGCAGACACTCCATGGATCGATAAGCTTGAACCAGCTTCAAAAAAACCACAACACCTCCTTCCATGGTGTCAAAAGAAACAAACCACATTTGTCCAGTCTCCACTGCTAACATCTTGCTAACTACTCTCCTCCACAACCACTTCATATAATCCCCAGGGATATGCCAAACTCTCCCAACAGACTGAGAAGGATGGGTCGACGGACGCCAATTCTCCCACAGAGAGCCAAGCCGCAGGCACAGACGCTCGGTCAATGTAACACCCCGTCCGCTCGGAGAGAGCGAACGGAGGGCTAATGCGATAAAACTAAACTAAATCCATAATATAACAAGGTATAGAGCATCTAAATCCCACAACAACAAAAGATAAACTACAAATCTCAATTTCTTCAAATAAATACCAAGTCTCTCGAATTACATACAACAACTAACTCGAAAATAAAATACAAATCTCCAATGCTCTATAAAATAAAATAAATAATACAAATCTTTCCCAAACAATCCTCGCTAAAATCAATCTCCATAGTGCCCCAAAATCAGAGCTAACCTTCCACTAAAAGAAAATATGGGGAAGTACACAATACGACAAGAAAGATGCTCAATAAATATATGTTAGAGATGAATAAAACGTAACAACATGAGTACGAATATTCAAATCAAAATAAAAATCTCAAAGCATTTTTCAATATAATTTCTCAAAAACACATCAATGGGTAACCAGGCCTCACCCCATTTGCATATGTTGTATCAAGCCATAGCCGGGAATAGGAGTTTTGGCGGGTGCCCAACATCCGTGTCATATTAAAATCTCATGACAACGTGCTCATCCACAATATAATGATACCTCATGAATCAAAATAATTTCAATAATTATTTTCCAGATTTCAATGAATTTATCAATTCAAATATGAGTTCAATTAACAAGAATTCAAAGAGAATGACACTCGCGAGATTTAAGGAGAATATGAGAAACCAATGATCACATCCTCAAGATCAACACAAAAGATCTACAAAATCTCCTCCAAGAACCTCCAACAAAAAAGCCCCAAGAACACCTCTAATCTAAGGTTGGAACTCACAAATCTCAAGGGCCAATGTGTATATAAAAAGAAGAGGTATATAAAATATATTTGCTGCCAAAATTTGTGCCAAAAGTATGTAAAAATGGTTGCTCACGACTTCCTTTTATAATGAAAATAAATGAAGAGTTGGAATCCAAAAGACTCCTTTAAATAAGGCAAAGAAATGAAGAGTTGGAAGTCAAAACAACCCCAAGAGTTAAAAACATTTTAAAATCATTTTAAAATCCGTTTTAACTCCGTTTTCGAAACCGTTTGAAATTATCGCCTTTAAAAATAATAACCAACATATTTGAGCAATAAAAATAATATTATCAAAAACTTTATTTTCCTCCATTTTCCAAAAATTAATTAAAATAGTCCAAAATTACGCGGGTTGTTACAGTCAAATCATCTAGCGGAAAAAAATTTAGTGTTCGAGGTGGCACGACCTGTGCCTAGCCAAATTGGCACAGAAGTCGCCAAGGGAAATAAAATAGGTCTGTCTGAGACCAACCGGCCGCACATATGAGTATTCTCCTAGCTCCAGAACAGGCAACAACTGTACCCACCAAGGCACTGACGAATAAATATTTTGATCCCCATGCTCCATCAACCAATTCTCACAGCTCGCAATATCCAGGCCAACGTAGAAGAAGTGATGCACAAAGAAGATGGGTACAGCCGACAAAGGATATTCTGGAAGAGTCATCAGGCGAAGTCTTTCAAACAACCACATGAACAGCATCACGGGGCTACCCCGCAGGAAGTCAGAATGACCTTCTCGCCAGGCATCCAGACCGTTTAGGGTCTCTACCAGTATCACCACCACAGGATTATGATGGTATGACATCCATGAAGTAATGGCTGCAAGTTGCGGATCCACCCGCAGTTCCACAGTCAACAACACTAATTTTGATACTAAGACCAAAACAACGGCTCTGGTGTAACCAGCATCACGTACTTCCCGCAAATGCATGGATTGTAACAGCGCCGGGAGGGAAATCATTCCTCTAGAAACTAGTGATCTATTCGTCGAAGGATAAATGCGAAGAATCCCAGCCAGCAAATCCTAGGAGAACGGGAAAATTCAGGTAAAGCTGCAGCAACACTGGGATTAATCTCCAGCATGGCAGAAAAGTCCTCGTAGGTAGGACAAACTTCATCCAACCCAAAACAGAATACATGATCTTCGGGGTACCAAAATTATAACGCCGCCATCAGCATGTTCCACTCAATGGAACGATTGAGCCAAAAAGAGACTCGACGCATGTTGAAAACATCATAGTCGACGTTATAAGAGCACATTGTTGCCAAGGCTTCGAGGTAATTAGCAAACTCAGTGCTACCAAGGATAGCCATCTTGCAAGATTAAGAAATAGTAGACAAGTGAAGGTGTGATGGAAACACTCCACCCTTCCCCTTTTTATACTTGAGAACCCTCACAAGAGACACAATGCCTGCAGAAATCGAAGGGAATCCTACCCCACAAGGTACAAAAGGCTAAAGAGGGCACAAATCAAAAGCTTTGAATTGATGGGACTGGACTTGACTGCCGATATGCAGGACAAGGTGCTTGCCGACCGGCAACCCCCCATTTTTGGAAATTTTCCTTTTTCCTCATTTATCAAAATCAAAATCCCAATAAAAATAAATTGATATTCTCAACAAAATTTCAAAAATCCTTTTCCATCCTTAGAAAATTTCCCATTTTTAACATTCCTTCAAAATCCAAAAAATATTTCTTTTTACGGTCTCAGCAGCAAAGTAAAAAGTGCATGCATTCATTCATCATTAACAAAGGATAATAAAAAATCCCATTGCATTGCATATATATTTGTTCTCTGTGTTACATCAATTTTGCAGGAAATAAAAGAAAAGAAAAAAACAACGGGACTCAACTCGAACCCACATTCTCTCTCACCTACCCTTCACTTCTCTCTCTAAGAGCTTCCACCTCTGCGATGCGCTCTTTTTCCCCTATGGTGAGATGACGCACCACCACTACCCGAGCCAGAGTCCTCCCCGAACGAAGAAGAAGGCACTATACAAGAAGGAATTGGGACTGCATCCCGAATATGGTAGTCGTCGAAGAGATCCAGTCTCTAATGTCCCTCAGCCAAGTGGTCGACACCCGGACTTTCTACAAAGTAAAAGGCAAAATCAATATCAAAGAAGGATCAAAACACAAAAGAAACCAAAAAGAGGAAAAGAGCGAGAAGGTATACCGCAGAACGAATGACCTCCTCTGTCAAACCCAACTCCTCTGGATCCATCGCATGAGGACGGTGAAACATAGGCACCATCCCTCCATCACCTCATTGAATGTTGTACGAAGAAGTGTGCATTCGCACGAAAGGAACCTCTAAATTCTTCATCGCCGCAGACGCCATTGCCGGACCACCGCCGTTGTGGGAATACCCCACCGCCCGACTTGAACCCGCAAGAGGGAAAGGCAAGGCATCATATATGATGGGCGCCATCAACCATCTCATCATAAAGTCCATATAGTCATACGGTGCGATCGTATCAGTGTACAATAGGTAGGACTCGTCGATCATCGTCGCGATCCTCGCATCCTCGGGCAACAGCCGCTCCCGCCTCATAGACATAGGAGGTTGCGTGGGTGGCACCACCACCTCCTCCTCAGTAATCTACCAAACCACTCGCTCCCCCAGATACCAAGAATGGCCGAACTCATGCACCAATAAATGCCTCATCTGCGCGTTCACCCCAGTCGCCCCCGTATCCTGAATGGTTGTCCCCCAAGGGTAAAAGGTCACCTAAAAATCCCCAAGCAGGTATAAGTCAATACAAAATCAGATCATGCCAAAACCAAGACTGAAAAGGAAAGAGTCTTACCCTACCACTAGTCAGGCCATTCAAGACCTGACGCACCGCCTCCAGAGAGAGAGATCCCTTCACTTGCCGATTGGCCTTTCGCCATCGATACAATCGACAAAGGTCCCTAACAGTATCATCCTTCAGAGCAATCACTGGGGTATTGCACCCAATCACCTCATAGAACCACGTTTGCCAAAGATAGGAATTCACAATAAAAAAGAGACGCATAAGAAAAATGCGAATGCATGAAAAGACAATGCACAAAATTAAAGGATACCTCGAGGAGATATGTGATTCCAATAAAAGTTTACCGGAAACACTGGCTGAATGCATCCAAATAAAAATAGAGGGTCACCAAAGTCAAGCTCCCCTAATCATAGAGAGGGATGTTCGAAAACATCCTCAAATAAGGCAAGAACCACAAATGGACGACGTCGCCACTCGACGCCTCCATAAAGCCTCCCAGCACCAGCAAAATGAATAATTCGGCCATTTGCCTCACCTATAGCCCATCCTCCACATCAACCACCCTCCTCAGCAGAACATCCTTCAGCAAGGACAATCGGATGGAATCCCCAGAAACTATCCTCCCTACGTCATCGAGCACCGCCCTCACTGCCTCCGGCCTCACCTGTAAAGAGCGATCCACCTCTATCTTCTCCCGATCACAATCCAGCCCCAGCAGCTACTGCACATCTATGGGAGTCACAATCATCTCCCTAAAATTGAAATGGAAGGTGTGGGTAGTATCCCACCATTTCTCCCCCAAAGCGCACAAGACCGCTGTCGACCGAGGCATCTCATCCAGCGCAGACGCCAACCTCCCAAAACCTGTTGATGATACCACCCAACTCACAACAGGTGGAAGATGCTCCTAGACATCCGTAAGCCCCGTCGTCCCATAGGATCGCATGTTCTTCAAAGAGATATTAGACTGCCAAAAGAAGAAACCTTGTCAAAATTTAAGGAAGAAAGAAAAAATCACAAAAAAGAGAAGAATGCCAAAAGTCGGGTTACTTACATAACCGCCAGAGTTCACCGCCCTTAAGGAGAGATGACGTGATAGCTCCCATAGCAAGGTCCGCTCATCCGTAACCGGCTCGAATGCATCAAAGGAGTTCTCGCTCCCCAAAGCAAAAGGAGTCCTGGCCCTCCACTCCATGTTCGCCCAGTCATCAACAGTCAACCATTCCCTATGCGCTGTAGTACTCACAAAGGCGGCCATTTATTAGAGATCGGAATGCTAGAACAATTTGCAAGGAAAATCGCAGAAAGAAAGAAAGCAAGAAGCTGTGAAAAATGAGGGGAATTCTCCCCCTTTATATAGGATGCTAAACGTCATGCTGATCGGCATTGACCCCACCCACCAATCGACACTGTCTCCTTACCTTCCCTAGGTAGTCCAAAAGTCCGTGCCACTGCCGAATGGCACCCTCTGAACTGTGCCGACCGGCACCCCCTTAAAATTTAGCACAAAAATTCCTAGAAAATACCAGAAAATCCGAAAAAATCCTCAGAAAATTCTTAAAAATCCTGGAAAGGATTTAAAACATTCTCACCAAGAAAATTTCACACTTCCTCAAGTGAAACCCCCATTTTCGCAGCGAAAATCTCAAAAACCAAGTGAAACTCCTCCCGATAATGTCCCCGGAGGATCTCTAAGGATCACCTCCTGTCCCCTAAAGGTCTTGAAATACGTCCAATTCCTGGACCACCTAATCACTTCCCCAATGAAGTTTACGGCATCAAACTTACCTTTCCTCCGCGAAATCCCTAAAATCACAAACGCTTCCCCAGCAATCAGTTCCCTGACTCAACACAACATCACGAGGTATTTTCCCCAGCGGAACTCCAGAAAGTCATTTTCCCCATCTCATTCCCCAGAGACACCCAAAATCCAATCTTCATCCTCTTTTAGGTCATAATTGACCTCGGTCTTGGATCGTCACATTACTTACGTCAGAATTGACCTTGGTCCTCGGTCGTCACCTCTTTTAGGTTAGAATAGACCTCGGTCTTGGATCTTCACATTAGTTAGGTCAGAATTGACCTCGATCCTCGGTCGTAACCTCTTTTAGGTCATAATTGACCTCGATCCTGGATCGTCACCTTAGTTAGGTCAGAATTGACCTCGGTCGTCACCTCTCTTAGGTCAGAATTGACCTTGGTCCTGGATCGTCACCTTAGTTATGTCAGAATTGACCTCGATCCTCGATTGTCACCTCTTCTAGGTCAGAATTAACCTCGATCTTGGATCGTCACCTTAGTTAGGTCAGAATTGACCTCGATCCTCAATTGTCACCTCTTTTAGGTTAGAATTAACCTCAGTTCTGGATCGTCACCTTAGTTAGGTCAGAATTAACCTCGATCCTCGGTCGTCACCTCTCTTAGGTCAGAATTGACCTCAATCTTGGATCGTCACCTTAGTTAGGTCAGAATTGACCTCGATCCTCGGTCGTCACCTCTCTTAGGTCAGAATTGACCTCAATCTTGGATCGTCACCTTAGTTAGGTCAGAATTGACCTCGGTCCTCGGTCGTCACCTCTTTTAGGTTAGAATAGACCTCGGTCTTGGATCGTCACATTAGTTAGGTCAGAATTGACCTCGATCCTCGGTCGTAACCTCTTTTAGGTCATAATTGACCTCGATCCTGGATCGTCACCTTAGTTAGGTCAGAATTGACCTCGGTCGTCACCTCTCTTAGGTCAGAATTGACCTTGGTCCTGGATCGTCACCTTAGTTATGTCAGAATTGACCTCGATCCTCGATTGTCACCTCTTTTAGGTCAGAATTAACCTCGATCTTGGATCGTCACCTTAGTTAGGTCAGAATTGACCTCGATCCTCAATTGTCACCTCTTTTAGGTTAGAATTAACCTCAGTTCTGGATCGTCACCTTAGTTAGGTCAGAATTAACCTCGATCCTCGGTCGTCACCTCTCTTAGGTCAGAATTGACCTCAATCTTGGATCGTCACCTTAGTTAGGTCAGAATAGACCTCGATCCTCGGTCTTCACCTCTCTTAGGTCAGAATTGACCTCAATCTTGGATCGTCACCTTAGTTAGGTCAGAATTGACCTCGGTCCTCGGTCGTCACCTCTTTTAGGTCAGAATTGACCTCGGTCTTGGATCGTCACATTAGTTAGGTCAGAATTGACCTTGATCCTTGGTCGTCACCTCTCTTAGGTCAAAATTGACCTCGATCTTGGATCGTCACATTAATTAGGTTAGAATTGACCTTGATCCTTGGTCGTCACCTCTCTTAGGTCAAAATTGACCTCGATCTTGGATCGTCACATTAATTAGGTCAAAATTAACCTCGGTCCTTGGTCGTCACCTCTTTTAGGTCAGAATTGACCTCGGTCTTGGATCATCACCTCAAGCCCTTGGAATCGGCTTTGACGCACAGAATTGGTCATCTCTACTTAAGCCCTCGGAATTGGCTTTGACCCGTAGAATTGGTCATCTCTCCTTAAGCCCTCATAATTGACTTCGACCCGTAGAATCGTCCATCCTCATCTTCCAACCCTTAGAATCAGATTCGACCCGCATAATTGGTCATCTCACCTTAAGCTCGCAGAATTGGCTTCGACCTGTAGAATTGGTCATCTCTACTTAAGCCCGCAGAATTAGCTTTGACCCGCAGAATCGGTCACCCTCATCTTCAAGCCCTCAGAATTGGCTTCGACCCACAAAATCGATCATACAGAGCACCTCCTTAGGAATTGGCCTAAACCTTTTCTCTAAACCATCCCTTAGGTCCTCAGAATTGGCCTCGACCCTCTGAATTTGTCATCCTCCCTTAGAAGCATCATGCGGTGTCTATTCCTCGGCTATCATTCGTTCCAAACTCACCCATCGAGGGGCTCTATAGACACCCCATTCTGTTACCCCCTAAATTCTCCTTAGGTCCCTAGCACCTCCTCTCATCACTACAGATCTAAGTCATTCCCCGAGTACTGACCTAGAAGCCATCGGGCACTCCCAAGCTTCATTTGACCAAAATTAAAACTCTTAAGCTCGAACGAGGCTGAATGAATCTCTGAAAGGCACTAAAATACCTTTCCAATAGTCCGTCCCGTGCGTGATTCCAACCTACCATGTGGACGAATGACCCATTTCCCCCAAAACTCAACCAGGAGGCCACCGGGAGCTCCCGGGCTCCATTTGACCAAGGTCAACTCTTCAGCTTGACCAAGACTGAATGAATCTTTGAAGGTCAATGAAACCACTTTCCAACGGTCTACCCCATGCATGATTTTGACTTACGATACGGACAAACGATCCATTTAACTCTGAAAGGTCACCGAATGCTTCCAGGGCCCCATTGACCAAATTCAACTCCTTGAACCTGATCAAACTCTTTGGAATGTCTAAGTACATCTCCTAAAATTTCCAACGGTCTGCCCCATGCACGATTCAAACTTACCATGCGGACGAACGATCCATTTACGTCCGACGATTCCCTGTCTAATGGACTGACGAATACTTCCAAGCCATATTTGACCCAAAGTCAACTCCCGAACCTGGGAGAAGTCCAAAGGACTTTCCTAGGTGTCTGAATTACCTTTCCAATGATCTACCCCATGTGCGATTCAGATAAACGATTTGGATTATGCGGCCGATTTTCCAAAAAGACCTGAAAAATACTGTCAAATGGCAGGTCCCAGATCCTGCCTATCGGTAGTGTGCCTAAACGCACCTACCGAATGGTAGGAATAGGGCTATGCCGATTGGAAATGCCCTGGTCTATAAAAAGGAGGTCTGACCTCACTTGCAAGAGGAGCCCAGATCTGATAGATATCACTCTCAGCAAACCCAGAAAACCTCTCTCGAAGTCAGCGTGATTTCCACACCCAAATCGTTTTTCAACCTTCACTTTTCATCATCCTTTTCACCAAACTTGGTGAATTCACTACCCTACACCATCATCCAAGTCTAAGGGCTGCTCTCCAACATTCAAGATCAAGCTGAAGATATCCAAGAAGGTCCAATTTTCTCAACTCTCTCCTTAAATTCGCAATAACTTGTTTTATTACTTAGCACTTTTATTATCTCATCTCACACATCCTAATATACTTTTTATTTAGTATAATTTCACATCTCTTATTTTCATATAAATAAAACCCCAAAAAATAAGAAAAAAGAGGGTTTGCTCATAAATTCCAAACGGGAATTCTCACACTTTTCTTACACTTCTCTCATAACTAAAACACTTTTTCTACACATACACATAAATAAGAGAATCCCCGGTTGGATTTATGGGATAAACCCGAGACTCGAGTCCTATTTTTACTTTTCCTCTCATTTTATATTTTCTCTAAACTCCATTCTCTTATACTATATATATACATATATTTGTTCTTAAGGGCGTATTATTCCGTATATGTTATCGTTCCCTCATAACGATTAACGTAGTGATGATCGCCTAAATCCTATTTTCTAATACTTTTATACCTTCCTATGGATGACTCGCTTTACCTCTTCCATGGTAAAAGTCGATGATTCCTATCTCCACTACTTATACACATGCACACATATCACGGGGAAAATAAAGGAAAATAGCAAAAACCCATGAGAGACTGAAAGGGGGGAATGGGTGCCTAACACCTTCCCATTTCGTAACTTAGCTTTCGGACCCTTTTCGAATCACTTTGGTTTCGTATGCACTAGTATGTCTTTGACTGCTGTCCTTCGGGATGACTTCCATTTTTCTTTTGTCTATTTTGAGTAAAATAGACTGGCTACTCTAATCTCTCTACATTTTTCACCTCACCTCAAATGACGCCGGCCGAAGCGCTCTCGAGAGGGACGTGTGGGACCCGAGGATCCTCACTCTCTCGCGGCCCGCCCGCCGCGAGGATCGGGATCTGGGAGGGGATGGACACAGTTAGGTTAGCCATTTCGATATAATCTTAAGGTAGGCTGAGGTCTGGGAACGAGCCATAGATTCTGGTTGTGGGTTCGAGAATCGGGTTACGAGTGGGGAAGGTATTAAGAACCCCACTTATTCTTTCTGCTTACTTATTTATATACATATTATCGTATTTAACATTTATGATTACATTTTAGTTCATTATAGAACATGTTGAGAGAACTTAGTTTGAGAGTCCTTCAAAATGTAGATATATGCTTAAGTTAAAGAATTAAATTAGTTAGAGGTGTATGAACGTCACTTAAAATGGTGTGGGTGCACAAGATTGCTTGTGTGTGAATGTGTATTCGAATAACGGGTGGCCATTAGTATGTATATATATGGATGCTAGGGAGCTCGACTTGTACGATAGGAGGTTGTTAAAAGTGTGTATGTTTGAGCATATGTTATGTATATATGCGTGAGGAGTTGTGGCTTGACATAGTTTGATATCTCGTTCAAGGTGTGAGAGGGATTTTAAAAGGTAATATGGTAAATGGGTGCATATCTTGGGGACAATATATCTTGAGACATATTTTCAAGGCTTTACTCACAAGGACTCAAAATTGTGCCTATGTACCAGTGTAGCCACGAGATAAAAGACTACGTAGCTTGGTTTTTTGCAATGAACAACAATCAAAAGGTTCCAATGTGAGGTGTGTACAAATGTGAAGAATTTTATTGAGAGGCGGAGAAGCTATATGTGATACATAGCATAGCTTCGATGGATCTTTAGAATGGGAGTGGACCCGAAGTCGTTGATAAAGACATATGTGAAGGATGTCATGTTCTGATTATCGGGTGATCATTAGCTAGAAGGTGTAGTTTAACCTCGAGACTAGTTTGCTAGTGTAATGTGAAGGATGTCATGTTCTATCACTACACCATTTGGGAAAAAATTATCACAATTTTCCGTCTAGGTGTTATCACGGTCCTTGACCGTGATGAAAAATATGTGTGTGTTGTCACGACCCATGATCGTGACAAGACCATAATAATCCTTGTCACGGTCCTTGGCTTTGACAACGCATGAACAATGGTCAATCGTCTTACACATGCCAAAGCTCCTAACTAGTAGCGTGAATGACTTGGCTACCCCTCTTGAATATCAATCCATTTTGGATGATAACCCGAACTTGAACTAATTTCTAGATAGTTTGCATGGGTAGAGTTATTCGGGTTGTAAAATGTATTCAAGATTCCAATTTGTAATTTATAATATTTATATTGAAGCAATCTTAAACATTAATTTATTGTTCGTTAACACTAATGTTGGTTGTTATATGAAAAAAAATCGTGTGAGTATTTCCATTTAATTCTCATATCTCGATTGAGTATTTCGTTTGATTCATTAATGAAAAAAGTGGGTGAAATAGTTTTATGTTATTAAAATTCTTATATACCTAACTTGAGTATTTCCATTTGATTTATGTTATATGTTATGATACTAAAGCCTATTTTGTTTTTACAGAATACGACATCATCAGGGCATTAGACCCCAAGAAAAGTGGGGGTGACGAGGGATTTTCTAACAATAAGCCCATCAAGTACGATAAGTATGGGAGCATAATTGAGAACAAGACTAGTCTATAGATGAATACGTTAGAGTTATTGAAATAAGTAATTTGTTCCGGGCGCGAAAATTAGAGCGTCGTGATAGTGGAGCTGAAGATGGTCGTTTGGGGGGCCTTAAAGGTATGAAAATCTTAATATTTATATTAAATGTTTGACTTTCATATAATATTTTATTATTATGTTTTTTAATTTTAATTCACTAACTTGTTTATATTATTTATTTGTTGGACGGTAACCGATTAAAGAAGGTAGATTTGCACTACTCTTGGCATACATCTTATGCATTGGTAGAGCATATGATGGTAAGTAAATTGATTTAAATTATATTTTGTTTAGTGGTAAGTAAATTACTTTAATTTGGTCACACGTTTCTTTAATTTGGTCACATTTTAAAGGAGTCTGGGAGTGGCTCGAGGGGTGGGGTGGGTGAAATTATATTGTCAATTTTAGGCCGTTTATTAATATTCTTTTTCAAAGTTAATAACATGTTTTTATGTTATCTCAGGAGAGGCTAAAGGTGGTGCAAAACACCCAGAGTGATGTCGACAAGGAATCTTTAAGTATGGATGCACCCAGACAAGTGCTGGGTCAAGATAGAAAAGGCCGTATCTAAGGCATCATCTCTCATATAGGAAAGTCAAAGATGGTGGGAATGACTTGTTTTAATAGTTGGTTGTCCTCCTAGTTCGATACGTACAAATCAGACATAGACTCAAAATTTGTAAGTCTCCAAAAAACCATGAACTGCATGTTTGGATGGGTCAAACGCACTGTCACGGATAAAGGAACGGGAAAGACACAGACAAAGGATAAAGGAAAGGGCAAGAAGAAGGTGGGTGAGGGTACCAATACCCTCACCAACTTTGACCGACACATCATCCCTATCCGACATGTACTCTACCCCCTACCCAACTCTCATGACTTCATTTGAGCCATTTAGGGAGAGAGTATATGTCCTTGACATGCGTAGAGGTGTCCTAATTTCCAAGGGAGTGAAGGATCTGTCCATCACTCATGGTACCATGGTGCACAACCGTCCACTACCAGATTTTGAGTCCCGGGTCACTAAAATATGGTTGTGAAAGAGGAAAAGGTATTATGCCTAGACCAATAAGACAATGTCTAACATATTGACGGTACATTAGGGCGTATACATCGTTTATGTGACTTTTTTCCTCAAGCCTTGTTAAGTTTTTGTAGGAATTGATGTATTTGAAATTGGTATATTTTAAAATTTGTAGGAATTAATTTGAAACACTAATTTTATTTTATATATGAAATTGGTGTATTTTGGTTTTGATTTCATTGCTATGTCGTATTATATTGTCGATTGTGTTGATGTTGGTTTGAACAAAAACAAGACTGATTTGAAGCATATCTACTGATGGGCAATAGTTACTTCCCAATAGTTTTTGTTATGATCTGCAGTTTTGTCATGGTCAAGAATCGTGATAAAAAGGAGTTATCAAGGTCAAGGACCGTGATAAAACTGTAGAAAAAATAAGGTATGTTCACACATCCTTAATTTTGGTCCGTATGCATGGTCATCGTACATTTCATCATTGGCTCCCATCATGCGCACAAAAAAATTCAGCCATGGGTACTGGTAAGTTTGTACTTGTCATGGTCAAAGACCGTGACAATACCAAGACTTGTCACGGTCAAAGACGGTTACATAACCATAATAATTATTATATTTCTAGGGTCCTTAACTGTAACACCCCGAAATTTTAAAACCTTAAATAACTCGTTTTGAAAAAAAATCGAAAAACTAATTTATTAGGATTTAATTATTTTTGACAATTTAAAAATGATGATTTGATTTTAGTATAATGAAATTTTAATTTTAATTGGAATCGGAGTTCAATTTTAGATGTTACAACTTTTTATAAAAAATGGGGAAACTTTCGGATGTCAAGGCATCCGAACCGGTTTGCAAGGAGGGGCGAACCAATTCTTCCCGGTCGGCAGCAGCAATTTGTTTTCTTTTCTTTTAGTTGTTGTGTGGGATTAAAAATATTTCTTTCACTTAATTAAAAAGGGGAGGGTTTAGGATATTTAAAATAATTTTTAGACTTCTCAAAAGTCAGTAACCTCCCAAAAAAATCATCATCGCTTTTCCCCCAAACCTGAACCCATTTTAAGAAACCTTTAACTCAAGATTTACAGGGCAATACCCGATTTTTCCCAAGATCATCGAAGAACATATTTTTTCACCTTCTCGAGAGGAACGTGGCTATTAATTGAGAATTCTCACACGATTTTTTAAAGCAAGGATACTTATATTCTTTCTCTTTAGTATTGTGCGTTTTATATATCGCCTAAACATTAATTTACATGGTTTTCTTAAAATAAAGTAGAAACCTTAATTAGGGAAAGTGAAATATATATTGGGACTATTTTTATGAAAAATGTTAATATGAATTAAGACTTATAACCCTTGTGTTCATAGAGTAGATGATGAATTTCTGTTAATGGATGTAGATTTTCATGTTAGAAAATCATAGAAGCCTTATTGATTGAAATTGACTTGTGAAGCCATGTAAAATTTTATAGGTGTGATAAAAGATAAATTATTATTGTGTGCACCATAAACTTGCATGATGATGAAATTATATTAGTTGCATAAAATAAGTTGTTTAATTATGAAGATTGATTTAACGTATGAAATTAGATTAATTTGTGATCTTATGAGAAATTTGTAGAATTGTTGATAAAATTTCTCATGCGACTTATTAATTTAATTGTATTTGACACCACAGGTATGATAAGATTTTTGGGTAGTTATGCTCTCACCTAAATTTTAGGAATGCTTTCTAGGTATGGGACTTATGAGTATGCCTTAGTAGCGGTTGATACTTCCTAGGCATGAGACTAGTTAATGTAGATTTCCTACGGAGGGGATATTCCGGGGTGGGGCTGATTTTTTGTACTCTTTCATTGATTTGATAGTCTAGATGTGAGACTAGGCGATACTTGATGGCAGAAATGTATCATATACAATAGGGTAGGACATAATATTGTTTTGGAGGCCTCTGGGTATGGGACTAAGGGTGATTTTGAAAATTTACATGCAATAAAATGGTGGGGCTAACCGAAATAATGAGAAATTAAGAATTAAAGCCTAAGATAATAAACGGGTGTTAAAATAGATTTTGCGTCGTTAATAAGTACAAGACTGACAGAGTACAGGCTCACTGACTGTTGCGACGTGGGTGTGTTTTGACGTCATCAATAAGCGTAAGGCTGACAGAATACGGGTTGGCTGGCTATTATGGCGTGTCATGCGTGTGACCTCATTAATAAGTTCAAGGCTAATGGAATTGCGTCGACTGGCTATACCGAGGGGAAAGTGAGTGGTGAAAAGTTTTAGGCTGCCCGAATAAGTGCAAGACTAATAGGAAGGTCGACTGGATATGACAGTGTCACTATGATCATAATTTGATTAATTGAATTAAATGAGATTAATTACTTAATATAAGTAAATTACAGAAAATAATAATTGGACTTATTGAATGGTGATTGGTTCATGTGGGCAATTAGTGGAAATTTATTTTACTCGCATCATTAATATATCTCTCATTTAAATTAAAATACTCTATTGTAATTTTTATCATGTATAATGTTACTATCTGAGTTCACAGACCTTAATTGGGAAGAGTAGATAGTATTCATGCGATGAGCTCTAACCCATTGTGTTGACTAACATTTCATGTGTAGCGCTGGAGTAGCTGCATACAAGTGATCGGAGATATTTTTGCAGATACAGCTGGAGATTTATTTTAGATGCTTTAGTAGTTTATGATTTATTTGCATTCTGTGGCTTTTATTATAAGATTTTTTATTTATTTATATTTTTGGAGATAGCAAGGTGATGGACTTTAATATTGCATGAATGTTTATATGGAAGGGGTAAAATTTGAATATTATTGTGTGAATTGTTTTTATATGTCTCATATATCTGTAAAATGCTAAGAATTATAACTTATTTAGCGACGTTCGACGTAGTTTGACGGCGGCGACTAGCCACCTCGCTTGCCAAAATGCACAGGGTGTTACATTAACCATGAAAAATCTTAGTCACCCTTATTTTTCAGTGATTTACCCAGTGTAAAAAGGACAGTGACAAAGGGTAATTGTCACGATCAATGACCGCAATACATGACAACTTATTTTTACGACTCGTGACCATGACAACTTATTTTTTCCAAGGTCCTTGACCGTGACAAAAAGCCCCAAATGGTGTAATGTAGACTTCCTTTACTATTTATGAGTGTAGAAAGAGAAGGGGTGTATTTGGGGTTGCAGTGGACCATAATGCAGTAACAAAGATCTATGTATCTCATATCGACAAGGCTAAAAACCAGAAGGTGTCGTAAGCCTCGAGCTGATCTGAAATGATAGAGATGATCACTCTGTATGATAAAGGTGGTTTGAACTAGATATGGATGCATCCCTAATAGATAATACATCAAGAGACGTATTATGAGGCTAAGGCCCACGAGTACAACTCGGTATTGTGTCTACGTACCAAAAGGTCTTGGGATCAAAGACAATATACTTCAAACTAATGGGGAATATTTACGGGTGGAGGTAATGGGATTCCGTGTATACAATATAGAAAATTACGATATTTATGGAGCCTAGTCCATATATATCATTTTCACTATGATTTGGATTATATATTCATACGTTAAAAATATGTCATCAAAGGCATGGGTTTTATAAGTATTTCAGGAATATACAAATTTGTGGGTGCTTCCATTGAGGCCCTATAAAAAAATGGATTTGATGACGTATTTTTTGTGATGCTTATATAATCGTCGGTGTATAGAGGACCTATCAACGTTTATATCTCGACATTGGGAAATTATCGACATTGTAAAATAATTGTCGACAATTTTGCTGACTGCAATATTTTTTAATAAATGTTGGTTCCCTTACTTTGGCACGTTTGAGCTTTACCACTTTCGTCCTATTTGTCGGTTCCTTCCAAACCTCTACTAACTTCCCTCATTCATAAAATTTTTGGTACCCTCCAAACCCCACCTTTCCATTAAAATTAGGGTATCACTACACTTGCCCAGTTTTCTACCAACTTTCATACCCACCTAATAAGACAAGGCAACAAAAAGTTGTACATTTTTCCCTAGCGGGACCCAGAATAACAACGTATAACACTTTTATGCAAGCGGATATAAAAATGGATAGAAAATTGGGTCTGCCTAGCTATATCCTTAAAATCATTAAACCCATTCCCCATATTATCAAAGTCGGCAATCATCAAAATCACCAAAATATTAGAACCATACCTCGTCGTACTATCTTCCTTGAAGTGAAACCCTCGTTGTGCTTTCAAGAAGGTAAATATAAATATGATTTGGTACACGTTTTTTTATGACTTAGATTTGATAAGGGCCTAAACAATTTGAGACATTGGGCATATGTTTTATTTAACATGGTTTAAAATTTTGTAAATATGACATAAATGTTTGTTTACATATAATATATGAACTTATATGTAAATTATGTTATTTATAAAATAATTAAACCTTCTATAATGTGGTTGTTTAAAGTATATTATGAAATGTATTTGGGATTTTGATATAGAGCTTTATTTGGTCATTCGTTCGCCGTGCCAATATTGTTACGAGTGATGGAGCTTGTTTCTTTACATGAATTGATTCCACACGTCCTCACTTAAACATAGTTGTTGGACATATTCTAAGTGATAATTTTTTAAATATGAATTGGAAGAAGGAAATTAAATCTGAATACTCTCTAAAACTGTTTATTGATGTTTAGATTATTGGTCCTTATGTTACATTGTTAGTTTTAAAAGATGAGTTAGATGGAGTCTTCAATTAGGAATAATAATTCTTTGGTTTTCATGGTTTTTTCATGTAAGCTTCTAATTTTACTACATTTAAAATTTTCTCCCACTAGAGACATTTAATAAATCCAAACGAAATGCCTCTGCCTATACCACTTCACTGAAAGAGATTTTGTAACTATTTTCACTTATTGAACCGAATAAACAGATTTCATGGCTATGATAGTTTGTGAGGTTAGTTACTTATCTCTCTATAATATTTTTGAAAATTTGAAATTTGAATTATCTTGATCTATTACATGGGTGTAGCTCCGGGATTTTTTTTTTCAGTTCTAAAAGCCATTGGATACCCTACATACTAATGTTCAATTTCATTATCATCTTAGTTCACTTAGTTTCGATTAAAAAGTATTCCATTGTTCTATTATTAGGTAGAAGTTATAATTATGTTAGAAAGCCATTTCGGTTTTATACATTTAACATCTGACATTTGGTGTTAGTGTGAGCTATTATAACATGGTGTGTGATATAATGACAAATGGAATTTTGTATGTTGTGGCATTAAACGTCCTACACAACACTGTTTCCTGTTTAAGCAACATGTGTGAATGTTGTTTGCTAATTAATACAACTTGTAGATGTGTTGTGAAAAAACTAATATATGCGCTCGAATCATTAGACGATTTGAATTTCATAAATAACTAGAATGTAGGCCCTCTCGATGCGCGAGAGAGTGTGTAATTCCAATAATATTTGCGAGATTTCATTTACTTACGTAACCAAACTATAAAGTGTTTTCGAAGAACGGCATAAAATTATACACAAAATAATCAATTTATACACACAAAATATGGAAATTAAACTGTATATTCAGTAAACTAAAAGTCCTTAGTATTGATTAAAAGTAAAATGAACTTATATAATTTTACCCACCTGGAATTCATCTCTTGTGGCTATAAGTTTTTTTAGAGGTGATACGGAAATTAGAATAATAAAAATAAAAAAAATAACTCAAGATTAGAAGAAGTTCCTTAAGAAAGCTTCATGCGGATCAAATCAAAAAGAGACGGGCTCTTTTTGAGATGAAGACATAGTGGGTTGGGTTCATCCAGTAAGTTATATTGCGGCAGAGGTTCAAGATTTTTTTCCCAAAGTATGCTCTTGATGTGAAACAACTATAATTAATATAGAAATTGATAATATGTGCCCTTGTTTTGAGCGTCAAAATAGTAAGTATTAGAAATCCACATGAGTATATCTCCCTATTGAATATATGTCGGAACTCTGTCCCTACTATTTTTGGAATCTTAATGTGTGCCCTTAGAGCACCCCCGTGTGGGTTCGATTATGACTAAAAAGGCTTCGGGACCCAATTACTACCTCCAGGTACTCTATCTTGGCTATTTTGACCCATTCATAATCAACCGTGACCTCAAAATTATAATCCGAGTCACTCTACACTAATTTCCTATCTCGATCTCAAATAGTCTACACGTGATTCCCGACTGATATAAAATATTGCCACGTCACATCACTCGCTATGATGTAAAATAATCATTTACTATTCACTTAGTAATTTTATTCCATAAATGTTAACCATTATATCTCTTGATTAATATTTTAATTAACACATAATATTTAATTCCATTAAAATACAACACACGTGTAATTTAAAATTATCGAATTAAATAAATTCTAATTACCCAAAAATACGGGGTGTTACATTTACTTGGATCTTTTAGATCCCCCATGGATTTTCTTTTTTGGCCTGCAAACTCAGGGTGTTTGCCTACAAAGTTATTTCCCAATGTTGTATCCACTACCTTATATTTTTTTGGTAACTAAAAATCTGAACAACTTACGTCTTACGCTCGTGGACAACATGTAAAAAGTTAGGCTTATCATTCCTAAAACGGTGACTGTTGTAAGGGGATTGAAAGTAATCTTGCAATTAGAGATAGCTCCCCTCCTAATAGAATAAGATCAAGAGAAGGATTGAAGGAAGAAGCAAGAAGGCATTGAGGGAACTTAGTGAGGGAGCTTAAGGCTACCTGCAAGGAAGTCTACTAAGAGAGCTTGTCTTTATTTCATTATTTCCATTTTGATTACTTAGTCGAGTCGTATTTTTTATTATATCGATTATAATCTACAATGATTGTAATTTTGATCATGAGGTCAAATGATACTCGTAAGAGACCAATCCTGACAGGGCTTGGGAGAGCTTACATGCTCTACCAAATGACCTCGCCGTGGGAACTTCAGAGGGAACTGGTTTGGAGGATTGAGAAGTAAGGTCTCGTTAAGTCTTGCCTTAACCATTTTAGATACACTTGGTAAAACACCAAGAGACTTCATTTCGAGAAGGCTTAGCCAGAGTAACATTGAGTTCCATTTTACATTAGGCCTTGAGCCAAACAACCCTCTACCAAAAGTCACATCTGCTTTGAGTGATCTCATGCGCCACCTACCCACAGTATAATAAAAATTGACTAAACCACTATTGTAGTTGGGATGTCAGATAACACATAGTTGGTAGGCAAAAGGTATAGGTTGGCATTTAATGTTTATGATGTAGGATGGGCTGACCTATCAAGCATTTAATTTTATGACTTGAAGTGTGAGGGGAATGCCTTTCAAACTTATGAGTATTTAGACATATCGAGAGAACTTATAAGAAGGAGAGTTCTAGAGAAAAGTTATGTGTAGAGAGGGAGGGAGAAAATACCTTCCTTAAGAGAAAAGAGTTACTGCAAACCAAAGTTTACTCACCCATCATTGATATTTATTACGAAGCTTTTATTAGCTGCCGAGAGACATTAAAGGTTGTTGGTGTGTTGGCTGCCTGCTAAGGTGTATCTAGGGTGCTTACTTCTCTCTCCCTTTAAGTGAGTTATTTTTTGAGGTTCTTTTATTATAATCTGAGTTATACACAATTGATTTATGAGTTCAATATGAGTATTTGTGATATACAATAGTGTGTGTTCATTTGTGAATGTTGAGGATATTTGGGTTAGTGGTTTATCATGATATTTATTAGGGTTACGCCTCTGATTATATTGTAACACTCCCAGCCCCAAGAGGACTCCCCTATTACATTTGGCGACTCTACTCAGGAGGAATTCTTCTAGAAATATGGCATGTGATAACGTTAACCGTGTCCTTAACTTTTATGATATTCAACTGAGGTAAGAGCAAGCAACGAGGGAACTTGGAACCTCTCGAAATGAGGTGCCTCGAGTGGAGGTCCCCGAAGTCCAAACGGTGATAAGAGACCCAACGAGCACACAAGCTTCCATGAGTAATATGATGTGACCAGTCCAGATGGCCCATATGATGGGTACGTTTATGGAGGTTTTGCAGACTCCCGTAGAATCAATGACTTTTAGGGGGGCGATGGACCCCAACTCTTTTATTACTCCATCGGTAGCTCCAACAGTCCCACCAAGTGTAGTTCCAATGGGTGCAGTCCCCATGCCCACTATCCCCACCATTATGTGGTTCCTTCACCAGGTGTCCCGACGCCAGAGAAAGCTCCTTCATCTTCCTTATAAGAAATGAGAAAGGAGATGCAAAATAAGATGTTACAAATGATAGCAGCTTCCTCACAGTTAGCTAGTGAGGTAGCTTCAATATACTATATTTTGTACTCTTAACCTAGAAAACTATAATGAGGAACCTTAACCAAAAGATTATGTGCTTCCAAACTTTGACTAGTACACTGGAAAAGGAGGAAATCCCAAAGATTACATTAAAAGGTTCTTGGAACATCTTGGGGGCCACTCTAACAACAAAAAGTTGCATTTTAGGGAGTTTTCTAAATCCCTTACCGATAAGGCATACACGGGGTACTCTCACCTAACTCCAAGGAGTATTTCCATGTGGGAGGAAATGTACATTTTATTTGTCCATAAGTTCTTTTTGGCAGAGGATAAGTTCACTTTGACGTAGTTGTCCAAGGAGAAGCAACGACCAGGTGAAGAGGTTGTGGCGTACATTCGAAGGTTCGGGGAAAGGTCCCTTGATGTGAAGGAGTAGGCCAAAGAGTCCAAGTTACTCCAAATCTGCGCCGAGGGTTTGCTCCCAAAGTACATCTACCATTTCATAAATAAGAAAGTGAAGTAACTTTTGCGACATTTTTAAAGGCTGTAAGGAACATCTATTTGGCGGTGCGCCCAAGCCCCATCGTGGTGTCGATGATGTTTAGACATCAAGCACATCCCGTTGGTGGATGTTTCCATCCACCAGGAGTTGGATATGTCGATGGAGGAGAAGAATGAGTCAAATAGCCAAAGAAAGATAACAAGAAAACATTTGGCAGAGAAAGAGAGGATCCACCACCATTGCCTTGTACCATTAAGGAGGTTGTTAGCTATTATAACTCTATGTTGCGAGGAGGGGCAGTTTATGCGCCCAAGGATGCTCCATCTACTAAGCCAGATCCAAAAGTGAGAGGAAAACCCAAGTACTGTCAAATACATTGGAAGATTTGTCATCCAACGGTGTCATATTTTACCTTGAGAAAGATCATCAACAAACATTTGAAGGCTAGGACTTTGCAGATTGATAAGCACCCAAAAGTGTTTAATTATACCCTAAATATGTGCATTTTAGTCGCTCGTTTTCAATTAAATTGGCCTTATATTTGTATTCATCTATATTGCAGGTAAATCAGTAGTCGCAGTATCAAATTGTTCAAAATTGATGTAATTACGACAAAGTAGCGGTCAAAAGCATTAAATGAAAAAAATCAAAGAATCGTGAAGACTGAAGTTCCTTTTTGAGCTAACCCCTATGAGTTTCGATCCCCCGAGCCCAGTTCATACCAAACTTAAGCCTAAACTGATCCTACGCCATCACCCGAGCCTCGTGTGTGTTTAGTTTGTAAGTTTATTATTTTTTCAGATTTTTACTTGAGTTGTATATGATTTTTAGGAATTTTATTTGCGTGCCTTCAGTTGTAAAAATTACGATCCGTTATTGTGCGTCGAGTGTTTTTATTTATTTTCTATAGGCGTGTTTATTTTATTATGTTTATCTTTATTTTATTTATTTCTAATTTTAATAGGTTAGTTTTACTTTATTATTATTATTATTTTATTTTTATTTTGAGTCTTTTAGTAATTTAAAGGTTAGGAATTTAAGTTTTTAGTTTTAATAAGTCTTTGATTTTATTTTTTTATGAGGTTGTAAATATATTATTAACTTTTATTTTATTTACAATTTATATAAAGACTCTCTCTCTCCTATCACCCCTAACCTCCATAAAAAATCGGACCACCTTAAAACCATAAAAGTCGACCTGTCCGACCACTACCCAAATTCCAACCCATTAAATCCAACCCCTCAATTCTCTTACCTTGTAACCTTCGGCCTGCCAAAACTACCTAACTTCAACAACCCCAGCCACTCACCGGTAAGTATAAATCGAAAAAACCCGGCGCCTGAACCTAATGACCTCCTTCATACCATTTCTGGCCAAATTCGAACTCCACCAACACCTGTCCAAACCCAATACTGACAAAACTCAAAACTCCGACCTCACCCCACTGTCCTCCCATCATCGGACCAACTTTCCCTTTACCACGACCCACTGTTCTAAAAAACCCGCCTAGGCTCCCCCTAGGCACGCCTAGGCTTGAGGCTTGGGAGAAACGCCCCGCCTTAAGATTTTGACGCCTTATGCTTGGTAAAACCCTTAAGGCGTACTTTTTCTATAAAAACAATAATGCTTTAGTGAAACGATATCGCCTTTTATAAATTTTTTTACAAACCGGACCATTATCTCATCCAAAATAATCAAATAGTATTTTTATTTGCAAATATTCAGACATATTTTTATGATATGTACAATTTTAGTATTTTAAGAGCCTTGTTATGGTTAAAAGATATTAAAATATATTAAAAATACCTAAACGCCTTTTCACGCCTTTTTACGCCAAGGCCCGCCTAGGCTTCTAAGGCTTAAGGCTTGGCCTCCACGCCTCGATCACGCCCCGCGTTTTTTAGAACCTTGCCACGACCTAAGCCTGTAACCCATTGTCCTACCATAGCTCCAACCTGAAACCCATTATCCATAGCCCAACTCCGGTGACTTATTCTCTCTCCAAAACCGAAACCCGAATCCAAAATAACCCATCAAACCGATCAGACCCATCATATCCATATACCAAACCCAACCGTATCCCTCCATGTTACAAACAACCCACTGCCAAACCAAACTCCCATAATAATAGTAACTAAAGCGACAATTCATATAAATAACTCGCATTTTTTTTACTTGGCCAAAAAGAAGATAATTCCTCAAATATCTCATCATCCAAAGAAGAATCGTGGGCTATAAAAGAAGGCATAATAGTTCATTTAAAAAAAACTCTCTCAGAGACTGGAATAGGGAAAGAACCTAGACTGCATTTCAGTGTCACTTTGTACACATTAGGAATAAAAAATAGGCTTAGAAAAATATAAAAAAAATAAGTTAGTTTAGAATAATTTTTAAGTTTAGTTTTTATTCTTGTCGGTGTAATCAAGTGATTTTATATGTGGAAGAAAGAGGCGCATTTCAAGACATGGGATTCAAAAGAAGACGTTTGTATCATAATTATTTCTTTGCTCTTTTAATTTTTATTGTGAGTATGCTTGATTATTTAATTATGCTCGGCTAATCACACCGTTCAAGGGGTGGGATGAAACACGTATGATGTTAGAGTAATTAAATAATTTATTAAATTGTTATATTTCTCGGCTAATTAATTTAGAATTATCACAAATTAATTTATTTAACGAGAGTTTGTAAATTAATTTTAAAAGTTAATATTTGATTTTGGGAATCAAACTAGAGATAGATTTTTCCTAAAATTAAATATTAATTTGGTGATGAAATTAGAGAATTCATATAATTTTTATTAAATTGATCCTAGCAGGTAATTTCTTTAAAAAGAGCATAAACATTAGATTTTCATAGTGTGACATTTTTTAAATTAGTTTTCTGAAAAATATACTATTCAATTTGTAATTGTAATAAGCGTTAGATTACGAATTTAATATTATCTCGAAATATTTTAATTTAATAAATTAAGAAATTAAAAATAAATAAACACAAAATGTAATCTCATCTCCTGAATATTCTCACATTTATCACAGCTAGTTACATATTATTTTTAGTTTACATTTGATTTTAGCATAAATTAATTCATTCTCCCTATAAGTGATTTTAAAAAATATATATATAAAAAAGTTTTAATAAAAATTAGAATTACAAGTATTCACGCTATTTATTTCACCTTGAGAGTTGGATTGATACCCGTACTTTTCACGATACAAGTTATTTAACAAGTTTTGTAGGTATTCAAGGAATTTTGAGACTAGGCTCTTGAAGACAACGATCAATACATGAAAAGCCTGTTATCAAATGGCGTTTGCCAGGGATCAATGGACCCTTTGTTGTTTTCTTGATGAGGAGACAAAGTCGAAGACTTGTATTTTATTTGTAGTTGTAGTTATTATTATTTTTATTATTCATTAGATTGGTTGTATTAGGATTATTAAGGCCTTGTATTTATTTGGGTGCATTTTGACACCGCTTCATCTATAATAATTATTCATAAAAAAACAAAAAGTTAATAGGGATATGAGACAAAATAGAGAGATAGAGCGTCGTTGAAGAGAATTTGGAAGCCTCTCTATTTTGGGTATGTAGTACTCCCGGGGACGACTGAAGTTTGGCGGACTTCCCCCCGATCGACTTAACTCGGTCTTCACCCCACGTGTATAAAAACCGTGGGAGGTAAATTTCTGTATCCCTCGCAAATATCATGCAAGTGAGTTCATTTTTTTTGTGATTATTTGCTCCTGTGTGCTTTTTATTTTAGCATCGCACTTAATTTGAATGGTTTGATGAATTAATGAACCTAAGACCTAGACGCGATCATTGAAACGAGTTGGGATTTCATCACCCACTCCATCACTTTATCACATTTGCTTGTTACCCTTGCTATCACTTAATTAAAATCAATCAACTAGCAAGCCAATTAGGATCGGTGTTCACTAGGAACCTTTTAGAACGAGACACTCAAAGGGTACTCTAGTGAGTCCTTTCCACTCCTTCCAATCTTCAATCGACTTTCTTAAGACTTGTGTCTATGGAAACTGTGTTTGAATTGAGGTCGCCCAGTAAAATGGGTTTGTTCTTTCCCCAACGTGGTATCGGATAATCGATTGTTGTAGTAGCTAGCTTGGTGAGCTCTAACTAGTATGCTTCTTGTTCTCTCGGGAAGTAAGTAGGAGCACTATTTTCTCAAAGGCGACGTACGGCTCCGTGTTTTTCTCGCATGTGGATTAATTGAACATTTTAACAACCCATCACTTTTTTTAAGATAATACTTTGCTACGTGCTCGTTAGGACTTTTCCTTTGCTTGCACGTGTCTAATTCAACTCTTTTGGTAGTCGATTTTATGCGCCGTCCTTTTGACTTTCAAAAACCGTCCATTGTATCCCCTTTTTCGAAAAATCCCAAAAATCTTTTCCCTTTTTAAAAAAAAATATTGTCAAAGACTCACAAAATGATTTTCTTTCTTTTTCCATATTCCAAATGCCAAAAAGATTTTCCTTTTCTTATATTCAAAAATCATAAAAAGATTTTCTTTTCTTTTGAAAAATATTTAAAAATCCAAAAATATTCCTCTTGTCATGGCCTAAGAATGTCCTTTAAGAGAATACTTTGGCCATTTCCCATTTTCTAGAAGCATGTTTGAAGTTGAGCTCGAGTCAAACCTTCATACGTTACTCTGTGTCTTTAACTCTCTCACACCCACTGTTGATGCTCTTGCGTCTTCCACGCACACATCTCATGTTCCACTGCCTCCGATAATGAGTGTCAACCCATCCAATGATTCTCGTGCACCCACTACTTTCACGTCGATCACTTATCCCATGAGTGTCCATATATTCCATATCCATACGAACCAACCATGGGCCAAGTGTATCCGTATGACACTATTTCGAAACCACCCTCAGTGTATTGTCACGACATATCCAATGTTGAGGGGTGTGAGCACCTAAGCTTTTCATGGAGGCCTGATCACCGTCTGATGCAATATGAATCCCAACACCATGTTGTGGATCCTCACAGTTTCTGACAATAGTCATCGAAACCTAGTGCATCTCATCCCTATCAATCTCCTTACTACGCTCCCCATGATTCTCAACCTTTTGTCTCTCACGGAGACACTTCTCTCGTGTATGATGAAATTGTCCCTGTACCTTCCACTTCATATGAGTCTTATCTGTGTCCTAGTTTTTATAGTGAGTTATGTCCACCTCAATCACCACCTCCACCTGCTAACACGTCACCACTACTATCCACATCCACTCTCAAAAGTATCTTGCACAAGTTCATCCTTGAACAAAATCACACTCTTCAATCTCAAAATGACACCCTTCAACATTTTAAACAAAGATTAAATGAATTTGAGTGTGCGAGAGAGTAATATTCCACCCCAAGTTAACCCATTATTTCCCCCACATGGAGTGATGATGATTCCTCTTATGATATGACTTTTGAGTGTGACTAATCCTATCATCCCGAGAATCTTGACATTGAGACCACCTTGTGGTCTAGGCCCCAAGTTGACAATTGTGTTGATTTACCCAAACATTGTGAGATTGATAGACCCCTCCTTGTCCTAAATAACCCACCATCGAGGTTCTTATTCCTCATCCCGATGAATCCAAAACTACGCCTGAGTTTACACCTTGTGCACTACCGGAGGCACCCATTTCTTATAAGTTAACTCCGGCTACGGGTTCTCCTCAATGTCTAGAGATTGAATCAGAGAGGGTTCCTACCTCTCTGGAAATGAATCCTCCACCCATGCTTTTATCACTTTGAGTCCGATTTTGAATTTGATTCCTTTATCTCAGATGTTCGTGCTTCATTAGATTTTTCATCTACTTCAGATGGTGACTTACGGGTGTATAAGTTGATCATTAAATCGTTTACTTCCACACTTCCTACTGCGATTGACCTTGAGGATCACTCTGAGCCTCATGAGGCATGTGTATCTCCTACTCTTGAGTTGGGTAATATACCCCCACCCTTTGTCCCACTCGATCCACCCTTTGTCCCACCCGACCCATCCATTATCCCTCCTAATCCACCACTTGGTTTTGACCTTGCTATTATACCTCACATGTTTCCATTCATGTATTTAGATTCTCACCTGAACCCAACCTCCACCCTAGTGCTCCACGTTCTCACTTGTGAATTTTTCATCCACCCCACCATCTATGAGAGTATTTATGGTCCTAGTCTCAACTTACGTGACACCATGCATATTTCTACATGTTTTCCACTCATCTGTCATGGTGATTGTTATCCCCGTCGGCTCATTGACATGTCGCAGCGCGACCATTATCACAATCCATTTATAGAACGGTTGTGAGTTTTCCCTGAGGCCAACACCATCACTATTGCCAATTATTTTACCTTCCCATCCAATTAGAGAACCATTCCCTTAAAGACCTAGTTTCCCTCACCTTTAAGCTCAATAAGTCCCGTGATCGGTGCCTCTTCACCCTCACCCTTGCCTTTCATCCGTATACCCTTATCCCTACCCACCCTTGGTCCATCGATGCTTTGCATCGAGTGAAGCACTTTGCTATACAAATTCATTTACCTTGTACCCTTTATCCAACAAGACTGACTGTTAAGTCTTGTTTGGGGGTGATGTCCCATCACCCACTCCATTTCTTCTACCCCGATCTTTACTAAATTATATCTTATTTTTGGGTGAGTTTCGATCGGTCCGGCTATAGACGTTAAACTTAGCGCTATCGGGAGGCATCCCGTCGTATCTTGTTTCTGAGTACGAGTCTTATCCCTTTTGGGGGTTGGTGTTCTATCTTCCCCAATGATTTTCATATGCTTTATAGACTTGTACAAATTCTTGTACCGCATTTGTTCTTTAGGTCCCGCTGATAATATAAATATAGCAGCACCCTGCCACGGATAATATTCTGCAATACAAAAGATGCCGCCCTACAGAAATACAGGCCGCAGCCCTGAAGGATATAGGGAGTGGCCCACCTCGTCAAAGGGTGCGGCCCTATCTGTTATAGAGCGCGGCATCTAGTAATTACTCCCCAAGAATCAGCCGCGGCACTACTCGGTAGAGGGCGCGACATCTTTGCCTCCAGCGCCACAGGTTCAACATCGCTTGCCTTGTAGGCCGCATCCCCCTCACCCGCAACTACTCCAGACTTGATATAAGTCACGTGCTCAGGGCACGTGACACAGCACACATACCTCTTATAAATAGAGAACCAAGCCTAGAGTGAGAGGGGGACATATCGATTTCACACATGCCCGGGGAAGGTTCTACAATACAGATTCTCTCTACACAACCTCAACATACGCCTCGGAGTCCATAACTCTACATCACAGCCCCCTCCCCGACGCACCAGAATCTTTAATACTTCCATGTACTCTCCTTTATTCTCATACTTGTACGCCTTGTTAGGCATGATTATATTGTACAATGCAACCATATAATGAAAACGGAGCAACACAGTGGATGTAGGCCTATTTTAAAGGATTAACCACTCTATATCTTGTCTTCTCTCTATTTAATTGCTTGGTTTATTCATTACATATTTTACACTTTAACTTGTTGATATGAGAACGACTTTTGGGCGATTTCTCGTATCATCAGTTTGGTGCCGTCTGTGGGAACTGAGATATTTCAATCTTGTTTCTCTACATATATGAGTTCTTAAACACCTTATTCGATCCCTGAGGGTCCTATGTATCATCTTCTCACGGGTCGATTACTGTTTATTGGGCTCCGTTCCATATTCGCCCCCTTTAACGGGTATTTCATATTTTCGAATTTGTTCTTGGGTATTCATTTGATGGCTTTGGATCTATTTTGCATAGCCCTGTGATATCATTCCATCTAGATAATGATGAAAAGCATGGTGGACTTTAGTCCCGAAAAGGTGGATGATTAGGGAAGGGTTATATTTACTCCCTTTTTGTTGTCATCGACATATGATCTAGGGTTTATCATTGAAATCGTGTCGTTTTGCGCACCGCAAGGGAATTATCTCATCAATGGACCCTAGTAGGTTTTCTTCACGTGTTGGGGGAGAAAAAATCAGTTTCTGGGTTCCTGTCTTGGGATCTCTCCACTGCCTAGACAGGAGTGTGGCATGTAAGTTCAACAGCCTCTCGTGACGCGACCCCTACTAGTGCGGACCTGTTACAACAGCTCAAAATCATCGTGGGAAGGACTTAAGTGGCCTTCGGATCAACCTTGGTGAATAACATTCAAGGGCTGCGGCAGTGCACTTGTGTGCCATACTATCCGCGGCCTCGTCAGTATATCATGGAGCAGTTCAAACCCTCCTTCCCAATATTTCTGTGATTACTCACTTCTGTTAGTTTCTTCTCAGATTCTATATACTTTATAAAGACTAACAAAAGCAAAAATGGAAGGAGAATCCAGCCAGAGCACAGAAGTCAAGGATGACATTGTGCAACTGTACAATCATCTTAATCACCTCTATGACAGCTATGCCTCACTTCAGACCCAGGTCAATTATCTAACTCAGAGGGTGCTAATGCTAGAGGCTGAGGCCTCTCAGAATATAGGTGCGGGGGCAAAGGAAATAACTCCACCAGCCTTGACTATCACGACAGTTAAAGAGGCCGCGAAATCATTTGGCGGAAGCCAGAAAAGGGGAGCAGAGAAATCAGAGAAGAAATCGGGTGTCTAACTCCGTTGACCTTCCCGATTAAAGAGATCTTTGAGTTTATCAGAGAGGACAAGCTTTTGAGGTGGCCAAAAAAGTTGAGAGATCCACCCCGTAAGAGGAACAAAGCTACTTGGTGCAAATTCCATCAGGACCATGGCCATAACACCGAGCAATGATATGCTCTAAAGGATGAAGTTGAAAGGATAATTGGGTAAGGGATGCAGAGGAGGTTCCTCAAAGATGATTAACGGCTGCAACCCAGTCTCACAGGCCACACCATTTTTCATGCTTATTTCTTGTGTTTCGCTGATGTTGTTTTAAACTGAACTTTGTGTTATCTCTACAAAACCATATATATGAATAGTTATAAAAATTAACAAATTTTGCCACATCTGACTTCTCTCTTGTTTTCATAATCTGTCATCTCACAAAAAGACCTTTTATCTTAAACAAATTCCAAAATAAGAATAATAAATTATCTCAAAAGATTGTTATTATTTCGGGATGCACCTATGGAGGGATTGTGATCTTAATTAGCTCAGAAGTTCCCCTCACAATGTGAAACTATATCTTATCACATGGTGATCACATTCGCGAAAGCATATGACAATTCAAGGAGCTTTTGTTAGCCACGGGGGCTTACAATGCCCGTTCTTAATTTTTGGAAAGCGTAATTAGCCACAGGGGCATACGATACTCATTATTAGCTTTCGCAAAATGCGTCATCAAGGTGGGAGGCTTATAATATCCAGCCAGGGATAGCTTTATATATATCAGCAGCTGTGGGTGGCTTAATAACATAACGCAGCCTGAGGAGGCTTGAAAATATCCTATTTGATAGCTGTGGGTGGCTTAATAACGTAACCCAGTCTGAGGAGGCTTGAAAATATCCTATCTAATAGTTTTGGGTGGCTTAATAACGTAACCCAGCCTGAGGAGGATTAAAAGTGCCATGTATGTCTACAGAGGCACATTATTCAGATGCAAGGACCAGAAATGTGATGCAGCGCACCCATATGGTTGCAGATCTCCAGGAGCCATTCATTCATAAAAGATGCTAAGGTATTGGCATCCTGGAGCATGAAAAGGCTACAAGGTCAAATAACACGGTAGAAGAGGATCAATTGTATCAAGGCTGGGAAAAATAGAAAATGTATAACATCCCTAAAAGTCGTTCTTCTCCGGCCTGGTGATTTGGCAATTGAAGCACTAGAAGAAAGGCCTTCTCTACATATTCCATAATGGTTATGGGATGACAAAAAGCATCAGAGGCAACCAAATAAACATTAGAGTGCCGTAACTTGAGAAGATCAACGAACTCAGAGTGCCACAGCCTTGCAAGTACGTCTATAGCCGTGAAATCTTTTAAAGCATGCGGCCTTATTCAGGGGCAGTGCATTCGTTAAAAATAGAGAAAGGGTCGTGGCCCGTACACCGCAGCCTCGTGAAACAGCGCAGCCAATGGCCTATACTTTTGAAGGTGCTGTAGCACTATTTATGTGGGCGCGGACATTAGCAAATAATTATCCTATGAAGATATCGATTGCTGTCCGCGGACTGAAAGTATTATATTCATCTAATTAAGGATACATTTTCATTAATGAAAGCAGTTACGTTCAATCATCAGTATAGCAAGCAAAGTAAAGGGGCAAGGATATGCAGACAATCAAATATGTACAAAGTAGCATTGAAATGGGCAGTTAAGATTACAGAAAAGGAGGCCGCAGCCACAATAGAAACAACGTAAAAGGAGGGATGCAACCCTGTATTAATGATGAGTTCAACAGAAATTGAATATAAGTTTAAGAAGCTACGTCTCATTATCATCAGCCTGCTCTCCATTCGTGGCAGTCTTTGTTTCTCCATCTGAAGCCGTTACTTTTGCTTCTGCCCTCAGCCTCGCCTTTTCTTCAGCCGCGGCCTTCAGCTCGACAATGCACTCCTGGTGTTCGGCATCGCTTAATTTCCTAGAAAGGACCACCTCCTTGGTCTCAGGGAATCTCTTTATAAATCTCTGTCGTAGCTCCTGATAGTCGCGGAGGTAGGCCCTATTGTTGATAAGGAAGAAGTCCCTAGAGCCCTTGAATGACTCCACGGAGTGGTCGATCGCCAGCTGGAGAGCATTGTCATGGTCTTCCTCAATTTTCTTTACTGCCGCGGCGTGGTCTAGTGCATCCTGGGCAGACTTGGCCTCTAGCTCATCGTACTTCTTTTGAAGAAATAGGAGCTTATTATTAGCAATCGCTGCAGCTTGTGTAGCTTCCGCGGTCTGAGCCTGGGAGGATTTGAGGGATTCCGTGTCTTGTATGAAGTTTTGCTTCGCTTCCTCCCTTGACTTCTTTATTGCCTCTAAGTTCATTTGGGCCGCTTGAAGTGTCACGACAGCAGACATCTTCCCAGCCTCAAATGAAGAAGTTCATACATCCTACAGGTCCGCGGCATGAGTACTCTTCTCGGCCTCCTTCAGTCTGTACAAGGCATCGTATTTCCTTTTCTGGACCATCAACACATCTGCGGCCTGAAATAAAAGAAGTTAGAAAAAATATACGATACAAAAGTTAAAGACCGATAACACTGGCACGTACCCTCAGAAGACTATAGAGGCCACAGTCCTCCAGATCATCATGATCTTCTCCCATTAGCCTGTCAAGGTCCGCGGCATCCAAGGCTCTTTTCATTCTCCGTAAAGCCTTTGCGGTAGTGTCCCAAGAAGAATTGGGGTTAGGCTACCTTAATTGGGGCCTTGGTCTACCATCAGGCCCAGATCCTCCGCGGAATTGAGGGGTGGCAAGTTTGCGTTAACAGCTACAACAGGTGGCGGCGGAGGAGAGGATGAATGGGAAGGAACGTCAGATGACATCAAACCTGTCGTGGCCAAGTTATCCCCTATATCATTATCAAATTTAATCTGGGGTTCGGGAGCAAGGCTAGTTTTTTCTGCGGCCAAATTTGGGGCCGCAGTAGAATCATTTGGTTCTTCGGAAGTGGCCGCGGTAGGAGCCTTGGTTTTGGGCCTTTTCCTTTTTATGCTCCGCACAGTGTTGTTTAGGATGACTGCGTCCTCGTCCATTTCCGCCAATTGCGCGGCTAGCAATTCCCTGTCAACTTCCTGACCTGAAAAATCAACAACAAATGTTGGGAAAGGAATTTAAGAGCATAAATGACCGCGGAATAAAAATAATGGTGCAGTGAATTACCTTTCGCGCCCATCTGTTGAGGAATGGACTTGTTTGGGAAAAATCCTGCTTCAAATATGGTCATAGATGTAACAAGAGTGCTGAACTTTTTATGTTCAGCAGGAACGGCCGCAACCTCTGCAACTCTTTTTTCCTACCGCTTGTTCAAATGCAGATTGTCAAGGGCTGCAGAAAAGACAATGTAAAGGTTAGTGGAAGTTAATATACAAAATTATGTGAAAGGACGCGGCTATAGTCTTAGTACCTAATTTCGAGGGAGACCTCCATGGCCGCGGCATTCTATACGACCTTTCCCTCTCATTCTCCTTGGGGTGCATCTTCTAGCCTTCGCCGGAGATGTAAAAATATTTCCCTTTCCAGTTCTTCACACTGGTCGGTCTCCCAGTGTAAAGGGTCTCGTCCCTGCCGCGGCTCGAGAAGTAGTAGTAGCCCACGAACTTCACTGAGTTCTCCTTTGGGTGGTAGAAGTGGAAGAATTCCGCGGGAGTGATGTCTTTTTTGAATAAGTTCTCCCAAAGGACAACTGCGGCAAGAATGGCTCTCTAGCAGTTAGGATCTAACTGTACTGGGGCCAATTTTATTGTCTGAAAAAGGTCACGGATTGGAACTGGAACAGGCAGCCACAGCCCGTAAATAAAGGCATGTAGAGGGAAGCAAATTCCACCATCGGCTAGAATCGTACAAGTTCTTTGGTTCGCGACAGGAGCCGAGCACATCAAATTTTCTAGAAATTCGAAGGCCTCAGCCACCTGCTCAACCCAATCTTGGGTCATGGCGCCGCGGATATCAAGTGTAGCCAAGGGTCTCTCAGCCTTCCCAGATGTACCACCTGGATTATCTCTAACTTCCGTGAAATCATCTCTTGCACCCATTGGATGTGTGCTTGAGTTGGCTTCTTCTTCCATCGGCGCGGATTGGAAATCTTTCCCATATGTAGAGTCTGCGGATTCTGAATCAAGTATCACGCATTTTAGGCAATCCTTTAGTTTGCAAGGCCCTATTGATCTTAGAGGGGGCACGAAAGTGAGTTCAGGAGGAGAGATTCCAAAGTTCTTTGCCCAAAAGACTCTCAGATGCTCGTCTGGGTCAAAGCTCATATGGCTGCAGCAGTACCTGAAAAGCAGAGTTCGCAGTTAGGAACCGCAGCCAGTATGGTTTGGAAAAGACTTCAAGAAGCCGCGGAAGGATTATTTATAAATATTAAAAAAAAAATCAAACTCTACTTGAACACAAGGGGTCATCTGGCCCTACTAGCCGCAGCCACCTAGTTCATCAGTAGGGGAACATATACTGTCACAGATACAGGCTCAATTTGATTTAAGAGAGTTGGACAAGGCCATCCTAAATTTGCTAAAAGCCGATTCAAGAGATTCTAGTGGCAATTACAGTTATTTAACGTGGACGTGTATTGGGTTCGTGAAGGTTTGAAGGCTGTTCGAAATGATAAGGGTGGTGATTAAGAGCCTTAAAAGACTCCACCACCGCGGCAAAAACGTGAATATGCATCAAAGTGCCGCTGATTGTAATTTAAGGGACCGCAGCCATTTGGCACGGTATGACGCAAACAAGGAACAAAACAGTTCCGGGGAATGGATTATTGAACTCCTATCATGCCGCGGTCTCTCTCTTAAACAGTTGAGTATCTTACGTTTAATCGTTTCTAGAATCAAATTCACGGAATATGAAGGGTTTGTTTATGAACAGCAAGAACAACTATATAATTTTCATGGCGTTTGGAAGATCAGGGGTCATGTGCAGCATATGAGGGAAAGAGAAAATTGTACAAACAAAACCCTAGATTTCTATCAAATAATCCAGGAAAAAACAAATCATATCAAAAGGGAAGAAAACTATGAACTTCAAAAGCTTTTTTAAGAAAGTTCAGTGACTAAAAATCACATGGAAACGAAGAAACTTGCATTGTTCAGCTTTAAACCGCCTTGCACCACCACACACAGCCTCAGAAGGTTGCCGGAATATACAAGAGAAAGGAAGAACAGAAATTCGCTCTCGATGTGCTCTCAAAGTTTTGGAAACGTTATGAAGTCCACGTCGAGGAATAATTTATATAAGGGAGCACAGAAGACGAATTGTCGCTTTGGAAGTATCGCGGCGTCTAAATAGACGTTCAAAGAACTTGTCCGCCGCCTGGTATCAAACAGGATGTGACACCTTCTTAAATTTCTTTGCTGCCGCCTGGTATCGAACATGCTTTTGCACATTTTTGAGTACGCCGTCGCCTGGGACCAAACAGGCCGCGGCACATCCTAAAGTACTGTGGATTAAGTTGCCTATCCGTCACTTGGACTCAAACAGGCCACGACACGGCTAGTTCCCACTCATGTAAGGGCAGGGGAAGAGACTTCATCTCACAGTTTCCGCAGCAATCCCATAATTCAGTCGCAGCCCCAAAATCGCTACCTCTTGGCACTAAGACTTGGGGGCTTATTGATAATAAAAATATAGCACCCTGCCACGGATAATTTTTTTCAATACAAAAGATGCCGCCCTACAGAAATATAGGTTGCAGCCCTGAAGGATACGGGGAGCGGCCCACCTCGTCAAAGGGTTCGACCCTGTCTGTTATAGAGCGCGACACCTAGTAATTACTCCCCAAGAATTAACCGTGGCACTACTCGGTATAGGGCGCGACATCTTTTCCTCCAGCGCCACAGGTTCAACACCGCTTGCCTTGAAGGCCGCATCCCCCTCACCCGCAATTACTCCAGACTTGATATAAGTCACGTGCTCAGGGCACGTGACACAGCACACATACCTCTTACAAATAGAGAACCACACCTAGAGTGAGAGAGGGATAGATAGATTTCACACACGCCCGGGGCAGGTTCTACAATACAGATTCTCTCTACACAACCACAATATACGCCTGGGAGGCCACAAATCTACATCACAGCCACCTCCCCGGCGCACTGAAATCTTCAATACTGCCATGTACTCTCCTTTATTCTCATACTTGTACGCCTCCTTAGGCATGATTATATTGTACAATGCAACCTATAATGAGAACGGAGCAACACAGTGGACATAGGCCTATTTTAAAGGTTGAACCACTCAATATCTTGTCTTCTCTCTATTTACTTGCTTGGTTTATTCATTACATATTTTACACTTTGACTTGCTGATATGAGAACGACTTTTGGGCGATTTCTCGTATCATCACCCGCCTATACTCCATCATGCGGTACATTTTCATTAGCGGTTCATTATGGTGATATTTTTCCTCCCTTGTGCTTTCCATTTTTATATATAGTTTTAAACATCGAGGACGTTGTTTTCTTTCGTTTGAGGGTGGAAAATTTATCAAAATCGTACCTCTTTTGAAAAAAATTTAGAAAAAAATGATTTTCAATTTTTTGTGCGGATCAAATAAAATTTTTTATGACATGAATTCTCTGTCATCCCTCTTTTAGAAGTCTCAAAATATCCTTGTTCGACCCGAAAATTATACCTTTTACCATAAAATTAAATAATACTTCTTAAAGCGTACTTGCACTATGAATTCCTAAACTCGGTAATTTTCACTTTCACGTTTACAATAAAAAGTTAAATAGTAACAACATTCTCACGAGAGCCTTAAAATATCACTAGTGGAGACATAAAACTCGTGAGATTTGAGCTAATCACCTTTTTTGGTTTCTTTTTGTGTAGTCTCCGAGTCACAACTTGACTCAATCTTCTTTGGATACTACACTTAGTCGTTGCATGGTCTTATTATTTTTCAATTTTGGTATAATCACTCAGAATGACATCTATTTCGAGTTATAAGAAACACGTGTCTTATAGATTTTCTTGAGCACTAAACCATTTTAATGATGGACTTACCATTGTTTCATATCACATTATCATTCACCCATTATCATTTCATATTTCCCTTGTCCATATATATCCAAATACCATCCATATATCATTTCCCATCACTACCATCATTTTTTAGAAATAGAGTGTTTAAACCTCTCAATGTAAAAATTATTTTCATTTGTGTCATGAAAAAAATGCATCGCAATAAAAAAAAAGAGAAAAAACAAAACAAAGATAAATAGAAAAAGAAGCAGAGAAAAAGAAAAAAACTAGAAAAAGATGAAGAAGGAAGCATGCGATCATAAATTTATAAAATGAAGACATTAGTAATTCAAATTATGTTCCACTTGTCTCAAAAACCCTACAATCATCTTCTTCATCTCATTTTCTCCTCATGGCTACATAAACCCTATTTTCAAACTTGGTGAGGTGTTCAGGAAAACGAGATGTCTATATGGTGAATAACGTTCGCATTCGTTCATGAGATCAAAATTCTTTCATGTATTCGTCATTTCTTATAAGTGTGTGAGATGTTTGACCTTATTTACATTTACTCACCTCCTCACACACTAGAGAGATATAATTACCCAATTCTCAGAGAGTATGATTAAGAGAGATATATATCCAGTGAGAATTGAAGTCAAAGCATTGATTCTTAAAAAGGCAATCTAGGAATTACTCTAATGACACTTAAAATGGTTTCACACTAACACACACTAAGTTTTAGGAAGAATTACACTTTTGTATTAAGTAATTTTAGGCCTTACTTCGACAGATAAACATGGTGCTCCTTGATGTCTTTTTAGTTGGGTCGTATAGATTTTCATCGCCAAATAAGAGACCATCTTTAAATAAATTTTTTAAATTTTGTGGGTAAATTCATGCAAACCCTCAAGAGACAACACTCGTACTGTACGAAAATCTATAGGTTTAATGGCTTGTTGCACATGCTAAGTGCAATCTCAAGTGCCTGTTAAAGTGGCACACTTTTGGTTACTTATCTATTTTTCTCTCTATTTTCGCTTGAGGAGTAACAATATTTTTGCTTGAGGAGTAACAATGTTTTGTTTTGGTTACTTATCTATTTTTCTCTCTATTCTAGTGTGAAACCACCCTATATGGCGACCATTAAATCTATTCCAGCGACCAACCATTCTTATACCCTTGGATACAAAACCTAACAGCAACCTTCAAAACCCGGACCTATCTACACTTGTAACTTAACCATCCAAACCTCCCATCACCAAAAAACACTATGCCTTGTTCCAGCCACAAACATCCGACCATTACCTGCATTCTCCAAACTCTGACCGACGACCTCCATGAAACCCATGTCCTCAAACTCGATTCCAACCCAACATCACCCTTATAACTCCAACCCAGCTCATGACCCTTACATATACCCATTTCAAAACCCATAACTCGAACCAAGGACCATTCCTAATAGACTTATCTCTCCTACAAAAATAGGAACAAGTTCAAGCCAAATAAAAGAAAACCCACGTACTAATCACCTCTGACTTAACTAAGAGTAAATCCCTCAAATCCCTCCTCTACAAACAAATCATGGGTTATATTATAAAAAAAAAAGTGGTAGCTCAAAAATAGGACTCTCACACAGAAATGGAATAAAAGAAAAAACCAGTGTAAATTTCTGTACAGTTTAGAGAAAAAATAGGCTCAGAAAAATACAAAAAAAATAGTTTAGCTTTAGAATAATTTTTAGGTTTATTTTTTATTTTTTATTTTTGTGATGAAGTGAGTTGATTGTGAAGAGAGTGGGACGCAATTCAAGATCGTGATTTGAAAAGGAGACTTTATGTATCGTATTCTTTCTCTATTTCAATGTTTATTGAAGTTATTGAGATTGTGCATGCTTGTTTAAATATGTTCGGCTAGTCACCCCGTTCAAGGGGTGGAACGAAACTGCGTAGAATGTTAGTTTAATAAATTAATTTTTTTAGTTACCATATTTCCAGGAGAATTAAATTTTAATTGTCACAAATTAATTTACGTATCGAGAGATAGTAAATAGTTTAGTTTTATTATTTGATTTTGGGAATCAATCTAGAGATAGTTTTTTCCTAAATTTTGAATATTAATTGGGTGTTGAAATTCAAGGATTCATATAATTTTTATTAAACTGATCTTAGTGTGTAAATTATAAAAAAGAGTATAAATCTTAGTTTTTCTAAAGTGTGACATTTTAAATTAGTTTCTGAAAATGATATTATTCAATTTAAAATTGTAGCGAGAGTTAGATTATGAGTTTAATATTATCTCGAAATATTTCAATTCAATAAATTAAGAAATTAAAATAATTGATCACGCGGTGTAATCCCATATCTTGTACCTTATCACATTTATCACGCTCTGTTACGTGTCATTCTTAGTTATTTAGTCACTTCAGATTTTCACCATTAATTAGTTAATTCTCCCTTGAAATTACTTTTAAAAATATAAAAAAATATTTTAAAAAAAGTTTTAAATAAAATTGGAATTACAAGTATTCACGTTGTTTGTTACACCTTAGAAGTTGGATTGATACCCGTACTTACCACGATACGAGTTATTTAACAAGTTTTGTAGGCATTCAAGGGATTTTGAGACTAGGCTTTTGAAAACAAGGACCATATGCAAAAGCCTATTTACCACAGATCCCACAAGGAAATGTCAACAATGATCCGTTATCGGTGCATGGGGCAAACTTGGTAGTGGCATACCACGAGGAAGCTGAAAGTGAAGCGAGAAAGTTGATGGTAGAACGGGAAGAGTTCGAAGAAGCTCTAGAATATCACACAAGGGGAATGGAAAACAACATGATAGCTTATGATAAAGCAAGCGCAAGGTACACTGAGGAAGTGTACAATGTTGACAGCAAAGAAGTGGATCCAAGACTGGAATACCAAGTTGTATCACAGTCGCCCAAGTTCACGTGGTTTTTAGATCAGGTGGGGATGCCCCAGGAGAGCAGGCTGGAGATCACTCAGGCAATCTTAGATATTTCCAGGAAGAATGTAGCCCCATCATTGAGGTAAAAAGGTCGTCTGTCTAGGCTAGTGAGGAAGTTTTTGTTTGAGGTAAATTTTTCTGACGTCGGTAGAGCAGTGAGGTTCCCTCACAACAGACCACTGTATGTGACTACGAGCATTAATGGAGTAATCTTTGTGAGAGATTTTATGGATGGAGGAGCTTCTATAAATATCATGTCTATTAGATTTTTTTATGCTTCCAACATCTCCGAGGGTAGGTCGATACCAATGCCTTTGGTAATTTTTGGTTATGATAAACAGTGCTTAAAATTGATTGGGTATGTAAATATTGGGATAGTAATGGGGAATCTCTACTCATATTTTAGGTTCCATGTTATTAAGAGTGCTATTTCCTACCATCTTTTGATAGGAAGGGTGTGGATGCACAATCATGGCTTGGTTCCTTCGACATACCACTAGTGTGTCAAGGCAAACGTAAAGGGAACAAGGATTTTCATACAATCAACTAAAAATTCATTTGCACATAAGGAGGCTCACTTGGTTGATTCCTCATTCTACATAAAGTTTGAGGAAGACGCACAAGTCTCAACAAGGCACAAAGAGGGCCCCTCTATCAGATAAAGGATGTGGCCTCTGTATAGACTGAGCGATGAAGGAACAAACGAAATGAAAGGAGCTGAGGAAGTTTACAGTGCAAGCCCTAAACCTCAAACTAAGATTAGGCCCAGGATTGATCCCATTGAACATGAGGGAAAAAGAGAAAGTGCATTAAGAAGGTTTTCAGGAGTCAGGTTAGAGGAAGCTTCATGAGACAGGAAATGAAAATCAGTTGCAATGACCAACCATCAGTACAATAAAGTGAAATTAAACGACGGAAGGGTGGTCTATCGCCTTTGAAGATGTGAACGGGAAACCGAAAAATCTATTAAAGAAACTCATGAAGAGGCTGACCCGGAGTATGAGTGATTTTTGGTGGATAATAAAGGGCATTGTATGGTCATTGAAAATTCCAACATATATGAGTTTATGGAGGAAGTGGAGGATAAACCTGAGTATATGATGGATCATCCAAAACCACAAGTATAGGAGTTGGAGCAACATGATCTGGCAGAAGAAGGAGAAGTTCCAAGGCCCATATTTATTTTGAAGGATTTGAGTGCAGATAAAATAGGGGCTTTGGGTAAGCTGATTCGAGAGTATTGGGTTGTCTTTATGTGAAAATACACTGACTTTAGCCCTACCGATGAAGTGATCTAGGAGGACTTACAAGCTAAAGCTAGATCTAAAGATCAAGGAAGAGGTGCAATGGTTGTTAATGATATGGATTATTAAATCGATCCAACACCCCCTTTGTTTGTCTAGCACTGTCCTAGTGGGTAAAAAGGACAAGAATCAAATATGAATATGCAAAGATTCAGGGATTTGAATAGAGATTGCCCGAAGGATGAGTTCCCTCTGCCCTCCATTAACAGCTTAATCGATGCAACTACGGGATACGAATTGTATAGTTTCATGTATGGGTACGTAGGATACTACCAAATAAAGACGGATATAACTAATACAAAGAAAATAGCGTTCAGAATTCCATTGGGAAATTTTATTTACATAATGATGCCTTTTAGGTTGAAGAATACTGGAGTAATGTACCAGAGTACAATGATGGCCATTTCCACAAAAATTTCATGACATCTTAGAATTCTATGCGGATGATTTGGTCATCAAGTCGAAGAAGGAGGATACCCATCTAGATGATTTAAGGAAAGTGTTAAGCAAGTGAAGAAAGTATAAGCTAAAGATAAACTCGTTGAAGTGTGCATTTGGGGGTAACGGGTGGAAAATTTCTTGGCTTTATAGTGGATAGACAAGGAGTGTAGATAGATCAAGATAAAAAATGAGAGATTCTAGAAATGCCATCTCCAATAACTACGAAGGAGCTCAAGAGTTTCCTCGATAAGGTCTCCTAATTTACGAGGTTTATCCCAGGATTGGATGAGATAACTTATCCATTGATGTGGGTGGTAAACATTTTGTAGTGGTAAATTCAAGGCTGCATAGCATAGATTATGGTAAGACTTGTGATTTCTCGTGATAGATGTGCAAGCTATTTAGAGAAATGACTGAGTCTGACATCATCGCCCATAAGGCATTTGGAAACCATTGTTACATTGAGGTTTACTTAGTGATGGCAAATCATTGATGAATGTAGTATGTTTAGGTCTCGTTGATTTATAAAAGAACTTTGAAGTAAGTACAACAACTTTTGTTCATAAGCATGTGTCATGATATCACCTTCGATGATAATGTCAAAAATAGGTTAATAAGTGCTAGATGATGCACCTAGGAGACTTAGGATATGATGATGTTCATCATGGTTTTAGAGATAACACTTGGGATGGGGTTTAAGGATTGATTATAGCACCTGCATGTGCTACTTATATGATTCGGTATGACTCTAGTGAAGGAAATCATTAGGTCCCAGGCATGGATAATGATTGAAAGTTTAAGATGCCATTAGAATAGTTATGATTTGGGATCATGTAGAACATTACTAAGAGTCGTATCAATGGTTCGTGAGTTGAATGTTTGAAACCATATGTATTGTGTTTCATTTGATGAGAGTGTTCTAAAAAACTGAGGTTAGATTTTGCGTGTCAAAATTATAGAGGCCTAGGTATGATAGGCCAGTGGATAACGACAAGCATTGAATGGATGTAATTTCATTTGGTTCAGATGGTGGTGATTTCCAATGATTGAAAGGTGGCACTAAACTTAAGGCGGGAAGCCTAGCATTTTATCTTCCCAAGGAATTCGGTTTCGTACTTCATTCATTTAGCAAGAATGGATGATTCATTATTAGGCTTCATCATGGTGATTGGCGAAGCCAGGGTATGTCGCAAGGCTAAGATTTTAGCAGACATTAGTGAGAGTTATAGATTTTAAGTGTACATTATGGGTCCGTACTTCGTGTGGCACAATTCAATGTCGGAATTTGATTATTTTCTTTGGCATGGTAGTCGTCTGATTCGTTATGTTCCTTGTGTCTTCTTTGATCCCAGTAATGTGAAGTTATTGATCAATTGCGATTCATGTGTAGTGCTGCATAATCTCAATAGTGATGTGGGTTAGGCCAATTGTGGCTGATGTGTCACGGTATATGAGTGCGCTCTTCTTTGGAAGCACCTTTGTTCTACACTAGTTTATGTGTGCGTGGGGTCTCGCATTGCTGCATACAGTTTGCATATGTTACTTGATTACTTTAGGTTAACATGTTTCGATAGATAATCGGTATAACTAGTAACTACTTAGTCACGGGTTTCGAGGTTGTGACTTGATAATATTGTGAGCATTGGAACTTTATAAAACACTAAATGTTAGTGTTTTAATCTATTTGGAATTACGGATTGAGGATGATATTGTTCATATGTATTTGTGTTTTGACATGTAGGATGACTCTAGGTTAGTAAGGATCTCATATGAGATATTGATCGGGTAGACTAATGGGAGTAGATGACCGTCTCATGATTGATATGATGGCTAGTGATGTCGAGGATGTGTCAGCCTAGGCTAGGCATGATAAAAGATTTCTTGAGGAAATGTAGGTTGTAAATCCTAATATAGGAATAATCAATGATGTTGAGTAACAATTTGAGTATTTTACTGAGAAATATAATTATAGAAACAAATGCATAATTAATTCAGCTAGAATTAGACATAAAATGATGTGTTGTGGAAAGTAATTAAAAAGGAAATTTCCAAGTTATATGGTCTACATCGATGTAAATTGTATCAAATTAGTTTGTATCAATGTATCGGTGAAGAACGATGCGAATTAATCAAGGAATGGATGCAACACGAATGTGAGTAAGTGTAACTTATAATTTAGCCGTTTCATGACTCGCATAAGTTTCATGTTGTGCAATTTTTATAGAAAACTCCGTTGGAAAGTAAAATGGGTTGACCCCTATTTAAGGGAACTAAAATATGGATAAATGTTCCATGGGGTCAAATTTGTAAATTAAGGAAGTTTTTGGAAGATTGTCGATCGATTGATGAAGTTTACCCTTGGTGGTTGATCGATCGATCCATCGTTCGATCGATGGTTTCCATTCGATCGATCGATGACGAGCAGGTTTGCAAACTGTTTTCCTCTCTTTTGTGTTGTAATAATATAAACCTTAGGATTGATGAGGTGTCTACTTGTGTCCAACCTAAGGCCTGCTATGGAAACATTTTGGAGATAAAATCTTCCCTTCTAGTTTGGTTATATAGGAAAGAGTGAGAACCATAGGAGGCCATAGACACACAAACCCATCAAATTTGTAAGTCCTTTCTCTATAGCTTGGGCTCCTATGGGGGAAAATGATTCTTCCCTAGAATGTCCCAACAACATACACCACCATCCCCACTATGAAACCAACATTAGAAGGCCATAAATCAACTTTCATCACCATACAAAACCCTAGAAAAATTTATTGGTCAAAGAACAAGGTATTCTTCGAGTTGGGAGAAGGTCCTAAGGGGGTGTTCTTGGAGGAAGAAAATGGATTTCTTGGAGAACAATAAGGGTAACAATCGAGCATCTATGGAGATTGTTTTGGAGGAGCGTTTGGTAACCCCTTAAGACCACCTTTGGAGGTGGGGGTTGATCCTCCTACACCACCATTCCACCACCATTTTGGAAACTTTAGAGGTGGGAATACTAACTGTAAGGACACAAATTTCCAATTGAGTCCATATATAGTTTTGGCTCAATTCCGGACAAAAACATTTATTCATAGGATTTTATTTAATTGTAATATTCAAGACCTATGAAGTGTTTGTTGAAGACGTAGCGGCAAAGAGTATAAAGCATCATCAACATGCCGTAGTTTATGTGCCTCGTTTGTACATCATCAACTAAGGTTCCATGCTCCTAAGGTATGAATGTAATTATATTTATATAAGAGCTTGGAACAAAGTTTAATGGGTGTTAGGTTAATAAAAACTGCATTTTATTTTTCAGAAAGAATCAATTAGAAACTTAAAAAATAAGTATATAAAAGTTTATAAAAGTTTCTGGGCCAAAATCGAATTTTACAAACTTTCTGGACGTTCGTTAGAAATGTCGTTCGAACGAGTTTTTTCGTTCGAACCAGATTTCGTTCGAACGAGTTTTGTCGTTCGAACGAGTTTTGCCAACGAACCTAACTGGACAGTCGTTCGATATATCGTTCGATATGTCATTCGAACGAGTTTTCGTTCTAACGAGATATCTAACGAGATTCTAACGAGCCCAGGCTGGCCGCTCGTTAGAAGTCTCGTTCGAACGAGAGTCAAGTTCGTTCGAACGAGACGTCAGGCGGGAACGGTTTTGAGCAGTTTTTGACAGTTTTTTCCCCACTTCTCCACTTGGTTTTCAACCAACTTTTTCACACTTTATTATGTGCGGTAAACACATTTTCCAAGACAACTTTTCCATTCCATATCCATCTCTTAGAGAGACTTTGAGAGCAAATTTAATTAGGGAAAATGTTCATGTTTTTTAGTGTTAATTTTTAATGGAAAATTCATACACACTCTAGTTTACACCCATTGTTGTTTATTCCAAGTTCCATATATAGATATCAATTACTTGGAGTTTTTGGCACCGGTTTTTCTCTACACCGAATTGAAGAGAAGTTCGTTTCATCTCTACCCATTTGGAGAAAGGCTCCATGTTGGGGTGACGGTGTGCCTAATTGCCCGATCGGTGGAAGTCCGAAACCGCGGTGGAGCTCCGTTGGTTATCCGCTAATTTGAGGTCGATACAAGAAGGAGCATCACGACTTGAGAGGGTTCGAGTTTAGGAAGTAAGTCTTTTGTCTTGTATTTTGTAATACCGTTTTTAGTGGATTTGAGGTTAGGGCCGTCCCGAGGTTTTTTCCCGTTAGTGGGTTTTTTCTCGTACATCGCGGTGTTGTGTGACTGTTGATTTTATCTTGCTCTATATCACTTAGAACGCATGCTTAGAATTAATTCAAGATAAAATTTGGTTTAATTATCACACTCATTTAATTTGGGACTTAAATTAAATATTGATATTAAAACTCGGCCTTGTTGTTTTGATGAACCATCACTTATTATACGCTTCCGCATTTACTTAAAAGGAAATTATTATTTTAATTTAAGATTACTAATTAATCACCGGGGATCCAACCGCACGTTTACAAATTGGTATCAGAGCCAAAAACGATAAATTATTTCGTTAAAGATCCTTTAATTTTTGGCTAAAATGGATTTTTCCCCATTTTCAAAATTTCCTATTTTTGATGGTTCAAACTACGCGTATTGGAAAGCGCGCATGAAATCGGCACTTAAATCTATCGATGAACGTGTTTGGATGTCTGTTGTTAACGGTTGGACTCCACCAACACATTTAATTGGAAATGAACAAGTTCCCAAACCCGTCGATAGATGGACCGAAAATGAGTTTAAGCTTGCAAATTTTAATTCCCGTGGTTTAAATGCCTTATTTAGCGCTGTCGCACCGGATGAATTTCGACGTATTATGACGTGTGAAACCGCTAAAGAAGCTTGGGATATTTTACAATTAACTCATGAAGGAACGAGTGTCGTTAAAGCTTCAAAACTCCAAAACCTCACCACTCAATTTGAAACTATCAAAATGGATGAAAAAGAAACTTTTGATAAATTTTATGCTAGACTTTCTGATATTGTTAATTCATCCTTTAACTTGGGAGAGAAAATACCTGACAACCGTGTTGTAAAGAAAATTTTGAGGTCCCTACCCGATAGATTTATTCCTAAGGTGACCGTTTTAAATTCTTTACCCACTTTAGCCTCTACGAAATTAGAAGAGCTTGTAGGTGATTTACAAACCTATGAACTGGATATGTTTCCCTCTAAAACTGAAAAGAAAATTGAAAAGGGCGTTGCTTTAAAAGCCCGAAAAGAGGTCAAACAAGTAGTAGAGAGCGATAGTGATAGTGACTCGGAAGATATGGCTTTGTTTGCTCGTAAATTTAGAAAATTTCTTAAATTTAACAAAGATAAAGTTAAAAATGATTTTAAGAAATTTGAATCTTCTAAACATGATAAAAACGAGAAGATTTCTAAAGCCGATAAGATCCCTAAACCTAGTAATGAAAATATTGATAGGGACGAGTCTAATAAATGTTTTGGTTGTGAAGGTTATGGCCATAGGGCTTTTGAGTGCCCCACTAAACTAAGGAAAGAGGGTAAACGACCCATTTCATATAATGCGACCCTTAGTGATAGTGATAAGGAAGAGAAGCCTGAATCACCCACTAAGAAAAATTTTGTGGCTTTGATGGCACATGTGAGTGATAATGAAAACTCATCGGATGATGAAATTATAGCACATGCCACTTCCAAGGTCATTGTACATGATTCTCTTATTTTTGATGATAGTAAGAGTGAAGAAGAAGAAGAGAGTGAAAATGAAGAAGAGGTTGATATGAGTGAACTTCAAAATGCTTTTCATAAATTATATAAAGAATCTATTAAATTGAAAAGAGCTAATTTGAAGTTAGAAGCGAGTCTAAGAGAGAGTGTCAAGGTCATTGATGAAAGTGCCTTAATAGAAGACCTTAGGACACGTGGGAGGACTCTTCAAGAGAAGCTTAACTATGTAGAAGGCGAGAGAGATAGCCTTAGGGGTTTAATGGAATCCTTGAAAAAGGAGCTTCTTGCTTTTGAAGAGCGAAATTTTTTACTAGAATCTAACATTTTAGAATTGGAAAATAAATTAAAAGATTCTAGTAATGTCAAATTTGATTTGGAATGTCGTTCGGAAAAACTTGATAAAATGTTAGGAACGGTCCAAGTTAAAAATGACACTTTTGGTTTAGGCTTCAATACTTGTAATGAATTTAACCCTAAAGTCAAAACCAATGTTTTAGGAGAATCTTCTAGGAATGCATTTAATGATCACTCCTTAGATAAATCTTTTCGACATATTCTTACTTGTACACATTGTGGTCGAAAATGTCATCTTAGGAAATTTTGTTTAGATCTTAAACGAATTCCTAGAAAATCCCATAGTAAAGTAACCATGATAACTAACGTTTCTACACCCCAAGATAGTAATTCTTCATTAATTTGGGTTAGGAAATCCGACTTGGTTGCCTTACAAAATAGGGATTTTGATTCTCATTTACTTTCACATGCTTCCTCCCTTGCTAAATCTAATGGATGAATGTGTTAGTGTTTGCATACTTTAGCGTTTGTACTTCATGCTATATTCATATGCTAAATGTATGCTTGTTTAGTCATTTTCTAGTCATTGCCTTATTTCATATCACATGCTAGAAATCATGACTTGTTCATCTTTTTATATTATATTTTGTGTTTGATTTAACTGAAAAATATAAAAAGATTTTTGTTTATCATTTGTGTTTTATTTATTTCATTTAAGCTTAATGAAAACTACAAATGATTTTTGTTTGTCCTTTTGAGTAAATATTTATTTTTGATTAAAAATGTTAAAAACTCAAAAAGATTTTGTTTTGTGTGTATTTTTGTTTGACACACTTTATGTGGCATATATTTGTGTTTGAATCCTATCGTTTACGCTTCCAAGTGGCTAGAACTTTTGGTTTAGATTTTCAATCCTTAAAATGTTCTTTACCATGTTTTATATGGAGTAGTTGGATTTTGTATTGTTTAAATGGATTCTATTTCATATGCCTCTTTTCACACATGCACGAGCTCTTTTGAAATCTTAATGTCACATGTTATATTTGAGTTTTTTGAGGTGTTCTCCTATCAATCTAGTCATCTACATATCTATGACCTAGGAGGACTAGTGCATGTCAAAATCCGTTGCATGTGAGATTTGTGCGAAAAATGAAAACATGATAAAATAATATATGCACGGGGAAGGGCTCCGAAAGGATGAATTAAATCCTTTGCGATAGTAAGCCACCGTTGATTGGATCTAAAAGAAATACGTGATCCAAAGGCCTAAAAACAGAATATTTGGCATTAATCAGAAAAACAATTGCCAAGGCCTATGTTTGTTTGATATATTCATTCACAAAACAAAAGAATATATATGCTTATTGAGGGAGAATTGGATGGTATATCAACGGTTTGCACATTGTCCGTTTATCCTAGTTGTCTTTAATGTCATGACTCTATTTGGTTTGTAGAATCATCATCATGCTAGGCTTGTATGCATTGTGTATGTTTGTTCATTGAGTTCAATCTTTATATTGTCACATGAGGTTATATTTAACTGTGATGAAGTTTGCAATCAAATGAGAACTCCGTGAACATTTCTTAAGTGTTTGGGTCTAAATTTAATTGTTGCTAGTTCACACCCCTACACTTCCGTTTCCATATGACACATTTTTGCCATACGAGTGTGCAAACTTATTGTATTTTGTGTCATGTGTGTGTTTATATCTATCTATATATACACGTACTTATTGGTATATTTATAGTATATATATATATGATATTTGTTTGACTTTGCCTTGCTTTTATTGTCCATATGCTTTCATGTTTTAACACTTTAAGCTTCAACATGCTGTTTATTAGTTCTTAATCCTTTGCCTATTCCCGAACAAAAAGGGGTAGAATGATGATAGGGAGAGAAATGGTATCTAATCCTATTATTATAGTATCTTCGTTTGGGGGAGACGTCTTTCTAAGTAGGTCATATGTTTAAAAGGGAGAATTAATTTAGGGGGAGTAATTAATTAATTGCATTTAATATTTTGATATTCCCTATGCGTTTGATGTTTGCTTAAGTGTGTAGGAATTATTCTAAAGCGGCATCTTTCTATGGCAAAGCGTTTAATCCTTGGGTTGAGTCAAGATTGGACGGGTTATGTTTTGAGTCTAGTAGAGCTTGACGGCCCTTTAGGATTTTTGTTTGGTTTTTGTCCCGGAATAGCCAAAGGGGGAGATTTGTAAGGACACAAATTTCCAATTGAGTCCATATATAGTTTTGGCTCAATTCCGGACAAAAACATTTATTCATAGGATTTTATTTAATTGTAATATTCAAGACCTATAAAGTGTTTGTTGAAGACGTAGCGGCAAAGAGTATAAAGCATCATCAACATGCCGTAGTTTATGTGCCTCATTTGTACGTCATCAACTAAGGTTCCATGCTCCCAAGGTATGAATGTAATTATATTTATATAAGAGCTTGGAACAAAGTTTAATGGGTGTTAGGTTAATAAAAACTGCATTTTATTTTTCAGAAAGAATCAATTAGAAACTTAAAAAATAAGTATATAAAAGTTTATAAAAGTTTCTGGGCCAAAATCGAATTTTACAAACTTTTTGGATGTTCGTTAGAAATGTCGTTCGAACGAGTTTTTTCGTTCGAACCAGATTTTGTTCGAACGAGTTTTGTCGTTCGAACCTGTTTCGTTTGAACGAGTTTTGTCGTTCGAACCAGGTTCGTTCGAACGAGTTTTGCCAACGAACCTAACTGGACAGTCGTTCGATATATCGTTTGATATGTCGTTCGAACGAGTTTTCGTTCTAACGAGATATCTAACGAGATTCTAACGAGCCCAGGCTGGTCGCTCGTTCGAACGAGAGTCAAGTTCGTTCGAACGAGACGTCAGGCGGGAACGGTTTTGAGCAGTTTTTGACAGTTTTTTCCCCACTTCTCCACTTGGTTTTCAACCAACTTTTTCATACTTTATTATGTGCGGGAAACACATTTTCCAAGACAACTTTTCCATTCCATATCCATCTCTTAGAGAGACTTTGAGAGCAAATTTAATTAGGGAAAATGTTCATGTTTTTTAGTGTTAATTTTTAATGGAAAATTCATACACACTCTAGTTTACACCCATTGTTGTTTATTCCAAGTTCCATATATAGATATCAATTACTTGGAGTTTTTGGCACCGGTTTTTCTCTACACCGAATTGAAGAGAAGTTCGTTTCATCTCTACCCATTTGGAGAAAGGCTCCATGTTGGGGTGACGGTGTGCCTAATTGCCCGATCGGTGGAAGTCCGAAACCGCGGTGGAGCTCCGTTGGTTATCCGCTAATTTGAGGTCGATACAAGAAGGAGCATCACGACTTGAGAGGGTTCGAGTTTAGGAAGTAAGTCTTTTGTCTTGTATTTTGTAATACCGTTTTTAGTGGATTTGAGGCTAGGGCCGTCCCGAGGTTTTTTCCCGTTAGTGGGTTTTTCCTCGTACATCGCGGTGTTGTGTGACTGTTGATTTTATCTTGCTCTATATCACTTAGAACGCATGCTTAGAATTAATTCAAGATAAAATTTGGTTTAATTATCACACTCATTTAATTTGGGACTTAAATTAAATATTGATATTAAAACTCGGCCTTGTTGTTTTGATGAACCATCACTTATTATACGCTTCCGCATTTACTTAAAAGGAAATTATTATTTTAATTTAAGATTACTAATTAATCACCGGGGATCCAACCGCACGTTTACACTAACCTTAGTCTAGGTTTAAAGATGTGAATAATTTCAGCTACTTTATTTACATATATTAGTCTTAATATATGTAGGATATGTGTTAGCTTGCATTCATGTGATTAACCAGTTGAATTCTACGATTTTATGTGAAAATGGGTTGTAAAGATATGTTTTAAAATGGTTCTTGAAAATGGACAAATCTCATAATATTCTTTTACACATATTGGGGGTGAAATGTGTTAGATAATTGTTACATTGCATTAATATTTTTATTAGCTGAATCTTCAATGTTTTAAACAAAAGGGGGCATTTATAAGAAGTGTTGCCCAGATTATACTCAAGAGGGAGGTGAATTGAGTAATTATAAATTTTAAATCAAATTAAGATTTCAGAAGAATATTTAATTTATAATACTTTGACAATTTTCAGATTAATAAAACTACAAAGAATAAATCCAACAATATCAAATAAATGTAACCAACTAATTTAAACAACTAGAAATGCAGATTTTAACACACTAGGAATATTAAATTAATTTTCGTATTTAATATTAAGTGATATTCTGAAATTAATTATTTAATTCAAAAATAATTATTTTAACCTTAAAATAAATTTAGTCAAATTTCTGAATTAATTTATTTGCAAGATAGTGTGCTGAAAATATTAACTCGAGCAAGCATGTGCAAATAAATAAAAGTGCGGAAAATAAATGACACCAAGATTTAACGTGGTTCGGCCAAATCCCGGCCTACGTCCACGCGCCTAGAGCCCCTATCTCCTTTGCGCTTCACTAAACCTGATCCACTTGCGGGTAGGATCAAACCACCGCGTACAACTGTTTGCAAGCTAACTCCGAGCTTCAAACCCTGTGGCCCACTTGCGGGTAGGAACCAATTACCGGTACAAACCGAAGGTTAAACAAAGCTTCACAACAAATCTGAATTTTTGTAGTACAAGGTACAATAATGAAACTCCTTAAAATACAATTTGTAATCTGAGTTTCTCCTTATTTAATGAGACTTCAATAAATGATGTTGAAGTAGGCACAAGTCTTCTTCTTCAATGAGTGAGCAGAATATAAATTAATTGCTCTCTTGAATGTGTAGCTGAGTAGTAAAATAAATGCTCTCAATAATATTTCAAGTCTTGATCATATTCTCATTCAAGTAGTTCTCCTCAATGCAACTCTTGAAAGCTATAAATGTGTCTTCCAAAAACTAGCTGTTAGACACATGCATTTTGAGCATTAAATGCTCCTGATCTTGTTGAGATGAGGTAGCCTGAAAAAAAAATCTCCAAATCTGATACGCAAATCTTTATTTTTATTTTCTCCATAAAAATATAGTTGTTGTAGCACATAAATGGTAATCAGAAAATATATGTGATTGAAAGTAGCTTTGAGATGACTCCTATATTTTCTGTCAAGAAAAAGTTAGTCCAAGAGATAATAATCAAATCTGATATATAAATGTAACCATATGTATTTAAAAAATGACTGAGCACAGACTGTCCAAAAAATATTAGAAGCTGATCATGTCAGCTACAAGAGGTTCCCGAGGTACACAAAAATATTACATCTGGTCTATTAATTTGTCCGAAAGTTTTTAACATGAGGCTGATAAAATATATAATATTAGGCGTAGCCAATAATGTAAAAAAAAATTAGAGAAGATATATAAAATAAATTACTTCGTAGCTTAATGTCCCTGTCTGAGATACACAGCAGCACTAATGATTTAACACAATTGTTAAGAGCAACCTATAAGAACTGACGCTAAAGTTTCGGACGCGTAAGGTTCAGAGAACATCTATTTTAACTAAGAGACACGCTATCAGTCATAATGGTATGGCTTTCTTATAACTCGGACATTTCAAATCAACACAGGCGCAAGGCTCAAAGCAGCTTGCGTGCAGAAATGTATGTTGACAACATAGCGAGTACAATTGCAGGTAAAAAGAATGACTATATTATCGCCTAAGGCAACAAGTAAAGGCTAATGCCTAATGTAACTAAAGTACGAAATAGGTACTAGTCACCTAGAAACTGACGAAATAAACCAACAGAGTGTATAGCCGAAATCGGGCCAAACAGGTATGGCTCCTAATCAGTGAATGACCACCTATATATATATATATATATATATATATATATATATATTATATATATATATATCGATCAAATCCAGTACATCAAGAGCAGATCTAAATCGTAAAATACCTAATGGGTACAAGGCTATAAACCTTGGTTAAGTCAAATCATGAATAGTGATCAGGTACAAGCCGAAAGCAATAAGGTTTTAAACCTATGTGACCAAGATTTCTCCTAACCAAAGATGGTCAAAAACTCGGTCAGGACAAAATGGAAAAAGCAGGTCTCGGTTTCCAACACAAATACACCTACGAGACTATAGGGCTATGGCCGAAAGTCTAAGTAGGTGGCTTCTCCAAAGAAATGAGCTATATGACGAAAGTAGGTGGCTTATCCAAAAGGTCAAATCAAAGGCAAGAGATCAAGTCGCTTATTATAACATGCCAACAGGTATAAGAGAACTAAAGTAAAAACTAAGCACCACATATATGATAACATGCATATATAATAGATATGATGGTATATATATACACGCAAGACACACACGAATATACATATGATAGTAAAAACTATATATATAACTTATATAAGTGTAACACGAATATATAAACATATATACATATGAAAATATTTCAATTTTAAAAATTAATTCTGAATTGTATTAAAAACATTTCGAAAATTATTTGAAAATAAGAATTTAATTTTTAGTAAAAATAAATTCAAATTTTACAAAAATAATGTTTTAGAGAACCATTCGTATTATTAAAATTAATATATGCATGAGTGCCTAATGTGTCAAGTGTAAATGTGCGCCACACGTGAATACCTTTTCTCAGATATGTCATTGGTAGAGTCGAGGCGTACTGAGTCATGAAAATAAAACTTGACACAGGCAGGTATAACTCAGTCAGAATAGATATGTAATCAAGGCAATATGACATAAATGCAAATATTATATAATATAATAAATATATGTATATAATGGTATATGAACAAGATTATATTATAAATATTATACAATAATAAATATCTAAAGAGTAACTTAATAAAAATATGTTTGGAATCATCAAAATCAATATATTAAGTTAAACTAAAATGTATATTAATTAAACTAATTTAATTAATTAGGGATAAATAACATTTTCGTTAACAATCTCCCCCTTTTTGATGATGACAAACAATGATTCACACAGACCCATAAAAAGATATAAGTTAAGCACAAATGAGTGAATCGTAAATATTTCTCCCCCTTTTGACATTATCAAAAAGATTTTTCATAAAATGAGTGTCAATGGTAAAATATTTCTCCCCCTAACAAAAATAATTCGTGCATGGGATATAACCATAAATCGCAAATGGCATAAAGTTTTCAATACGGACATGCGTCGACATATATTCATCATAAATATTCTCAACATGTATATGAATTTTTAGATTAAAAAAAATCATCAAATAATCCATATTCCAGAAATATTAAATAATAAATGATACCAATTATTGTAGTCACACACTAATCATGCGTTGCACACAATGATTTCTCGGCACAACTTGTTATGTATAAATAGAAACCATAACACAATGTTCTCAAATAATGCAAATACGAGAGATATATCAATTTGCATAATTAATTCTCTCAATAATGAAAAAAAATTGCAACATAAATTTTTCGATAGGCGCATAACAATTTTTGTATAAATTGTCATGATATAAACTTTCAAGTGCACAACAAATAAACATTTCATAACTCGATGTTTTCAAATAATTTGAAATAAAGCACACACGAGTTAGAAGATAGCGGCCTATAGCAAAAAAAAATATTGCGTTTTGTTCAAGCTTTCGCCATTTTCAAGATACGAGCATAAGATTCTCGAAATAATCAATCATATTGCAATATACATATTAATGTTTAAGATCAAGTTTATTCCGATAATCAAATAATATCCAAAGACCTTTTAACTCCCCCTAAGGGATACCAATAAAGGCATATATGCATATAACAAATAATGTGCATCTTTTTCGTGAGATAAAATATTTTCTATATTTTTCTTCCTTAAATATCTTATAATAAGATGTAATATTTCCATGGAAGTCATGAAATCAAATTTTTCAAAAATGAAACATATCATGAGGCCATAAGAAATTAAACTCAATAATTTCAGATTTTTAATAACGAGAAGCTCGTCATAAAATCAATATTTTATGTTTTCAACAAATAACTCAACTATTTGCTCAAGAACTTCCAAATCAATAAATAAATAAATTCTCAATAATGAAAGCGACATAAATTAATCAATCTTCAGTAAAATTTAAAAACTCATTAATCAGAATAATTAATTTTTTTTTATATTTTTATCCAAGCACAAGCATTTTACAAATGATTTTCTTCCCAAAATAATGGACTTCATAAAAGATAATAATATTCAACTAATCGGGTTAAACAGATAGAATGCCATGAAACTAAAACATAAAAATCTCAATAATCATCTGATTTTTCAAGTAAGCACAAGTAACACAAATTTTAACGATAAAAAAAATCATATACTTCATGAAATGTTACTAATATTTAATTAATGGCACAAAATATGTAGCATGTCATAAATTTTGCTCACTAAGATTAATATGATCATATCATTAAATTTAATGCATGCATATCATAAAATCAACGAGTAGTTCATATGACTATCAAATATACAAATGACATTTTTGTTTTAATTTAATATACAATAAAGTCATGAATTAATCCAAAATTATTTATCAACAAATATATGTCAAGATGTAAAAAGAAATTATGAATATTAAGAGAAAATTTATCATCAAAATCAAGTGCATGTCTTACAACATAAAGTAATCAACAATAATAAATGTATAAATTAACATATGATGTTTAAATCATCTAGAACAGCTTATATGTGTTAACAAATAATCTAAGTATGGAATAATATCAAATAAGATCATATCATCAATAAATATATGATATTTATAATTCAGGAAAGGTGTACCTTACAACCTTACCAATACGAAGTCATATATCCATGAAATGATTTCCTTGTATGGAATTCTTAACACTAGGAAGTGTTACATATTCAACTTTTCTTGCTATCCAAATCATAGGCTTGATAATCCATAAACCATCTCAATTTGGAACCTAGACAACTTTCAAGATTTTCTCTTTTCCATCCAAGAAGGTGTTAGATCCATGAAGCAATATTAAAGAAGACATTTCAAAATTCATTTTCTTATCAAAAATTCAAACATAGTCATAATAAGAGATAATCATCTAGATCAATAATGATACGCAACTTATGACATACTAGAATGTACGTAACAAATAATAATAATCAAAGTCAATTTTATCATAAAAAATATTATTCATCAAGGTATATAAATAATTTGTCATCCTTAGTATACATTGTCTTGGACAAAAAGTGAGGGTATTCACATTTTCAAACAAATGATACATTTAGGAATAACATGAATTTAATCAGATTATTATTCATGAATAAGCATATAAGATATGAAAATAATATATCACAATATTCAACAATAAAAAAGAATACTAATTTTATTTTCAAAAAAAATTGTGTTCATGTTCCAATATCGGTTTTGAACCTAAAAACTTTATCTTTTGGAACCCAATATGTGTGGGGTTGATAAGGGTTAACATACATAGTTGTTTCCTTTGGAATCCAAGCTAATTTTGTATTCTTGTACTTTCTTTTTCTAAAATGACAAAATTTGAAATAGTGTGTATGTCTACCACAATATGTGCATAATGAGTTAGGATGACTAGATGAGGCTACATTTTTAAATACACTAGAATAACTCTTTTTCTCATTATGTTCATCATATCCTATACCATTATTATTAAAACGAATTCTTTGATTTTCTACAATTTTATAAAAATATTCATTTCCTTTAGTAAAGGTATCTAAAGATTTCTTTAAATAATCAATCTCTCTTTTTAATTCATTATTTTCAATTTCAAGAGGGTGAGTAACATTTACAGATTTATACTTTTTAAAAGTTTTAATCTCATTTTTCAATGATTCATTTTCTAATTTCAAATCATCAAAATCATTTGACATAGAATCATAGTTAGTTGAAAGTAATGAATGAGACTTCTTAAGATCAATATATTTCTTTTTAAGTTCTTCAAAACTTTCACATAATTCATTGAATACATTTTGTAATTCTTCATAATCATCAACAATATCATCATCACTATTACTAGAGTTAGGATTAGAGAGTACCTCCTCATTATCATTTGCCATGAGACAAGTAGCATTTGTCTCATCACTGCTTGATTCATCAATATTAGCATATAAGCAAGGATTGAATTCTTCCTTTAAAATAAAGCTTGAAATGCAAGGTTGAGTATGTGTCCATTTCCTTCTCACATAATGAAACAATGAATAACTACAAGACATCAAACATTTTAGCATACAAATAATAAAAATGTAGAGTGCAGCATTTAAAATAAATAGAAAACAGTTTGTCATGATCTTTAACTCTATGATTGTTAAATCAAAATAAATAAGAAGAGCACTAGCTCTGATACCAATTGTTGCCCAGATTATACACAAGAGGGGGGTGAATTGAGTAATTATAAATTTTAAATCAAATTAAGATTTCAGAAGAATATTTAATTTATAATACTTTGACAATTTTCAGATTAATAAAACTACAAAGAATAAATCCAACAATAATAAATAAATAAATGTAACCAACTAATTTAAACAACTAGAAATGCAGATTTTAACACACTAGGAATATTAAATTAATTTTCGTATTTAATATTAAGTGATATTCTGAAATTAATTATTTAATTCAAAAATAATTATTTTAACCTTAAAATAAATTTAGTCAAATTTCTGAATTAATTTATTTGCAAGATAGTGTGCTGAAAATATTAACTCGAGCAAGCATGTGCAAATAAATAAAAGTGCGAAAAATAAATGACACCGAGATTTAACGTGGTTCGGCCAAATCCCGGCCTACGTCCACGCGCCTAGAGCCTCTGTCTCCTTTGCGCTTCACTAAACCTGATCCACTTGCAGGTAGGATCAAACCACCGCGTACAACTGTTTGCAAGCTAACTTCGAGCTTCAAACCCTGTGGCCCACTTGCGGGTAGGAACCAATTACCGGTACAAACCGAAGCTTAAACAAAGCTTCACAACAAATATGAATTTTTGTAGTACAAGGTACAATAATGAAACTCCTTAAAATACAATTTGTAATCTGAGTTTCTCCTTCTTTAATGAGACTTCAATAAATGATGTTGAAGTAGGCACAAGTCTTCTTCTTCAATGAGTGAGCAGAATATAAATTAATTGCTCTCTTGAATGTGTAGCTGAGTAGTAAAATAAATGCTCTCAATAATATTTCAAGTCTTGATCATATTCTCATTCAAGTAGTTCTCCTCAATGCAGCTCTTGAAAGCTATAAATGTGTCTTCCAAAAACTAGCTGTTAGACACATGCATTTTGAGCATTAAATGCTCCTGATCTTGCTGAGATGAGGTAGCCTGAAAAAAAAATCTCCAAATCTGATATGCAAATCTTTATTTTTATTTTCTCCATAAAAATATAGTTGTTGTAGCACATAAATGGTAATCTGAAAATATATGTGATTGAAAGTAGCTTTGAGATGACTCTTATATTTTCTGTCAAGAAAAAGTTAGTCCAAGAGATAATAATCAAATCTGATATATAAATGTAACCATATGTATTTAAAAAATGACTGAGCACAGACTGTCCAAAAAAAAATTAGAAGCTGATCATGTCAGCTACAAGTGGTTCTCGAGGTACGCAAAAATATTACATCTGGTCTATTAATTTGTCCGAAAGTTTTTAAGATGAGACTGATAAAATATATAATATTAGGCGTAGCCAATAATGTAAAAAAAATTTAGAGAAGATATATAAAATCAATTACTTCGTAGATTAATGTCCCTGTCTGAGATACACAGCAGCACTAATGATTTAACACAATTGTTAAGAGCAACCTATAAGAACTGACGCTACAGTTTCGGGCGCGTAAGGTTCAGAGAAAATCGATTTTAACTAAGGGACACGCTATCAGTCATAATGGTATGGCTTTCTTATAACTCGGACATTTCAAATCAACACAGGCGCAAGGCTCAAAGCAGCTTGCGTGCAGAAATGTATGTTGACAACATAGCAAGTACAATTGCAGGTAAAAAGAATGACTATATTATCGCCTAAGGCAACAAGTAAAGGCTAATGCCTAATGTAACTAAAGTATGAAATAGGTACTAGTCACTTAGAAAGTGACGAAATAAACCAACAGAGTGTATAGCCGAAATCGGGCCAAACAGGTATGGCTCCTAATCAGTTAATGACCACCTATATATATATATATATATATATATATATATATATATATATATATATCGATCAAATCCAGTACATCAAGAGCAGGTCTAAACCGTAAAATACCTAATGGGTGCAAGGCTATAAACCTTGGTTAAGTCAAATCATGAATAGTGATCAGGTACAAGCCGAAAGCAATAAGGCTTTAAACCTATGTGACCAAGATTTCTCCTAACCAAAGATGGTCAAAAAACTCGGTCAGGACAAAATGGAAAAAGCAGGTCTCGGCTTCCAACACAAATACACCTACGAGACTATAGGGCTATGGCCGAAAGTCTAAGCAGGTGGCTTCTCCAAAGAAATGAGCTATATGACGAAAGTAGGTGGCTTATCCAAAAGGTCAAATCAAAGGCAAGAGATCAAGTGTCTTATTATAACATGCCAACAGGTATAAGAGAACTAAAGTAAAAACTAAGCACCACATATATGATAACATGCATATATAATAGATATGATGGTATATATATACACGCAAGACACACACGCATATTCATATGATAGTAAAAACTATATATATAACTTATATATAAACATATATACATATAAAAATATTTCAATTATAAAAATTAATTCTGAATTGTATTAAAAACATTTCGAAAATTATTTGAAAATAAGAATTTAATTTTTAGTAAAAATAAATTAAAATTTTACAAAAATAATGTTTTAGAGAACCATTCGTATTATTACAATTAATATATGCATGAGTGCCTAATGTGTCAAGTGTAAATGTGCGCCACACGTGAATACCTTTTCTCAGATATGTCATTGAGTAGAGTAGAGGCGTACTGAGTCGTGAAAATAAAACTTGACACAAGCAGGTATAACTCAGTCAGAATAGATATGTAATCAAGGCAATATGACATAAATGCAAATATTATATAATATAATAAATATATGTATATAATGGTATATGAACAAGATTATATTATAAATATTATACAATAATAAATATCTAAAGAGTAACTTAATAAAAATATGTTTGGAATCATCAAAATCAATATATTAAGTTAAACTAAAATGTATATTAATTAAACTAATTTAATTAATTAGGGATAAATAACATTTTCGTTAACAAGAAGGTTTATTTGGATTTTAAAAGTGTTAAAAATTCCATAACAGTATTTATAGACATTTTCTGAAATAAAATGTGCTAAAAGTGTGTTTTAATGGCATGCGATTTCTATGAAAAGTAATGTTTTAAGCTTGTTCATGTCATTTTGTAAAATGAATATGTGTTTTCCTACATTAAATAGAGAGATTTATATGTAAAGAAATGTTTTCACTATAAATACATATTTTAAAGTGTGTAAAGTCATAATACGTAAATGTTATAGGTTAATGTGTAAATATTGGTGAAATGGGGGTTAAGATTTAAAACCCCAAAATTTTGTGTGTTCATCACATATATTAAAAATGAGGTTTTAAGATGTAAAATGTGTGAATTTATGTATTAATGGTGTGTAAAATATGAAAGTTGAGCAAAGTACGATAATGAATAGGTGTTTTTAAGAGATAATTATATTTAAGTGTTGAATTGGAAACTTAAACTACATTTTTTGGAAAAATAACACTTGTTAAAGGCTCAAATTGCAAGTTTTGGTAAATAAACGGTAAATTGGTAATTTACTTAAAGTGGAACATTTCATGAATTAAAAATGTTGAGGAATTTTTGTAGTCTAGTATGGGTGAAAATGAATTAAGTCCTAAAACGTGAATAATTTTTGGTATAAAATCAATGTGGGTGTTAATAAAGGACTTAAAGGAGCAAGTAATAATTTTCCAAGTGTTAATGGAAAAACGGATGGTTTAAGTCCTGGCTTTTGGCTTCGGCCCATAAAAATTGATTAATGTGAACATTGGAATAATGTTGAACACATTGAAAGGATAATGGAATATTCGGATGATGCTGGAGAAATAATTAAGCAGGGCATGACGTCCCTAGTGGTGAAAGACCCCAAAGTAACTGTTGTAGTATATGGCGGCAAAGACCAGTGGTGAGAGGCCATGAATCCGACTAATGTAATGTGGACAAGTAAATTGAAAATAATAACTAATGTCCATAAGAAAAGAGAAGTAGTTAAACAAGGGGACTAAATGGGTAATTAAGTAATCTAAAGAGGCTAAAACCCATAATAACACAAGTGTGCGTGTTATATAAGGTTTTTAGTGTTAATGAATATTTTCTAACACGATGTGGGTGTGTGTTGAAGGAAAGGCTCAAGTCATGATTAAGCAAATCTGGCGCGAGTTAATGAACGTTGAGTAATAAACGTTTTGAAAGTGAATGGAAGGTCTTCCCAACAATTGATAATTGTTTAATCGTTTTCGTTAATGGGAAAGAATGCTAGTTTTAATCATAAAGATACAAATGATAATTTTGTAAAGACAACGAGAATAAACGGTACCAAGTAACATTTTTGGAGTAAAACGGTTTAATACATTGAGACATGTATTTTCAAAGGTATATATTAAGATATATACCTATTTTCACACGCATTTAGTTGTAGCGTGTGAGAACTATTTTCTTTCGTTCGTTTCTGTATGGCATTTGTATAAATTCCCACTGAGCATTCGGCTCACTCACTCCTTTTTGTTAGGGGAGGTTGTATGCAATCCCGTATTTTGATAGCGGGGTACATGTAAGTAATTATTTGTATTTACGGTCAGTAGCTCTGTTTACTTGGCCTTAGGGGTACTTTCCTTGGGTCCTATCACATAGTCTGATGAAAGTTGGAATCACATGCTAACAAGAGTAACGCTAAAGATAATAAAACTGGGTTAAAAACATTATTTAGGTTGTTCTATTGCACTTCACAGTTAATGTACGAGTTGGATCGGGTTGATCCTTTATTAACCCTTGAATCCGGGTCGGGAGGTTACAACATGGTAGTAGAGCTTTAGGTTCAATGTTCGTTTCGGGTGTGAATTGGTGAGGTCGTTAGCGAATCTTCCCGACGTTGATGTTGGTTTGGGCAGGTCACGCGTGTCTAGTGACGGTTTAGTTTGTGTCCTTGATGAAAAAGTCAAAGATATTAGAATGACAAGTAAGTTAGTGACAAGTAGAACGCGATCAAGTTGATAGTTATTAATCTATTTCGTACTTCTGATTAGATATGTTAGTAATTTACGGGTGTCCATGCAAGCCAATAATAGTGACGCCATGGTTGTTAGTGTGAGGTACTTATGTCTCAATCCCTCATGACGTAGAGTCTTCTGAGTGTGACACTCTACCTAATAAAATATCGTATGATCAGTCCTTTATTAAATCAAAAGAGGCTTCCCATTTGATTGATTCTCAACATCACTATCGAAACCATATTAATTACTAACCACCTATGAGTTAATTAAGTCGGTGCCAAAAATTTTATCTTTCATTAAACAATTTAATATAAAATCCTGAAAACTAATTTAAGACATTGACACAATTAATACAGTCTCAACCATCACAATGAAATAATTAAATAAATACAATCTTACCAAATAAACCGTAAGCTAAAAATTAAATCCCAACTAATAATCCAACAAATAGTAAATAAATCCCACTACAAGTCTGAAATAAATAATTGAAATAAATGAAGTCTGAATGGGGCAATATGCCCAATTGAAATACTGAAATGAAATCCTATACAAGGAATGAAAGGTGGAAGCATCTAATCAAGTCCCGCGAGCCTTTACAGTGTTGGATCAAATCGTTCCTCGAATAGATCGTCAAGTCTGGCATCCTTGTGATTGGACACCTAAAAGGTTTTACAAAATATTTATAGCAAGCGTTAGAACCCAAAATATTTATAAAAAAAAATTCAAGTATTTATCACAATTTGAAAATCAATTATTAATTAAACATGTTAGATTCGCGTATACTCTCTTGAGTTCTCTCACCTCTCAATTATTGTGGATGCCTAACGCTTCCTACTTAACCCACCTAGCCATACTACCCAAGCTAACTAGACATAAGTATCTATCTGGACTATCGACACCTATAAGTCCTCGTACCTCCCATACAGTATGCTATAACATCTCTCATATGTTATTGATATCATAAGTAACATTCTACATCTCTTATAGTTTAATCACTTAATTAAGTTTAACTAATTAATTCATTACTTATATGCACCCTAGATGTCTGTCTACTATCCTACATAAGTAAAATTATTCAAATATTTATATATATATTTACCTCACTAATATATATATAATTACGGTGTCTCTCAAAAGGACTGCCGTATAAAATAGGCTTACTCTGCTATCCGTCCATGTACCTCTTGTACTAAAATAAGGACTATTGGTTCGGCATGTTTCCCCAAACCCAAAATCAAATAACAAGCAATGGAGGCGAACATAGTTTTAAGCCTTTGGGCTATGCACATACCTAACTTACCCAAACGGCCTATCAGCCTCAATAATACACGACACATAGTGAGTCTCCCTAAGTTCTATGTCTTGGGGCACAAATCTAGACCTCACTGGAATTGAAAAGGTGGCATCACCCACTCGCGGGAACCTTCGTGATATCAGGTAGCGTAGGTTTGTTCACATAAAATACCAATCATATAATATGTATACAAATATATATATATATATACATATATATAAATACACACACGGGTATGCCCGTGCCTGAAGGCACGATGCAAATTTTCGAAAGTGTATGTCGTTGATAGGACTATACGCCATATTTAGTTCGCAACAGATAAATAATTTTTAGAATAACATATGATACGAACCTATTAGTTTTTCACTAATTTCTCAATAAACTCCTGTATCAGTTTATATCAAATATAACTCCACACTTTCATTCATTTTTTTTATAATTTGTAAATTTTTGCATTATTTGTTAGTGTCTCTATTATTTATGACACAGTCTGTGATAATGCAAAATTATTAATCGTATATACAACAAATCTTGTGCCGACAGACTAATGCTAGATTTTTATACCAGTGCCCTAGATATGCCTATTTAATTTCCATTTTTAATAAAAAATATTACATATTGCAATATTTTCTCAAAACTTTTATATATTTTAAAGGTTCCAAATAAGAATTTTCATAACATAATTACCGTTTTCCCCAAAATATAAAAGTGCAAAATTTGATAAGCTAGTTTGAATAAAGTAATTGGGTAAAAACGCATACATCTACAAACCATAGTAAAAACGTATAGCAAAAACATCACCAATATATTGTCTATTACTCTTTATATTTTCTTCTAAAAACACTGAATAAAAAATAAAAACTAATATATTTTGAATCCCTTTTAATAAACATGAAAATAAAGTGTATCATAAGGTGGTAGTAAATTCTCAAAAAATAATGTGTATCGCGTTATTCGTGTTGTGTATTAAAGTTTAAAAAAATAGTAATGTATTAAAGGTAAACTTAGTTTCTTACAAAAATAATACATTTTTTTAAAAAAAAAAATATGTTTTATAAAAAAAATAATTATAAAACAAAGTATAAAAAATGCATTTTTTTAGAAAGTTATGTTCTATAAAAATTTGAAAAAAACAAAATTTTTGAGAAAAAATAGTTTATACTAAAAGTTTCGTAGAGTGTTTTAAAAAATATGATGTCAAGTCTATTATTTTAATATAACTACGGTCAACTTTTCTTAATATAAATAATGAAACATTTTTTTATTCACATTCATTTCATTAGAAAATTAATATAAACCTCAAAATATATAGTCCGGCCAAATAGGTTTGGACTTGCTGAGATATCACCCAAATAACCAAGTAGGACTGATGGGATGGCAGAATGACATTAGAGAGAGTTGGTGGCAAGTTGACAACCCACATAAGTGGCGTGTAAAAGATTTAGTATTTTAAATGGATCAATGTATTAAGGGAAAACTTAGTTTCTGACAAAAATAATACATTTTTAAAAATATTATGCTTTATAAAAAAAATATAAAACAAAGTATAAAAAATGCATTTTTTAGAAAAGTTATGCTTTATAAAAATTTGAAAAAAACAAAATTTTTGAGAAAATATAGTTTATACTAAAAGTTTCGTAGAGTGTTTTTAAAAAATATGATGTCAAGTCTATTATTTTAATATAACTACGGTCAAGTTTTCTTAATATAAATAATGAAACATTTTTTTATTCACATTCATTTCATTAGAAAATTAATATAAACCTCCAAATATATAGTTCCGCCAAATAGATTTGGACTTGCTTAGATATCACCTAAATAACCAAGTGGGGCTAATGGGATGGGATAATGACATTAGAGAAAGTTGGTGGCAAGTTGACAACCCACATTAGTGGAGTGTAAAAGATTTAGTATTTTAAATGGATCAAATTTTGTGATTATTATAAATGCAAAATAAGTACAAAAATTTATTATTATAAAAATAATGAAAAGCTTGGGGAAAGACACTTGAGACAACTCAATTACTCTTGCAAACTCGGGCAATCTCCATTGAAGGTGCCAATTTTAGAAACGACACAAAAAAACATCACGGAACGACACGAAGTTGATTCAAAATGTCGTGTTCGTGTCGGGTTTTTTTACACGAACACGACATTTGCAAAATTAGAAAATACTAAAAAAAAGTATTTTTTTAATTAGCAGGAAAAAAAATTTGCAAAACACGAAAATTCAGAAACAAAATTAGAAAATACAAAAAAAAAATGCCAATGTAAATGTGAAATTCAAATTGCAAAAAAGGGAGACTCATATTTCAAATACAACTCCCTGTCAGGCTGTCCCATCAATACCTACCATTTCTTACTAAGCATCCACTTTATAAACATGCATTATCTTGCTCTTGAGAAACTAATACACGCATCTGATATACATTGATGTACAGACCAGAAACAAATACACACATTAACATTAACATCAATATTTTCTATACCTCCTATTGCCGACATGTGAACATTCTTTGAAAGTAAAATATACAAATCTCATCCACTTTAACTGTCAAAAGTAATCATATTAAAATAAATCATTACATGAAAACATTTTCACAACTAAAAATAAAAAATCGTTTTAAAAATGAAAATCAGTATGCACAAAGGCGACAAATCTGGTCACACAAATGCTGCTAGACTGCATCTGTCAAACAAAGATAATTTTCCAAGTTTAGTTATCCACGTATATAAAAAAATTAGCTAAAAACAGGAATGAAAAAGTATTTTTCTATTTAAATACTTTTTAAAGAGCCAAATTTTGAATAATAAATACAGTTTAATATACTCATTAATGGCAAGTGGGTTAAAAATGGATCGAACAAAAGCTGAGGTTCCTTGCTCCTTTGTAAGTCGGGGATAAGTTAGTCCAACCTATGATTTAGGTATAAACATATATATAAAAAATACAACAAATATATGGTTTTCTCAAGATAAAAAAAAATAGATATCAAGAACCTGCATCAGTTAGATACCAAAAAAAATAGATACCAATATATGGTCTTCTCGAGACCAAAAAAAATAGATATCAAGTTAGTTTTTTATTATTTAGGTACATTTTGAGTTATTTTTCTCTTTTAAAGTAATCTTTTTTTAATGGTACCCATAGAACCTACATCAGTACCATGAAGTTTATAGATAAACGGACATGAGAATGAGAAGCAAGATAATTATTAAACCATGGGGGGTTCTCCTATTTCTAAAGTTCCAATGAAGAGGGATCTGCAATAAATATTAAAAAATGGATCTCAAAAAAACGTAAAACCAAATCCAAACCCCTAAATTAAACCAACAGTAGAAATGCTTGTGTAAACACAAAGAAAAAATCCATTTGCAATAATTGATTTTATCTCATTCGGATCCGTAACAGTAGACCACAGAAGGGGGAAAAAGAGGGAGACGTACCAACGTTTTTCCAAACACATTGAACACAAAGAAAAAATAGAAAGAAACATAGGTACAAAAGTTGATATTAACATCTGCAAAAAAAAGTCAAACTTTGGAACTGAATAAAAAAAGTTGAGATCTGCAAATTCAAACAAAGAACCATATTAGAGTCACAAATCAAATTTATAACTAAAAAAATCCCAAAAAATGTAGAGAGATAGAGATCTAGCAGTTGCTAGCTGTAAATAAAAAAACATTTCAGACCTGATACTCCTCCAATAACTGCTACCCGTAAATATGAAACCTTGACCTCATCAAACTAGAACCATATATATGCTCCAATCGAACCCGCCTGAACCAACACAGCACCATAACTCAGCCACCCCCTGCTGCATTTTCCCCACTACCGGATCTGCTTTAAGCTTCCCCAGTCCTACTCAACCCAAAACCAAAAAACGAATCCGACCAACTGAAATCAAAACCTCTCAAACCACCATACCCACTTTCCACTTCAAAAAACTCAATACCCGGTTGTTCATTTTTGCTTCTCTCTTTCCCCTACTTGTCTTTCTAACCATAAACATTAAAATGAACAAACCATTAAAAGTTAACAATGTTAAAATACCTGATCGTTTGGAATCTCAGATAAGCTTCGTCTTCAAGATGTAAACATTAAAAGTTAACAAACCGATTTTTTTTCAAAAAAGGAACAGAAGCGTTTGTAGAACAAACTAAGAAAATTGCAAAAAATAAATAAAAGAAAGGAAGGAATAAAATATGACAACATTAGAATGGAAAAAGATAACACAAATGATATTATAACAACAAAAATTAAGATGTATAAAATGATTTGAAGGTGGGAGAGAAAACCTACCTTGAGAGAGAACAATTTGAAGAGGCTGAGAAGAGAGAGGAGCGAGAGAGTTGAATGGAAAAATCGACAGAACCACCTCCTGCCGCTGCGACGGTCATCTCATCACCGCCAGATCCATATCCGACAATACCCTTTCCGCCTTCTGCCACATCAAAAGTCATACCCTACCCATTTTCAGGCTGAAACCCAGTTAAATCCATATATACCCAAATCCCAAATCAAATAGAGAGAAGTGATGTACTTGGGAGTGAAACTTTTGGTTTCAAAGGGATGAGGAGAGAGGGGAGATTTCATGAACTGACTTCTGGCTTTTGCTTTTGGTTTCAGACTTCAAAGTGATGTACTCTGTTAGCGTGTAACATGAGTAATACGTGAATAAATAAAATTCTCGAGCCTTGTGCTTTGTTAGCGTGCGAAATGAATGACCTCGAGTCATGTGCTCTGTTAAAATGTAAATGGCCTCTTTGTCCCAACGATCCAACCATTGCTTTTTGCCTTGATGGATTACATCTAAATCGTTAAAGATCTTATATCTTATGGAATAGTAAAAAGACCCTTGTAACTTATATATATATATATATATCAAATCAGTAGATATACACACAACCTAATTATCATATTTCGTACATAGTATTTTTCTCTCGAATACTCACCGTACCATTAATTTATGATTTATCTTGCTATCGTGTTAATTCGAGTATTACTCTCTACTTTAAGGGTCCTAGTTACCCCCTTAACGAAATTCAGTAGCTAATCCTATCATTCACTATAGTCTATAATATAGCTTCATAACTCATTCTCCTTCCCTCGAATTAATTATGCCTCAATTTAAGTATATTAAATCTCTCCTTAATATCCTCAATAAGACCAAGTCATAATCCAATCACAAGCCTAAAATAATATAACAAATCCCTCATTATATTTTAACAAAGTCCCAAAAGTTTTCCCGACAAGATTTTAGGGGTTATAGGCTTAAAAATGGATATTTCACATTTTCTGGGAAATCAAATCAATTCATCAGGAGGCCGAATCGATTCGCTTTACGAATCGATTCTCCTATGGATCGAATTAATTCGAATTTACGCAGATCATCTTCTTCCTCAATACATAAATGCGTCTTTCACCATTTTTCTCATTCAATTCTCCATGGTTCTTCACCAAACTTCAAACTAATTGTCCTAAACATTATCTACATGTATTAGGATGATTTCCAAAGTTATTAATCCTCAAAACATTATGGTTTCTAATCAAACATGGATCATAAACTTTATTCATCAAAACCCTAACTTCCATGTTTTTCTTTTATACATAACATAAAGCCTAGATTTTTCTCATCTAGATTATTACTCATGATCTGATTTCATAACCTCTACATGCATATAATCAGTCTATAAGAAATCCTACCCATAACATGGATTAAAATTATTCTTTTCTTCCAAGAACATGGCTTTTTCAATATTTTTCAAAACCCTATCAACATGGGTATTATAACTTCAAAGAAAACTTTAAATAAACACTTGCCTTGTGTTAGTTGATCAGATTTCTTACTTTCGATGTTGAATGTTGTGCCTTCTCTTCTAATCCTCACTCCAAGATTGATAATGATGCAACATCACACTCCAATTTCTTAAAAACTCTTTCTTAGGCTTCACAAATGATCTCTCTTCTTCTCTAATGGCTTCTCTAAGTTTTCTAACCTCTAAACCCTAGCCTCTCCCATATATATGCTGATATAGAAGTTGGAAATTCATAGGTCTCTTAACCCTTAGTTTCCAAATGACTAAATTCCTCCCATATGGTGCCAATTTAGTCTAAAATTTCCCTAGGACTCAATCAACACCCTTGGATATACTAATTTGACTATTTAGACCCTTTTAGAGTCCTCATGACCTCGAAATCATCATCTGAGTCACTCTAAATAATTATCCAATCCTAACCTCAATTTAGTGTACACACGAATCCCGGCTGAGATAAATTCAATTACACCAATCTTACTCGTTATGACGCATAATAATTTCTATAAATCATTTACTATTCACTTAGTCAATTTAACACATAATATTAATCATTATCTCTTTCTCTTGATTAATATTTAAAAACAACATTTTTATTTAATTCAATTAAATTACTTCCAAATATATAGAAATAAGGGGCATTATATTTGACCCCCTTACAGGGAATTTTGTCCCCGAAATTGGGTCATACCTGCGGTAAATAACTTTGGATACTGCTCTCTCATGTCATCCTCCCACTCCCATGTAGGCTCGTCAATATTGTGGTGTCCCCACTGAACATATACTAATGGTACCACCTTAGACTGGAACTTTCGCTCACTATGATCTAGAATAGCCACAGTTCTTTCCTCGCACGAGACATCTGGCTGCAAATCAATCTCCACGAGGGGAATATGCGATAAAGCTCTTTCGTTCCTCCTGTACTTCTTCAGCAATACCACACGGAACATGTCATGTATCCGGTGAAGATGCTCTGGTAAACCCAATCTATATTCCACTGGTCCCACTCTCTCAATAATTAGGAAAAGTCCCCCATATCTTGGCGCTAGTTTTGCCTTCTTGCTAAACCTCATAACCCCCTTCATGGGAGACACACTTACCAGCACCTGGTCGCCAACTTCTAACTCTATGTTCCTATAGTTTGCATCGGTGTAACTCTTTTATCGGTCCTGAGCTATTAAAATTTATCCTCAAATTAGCTCGATCTTGGCAGTCGTCTCCTGTATCATCTCTGGTCTCAATAACTTATTATCCTCCACCTCTAACCCATAAGCGGGGCGAACGACAAGGTCTCCCATAAAGTGCCATAAACGGTGCCATGTCGATTGTAAATTGGTAAGAGTTGTTATACAAAAACTCTACTAATGGAAAATATCACTCCCATCCTCCCCTAAAATATAGGATGCACATCCTCAACATGTCCTCTAGCATATGATTTACCCTCTCAGTCTTTCTATTTGTCTGTGGGTGGTATGCGGTACTCAGTCGCAAGTCAGTGCCCATATGCTCCTAAAATCTCTGCCAGAAATGAGACATAAAGATCTTGTCTCCATTAGATACAATGTTGACTGGTACCCCATTCATACTCCATCGTCTCAAAGTCAGTGCGGACTAGCAAGAAATGGGGCACCTTGGTCAGCCGATCCACTATCGCCCAAATAGAATCGTAACCCCTCTACGATGTAGATAATCCATTAATAAAGTCCATCTAAATGATTTCCCACTTCCACACGGGAATCTCCATTGGGTATATCATCCCTGAAGGTCTCTGTTGGTCTACTTTAACTAACTAGAAGATAAAACACTTCGGGACAAACTTTGCAATATCTCTCATTATCCCTACCCACTAATAGTGTCTCCTCATGTCCTAGTACATCTTATCCCCACCGGTATGTACCGCAAACCTCAATCCATGAGACTCAGACATAAATGCATGCCTCAAATCCTTATCCTCTAGCACAACTAGTATCCCATTAAAATGTAGGCCTCCCTCTGAGCGAATAGAGTAAGACTTCGCACCCTCAGTTAATAACTGGAGCACTATGTCCTGATAATACCGATCCTCTGCGTACGCTTTTAATACCCGCAAGATAATCCCGGGGTGATAGCCAAAACTGACATGCACGCTCTGGTATCTCATCATCATGTCAAAGCTCACCCCACTTCGCCCTCCAGACCTCCGCCAACTCCCAGTGGGTCTCCAGCTCAATGTGTCTGCCAGCATGTTAGCCTTACTAGGATGATACTGTATATCAAACTCGTAGTCCTTCACGAATTTTAGCCACCGCATCTGCCTCATATTCAGATCTTTCTGTGTGAAGAGATACTGAAGTGACTTATGATCTGTGAATAATGTAAATTTCTCCCCCAAATGATCGTGTCTCCCTATCCTCAAAGCAAACAGAACCACTTCCAACTCAAGGTCTTGTGTGGGGTAATTTTTCTGATGGATCTTAAGCTTGTGAGATGAATAAGTTATAGGCCTCTCCTCATGTTGTAATATACCCCCAAGTCCCTATAAGGATGCATCCGTGTAGACCTGGTACTCCACCTCACTCTTAGGAAATGCAATTATAGGTGCTAACATCAATTTGTCCTTCATCTCATCAAAGGATAAGTGACAGTGATCACTCCACACAAATGGTACCCCCTTGCGAGTCAGGTTCGTCAACGGACCCGTAATCTTCGAAAATCCCTTAATGAAGCGGTGATAATACACCAATCCCATAAAGTTGTGAATCTATGTGGGTGTTGTGGGATGTCCCCACTCCCTCACCACCTATACCTTTCTCAAATCAACATCAATACCCTTATCAGACAAGATATGGCCAAGAAATTGTACCTCCCATAGCCAAAATCCACACTTCTCTAATTTGGCATACAACTGGTGGTCCCAAAGTGTCTGTAGAACCCTACGCAAATGCTCTGCATACTCCTCCTCAGTACGAAAGTAAACCAAAATGTAATTGATAAACAAGATCACGAACTGGTCTAAGAACTCATTGAATACATTGTTCATGAGATCTATGAACATTGATGGTGTATTGGTGAGCCCATACGACATCACCCTGAAATCATACGACCCGCACCGTAACAGAAAATCGGTCTTCGGAACATCCTCCTCCCATATGTTCAACTGGTGATAAACCGATCTAAAGTCAATCTAGGAGAAGTACGCAGCCCCTCTCAACTGATCAAACAGGTCATCGATCCTCGGCAACGGAGACTTATTCCGTATTGTGATCTTGTTTAGCTCCCTGAAGTCTACACACAAGTGAAGAGAACGATCCCTCTTCTTTACAAATAACACCGGTGCACCCTACGACGATGTACTGCTCCGGATGAAACATTGCCCTAGTAGCTGCTGAATATACTCCCTCAACTCCCGCATCTCTGAATGGCCCATGTGATATGGTTCTCGGGAAATCGGTCTCATAGTCGGTGCTAGGATGATAATAAACTCGATCTCTCGGCTGGGTGGCAACCCTAGTATCTCCTAAAATACATCCTCAAAATATCTCATAACTACAATCGAGTCTATCAGAGTAACTGCTTCCTATGAGGTGTACTCCTCAATGTAGTTTTTGTGGGTGCACGACCCTCCCCGGTAAGAGGCATCGCCATTCAGAAAATCTCCTGACCCAGAATGGAGAATACTACCATCCTCTCGTAATAGTCTAGTGTTGCCCTGTAACCCACCAGCCAATCCATACCCAAGATAACATCGTATCCCTCCATGTCTAACACAAGTAGTTTCGTTTCTAAGCTCAGTCTTCCAATAATAATGTCCATACCTCTACATACCGAGTGTATACGTGGCCTAGTACCCAACGGTGACTCTACACACATAAGGCGAGTGTCGAATGTCTCGATAAGATCAGATGCTCGGGTAAATCTAGTGGAAATAAAATAATGTGATGCCCCAATATAAAAAATAATCCTACCCGCATGCCCATGAATAGTAAATGTACACTTGAGTGCTGGCGGTGCCTAAGGTGATGGTGGTATGGGTACATTCCTGTAAAGTGGTGATCGCTTAAATAAGCAATGATACCAATTTGTAGAATCGCTACAGTGAAAATATTACGACTTCTTGAATAAAATCCAATTTTAATTAATTCCAAATTTTAGTTAAACCCTAAAACATGCATCTAGATGATTTATCCAATAAAATAAAGCATGCAGGATAAAACAAACAATTTTAGGAAAAATCCCCCAAAGGGGCAAAACCTTTTATTTTCACTATAATTTTGTAAGAAAATGGCTTACACGGATTACAATGAAAATATATGACACAAAAATACCCTCGGGTGTCGGTTCTGATGTCGTCGGTTGGAACTATCCCTTTCCAGTAGGGCAGTAATGAAGAAGAGAAAGGCTTCCTCACAAATTACTCCAGATGAGTAAAAGATCCTCTTGAAGGTTTAAAGATTCACACACATATATGGGAATGGTTTTATGAATCAAAAAGGTTTTAAAAACCTTAAAAAGATGAAGTCTTATTCTGGACTATTTTTGCAGAATTTTGAGATTGCAAAAAGACTTAAAAATCGTGTAGAAGTTGAACAGGTATTTATATGAAAATCGAGGAAGTTGCTCGTTCGAACGAGATAGCCATGTCGCTCGAATGAAGGACATAAGTCATTCGAACGAGATCGCGCGACATGCCTATCTCACACGAACAACAGTTAAAGTCGTTTGAGCGAGCTCGTCGTTCAAGACACTTCGTTTCTACACTTAGAAAAAATTCTGCTTTTGATAAAAAATTAATCCAGACTTCAAAAATAATTTTCTAAAAAATTTCCCAAATATTTATGCAAATATTAAAGCTCCAATAAACCATTTTACCGATAAAGTGTAGTGGAGTAGTGGGAATAAGCTGAGCAGCATGTTGCATGTAGCATGATGCACGTGAAGATAATGGATGCATTGAATTTGGATAAAGGCCATCGAGGTTGATCGTGTTGACGTGTCGAATGTAGCGGTATCAGACATACAAACTGTGATTTATGAGAAAACATAAAATTCTTAGATTCTACCCTGGACATTTATACAATTATGTCCTTACAAATCTCTCCCTATGTCTATGCCGGTACATTCATAAAAAATCCGAATTAGGCAATCAAATTACATACAAGATAATATCCCCATTAAACCCTCAAACTGAGGATACTAAATGACATGTCTTCCAAATCTTCAGCTCTTCAGAAAATTCCAAAGCTTTTCTCATCGGGGTGTGTAATCTAATAATGAACAATGTTGTACCTACACACATGAGAAAAAGCAAATACCCGTGACAAGCAATAGTCTGAAATATAATGCTATGCAAAAATTGATGATCAATTAAGCTTAAGAAAATCATTCACAAATCACCAAACACCAAAATAATTCTCCCCTATAATTCTTCTCCCCCTTTTTATGATGACCCCAAATAGACAGATATGAGAAGCATAAATGAAGGCACATGAAGAATGACACACGGGAATAAACTGCTATTTCCATATTTTCCAAAACTTTTCACACATAATATACAACAAAGAATCACACCATGAAAGAACACAAAAACAACCAAGTCGATGATAGCGTAAATGGAGGTGTGTGATCAAATTCAATAGGAAAATCAATGCATACAAACATGACATATGTGCACGATGAATATCAGATACTCCTACCGAATGAACTCGAAATCTTCCTTTGGTGTAAAAAGGTGGTAATATGAGACATTGACTAAATCAAATCAACAAATCAAAGTCTAAATGATTTTCACACCAATAACGTCCAAAACTATTTAGTGTCGTTTCGAGAACTTTCCAAAGCACGTGAAAACCCATTGATATATCCATCCAAAACTCCCTCATATATAATAATGCAATTTTTTTATATCTAAAGAGGTACTAAATTCTCAACTTAGAGAAAAATGATTGGCCCAAATTTTTGGCATATTTCATCTTTTTATTGCCTTAATTTTGTTATGTGGGCTCTTTTCAAACAGTGGCTTTCAGGACGTGATTATTATTCACTCGCAGACCTTTCCCGTGTTCACTCATCATTTTTTCAAACTAAAAAAATTCTTCATGGGCAATGGTTTTTACATGCACTACTTTTATTACTCTCGTATTATTGCACTTGGTTCGTTTTAAGGACAGGATTGACATGAAAACACCCAACCAACATGTGATAAGTCAATAACAATAATCAAACAAATCCGTGCATGTGTGCAATAAAGGAAATTATGAGTCAAACATGTAGGAAGTAACACTTAATTACATCTTAATGACTCCAAACATTATAAAGCACATGGATGAATTGACCTATTGTCTCAAAACACTATCAAATAGTCACATGGATAAATGGAATGAAATTGTGAATCGGTCATCCTAAGTGTCTATCCATAAACGGTGTAAACAAAATACAAAAATCTTTTTGGATTTTCAAAAATTTTATCAAAATAAAATCTTTTTCTATTTTTTTCAAAATTTTCAAAAAGAAAAATAACTAAAAAATGATACAACCAGCAATAGGCATATAATATCGATATGAGCAACATCCAATGATAGCAAACAGTAATCACACAAGAGAATCCACAATGAAAGTATATGTGATAAATGAGCAATGCAGTGTTATCAATTAAGCATGGATACCAAGACTAACTGCATATAAACTTACCAGAAGCAAGCCCATCAGTACCAAAAATCTAAGCATATGAACACCAGGTACTGGAATCAGAAGGGAAACAAAAATTGAATTTTCAGACAGGTCGCTCGAACGACAAGGGCATGTCGCGAGATGCGACTTCGCGCAAGATAGAGATGTCGCTCAAACGGCAATACATCTCTCTCGAACTAGAAAATAAAAAATTCCCAGTATTCCTAAAAAATCATACAGTTTTGCCCAGTGCAAAAATTTCTTGAAGCACCTGTAAGGGGTAAACATATCCAAAACAGTGTTAAAACAGTAGTGAAACACACAAATGCAATAAATATACCAATGTGCCCTACATCAAAATGAGTCATAACACTAGAAAGAGTATAATATGATGCGTCGCTAGTGTATGACAAACATCCAACACAATCAACCAAAAGATTTCACATGGGGTAAATCACATGCAAGCAAACGGGAATCGTGGATAAGTAAACCATAAGCCTCTAAATCCGATTTCCTGACCCAAATCGATGTGTAAAGAGGTGTGGGGTGTGGGGAATCGAATTTATTCTTATATTAACCTGCCTATGTCCTTTCAAAAGCTTGTAACAAATGTTCCTAAGATGACCTTGCCTACCGCAATGTGTGCAAGTGTAAATTGAGCGGTGTGTGTTACCAAAAGGTGGCCTTCTCCTCAAATTTCTCGATTGTTCTCTCCTAATGATCCTAGGAGGTTCTCTCATGATGTTCCTGGGGGGATCTTTCCTAACAAACTTAGGTACCACTTTCTTAACAATCCTAGGAGGCTCTCTCACACGTGTGGAAATGGGTGCAACATATTTTTCAAGACCAATTCCACCCCTATTCTTTTTTATCTCGACGGTGCCTAAAATATTATAAAGTTTTTCAGACCTAGACTAAAAATCAAATTTCACTTTACTTGAATCTTTCGATTTCACCTCAAGTTCACCTATCCTAGATTCAAGTACACGTTTAGAATCCTCAAACTCTAAAAGCTCCTTTTTCATAGTCTCCATCAACCCTCTAAGACTATCTCTCTCACCCTCGACGTATCCTAATTTCTCTTTAAGCATCTCCTCACGTGCCCTAAGATCCTTAATCAATGCATCAGTATTATCATTATCTAAAGCACGTTTCTTCAATTCAGCTTTAAGTTTCAAGTTTGACTTTTTTATCTTTTAAGATTCAAAAATACAAATTATTGTACGCAACTTGTAACTCACTCAATTCTTCTTCTTCCTCCTCACTCTTTTCACCCTCACTCTCATCACTAATCACATGGATGGGAAACCCTCGCCTAGAAGCATAAAAGACTTCTTCTTCCGAATCACAATCACTAAGGGTAGAAACATGAGAAATCGGTTTATTTAATTTTTTCTTTAAATTTGTGGTACACTCATCCGTGTGACCAACACCCTCACAACAAGGACACCTCTCAGAATCGTTTTCAACATAAGATTTAAAACAAGAGTTGGTGTGAATTTTCCAATTAACTTTTTCAAAAATTTGACATCTAAGATCATCAAAACCATCAAAAGCCATTTTTGTGCAAATCAGGATCAAAACACAATAACAAAGTGCAACAGGCTCTGATACCAATTTGTAAACGTGAGTAGACAAATTGTATCAGAAATTAAATCCTCAAAAAATCAGGATCACGCGATAAATTAGCGTAACCCGCTCTGATACCAATGTGTAAAGTGGTGATCGCTTAAATAAGCTCTAATACCAATTTGTAGAATCGCTACAGCGGAAATATTGAGACTTCTCAAATAAAATCCAATTTTAATTAATCCAAAATTTTAGTTAAACACTAAAACATGCATCTAGATGATTTATCCAATAAAATAAAGCATGCGGTATAAAACAAACAATTTCAGGAAAAATCGCCCAAAGGGGAAAAACCACTGTTCTAAAAAACCCGCCTAGGCACGCCTAAGCTTAAGGCTTGGGAGAAACCCCTCACCTTACGCTTTTCAAGCCTTATTCTTGGTAAAACCCTTAAGTCTCACTTTTTTCTAAAAACAACAATGTTTTAGTGAAACAATGTCGCCTTTTAAAGAATTTGTTTACAAACCGGACCATTATCTCATCCAAAATAATCAAATAGTATTTTAATTTGCATATATTCAGACATATTTTTATGATATGTGCAATTTTTGTATTTTAATAGCCTTGTTATGGTTAAAAAATATTAAAATATATTAAGAAGGCCTAAACGCCTTTTCACGTTTTTTCACGCCTAGGCCCGCCTAGGCTTAAGGCTTGGCCTCCACGCCTCAATCACGCCTAGCGTTTTTTAGAACCTTGGGAAAAAACTTTTATTTTCACTATAATTTTGTAAAAAAAATGGCTTACACGGATTACAATGAAAATATATGACATAGAAATACCCTCGGGTGTTGGTTCTGACGTCGTCTGCTGGAACTATCCCTTTTCAGTAGGGCAGTAATGAAGAAGAGAACGACTTCCTCATAAATTACTCTAGATGAGTGAAAGATCCTCTTGAAGGTTTAAAGATTCACACACATATATGGGAATGGTTTTGTGAATCAAAAAGGTTTTGAAAACCTTAAAAAGATGAAGTCTTATTCTGGACTGTTTTCGCAAAATTTTGAGATTGCAGAAAGACTTGAAAATCTTGTAGAAGGTGAACAGGTATTTATACGAAAGTCAAGGCGGTGGATCGTCTGAACGAGATAACCATGTCGCTCGAACGAAGGACAGAAGTCGTTCGAACGAGATCGCGCGACATGCTTATCTCGCGCGAACAACAGTCAAAGTCGTTTGAGCAAGCTCGTCGTTAAAGATACTTCGCTTCTACACTTCAAAAAAATTCTGCTTTTAATAAAAAATTAATCCAGACTTCAAAAATAATTTTCTAAAATTTTTTCCAAATATTTATGCAAATATTAAAGATCCAATAAACCATTTTACCGATAAAGTGTAGTGGAGTAGGGGGAATAAGCTGAGCAGCACGTCGCATGTAGCATGACACACGTGAAGATAATGGATGCATTGAATTCGGATAAAGGCTGTCGGGGTTGATCGTGTTGACGTGCCGAATGTAGCGGTATCAGACATATAAACTGTGATCTAGGAGAAAATAGAAAATTCCTAGATTCTACCCTGGACATTTATAAAATTATGTCCTTATAATTCCAGACGTTATACACACACCCGTAGTGCATCTTTCCCTGCTGCTGCTATGGGGTTGGGGTGCTGGTGATGGTTGTGGAGGTAATGGAGCCTGATGACACTATTGGGAACCCTACTGTTGTGCCCTCTCCAGCTGTGGGAAATATTTCCTCTTATGACCCTGTTGGCCACATATAAAGCATTGTCCCACAAATAGTCTCTACCTCTCTCCCTTTTGAGGTTGGTCCTGACACTGTCCATAATAACCCTGGCCTTGTTGGCCACCTCCAATATTCCCTTGGCCTTGACATCCCTAAGGAAACTATTGCTACTGATTAGGGCGTGCTGGCCCTGCTTGTTTCCCTGGCCCTCTGGTCGGTACCCTCCTGAACCGAATCTCTTGGCCTGATCCCCCTATCGGGAGTCTTGCCCTTGCTACCTACCTTCCTGCTGTAGTTCTCCTCTGGAACCACCCCCACTTGTCTTTCTTGGCTGGCTAGCTCACCTCCTCTCTTACTTCCTTTCAGGTGGAAGCAATGGTCCTGGCAGTGTAATAAATAGGCATTAACGACATCTATATATGTCGCCAATGCGGGGTTACTGATCAAATGCTACCTGATCCTCCAGGTTAATCCATCCATAAACGTTTCTTTCTTCCATTCCTTATTTCTCACCTCGCCCGGCACAAAATTAGCAATACGGGTGTACTCCTCCTCACACTCTGCCACGGAGCGGTCACCTTGAGTCACCTCATTGAATTTCTTTCGCATTTCGATCTCTACTACTGGTGAAAAGTACTTGCGGTCAAATCGCATCCAGAACTCAACAATCGTCAACGTATCTCTCTCCTCGACGGTGGTAACTGACTCCTACCACTGTAATGCTACTCCAACAAGTTTGAAAGTAGCCAAAAAACAATTATGTGCCTCACTAAACTCTATCATGCATAGGTGACACTGTATATTCTTCTTCCACTAACATGCCTCAACTACATCAGAGCTACCCTAAAACTCGGGCGGGTGGCCCTTCGGGAATATCTCCCTCACTCTTTGCCAAGTAGATGGTCATGGCTGAGACTGGATCACGCTGCGGCTGGGGCTGAGGAAAGTGAACGGACATGGTTGTCATAACTTCATTGATCTCCTGGGCCACTATCTTGTCCACCTGTGCCGTCGAGATTATCTCTGGTGGTGGTTGTGGTTGAGGTACCTTCCGCTCCTGCTGAGCCTCTCTAACCTCATCTTTGGACGCTACTCTCGCCTCTCTCTCTCTCTCTCTCTCTCTCTCTCTCTCTCCCTCCTGGGTGGCATTCGAAAACAGATCGAATTATATAAGTACACAGTTTATACAAAATTTAATATCAAAAGCACGATATCTCAAACACGTAAAGATAAAAGCAACAATCCTAATAATAGGGCTCTATATTAAAAGAACGATACGCTGAAATCGTTGTAAGCTATACAAATACAATGGACACTAGAACCTGATGCTCTGATACCATCTGTGACACCTCGCCTAATTAAATACCAGGTGATCAGTCCTTTATTAAATTAAAAGAGGTTTCCCATTTGGTTCATTCTCAGCATCACTGTCGAAAATCATATTAATTACTAACCACATATTAGTTAATTAAACTGGGGCCAAAATTTTTATATTTCATTAAACAATTTAATATAAAATGTTGAAAACTAAATTAAGACATTCGTACAATTAATATAGTCTCAACTATTATAATGAAATAATTAAATAAATATTGTCTTGCCGATAAACCATCAGCTAAAAATCCAAACCCAACTAATAATCCAACAAATAGTAAATAAATTACACTACAAGTCTAAAATAATAACTGAAATAAATAAAGTCTGAATGGGGCAACATGCCCAACTGAGATACTGAAATGAAATCTTACACTAGGAATTAAAGGTGGAAGCATCTAATCAAGTCATGTGAGCCTCTACAGCGCTGCAAAACATTGTCTCTCAAATAGATCATCAAATTTGTAGTCTCTGTGGCTGGACACCTAAAAGGTTTTGGAAAATATTTATAGCAAGGGTTAGAATCCAAAATATTTTGAAAACATTATGAAAGTATTTATCACAATTTAAAAATCAGTTATTGATTACACATGGTAGGTTCATACAGTACGCTATCTGAATTAACATCTCTCGTATGTTATTGATATCATAAGTAACATTCTACATCTCTTATAATTTAATCACTTAATTAAGCTTCACTACTTAATTCATTATTTATATGAACACTATCAGTCTGTCTACTATCCCACGTAAGTAGAATTATTCAAATGGTTATATATATTTATCTCACTAATATATATACTTAAGGTGTCTCTCAAAAGTACCACCGTACAAAATAGGCATACTCTGCTATCAGTCCATGCACCTCTCGTACTAAAATAAGGACTATTGGTTCGGTATGTCTCCTCGAACACAAAATCAAATAACAAACAATGGAGGCGAACATAGTTCTAAGCATGTGGGCTATGCACATACCTAACGTACCAAACGACCTGTCAGTCTCACTAATACACGGCACATAGTGAGCTGCCATAAGCTCTATGTCCTGGGGCACAAATCCAGACCTCCCTAGAATTGGCAAGGTGGGATCTCCCACTGCAGGGGAACCTCCGTGATAGAAGGCAGCGTAGTTATGTTCATATATAACACGAATCATATAATTGGTATGAACACACCCTATATATATCAAGTCAGTAGGTATACACACAACCTAATTATCATATTTCGTACGCAGAATTTTTCTCTCGAATACTCACCATACCATCAATTTACGATTTATATCACTATCGTGTTAATCTGAGTATTACTCTCTACTCTAAAGGTCCTAGTTACCCCATTAAATGAAATTTTGTAGCTAACTATATCATACACTACTGGTCTATAATATAACTTCACTTAAATTCCTTGTAATTCATTCTCCTTCTCTGGAATTAATTAAATCTCGCCTTTATCCTCTTATTAAAACTAAGTTATAATCCCATCACAAGCCTACTGTAATATAAAGAATCTATGGTGATATTTTAACAAAGTTGCAATAGTTTTCCCGATAAGATTTTAGGGTTTCTAGTCTTAAAAAAGGAAATTTCAAATTTTCTAGGAAACCAAATCGATTATCCAGGAGGACAAATCGATTCTCTTTCCCAATTGATTCACCTCTAGATCGAATCGATTAGCATTTACACAGATCGTCTTCTTCCTCAATACATAAATGCGTTTTCACCATTTTTCTCATTCAATTCTCCATGGTTCTTTACCAAACTTCAAACTAATCGTTCAAAACATTATCTACATGTATTAGGATGATTTCCAACGTAATACAATCCTCAAAACATTATGAATTAAACATGGATCATAACATTTGTTCATCAAAACCCTAACTTCCATGTTCTTCATTTATACACAACATAAAGCCCAGATTTTTCTCATCAAGATTATTACTCATGATCTGATTTCATAACCTCTACATGCATATAATCAGTCTACATTAAATCCTACCCATAACATGGATTTAAATTATTCATTTCCTCAAAGAACATGTCTTTATCAATATTTTTCAAAACCCTATCAACATGGGCATTATAACTTCAAAGAAAACAATAAATAAACAATTACCTTGTGTTAGATGATCTGATTTTGTGGTTTTGATGTTGGATGGTGTGCCTTGTCTTCTAATCCTCACTCCAAGATTGATAATGATGCAAGATCACACTCCAATTTCTCAAAAACTCTTTCTGAGGCTTCACAAATTATCTTTCTTCTTATCTAATGGCTTTTATGAGTTTTCTAACCTCTAAACCCTAGCCTCTTCCATCTATATGATGAGAAAGAAGTTGGTAATTCGTAGGTATCATAACCCTTAGTTTCAAAATGACTAAAATTCCCCCATATAGTGCCAGTTCAGTCTAAAATTGCCTCGGGACTCAATCAACACCCCCACGTATACTACTTTGACTATTTCAACCCTTCCGAAGTCATTTGTGACCTAAAAATTATCATCCGAGTCACTCTAAATAATTATCCTATCTTGACCTCAATTTAATCTATACGTGACTTCCAATTGAGATAAATTCAATTACGCCAATCTCACTCGTTATGACGCATAATATTTTTTATAAATCATTTACTATTTACTTAGTCAATTTAACACATAATATTAATAATTATCTCTTTCTCTTGATTAATATTTAATAACCACATTTGTATTTTATTCAATTAAATTACTTCACTCACTTAATTTAAAATAAAATGAATAATTTAGTGAATTAATTAAATTCCAAATACACAGAATTACGAGGTATTACACTGAGATGTTATTAGACTGAGATGACACCCATTGGACGGGTGGTAAAAATTGCATATAGTCAACGCCAAAGGTTGATAGTTATAGTGTTGTGACTAAGCACTGGTGATTGGTGATTAAAAGGCCTATAGCCCTTAAGTGCGACGCTTTCGAGTACTTAACGCCGATAATAATAATTGATTATGTGGTGATAAAGGTTGTATATTTCATCTGTGGAGCTTAGGTGACTGAGTGGCATCCATAAGAATTGATTTTATGGTGATAATGTATTGTCCCTAGGACATGGGTTAGTGTATCTTGATTATAGTGTAGGTCTAGATAATCATGATGAGTTCAAGTAACCTTGGAGTGAACCTATACAAATCTTGGTGATTTAGCATTGTGATGTTCTAGAACAGGAACCCTTACGATGTCTCTAGGGTGAGACTCCTCTTAGGTAATACCCGACGTCTTGTGTCCTATCAAAACTCTGATGGTATTAATTTATAGTTTTAAAGATAATGATGTTCTATTGAGGAATAGGATCCCTTGTGGCATCCGTGGTGTGACCCTTGGTGTTAATAGGCAATACCCGTCGTTTTATATCCTACCAAATTATATAGTTGTGTTAGCTTGTAGATTAGCAGATATTATGATGTTTACATAGCAAGGCAATTTAGTTGTCATGGTTGAAACCTTACTGAGCATTAAATGATGTGGCCTAGTGAGTTTGACTTCGGGTTGGTATTTAGATAGGCACGTGAGTCTGTGTAAATTATCCCTTGGAGGTAAGTACTAAGGCTTAGCTAATGATGCATTAATGTGGGTGATAAACATTTCATAGGGGTAGATTAGAGGTTATGTATCATAGATCACGATAAGACTTATGATTTATTGTGATAGATGTGTAAGCTATTTCGAGAGATGACTGAGTCTGACATCGTCACCCATAAGGCATTTGGAAATCATTGTTACATTGAAGTTTACATAGTGATGGTAAATCATTGATGATTATAGTATGTTTAGGTCATGTTGATTTATGAAAGCACTTTGAAGTTAGTACCACGACTTTTATTTATAAGCATCCGTCATGATCTTAACTTTGAGGATAATGTCAAAAATAGGTTGATAAGTGCTAGATGATGCACCTAGGAGACATAGGACACGATGATGTTCAACATGGTTTTAGAGATAACACTTGGGATGGGGCGTTGGGATTAATTATAGCACATTCATGTGATACTTGTATGATTTGGTATGACTCTAGTGAAGGAAATCACTAGGTCCTAGGAATGGATAATGATTGAAAGTTTGAGATTCCATTAGAATAGTTATGATTTGGGATCATGTAGGACATTTCTAAGAGTCATAGCAGTGGTCCGTGAGTTGAATGTTTGAAACCATGTGAGCATTGTGTTTTATTTGATGAGAGTGATCTCCAAAAGTGAGGTTAGCTTTTGCATGTTAAAATTATAAAGGCCTAGGTATGATAGGTCAGTGGGTAACGATAAATGTTAAAAGGATGTAATTTTGTTTGTTTTGTATAGTTGTGCTTCGCAATGAAAGAAATGTGGCACTAGTCTTAAGGAGGGAAGCCTAGAATTTCAGTTTTCTAAGGAAATCGGTTTCATACTTCGTTTGTTCCGTAGGAATGGATGATTTGTTATTAAGATCCGTCAGGGTAATGGGCCAAGCCAGGGTATGTGTCAAGGCTAAGCCTTTAGCAGATATTAGTGTAAATTGTGGGTTCGTACTTCGTGTGGAATGATTTATTGTAAGAATTTGATTATTTCCTATGGCATGGAAGCCGTCTGATTTGTTGTGTTTCTCATGTCTTCTTTGATCCTGATAATGGGAATTTACTGATCAATTGCGATTCAGGTGTAGCACTGCATAAGCTCAGTAGTGATGAAAATTAGGCCAGTTGAAGCCGATGTCTCATGGTATATGAGTGCGCTCTTCTTTGGAAGAACCTTTGTTCTACACTAGTTTGTGTGTGCATGGGATCTCGCATTGTTGCATATAGTTTGCCTGTGTTACTTGATTACTTTAGGTTAAAATGTTTTGTTAGATAAACGGTATAGCTAGTTATGACTTATTTGTGGGTTTCGAGGTTGTGAATTGAGAATATTGTGAGCATTAAAACTTGATAAAACATTAGAGGTGAGTGTTTTAATCTGTTTGGAATTATACAGATTGAGGATGCGATCGCTCGTATATATTTTTGTTGTGATATCTAGGTTGACTTTATGTTAGTGAAGGATATTGATCGAGTAGACCAATGGGAGTAGATGACTGTCTCGTGATTGATGTGATGGCTAGTGATGATGAGGATATGTCAGCCTAGGCTATGCGTGATTTGAGATTTCTTGAGGAAACATAGGTTGTAAATCCTAACCTAGTAATGATCCATGATAATGAGTTCATTGGTGAGAGTGTGATATTTGGTGAGTATCGATCATCTTGAGGTTTTGACTAGATGGACATGTTAGGCCTACTTGAGGATTAGAAATAGGACCTCAGGGTCCATCGTGATTGGGTTAACAATAGTAATGGATGAAAATTAAATACTTCAGTTTGAAACCATAGTGTTGAGGATGCCCTAAGATCAGAAACTGATTGAAAGTAATTGGATTCTAAGGTCGATGACTAAGAATTTCAAGGACGAAATTTCCTGAGGAGAGAAGAATGTAATACCCCCTAGAAAATAGATGTTGAATAATAATTTGAGTATTTTTTTGAGAAATATAATTGGAGAAACAAATGCATAATTTATTGAGATAGAATTGGACATAAAATGATGCATTACGCAAAGTAATTAAAAAGGAAATTTCCACATTGCATGGTCTTCATCAATGTACAATTGTGTCCAATTAGTTGGTATTAATTGTATCGGTGAAGTATGACGCGAATTAAACAATGAATGGATGAACCACGAATGTGAGTAAGTGTAAGTTATAATTTAGTTGATTCACAACTCGCATAAGTTTAACGTTGCATGATTTTTATAGAATACTCCGTTGGCAAGAAAAATGGTTTGACTCCTCTTCAAGGGTACTAAAATATGGATAAAAGGTCCATGGGGTCAAATATGAAAATTAAGGAAGTTTTTTGAAGATGGTCGATGGAGCGATGAAGCTTACCCTTGGTCCATCGATCAACCAGTGGTTTCCAATTCATTGATCGATGATGAGATGGTCTGCTAATTATTTTCCTGTCTTTTGTGTTATCATAATATAAACCTTAGGATTGATGAGACATCAAATTGTGGGCAACCTAAGGACTGCTATGGAAACATTTGGGAGATGATAATATTCCTATCTATGCATTTGAAGCCTATAGCTTGGTTATAAAAGAAATACAAAGAACCGTAAGAACCCTAGAAACAATTATTGGGTTAAAGAAAAAGGCATTCTTGGAGTTGGGAGAAGGTACGAAGGGGGTGTTCTTGGAGGAAGAAGATGGATTTCTTAGAGAACAAGAAGGGTGGCAGTCAAGCATCCAAGGAGATTGTTTTGGAGGAGCGTTTTGTAACCTCTTGAGGCCACCTTTGGAGGTGGGGTTGCTATTCCTACACAACCATTCCACCACCATTTTTTAAACTTTAGAGGTGGGAATATTAACATTAGTCTAGGTTTAAAGATGTGAATAATATCAGCTAGTTTATTTACATATATTAGGCTTAATATATATATATATATATATATATATATATATATATATATATATATATATATATATATATATATATATATAGGATATGTGTTAGCTTGCATTCATTGGATTAACTAGTTGAATTCTATGATTTTATGTATAAATGGATTATAAAGAGATGTTTTAAAATGGGTTTTGAAAATGGACAAATTTTAGAATATTCTTTTACACATATTGGGAGGTGAAATGTGTTGGATAATGGTTACATTGCATTAATGTGTTTATTAATTGCATCTTCAATGTTTTAAATAAACATGGGCATTTATAAGAAGGTTTGTTTGGATTTTAAAAATGTCAAAATTCCAGAACACTATTTATAGACATTTTATGAAATAAAATGTGTTAAAATGAAGGACATGTGATTTCTATGAAAAGTGATGTTTTAACCTTGTTCATGTCATTTTGTAAAATGAATATGTGTTTTCCTATAATAAATATAGAGCTTTATATGTAAAGAAATGTTTTCACTTTAAATAAGTTTTTTAAAGTGTGTAAAGTCATAATAAGGAAATAGTATGGGTTATTGTGTAAATATTGGTGAAATGAGGGTTATGATGTAAAATCCCAAAATAAAGTGTGTTCATCACATATATGAAAAATGAGGTTTTAAGATGTAAAATATGTTAATTTATATATTAAAGGTGTGTAAAGTGTAAAATGTGAAAGTTGAGCAAAGTATGATAATGAACAGGTGTTTTTAAAGGATAATTGTGTTTAAGTGTTGAATTGGAAACTTAAACTTCCTTTTTGGAAAAAACACCACTTGTTAAAGGTTCAAATTGTAAGTTTCGGTAAATAAAGGGTAAATTGGTAATTTACTTAAAGTGGAACATTTCATGAATTAAAAATATTGATGAATGTTTGTACACTAGTATGGGTGAAAATGAATTAAGTCCTAAAACGTGAATGATTTTTTCTATAAAATCAATGTGGGTGTGAATAGAGGACCTAAAGGAGAAAGTAATAATTTTCGAAGTGGTAACGGAAAAACGGACGGTTAAGTTTGGACTTTTGGCTTCGGCCCGTAAAATTTGATTAATGTGAACATTGAAATAATGTTGAACACATTGAAAGGATAATGGAATATTCGAATGATACCGAAGAAATAATTAAGCAGTGCATGACGTCCCTAGTGATGAAAGATCCCAAAGTAACTGCAGTAGCATATAGCGACGGAGACCGGTGGTGAGAGGCCACGAAGTCCGTGTTTTTTGGCTAAATCCTAAAGTTAATGATGTTATCGGGAACATGATAAGAAACAGGTTACAAGATGGAAATAACCTAATTTGTGTGAATGATTAATGTTCCGTTTAATGTAACGTGATTAAGTAAATTGATAATAATGACTAGTGTCCATAAGAAAAGAGAAATGGTTAAACAAGGTGACTAAATGGGTAATTTAATCTACCTAAAGAGGTTTAAATCCATAATAACACAAGTGTGCGTGTTATATAAAGCTTTCAGTGTTAATGAATATTTTCTAACACGATATGGGTGTGTGTTGAAGGAAAGTCTCAAGTAATGATTAAGCAACTCCGGAGCGAGTTAATGAATGTTGAGTAATAAACATTTTGAAAGTGAATGGAAGGTCTTCCAAATAATTGCTAATTGTTTAACGATTTATGTTAATGGGAAAGAATGTTAGTTTTAAGCATATAAATACAAATGATTATTTTGTAAAGACAAGGAGAATAAACGGTATCAAATAACGTTTTTGGAGTAAAATGGTTTAATACATTGAGACATGTATTTTCAAAAATGTATATGAAGTTATATGTGTATTTTCACACACATGTAGTTATAGTGTGTGAGTATTCCTTTCCGTTGTTTGTTTCTATAATGCATTTGTATAAGTTCCCAATGAGAATTTGGCTCACTCCCTCTTTTTATTACGGCATGTTGTATGTAGTCCCGTATTTTGAGCGTGTTGTATAGGTAAGTAGTTATTTGCATTTACGATTAGTAACTCTGTGCACTTGGCCTTAGGCACACTTCCTTTGGGTCATATCACGTAGTCTGATGAAAGTTGGAATCACATCCTAACAATAGTAAGGTTAAATGATAATCAAATTGGGTTAGAAATATTATTTAGTTTGTTCCACTGCAGTTCATAATTAACGTACGAGCCTGGTCGCGTTAATCCTTTATTAGCCCTTAAATCCAGGTCGGGGCATTATAGCCCCTCGTCGGGAGCATATCCAACAGAAATAGCAGTGGCAAGAGGTTTATTCGGTTTCTGAGAAGTAACGACCATAGGGGCATACAGAGGTATCTTTGTGGGAGGATCCTTGGGCGTATTACTAAGAGGTAACTCTATCCCGAGAACAAAGTTACCCTTGTGACCAAGCTCAAGGGGTGTAAATGACAAAACTGAGGGATAACTGGGAGGGCTTTGATTGAACCCATCAATTTTGGCTAACTACATATTCCAAAACTTCATTGCAAAATTGGTAGATACATATCCTTTTCTTAGTGAACCTAGAATAATGATTTTTCCACTAACCTCATAACACAAGGCTAAAGTTGCTGAGATGGTATAATGGGAACAAATTTAAAAAAAGGTTAACTTGGGGTGAGAGGCCTGATAAATGGGGCGGGGGGGATCCTTGATCGTAGGGAAACTGTCGCGAGCATCGATTGGGTTGTAAGGTTCTGAGGTAGTACCCCTCTCAGTACATGAAGGTAAGAAACCTGGGGTTAGAAGAAGCACAATAACTAAGGTTGGATTTTTGTCAATGTGCTCTTCAGAATCAGCTTCAATTCTTCTAGCTTCATGAGAAAATAATGACTAGGAGTGAGCATAAGTGTCCTCACTATATGGCCTCAAGACGAGATAAATGGAGGTGTCAAAAATTGGAAAAATATCGTTATAACTTTCCTTTTTGGTCCAACGGAGAAAGCGATGGGGCTTGAGGTGCCCCTGAACTAGCAGAAAACCCTTTGTTGGAGCTATCTCAGGTAAATAAGTGTAGAGGAAACCTGTTAGAAGTAGGGCATTGGAAAATTTGGCTATGTTGCATCGACCGAGGGAACGCTTTATATCAAGATGGGTTTCGTCCATCCAGGTATAGAGGGACCCCAAAGTCATTGTAGATAGAGGGAGATTGAACCCCCTTGCCAGTCTAATGGAGATGTTTATTAAGTCCTATTGAGGTTAGTCGTTGGGTTTTCTAGGCAAAAGAAAGCGAGAAAGAACGCACAAGATATATGTAGGTAATTCTAAAGGTGTGCCTTTACCTTTACCATAAACTACTTGAGAGGAGGATCCTTTCTTGGCAGAAGGGGAATGTAAGAAGTAACTGATTGAGGGAGTGAAAGTTGCCTTGTTCGAAGTCCTTGTGAAACTTTGACATGTTTGATTTAAGTCTGTACAGGCAGCAGTTTCCTCATCGTCCAAAGCTTCATCAGAATAAGACAATGTACCTGTAGGATCAATCCCAAGCAGTTTGAAAACATCTTCAATAGTAATGGTGAGTTACCCCCACGCTCCGAGGGAAGTTTGAGTAGTAACAGTCCATCGAGATACCGACACTTGTAGAGCAGCATTGTGTTTTGATAGAATGAACTCCCCAAACCAATAAGTGCGATGAATCCCAATATTTTTTAGAACATCATCGTTAGTGGTCTGGATGTAAGTAGTCCAGGCAGCAAAGTGAGCTGGGAAATCTCCAGGACCTTCAAAGTCAATATGATATCAAAGGAAGTCCCCACGATCAAGGCGAAATAATAGAGTTCCCTTTAGGGGCAGGAAGCCCCAAACTGTGGCATAATCATATTCATAATCAAGTGTCATGGGATCACACTTGGCACTTGCAGAAAAAGTCTTTCACTCACAAGAAAAATCATCACACTTGCTAACAATAGGCAAATGACAGTAGAAGTGGAGTTGCTCTTGGCGCACCACCATTAGGGCAGTGGTGTCTAGGGCAGTAGCAGGGGTGGCTAGGGCAACTGGGACATCTGAAGAATCCATTAGATAGTTTTATGTGTAGAAAATAATGGAAATCTAAGTACCAGAAAGAAAATGAGGCTGAAAGTGGTGGAGAAATGACTAACAGTGGTGACAAATGGAAGAAGAAGAAGGAAGCTTTCAGAGGTTAAATCTTGAAAAAAGGTTTAAGAATGGAGAATGTGGATATTTCTCTCTCTAAAATCTCTGAAGAAGAGGAAGGCAAATGAAAGGTAAAATAAGAAAAATGTTAAGTGTGGAGATATTAGCCGTTTGGAATTTTAAAAGAGCGTTTGAGTTTCCCACGCTAGCAAGTGCTCAGTCGCCAGTAATCATTTCGATGAACACGTGACACTTTAAAAACTGATCTGGAAGTTAAAGAGACATCATCATGTCATTAATGAGGTCACGTATGGAAGAGAGAGAATTTTTCTTCCAGACAAAGTAATAATTTGGCGCTAATTTTAAAACATTGGATAATTCCAAAGGTTTGAAGGAGTGTTTTACCTCACATCAATCCCAAATGATGATAGAATTGGTCGAGATGCATTGGGTTGAATCTTATGGGAAGGAATGAAGGCCGATCAAATAGATATTGCTCGTAGAAAAAGGGGGGCCATTTTTTTTCTCATAGTTCAAAAAGGTCACGATGTCCCCTTTCTATAAGCCCAGACATTGAAAAGCTTTAACTCAGGTACATCGGGGAGAATTTTCCTTTTTTAACAGTCAGAATGATGATGGATTAGCTTTAGAGATACATCAAGGATAATATTCACTATAGATAATGAGTCCTATCGGATGGAGGATACTCGCAGAAAATGGGCACTAGGCTGTCACTCACAGTTCAAAAAGTTCATGATGGTCCCTCGTCATAAGCCCAAACATTGAACAACTTTGACTCAGGCACATCGAAGATAATTTTCCTTTTTGAATAGTCAGAATGATAACAACTGTAATTGAGTCACATCGAGAGGAACTTCACATGGTATAACAAGTGGTTCATCGGGTTAAGAAGTTTTGTGATGACATTTATTACGCTCACAATAAATATCTACATGAAGGGGAAAATTTAGGGGGGCTTGAAAGTAATATTACGATTGGAGATATCTCCCCCTCCTAATATAATAATCTCAAGAGAAGGATTGAATAAAGAAGCTCAGCAAGGGAGCTGAATGAGGGAGCTCAGAGAGGAAGCTTAAGGCTACCTGCGAGGAAGTCTGCCGAAAGATCTCATCTTTATTTATTTATTTATTTTCATTTTGATTACTTAGTCAAGTTGTACTTTTTCCTATATTAATTTTAAGTTGTAACGATTGTAATTTTGAGGGTGAAGGTGAAACGCTACTAACGAGAGACCAAGCCTGGTAGGTCTTGGGAGAGATTACATGCTTTATCGAATGACATCGTCGTGGGAACTTCAGAGGGACCTGTTTTGAAGGATTGACAAGTAAGGAAAAATTAATTCTTGTATTAACCATTTTATATACACCTGGTAAAACACCAATAGGCTGCATTCTGAGAAGGCTTACCCAGAGTAACTTTGAATTCCATCTTACATTGGGCCTTGAGCCAAACAACCCTCTACCAAAAGTCACATATGCTTTGAATGATGTCACGCATCACCTATCCGCAGTACAATCCAAACTTGAGTAAACCACAATTGTATTGGAGCTGTCAGACGGTTTGGTGGATTACCATTGTTGTGGCAGTCCTCTGATGCACAGTTGGTAGCCAAAAAGTACAGGTTGGCATTTAACATTTATGACATCATACAGGTTGACCCATTAGACATTTAATGTTTGTGACTTGAAGTGTGAGGGTAATTTCTTTCACATTTATGAGGATTGAGACATCTTTGGAGAGGTGTGGGTCTATTTATCAACCCCAACCACTTCTTAGAAGGAGAGTTCCAGAGAAAAGTTATTACTAGAGAGAGAGAGAGAAAAGACTTTCCCTGAGAGCAAAGAATTATTGTGGACCAAAATTTACTCACCCTTCATTGATATCTATTAAGAAGCTTTCATTAGCTACCCAGAGACATTGAAGGTTGTTGGTGTGTTGGCTGCCTACGAAGGTGTATCTAGGGTGCTTACTTCTCTCTCCCTTTGACTGAGTTATTTTCTGAGGTTCTTTTATTATTTTTTGAGTAATTGTGAGTTCAATTTGAGTATTTGTTAAATATAATATTGTGTGTTCATTTTTTATTGTTGAGGATATTTGGGTTAGCGGTTTATCACCATATCTATTAGGGTTATGCCTCTGATTGTATTGTGACACCCCTATCCCCAAGAGGACTCCTCACTTACAACTGTTTAGATAAAATCTACAAGGACCGACATAACATATCTTACCACTATGATTTAGCTAAGTGGATCCAGTTTTCTCCGCACATATGAGATATCCATAATAACCATTGATATTACAACAAGACAAGGTCCCATAGGAAGGAAAGTCATGGATCGCCAATAATAACATTGATTTAAGTGTGAAATCTTCACCTTTAAGAGTGTCAAACACCTTCATGACTTGATCCCACAACTCTTTTAGTTCTTTAAATAACAAGGATAAAAAAATATCAATACTATTCTCGGGAGACTTTGCCCCAGGTATCAATAACAATAAAAATGTGAAATATTTTCTCATTCACATTATTAGGGAAAATCTAATGACACCAAGATAACTGGATAATAACTCTGATTAGTGTTTAAATTACTGAAAGGTTTAAACCCATCGATTAATGATCCAAGATTGTGTGGTTCCTTTGCAAAATTTAGGGTGTTGTGTTTTTTAAATTTGCCATATAACTAAATCAATGGAATGACACATTAGATTCCCACCCACCTTGTTACGAGCACGCCATGTCATGGTCTCTACTATCCATGGTACTATGAAAAATATTTTAAATCGCGTCTCAAAGGGAAATACTTCATTACCTTTTATGGAAGTTACAAGAACTTGCTAAATTTAATTGGTTTGTCATTCCGACTCTCACAAAACACAAATCTTACCTCATTGCATACAATACCCTTGTCATTTAGTTCGTGTTCGTTGTAATATAATATGCAATAATACTTGCATGCATGAATAAATTTATACTTTTAATCTAAACCCTTAAAGATCTTCTTCATGGTCAGATAATTATCTAGTATGATGTTCTAATTCTGGAGAATGCCTTTATCCCATGCCTTATTTATCTCATTCTGCTCGAGACATTTTAAGTCAATTTCTTCATATCTCTCAGTCGTCAACAAGGACCCTTGCAAAAAATATTAAAATATTGCTTCATCGGGTCCTAAAAGTTGTTCAATTTTAGGATTTTCAATCCGTAGTATTTGTTGGCATTGTGATATTATGCTTGATGACAAAGCAATTACTCGTAATAAAGGGAACAAGAGTGGAGACACAAAAGGTGACGATAGTGTTGTATATGAGTTATCACTACAACCCTACTATTATAATTATGTCAGACACTTGGAATGAATTACATGACTGGAAATTCATCCTACTACTTTTTTAAGGGTTATCCTGATGATACTAAACATATGGGTAATCGTGATATTTAGGTTGGTCATGCGTCAACCATTTTAACTCTTTGATAATGGATATTTCTTTATACAAGAACGCATGAACTATGAACAAGGACGGTGATGCTTGGTCATCACTTTGTCCTCTTTTGAAAATAATGGAATCTTCAGTTTATTTTACACAAAATAGACAAAAAAAAGGGATGACCTTCATAGAGACTTAGTGAAGGAAAGTGATCTACGTGTTTAACCAGTGACTCAAAGGTCTGTGCACTGGGTTACATGTTAGGAAGGTGTTAGGCATTCGATTCGGCCCTTTGGTCTCAAATGCAGATGTAAAATATTTATATTTCCCTGTTATAGCGTAGAAAGAAATAGTAAAATTAAAATAGCTAGTGTGTAAGTGTACTAGCACTACAATGTGGGATGTACGTATAAATATTATAGATAAATGATAAATATATACAAAGTCTCATAATAGTCCTATTGATCCCACGTATTTGCATGGAGTGATTCAAAGTGCACGTAATTTCTTTTATCTTTTAAGTTTTTTTAAGTGAACTAAGAATGAATTTGAAAGATGATTTATCTTTATGAAAGAGCTTGAATGAGGTAGATTCACCCATAAAACCACTTTGATGGTGAAAGAATGTTGAGACTTCTGACATTAAGAAAAAAATAATAGGTAGGATCCTCGAAATATAGTGATTCTCCATCTTATATGAGAGTATCTCATGGTTTAAAAGATTTATACATTTTTGTGGTTTTTATACATTTTTGTGAGAATATAGGTGAAAATATATGAATATGTACAAGATCTAAATTAAGTTTTAGAGACCGAGCATCTCTAATACTCCTACGTATTTACCATAGGCGGAATCAAAGTCAACGTAGTTCAGACATGACCTTTAGAGAAAAAGTCAAGTCTAAAGAAGAAAAATTTTGAATAAGAAGAAGGGTTAGGGTGGTGTTGCAGCAGAACACCGCCTTTTTTAAGTTTAGACTTCAAAATAAAAGAGTAAGATGAAATGTACCTCTAATGTTAAACGCGCGCCCTTTCTTCTTGACAGTGTTTCTCGCTTGAAATCAACCTTTTGGTAGTAGATCTAAGGTTACTTTAAAGTAAAGTATCTTTTGAAAGAATAAAAGAAAGAATAAAGAGACAAAGAGAAGTCTTTTGGCCTCTTCTGGGTTTGAGTCGATCGTATACTATTTTCCTTACAATCATGTTGGGATAAGGAAATAAAGAATATACTTCTCATTCATAACACCGACTTGTCGTTAGTGAAACTATTAGAAAAGGAAGAAACAATATTCATTCAATCAGGATAAAATTCTGCAAATAGAGAATTCACCCAGATTACGACGTGTCACAACATATGCATAATAAATATGAGCTTGCTAAAAAAAATGAAAAATAAATGATTTTGAGTTCCTGTCACATACACTTATATGGAAATAATATATATACACTTCCGCATAGTTGATTACGTAAATATTTTAACCAATTTTAAAAAAATAATACTATGTGGATGGAAATTAGACACATCGAGCTTGTAATATAAACTCACACACACACACACACACACATATATATATATATATATATATATATATATATATGAAACGTGATCTTCGTACATTCTTCACTAATTTTTATTTATTTATTTGTAAGAAATGTCGAAGAGGAATTGAGATAATGAACCAAATAAAGACACTCTTACCCCATCTCAATTCTCTCCTAATCCACCACTTGAATTATCGACACTCGTGGATTCTCAGTATTCTACTATGCCATAAGTTAATTCAACTCCATATACACTGTCTCCGTGTCATCAAACTCCCCAAAGCCTTTTTAATTTATTTCCCACTCGCGTTATTGATGAATCCTAAACTCTAGACAAGAATCACATTGGGTTCACTGCTAATGAGAATCTTATCGGTGACAAAAATGTCATCCAAACTTTTAAATTCCGATGTTTGACTCTTGAAAAGATTACTTGGTATCGAGGGGCAAATAACTGGACGACTGTTGATCGTTCCATAAATGATGACCTCTGCGATCAACTCTACAAACAATTTCCATTCCTAACGGGTTCGAAGACAATTGTTCTTTCCTGAATAGGTGAGCAACTCAAAACCTATAGGAAGAACCTTTGGAAGAATTACTTCCAAGCGGATTCATTAAGTTCTGACATATTAGCGTGGAATGATAAAGTTATGCAAAATGTTAAACTATCTTCTAGCCAACGGTTGCGAAACATTTATAACATAATTAAACTGTTCAACTTTTCTATTCCCATACTGGTAAATAAGATTTCCCTCTATATGTCTCGCACTAGTAAAAGTGGTTTTAGTGTGGGCCAGTTGTAACCTCTCAGTTTTTTATTGAATGAAATTATTATCGTGACTCATTTTTATATTGAGAATATATATAAAAGGAGGGGTGTGAACGTAAAGAGTGTTTTATAATGTGAATGAGAAGAAGAAAAAGATAAAAAAGTTTTTTTGCAGGTGGTACAACATACAAATACTAAAAGTATAGCCTATGATTAATCGTAATAAATACTATGAGCCGACCTTGTAATTAATGTTTTTCAATGAATCAATTAAACAAAATAATTCCAATTGTATTTCAATTTTAATTCAATTAATCCTATGATTACTATGTGTCCATCAATGACAAAGCCTTTTCATCAATTTGTGTTCACCCAAACATTAATCACTTAAGGAATCGGTGAATACGACCACATAAGTTGACTAAGAAGATATATGCGTTAGTAAGAAATAAAATAATGCACAAACTCTCAATAAAATGAAGGATCATCCTTCAAGTGAAGATATCCTTCATATGCACAATATCAACATCGAGTAGTTAATGTTTGTTAATTAATCAATCAAACACCGCAATTTTCTCTCTCTTTTATAAGAGTTTCTCTCTCAAAGAGCCTCCTCTCATCTGACGTTTTCACTAGGAAGTCTACTTCCCATTACCTATAACCATATTTTCTCCTTGAATCCTTTATCCTCTACTGTTATTCCTCCGACTTTTCTTCACCCTTACCTTTGGCCTTGCTTTTTTGTCTTTCTACCCTCTACTGAAAAGCCTATATTTTTTATAGTATATCTTCCCAACCCTAATACCTCCATGGACGAACTAAGACAAAAACAAAAACCAAATGAGATCCTACGTTGCTGGATCTTGTCTCACCAATGTTTAACTGTTGCTGGTTTTTAACAAAATCATTTTTCAAAGATTGAAAGTCTGGACAAATTTCCATAGATATTTTCCCACCAGTAACAAACTTTCATGGTTTCAAAAGGTTTGGTTTGCTTAATATTTTTGGTGCAAAAACCTATTCCAGATTTGTCGTCAGAATTGGTCTTATTATCAGCAACACAATCTTCAAAACAATTAGAATTGCTTTCAAATTTTGAAATTTTTTGGAAGACTGTTGAAGCCTTTTCTTTTGTTTGTTCCAATTATAATAACGATCCTTTATACTTCTTTTCCTAAACATTATTGGATTCTGTCAAGTCTTTCACTCTTTGTTCAAAAGCCTTTATTTCCTCATCATGAGTTAAACTTTGAGACGTATACTCTTCAGCATTTTGTTTAATTATTTGGTTTAAGGACTCTAGTTTCTTAGAAAGATATTTGACATGCTTCTCTAGTCTAGCACTTTTCTTGAGTGTTTTAGTGTAAAGTTTGTGAACGTCAGGACGGTCCTCATTGTCGGAGTCACTAAATGAGCAGTGTGTAGTGTCCCCTATCGATTCAATTTAAGGACTCACACACGCATTGACATCATTAATAAGTCGTTCACTTTGACTCACACACACACGGTTTTCAGTACTATAATCATTCTCAAGCATTAAGTCAGACACATCAGTGGAAGTAACATCATTTATCATATCATAGTTAGGTTCCTTATCATCAATATAGATTATCTTAGCAAAGAATGACATGCAAGGGTCAAAAGAGTTGGATGACTCAGGTCCATCATTTTATGAGTCACTTGAGTCATTACAAGTCTTGCATAGTTGAGCCCTATTATGTTTGGGTTTTTTTACTAAGTTAACCCCATAGTCACTATCCATGTGTCCTAATTTGAAACATCTATAACATTTAATATTTTAAAGGTCTTTCTGAGGTCTCTTGTGATCATCAGTCTTTTGTTTGTCATGTCTTATCTCACGAGTCCTATTATTAGAAGTGTTGGAGTAATTAGGTCACCCTTGTATAGACGCAACTTTGTCTCTAAAGGTTATAATCTTTTTTAATTTCTTAGACATAAGAAAAATCTGATTATCCAAGTCACAGTCCTCATCAGAGTCAAGGTCAATGTCAGGTTTGATCAACTTAGATGAAAAAATAAGATTAGAACTACCCCATTTTTTTATTAGTATGGATCAATTATTTATTGAATTCTAGTTCCATTTCCACAGTTCTTAATTTACTACTGAGGAATTATGGGGTAAGATTTTGATCATCCATTTCCTCAATAGCATATCTCTTACTATCAAACTTCTATGGAAGTGATCTAAGAATTTTTGAAACAATATCTTTCCTATCATAAGTTATACCTTTCGCATGCAACTTAGTTACAATATCGGTTAACCTAATATAGAAATCATCAAAGAATTCGTCTCAGACATGATTAGGGAGTTATACTGCTGGATAAGCATTTGAGTTTTAGCAGCTTTAACTCTCGTATCACCCTCATGTGCAGTTACAAGTGTATCTAATGCTTCCTTAGAAGTTGTGTAAGATGAGATCCTCTTGAACTCATGTTCGTTAATATACATAAATATGGCATTCTTGTCTGTATTGTTACATAGTGAAATTTGTTTCTCATCTTTAGTGAATTCACTTAGTAACTTACTGATTCTCATAATACTTCCTTCAGCGGCTGGTTTAGTAGGAAAAATGTAACCGTTTTCTATAACTTCCCAGACTTCATATCCTAGAGTTCCTTGAATGAAAGTAATCATCCTTACCTTCCAGTAAGGAAAATTGGCTCCAACAAAGAGAGGGGGTCTGGACAGGTTACCTAGTCTCTTAAATTTCTCGTCCATACTTTTGTTTTGAAAAAAATAATTTTAGAAACACAGGATCAAAAAAGATTTTAAAACATCCAAGCTCTGATACCAATTGAAAAATGCCACTAAAGACATTTAATACAGGATTAAAATGTTAAAATGGCTCCGAACTATTTGTTGGAGAAACTCTTAATTCAAAACAAAACTTAACACAAGCTGTGTTTAAAATGATTATCAAAATAGTTTGAACGAGTTATTTCAGATCTAGAATGAACAAGTTTTGAAAAGCAAAACTTAAACTATTAAATCAGTTCAGCTTAGAAGAAGGTGATGAGAGTATGAGGAAGTGCACAAGTAAATTTTTAACATGATTAAACCCCACCCAATTGGGGAAACATCCACGGTGACCTGTACATCACAAAACAAAAAATCCACTAAAATAGAGTAACAAATAACAATATATTTAACAATAAAACCACACAAACACACCTAAACTAAGTTCAGAATTGTTACCAACTCCTCTGGATTAGATCTGACTTCTCTGAAGGTTGTTATTATTGATGCTCTTTCCAACTTCGTAACTTTACTCGATTTTATCTTTACGTCGACTCAAACAAGTTCATGATCATTCAACCAACACTTTAAGTGTGGTAGAGTGAAAGTGTAGTGGTGATGTTATCTCTAACATATGCATGCAACACACTCACACTTAATACAGACATAATGATTTATCAAATTATAAAATCACTAGATATGCAATATATTCCAAAATCAGTTTAGTCAAACTAAATCAGACTTTAAGCCTTTCAAAGCATCCGCAGATCAAGAGGTAATCTTGTTGTGAAATATCCAAGATCCTAACACTTTCTTGTTTTGAAAATATTAAAGAATGAAAGTGCAATCCCCAATCAAGATCTCAAAACTAGATCTAAATCTGATTGTTTGAGTAAAATGAAATCAGAATGAATATTGTTAGTTTAGGGTTTGAAAACATGAAATCAGTTTTAAAATAACCAACAAATAATATTTCTCTAAATAAGAAATCAAGACAGTAAACTATCTATGTGATTTGTATCACAAAGACGAGATCTCAAGTTTTTATGTAGAGAAACTGAAAACTCTATCAACATGACTAAGTTAGAAGGATGATTAAGAACAAGAGAGGATAACTTCTCAAAACATGATCTAAGCACTCAAGTTTAATCTCTTAGAAAAGTATTTTTGGCTTGGAATTAACGAAGTTTGGATTAGGGTTTCCTTTCTCTCTCCCTTCCCTCTACTCTCTCTTTTTTCTCTCAAACGAGGAAGTAACAAAAGTCTTTAAATGTAGACAACTCGTATTGGTTAAAACCAATTCACTTGGATTAATCCCAATCACATGCAGATCGTAGATTAAGTCGATCCAAGGGTCCAAAATAAGTCACAGGTATGTGAGTGATAAGAAACACAAATCGAACCATTGTGTGTGCAACACGTGTAGGCTTAGAATTAACTCACAAATGCGTGTTTTTGGTTTCTAAAAAATTTCAGTTTCACCCACAAATGTTTCTATCGCTTTTGGTTTCTACCCAAGACAGTTTTACGGCATAAAATATATTTAAAAAATAACCCAAAAACTTTATTAAGTTCCAATTTTAATTTTTTTAAATTATTTAAAATTCTTAGAAAATGTTAAATAAATCCCAAAAATGATTTAAAAATCATATTAAGGGGATTTAACCCACACAATGTCATCACGTGAATAAAAAACTATATATATGAAGTCCTAGTATGTTGTGTATGTGTTATACCTTCATGAACTTGTAGAGGAATATCAATGAAGCTTTGAAAGTTCTGAGGCTTTTTGGTTCATCTAGGGATGGACACAAGTTTGTCACTATTTCTAAACTAGATGAGCTCCTATATAATGTAGACTCAAATGAGTCAGAGATATAGGGTGCTTCAATAGGATGGAAATTGGATTACAAGTGATGCAGAACTAAAAGAGGAAGTTCTTGACTATTTTGAGAAAATTTTCAAATCCTAAGGTCCGAGAGATTTGGATGGACTACTCACCGATATGGAATCAATTATTTCCCCATCAATAAACAACAACTTTTGTAAGCCTCTTACCAATAAGAAGATTATCAATGTACTGAAGTAACTTATAGCTTTAAAATCTCCTGAACTGGATGGCTTCCCAAGTATTTTCTTCCATAAATATTGGTCTTACATTGGAGAAGATGTTTTCAAGGCCATTAAAGGTTTTTTCGATGGGACCTTCATTCTTAGAGAGCTTAATAGAACTAGCATTATTTTAATCCCAAAACTTCTAGACCTCGAAAGCCTTAAATAATTTCTCCTCGTTGACCTTTATAGCTTCATCTACAAAGTCAACTCCAAAACTTTATTAAATGGACTCAAGCCTTTGCTCGAATAACTCATCTCTACTAACCAGACAACTTTAATCCCTAATAGACCCATCTAGGATAGCATAAACATAGCGTATGAAGCCTTTCACTACCTAAATATGGGGAAAATGTAAAAAGGGAGAGTTAGCCCTCAAACTTGATTTAAATAAAGCATATGATAGAGTGGAATAGGCCTTTCTCAAACGAGTGATGGACAGAATGGGGTTCTATGAAAAATGGATTCACCTCATAATGTAGTGTGTTTTGTCAGTTTCTTTTAAGATCCTCCTCAGTGTCATGAGTGCGGGGAAGATAAGGCTGAAAGGGGTCTTCATAAAGGTGAATCTCTATCACGCTACCTCTTCCTTACTGTCCAAGATATATTCTCAAGAATGATTTCCAATGAAAACAACAGAGGATATATATTTGGGATATCCATGAAAAGGGGTTATCTAACCCTATCCCATTTCTTCTTCGCTGATAACTCCATATTTTTCTTTCAAGCCAATGCTATAGAGGGTTCCAAGTTCCTTAACATCCTTGACTACTATAGCAGTTCTTTGGACCAAAGAGTTGATTTCACAACTGGAGTTTTTTTACCCCAATCATTAATAAATCCACTAAACAAAGCTTATTCAATCTTCTAAACATTAAGTTCATGGACCCCAAAGAAAAACACCTCAGTTTCCCTGCCCCATGGGGAAGATCTAAGATCCAAATTTTTTCCTTTATTCTTAATAAGGTAAAAACTTAGAGGGTGGGAAAATTTGCTACTATCTCCAGGAAAAAAGGAGATCCTAATCAAGTTTGTTGTCCAAGCCATCCCCACTTATATTATATCATATGTTATGCTCCCCAAGTGCCTGAAAATGAATTCTATGGTGAGTAATTTTTGGTGGGGTGGTGCTGATGGTGAGAAATTCATTAGATCAAGTGGAAATCTCTATCTCGATAAAAAAACTAAGGGGGGTTGGGTTTCTATGACTTCCAAAACTTTAACATGGCTTTGCTAGCCAAAAAAAGGTGGAGGTTGTTGGTTAACCAAAACTCCCTTTGGGTAAAGACTTTGAAGGCCATATACTTCTGAAAAGGCTCCTTTTTGTAAGATAGAAGAAGAACTAAACCATCGTGGATATGGAGTACTCTATTAGAAGGAAGAAATATTTTAAAGTAGGGCTAGAGATAACAAGTAGGAGATGGGAGGAGTATTGACATTTGGAATTTTAAGATAGCAACAAACAAACCCCAAAGTGTTGGGGAGTCCAAAGTGACAGACCTTATATCCCCTCAATCTAGGGAATGGAAGGAAGACAGACTCACGGATTTATTTAGTGGTAATGAGATGGAGAAAATAAAATGCATTCCTATTTCTAAAGGCTCAACAAAAGAGAGGCTTGTTTGGCACCACAATAGGAATGGGATTTTTTTTGTTAAATCAGCTTACATTAAGGCAAAAAAGGTTAATGAAGAAACCCCTAGTATGTCTGAGGCTTCCTCCTCCTTCCAACCCCACACTAATATTTGGAAAGTAAAATGGAAAATAGATACCCTTCCCAAAGTTAAGTGTTTTATGTGGAAGATTTTGAAGAATGCTTTGGCAAGTTAAGAAAAATTATTTAAAAAAAATTGTGGGCTTCTCCACTGTGTGCCATTTGTAAAGATGAGTCAAAAGATTTGGAACACCTTTTTCGTAGGTGTAAAGAGGTAAAGATTATATTGAAAGAGTGTGGCCTTTATGAGTTCTGGTCTGAGGCTGACAATAAATCTTTGGCTAGTTGTCTCTCAGATTTTTTTAATAGGAGGAATCCTTATCTAAACAATTGGAGGTGTTAAGGAAAATTTCTACGCTCCTTTGGAATATATGGTTGTCCAGGAATCGATGCCTATTTGATGGAATGAAGAGATATGTGGGGTATATTGGGATCCGTATTTTCAAAGACTTATCACTCTTCTGTAGCAACCCTATGCCTAATTATACTTATGATAGTCATAGTATTGTCACTGATAGACCTGTAGGCTTGAAGATAACTGAATCTAGGCCCGGGGTTGTTGATCTCAGTGGGAGTGATGCCCATGTATGTGAGGTCCTTGTCAACTGATGGAAAGCTAATATTGATGATGCGTTTCATAGAAGATCAAAGTGTGACACCCCGCCTAATTAATCCCGGGTGATCAGTCCTAAATCAAGTTAGAACAGGTTTCTCATTTGGTCCATTCTTAGCATCACTGTCGTCTTATTTAATTACTAACCATCTAAGTGAGAAAAATAGACTGGTGCCAATTTTTATCTTTCATTATTTAAACAAACACCCATGCGGAAAATAAAACTATATAACAATCACAGATAACTGAATTAATCATTCACAAGTAAAAAATGATTGACCGAATAAACCAACGGTCCAAATAATAAATCCCATAAAGACAAGAATAAACTCCCAACAAGTCTAATACAAATAAATGGAAAGTGAGCAACATGCTCGAATACTAATCATGAACTTCTACATTTAAGAATGAAGAATGAGGCGTCTATCAAAACCCCGCAACATCCACATATGCTGCAGCAACGGATTCCTGGAATATAGTCAAGGCTGGCGTCCCTGTGGTTGGACACCTAAAAGGTTTTTAAAAGTTTTTATAGCAAGGGTTAGTACCCAAAACATTTAACAAATGATTAACTTGCAGTAATAAATAAATATGCATGCTCTTCATATTTTTAGTTAATATCACACTCTCTTGAGGACTTCCTTACCCTTCCACTATATTATACCCTACGAACGCTTTAATTAAATTACCTAGTTACTCATCTCCAGACTAGATAATTAACAAAGTTCCTTTATACCCACCCTACTCTAACTGAGTATGTAGTGATTATGATTTTTAAGTTATTAGTAACATCAACTTAACTAAATCATTTCCCTTTTTAACTTCACATAACTTCTACACTTGTTATACATGTGAAATAACTCATATTTTTCATTAATAGCCCGTATATAATTATTTATCCAATTATATACTTATAATCATATTTCAGCATTCACAATCATACTGTAATATATATAACAACTTGCATCCTCCCGAGCAAAATACTCACGGAACATAAATTCTATAAAGTGCTATCCCACTAGGTACAATCACATAGCCTAGTTATCCCAAGTCAGAATTTTCACACCAACTTGATAAAATAATATAATTGGAGGCGGTCATATTCCTTCCCTGAAAGTGAGATGTCCCTCACCCATATAACGGACGCTATGACCTCGGGAATATACTCACCCTACTCCTCAAGCTAGGGGATTCATCCACTACGCGCAACCTCCCCCTATAGCACTATAGTAACAAATATCTAATCACTGATATTAATTGTGCACACCATATATATATACTAACGCCTCCGTATATATAAATATAAAAGTCCCGGCTATACCGTTCGCTAAAATCCGTAACATAAGCCTATTAAAATTATTAAGAGTTTATGGTCCAACTCTAAATATTAATTAAATTGCACTTTAATTAATTTAGTTATTTTTGGTGTCGCCCCCACCATAAATTTGGACTTACTCTCGTAGCCCAAAATAAATTTACCCGAGTCACAATTCCCGACTCTAATTTATTAGCCTCAAACCCTAATTAATTTATCTACAATTAATTAGATTTAAACTCATGTATTTAATTTCTCAATAATTAATTACATAAGATTTTTATATAAATTTTCCCTCTTATATAACCAACTGGCGAAATTGCCAGATTCTGGCGACCGTCGATCGATCGAACAGGTCTTCGTCTTCTTCGCGAAGACAGGGCAGCCATGGACGAGATTTCTTAAACCCTAATCTCTTCTAACATGAATTTTAAGCCTCTATAACACCAGTACATATTAGAAACCTTATTAGGACTCCCCAGAAAGTCCACAACAATTATTAATTCGTCCATAAACTACTAATCCATAATTTTGGGGAAAAATCTGTCTTTATCTTTAAACCCACTTTCATTCCAACTTTCTTCATCAAACTCGTTCTAATTTACCCGGATATCCTTATAACAGATACACATCAATAATCCATTATCAGATTTTTACATAAATCCTTAAAAATTCCGGCAAATCAGATTCATGTTTTTTTTTTGTATTTTCAAAACCCCATGTTTATGCCATGAAATCCCAAAACGAATTTTAATTCATTACATCACATAAATACGAATTGAAAGACAGATTTAATGCTATTGCAAGTTATTCACTTGCCTTAGGTTTCGTAGTGTCTGAATATGCGATGGATTCCAAGGTTGAAGATGACCTTGTTGGCTCTTTTGAGATCCCCAATTGGCTTTGGCTGCTGCTAGGGTTTCCTAACCCTTTAATTCCTTTCTTTTCTTAAGCTCAGCCAGCCCTTATTTCTTTTTATTAAGTTAATTAATCCATTCCCGTTTTTTGACTAATGGCCAAGCCCAAGTGACCAAAATGCCCCCGAGTGGGCCCGACTATGTCTAAAAATGTCCCGTGACCCGTTTACTACCTCCGGGTACACTTTTCAGACTATCTCGGCCCATCCGGACTCAACTTTACACTCAGAATTTGCATCCGAATTAATTTATAAAAATTACTTATCCCCCACCCAATATAGTCTATACCGACTTCCGGATGTGATAAGTACATACCTCGTCATTAATACTCGAACCGACGAAATTACATTATTACTATTCACTCAGTAAATAATTTTCCCTAAATATTAACCATTCAATCCCAGATTAATATTTATATATTATTCTATCATAATTAATTCATTAAATTACAACACGCTAGTAATTTAGAATTTCCGAATTAATTAAATTTTAAAAGTACCAAAAATACGGGGTGTTACACAAAGGTTGTTGTCACGGGTGGTATGATTTGAGATTTTATGGGAAGGTTTTCTATGGTATTTCGCAAAACTTGTAAGGCTACTTATTTATTAGTCAATAAGTCTCTAGCCCTTAAAGAATCATGCTTAGTAGAAAGTCTATGGGGATTAGAAACCTGGATTTTGAAAGTGATAACTTAACCCATATCCACTGCTGCAACGAGGCGAGTTTGGTACCTTGGGAGGTCTATTCCATAATCTCAAATATTGTGGAGATTTTATCTTATTGGAATGTGTCCTTCTATTGGATTCCTAGACAATTTAACTCTATTGCCTTGTGGATATGTAAACAGCATGATGCCTTCCAAACTATGAGATGGTCTGTATCTCCTAGTGAGAATCTTTTTTCTATCATATCAATTTAATATGGCTTAGCTTGGTTTCTGTTAAAAAAAATAAACTAATCAATCAAACACAATAAGTCCAATTTTAGATCAATTTTAATTTAATTAATCCTAGAATTTCTATTTGTCCACCAATGACAAAGATCTTTCATTAGTTTGTGTTCATCCAAACATTAACCAGTTAAACAAAGGGTGAATACATCCACAGAAGTCAACAAAGAAGTTATATATATATATATATATATATATATATATATATATATATAAATACGATCCAATAAAATAAAGATGACTAGAGTTCATGATAAGGTAGAAGACCTAGGAGCAGTATTTTATTTAAATCAAACTCTACAAGGATAAGACTTATCTATTTGTAACCCCTAACTCTATATAAAGGGAACTCCCCCCATTGTGAAACGGGGTAAAGAGGTTAAATAAACACTCATGTAAATTCTTGCATCATTATAGTGAAACACTATTGAAGCCCCGTGTACGTATGCCATTGATGGCCGAACCACGTAAATCTTTGTCTCTTTCTTATTTATTTTTATATATACATCTTGATGATATGGCACCTCCTACGGGTGAGTTTTTTTCTACCATAATTGGCATAGTATGTGAAAAACGACACAAAAAGTATTTCCTTCCTATTGATGAGACGAAGATTTATGTTGCGACGCAATGGTTTACATTCACGAAACCTCATCAAGAGCTAAGTTTTTTCTTTCTTTGTGTATAGATAATTAAATTTTATACACATATTTTCATTCAATCATGATTCTCATATGTTTATATTCATAAACTTTATGTTCAACTCTTATTTGGGAATCTGCATAACATTGGACTTCATAATCTTAAGTTTTGTACAAGTTCGTGAATATATGGACTATCATGATAGTTTCCAGGCTAAATATAATTGAGCTTTTCTATTTGTACATAGAATTTTTGTACATAGGATGTACATAGTGACGTGGCCACATAATTTTTTTTTTCTTGTTCTTTTGTTTTCAACAATGGATATAAAAACAATTTTTTATATAAAAAAAAAAGTCAGTTTTTTATTAATATAAAAAAAGCAGTTTTTTTATTGAAAGTAAATAGTTTCTTTTTTTTAAGCATGTGTTGGCTAAGTGCCATTTAAATATATTAGTATATATTTTTTATATCCATTTATACTTCATTTTTAAATACATTACTATACAAAAAAATAGTTTTATAACATTCTATTTTTATCATCAAAAAATCAATGTTTCTATAAAAAAAAATGAAAAAAAAAAGATTTTTATATAAAAAAAGTTTACATATAAAAAAAAAGAATGTTTTTCAAGAAAAAATATAGTTTTTTATATAGAAAAAAAATTATGTAGAAAATGTTTTTAAAAATGTTATTGTAAATAAAATGGTTAAAACACTATTTTTATAAATATGTGCCCGTTTGGTTCTGTATTCAGAAAAATCGATTTAAACACTATTTTTAAATACAGTTTTAAAAACTTATGAAAAATTGCATTTTTTTATTAAAAATATGAAAAATATTTTTTTAAAAACAGACGCGAACCCACACAATCATCATTGATGAGTGCCGCTGATACATACTCACACAATCATCGCGATTGGTTAGTGGCGCTGACACAGCGTACATCACCATCGTGATTGTTTAGTGCTGCTGGCGCGGACCCACATCATCATCGCGATTGGTTAGTACCGCTAGCGTGGACTCACGTCATTTAATAAAATGACTTTGATTGAATATACAAATTTTCAATAAAAGTTATTTTAAAAAAAAATAGTGTAATGTTTTTTTTAAACATCTACAAAAAGTTAAAAACATATGAAAAATTGCAATTTTAAAGAAATGCATTTTTTTAATTAAAAAAATGAAAAAATATTTTTTTAAAGCTGGCGCGAACCTATACCATAATCGCAATTGGTTAGTGCCGCTGGCGCGAATCCACATTATCATCCCGATTGGTTAGAATGCTGGCGTGGACTCACGTCATTTAATAAAATGACTTTGATTGAATATACAAATTTTCAATAAAAGTTATTTTAAAAAAACAAGTGTAATGTTTTTTTTAAACATCTACAAAAAGTTAAAAACATATGAAAAATTGCATCTTTAAAGAAATGCATTTTTTTAATTAAAAATATGAAAATTTATTTTTTTAACGCTGGCGCGAACCTACACCATAATCGCGATTGGTTAGTACCGCTGTAATGTTGGGATCTCGAGTCACTTCGATCATCCAGATCTTCATCAGAAAGACTCCATTCATTTGATTCATTAAAAAAAGGGATTATACATCATATCTCAAATCAATTCTGGAAGTAGAAAAACAAGAAAACCCAATATTTAGGTCGACAAGTGATTTTCGACGGCCTCCGGTGGTAGTGGTGCGGCGATCTCTTTTTGAGATCAGGACCAGCCTGTGTCTTAACTCCTCGCCGGTGAAGCCACAACTCGGCGTCCAATGGTCATCTCTTCGATCGAGCACCGACAAGTTATTGACCTGTAACCTTCAGTAATCTCTCTGGTTACCTCCGACCTGCTGCATCGAGCAACTCCAAATAGATACGCCCCTACTGGTCAGCAATCCTTCATGTGTGACGAACAGAGTACGTTGCCAGTAACGCTGGACCACCATGGATGTATCAACAACATCGTCGGACAACCTATGGTGATCGACGATCACTGTGCAATAAAAATTTTGTTGGTCGGCATCAAGAAGACGTTATCAGCACTAAGAGATTTACACCCCTTCATCGTATATCCCTTTGGATGGAATGCTGCTTTTTTTTTACCAATTTTGAATTTATTAAGATAAAACCTTTGTTGATAAGAGCTTTTGGTTTCTTACATCAACTCTCTATACTTCCACAACTCCATCTGGAATTAAAATTTTGAAACCAACTTATAATTAAGTATTTGCTTGGAGTTCAAATAATATTGTACAAATTCTGAATTAAATCCTATGTCTTACATTTGGGATATATTTGACAAATTTTTCATTATTCGACTTTCCCTCCAAAAAAATAAGAGGGTCTCATTATACCATGAATTTCAGTTAATACACCATGTTATTCATTTGTCAATTAAATATGCTCGTGATTTTTATTATCAATGATTAGATCCAACAATGATCTAATATGACACTTTTTATTCAACTTTACAATTATTTTGTTCACATAAATGGTGGCTCGCACTTCTAGAGTACTCATGTCATTTATTCGATCACTTAATTTTGAATATTGTCATCTAGCTACATCAATTTAATCTTCGCAAAAGGAGATTCCTGGTTATAACCGATGGATGGTCGATGTGATATTTTTACGAGTGTTGATACCAAATTTAGTCTGCTGACGTGGCTCAGTTAAGTGGAGACAAGTGTCAATCTACATGGAACTAACAAACATTTCTGAACAACACCTTGACTTCGAGGAACTCAACTTCCCCGACCAACTCAGATACTCCGAGCAGTAGATGCTCTCCGAGGAACTTTACTTCACCGAGCAACTCATGGATACCGAGATACTTAGGCGGTCCGAGATGCACCTCGATCAGAGAATTTATTACCAGACAATTAAGAGGATTAAATGTGCATTAAATGCTGGTTATTATCATACAAATGTATACGCCTATCGGACAGCTATGTATTACCCTTTCACATGTACAGTCTCAGGGCTATAAATACATTGTATCATCCTCATTGTAAGGAGACTCGAAATTTCTTGGTAAAAACCTGTTATCGAGAATTCCCAAACAGTCAGCAATAATAAAAACAGTGGACGTAGGCCATTCTTATAAGGCTGAACCACTTTAAAATTCTTTTGTCTTATTTATTTTTATATGTGATTGATTAATTAGGTATAATCTAATTTTTTACATCAACAGATTGGCGTCGTCTGTGGAAAACGACTTTAATTATCGTTTTTCACTAAAATAATTTATCACCAATGGCTGATAATCCTGAATCCAGTCATCGAAATGCTGGAAACCCCCCGAATCCAGTCGCTTCTCCAAATGTCCAAGATTTGGCTGGAATTATGGCCAATTTGGCTCAAGGCCAGACGGCCATGCAAGAGACTATGCGACAACTCATGCTAACTATCTAAGGTGGAGCACCAACCCATTCAGGACAACGAAGTGTTCAAAGAAATACCCGCTTAGTTTCTTCACGTCTTAGGCAAAGCGATTCATATCGTACTGAGAAATCTGATGATTTTTCTTATCAACCGGGTCGAACTTCGTCAGTACGAGTCACAGATACTGAACAGCACATCACTCTCTCTCCAGAAAGGATAGTGCACTAGAAAGATTAAGTATGGTCTCTCCTTTTGATCGATTGGGCCCTAGGAAGAATAAAATTCCTCCTAAGGCTGTGTCGAGAAACTTTCGACGACCATCTGATCAAAGAGAGGGTTCTGCCCAATCACACCCAGTTGCTCGACAAGATAAATCCCAGGAAGCGACTTCAACATGATCAATTGCTCGAACCAATAGGCCCGAGGAGGGAAAGGATGCATGGAAAGGCCCTATTCAAAGGTTGGAGGATAGACTAGGGGAAATGGTTAAGGCCAAGAATCCTCTACAAATAACTTTTTTCCAAGGGACGCCTTTTATACAGGCAATTGTGGATTTTCCCACACCATTGAAGTTCAAAGCACCTGTTGTGACCCCTAAATATGATGGAAAAACTGACCATGTCCTTCATATAGAACAATACCAAGCTGCTACCGACATCTATGCCGTGCCAGATGAGATGAGATGAGATGCAGAGCATTTTCGGGAACTCTTACCGAATCTGCGCAAATATGGTACAATAATCTTCCTCGGGGGAAGATATCAACTTTCTTTCAATTGGACGAGATCTTCATTGGAAATTTCTATTTTGGAGAAAAACCAGTTAAACGAGTTGCACATTTGTAAAGTGTTAGACAAAAAATAGGTGAGAGCACCAGAGATTACATAACTCGTTTCAATAACAAGAAGTTTGAAGTTATTGATCACGAGGAAAAAACAACAATTACAGCTTTGATGAGTGGAATGTTGCCCCATAAATTGTACTATACTTTGGCCAAAGATCCACCCAGAACAATGTCAGAACTAATGGCAAAAGTGGCGAAGATCATGAATGCCGAGGAGGCTATGGCTGCGAAGAAGAACATGGACACCAAAGAGACCAAGGTGGAGGTTGATAAGGCTAAGAAGAAAGAACATAAGAACAATGGTGGTGACAAGCAGTAAAAAACAAAGCCATCATGGGAAGTATTGAAGAAATTTGAAAATTATACTCCTTTGAAAGTAGACATAAACCATGTCCTGGAAGAGATCAAGAACATCGAGGAACTAAACTGGCCTGAGAAAATGAAGTCAGATCCTGACAATAGGATTATGGCCAAATATTGCGAGTTCCATAAAGACCATGGTCACATAACCAAAAATTGCATAGCTCTCCAGAATGAAATCGAAGCGGTCATCAGATAAGGAAAGCTGACCAAGTATGTTGATCGAAGAAATGAAAGAAAAAGCAATGACCGAGCAAGACAGAGGTCTAGATCTCCTCGTCGATCAGAAGAAAATAAGAAAAGAGATCATGAAGATGATCCATAAGACGACCCTGATCTCCCCAAGAAACCAAGACAGGCAGAACGCGAGGTATTTTCAATTCGTTTTGGATCATTTGATTGTAACGTTATTACATGTGGAGATGCAGGAGGTGGGGACCTTACCGCGGAAAGAAAAGCTTACCTCAATGAAGCTCAAGCTTGTTCATACATTCAGCGACTAAATCTAGCTGAGGATGATCGCCCGAGGAAGGTGAATAAAGAAAAACTGGTCATTGGTTTCTCCAAAAATGACCTCGCAGGTGTACTATATCCTCATGATGATCCACTGGTGATCAAAATGAGGATGAAGGAAGTAATAATCTTAAGAGTACTGGTAGATAATGGTAGCTCGGCGGATATCATGTTCTACTCATGCTTCGATAGTTTAAATCAAAAGTTGTCTCAATTGGAACCTTATCACAGGCCCCTCCTCGGGTTTGCTGGCGAGAAAGTCTTTCCACTTGGGACGATCAAGTTGGATATGTTCATCGGTACATGGCCGTCTTATCGAACAGAAAGAGTACGTTTCTTTGTGATGGATAAGAATGTCCAGTCAGCTTACAATATCATCATGGGAAGAGTAGGATTGAAGAAGTTCGAAGCAGTACCATCTACCGTACATCAATGCCTGAAATTTCCAACCAATTTTGGAGTGGGAGTTGTGAAGGGCGACCAAAAAGTAGATCGGGAATGTTACTACTTATCTGTCGAGCAGGAAGAACTGGAGGAATATAGAAAAAAGACAACTACCTACCAAGTGGATGAAGGTGCAGAGATTAAAATATTGGATCCTAGAGACAAGTCGCAGCTGGTGAAAGGTTAGGTGGTGGAAGCTACTGAAAATATCATTCTGGACGACGAACACCCGGAGCGAACAACTCAGATAGGGTCGTCGTTAGATGCCTCACTAAAACAGTAATTGATAGTTTTTCTAAAAATAAGAAAATAAACTTTTGCTTGGAGTCATGAGGATATGCCAGGAATAGACCCAAATTTCTTATGTCACGAACTCAATGTGAATAAGGAGATCAAGCCAGTGAAGCAGAGAGGAATAGTGTTCAGCCCCGAGAAGAACCAAGCTATACAAGAGGAGGTCGAGAAGCTCCAGAAAGCTTGCTTTATTGATGATGTCAAATATCCAGACTGGTTAGCAAATGTGGTGATGGTAAAGAAGAAGAATAATAAATGGAGGATGTGTGTAGACTTTACCAACCTTAACAAGGCATGCCCAATAGATCATTTTCCTTTGCCCCGAATCGATCAATTAGTGGATGCTACCTCGGGACACGAGTTGTTGAGCTTCATGGATGCTTATTCTGGTTACAACCAGATTAAAATGAAACCTGAAGACAGGGAGAGTACCTCTTTCATTACCCCTGGGGGAACTTATTGTTATAATGTTATGCCTTTTGGTTTGAAAAATGCAGGTGCAACATATCAGCGGCTGATGAACAAGGTGTTTGCAGAGCAAATCAGTTGTAATATGGAAGTTTATGTTAATGATATGCTGACAAAGTGCAAGAGAGCTGCTGACCATCTAATTGAATTAGGCCAGACCTTTGATCAACTAGATAAATATAAAATGAAGTTGAATCCTACAAAGTGCATATTCGGAGTACGAGAAGGCATGTTCCTCGGGTATATCGTCAACCAACGAGGTATTGAAGCAAACCCTGAAAAGATCAAAGCTCTATTAGGGCTGCGATCTCCAACGACGAAGAAGGAAGTACAAAGTCTCACAGGGCGAGTTGTAGCACTTAACAGATTTGTATCACGAGCAACTGATAGATGCCTTCCATTCTTCAAAACACTCCGAAAAATGTTTGAATGGAATTAAGAATGCAAGAAAGCCTTTCAAGAGTTGAAGAAATATCTGGGAGCACCTCCACTGTTGTCCAGGCCAGTGATGGGAGAAAGATTGTACTTATATCTAGCAATTTCAGAAAATGCAGTTAGCTCGGCATTAACAAGAGTGGAGGATGGAGTATAAAAACCAATTTATTACACTAGTAAGGCCTTCCGAGGATCAGAGATCAGATATCCAAGACCGGAAAAGTTGGCATTGGTGCTGATCGAAGCGAGTAGAAGAATGAGACCATACTTCCAGGCTCATACCATAGTCGTGTATACCGATATGCCGCTGAGGCAAGCTCTTCATAAACGAGAAAAATCAAGGAGATTGATGTATTGGGCAATAGAACTTGGTGAATATGATATAATTTATGAGCCTAGATCATCACTAAAAGGGAAGGCAGTAGCAAATTTTATAGCAGAGTTCACCTATCCAGATACCTCCGAGGAGCAAAACTTGGATACCGAACAACCTGTGGATGTTACAGGATCATCGAATTTAAACCCCGATCAACTTACGTTGGTCGACGAACAAAAGAAGTTGGTCGACGAGCAAGAAAAGTTGGTCGGCGAGCAAGAGAAGATGGTCGACGAGCAGTAAAAAGCGTTAGAGGAGGACAAAAGGAAGAAGAAAATGTTTCACCGAGGAACTCTGTCCAATCAAAAATTTGAAGACGAGGTACCTATATGGAACCTATATGTGGATGGCTCATCTTTCACTATAGGCTGTGGGGCAGGGATTGTTTTAAACAGCCCGGATGAGGTCGATATGAAGTATGCTCTGCGCTTCCAATTCAAGGCTTCTAATAATAAGGCTGAATATGAAGCTATGATTGCAGGTCTTAATCTGGCAAAAACCATGGGGCAGAGCAAGTTATTGTATTCAGTGACTCGCAGTTGATCGTAAATCAAATAATGGGAATATATGCAGCCAAAGGAGAATTAATGATCAGATATCATGAAAAAGCAATGGAGATTTTATCAAGTCTGATGACAGTGCAGATAGTTAGAATACCAAGATTGGAGAATGCCAGAGCAAATGCCTTAGCTCGTTTAGCATCAGCCACACGCACCGAGCTACGAAGAACAATCCCAATTGAAGTCTTTGCTAGTCGGAGCATAGATGAAGATATGATGATGAACTTTATTACCCTTGATTTAGGACCATCTTGGATGGATCCTATCAGGGCATATATTGAAGAGGGGTATTTGCCAACTGATAAACTCGCAGCCAAGAAACTAAAGTTTAAAGATGCTTGTTGATACCAAATTTAGTCTGCTGACATGGCTCAATTAAGTGGAGACATATGGCAATCTGTATGGCAATAACAAACACATCGGAACAACCCCTTGACTTCGAGGAACTCATTTTCCCCGACCAACTCAAATACTCCGAGCAGTAGGTACTCTCCGAGGAACTTTACTGCACCGAGCAATTCATGGATGCCGAGATACTTAGGCGGTCCGAGCAGCTTTGGCGGTCCAAGCTGCATCTCGATCAGAGCATTTATTATCAGACAATTAAGAGGATTAAATGCACATTAAATGTTGATTATCATCATACAGATGTATACGCTTATTGAACAGCTATGTATTACCCATTCACATGTACAGCCTCATGGCTATAAATATATTGTATCATCCTCATTGTGGGGGGACCGGAATTTCTGGAGATAAACCCTACTTCGAGAATTCCCAAACAATCAATAATAGCACCAACAGTGGATGTAGGTCATTTGTTCAAGGCTGAACCACTTAAAAATATCTTGTCTTATTTATTTTTATCTGTGATTAAACAATTAGAGATAATCTAATTTTTTACATCAACAGATTGGCGTCGTCTGTGGGAAACAACTGTAATTTTCATTTTTCACCAAAAACAATTCATCATCAATGGCTGACAATCCTGAATCCAGCAATCGAAATGCTGGGAATCCCCCAAATCCATCCGCTCCTCCAAATATCCAAGATCTGGCAGGAATCATGGCCAGTTTGGCTCAAGGCCAGACAGCCATGCAGGAAATAATGCGACAACTCATGCAAACTATCCAAGGTGGAGCATCAACCTATTCAGGACAACGAAGTGGTCAAAGAAATACTCATTTACTTTCTTCACACATTAGGCAAATCGATTCATATCGCATTGATAAATCTGAAGATTTTTCTTATCAACCGGGTCGAACTTCGTCAGTACGAGCCACAGATACTGAAGAACACATCACTCTCTCTCCGGAAAGGACCAGTGCACTGGAAAAGATTGAGTAGGGTCTATCCTTTTGATCGATTGGTCCCTAGGCAGAATAAAAGTCCTCCTAAGGCAGTGTCGAGAAACTTTCGACGACCATTTGATTTAAGAGAGGGTTCTGTCCAATCACAACCAGTTGCTCGACAAGATAGATCCCAAGAAGCCACATCCACGTGATCAGTTGCTCGAACCAACAGGCCCGAGGAAGGAAATAATGCGTGGAAAGGCTCTATTCCGAGGCTGGAGGATAGATTAGGGGAAATCGCCAAGGACAAGAATCCTCTACAAAGAACTTTTGTCCAAGGGACACCTTTTGTCCAAACAATTGTGGATTTTCCCACACCATCAAAGTTCAAAGCACCTGTTGTGACTCCTAAATATGATGGAAAAACCGATCTTGTCCTTCATATCGAGCAATACCAAGCTGCTGCCGACATCTATGCTGTGCCAGATGAGATAAGATGCAGGGCATTCTCGGGAACTCTTACAGGATCTGCTCAAATATGGTACAATAATCTTCCTCGGGGTAAGATTTCAACTTTCTTTCAACTGGCCGAGCTCTTCATTGGAAACTTCTGTTTTGGAGCAAAACCTATCAAACGAGTAGCACACTTGTTAAGTGTTAGACAAAAGGCAGGGGAGAGCACTAGGGATTATATAACTCGTTTCAATAACGAGAAGCTCGAAGTTATTGATTACGAGGAAAAGACAGCGATTACTGCCCTGATGAGTGGGCTGTTGCCCAACAAGTTATATTACACTTTGGCTAAAGATCCACCCAGAACCATGTCAGAATTGATGGCAAAAGCGGACAAGATCATGAATGTCGAGGAGGCTATGGCTACAAAGAAGAATATGGATACCAAAGAAACCAAGGTGGAGGTTGATAAGGCCAAAAAGAAAGAGCATAAGAACAATGACGGTGACAAGCACTCAAAAACAAAGCCATCATGGGAGGTATTGAAGAAATTTGAGAATTATACTCCTTTGAAGGTAGACATCAACCATGTTCTAGAAGAAATCAAGAACAGCGAGGAGTTAAATTGGCCAGAAAAAATGAAGTCATACCCTGACAAGAGGAATAAGGCCAAATATTATGAGTTCCATAAGGATCATGGACACATGACCAAAAATTGTATAGCTCTTCAGAATGAGATCGAGGCACTCATTAGAGGAAAATTGGCAAAGTATGTTGATCGCAGAAATGAAAGAAGAAACAACGATTGAGCAAGAGATAGATCTAGATCTCCTCGTCGAGCGGAGGAGAACAAGAAAAGAGACCATGAAGATGATCCAGAAGACGACCCTGATCTTCCCAAAAGACCAAGGCAGCCAGAACGTGAGGTATTTTCAATACGTTTTGGATCCTTTGATTGTAATGTTATTATAGGTGGAGATGCAGGAGGTGGAGACCTTACTGCCGAAAGAAAAGCTTACCTCAATGAGGCTCAAGCCTGTTCATATATCCAACGAATAAATTTGGCTGAAGATGATCTCCCAAGGAAGGTCAACAAAGAAAAACTGGTCATCGATTTCTCAAAAAATGACTTCGCAGGTGTGTTGTATCCTCATGATGATCCATTGGTGATCAAAATGAGAATGAAGGAAGTGATGATCTCGAGAGTACTGGTTGATAATGGTAGCTCGACTGATATTATATTCTACTCGTGCTTCGACAGCCTAAATCTAAAGTTGTCTCAGTTGGAGCCTTATCACAGACCTCTCCTCGGATTTGCTGGTGAGAATGTTTTTCCACTTGGGAAGATCAAGTTGGATATGTTTATTGGTACATGGCCTGCTTGTCGAACCGAAATAGTACGCTTCTTCGTGATGGATAAGAATGTTCAATCAGCCGACAATATCATCATGGGAAGGGTAGGATTGAAGAAGTTCGAAGCAGTACCATCTACGGTACATCAATGCCTAAAATTTCTGACCAATTTTGGAGAAGGAGTTGTGAAGGGTGATAAAAAAGTAGCTCGGGAATGCTACTATTCATCTACCGAGCAGGAGGAACTGGAAGAATCTAGGAAAAAGACTACTACCTATCAGGTGGATGAGGGTGCAGAAATTGAAACATTGGATCCTAGAGACGAGTCGCAACTCGTGAAAGGTCAGGTGGTAGAAGCTACTGAAAACATCATTCTGGACGACGAGCACCCTGAACGAACAACTCAGATAGGTTCGTCGTTAGATGCCTCATTAAAACAGGAGTTGATAGTTTTCTTAAAGAGCATAAAACAAACTTTTGCTTGGAGTCATGAAGATATGCCCGGAATAGACCCAAATTTCTTATGTCACGAGCTCAGTGTGAATAAGGAGATCAAGCCAGTGAAGCAGAGAAGAAGAGTGTTCAGCCCCGAGAAGAACCAAGTTATACAGGAGGAGGTCGAGAAGCTCCAGAAAGCTTGCTTTATTGAAGATGTTAAGTATCCAGACTGGTTAGCAAATGTGGTGATGGTGAAAAAGAAGAACAACAAATGGAGGATGTGTGTAGACTTCACCGACCTCAACAAGGCATGTCCAAAGGATCATTTTCCCTTGCCTCGAATTGATCAACTAGTGGATGCTACCTCGGGACACGAGCTGCTGAGCTTCATGGATACTTATTCTGATTACAACCAGATTAAAATGAAACCTGAAGACAGGGAGAGTACTTCTTTCATTACCCCTAGGGGAAGTTATTTTTATAATTTTATGCTTTTTGGTTTGAAAAATGCAGGTGCGACATATCAGCGGCTGATGAATAAGGTATTTGCAGAACAAATCAATTGCAATATGGAAGTATATATTGATGATATGCTGACAAAGAGCAAGAAAGTTGCTGACCATCTAGTTGATTTAGGCCAGACCTTTGATCAATTAGATAAATATCAAATGAAGTTGAACCCGACCAAGTGCATATTTGGAGTACGAGAAGGCATGTTTCTCGAGTATATTGTCAATCAACGAGGCATTGAAGCAAACCCTGAAAAGATCAAAGCTCTATTAGGGCTACGATCTCCAACGACGAAGAAGGAAGTATAAAGTCTTACAGGGCGAGTAGCAGCACTTAACAGATTTGTATCGCGATCAACTGATAGATGCCTCCCATTCTTCAAAACGCTTCGAAAACTTTTGAATGGAATGAAGAATGTGAGAAAGCTTTTCAAGAGTTAAAAAAATATTTGGGAGCACCTACACTATTGTCCAGACCAGTGATGGGAGAAAGGTTGTACTTGTACCTGGAAGTTTCGGAAAATACAGTTAGCTCGGCATTAATAAGAGTAGAGGATGGAGTACAAAAACCAATTTATTACACTAGTAAGGCCTTTCGAGGAGGAGAGATCAGATATCCAAAGCTGGAAAAGTTGGCACTGGCGCTGATCGAAGCAAGTAGAAGAATGAAGCCATATTTCCAGGCTCATACCATAGTCGTATATACCGAAATGCCGTTGAGGCAAGCTCTTCATAAACCAGAAAAATCAGGGAGATTAATGTATTGGGCAATAGAACTCGGTCAATATGATATAATTTATGAGCCTAGATCGTCACTGAAAGGGCAAGCAATAGCAGATTTTATAGCAGAGTTCACTTATCCTGATACCCCCGAGGAGAAAAAGCTGAGCACCGACCAACCTGTGGATGTTACAGGATCATCAAATTTAAACCCCGATCAACTTAAGCTGGTCGGAGAGCAGGAGGAGAAGGTCGACAAGCAGCGAGGTGTGGTAGAAATGGAGATAAAGGAGTAATAATATTCCATCGAGAAATTTTATCCAATAAGAAGTTTGAGGACGAAATACCTGTATGGAACCTATATGTGGATGGCTCATCATGAACCTCGGGTAGTGGAGATGGGATTATATTGAAAAGTCCAGACGAGATCGATATAGAATATGCTCTGCATTTTTAATTTCAAGCTTTTAATAATGAGGCCGAATATGAAGCGATGATTGTAGGTCTAAGTTTGGCAAAAATCATGAAAGTAGAGCAGGTAATCGTATGCAGTGACTCATAGTTGATTGTAAACCAAATGCTTTGTGTGTATACAGCAAAAGGAGAGTTGATGATTAAGTACCATGCAAAGGCAATGGAATTGGTATCGGAATTAATACTGTTCAATTGGTCAGAATACCAAGAATGGACAATGCAAGAGCAGATGCTTTAGCTCGATTAGCATTGGCTACTCGTACCGAGCTACGAAGAACAATCCCGATTGAAGTTCTAGTTGGTCGGATCATAGAAGAAGATCTGGCGATGAATTTTATTACCCTTGATTTAGGGCTATCTTGGATGGATCCCATCAGGGCATATATTGAGGATGGAGAATTACCGATTGACAAACTCGCATCCAAGAAATTAAAGTTTAAAGCTGCTCGTTATGTACTAACTAATGGTATTCTATATAGACGAGGAATCATAGCTAGCTTGCAGAGGTGTGTACATCCAGCTGAGGTGAAAGATTTGATTGAAGAAGTCTATGAAGGGTCTTGTGGAGCCCATGTAGCAGGTCGGACACTTCTGCAAAGAATAATGACGCAAGGATACTACTAGCCAACGATGAGGGCTGATTGTATAGACTATGCCAAGAAATGTGACAAGTGTCAGCGCTTCTCCTCCATCCGAAGAACTCCCCAAGCATTGTTGACACCCATTACTTCCCCTTGGCCATTTGCCATGTGGGGAATTGACTTGGTCGGGCCACTTCCAACAACTAGAGGAAGATTTAAATATCTCGTCGTTGCAGTGGATTATTTTACTAAGTGGGTAAAAGCCGAGCCTCTTGTCGACATGAGATACGAAAAGGTGTACCAATTTATTTGGAAAAATATCATTTGTAGATATGGTCTTCCCCATGCATTCATCACCGACCATGGAACACAATTTGACAATGAGGAGTTCGCTGCCTATTATCATCAGTCAAATATCTTGAAGATCCACTCGGCACCAGGCCATCCCCAAAGCAATGGACGAACTAAAGTGACAAACAGAACGTTGCTAAATGGTTTGAAGAAAAGACTGAATGACGCGAAAGCAAACTGGATCAACGAGCTGCATTCTGTGCTGTGGGCTTATCGTACTACTCCCCGAGCAGCAACAGGAGACTCTCCATATATGCTAGCATTTGGAAGTGAAGCTGTTATACCTGCCGAGTTGGGTCTTCCAACACACAAAGTACTGAATTTCAATTCCCCTGTCAGCGATTTAATGAGAAGGTTAGATTTGGACATGCTCGAAGAAGTTAGAGAAGAAGCAGATATCAGGATTGCTGCTTACCAACAACGAACAACTTTGTTCTACAACAAGAGAGTAAAGAAGTGCGACCTGAAAGAAGGAGACTATGTGCTAAAGAAAGTGATTCGAAAGCACAACAAACTGGAAGCGAACTGGCACGGACTCTACCGAGTTACAGAAGTTGTTCGACCAGGAACCTACAGAATAAAAACTTTAGAGGGGGAGGAGTTTAAGAACGCATGGAATGCAGAACACCTGCGCAAATATTATCAGTAATGTAAACTCTCATGTAATGAAGTTTCATCAGTATGAATAAAATGTGAATATTCTACCCAACTCTCTCCTTTTATTGAATTTTTTTCGCGGAATACTAGTGCTACACATTACCCGAAAAAATCCACCAACTCCGGTTGGTCGTGAATAAAAAATATTTCCCAAAAGTGCCAACTCCGGTTGGTTGGGAAGAAATTCCACCAACCCCGGTTGGTCGGGAATAAAAAATATTTCCCAAAAGTGCCAACTCCGGTTGGTTGGGAAGAAAATCCACCAACTCCGGTTGGTCGGGAATAAAAAATATTTCCCAAAAGTGCCAACTCCGGTTGGTTGAGAAAAAAATCCACCTACTCCGATTGGTCGGGAATAAAAAATATTTCCCAAAAGTGCCAACTCCGGTTGGTTGGGAAGAAAATCCACCAACTCCGGTTGGTCGGGAATAAAAAATATTTTCCAAAAGTCCCAACTCCGGTTGGTTGGGAAGAAAATCCACCAACTCCGGTTGGTCAGGAATAAAAAATATTTCCCAAAAGTGCCAACTCCGGTTGGTTGGGAAGAAAATCCACCAACTCCGATTCGTCGGGAATAAAAAATATTTCCCAAAAGTGCCAACTCCGGTTGGTTAGAAAGAAAATCCACCTACTCAGGTTGGTCGGGAATAAGAAACTGCCAACTACAGTTGGTCGGGAACATTTTTATTAAACGAAGCATGAGTATGTGATAAAAGTCAGTTAATGGCTTAGAATTAAAAAGTGATTAAGCAAAAATTTTAATACTCGTAACATTTTAAATTACCACCAAGCTGGTCGAGAAACAAAATATCATCAATTTTGGTTAGTCGGCAAACGATTACCACAAATTCAGGATAGTCGACAATAAGTTTTAACCAGCTTTAGTTAATCGGCAAATAACACAATGTTGTTATCTTTTTAACAGATATACATACACATATGTAAAGTGTTTTACAAAACATCTACAAGACAATGGCAATCAAAATTGCAAAGAAAAATATAAGTTTTTTTCATTAAATCCAAAACAAAGTACATTGAGAATAAAATACATAAAAATTATTACATCAGAAATCCTATTCTATGGGTTTCTTCCCCTCTGCTTTTGAAACAGGTTCCTCGCCAGCAGGAGGATCATTTAAGGCATAAGAGGAATTTATGAAATTAAGGTCTTTGAGCATCCTGATGTTCATCACAGATGGTCGATCGAGTAGGTGCTCGGGGCGAGATATCTCAACATTGAAATGGAGACTGTAATCGCCAAGATATTTGGAAATCAAACACTAAGGGATTGCCCGAGCAGGGATCCAGCTCACATCAAGTTTGAATGGTGGCACTGGCAGGTCGAGCAACCCAGGATTATGGTAATCCAACAAGTAGTGACCCTGTTCCAATTGCAATACACCTAAGGTATTCAACCACCCTTGTTTGTAACCCTCATTATTCGCATTTTGGATCCGATCATCCAAATGGTAGAGAGCCTCATTATAGCCAGCCATCCAGAATTCTCTGGGATGCTTGTGGAATTTATAAGTCAGCCTTTCCAGCTGCTCGTGAAGATTTTTTATAAAGAGTTCTTTATTCTCCAAAGCATACTTTTGAGCAGAGAGCTGCTCGTCCAGATTCATGATTTTCTTAGACATCTCGGCCAATTCCTGGTTCTTTGCCATCAATTGGAAGGCTTGGTTCTCGAGAGCCGATTGAGTTCTTTATTCCTCGACAGGAATCCGAACAACTCTTGCTCGTCCCCGAGCAGAGGTAGAAGGACCAGCTCTCTACAAGGTTTCCAATTCGTCCCTTATATTAGCATTTTCAACCTCCAAGAAAGAGAACCCCTCGTCGTTCACAGGGACCAAAGCGTTTGAGGAAGAGGCTGCAGATTTCAACTGAGATACTTCAAGCTATTATTTTCCTGCTCCAACAACTCAGCTATCTGCCTGCGCTCTTCAACCTCGGCCTTCAAAGTTCTCTCCCTCACATTGTAAGCAGCGAACAACTTATCATACCCCTTATCAGCACTGAGTTGTTGGTACTTCTTCTCGTATCCCTCGTGCAAAAGGGCTGTAGATTCCTTATATTGTTGTTGAATCTCTTAAGAGTGCCCTAGAGGTCTTCAATCATTTCATAATACGCTATATTGTTAGCCACTGCATGGTCGAGCAGGCACTTCAAATACTGGCAGGCTTCAACTACTTGTTCTGAAGCGTTTGGACCGAGTATATCAACGATTTGAGCATCAGTCAAATCTGCATGGCCAGCCTTAAAATATTCGTTGCACTGTCTCATCAATTTTGTATCATGAGCAGATAACAATTCTATCCTGACCATAAACTAGTAAAAAGAAGAGATAGCAAGAATCAATAAGGAGTAAGAGGAAGAGAGACAACAGTATGAATAGGCAAAACTTCAAATTTTATTACATCATAAAAGATAAGTACATATTTCAGAGTTACAATTGGCAAAAATAAACAGAGAGAAAAATCCGAACAACTCTACACATTTTCCTTGTCTCCCAAAACTTTCTCGGGAGGCTAGGACGAGGAGGTAGGTTGCTCGGATGGTACAAATAGTCGCTCGGTGGGTGCTGAAGGCTGCTCGGTCGAAGTAACGGATGGTTGAAGTTGTTCGCAGGAAGGCTGGACAACTGGGGGAGGAAGAATTTGATCTCCCATCACCATGGAGGATTCCTCAGAGGCAGCTTCGTCCTCTTCTTCTTCAGGAGTTGGAGGGGGGCCAGGGATGTGTCACTGAAATAGATCCGAATTTTCATCAACCTTCATCTCTTGCAGAGCAGCGACCCAGCCACCCCTAAAGTACTTGAGACTACCATATTCCACTTGTGACATCATGGCAGTCAGACCCTTATTCCACCCCTTATCCCAGCTAGCACTGAAGGATTTTTTTACAGCCAACTTCCTTTTCGCCTTCTCCTAGGAAAGCTTCTCGGAAAGAAGATCCTCAGTAGCCTTCAATTTATTCTCCACTTCTGACGACCTACTTCACGAGCTTGTTTAGCTCTTCCTCAGGAACCTTGAGCTTACCTTCAAGCTCCCCAGCATTTTGGAGCTTCCCTTCGAGATCTTTATTCTTACTTTCTAATTCCTTTATTTTCTTCTCCAATCCCTTGGAGATTTCAACAGCTTGATTCCTCTCCTGCTCGGTCGAATTGAGCTGCTTCTCCCAGGTAGTTTTATCTTCAACATACTTTTGACGAGAATCTTTCAAAGACTGCGTCAGACCCACCAAAGCTTTCTCTACACCTGACGAGGAACTTGAAGCTTTAATAGCTTCATCTTTCTTCAAAATTGTATTAAAACAGGTTACCAACTGGGAAAAGAAAATAATAGCAAGTCAGTGCAAAAATATAATAGTGGAAAAATGAAAGTTTAGGACAATAATACTTATAGAAGCAATATGACGAGCAGCTAATGTGGTAACCATATCCCGAGAAAAATTTTCTTTAATACCTTGGATCTCGAGAATGATCCAAGACTTTACCAAGCTCATGGCAGAGCTCGGGGCAACAAAAGTGGGAACACCACTTCCAGTAGTCGGGGGCTGAGCGATGGATTCAACCAAATTGACCGAGGAACTCTTCTTCAGCCTCCTCAGAGGAGCATCGACGGTCTCGACCAAGGAGGCTGTCTTAGTCGGGGATATGACTATAACCTCGCTTGGAGCAGCGACCTTGCTCGGAGCCACTGGAGGATTCTCGGTAACCTTCACAGGAGAAGCCGGAGGAGGTGCATCGATTTTTCTTGTCCCTTCTTCTGGGACATCATGCTTGCTTTTCTTTGCCTCTCCAGCAATAGGGGCAGATTTCTCGAAGAGGGCATGATCTCTTCTTCTCTTCATCCTTTCACTCAAAGGAATATGTGACTCAGGTGAAGAACTTGTAGAAGCTGGTATTGGTTCCACGTCACTTATCACGGGACGAGCAGTAAAAGACGAGGTGTAACTCTTATACTGCAGCAGATATGAAGATTATCTGATATGCTCGTCGGCAACAGTCTGATGCAAACCCCAGATAAGTTTAAGATGTTTTAAGTTAACTTATGTCTCTTTTGGAGATCTTCTTTTGCTGTCAACTGCAAATAAATGAAAATTAAAATATCAATGACACATTTAATCCCGCCATATTTCGAGAAGAATGAAAATTAATTCAATCGAGAAGAATGAAAATTAATGACACATATCAATGACACATTTCTAACTGCAAATAAATGAAAATTAAAATATCGAAGCAGTTAAAAAAATTCAAAAAGTCTGATTCTGTGAATTCAAAAAGAAAAATAAATGCTAAGAAAACACTCCTAATATTCAGGATGACCATTTAATCCCGCCATATTTTGAGAAGAATGTTCCACACTCTTAATTATCGAATTGTGAAACATTGGGGGCTTCTGTTGATACCAAATTTAGTCTGCTGACATGGCTCAATTAAGTGGAGACACGTGGCAATCTGCATGGCAATAACAAACACATCAGAACAACCCGTTGACTTCGAGGAACTCATTTTCCCCGACCAACTCAAATACTCCGAGCAGTAGGTACTCTCTGAGGAACTTTACTGCACCGAGCAACTCATGGATGCCGAGATACTTAGGCGGTCCGAGCAGCTTTGGCGGTCTGAGCTGCATCTCGATCAGAGCATTTATTATCAGAAAATTAAGAGGATTAAATGCGCATTAAATGTTGATTATCATCATACGGATGTATACGCTTATTGAATAGCTATGTATTACCCATTCACATGTACAGCCTCATGGCTATAAATATATTGTATCATCCTCATTGTGGGGGGACCGGAATTTCTGGAGATAAACCCTACTTCGAGAATTCCCAAACAATCAGCAATAACAAAAATAGTGGACGTAGGCCATTCTTATAAGGCTGAACCACTTTAAAATTCTTTTGTCTTATTTATTTTTATCTATGATTGATTAATTAGGTATAATCTAATTTTTTACATCAACAACGAGTATTTAGCGCATCCCTGATGGATGCTCGGGCACGGTCATCTTAGTGATATTTTATCATAAAAATTATTGGATCATTCATTATATTCATTCGATACTATGAATTTTTTCCTCGGCAAATGGTCGGGCGGGTTCATATCATATACTCTTTGGTGGAATAAATCAATCTCATGATAATTTCAATTTTATTTAGCCTCAACAGATGGTCGGGCGACTTATTAACTTCCACAAGTACAAGATTCAGTCCCGGTGAATGATCGAACACAATATTAAGCTCTTGGAAATCTTATTAATCCTCCTATAGATTCTCATGCAAAGATCGCTTGTTATATCTACTCAGTATTATAGAACTTTGCCTCGACGAACTAGCCAGACACCATTTATCTTATTAATGCTCTGACGGATGGTCGAGCACGCTACAATACTTTAAAACCAGACAAATCAATAGACGTATTCATGATTCATCTTGGCAGATGATCGGCAAAATATTTTCATATATTTAGTCCCGAAGATATCTGACACACAAGTCGCATTTTATCCCCAATGGATGGTTGGTCAAGATAATTTTTATATATAGTCCCGATAAGTGGTCGGCACAGTCAATTAATAATCAACTATACATTTATTATTGCTATGCAAACCTAATAAATGGTTTGGAAATATATTTTTCTCTAACAATGCAGGATTATTCGTAATATCTACTCGGTCCTTTAAAAATTTACCTCAATGGATGCTCAGGCATTATTTTCTTCTAAATGTCCCGACGGATGGTCACCACTTTCATTATTTCTCCCTATTTCTCAATAGCCTTCTATGGATAGTCGATGCAATTCATATTATGTGATCATCATAATTTAGCACCAACAGACCGTTGAGCATTATCATTATTATTTTATTCAACCTCGGCTAATGAATGCATGTTCATTTGTTGGTCAACATTACATTTACCATTGTGATTCAGTTCAGATGCTCGGGCATGCTTATTATTTGATCTTATCATTGCAGTTTCTCCATATAACCGTCAATATATTACAACAAAGTCCTCATGGATAGTCAAGCATCACCATTATCTAATCTTCTTATCTTAGCCTCGATGGATGGTCGGGTATGATAATCATTGGATCATCTTATTTCAGCACTCGATAAATGGTCAATATAACTCACAACAAAGCCCCAACAGATGGTCAGGCATTATTATTATTCATTATTTTCTTCATAAACCCGACTGGGGGATCCGTAGTAATAATGACCTGAGAACGAATTCACTGCTAACATTAGTCAAGAAAGAATGCAAATTAGACATTAAACTAAAAAACTATAAGATTGGTTTCCCATTATGAAGAGTGGGTTTTGAAAAGTCCTGACTAATGAAAGGCCTTCAAGAAAGCACATGAGTGTTTAACAGGACTGTGGTCAACCTCTCTAATTAAACCATGTGAAAATCCTAATACAGGGTGATACCCTAAACTAGGTGCACGCCCAAGCGAGCCTCGGCGAACGAGTTTTTAACAGGCCTATGGTCGGCCTCTCTAATTGAACCATATAAAAATCCTAATACATGATGATACCCTAGACTAGGTGCACACCTGAGCAAGCCTCGACGCACGAGTGTGTAACATGCCTGTGGTCGGCCTCTCCAATTGGACTATATAAAAATCCTAATACAGGGTGATACCCTAAACTAGGTGCACGCTCGAGCGATCCTCGATGCACGAGTGCTTGACAAGCATGTGGTCGGCCTCTCTAATTGGACCATATGATAAGAAAAATAAATGAACTACGATCGACCTGATACCATTAGGGTACGTAGGCAGCTCGACACGCTCGAATCCAATTGCCATATCGATTGAACGTCTCTCAACTCAAGTGAAGCATTCCTTTGAGACCTTACAAAGGTAAGCGGGTCAACCAAAGAAGGATTAAAAGTTGAACAACAATTCAAAAGAACGTCGGTCCAGTTCACATTGACAACTACACATATTTGAAGAGATTACGGACCAGTTCGCATCTCATCTCGGAATCAACTCTGCTAAACAGAGACTTGTAGGGCTATTATGGGGGTAAAATTTACACCTACAAAAATGGCATAACACGTGGCGAGCACACCGGTTAAGATGGCAACCAGCATACGCTCGAGTAAAATAAAGACGACTAGAGTTCTTGACAAGGTAGAAGACCGAGGAACAGTATTTTAATTTAAATTAAACTCTACAAGGATAAGACTAATATATTTGTAACCCCTAACTCTATATAAAGGGGACTCCACCCAATGTGAAAGGAGTCTTAGAGGTTAGAGAAACACTCATGTAAATTCTCTGATTATAATAGTGGAACACTGTTGAAGTCCCATGGACGTAGGCCATTGATGGTCGAACCACGTAAATCTTTGTTTCTATCTTATTTATTTTTATATTTGTATCATGATTATTTGGCACCCTCCTATGTGTGAGTTTTTTTGCTACCACACACACACACACACACATACACACACACATATATATATATATAGTCAAGCTCTCCAATATACCTCATTAAACATACCTATGAACATACCAATTTTTTTAAAATAGTAAAAAAAATAATTTTGAGTTGATTTTTTATATGGGTTCATGATATTTCAGTGTGCCCCTGTAAAAATATTCAGCTCAAAATAATGTGTTTTGTTATTTTTAAAAAATACGTAAAAAAAACTGACAGTTTTAAAGGGTAAAAACTGTCAGTTTTTTGAATTATTTTTTAAAAATAACATTAAATACTATTTTCATTTGATTTTTTTACAGGGTCACTTTGAAATATCATGAACCCATATAAAAAATATCATCTCAAAATTTTTGTTTTTACTGTTTAAAAAATGGGTATGATCATAGGTATATTGTTAGGAGGTATGTTGGAGAGTCTCACTATTTTATTTTAAAAAAATAAGTAAACTTCTTTGAATAAAGAAAGAAATAATAATTAGATGAACTTCAATAATTGTTCTCCAATTTCACGTGCACATAGAATTCGAAGACTTTGTTCAGCAAAAGTACAATTGCAAGGAAAAAAAATGTTAATAAATCTTACTTTAGCATGTCCATGGGAAAAGAATAAAATAATCTTTAATAAGTAAGGTAATTTTCAAATTTATAAGAACGTATAAGAGCCCTATGATAATCTCAATTTAAATTTTATATCTTCAAATCATAAGTATTTTCATTAATTAAACAATAACAGAGGAATTCATATCTTTATCTCTATAATACTATAAAATGTTATACAAGCATTTAGTGTTCCTTATCAAGGGAGATATCCACGTAAGAAAGCTTATTACTAATTACTATAAGCTAATTACTAATTACTAAGAGCTTTATTCTCTCTCCTCTCTCCACTAATTTTCTCAAAAACAGTAATACACATATAACCTTTCATTTTTCTATTGTCTTTTTTATTTCTCTTCTATTGAAAAATTTGAAACGACATGGGGGTTTGGTCTTTATAAACCCCGCTAACCTACCTAGGGTTAGGAGGCGTGGAAGTGGAAGATGAAGAGATAAGAGCAATAGAATAAAAGGGTTGCCTGTATGCTGACTGTTAAGCGGGAAAGAGAGGTTGAGGAGGGGATTAACAAGAGGTTGTCAAGAAAGCTTGATTGTCCATGGAAGAAAAGCATTGTTGTGAGACCACCTCCCTCCCTCAAGAAGTTACAAGAGGAAGAGGTTGCTGCTGAAGCTAAGGAATCCGCTTAAGTCGGGTTTTTTTCTCTCTGGAAATTTTCCTTTGCCAGAATTTATCCTATAAAATCTTATCTCAGTTCACTACACCAAATATGCAGAATTGTCACGGTCATTGACCTTGATAAGTTGGACTTGTCAAGGTCAATGAACGTGATAATTCGGGGCGAGACAACATTTTTTGTCACGGGCGTGTTACGGTCATAGACCGTGATAAGCTTGTAAGAATAATCACGATCGTGTCACGGTCCAAGTCCGTGACACGTTTAGTCATGGTTAATAACCGTGACAAAGTATTGTCCCCTTTTTAAAAAATTATCACGGTCATTGACCGTGACAAGTCTGCGATAACTTTTGTCACGGGCTTGTCATGGTTAATGACCGTGACAATTCTGGGCAAAATTAAAAAAACATCTGCTCGACAGTATGGCCACTCTCACTGCCCAGCAGTATATTTGTAGCTGTTATATCAACGTTGTACCTATTCAAATATCATGTATCCAAATAAACTAGAGATAACGCAAATATACATTCAAAATAGAAACTATTTAAGAATAAACAACATCACCATCAATTATCTCAAATCTACAAACTATTTAGCTGGAAAAGATATTTTGTACCGCGACGCTCGGGGACACCTCCTTATCCTTCCCTTCTCGTTCTCGTTCGAAGAGCCACATAAGTATCGAGCATATGTGGCCTACCCTCAGGGCCACTCCCTGTCCCCTGAAATAAAATAAAGTAAAATTAGTATCCGCCCCACAAATATAGATAAATATAAATCGAAATTGACATATAAATATAAATACATTACCTGTAGTGTCACCCAAACAGCTAACTTGAGCTCATATGGCACCTCCTTCCAACTAATGTACCCCGGGCAATCGTGTCAAATATAATTCCCTTCATATCTAAACACTAAGAAATGTCATAATCCTATGGAGTTATGCGCTGTAAATTCCTTCCAACCGTTGTGTAGCCAAAAATCAGCAGTTGTAGTTGTCAATTCCACCTTCCAATGGTCTCCCATGTTTAGCTAGAGGTTTCAAGTGGTGGGGTATGAAAAGTGGAATTGACAACTTCAACTGGTGATGTTTGGCTACATAACGGTTGGGAGGAATTTGCAGAGCATAACTCCATAGGATTATGGCATTTTTTAGTGTTCGGATAGACGAAGAGATTCAGTCTCCTTTCCACAAATAGGACACCCCAAATAACTATGTACTAATCACCTATTAAAGGTAAGAAGCGTATATTCATGGATTAGTATAAACAAAACTTAGATGTAGTTGGAATATTTATGTATTAATATCCTCTCCACACACGCACACTACACAAGAGTGAAAATGATAAAGTGCAAATCAATTAAAAGCATTAAAAATGGATGTTTCGGTACAAATTGAAATGTTTATTACAAATTGAAAAATTATTTCAAATTTGGGTTATCATAAAAAATGGATTGATATTCGGTAGGAGCAGCCAAGTCATCCACACTACTATCTAGACGCCTTGGAGCGTGTTGGACAATTGACCACGGCTCGTTGTTGATATACTCTGAATAAAACACTTGCTTAACCTTTTGAAATGCACAAGCAAATGGCTCATCGCTCACGTAGTCGTTGCTCTTCACTTGGACAAGTCAACCATGATCAAATTGGTGACAAGATCAACTTTACAAGCATTTTTATCCTCAACTCTTACCCAGTCACAGTAAAATACAACCTCTTTGAAGCTTATATAATCCAATTCAAATATATTTTGGATTACACCATAGTAAGTCATTTCAGCTTCAACGAGGTTTTTATCTTTTGCGCTCGCTCGAATGATAGTAAGAGCCTTGTATGAAATTCCCGAGTTCTGTACATTTGTACTTTCCTCGTACACTTTAGCGCCGAAAATGTAACCGTTAAATCGATACTTTTTGTACTCTTGTACCACGAACAAGGTTCCAGTGGCTAGACGAGCAAGCCTTGATGTCGCATCACCCATCTTTAGGAGCTGAGAATATAGATAAATTAATTATATTAGTGGTAAAATTTGAGTGTAATGTAACGTTATATAACGACTATTTTCATTATAATTACCTCTTGTATCAACCACAGCCTAAATTCGCTGTCTGATTGTACCATTATTTTTCGTCTTTTAATGTTCTCATAGGCTTCATATTTTCTACATATTACAAAATTAATCATGTATAAAATAATCTAAAATAATGTTAAACATTATAATAATCAAAACTTACTTTTTCCATTCTTCGACGTCTTCGTGTGTGTCAAATATATAACGAGCTACTTGTTCATGTTGCAAACTCGTTAATTTCACTCGTTTTCCCATCACATGACCACCATCATCGACGAATTCATCAGTGTCATCAACGCTGGTCGAGTTGGGTATATATTCCCGAGTATATATTAATGACTCCACGATGATGTATTCCTCTGCAATTGATCCTGCAATGTATCGCGTATTCTTGACGTAATCTTTAAAAGCATTCATCAATCTTTCAAACAGATACATCCACCAATATCTAACTAGACCACAAAGAAGTGCCTCGTCACATAGGTGTACCAAAAAGTGAACACTTATGTCAAAGAATGCTGGGGGAAAGTACTTCTCCAATACACAAATCGCTTTGATCACAGTCAATTTTGTGGCCACTATGTGTTCTCGATTCACTACCTTCTCACACAAGAGGGAAAAGGTAATACTAATTTTCATAATAGCCCTACGCAAATCCTTGTTCTTGGAGAAACAATGCTTAAACAATAGAGGAACCAACCATGGAATGTAAAGTTGTTTGATCTTTCTCACAGCCAGAGTATAACGGTTGGGTCGCCTTAAATTTTAAACTTTGGTAGTCATCGTCAAGTTTTATCGTGTTATATTCACGAGCACTTGAATCTTCTACATCATCAGTAACCTCATTCTCCTCTGCTTCATAAACTCCGAACGCATCATCAACTAAATCCTCTAACATATTATGATCTACGTGGTCCCCTTCTACATCTATTCTACTTGTTGAAGGTTGTTGTGAAGGTTGGTCGGGGACAAAAGGAACTTTCAATTCACCGTGAAAACTTCAAAATTGATAACTATCTTGCATACCCGATCTTAACAAATGTAGTTCAACTGTTTTCCACTCAAACACCTTAGCATTCTTACACCTATCACACAGACACGGAAACTCTTCATCATTATGACATCTCTTTTCATATTTCACAAATTCGTTAGCACCTCTGCGAAAACATCCCCCCTTCTATTAGTCTCACCCATCCACTCTTTGTATTTCGGATATCCCATCACAGCTACCACAACTAAACACCTATTAAAGGTAAACAAAACTTAGATTTATAGCATGTTTTATTTAATTATCCCATCATTTAATTGTCCTATTAAAGGGTGAGTGGTCCTATCCCATTCAAGACCGCATTTTTCTGTAATATACTTAACAGCTCATGCATATTGTTATGATTTGAAAAAAAATCGACAGCATATCCCCGTAGTTCTCCAAGTACACGACGTAGATTGGCAGGTGTGAGTGTTATTTCAATTGATCAATTGAAATAACAGTCACACTTGTCAATCTAGTATGTACCCGGAGAACATTAAGATACGACTGCAGAACTTCCTCCAAAAGTAACAACTTTAAGCCACTAAGAATATTATACAGAAATTATACAGTCTCAAACTGTCCAAATGGGAAAATTCGAGAGATCTCATTACAGGGGTAATGACTCTTGAACGGGTCTAAAGGCTATTAAATGCGTACGCATAAGAACTAGAAGGCTAGTATCTATGTGCACTATATTTAATTTCATGTATGTTTCATTTCATTATCATACTATATATATATTGTTCGATATACAAAGTAATTTTCAAAAAAAGTTGAAAAATCCCACCTCCATATGGACAATAATCCAGTGGTCATGCCACTTTTAAAACTAACCAACCAAACATTTACTAAACAAAATAATCCAACAGCAATGTCAACAACAAATGTGTATCCCGTACTCCTTCTAATTCATCTACTCAATTAATTCATTTCATCAATTAAACTAACAATTAACGTATACAATTATTAATTTACTAATTTACACTGAGGGGCAATCCTACTTTCATATGAAATGGGCACTAATTATTAATTTACTTTCATCTAAAACTGTTTCATTTATTAATTATTTTATTAATTATATTTTAGTGAATGTAATTATAGAATCTATGGATGGATTCAATTTAATCTTACTATGTGAATGTTTTTATCTACAATGAGTTAACCTTGAAACAATATATATTATCTCATAGAATCATCAAAACACGATATTACGAGAATTACAATGGTACCTTGCCTTACCCCCCCCCCCCCCCCCCCCCCCACACCCACCACACACACAAACAACGGCCCCCTACCCTGCCCCACCCCCTCCCCACCCCCACCAACCACACATATACACACACACACAACATCCCCACCCCTACCCCCTACCCACCCCCACCCCCACCCACCACATACACACACACACACACACACAACAGCCCCCCACCCTGCCCCACCCCCACACACGTACACACACACACACGCACATATATACACACACATATATATATATACACACAAACATATATAAAAATAGAAGAGAGAGAGAGAGAGAGAGAGAGAGAGAGAGAGAGAGAGAGCAGCGTAGAGAGAGAAAGAGTTGGAAAAAGGAGGGAACGACGGGGGGGGAAAAGAAGGGGAAAGGGTTTTTGCTGCAGAAGTTGTCACGGTCATGTCAAGGTCCTTGATCGTGACAATTATTTAAAGAATTATCACGGTCAAAGACCGTGACAAGTAAATTTGTCACGGACTTATCACGGTCTTGTCAAGGTCAATGACCGTGACACAAAATACGTGTTTTTTGTCACGATCAATGATCTTGACAAGGGTGGCCAGCTGAAAGGTGACAATTTTTTCATTTTGGTGTAGTGGTTTTGGTATTGTAAGGAAAAAAATAGTGATGGTTTATACTTGATTTTAGTGCAGATTTGATATAGTGAAGAGAATTTTTGAACTCTCAAATGAAATGTAATCATATGAATTCTAAACAACTATTATTTCATCTCTTACACAGTTGGTGATATATATAATATAAGAGATTTGTTTTCTTCACCCGGCCCCGCACTAGCTACACGTCTAACAATAGTTGGATAAGACCTTTTTACTTTGGTCAGTGGTAATAATAGTCTAGAAACTCTTTGAGCCACGCACATTATTCCATCCTATCTGTCTTGGGCAAATAACTATAGGAGTGTCACTTTGTGATGATACAATATCTTTCCAAAGTGAAAGATCTCATTAAATACTCATCCGTCATTTTCAAATCTGCCAAACAAATTTATGGTTTTTTATTTCCAACAAAAACTTATTGAATTTTTCTTTAGTTGATTTTTCTTTTACAAAAATATTTGTGGAACTTTCATCCCAGAACTATACACTTTTGCTTGATTCTTTTTTTTAAAAGAAAAGATTGTATGGGTGCTTAAAGTGGCCCAGCGAATCAGTAGCCAATACCCATTTTTTAACTTTACCTATTTTTTTTTCTATTTAGCCCAACCAGCCTAATGGGAAGCCACTAGGCTATGTTAATTCTGAACTTTTTTCTTGGAACACCCACAATTTTAAGCTGGAATAGTAATTCATATAGGCCTAGAGCTAGTTAACATTTTGATGATTATCAAAGAAAATTCAGAGGATAATTTTACCACGATAAATAATCAAAATGTGAATTTTTGTGGTACTTTAGTACAAGTTTATAAAATTTGACACAACAAATATTTCTTTTATGAAGGACTCACTTGGAGACAAAACGACAAATAAAAACCACCATAACATGTAAAAAAATGGTTTATTTCAAAGTTTTTCTATAAAATTTATTTAAGTATCATGCACTAAAAGTATAATACTTTAATGAACTTGGTATATAAAATTTGGTGTAAAAGTCTAATATACATAGAGGTAAAGTTTTTAATACACGATACACAAAACTGGTGTAAATAAAATGTAATTGAGTTTTAGTTATTACAAGAGCGTACTGTCTTTATTTTTTTAAATTGACGAAGTAATTGAGCTTTAGTTCAAATAAGAAGTTTAAGAAACCATGAAATTTGATATTGATATTAACGTAATAAAAGTAGTTAGTATAATTTTGTATTTTTTGTGATGTTAATTATTATTGGATTTTAATGAAATTTTGGAAATGATTTGCGAATTATTAGGTTTTTTTATTTTCGATATCTTGAGTTTCTGCGAAGCTAATATAGTGGATATATTTTTTACATTTATTACATGAAATTTTCAAACTTTTTAGATACAATATGTTGATTTATTTTATAGTTATAGGGGATAGATTTTTTACATTTATTTTATGAATTTTTCAAATTTTTTAGATACAATATGTTGATTTATGTATGCTTAACTTATATTAATTTGTGATTCAAAATAATGCGTTAATATTGAAAAACACCCGCGCATCGCCCGAGTTTATAACTAGTATACTATAAAATGGGGTACAAGACTTTATTTCTCCTTGATTTTGAAGGTGTCCACGTCATCTCCAAAATTTAAGCCACAACACTTAATTCTCCTATTTTTACCTCAATATCCTTGATAAACTGATGTTCCCTTATAACTCTCCATCTTTTCTCTCCATAAATTTGAATACCAGAAGTCTAAATTAAAGATAACCATTCCTCTTCCAACTTTTGTTTTGCATCCAACATGTCCACGTGGACACTGATATTCAAGTCCTCTTCAACCATTCAAATCTATCTCAACCGTTTCGCTCTCTAACTCTCTTCCCGTCCCCATCACTTTTTCACTCCTTAATAATATATATAGTTGCACCAACAACACAAATCTGTCACAACAACCCACTCCGAATAGTATCGCCAACAATTCTAATAGCCATATCAGCAGAAAGATTAGAAAATCCACAAGGAATACTAGAAGAAAGGTGAGCATAGCCATCAAAAAGGTAATAACTCTTAGCCTAGGGGTTATTTCCGATACTAATAATGACAGCAATAATCAAGCAATGGATACCCAAAACCCCTGCCATAACAACGGGAATAAAACATTTCATAACCAACTCAGGCCTCATCACACCTATTGAGGCCACCCCAACTCCACTTTTGGTCGTCCCATATGCCATTCCCATACCTACAATAATAAAAACACGAATAAACAGGAAAAGGGTGCCTAAACGAGAAACACAAGGTGTTAAAGAGTGGATCTTGAATGATGTTGAGATTACAGGATAAAATTAAGGCAGTTGCGGCGCCCAGGAAACCCAAGACGGGTGGCGTTTCATGGTCGTTGAATATTGAAGACATGGTGATGGCGTTATTGTGATTGTGATTGGATCTGACTCTGTGGAGGAGTAGATGGGATTTGGATTTTGTTTGGTTTTTCCTTTGGATAGTTTTAAGTCCTTCATCCATCTCTCTCTTTCCTAGTGAAGACGGCGACAAGGTTGGGGCTTTTTGTTTTTTTTTTCTCTCACCAATTTTTTAGGTTGGTCTGCCTCGATTTGTGGCTTTGTTGACCAGCTACGTGTTCGCTCGATAGGTGAGGGAGAAACACGTAGTTTTTGTTTTGTATGTTGTATACACGTGTTTTGTTTAAACACGGTTCATCAATGGATTTCAACTTTGGACTGATTGATTAAAAAAAATAGAAATACTGGCCCTTTCAGATAGATTGGACTGCAGCTCTAACGAAAAAGGGATAGTCCAATTTACATTTTTATTATAGACATCCAGTCTTAGATCCTTACAAAAAAAAATACTTTGCATATATTTTCTTTTTAGACTGTTAAATTCTATTTTTTTTTGTTTTGTCGAATTTATGTTTTGTAAACTTAAAAAAATGCAATTCTTGAATATGTTAATTGTTATTTTCAAATTCTTCCTACTAACTAAGGGTTTTTCTTGATAATTTAGACTTAATCGAATTTTTTAATACTTAATTAGAGTTAACCTTGGTTTTTTTAGACATATCCCCATTAGTAACTTCTGATATTCCCCCCCCCCCCCCCAACCCCCACCCACCCACACAAAAAAAATTGTTTTTAAAAAAAAGCCTGCGCCATATTTAAAAAACAAAAGTATGTTATATATGAAAAAATATAAATTAAATATTTTTAATAAAAAGTTGAAAAAATACTTCTTTATAAAATAGTAAAAAAAGTGTTGCATAATTTTTTTAATAAAAAAAAGTTTTTTTATATTTATAAAAGACATACTTTTTCCAAAAAGTTAAACAAAATTGTTTTATGAAAAGGTATAAAAAAACATGTATTGTGAAAAGGTTTTAGGTTTCTATTTATAAAAAGTGAAAAAAAATTAAAAAAATTATTTTGTTGTAAACAAATTCAGTTTTTTTTTATCTTGTAGAGGGGGCTTGAAGGTAATCCTGAGATTAGGGATAATTCTCTAATTAGCAATAGTGTTTGAGATTAAGCAACCGAGGCAGCTCAAGCGTGGCAACTCAGTGAGGCAGCTTAGCGTGGCAACTCATACTTTATCTTGTTGTGTTAGTTATATTATATCTTTGTTTATAATTGACTGTAAGCTATAATGGTTGTAATGATGTAACGAGAATAATAACGAGTTTTAGTGTGAGATCAAACGGTACTCGCGAGAGACCAGGCTTGGCAGGGCCTGGAAGAGCTTTCATGCTCTATCGAATGACCTCATTGTGGGAACTTTAGAGGGACTTGATTTGGAGGATTGAGAAGTGAGGCACCGTTAGGGCTTGTCCTGACCATCTTAGATACACTTGGTAAAACACCGAAGGACCCTGACCGTGGAACCTCGGGCGAAGCAGCTTGGAGTTTCATCGGGCGTTGAGTTGTGAACCAAACAACCCTCTACTTAATGTCACATCTACTGTAGGTGATGTCACTAGACAGCTAAACAGTGTCAGACCTGCACTTGAGTAAATCACCGTGGTATTAAGGGCTATAAGGCAGTTGATGAGCCACCTCTGCGACAACAGCCCCCTAACACACAGTGGTTAGACAAAAGGCATGTCTTATCATTTAATGTTTATGACGTGGAGACAACTAGTGCATCAGGCATTTAATGTTGTGACATAAAGTATGAGGGATATCTTTCATAGTCTTTAATGACTGAGTTGCCTCGAACATGGTGTGGGGGGCTATTTAAGGACCCCAACCACCCCAGAGGAGAGGATGATCTTTTGAGAGTTTAAGAAGTTATTACTAGAGAGAATACATATTAGAGAGATTTATTACAAACCAGTGATCTTATTCACTCACCATTGTCATTCATTACAAAGCTTTTAATACGTGACAAAGATTCTTGAAGGTGTTTGGTGTGTTTGCCTGCCAACTAAGGTGTATCTAGGGTGCTTACATCTCTCTCCCTCTAGCTAGATACTTCTAATTTCATTAGTATCTTCTGAGTTCTACACGAGAGATTTGTGAGTTTAAATTGAGTCTATCTTCATTAAGTTTGTGTTTGCATGCTCTATCACTAATCCAAGGTTTTGACTAATTAACTTATCATTACTGTACTCAAAAGGGGTTATGCCTCCATCTTATCTAAACTACCCTCATACATTTGGCGACTCCGATGGGGAGGCATTCTTCTGAGCAAGGAGTATGGCACAAGATAACGTTAATCGAAGGCTCAACTTTGATGACATCCAACATAATGAAGAACAAGCTGTGAGAGAACTAGAGGCCCTAAGGGATGGGGCTCCTTGAATAGAGTTACCTCTGGTTCAGGTGACGACAGGCGTTCCGGGGGTAACACAAGCTTCCACGAGTGCAGGGTTGGGACCCACTCAAGTGGCACTCCTCATGAGTAAGTTTTATGAGTTTTTACAAACTCCGATAGATTCAACGGTGTTGGGAGGGTTTGAATCCAACTCCTTCGTAACACCAGGGGCAGCCTCAACGGCCCCACCAGGTGCGGGCGTGATGAGAATAGTCCCAGCGAGCATACCCTATGTTGTGAATCCACCAGTGGGAACATTAGGAGTATCAATGGCCCCAACTGTGACGACTGCTCCAGCTACAACAGGCACTCAGCCCATGGGCCCGTTGGTTGTTGCCCCAGTAGCATCACCCATGGAGAAAATGAGGAAGGAAATGCAGAAGGAGATGCTAAAGTTTATGAAAGCTTCCTTGAAATCTGCGGGCGAGGTAGCTTCGGTCTATGATAACTTTCGAACACCTTATCCTCAGGAATACAATGATGAGCCATATCCAAAGGACTATATTCCTCTTATTTTTGAAAAATACACAGGAAAAGGTGGGAACTCGAAGGAGCATATTAAGCGCTTTGTTGAACACTTGGGAGCACATTGTAATAATAAGAAGCTCGAGTTGAGGGAGTTTTTTAAATCCTTAACCGACAAGGCATACACATGGAATTCTCACTTAGCTCCCAAGAGTGTTTCTACGCGGGACGAGATGCACGTATTATTTGTCCAGAAGTTCTTTCTGGCAGAAGATGAGTTTACTTTGACCCAACCGGGTAGGGAGAAACAACGACCTGGGGAAGAAGTGGTGGCCTATGTTTGAAAGTTCAGGGAATGATCTCTCGACGTGAGGGAGGAAGGAAGCTAAGGAGTCTAAGTTATTACAGATCTGCGCTGAAGAGCTGTTACCTGAGTACATTTGCCATCTCATCAATGAGACACGCGAGGGGACTTTTTCGACGTTCTTGAAAGCAGCGAGAAATATCTCCTTGGTGGTACGACCAAACCCAGTGGTGGTGTCCATGATGTTTAGGCAGCCGATGTAACCCGCGGGGGGAAGGTCTCAGCCCCCGCGGGTATGGTACACTGAGGGAGCACAATAAGAGGAAATTTGGAAGAAACAGGGAGGACCCACCACTATTGCCTTATACAGTAGAGGAGTTTATCAGCTGTTATAACACGATGGTCCAAGGAGGAACGATTTACCAACCAAAAGATATTCCCGTTGGAGAACCTGTTGCGGCAACGAAGGCGGATCCTAAGTATTGTTAGGTTCATCGGAGGATCAAGCATCCAACGGAGAGCCGTTTCACACTAAAAAGAATCATCGACAAGTACGTGAAGGCAAGGACGTTGCAAATCCCTCCGCAAAATGTCAACAACAATCCGCTGCCAGCACATGGGGACAATCTCGTGATGGCCTATGATGAAGAAGCGAAGAGAGGAGAAAGAAAAGAGTATGAAGGGGCTTTAGAGGCCTGTATTGAGGGAATGGCTAACGTAGTTTTATCCTACAATGAAGCGAGTGCCAAATATGTGGAGGAGGTTTATAGCGTTGAAGGTGAGGAAGCAGACCCAGTCCTAGAGTACTGTGCAGTTTTAAAATCTCCAAAATTCAGCTGGTTCTTTGACTAGGTGGGGATAACGAAAGAAAGTATACTAGAAATAACCCAGGCGATACTTGACATCGCAAGGAAGAACACAGTCCCTTCGCTGAGATAGAAGGGACCCATGGCCAGGTTGGTGATGAGGTTTTTGTCAGAAGTAACCTTCAGCAATGCCGATAGGGCTGTGAGATTCCCTCATAACAGGCCATTGTATGTGACCACCAGCGTCAACGGGGTTAGTTTCATAAGGACTCTTATGGATGGGTTAGCTTCCATTAATATTATGACAATTAACTCCTTCCACGCAACCAATATTCCAGAAGAAAGGTTGGTCCCCATGCCTTTGGTGATTTCGGGGTATGATAACTAATCTTCCAAATCCATTGGGTATGTTAATGTTAGGATTGTAATGGGAAATTTGAGTTCCTACATCAAGTTCCACATAATAGAGAGTGAAACTTCCTACCATCTATTGATAGGAAGAGTGTGGATGAACAATCAAGGTCTAGTTCCTTCTATGTACCACCAATGCGCTAAGGCGAACATCAAGGGGACAGAATCGACTATTAGGGCTACGAAGAGGCCCTTCGCTGTCGAGGAAGCTCACTTGGTAGACGCAGCATTTTACACTAAGTTGGAGGAGGATGTCCGTGTCCTAAGAAGAAGAATAGAGGGCGCATGGGTTCCCTCGATCAGAAAAAGGATGGAACCTTTGAACGAGAAGAGTAAAGAGGGTGCAAGCAGTGCAAGGGTGATGATCGAAGAAGCTCACCAGGTGGTACCTCAGCCCCAAAATATCTCAAAGCAGCTCAAAGACAGGATGAGGCCCAGAATGGATCAGATAGAGCATGAGGTCCAACGACAAAGCGCGCTAAGCCGGTTCTCAGGAAAAAGAGTGGCCGAGGCTTTTAGAGAGAAGAATAGGAAGGCAATCACCGCTACCAGCAGGCAATGCAAGAAGGTCATTACTGAATAAGGAAAGGTGGTGTATTGATTGTAATGGTGTGAGCGGGCGACCGAGGAAGCTAATGATGAGGTTGACTCGATATATAAATGCTTTCTGGTGGATCATCAGGGACAATGTATGATGATAGACAATTCTAGCATACAGGAATTTGTGGAGGAAGTCGTCGAGGAACCAGATTACATGGCAGATCATCCGAAGCCCCATGCACAAGAGTTGGAGCAGCTGAACCTAGGGAAGGAAGGAGAGGATCCGAGGCCTATCTTTATCTCAAAGGATCTCAGTAAGGAGAAATAGGGGGCCTTGGTTAAGTTGATTCGGGATTTTATAGACGTCTTCTCGTGGAAGTACATACAGATGGAGGGGCTAGATGAGGAAGTGAGCTGCCATAAGTTGAACGTAATGTCTTCAGTTATTCCAGTGAAATAGGGAATGAAAACGTACAAGCCTGAGCTGGATTTGAAGATCAAGGAAGAGGTTCAACGCTTACTAACGGCAGGTTTCATCATACCGATACAACACCCACTCTGGCTATCTAGCATTATTTCGGTGGGAAAGAAAGACAAAAACTAAATAAGGATCTGCGTGGACTTCAGGGATTTGAATAGAGATTTCCCCAAGGATGAGTTCCCTCTGCCCTCCATCAATAGCATGATAGATGCAAAGGCTGGTCATGAGATGTACAACTTTATGGATGGGTACATAGGGTACAACTAGATCAAGATGGACCCCATGGATACAGAGAAAATAGCATTCAGAACCCCGTTAGGAAACTTTATGTACAAGGTGATGCCGTTTGGACTCAAGAACGCTGGGGAGACTTACCAAAGAACAATGATGGCCATTTTCCATGACTTCTTTCACAAGTTTGTGGAATTTTATATGGATGATTTGGTCATTAAGTCAAGGAAGGAGGAGTCCCATCTGAGCGATTTGAGGAAGGTATTTTCCCATTTCAGGAAGTTTAAATTAAAAATGAATCCACTGAAGTGTGTTTTTGGAGTGAAAAGTGGTAAATTTTTAGGCTTTGTGGTTGATCGACAAGGGGTGCAGATGGACCAGGACAAACAACGAGCGATCTTAGAAATGCCATGTCTAAGAACGGCGAAGGAGCTGAAGAGTTTTCTCGGTAAGGTCTCCTACCTTAGAAGATTTATGCCTGGATTGGCCGAAATAACACACCCACTGATGTAGCTGCTGCGAAAGAACACGAAATTTAGGTGGGAGGAGATTCACTAGGAATCTCTTGATGGACTGAAGAAGCTGCTCGTTTCACTACAGACCATGGTTCCCCCAAGGGCAGGAATACCATTATAGCTGTACCTCACATCCACCATGAGGTCCGTAGGAGCTTTGCTGACATAAGAGATTGACGGGCAAGAACGACCAGTCTACTACCTCAGCAAGATTATCCATGGGCCAGAAGTCAGATATAGTAGCTTGGAAAGGCATTATTTAGCCTTAGCATTTGTAGTGCAAAAACTTAAACATTATATGTTGTCTTTTAAAATTCATATTATAACTAGATGTGATCCCATTAAGTATTTGCTGGCAAGAACTATATTGATTGGCAGGGCAGCTAGATGGTTCCTTATCCTCTCCGAATATGACGTGAAATGCGTGGTTCCTCGCACAATCAAAAGCCAGGCGTACGCTGATCTGGGGGATATCTTCCCTATAGGAACGTTTGATCCGCCCAAAGAAAGTATCCCAGGAGACGACTTGTAGGCCAATCACCTAGATGCAACGGATGAGGAATGGACAATGCAGTTCAATGGATCCTCGACGAAAAGGAAAGGACGAGCAGGGGTTATCCTTTTAAGAGGAATAAAGGAGATTTACCTTTCCTACAAATTATATTTCCCTTGCTCTAACAACGAGGCAGAATATGAAGCATTAGTTATAGGGTTTCCAGAGGCTCTTCGAAAGGGGATTCGTTCACTTTGCATCACAGGGGATTCAAACTTGGTGGTTCAGTAAGTGAATGGAGAGTATGCATTAAAACACGTGAGCCTGGAACCATACAGAATAATTATCCAGAGACTTCTTTTCCAATTTTATCAGACCAAGATTAGGAGACAGCCCAGAACGATGAACCGCCACCCAGACGCCTATGCCACCATTGCCCATAAAATGGTTATGAGGAGCGATACAACTACCGTTGTGATCTAATGAAGAATATCTCCTTTGATGGTACAGTCAATTATACCAATGGAATAGGATGGGGACTAGAAGGGAGAGATTAAGAGGTAACTGGAGGTTGGTGAAGGAATGATGGGGCTTAGAGAATCAGCCCAGTACTTTACAAACCAGGGAAACCTTTACTTCAAAAATATAGGAGGATGGCTGTTGAGATGCATCGATTCAGAAGAGGCAAAGCAAAGATTAAGGAAAACACACAAATAGCACTGCAAAAAAACTGAGATACCCCTCTATCGAAGAATGCAAAGGGAGGGGTATTTTTGGCGTAAGATGAAACAGGATGCGACAGAACTACAACAGAAGTGCGATAAATGCCAGTTATTCTTCAAGGCAGCTGAATGTCACTTCGTGGAGGCTCAACCTGACTAGAGACAGCCCTATATTGACTTTATTAAAGATGGAGTTGTCCCACTAGATAAAATTAATGTGATGGGACTCCGACGAAGGGCCCCAGGATTCTACATTTAAAAGGGATAATTTTACCAAAGGGGATACTTCAACAAGCTGTTGTGTTGTATCACAAAGGAAGAAGAAGTCGAGGTCTTCAAATAGGCGCATGATCCAGCTCACATAGGAGGGGCTAAGTTATATGACCAATTAATGACTTTGGGATACTATTGGCCAACGATGGAGAAAGATTCGACTGAGTTCGTTTGAAAGTGCAAGGCTTGCCAACTTCATAGAAATATGATCCATGCCCCGTCAGTGGACTTACACTCCCTGGCGACACCTTATCCATTTCATACTTAGGCGTTCGACCTGGTAGGGCCAATACACCTTTCTTCGAGGGGGAAGATATGGATACTAGTAGCAACGGAGTGTTTCAAAATGTGGGCTGAGGCGATACCACTGAGAAGGGAAACATCAGGGATGGTGAGCAACTTCATCAGAGAATACATCATTTGTAGTTTTGGGATCCCAAAGATTATCCTTTCAGACAATGGAACCCCTTTCGTCATTTCAGAAGTAACGATGCTCACGTACAAATACTCCATTATCCATCGCACTTCGATGTGGCATACCTAAAGGGAAACGATCAAGCCGAAGCGACTAATAAAACTTTGGTCAATATCTTGTCTAAAACGATGGAGGATTTCTCAAGATCATGAAATGACAAGATACCAGCCATTTTATGAGCCTATCGGACGACTAAGAGGAAGCCCACAGGGTATACACCGTTCTCTCCTATTTATAGGGCCGAGGCAATTCTCCCAGTGGACTAGGAAGTTCCCTCTGCTTGATATGCTTTGCGAAGTAGTATGCTCCCTCAGAATAGGCATGTACAGTTGGAAGCGTTGGATGAACACAGAGATAATGCGATGCAACACTTTCAAATATATGCGAAATAACTGTCCAGGGCATACGATAACTTAGTGAGACCAAGGAAGTTTGTGGAGGGAGACCTTGTATTCAAGGCAGCAGTAAAACACATCAGGGGGCTTCCTTTACCCAAGTTTGCAGCAAATTGGGAAGGACCTTTAGTTGTAAAGGAAGCTCATGACTCATGTTATTGCTTAATTTCTAAGATGGAAGAAGACAAACCATTCAAAATCAATAATAAATGGTTGAAGGTTTATCATGTGTAAGCAATTATGTTTGGGCCACCGATATATCTTGATGATTATGAATATACAAGTTCCTTTTATGATGAGTATACACATTCTTTTTATTATAACTCAAGTAGAGATGAAAGAATTACAAAACTTCACACTTCACAATATATGTAATAAGTTGTAACACAAAGGAATGGCATGAGAAATAAATATCTTTTTCATTCATAAACTTTGGGGCATTACAAAATTGGGAGCTATCGCCCAAGAATTACATAAGAAGAAGAAAAAAATACATATACAAAAACTCATTGGCCTAGGAGGAACCACAGTTCTGGGGAGGAGAAAAAATCTCCAGGAAGACCCAAATAAGCTTCTAAGCAGGACCGTTGAGCATTGATAGAGACCTCCAACCTCGTTTGCGCCTATGTGCGCTCGATGAGGAGTTTCTCTCATTTCAACTTCACGAGACGCAAAGCTTATTCGATGTCCTCCACCTCTTTATCAACAGCTTCTAGAAGAGGTGCTAACTCGGCCAATCTAGACTCCTCGGCATGTTGATCCTCCTGGTGCTTCTGCAATAGTTCCCTCGAACTGTCCAGTTGCCGACTTTTTAAGGTCTTTAAATGCGAAATAATCCAGTCAAAATGGAACCCATCACGACCCAACTCCCTCAGATAACCCAGAAATTGGTTAAGGAGGGGTCTGGCAACGTTTGAGGTCGGAGTGTTGATAATTTCAGTAACGACGGTGGCCATGCCCTTAAGTCAATAACCCATAACAAAGATGTTTGAACGCAGGAAATCCACTGTGAACGTATCAAGCTGATGATTTACAAGATGTTCAATGACCAGACGATGGTTAGCAGGCATCTGAGGGGAACACTGAAGCACCATCAGGTAGATGGCGTGAGGAGTTAGGTTGAGTAGAGGAAGCTCACATCCAGACTCGCTCTCAGTAGTGGCACCGATCGTGGAACCTTAATCATCGTGGTTGGAATCTTCTGAAACGACAGGTTCCTGGTGCAACGAGGCAATGGGAGAAGGAGCTGATAGAGAATCCTCTCGAGCAACCTGAGAACAGTTAGAGGAAAGATGGAGTTTATGAAAAATCTTAACAAGTGTTTTCGTTGTTAAGTCACCAATATAGGTGGATTTTATGAAAAATCTTAACAAGTGTTTTCATTGTTAAGTCACCGATATAGGTCGAGCTTATGAAAAATCTTAACAAGTGTTTTCGTTGTTAAGTCACCGATATAGGTGGAGTTTATGGAAAAAAATCTTAACAAGTATTTTTGTTGTTAAGTCACCGATATAGGTGGAGTTTATGAAAAATATTAATAAGTATTTTCGTTGTTAAGTCACCGATATAGGTTGAGTTTTTGAAAAAAAAATCTTAACAAGTCTTTTCGTTGTTAAGTCACCGATATAAGTGGAGTTTTTGAAAAAAAAAATCTTAACAAGTGTTTTCGTTGTTATGTCACCGATATAGGTGGAGTTTATGAAAAATCTTAACAAGTGTTTTCGTTGTTATATCACCGATATAGGTGGAGTTTATGAAAAATCTTAACAAGTGTTTTCGTTGTTAAGTCACCGATATAGGTGGAGTTTACGAAAGAAACCTTAACAAGTGTTTTCATTGATTAAGTCACCTACATAGGTGAAGCTTGAGAAACTGAGAAATACAGAGAAATTAGCAAAGTACCTCAGCAGCAGTAGGAGCAAGAACGGGAGTCACCACGGGGGCCATAATGGTAGAAACCGTTAGAGGCGGGCTTATTGCCTCAGCAGCTTCAATGGGCCCCTTGGCTGAAGAAGCCTCAACGGTAGGCAAACTTCCCTGCCAACATAAGGTACTAAAGCCAACATGGGTGCATCATCGGAAGAAGACATTGGACCTTCAAGAGATTCCCCAACACCGGTGGGTACAGAAGAACTAATATGAGGAACAGCAGCACCATCCTGGGCCTTAGAAAGAAAAAGGCCACTAAGAGTAAAGGGTGGAGAGAGACTTGGAGAAAGCTGCAGCAACAAAGCTAAGTGTTAGAAATGACAAATGGGTACTCAAAAGGAGAGAAATACTTATAAATGTTACTTACCCCCGTTATGGCACTAAAAAGGGGAATTGCAGTTAGAGGTCTCGCCAGTAAAGGGGGGAGAAGAAGGTTGGTTACCAGAGACGCCACCTCAACCTGGGGCACCCCAACATATCAAGGTTCAACATATTACATAGAAAGAAAAGAGGTGTAGAGAAATGTTGCCAGACCTAATAGGTAGTAGATAATATGTTACCTCGAGGAAACTTTCTGCAACTGGAACAAGGGGCAGAAAAGCCTCGAGCTGAGGCCCTAATTCAGAAAAAGATGGAGGTGGGTTCATTGCCTCGGTAGATTCAACAGAAGTATCCCCCGCAGCAGGATCTCTAACCCGGTGCGAGGATGAATGACGAGAATAAATGAGACTTATCAAGGGGGAACGGGGAGGAGTAGTGTCTGCTGGAGAGATACCGTAATGCCCCCCCACGAAACGGCTTACGAGGGGCTGGGGGGACTAGGCCCTTCTTCTTCAACTCCCTGCACCAAAATATTTTCTTATTAAGAAATGAGAAGATGCAACACACCTTAAGAGAAAGGGGAATAAGAAATAAAGAATGCACACATGCCTCAGATCCAGATGGAGAACGAGAAGGTATAACCACTGGTGAAGGTGGCGAAGAGGCAGCAACAGAAGGAGCTGGGGATGCAGGTCTTTCAGGCATCTGTTTCTTCTGGGACTTAGTACCCAGCATTTTTTTCCTTGAGCTCATTGCACCACCACTTTCAGGTACCCTTAACCTTCTTTTCCTTTTTGCCGATGGCTCACTGGGATCAACCAAGATCGTGGGAAAGGCAGTCGAAGGAGGAACGACGACAGAGCGCCGTTGAAACTCAACATGTATTTTGTCGACCTCAGCCAGCACCTACCTCCTCAGCTCTTCAACTACCTCTGGAGACATAGGAGGGGGAACGGAGGCAATAGGAAATGCCTCCAAAGGATTTTGTTCCTGAGCTTGGGATTTAAACTTCGAGGGCTTGGATTTCTTAGCCTTCTTAGCAGGTGGATGAGAAGGCCCTTCACCTGTGGCAGCTTCGACCGAGGGGGAAGATGGTTTAGGGGTTGCAGTGGACTTGGGTTTGGGCGTGGCAACAGGGATCATGGGGTAGTATGGAGGAAGTTCAGTGGGAGGTTATTTGGGGGTCTGGCTTAGAAGTAACTCAACCCTGAGAACAGAATTGCCCTTCAACCCCAACTCCAGGGCAGAAAATGAAAAAACTGGAGGATACACGGGATCCCCCTCGATGAATTCAGAAATTTAGGACAGCTGCCTCGGCCAGTACTTTATTACAAACAGAGGGGTCACGTCCCCTTGCTTGGTGATACTGGGGATGGTGACTCGTCCAGCCAATGTAGAACTTACTCCCCACGCAACAATTGAGGAGAATAGAGAATATGCATCGCTAAATAAGACCTTGGGGTTGGATAATTGAAACACTGGGTGAGGGGCCCCTTGATCAAAGCCAAACTGACGGCTGCATCGGTTAGGATTGTAATGCTTGCTGGTGTATCCCCACTCGGTGTAAGAGGGAAGTTATCCGGGTGAAAATAGAAGGACCGCGACTAGTGAGGGGTCTTCAGTAATGAGGTCTACAGTAGTTTCCTGGACCACTCTTTCCCCATGCTTGAAAAAATCACAAGTATAGAAAAACATATCCTCTTCATAGGGCCTCATCACAAAACTCGAAAAGTCATCGACAAAGGAGGTCAGCTCCTTTCGGATTTGTCTCCTGTGATAAACAAAGGAGCGAGGGGGCAGGATTGCTTCCCCCGAGGGAGGGCAGTTGGTCTTGGCTGCTACGACCGGGAAACGCATATAGAGGAAGCCTGCTAGGAGGACACAATTGGCAAAGTTTTCTAGGTTGTAACGACCCAGAGATCGCTCCATGTCAAAAAGGACCCTGTCAAGCCATGTGTAGAGGTATCCCAAGGCGATTACAGCCAGAGAAAGCTTGATACCCCAGGCCAAATGGAGAGAAATGTTGATGAGATCCCTTCGGGGCTGGTTGTTGGTCTTTCCTATGGAAAGGAAGCGAGAAAGAATGATAAGGATATAGGCAGGAAGTTCCAGCGATGTACCTTGTCCAGGGGCAGCCTCAGAGGAACTACCTTTAGAAGGATCCTTGAAGAAATAGTTGATAAGAGGAGTGAAGGTAGCCTTGTTTAAATTATCGATGTACCTTCGGTATATACGGTCCAACTCCAAATGGTCAGTAGTCTCTTGGGCATCCAGGGCTTCAACGGAGTAGGGCTCATGGCCTGTTGCCTCAAGGCCTAGGAGCTCGCACATATCCTCCAATGTTATTATAAATTTGCCCCACGCAGCGATGAACGTATGAGTGGTAACGTTCCAGTGAGATACCAGAACGGGAAGGGAAACATTATTTTTGGAAATGGTGAACTCACTAAATCATTTGGCCCGATGAAGCCCAATCTTAGTGAGGGTATCAGCATGGGAACTCTGCCTATAAGAGTTCCAAGCAACAAAATGAGAAGGAGAGCCCCCAGGACCTTCAAAGTCGATATGGGACTATGGGAAGTCCCCTCGCTGAAGACGAAATCTGAGAGTCCCCTCTGGAGGAAGAAAGCCCCAGTCATCAGAATTCTCATCTTCATCACCAAGCATCATGGCATCATACCTAGCATTAAAAATGCAACTCTTACAAAATCGAGAGAAGTCATCACCCTTACCAAAAATAGGGGATCGGCGGTAGAAACGCAACTGTTCTTGACGAGCAGCAGTCAATGAGGTGGCAAAGGAGGCGGTGACAACGAGGGCGACAGGTGGAGCACTAGTGGCAGGTGCGGCAGGGTTGCTTGAAGAGGCCATTACAGATAATAACGAAGTGCAAGAAAGAAAGCTTGATAAAAAAAGGTTGCGAATGAAGATAGAGAACCACAACCACGGGTGGTGGCGCAACAGATAAGAAAGGGAGGAGAATGAGTAAAGAACTAGTCAACAATGGAGGTTTTTGCACAGGTTTCTCTCTCTAATAAATACGGGAGCTTGAAGAAGAAGAAGAAGAAGGAAAGAGAAGGATTTGAAATAAAAGAGACGTTTGAAGCCTTTTAAACCTTTTAAACCTGTCTTTTGAGTTTCCCACCATCACACGTGCAAGGACGCCTATAATAATTTCAAATGAACACGTGGCACTTCGGGAAGTGTTTTGGCAGTTGAAAAGACAGCGTCGCGTCATCTATGAAGCGACGCCTGGAGAATAGAGAGGGTTGCCTTCTTCAGCAAGTTTGAGTTTTGGTGCCAGAATTTTTGTCAGACATATTTAATAACTCCCAACGGAAAAGATGTCCCACCGGTTCAAAAAGCTACGATGTCCCCTCACCACAAGTTCAAACGTTGTTCAAATGGTGACTCAGCTACTTCGGGGAGAATTTCTGCTTTTTTCGAACATAGCGAAGCATTGCAAGGGAGAATTTCACTTACCAAAAATTAAACCACGTATTTGAGAAGGTTAGTAGGCCTTTCGGAAGAATTTTAAATAGTAAAGCTAGAATAGTTGAGGCTCAGCGTGAGGAAAAAGTGGCGATGTCCTTTCGCCCAAGCACCAATAAGTCATGGCGCTTCGGCTCAGATACATCGGGGAGAATTTTACTTTTTTCAGGAGATTATAACGCTGCGGTTCTAACGAAGGAAATAAGGCCAAAATTTTCACACACGGAGCAGGTTCATCGGATTGAGAAATTTTCGTGCAGACATTTCTTGTTCCAACAATAAATCTCCCCACGAAGGGGGAAATGTAGAGGGGGCTTGAAGGTAATCCTGAGATTAGGAATAATTCCCTAATTAGCAATAGTGTTTGAGATTAAAGAACCGAGGCAGCTCAAGCGTGACAACTCTACGAGGCAGCTTAGCGTGGCAACTCATACTTTATCTTGTTGTGTTAGTTATATTATATATTTGTTTATAATTTACTATAAGCTATAATGGTTGTAATGATGTAACGAGAATAATAACGGGTTTTAGTGTAAATTTAAACGGTACTCGCGAGAGACCAGGCTTGGCAGGGCCTGGGAGAGCTTTCATTCTCTATCAAATGACATCGTGGGAACTTTAGAGGGACTTGGTTTGGAGGATTTAGAAGTGAGGCACCGTTGGGGCTTGTCCTGACCATCTTAGATACACCTGGTAAAACACTGAAGGACTCTGACCGTGGAACCTCGGGCGAAGCAGGTTGAAGTTCCATCGAGCGTTGAGTTGTGAACCAAACAGCCCTCTACTTAATGCCACATCTACTGTAGGTGATGTCCTTAGCCCCCTAAACAGTGTCAGACCTGCACTTGAGTAAACCACTGTGGTATTTGGGGCTGTCAGGCAGTTGGTGAGCCACCTCTGCGACAACAGCCCCCTGACACATAGTGGTTAGGCAAAAGGCATGTCTTGGCATTTAATGTTTATGACGTAGAGACAACTAGTGCATCAGGCATTTAATGTTGTGACATAAAGTATGATGGATGCCTTTCATAGTCTTTAATGACTGAGTTGCCTCGAGGATGGTATGGGGGGGTATTTAAGGACCCCAACCTCCCCTGAGGAGAGGATGATCTTTTGAGAGTTTAAGAAGTTATTACTAGAGAGAATACATATTAGAGAGAGTTATTACAAACCAGAGGTCTTATTCACTCACCATTGTCATTCATTACAAAGCTTTTAATACATATTCTTGAAGGTGTTTGGTGTGTTTGCCTGCTTACCAAGGTGTATCTAGGGTGCTTACTTCTCTCTCCCTCTAGCTAATATACTTCTAAGTTCATTACTATCTTTTGAGTTATACACGAGAGATTTGTGAGTTTAAACTGAGTCTATCTTCATTAAGTTTGTGTTTGCATGCTCTATCACTAATCCAAGGTTTTGGCTAATTAACTTATCATTACCGTACTCAAAAGGGGTTACGCCTCCATCTTATCTAAACTACCCTCTTACATATCTATAATATAAAAAATATTTTACTGATAGAAAAATATAAAATAAAACAATTTTGAAAACATTTATACAAAATTTATTTCATAAAAAGTTATAAAAAAAACTCTTTTCATAAAAAAGTCAGTTTTATTTTTAAAAAAATATAATACAAGCTTTTTAACAAAAAATTATCATAAAAATGCTTTATAAAAAAGTTATAACGAAATTTTATATACAAAAAAGTCATTTTTCATATTTATGAAAAGAACGATCTTTTATTCGTATAAAAAATTGTTATAATTTTTATATAAAAAACTTTAATTCTTTTTAAATGATGTATTATTTTTTTAATCAGAAAATGTCCAGTTATTTAAAAATAGATAAATATATATATTAACACGAATTAAAGGAAAATATTTTGTTTTCACTTTTTTATCTATTAAAAATAGTTTTTTTAATTTATAAAATTCTTCTTTACAAAAGAAATTGTAAATTAGTGAGTTTATATTTTTTCATAATTCTTGTTAACATATATTTTCACTTAATTGCAGGAAAATGGATGAAAGGAAAAAAAGAAGATGATTTAGATTCAAATTCTTGCGTGTTACTTTAATCGTCAACTGTCGACTTTTGCTGTTATCATATATTTCTACATTAATTTTTCTCTCTATGTCGAACCGTGACAATGTTTATTTCTATTTCGAACTAATTTTTTGTTTTCACGAATATGAATTTTTATTCTATTTCCCAGTTTATTTTTACGTTTCTTCATATTTCCATTGGCTACTTTTATTTCACTTATTATATTGTACGACTCGCGCATCGCGTGGATTTACAACTAGTTTATTAAATGATGGTATTCGATTAACCAACAAGAATTAAGTATTTATACATGAATGTTCAACATGTGAATCAAATAGTGCAATTATATCATATGCTCTTCCTCTCAATTTTTACATATTTTTTTCATCAAACCTTGTTAGAAATAATTGGTTTATTTTTATATATATCTAAATCACTCACTTTCATATTACTGATTAATTTATTATTTTTGTTAGAAATCAAAATCACAACTAATTTATAAAATCTAACATACCACATTTCATATTACTAATTTGAGAAACATATAACATTAAATATGTCTAACTTGTGCAAAACTATTATCTTTCCCCACCAACCATCACGTTTTACTCGAGGAGGAGAAAAGAGTCGGCAAAAACGGTGGACCCTACGTTTATCAAATGTGAGGAGGTACGTCCCTTTTCTGCCAAAATAAAAAGTTAGCAATAACTGGAAGATGTTAAATTGGAAAGAACAATAACAAAAAAGTTAATTCTTCTGCAGTTATGGATAAGATACTATAAAGACTGCGTTCAATAGGATAAAATCTAACATTTTTTTCTCAAGTCATTTGGTAAAATTTTGACTCTAATTTACTAATATATTTGTTTTTTTATTTTGTTTTTGTATATGAAAGTTTATAATGTATACACCATTTTTTTATATTATATACGTGTTAAGTTTGTGTAAACTATAACTTATAACGGGATATGTGATCTTATTTTTAAAAAAAATATTGAGCAAAGACTGAAACGAAAACTCCTACAATTTAAGCAAACATACGTTATAAACCGAAAATCCAATTATTCAACTAAGAACGAGTTATTGCCACTAACATACCAAGTAGGATATGCCATGTAAAATGAAGCATAATCATATAGCCATCCTCCCAACAACCCACAGCGTTGAGTCTCCCCCAACTACCCTAGCAACTTTTAGAATAATTTTTTTTTTTTTCAACTCTTAAATTAAAAGTATTTTTACATAGAGGATGTACGAGAATCACTTCAATAGTTCAACTCCAATTCACGAATTGATAAAATTAAAATATTGGACTAAAAACTTCCTCTAATTCCCAGAATCAGTATCTCATAACCAAAATGGTGGACCCTATGTTTATCAAATGTTTTTTTTTCCGTTTACTAATTGGGAGATAAGTTTTTTCAAGTAGAGAGACAAAATAAAAAAGTCAGTTTCAACGCGATCATTGTGAATTTGTTCTGTATACACTAATTTCTTTAATGTATACGTAAATATTTATAATTTATACGCAAAACTTTAATGAACACTTGTTAAGTTTATATATACTAAAATAAAATGTACACATTAGGGAGATAGATGTTGGTTCTGAAAAAACATGTTAGTGAATCTTTTTAGAAAAAAAATTATTGGCCACGAACTAAATTGGCAAGTTCCCTTTATCAAAACATTGAAGTGATGAATTACAATTAAATATATACAAAATGCAAAACAATAACCAAAATAATGGATTTTGCACATATCTAATAACTAGACTGAAACATGGTAAGATGGACAACGTGACACTTACTTTGTGAGAAGTGCATTATGTACCAAATTCTTTTAAACAAATTTTGTATCTTATGTACATTTAAGTGTTGTATCACAAATATATGTATAATACTTAAATGCACTTACGATAAAAACTTAATAAAAAAAAAAATGGTACATATGAGGCTTAAACTAAACACAAATATTAACTCACTAGGGCACCAAGCATAAAATCCTCATAAATATAATTTACAGCTCAATTATTGCAGAATTTAAAAATTGTTGACTTCAAACTTGATGTGACAACTTATTATCTAACATTCAACTTTGTTTGTCGCCTAGAAGAAATATATATTAGAGAGGTTATTTAACATCATACGGAGGGAGAAAATTGGGCGGCACACCACTCAGATAAGAAGACAGAAAGGGAATGGGCACGCGAACAGATATCATGATATTCGGAAAAGAGCTATCCCACCCCATCAGCAATACCAGTGGGTGGATTGGAATTGGATGGTCTGTGAAGTCAATCTGGAATCTAAAAGGAACATACATAAAACATTTTAGAAAGTTGAAAGAGAGGTTTGAGTTTGAACAGTGACCTTCACAAAGTAAACCAACCAGCTCCACAAGTCCAAAGAAACTAGACACCATATTCGAATTTTCAGCCAACCACAGGAACACAAAAAGCGATTCGATTCCCTAAAATCACATTCGCAAGCAAACAAACAATCACTTTCTATTAATTACCTCCTGTAGGACACAGGGCATCCAACTATTTATAGTTAAGGCATATTAGTCGCAGAATCTTGAAGTTTTTGATGCAAATTTGTATTCTAAATATATCTGAGCCAAACACGTAAAAGTATTATATAAGTGACGAGGCTTGTGTATTCAACTAAACTGGACCGTAAAATAGTATGCTCTAACCACGATTCTGTGACAAAGTTGAAGAATTCAAATAATATCTAAATGGCAATTAAAAGATGGAGAGGTTTAGAATCTTTTTATTGAGCTGCATGGCCTGAAATCTCTGGTGTGAGATTTTATGTTCTTAAACTTCCCACCCACCCACCCACCCACTTATCTTAAACCAGTGAGTCGGATTAACTGTTGATTATTAATTCTCTCTTTCAAATGTCACATCCTTATTTCAGTTTCCTTTTATATCCCAACCTTTTGTTCCCTATACTTCTAAATATTATGCTAATAATCACCAACATTTTATAACATATAATTTAGGTGATGAATCAAATTTAGAAATATATAATTTAAATCTTGAATTCTCTAAAAACTATCAAATGACAACAACTTGACCACGGTTCCTGTTGTAAGGCATGGCTTAGCTCAGTTGCTATAATTCCTACATTTAGCTGTGATTTTCTTAGAAAACCATACTATAATAACCCGGAGTAGTATAGTCATGACGCACGTGATGTATAGTAATGTATGGCATGCTATCGACACGAATACAAGATGTGTCATTATCAAGACATACAAGAAATATCATAAGCACGGCGTGTGAGACGTGCTATAGGCACAACGAATGTGGTTTTGTTGGAGCCACGAGTATTTTTTAAATAATTACAACATTCCAACATGTAAAATAATTTTTTTATGCAAATTATATAATATTTTGGAAATTAATTAAGGACATATTTTTAGGATTAATGGTATCACGCTAAGATCTCACTAAGTTAAATAAGAATAAGTTGTAGAAGTCAACTATTAGTTTTGTAATTATAAACATATTTCACAAAAATAAATAAATTTTGGCACAATTCCTTTACTATTTATATTTCTTTTATAACGACTTTCTATTTTTATTTTTGATTTTACTAATAAAAGAATATCTTAATGAAATAAAGAGTAAATATCTTATTGTAGTCACGTATAATGAAATAAAGAGTAAACCTACTGCCATTGTTAGTGGATGTATACCTGCCTAAAAGTTGATGCTAATAGCAACACTCAAATTACTTCCAAACATCGCGGCACTATCAATATCGCAAAACAATATTCCTTATTACACCACTTGAGGCAATCCGAGAATGGCAACCCATTTTTCCTGCACAATAATAACACAAAGAAACGTATGCGCAAAAAAAAAAAATCCTTTTGTAGAATAAACTATAACTCATGCCCATGGTATCGAGGGACTTGGATTTAGTGCAATATATATACATGCACAGACACCTTACTTTTTAAGTTTATTTAGGTTGCGATTGATTTTTTATTTGAATCTGAAATTTGAAAACTGAATCTGAAATCTGAAATTTGAATCTGAAAAATGAGTTTGTTTTTATATCTGAATGTACCTCTAAATAAATGTATTTAGACTGATTCAAACTTCAGACGTAACTCTACATCTTAATTATGAAGAGCCAAATATACTCGTTAATCTCTTAATCGTTTAAAAAAACAAACTATTTTTGGTACCTCTTAAGTCTGAATAGTTCAGATTCAGACTTAAGAGGTAAAAATAAGCAACACCTTAGAAGAGGACTCTCCAAGACAGGGTCTTTCAATCCATCCTAGGTATTAAATTTTCAGGTCCCATGATGCTAAGTGTAATAAAGCCTGGGACTCGTGGAGGGTTATTAGTCTCGAACTCACATTAAGGATATTCCAAGCCCTTGAGGTTCGACCCCCTTATCACCCCACGCATATATATATATATATATATATATATATATATAAGTTACAAAACTTATGTATGTCATAAGATACAACTATGACATCACAAGACATTTTTATTATGCACTTCCTATTTTGTTCTTGAAATTTTTGGATTCCCTCTCTTTTGAAAGACTCTAATTTATTTTTCCCTTTCTTCAAAATTCAAAAACAAGGTTAAAATAGTATTATACTCATTTGAGTCACACGTTTCAACCTCTTACTCGCTCCTCTCACAAATAACCCACTATCTTCTCGGTCTTTCCCCTCTTAACCCTTGTTTTTCTCCTACCCTATCCCACCCACTTTTTCCTTTTGGTCTACAGCACAAGAAGCACACCACTACGATCTCTCACTGTCGCCCAATTTATCATTTATGCCCACAGGTAAACTGTTTCTCCCTCTCAAAGGCCTTATTCTCCCACACACTCTAAAATCGCTTACGCCCTCAGGTAACCTAATCTCTCACTCGCCCAATCTTTCATTTTCGCTACCACCTAATCTCTCACATATGCCCTCAGGTAACCTAAAATAGATCCGGTATATTGTTTCCCCTCTTGCCTCCGAGAGTATTTTCCAAGGTAATGTTTTTATATCAGAGCCCTATTTATGTGTGAATCAATGTTTCGTATTATAAATATCTTTTTTCTTTTCAGCTCTATGAGAAAACCATTGTAATAAACAATGAAACTCAAGGTGAGATGTAAGACATATTTCTCGTGTCCGATATCTTACATTTTGTGTATGTCGTACGCCGCTACATTTGGCACGTCTCTACACGATCTTACACGACGGTCTCAATCTGAATTTCGAGAATCAAGCATTCAGCATCTCCATCATGTGTCCCACATCTATCTCAACGACTTCACGTTCCACGATTTTAGGAACTTAATGCAAGTGGTACGCAAGAGAAGTCAAAACAGTGAAAGAAGGCAAGATATGGAAGTTTAAGAGTATTTTGATAATTTTACAGCCACCGTCTGGAGTTCCAGTTACCTGGAAAGTTGAAGAGCTCGCCGCAACGAAGATACTGGAAGAAACGGAACCTCAATCCGAGCTACGGTGAAGAAGTTATGGCCCGTTGAAAATGGAAAAAATTCCGAGAAAAGCCTTGGAAGAATGCTGTGCATTTTTAGCCCCAAACCAGCGATTTTCTGCGAACCGAAAGCCAAACCGGTTCGGGGGGTGAACCGGTTCATGGTTCACCCGAACCGTTTCGGGGTACCTGACGCTGGATAGAGTTCCAGATTTTTAAAACTCTTTTTGGTTTCCTTATAAAAGCCAACTTCGGGGAAGTTATTTTGCAAGACTTTGAGAGAGGTTTTTGAGAGTCCAAATACATCAAGTCTTCATATTTTTGAGTCCCAAGACTCATGTTTTGATTCACACATCATTGCCATATTTTTGTGAATCATTTTGGAACCCAAGAACACCTATTTTGCTTTTGTTCATCTTTGTGGGGAGATCTCTGCAACCGAGGGTTGTGTGTCATTGCTGAGGGAGTCTCTACGAAGTTTTATGGTTGCGTGCCATTAAGGAGTATTGCGGTTCTTCTTTGCTGATTGGATTGCGGTCTATGTGGGTTCGCTGCCTGTGAATTCATATTTGACGACACCGACCGACGCCTGCAGGTAATCGTGTGTCACTGTATTTCATTGTAATCCGTGTAAGTTGGGATTTACTTATTATTATGAAATAAAAGGTTTTGCCCTGAGGGGATTTTTTCTGAAATCTGTATCTCAGCATATTTACTGTGTCGCATGCTTTATATTTGATGGGTTGATTTAGATGCATGTTTAAAGGATGAATTTATTTGATTTAAAAGTAGACCCTAATTAAATAAGGTTTAATTGGACATTTGCAAATTAAATCAATTATCACACATTCGATTTTTCAAATTGGTATCAGAGCAGGTTGCACTAATTTATCGCGTATTCCTATTTTTCGCAAAATCGTGTGATATTGATTTTTTTTTAAATCAGTTTGTGAAAAATCACAATTTTTCCAATGGAACGTTCATTTAATAAGGTGCCTATTTTTTATGGGAATAATTATGCCTATTGGAAAGCTCGCATGAAATCCAGTTTAAAAGCTATTGACGAGCGTGTTTGGTTGCTTTGTGAAAATGGGTGGACTCCTCCCACGGTCACTGTTAATAACGTCACCTCTTTAAAACTCGTGTCAGCCTAGGCCAAAGATGATTATAAAATGTCTAATTTTAATTTCCGTGGTCTGAGTGCTATTTTTGGAGCTGTCACTCCTGACGAATTCCGTCGAATTATGACGTGCACCACGTCTAAAGAGGCTTGGGATGTTTTGAAATTAACACATGAGGGTACGAACGCGGTTAAAGAATCAAAGTTACAAAATTTGACCACCAAATTTGAGACCATCACCATGTCTGAGTTTGAATGCTTCGATGATTTCTATGCACGTTTGTCGGACATTGTTAACACATGTTTTAATTTGGTTAAGGTGATTGATAACATGCGTGTCGTTAAAAAGATTTTGTAATATCTTCCAAAACGCTTTATTCCTAAATTCACTGTTTTGAACTCGTTGTGAAATTTGAAATCACTTAAGTTGGAAGAACTTGTAGGAGATCTTCAGACCTATGAGATTTACATGTTTCCCAAAACCATTAAGGCTAAGGATAATGGCATTGTTTCAAAGACTCATCTTAAGAAAAAGAAAGAAAAAGTTTGTGAGTCCGATTCTGAGAAAGACTTTGATTTTAATGATATGGCCTTATTTGCGAAAAAAATTTAAAAATTTCTCAACATGAACAAAAATAATTCTTTCAATAAAAAGAGATTTTTTGAGGAAAAAAAAGGAAAGGACAAAGAAAGCGGTGAGAGGGAAAAGGAGAATGACTCCGTTGAGGAGTGTGAGGAAGATTTGGAGAATGTGACTTGTTTTAAATGTGGGGGTAAGGGGCATAAGTCGTTTGAGTGTCCTATGTGGCTTAGAAAGAAAGGGAAGAAAGTAGCCATGCCTGCCACACTTAGTGATAGTGAGGAAGATGAGTCCGATAAAGGTTTAGCACATGGGATGGTTGTCGCTTTTTCTAATCGTGTGAGCACAGCCACTTTGTCTCACAAGAGTTCACACGAGAGCGATGATAGTGATTTATGTTCTTCTAGTGAGGGAGATAGTGAGGAGGAGAGTGGAGATGAAAGTGAGCTCCAAAAGGCGTTTAGAGATTTGTACACCGAGACCTTGAAAACAAAGAAGTATAATAGGGATTTAGGTCGTCGGGATTTAGATTTGAAGAGAGAGAAGGAGGTTTTAAGAAAGGAGAAGTGTGATTTGACCAACACGTTGTCTAGTCTAACGACACGTGTATCCCAACTCGAGAGTGATCTCGAACGTTCCAGGGAGGTCAAAGTAAATTTTGTGAATGCACCTAAGAAGGTTGAAAAGGTGGTTCATAAGGGTAAAGGTAAGAAGTTAGGAATAAGTCATGAGGGTGCTTCTACTTCCCAATTAGCACCCGATTCGGTTCCCACTTTAGTGTTTGATTTACGTGAGTCTCACCCTAACCCACCTAGGCATCCCATTCCTATTAGGAGAGCGCGTCCTAGAGTTTTTGATAGAGGTGTTCCGAGGCCTATTTATGTTTGCTCACATTATAAGAAGAGAGGTCACCTTAGGGAATTTTGTTTTAAGTTGGGATATGTGTCACGTTTTGCTACTATACGTGTTTCTGGCACACATGAACCCACACATGATACTTTACATGCTGCCGGAGACTACATGAGAGAGTTTGCATATTTAGATGAGCAAGTTAAGTTTTTAGTCAAAACTTCACAAGAGTTCATGGAGGTTTTTCATAAGTTGTCACCACCTTTGGAAAACCCCTCCGCACCTAACGATTGAGGTTTGACTTGTTTATTAGCATAGGATGGTTTTTGCCAATTGCTAGTATGTATTATGTTTGTAAGTTTTAAATTTTTTTTCAAAATATTTGAAAAATACAAAAAGATTTTATTTTGATAAAATTTTGAAAAATCCAAAAAGATTTTTGTATTTTGTTTGCACCGTTTATGGATGGACACTTAGGATGATCGAGTCACAACATCATTCCATTATTTTCATATGACTAATTGATAGTGTTTTGAGATAATAGGCCAATTCATACTTGTGCTTTATAATGTTTGGAGTCATTAAGATGTAAATAAGTGTTACTTCCTACATATTTGACTCATATTTTCCTTTATTGCACACGTGCACGGATTTGTTTGATTATTTTGCTTGTCTTATCACATGTTGGTTGGGTGTTTCCACTTCAATCCTGTCCTTAAAACGAACCAAGCTCGATAATTTTTGCTAAGGAAATTGTGCATATAAGAACCGTTTTGTGAGTTTGTGTGCTTTATTTAAAACGGGGAAGGGCTGCGAAAGGTTCTTTTTGCCTTTGGGAATACTAAGTCACCGTTTAATTGGACCTAAAAAATGGAGTAATTTTTTATCCGGGGTCCAAAGAGGTTTAAAAGAGCCCGAAAAATTTTTAAGCCAATAAAAATAAATTCATGCCAATTATGGGACATTTAGGTTTTTTGCACCAATTCTCCAATGTTTGAGAATTTAGATTACCTCTAAAAGAAAATATATATGAGGGAGTTTGGTTGGAGATTTTAAAACCGGTTTGCACGTCGAAATTTTTGAAAATGCGCTACATAATTTTGGACGTTATTGGGGTGAAAATCGCTTTGACTTTGATTTGTTGATTTGCATAAGACGATGTCATCTAAATTCAATAATTTTTCCACCTAAGGATACTTTTGATGTTCATTCATTAGGGGTACACATATGCATCATGCACATATGATTGATTGAGTTGATTTATCTATCGAATGTGTTCACACCCATTCATTCCATTTCCATGACTTGATTGTTTGAGTTTAATTCCATGGTGTGATTTTTTTTTTTGTATCCTATTTTTGTATAAAAAAATTTTGAAAAAATTCAAAAATAGTTTGTGAAGATTTTTTGGGCATCTCCTTGCAAGGGAACGTTTGCCATTTGATTGATGTTTTGTTTTGAATACCGTGGCACCCCGACTTTGCTTGTTTGATTTATTCTTCTCATTTGTCTATTTGGGGACATAATAAAATAGGGGAGAATGAATTATCATACTATGGGGGAGTTTGAATTTTGGGGGAGTTTTTGAGATGTGACTTATACTTTCATCATAAATTATGATTATCGCATTTCAAATTCGATAAGTCACGTGATATTTGCTTTATCTCATGTGTGTAGGTATTACACTGAAGATCACTGAATTGCACACCCTGATGAGAAAAGCTTAGAGATTCCTGAAGATTTGAAGAACAAACGATGAAGACTTATTCATTTGTATCTTTCCAGTTTTGGGTTCATGGGAGGGTAGATTTGTATAGGCAAGTTGTTATTTGATAATTCGGATTTTTATGTATGTACCGGTATAGACATAGGAAGAGATTTGTAAGGACATATTTCTCATGTCCGATATCTTACATTTGTGTATGTCGTACGCCGCTACATTTGGTACGTCTCTACACGATCTTACACGACGGCCTCAATCCGAATTTTTGGAATCAAGCATTCAACATCTCCATCATGTGTCGCACATTTGCCTCAACGACTTCACGTTCCACGATTTTAGGGACTTAATGCAAGTGGTACGCAAAAGAAGTCATAACAGTGAAAGAAGGCAAGATATGGAAGTTCAAGAGAATTTTGATAATTTTACAACCACCGTTCGGAGGTTCGGTCAACTGGAAATTTGAAGATCTCGCCACAATGAAGATAGTGGAAGAAATAACACCTCAATCCGAGCTACGATGAAGAAGTTATGGCCCATTGAAAATTGAGAAAATTTCGAGAAAACCTTGGAAGAATGTTGTGCATTTTTATCCCCAAACCAATGATTTTCTGCGAACCAAAAGCCAAATCGGTTCGGGGGGTGAACCAGTTCGCAATACACCCGAACCGGCTCGGGGTACCTGACGCTGGATAGAGTTCCAGATTTTTAAAACTCTTTTTGGTTTCCTTATAAAACCCAACTTCGGGGGAGTTATTTTGCAAGACTTTGAGAGACGTTTTTGAGAGTCCAAATACATCAAGTCTTCATATTTTTGAGTCCCAAGACTCATGTTTTGATTCACACATCATTGCCATATTTTTGTGAATCCTTTTGGAATCCAAGAACACCTATTTTTCTTTTGTTCATCTTTGTGGGGAGATCTCTGCAACCGAGGGTTGCGTGTCATTATTGAGGGAGTCTCTACGAAGTTTTATGGTTATGTGCCATTGAGGAGTGTTGCGGTTCTTCCTTTACTGATTGGATTGCGGTCCATGTGGATTCGCTGCGCGTGAATTCATTGCTGACGACACCGACCGACGCTTGCGAATATTCGTGTGTCACTACATTTCATTGTAATCCGTGTAAGTTGCGATTTACTTATTATAATGAAATAAAAGGTTTTGCCCTACAGGGATTTTTCCTGAAATCTATGTCTCAGCATATTTAGTGTGTCGCATGCTTTATATTCGATGGGTTGATTTAGATGCATGTTTAAGGGCTGAATTTATTTGATTTAAAAGTAGACCCTAATTAAATAAGGTTTAATTAGATGTTTGCAAATTTAATCAATTATCACACATTCGATTTTTCATGAGACACTAATCATTTGTACAACATAGGTCTCTCTCATCCATTTACTCAGATCCATGTTTTTTAATGTGGGATTTTCAAATTTTTGTTATCTATATATTGCCTCTCTTTGTTTCACTTATACATGTCTCAAAGATCCCAATTCCTTTCAATCTTACTCGAGAATTGTGTTTTTTCTTTAAATATTGAAAATTTTGGGGTTTTTATTTTGTGTGTGTCTTTCTCCAGATTTGTAACAACATATCTAGGAAGACCTGAATATGTATTCCAGGTTTATCTATAACTTAATCCTTATGTCTACTAAGTTTTTGTTAGCATTAAGCTCACTTTTGTAGTAGTTCAAAAGTTTTTGTTCATTTTATGACTTATTTTTTCTTCCTCCTTCCAAATTCAATTTTTTTTCCTGGGATTGCCTATTTTGTGTTGAAGAGGAGAAATGGGTTGCTTAAGACCTATTTTATTACCTATTCTTTAGGCCTATTTGTGTAGGCAGTTTGGTTTGTCTTCGGGGTTAAAGTGGTTGGATGTGGCTAAGACTATCCCACTATGTTGTCTTAGCATAAGATATGTGTTTGTTTGTTTTTCTCTTTTTTTATTTTTATGCTCTATTATCTGTGATGCCTTAGCATAAGATCATTTCTGTCTATTTTGGCTTACAAAAAGAATCTCTATTTTGAGGTGTTAGTTATTTGTGTCATGAACGTTTCTGGGGTGTTAATGATTTTTTATCTTAAATGTTTTGGGGTGGAAGCAGAAGTGGCAAAGATAATTGTTGACCGAATGGCTCTGCTATTTCACATTAGTAATGGTTGATATGTATGTTAGCGGTATTATTTTTAATTGTATTTCATACCATTTTGTTTCGTTTATAAAGTGCAAATGCAATAGCCGCCAAATCCATCTCGGATTGCCATAATGGGAAGGAGTTTTTCCAGAATTCTTGACAACCTCCATTCGACAATATGTACTCCATTATTCTGTTATTGAATGCATTTTCTTTTGGTTTAAATAAAATTTTGCGACCAAGAAAACTGTATGTGTGTAACTTCCGATCACAAGTAGCACAAAACGTTTAATTTTTTGAACAATATGGTCCTAAGTTTGTTGTTTTGGGAAATCATTGGGATCTCTTAGAGGTTACAGAATCTTCTTTTTGAATTTGATATTTTAAAATTTCCCCTGATAAAAACAAATAAACTATTGCTGATCAATTTGAACAGGTATTTTTTGTTGGGGTTAAAGATATCGGTTGTTGTCTGTTGAGACTGAGTTCCCTACATGCGCATAGCCCTTAAGATTCAATCATATTTCACCTTGGACAAGGTATTAGACCACATTTTCCAAACACTGATACTTAAGTTGAAATACTCACATTAAAGTAGCTGATTACCATACCTTTAGACATTCTTGGTAATTATTGCCTTATGTATGCCATTAAGGGATGGATTAAAGTTTGGATCATGTGTTTTTTATAGTTATTTTACTTTTTCCAAAAAAAAATTCTTATTGGCCTAATTAACTCCATGCTTTAGCGGCAACATTATATTATTTATTTGTTTCCTGTATTCAGTGATGCCCCATTATATTATTTCTCTGTTTCTTATAGATATTATCTATTAAAAGTATAGATATGTTGGAGGATATTTACAAGTGTATATTCAAATCCCACATTTATATTTATTCGTGGTTAAAATGGGCAGTAAAATAGAGCTGATATATTTGTGTGTTATGAACTACAAAGAAGGGCTAAAGATGATCAACTGCCTGCCTACATTATCCCACATTTCCCACCTAATATCAAGATGTTGAAGATGATCAGTTGCCTGCCTACTACCAACCCTACCTACATTAGCAGTGAGATCAACTCTGAAAATTATTAGGCCCCAAAATTGTACTATCCTTACATTTGATTTGCCTTTTATGCTTATTTACTCTATTCTTGACTTTTACTACTCATTTATTAGTGCTCTCTATTCAAATAAGCAGCATCGCTATATGTTTTTTTTATTTAAGTTACTTTAAGTTATCTTTTTTTCTTTCATTACTTTACAAAATAAAAATGAGTTTTCTTGCTACTTTGCATGACAATTGACAGTGCTCTCTATTTTTATTCTTTAATGGTTATTGAAACATTTTATAATAAGCTTTGTCCTATGAATTATCCATAATTGAAGACCATTTTTGTCCTTACGGTAACCGATGCATAAATTTACCCCTCTTATGAATACTTTTATTTTTGGCAGGTCATGTAAAGATGAAAAGAAGGAAAATCAAAACAAAAATTGAAATCGAAATCAAATGGGAGAAAGTGGAGAATCATTCATCTTACTGAGCAAATTGCAGCCTTACCACCTGAAGAAAGAAAACAAATCGGCCCTGCTCTTCGAGTGTGAATAAGTTATCCCAAAATGCAGCCAATTTCGATAGAATGCATGGACTTGGGTTCCGCAGGAGGGCCAAGTGGTGGATCTGCCCATGCCGAGGGAAAGAAGGCAACGGAGACAACGTTTGATGTCAAGTTGGAGAAATTTGATACGACTGCTAAAAATAAAGGTGATCAAAGATGTCACGGCTTTTACAAACCTTGGTTTGAAGTAAGCCAAACACATTGTTAAGAAGGCACCTGTTATACTAAAATAATGGATCACCCGCGCTTTAATTTTTTTATTTAATCTATCATTTTGTTCATTTTCTTTTAAAATCATTTTGTTAAAAACAAATTACATTTCTGTTATGATATATGATTATTGATGCATGATATACTTCAATTCAAAATATGATTATTTGGAACTGCTCGGTTTTAAGCATCCATTTATAGTAACATTTTAGTTTACAGTGTTATCGATATTAGAGATTACATTTCATACCATCCCTGTATACTTGAGGTAAGTATCTTGTCACGAAAAGGTTGGTTATAGTGTGTGTTAGGCGTGGGACTTGCTATAGATGCACCAAACATCACCACATAAAAACTTAAGTTAGTTTGATTTCTTTAGTACTGATTATCACTTCTTCTCCCCATTAATCTGCCTTTTTAATAGAATAGATTTGTTTCAATATTTTTTCTATTTGTGTGTTGATTTTGGATGTTTGTGTATTCAATTTTACCCCATTTCTTTATTGAATCTGCATGTTTGATTGATATGTTGCTGATTGGGTATTGGTGGTTATTCTCTTTGAGTCATGATGCATTCCGAAAGAAGATTATTAATGGTGTATATTGTGACAATTTAACTGAATTACTGTAATTTAACAGGTGTTGAATTTTTTTTTATCTCGAGATTCATTTAACAGGTACTGCAATTTACAGAAAGTTTCACGCTTACATCATGGAAGTAGTTGTTGAATATTTTAAAAGTGAAAAATAAATTTGAGATGACATGTTTGTTATGTTTGTACATACTAATATTGATAATGATACGCTTTTGGGTGCTGAGCAATATAATTTTAACATTATACTTTTGGATTTGTTTTGTTGTTGTGCTTGGAAGATAGGCCCATGAAATGCTTTCTACTGTTTCTATATGTGAAAGTTGAAATAAAGATTCTATTTTCATTTTTACAATTTTGATAATAAATGAGAATGTGTATTATGGGGTCATCTTCTCCTTGAAACTTGGTGAATTTTTAGCGGGAAGGGCCCGATGAAAATGTATCTCCACTGAAATCAGTAACATACATATAAATAACATTGAACAAATGATATTTTCATGTGTTAGAATTCATGATACACCATTTATTTTAATTTAAAAGTTGAAAATTCTTAAATAGTGTGGGCAATCCTATAAATAACAAAAATTCTTCCCATTTTTTTAAAATTATTCTCAATTATTCATCTTGTAAAAAATACTTTTTGACTTGATTTACAAGATTAAATACTATGAAAACTTACACTTATGTTATATAAATATGTAATATTTATATTATACATGACTTTAGAAAAGGTCGTACTCAATGCAAAAGGCTCTTGCACAACTCCAAGGTCTGTGAAAGGTGGATGTCGGCTGGCCTATTCCCCATATATGAAAAGACTGCTCCCATGTTTCGAACCTGAAGTCAAATGTAGCAATGGTGTGGGCATTTTCCATCACACTTAGGTCCTATCAATGAACTAAACTTTAGAAAATTATCATCGTTCCTATCAATTAAATTATTTATAATCAATTAAATAATTTTGAAAAAATATCTATCCTTCAGAAAAATTGACCACGATTGATATTTTGAAAAATTACACTATAATACAAAAATTTTATGACTTGATCACACGATTCATACTCAGGAGAATTATCGTTGTGCCTTCAGGAACGCGCATGACAATTGAAATTATGACATTTTTCTTTTAAAATTACACTTTGTTTTGTTGGGGAAGAAAATTTTCTTTCAGTTTTGAAATTACGTACTTCAGAAATCTTTAGCCTTTTGCGATTATCAGCGTGCCTTCAAGCACGAGCATACCCTAGTATATATATATATATATATATATATATAATAATGCTCTTGTGCGGACTAGTTCGCATTTTAAGAATGCGGACCTGACATGTGTCACCTAACGGTGCACCTAGAAATTATCGCCTAAATTATAGGCACACTCAATCTCTTTTCTGGGCTCACCGCCAGGTGACACATGTCCGGTCCGCATTCTTAAAATGCAGACTAATCCGCACAAGAGCAGGATTGTATATATATATATATTATTGCTAAAAACCAACTTCTTGGATAGAAGAATGACACGAAGTTTTAAGATGTACACACACACACACACACACACACAGAGAGAGAGAGAGAGAGAGAGAGAGAGAGAGAGAGAGAGAGAGAGAGAGATGTTGTGGAGGATAAGATGAGGGTGCAATGATAAGGTAAAAAGTCTCATGTTTTGGTAAAAAGAAAAGGTGATTATGGAACGATAAGGTCAAAAATATCTCTTTTCACCTAAATGAACACTTCTGAGAATTTTTATAGGGTGTGGTGATAACCTCGTATTAAAACAATAAACTTTTATATAAAGAGTATAAATAACTAAATTTGATACTAGAAACTCTTACTCCAACTAATGAAGTAACATGACTATCCTACTAGTCCATCACAGGATCTCACTTACTCTTCTCGAAGGGAAAGAAATTTTGTGGTAAAAAAATCCACCTGAAGGGGGGTGTCCAATAATCATGATGAGAGTATAAAAATAAATAAGAGAGAAATAAAGATTTATGTGGTTCGACCATTGTTCGCTTACGTCCACGAGGCTTTAATAGTATTCCATTATGAACTCGAGAGAATTTACATGAGTGGTTTTTTAGCCTCTTAGCCCACCTCCCCCCCCCCCCCCCCCCCAACACACACACAAAATAGGGTGTCTCCCCTTAATATAGACTTAGAGATTATAATTGGATAAGTCCTATTCTCATAACTACGAAATTTTTCGTAGCCGAAAGTTTATATTTCGTTGCTGATAGTTTTTGGCAATGGAAATTATTTCATAGCAAGTTCGTGGCCAAAGGCCCGTTGCTGAATGTATATGGCCATGAAATTAGTTTTCCTTGCCAAATGTTCGGGTTATTTGCCACGAAATTATTTTCGTGGACAATTAGCATATTCAGGCTACAATTTGTTTTGAAGCTAATTGTTCAATATTTGGTTGCTAATTGTCTTCATTTCGTTACCAATTCTAATAGTAAACTAGTGTTAGAAGCTTTTAGCTACGAAATTTACAATTTGTTTTATAGCTAATTATTCAACATTTTGTTGCTAAATGTTATCATTCCCTTGCCAATTCTATCAGTAAACTAGTGTGTTAGAAGCTTTTAGCTACAAAATTTATGATTTCCTTAAGATCTATTGGCTACGAAATTTAATTGTTAAAAAATAATTATTAATCGTTAATTTTTTTAATAATAAACTATCAAATCTTAACCACACTTTTAATTATCAATTGCATATTTAACTACTAAAACATTTGTTTTGGTAACGGAGTGTGTCAAAATATATATTTTTTATTTTAAAAATGAATTACCACCATATTTAAACAAATTGCCATTTAAAAAAACTCATTTGTTAAAATCCACAAAACAACTAAATTATCATGAACAAAATTCACATTAAGTCACGTACACATATATTATCAAGTCGTCTAAACATTATTTTAAGGGCATAGAAGTCCAACATTTCATCCCCTTACAAACAACAAACATCCATGATGCAAAAAAATAACTTAATCTAGTTAAGGGACTTAGAAGTCTCAGATTCCATTTACAAACGTCAAGTTTCAAAAGTTCATAGCACCCCAAAAATAACTACTCGTCACGTCAAATCTATAATTAAGAGTATACAATATCATTAGCTAAGATAAAGTAGGATTTGATTCGTCTTTATCATGAAAAAGTTGTAACGATGACCGAAAGTTGATAATTAAAGAGATAATAATCGATTATGAATAGCGAAACTGAAGGATGTCTAGATTACCATCGTTCTGAAGATGAGGAACGTGATGCGATCAATGATCGAATCAACTTATTGGACTCCACTTATCGAGCTAGAATAACATCCAACATTGCACGTTGAGTCTCCATATCGGCCTTTTGTTCCAATGACTCTTCTCATTGAATTGTTGCCTCTACCTCACGAGTGTGTAGATGACCCATCAAATCTTCTTGAACTTTCATAGACTACTTAAGTGCCTCTTCCAATTCGGCATTCCTCAATCGCATTATATTAATTCTAGATTCCTTTATTTTGGGACCACACCCAAGACCGTTAATATATCCCGGTCTTGTGCCAAGAACTTTATCTACTATCTCTTCTAATCTCATCATGGTACCATCCTCAGATATTGATTCAAATTCAAGGTGTTTCATCTCATTTGCAAAGACAATAGAAGAAAAAAGGATTACAGGTTTTGGCCAAACTGTTAAGATGTTTACAATTTTTAAGCCACTTAAAGACAAACTAATTTTAAAATAGTAAAGCATAATGTAGTATGTGTAATTTTTATAGTGAAGAAAATAGTACCAAGGGAATTAAAAACCAACAGTGTTTGTTGGTTTGTAATTCAACAACAGCAGGGTAAATTCAAAATAAAATGGATAAGACTTACATAGAGCGTTTTGGCTTCGGGAGATGTCCACTTTTCATCTTTACAATGCGTTTCTTTATCAAACTTGATCATATTCGGCTTTTAACCGTCCACCTCTTTACTCCGCTATTAAACAACAAACAAGTAATAATTATAATTACAAAATAAAATTCTCAATTGACATACCAAAACAAGTAGATATATTACCAGTTCATGATGAACCACCACAAATGCTTTTGACCCTTGATTATGCTTTACAATTTGTTTAGACTTGTTATTCTGATTTACAAAGCATTGCCTCTACAGTAATTTTTCAAACATCATAAGTATGCATATTTTAATAAAAAAATTATTTACAAGATCAACAATAGTTCAAACCTGATATCATGGACTTCCATAAAGATCACATAAACTAAGCCAATTATCCTTGGTCACACCAGTAGGGAAATTTTCTCGAGCCTCCTTTGTTGATCCATTTTTTTTATACACTTCACGAAGCTTGCTCTGTTGACTCCTACTTCTCCCTTTCATTAGCTATTCAAAACACTCCTTTGTATGATCATCCAAATTAATGTCGAATCTCTCCTGAAATCTTATACTCAAACAGTAATTGAAAACATTTTTGAATATATATATATATATATATATATATATATATATATATAACATTTGGCTCTTATACAACCATATAATCCTTCTGCATTATGTCATTGGGTGAAATTTTGCCACTATTCACATTCTTTATTACTCAATTGCATTTCCCGTTTTCTTTAATTTTGTGGTAAATTGGTAATGGTCATACTTCTTTTGATTCCTATAATTAATGAAAATTTATGGGTACAATGGGATATCAAACATGGGTAGCTGGAAATAATGTTCCAGGTGATAAGGGTACCCATGATCAACCTAATTTCGTTGAATGAGATGAACTGGATAGATAGACTAAGCGTAATACGGGTGTTGCTAGAAAGTCGACTCGAGCTAAATTCAAGAGCAAGTTGAGGAGTGTGAGAAGTGACATGCCCTTACTATATCAGATCTTTTATATATATCAAAGATCCAATCTTGTATATATATCTCATGGGGTTAGCCTATGTGATCTTTGATCTTTAGTATTCCAAGGCATTCCCACCCGAGCAACCTTCGCATTATGATCCACTTTATTGGGCACACCTTCAGATATACTACCACTATATTAACACATGGTATTTTCCCATAGGGGTGGTGGTTGAGTGAGTGGTCATATAGGCTAACCCCATGAGAATTTTGGCAGATGGTTTATTAATTTTAATAATTAATTATCAAAAGTAATAATTAAATCTAAATACAAATCCAGTTAAGTGTAAATGTTCAAACTAAAATAGAATGAAGTAAATCCCTATAGAAGTTTTACACAATTGATTTAAACTAAACCATAAACCAGTTTTAAAGATAAGAAATTTAAACAAATATAAGGTGTTCTAAATAGATCTAAAAGAGTTAATACAATCAATGTATTAGTTGGGATCAAATCTCAAAACAAATTTTAAGCTCTAGTTTAAAAAACGTTCAAAGACAGTTAGCTACGAATTTTATCTTACTTCTAATACAAATTGGAATAAGGTATACAAATCTCAAAATTTGTTCCAATTACAGATCTGATATGATATAACAAGCAGGAACACAATCAAACACTTGAAATAGAAAAGTCCAAAGACAGTTTTAAGTAAACGCACAAGAAATCAAACTGGAATAAGGTATTATCTATAATCAGAAGATAGGTCTTAGAGATTGAGTGATAAAAAAAATGGATTTGATCATGAATAGAATAAATAGACACAAAAGAGGTGAAACTAAGTATTGAAGAAGTTTAAACAAAAAGTCCAAATTTTCGCACTTCTAATCTTAAATGATAATTAGATTTAACATGTGAAGCTTAACACAATTAATCAACAGAAAATATGAAAGTTTCAAAACTCTGTTTCATTCAAAACTCTGTCAAACCAACGTCGGTATATATGGGAGAAAAAGATATGAACCTTAAAATTATTTAATCTGATGTAGTGCGGAGAACATCCATTTATTATATGCAATCGGTGGGAATGTTTTCAAATACCACAAGCTCAAGTAAGATATCAGATATTTTATATATATCTCATGGGGTTAGTCACATCCACAGAAAGAGTAGACGTTCTTCAAATTTTTATTTATGAAGAACAGAGTGATTCAATGATGATTTAAAAGTTCAACAATCTGCACTTTATTCAGTTTAAGAGCGAATTGTTTATAATTACAAAAGATATGTTCATAAACACATACATGCACAATTAACACATTAAACAGTAATGTTGAAAATCAGATTAACCATGCCATACATAACAGGTCCTACATGCTAGCAACCATGACAGAGCAAGAAAAGTTGGTATCACCACATGCACGAATATACACTAACAAAAGGATAACAAATAAATAAATAAACTCGTAAATAACAAATCACAAATGAATTAAAGAACCCATAATTGGGCAACTTACACTAGCATCGAATGAAGAAGAAATAAATGAAAGAAACAAAGATTAGTGTGTGTTTTAATTTATACCATAAAACAATGTATTCATGTTATAATAATAATATAGCAAGGGTGGTTCGGGAAATAATAGGTAGATAGTGACCAGCGGGTGAGTCACTATCTATTCAACAAGGCGTTATTATGTCGATTTGCTCCTATGAAATTCGAAGATCCATCTCTAGCCCTTACTCATTTTTTATGATGAGAAATACATATCGGGTCAATGTTGCCAAAGACTGCAACTATATATGATTGAGTATATGAACTCAGAAAACCCCAAAACACGGGATCATTATGAACACCAAAACTACCTTATTTCCAAAATTTCCTTCCACTCCATGGTTAGAACAAGTGGCCTGCTGAGCCTATTGTTCGATAGAGTCAGCGAACTTCTATCACTTTGCAGTTTGAGTTTATGCAAGTTCAATTCAGGCAGGTCCATGATGACATGTTAATTTTATGTCAACACAGTTGGTTTGTTAAATGAAAAACGGAACCAGTTGGTTTGTTAAATTAAACCAAAGTTCACTTGTCCAAATCAAACCAAACAGTCATACATAGAATAAAACACAATAAAAAAACCAACTGCAATTTAACAGTCATACATACAACAAAACACAAAAAAAAATCAACTGCAATTAATTAGTTGTAATTTTAAAGGATGAAACTAAAGTTCATTTGTCCAAATCAAACCAAACATAAAGAGTATAAATCAATTAAACAGTCATGCATACAAAAAAACACAAAATTTTCAACTCACCAATATTCCCTAGGAATGACCAGAAACTGCTAAAGCAATATATGGTTGGTAGGGGATTTGCATTAACTAAAAATATTGCCATTTTTAATAAGAAATCACTTACATTGAGTTTGTCGAACGCTTTTGTCTTATCAGCTTCAGTGAGGTCTTTCCATTTAATTGGGACTGGAATTAGGTTACGAATGAGAATCCCGAACTCATTTGATAATTTAGCGTGTCTTTGTCAAGTGGCCTATTTTTCTCCTTCGATATCTCAATACACATCTTTTTTCCAGTAGCTTTGATCATCTTCTGAAGACCCTTGCCACATGTAGGTCCACGGACTTTTTTCGTTATGGTAGAATATGTATTCAAAATTTTAAAAGAAAATAAATAATATTATCAGCAAATTAACAATACTAATAAACATTTGAAAATTATATTTTGTACCTGCATAACTCGTGGAGGTTTTGGGACTAGTATATTGTGTTGATGTTGAGATATTTGCATATTCTACATCCATTACGTGTTCATTCGTGGGTGTTATAGGAGGTGGGTGAGTTGTGGGTGTTGTGGGTGCCGTAGAAGTTGGGAATGCCATGAGATCCAGGGGTGCTGTGAGATATGGGGGAGCCTCATTCATGCTATTTGACCGAATACGTCTTCCTAGTGCCATGCTAAAAAGGAACATCAAATCACACATTAATGTAATTTAAACAATTTAAAGAATATAGGATTTACACAATGTGACATACGATACCACCAAATCGTACCGCGTACTATGCGAGCTACCATACCACACACCCAAGTTACTCATGTTTTAGGTAGAAGTAGTTAAATATGGGTGATATTATCATTGCATCTTTATACGCATCAATGGATGGATCATAGTTTCCTTTTTAAAGAAGATTCTTAGTTAGTTAGATAAACTTTGTATTCTTAATTTAACATGTTAGTTCTTACCTCGTTCATCCATGTTGTTCATAGCTCACCAAGTTGATATTTGGTCTAATCAATTAAAAGCTAAGCCATAACTAATCTAGAAGCAGTTCAGCAGGAAATTGACTATTTATACAACTCAACTGAGAGAGATGATAAAGACATGAACGCATAACTGAAGAAAGTAAGAAAACTAAATTCCACTAACATCTTCAAATGGTATATGATGCATGAAATAAAAAAAATCTGGCATAATAAAAGTGAAGAAAGTAGTTTCCATTAACAAATTCAATCTATATCACTATCATCATCCTCGACCACTATGAGTTCTTCCGCATTTTTACAATATTCATCAAGTGTTTCGTCTTCATCATCGACGTTATCAAGGGAAACAATGTCTTCTTTCGATAGTGCTCCTTTGTCTAAATCTAAAATTCCACCATCAATAGTGTCCACCTCTACATCGTTTCTCTGTAACTGGACACCATCAACTTCTAGAATCTCAAAGGCCTTTGATGAAGCATTTTCCTGGTACACGAAATCATTTGTTTCTAATACATTTGTGTCCATTTCTTCCACCCCAATATCATACAAGTGTCAATGCTGGAATTCCTGAACAACTTGCCAATTTTTTCCTAATTTTGTGTCATTGAGATAAAACACTTATTTTGCTTGAATGGCTAGCACATAAGGATCACTCTTGTACCACCTACCATTAACATGGATTCTTGTAAAGTGATCATCAATTTGTATTAGTGGTTTTTTTTTATCATCTTTAAACTAGACACACTAAACAAGGAGGAATCGATTTCCTTTGATATACTCTAACTCAATAATATTGTTCAATACACCATAAAGGTTAATTTCTTCGTCATTATGATCTCCTTTAACAACTAAACCGCTGTTTTGACTTCTCCTGCGATTGTCACGATCTTTAGTGTGAAATCTAACTCCGTTTACTATGAAACTTTTATATTTGTTTGCTCGTATGTCAGGACCACATGCTAATGCATATAGTTGCTCAGTACCTTCTAGAGACTTCTGGTCGTACAACTTTTTCATCTATTAAAGAAAAAATTTGAATGATATAAGTTAGACGAATTACATTACTTAAAAATAATTAAGTTTATAAATTATGATAACTTTTCTTAAACTTACGTGTTCTTCAAACCAGCTAGGGAAATTCTTTTGACTTCTCTCTTATAAATTCAAAGGGATTTCTTTCTTCATCTCCTCCATATGCTCACCAACAATGGTAATAATTATAACGATAAGCTTCGTAGCAGTTGAAAAATTAATACTTATCAAGATTACTTCCTAGTTATTAACTTACTCTATATATGGAGCCACTTTCTCACAATTATTTAATGTATACCACCGCATCATTTCCATCTTAGTCACTGTGAGAAAGTCATAAGTACATGCCCCAAAAGGGCGTACATTTTGAGAGAACACATTCAATCCCTCCCCTTGATCCTCCACGTCGTAATTTCTTTCCGAGCGGTTGAGTTTAGTTGCAATCCCATCAAAGTACATTGAGCAAAATGTTAAACACTCATTAACGATGTAGGCTTCCGCTATGGAACCTTTCGGTTGAGTTTTATGACACACGTAACCCTTTAAGGTGCCTAAGTACCTATTAGCATATACAATGATAAAAAATACCTCATGTTAAATCTATAAACTATATGTAAAAAATCAGTATTTTGACTTAGCCCCCACTTTTTTATATCATGTTTGATTTAGAAGTGGGGGCTATGTCAAAATAACCCTGAAAATGTGACAATGAGTATATTGGCATACCTTTCAATAGGATACATCCACTTATATTGCACCGGTCCTCCAAGCATAGCCTCTCGCGAAAAATGAATAGCTAAGTGGACCATTATATTAAAAAAAAGCCTGTGGATAAATCATTTCTAGTTTGCAAAAAATCATGACAATGTCTTTCTCCAACCTCTTCAGTTCTTCTACATCCAGTGTTTTACAACACATTTGGTTGGGATATAGATATCGGCAATGGTCCATATAACATATCTTACTTCTTATTCTTTTTGAAGAAGTATCTTTGTTACACGTAGGAAAAGCCATATAACCCTTAGTGTTCCAGCCAGATAAATTACCATATGCCGAAAAGTCATTTATAGTCCACAAAACTGCAACATGCATTTGAAAATTCATTTTGGTGGATGCATTATATGTTTCTACACCAACTTCTCACAACTCATTCAACTCATCAATTAATGGTCGCAAATACACTTCCATGTCCTCACCTGGTGCCAGAGGTCCTGGAATAAGTAACGCCATCATAAAAAATGACTATTTCATACATAACCAAGGTGGCAAGTTATATGGCATAAGTATGACTGGCCACATGCTATATGAGTTGTGCATGTTACCAAATGGGTTATAACCATCACTTTATAGGCCAAGACTTACATTACGAGGGACTTGAGAAAATAACTCGTGCTTCGCATCAAAATCTTTCCATGCACTAGAATCTGCAGGATGTCTCAACACATTATCTTTGATACATTTTTCTTTATATCACTTCATATCATAGACATTTTTCTCGACATAAATAGTCTTTGGAGTCTTGGCTTTAGTGGAAAGTAATGAAGCATTTTTTTAGGAATACATTTACCCCTGTCATCATTAACCTTCCATCTAGACTCTCCACATATTGGACACTCATGATAAATTTCAATCTCCTTCCAAAATAAATAACAATCATTTTTGCATGCATGAATTGATACGTATCCTAATCCCAAGCCACACAACATGTTCCTTGCCTCATAATCTGACTTTGGAAGCGTCTCACCATCGAGGAAAGCTTCCTTCAATAGTTCAAGAAACATCTTGAGTGATTTATTACTCCAGTGATTGATCACTTTCAAGTGGAGTAACTTCACGAGAAAAGACAGTGCAGAGAATTTTGTGCAACTAGGATATAAGTCACGCTCTGCGTCTTTCAATAATTTGTTAAAATTTGTCTCATCTCCAACACCAACTTGTCTAGGAGTATTACCAGTTTCAAACGCTTCAGCTGGACCAACATCATAAAAAAAACCTTTCTACATGTCTTCCAACACTTCTTGCATCTCATCCCCTTCTTTATTTTCATTATCAATCCAATCATCGACATCATCATTATCATCATTGACATCATCATGAACAATATCATTAGAACATTCCATGTGATATGGTCATTGTGTGTATGTGGTACAAATACCTTTTAAGAAAAGATGATCTTCTACTTCATCAATATTTCTGAGATCGATGTTAAGACAATTGCAACAGGGGCACCTAATGTAACTATCGGGTCCCATATGATCCTTCGCAAAGCGAATGAATGAACTAACACCCAAGACATACTTTTTACAAAATCTATTTATTTCTTGCATCCAACTCTTATCCATCTAGTTCACATGAAAAATCAAATACATTAAAATGTTAGTTTATTATTTCATATAATATTTTTATTTTCTAAGATTCCAAAGCATAAGACAGAATATGTTCATTCATAACCACTAATCAAGATCCATAAAACTAGAGGATATAAGGCAGCCTTCAAGTCAAAACGCAACATTTTTAATAAGGTTCCCACTACATAGACCTAAGTCTCCTAATCAATGAAAAATCAACACACAACATTAATAATTAAACGGGGATTTTCGCCAATCTTACTAAATTTTTCCTATATATATAAGCGCACTACATATGGGGGGCATAGAAAGTTAAGAAGTAGAAAAAAATTAGTTAAAACAAGTGTGTGACAACCCAGATTTAATTGGGGACATGTATAATTTGTATTAATATATAATACTAGGTTATTATGTTTAGTCTAATCCTACCCTCATAAATCATGAAATATCAAAATAGTTACAAACACAAAATTTTGAAGTTTTCGGTAGGAATGCTCGTGTTGGAGACTAGTTTTTACCCTTATAATACAATAATTGACTTGAGGTGAAAACTACATTGTTGTAGATATATGAATTAAGTTTATAACACAATAAATGGTGTATAAAACAAAGGTCTGAGCAAAGAGTTATGATGAAATTACAAAACAGGGCAAATCTGTCCATCCTTTTAAATGATATTTTGTCTTATATGGCACCACTTGTTATATTTTGATTGGACCAAGAGGAGGTGCCCTTTTGACGACTTAAACCTCTCCATATCACCTATTCCTTAAGACAAATGCAGACATTAGAGAGTTTGGCCTAAAGAGAGAGAACAGTAAGGCTTAGGAGGAAAGGATGAGGAGAAGTTGGAGAAAAATTCATAAGAAATTACATAAATGTTTCTTAGGTACTTCTATCCATCAATCTTGTTTTTTTTAAATTACTGATTTAAATGAGAGAAATGATCAATTTTTTATTAAACTTTCATGCCTTGATGTATATGTATGGATATATATAAGTTCGAAGAAAGATGAAGGTGTAAATCCTTTATATTACCTTGGTTAGAACCCTTTTGTGTTCAAACCTTCATAAGTTTTTTTGTACTTATTGGAATTTAGAAATTCCAGTTGGAGATGAAAAAAGACTCATATAGGTATATCATATCCGAAAATTATATAAAAATACCAAGAAATGAACTTTGGGTGATAGTTGGAATTTTGGGTATAAAATTTTCCCCAAAAGTGTAAGTCTGCATACCATGTGTTCGATGTTTGGTCTGACATAGCAAATGAACTATAAAAATTATTAAACTTTAATTTCGTATTATTCAATATGTTTATTGAGATTGGGTGTAATATGATAGAAAGTTATAATGCAGAGAAATTATAAAAATTCCTGGAAATTCCCTGAACGATGGATGAGCCTATGGGGTAGATTTGCTATGTATTAAAGAAATGGGCATAACTTGCTCTAGGAACCTGAAATGACATTTTTTCTGTTGTATTGGAAACCTAATATGATAAGAATTGGATTACCAAGAATAAATCAAAGTATGTTTGGACTATGAATTGGATATTTTAAATATATTAATATGAATCTGGATGGAACTTTATTTATGATAAATAATTTGAATAGAACCATATGATGCATATGAATTGAGTTACGTTTGAGGTATTCCTTAGATTGATGATATTCTTATGATGATACTAATATTGTAAGAATGATAGGAAGGGAAGAAGAACTTGTTGAACAAGTTCTAGACAAAGGCGAAGGAAAAAAAAGCCCATTAAGTTGCCAAGGAGAGTGTACTCACTAGTAAGATGTATTTATACATGATTATAGATTGATATGTGGTACTTACTGAGTTGAATATGGATATAGTTTCTGAGTTGATTATAGATATGATATGTGTTACTTGAGTTGAATATGGATATGATATGCATAGTTACTGAGCTGAATATGGATATAGTTACTGAGCTAATTATAGATATGATATGTGGTACTTTTTGAGTTGAGTATGGATAGGGTATAGATGTAATATACTTAATGAGTTGAATATGGATATGATATGAGTGGTTACTGAGTTGAATATAGATATGATATTTGTGGTTACTGAGGTTCAAATGAATATGATATGTGTGGTTACAGAGTTAGATATGGATATGGTTACTGAGTTGATTATAGATATGATATGTGGTACTTGCTGAGTTGAATATAGATATTATATATGTAGTTACTGAGCTGAATATGGATATGGTTACTGAGATAATTAGATATATGATATGTGGTACTTACTGAGTTGAATATGGATTGGGTATATATATGATATACTTATTGAGTTGAATATGGATATAATATGAGTAGTTACTGAGTTGAATATAGATATGATATATGTGGTTATTGAGTCGAATATGAATATGATATGTGTTGTTTCTGAGTTGGATATGGATATGGTTACTGAGTTGATTATAGATATGATAGGGGGTACTTACTGAGTCGAATATAGATATAATATGTGTAGTTACTAAGCTGATTATAAATATAATATGTGGTACTTACTAAGTTGAATGTAGATAGGGTATAGATATGATATACTTACTGAGTTGAATATGGATAGGATATGGGTGGTTATTGAATTGAATATAGATATGATATGTGTGGTTACTGAGTTGAATGCGAATATGATATGTGTGGTTACTAAGTTGGATATGGATATGGTTACTGAGTTGATTATAGATATGATATGTGGTACTTACTAAGTTGAATATGGATAGGGTATAGATGAGATATACTTACTGAGTTGAATATGTATATGATATGAGTGGTTAATGAGTTGAATATAGATATTATATGTGTGGATACTGAGTTGAATATGAATATGATATGTGTGGCTACTGAATTGGATATGGATATCGTTACTGAGTTGATTATAGATACGACATGTTGTACATACTGAGTTGAATATGGTTATAATATAGGTGGTTATTGAGTTGAATATAGATATAATATGTGTGGTTACCGACTTGAATATGGACATGATATGTGTGGTTACTGAGTTCGATATGGATATAGTTACTGAGTTGATTATAGATACGATATGTTGTACCTATTGAGTTGAATATAGATATGATATGAGTGGTTTTTGAGTTGAATACAGATATAATATGTGTGTTTACCGAGTTGAATATTGACATGATTTGTGTGGTTACTGAGCTAGATATGAATATAGTTACTGAGTTGATTATAGATATGATATGTATGGATTCTGTAGTGATGTTATGGCTTATTTAAAGCCAAGAGATGTTATGTCTTTTTTATAGCCAAGAGATGTTATGGTTTATCAACAGCCAAGAGATGTTATGGCTTATTTATAGCCAATAAATGTTTGGGCTTATTTATTGCCAAGAGATGTTATGGCTTATCAACAGCCAAGAGATGTTATGATTTATCAACAACCAGGAGATGTTAATATATTACTTTTACTATATAGATATGTAGTACATTCATTGAGTTTTTTAACTCATGGTTTTATATGTTTACATTTTCAGGTTTGTATACTGCCAGCTAGGACACCCTATGATCGGTAATTTGGAGAGCTGCACCATTAGAGAGAGGTGGGGTATAAATATGGGAATTTCGTTATTGCCACACTGATGATTTTACTCACTCATACATTGGGTATAGTGAGATAGAGTGGTTTAATTTGATAACGGTACTAGTTAATCGTAGTGGGGTAGGTTTGCTTAACTATGTCTCTGATATTAATTATGTTATAATACAGAAAAAAAGTTACGCTCATTGTATACATCATACAAGAAAATATCGAAATGAATTATATTTTGATTTGTTCAAGATTACGATTTAATTATCAGGAAATAAATGATTAGTACGGATACGGTTTTGGGGTGTGACAATTAGTGGTATCAGAGAAACCAAGTTATATATTCTGGAAGTGTGTGACGGTTAGATGGCAATTATTGGTTTGATATTATATTGTTGCATTGTTTATGTACTAACCAATGATTTTGTATTATAAACTGTTTGTGTTGGTTGTTATAACTCTATTATGAAAGGTGGAACCTCGGGCATGGGATAAGCCAGTGGTTCCAAGCTAGGTGGATGTCTCTTTTTTATGTAAGAGGCTCAGGTTACTCTAAGTGTGGTGACAGGTCAACAAGTGAAAGTGGAACACTGAAACCCTATGGAGAAGGAATTCCATGGAAGAAGCTACATGGTAAAGTGAGGATAGAATGACAATGCGTTATCCGTAATAACGACCAAGGTATGTCAATTTCGGGGACGAAATTTTCTAACGGGGGGAGTTGTGACAACCCAAATTTAATTGGGGTCATGGATAATGTGTATTAACATATAATACTTGGTTATTATGTTTAGTCTAATCCGACCCTCATAAATCATGAAATATCAAATTAGTTACAAACACAAAATTTTGAAGTTTTCAGTAGGAATGCTCATGTTAGGGACTAGTTTTTACCCTTATAATATAATAATTGACTTGAGGTGAAAACTACATAGTTATAGATATATGAGTTAAGTTTGCAACACAACTAACGGTGTGTAAAACAGAGGTTTGAGTAAAGAGTTATGTTAAAATTACAAAACAGGGGCAAATTTGTCCATCCGTTTAAATGATATTTTATCTTATGTAACGCCACTTGTTATATTTTGATTGGACCAAGAGGAGGTGACATTATGCCGACTTAAACCTCTCCATATCGCCTATTACTTTAGCCAAATGAAGCCATTAGAGAGTTTGGGCTAAAGAGAGATAATCGTAAGGCTTAGGTGGAGAAGGACAAGGAGAAGTTGGAGAAAAATTCATAGGAAATTAGATAAATGTCCCTTAGGTAATTCTATCCATCAATCTTGTTCTTTTTTATATTACTGATTTAAATGAGAGAAATGATCAATTTTTTAATTAAAATTTCATGCCTTGATGTATATGTATAAATATATACAAGTTCGAAGAAAGATGAAGGTGTAAATCCTTTATATTACCTTGGTTAGAACTCTTTTGTGTTCAAACCTTCCTAAGTGTTTGTGTACTTATTGGAATTTAGTAATTCTAGTTGGAGATGAAAAAATAATCATATAGGTATATCATATCCAAAAATTATGTAAAAATACCAAGAAATGAATCTTGACTGATAGTTGGAAGTTTGGGTATAAAATTTGTCCCAAAAGTGTAAGTATGCATACCATGTGTTCGATGTTTGGTCTGACATAGCAAATGAACTCAAAATATTATTAAACTTTAATTTCATATTATTCAATATGTTTATTGAGATTAGGTGGAATATGATAGAAATGTATGATGCAGAGAAATTATAAAAATTCCTGGAAGTTCACTGAACGATGGATGAGCTTATGGGGTAGATTTGCTATGTATTGAAGAAATGGGCATAACTTGCTCTATGAACCTGAAATGATGTTTTGTCTGTTGTATTGGAAACCTAATATGATAAGAATTGGATTACCAAGAAGAAATTAAAGTATGTTTGGACTATGAATTGGATATTTTAAATATATTAATATGAATCTGGATGGAACTTTATTTATGATAAATAATTTGAATAGAACCATATGATGCGTATGAATTGAGTTACGTTTGAGATATTCCTTAGATTGTTGATATTCCTATGATGATACTAATATTGTAAGAATGATAAGAAGGGAAGAAGAACCTGTTGAAAAAGTTCCAGACAAAGGCAAAGGAAAAAAAAATCCCATTAAGTTGCCAAGGTGAGTGTACTCACTAGTAAGATGTATTTATACATGATTATAGATTGATATGTGGTACTTACTGAGTTGAATATGGATATAGTTTCTGAGTTGATTATAGATATGATATGTGTTACTTGAGTTGAATATGTATATGATATGCGTAGTTACTGAGCTGAATATGGATATAGTTACTGAGTTAATTATAGATATGATATGTGGTACTTTTTGAGTTGAGTATGGATAGGGTATATATATGATATACTTAATGACTTGAATATGGATATGATATGAGTGGTTACTGAGTTGAATATATATATGATATGTGTGGTTACTGAGGTGCAAATGAATATGATATGTGTGCTTACTGAGTTGAATATGGATATGGTTACTGAGTTGATTATAGATATGATATGTGGTACTTACTAAGTTGAATATAGATATGATATGTATAGTTATTGAGCTGAATATGGATATGGTTAATGAGATAATTATAGATATGATATGTGGTACTTACTAAGTTGAATATGGATAGGGTATAGATATGATATACTTATTGAGTTGAATATGGATATAATATGAGTGGTTACTGAGTTGAATATAGATATGATATGTGTGGTTACTCAGTTGAATATGAATATGATATGTTTTTTTACTGAGTTAGATATGGATATGGTTAGTGAGTTGATTATAGATATGATAGGTGGTACTTACTGAGTTGAATATGGATATGATATGTGTAGTTACTGAGTTGATTATATATATGATATGTGGTACTTACTAAGTTGAATATGGATAGGGTATAGATATGATATACTTACTGAGTTGAATATGGATAGGATATGGATGGTTATTGAATTGAATATATATATGATATGTGTGGTTACTGAGTTGAATGTGAATATGATATGTGTGGTTACTGAGTTGGATATGGATATGGTTACTGAGTTGATTATAAATATGATATGTGGTACTTACTTAGTTGAATATGGATAGGGTATAGGTATGATATACTTACTGCGTTGAATATGGATATGATATGAGTGGTTACTGAGTTGAATATAGATATGATATGTGTGGTTACTGGGTTGAATATGAATATGATATGTGTGGTTACTGAATTGTATATGGATATGGTTACTAAGTTTATTATATATACGATATGTTATACCTACTGAGTTGAATATGGATATGATATGGGTGGTTATTTATTTGAATATAGATATAATATGTGTGGTTACCGAGTTGAATATGGAAATGATATGTGTGGTTACTGAGTTGGATATGGATATAGTTACTCAGTTGATTATAGATACGATATGTTGTACCTACTAAGTTGAATATAAATATGATATGTGTGGTTATTGAGTTGAATATAGATATAATATGTGTTGTTACCGAGTTGAATATGGACATGATATGTGTGGTTACTGAGCAAGATATGGATATAGTTACTAACTTGATTATAGATATGATATGTATGTATTCTGTAGTGATGTTATGGCTTATTTATGGCCAAGAGATGTTATGGCTTATCAACAGCCAAGAGTTGTTATGGCTTATTTACAGCCAAGAGATGTTATGGCTTTTTTATAGCCAATAGATGTTATGGCTTATCAACAGCCAAGAGATGTTATGGCTTCTTTATAGCCAATAGATATTTGGGCTTATTTATAGCCAATAGATGTTATGGTTTATCAACAGCCAAGAGATGTTATGGCTTATCAACAGCCAGGAGATGTTAATATAATTAAGATGTAAATATAGTACTTTTACTATATAGATATGTAGTACATTCACTGAGTTTTTTTAACTCATGGTTTTATATATTTTCATTTTTAGGTTTTATACTGCCAGCTAGGACACCCTATGATCAGTAATTTGGAGAGTTGTATCGTTCGAGAGGGGTGGGAGTTTAAATATGGGAATTTTGTTATTGTCACACTAATGATTTTACTCACTCATACATTGGATATACTGAGATAGAGTGGTTTAATTTGATAACGGTAATAGTTAAACGTAGTAGGGTAGGTTTGCTTTATTATGACTCTGAGATTAATTATGTTATGATATAGATAAAAAAAATTACGTTCGTTGCATACATCATACAAGAAATCTCGAAATGAATTATATTTTGATTTATTCAAGATTACGATTTAATTATCATGAAATAAATGATTAGTACGGATACGGGTTTGGGGTGTGACAAAGTGGGATTTAGTAATATACTAAACAAAGTCATAGTAAATACCTTGAATTTATAATCCACAATTCGAAGGGTACAAGTCATTAGAACAAATAAATTACAAATTATTGTTAGAAAATAGGTCCTAACAATGGTTTAGGACTAGAAAAAATAAATTAATGATTCCATTCTGATTAGTGTTAATCAAACACTTAATTTTCACCAGTTACAACTTTAAAAAAATAAGAATCGCATTATATTTTTATATTTTATTAAGACTTCAAAAAATAACTCTTCACTGATTAATATACTAGAGATAAAAATTTTGTTTTCTTTGTAATCTGATAGGAATCTAATTAACTATCATCCTAAATAGGACCATAAACACGGTTTCTTTTAAACGTATTTACCCATCCTATTAAACATTTCTTGATGTAAAACGAAAGACATGGTAGGGCGTTGGTGAACAAAGATTCCAAGACTAAAATTTATAGAAATTTGATGAATACAGAGAAGAGTGAAGATGTGGTTATGAAGAAATATATTCCAAGACTAAAATATATAGAAATTTGATGGCACAACGATTTAAATTTTCATTCTTAGCTAACTCTCTTTTAACTTTATTGGTTATTTAAAAATGGGAAAAAAATATATACAGAGAGAAAACGTAAAACTTTCGTTGTACATCCCCGTTCACCGAGATGCAAAACTTTCTTAATATAAAATGCATTCGAAGTTTCGGTGAATACAGATGATCGTCCTATTAAAGAATTCGAAGTTTCGGTGATTACATATATATATATATATATATATATATATATATATATATATAGAGAGAGAGAGAGAGAGAGAGAGTACCTGACAGAGAGAGCACGGCGGAGATTGAGGTTTGTGGGTTTTCGTCTACAATGTTTTTCTTCCAGTTTTGGAGGGATTTGTGAAAGCCGCGATAGAGATCGTGTGGCACTCTAGATGGGTATTAAAAAAAATTGAACTCAAAATAAATCGTGGCCCAATAACTTCTATATTAGGCCACGAACAAAATTTTGTTTCAAATACAGTATATTAATTACTAAGAATTATTTCGTTGCTAATGATACTAATTTCGTTGATAAATATTTTGCACTTACACTAAAGCGCGGGAAGACTTTAGCGCCCATCTTTTGGCGACCTATTGTTAACGAAATTTTAATTTTCGTTGCTAAATCTTATGTTTTTTGCCACGAAATAAATTTCGTAGCCGATGTTGATTTTCTACCACGAATTTTTTTTTGTAGGTAAGAAAATCGCAGCTAAATGTTAGTTTTGTTGTAGTGTGGGATTTGGGTTACAATAAAATATTGCTTCTTGACGTAATCGGTCTTCTACTTTATCAAGGACTCTCGTCATCCTTATCTTGCTAGATCGTGTATGGGGCACAATCTAGATCGGTCGCTTGCCAAGTGTCAAGTTATTATTAGTGGTGTATGTGTAGTCGTCAATGTGAATTGGACTAGCATACATTAAATTGTGGTTCAATTTTTAATTCTTCTTTGGTGGATCCACTTGCCTTTGTAAGGTCTTTGAAGAATCCTCTTCTTGAGTTTAGAGATATTCAATCGATATGTGAGTTAGACTCGAGTGTGTTGAGCTGCCTACGTACCCTCAAAGGATCAGGTCGATCGTAGCTCATTCTTTTGTATTATCACATAGTCCATTTGGAGAGGCCGACCATGGGCCATTAAGAACTCATGCACCAAATCTTTCTCATAAATGCACCTAGTGTAGGGTATCTCCCTATATTAGGATCTTTCCATGGTCTAATTGGAGAGGCCGATCACATGTCTTTAAGCACTTATGCGCTGACACTTTCTCTGGCATGAAACTAGTCTAGGGTATCTCCATGAATTAGGATTTTTCCATGGTCCAATTGGAGGGGTTGATCACATGCCATTAAGTACTCATGCGCCGAAGCTTTCTCAAGCGTGCACCTAGTCTAAGGTATCTCCCTGCATTAGGATTTTTCCATGGTCCAATTGGGGAGGCCGACCTCAGTCCATCAAGCACTCATGCATTGAGGCTTTATCGAATACTTATTATCATTCGGGACTTTTAAACCCACTTGTCCGGGGAAACCAATCTTACAATTTTTCAAATTGATGTCGAATTTGATATCTTGATTAACTAGTATTATAGTGAGTTTGTTCAGAAGTTAGTGTTGCCACGGGGATCCCATTTGGGGTTGTATAGAGATAATTGAATAATGATAACACACGTCCATCCATTGGAACTTTATTGGCTATATAGCATAATAAATATTGTGCCGACCAACTGTAGGGCTCAATCCTGAATATGCCTGACCATCCGTCAGGTTAAGAATTACAGAGATGAACAATCGGTAATGAAGTTGAATAATTATTAATTCCTGAGCATCCGTTGGGAATTTATTGAGAAATTTGAATACACATAATCTTGCTTGACCATCCATCGGGGCTCAAAGATCAAATAACAATAGGTCATGGTGACCACCTACTGGCACTTAATCAAGACGACTAAAAAACTGTCATTATGGCCGACCATTCGTCAGGACTTAGTTGCAATAATCACTAATGTCATTTTGGCCATTCATTTAGCTATCGGGGCTTCATTAAGATAATTGTCGATTTCATGTTGACCATCCATCAATACATACAGTGATTATAAGTATCACTCCGACTATATATAACTGAGATAGGAAGATCAAATAATAGAGACGCCCGACCATCCGCTTGAGCTTCATTGTATTGAAGAATATCATGATGATCATTTGTCGAGGGGAATATAAATAAAAATTATCTCACCCAATCATCTGTTGAGGCTTAAATAAGGTTAAATAACCAATAGTGAAAGTAATTCATTACACAAAAGTGTTAAGATTAAAAATTCTCTTTTAACTCTTTCGTAAAAACCCTTTAAACTTCAATGGTTAAATACGCACACAGAAAAAATAGTTTAGGTTAGTGTGATGTTCAAAGTCTTATAAGTAAACGTTAGAAAGAAAATGAGATGAGGAGAAGGGGAATGAATATAATAATTTGAAAACGAGAAAGCCAGCGTACTGAAAAACCCTGGGTCTTTTAGTTTTAACACCACACACACCACAACTCCACTATAATAATAGTTTACGTACAAATTACAATTTACAATGTATAAAAAGTCAGTACTTTCAATACACCCGGTATACCAAGGAAAGAATTAAAAAAAACTCATAACTACTGAATCAAACCAAACACAAATAGTAGTCTAGTAGTACAAACACATCCGCAAACTCAAAGCCAGAGTATCCAGTGAAGAGGTAAGAAAAAAATTAAGTTTTAATAAGTTTGGTTATTTACAGATGGTTAGGAGATCAACTCTTAAAACAAGAATGGAAAGCCTGGCTTTATGTGTTGACATTTCAATCTTGTGAAAATAGAAATAGTTTGTGTATAAAAATTTTAGATCACGAGTTTTAAAAAATAAAAAAAAATATTTACACAAACAAATCAGAACTAAATCATGTTTCAAAGTATATATGAATTTAGAACACAAATTTAGTTTTAAACAAAATCTACTACCACAAAGTATATATATATATATACACTAAGGTATGCCCATGCCTGAAGGCATGACGATAACTTTTCAAGGTATCAATTATGGTTAAATCATTAATGTTTTGTATTATAGTATCAGTTGTGGTCAACTTTCCCGAAGGCACGCATAATTTTCTAAGAAATGTTGGATCAAAAGTAATATGCATTTAGAGTAAAATAAAAAATGTAAAATAACATACACATAAGGATATTTACACGGGAAAGAAATCTGCGTATTCTGTAGGAATAAGATCTGCATAATGTAGTAAAATACAAATCACCATTGGTACAACATATAGAAAAACTCCATAATATCAAATAATATATCTTGAAATGAGTATTAATTATTTATCTGATACTTTTTTGGTACAAATATTTACTGAATACAAAAATCAAACAAATTCATATATTTTGGGGAAACTTGTGAGAAAGGGCACAATAGTTTAGCTTGGCAAAACTGCAAAATTGCACAATAGTTTAGCTCGCCAAACCATTTGCTGCTACACCATCACCCACCATAAATCAACACCATCTGACCACCTCCATTTCCACCTGTCAAGCCTCCTCACAACCACCATAACTGAAACAAAAACTTACAACATAACTGAAACAAAGCTTTATTAACTACGATTACGAATAAAAAATAAAAATAAAACCAAGAAATGAAACCCAGAGTATAAATCTAAAAAAAGGAATGTTGAAGTATTTTCTTTCTCTCAACTCCGATCTGATTATTGAGATGCAGATTTTTGCCCAGGATCTTAAGGAACTGTTGCGGTGTTTCCTTTATCTCAACTCCAATCATCATCATAGAAACTAAAAGAAAACACCAAATGAGATCTGCCAAATCTAAAAAATAACAGATATTTGTCATCACTGAAAATAAAAAATAAAACGAATGAGTACCTATCATCACCGGATATCTGTCATCACCGAAAATCAGAAAAAAAGGAATGAGTACCAGCCACTGTATTCCCCTCGAACCAACGTTTGTTAGGTATACAAAGTTTATTAACCCATGAATGTGTTTTAAACAACCATGGTGCGGGAATCTTCGTAGAGTGAGAAATGGGTGTTGATCCAATTATCAAGGTACTTGAACAAATCTTGAAACGAAGGTAAAGTTATCGAATAGTGAAACATAAACAACCGTAGTAGAGTGCTCTGATGTATTGTTGTGTAAAAAAATAGCTTACGATGAATTGTTGTGAGAGGTAGAGTGAGACATGAGTTTGCAAATTACATGGCTCGAGGTAAGAGGGTAAGGGCACATGGAGGTCTGATATCTTTATTATTATACGTAACTTTCATTCTCACCACATGGCTTGTTTTCACACCCGTTCGACGTTGCATAATTTTTTCTTAAAAGAGTGTGTAGTGTATTATTAAGGAGTGTGATTACGTGAGCGCCCTTAAATTTTACATGATTCAAAATGTAGACTTTTTGATTACTTTGGTAAGATGAGATAAAATAGTGAATAGTAAAAACACCATTCTCCTACTTTAGCTAAGTTTACTCCCCCATTTTTGAATTTTGAAGAAAATAGGAAAATAAATTAGAGTGTGTCAAAAGAGGGTGAAATCAAAATGTTCAAGGTCAAAAGAGGTAATGCATGAAAAATTCTAATAGATGACATCATCTTTTGATCTTATGACATACTTAAGTTTTCTACTTTATTATATATATATATATATGTGTGTGTGTGTGTGTGTGTGTGTGTGTGTGTGTGTGTTTTGTGTTATAACATGTTAAATAGATCGGTACGAGAAACATTGTTCTTTAAAAATAGGGTCTGTAAAAACATGTCAAAATGGTCCAAATCATTCAGACAAAATAATGAAGGTTTGAATGTATGTAAAGAGATTTAGAAAGTATGCCCTGCAGGGATCTCAGAAGTTCAAGCGCGGAACTTTAAAATCCTTAACAGATCAGACTATAAAGCCTCTGAAACTCACAAACACCATCTAAAAACTCACCCTCACACAAAATGTATGTTGTAATACCCCGTATTTTTCCGCATAATTATTTTTATGGAAAATGGGGATTAATTAAATTAAAGAGGGAAAATTTGAATCGTAATTAATTCGATTTTTATGATAATAATCACTAGCGTGATGAGAGTTAGTAATTATTGAAATAATATTATGGTCGGGGATGAAATACACGACAGTTAAGTTATAAATATTTGGGACGCATAGGGGTCGCGTCACTAGTATGTATTTGGGGGTTTAAAAAGATAAATTATTTTTGTATAACTCGGACGACTATTTTGAGTGCGCTAGAGTGTCCGGAAGGGTCAAAATAGTCAAAAAACACTACTCGAGTATTTTATTTGGAGTCCGGAGCATTTTAACCCAAAACGACACCCTGTAGGGGTATTTTGGTCTTTAGGAATTTTAGGATAATTAATGGACGAAAATTAGGTTTAATTAAAAGACATTTAGGGTCAGTAGACGCCGGTTCAAACTACATGAAAAGAGAGGAAAAGAGAGAGAGAACCAAGGAAGAAGAAGGAGACTCCATTATAGCCCTAAGCCAAGAACTTAACCTTTCACAACAAAAAGAACACCAGCGCATAGATCGTGTTAGGAGGATCGTTCTTATACCACTTTCAACTCGCGAATCAGAAGTTCATTTTAAGGAAAGTGATTATCTTTCTCTCCCTCTTAGCAATTATTACCCTTATTAACACATATAGAGGTTTTAGAACAATTTAATACCAAATTTGGTTTACCTATGATGAGATTGTGTAGGAATCTTAGAAATTTGATGGGGGTTTGCATGTAGAGGATTTTCCCTTTATAGAAGTGTGAAATTAGGAGAATTAGATGCTAATTACGAAATAAAAATGGAACTTTTATGGATTTATAATTTTGGGTTTATGTTAATATGATTCAAAGGAAAATTTAGGAGTTTGTTGAATTTATTTGATGATTAGAAGGATTTGACCCCTAAATTATGTTAAAAAATGTTCTAGAGTGACTTAGAGTAGTTTAGAAACCTTGTACTTGGGTTGGAATGGGTTTAGGTTGAAATTGAAGAGGAGGAAATATGTAAAAATGAACTTTGAAGATGAACTGGGCAACTGCGGAATTTTCGTTAGAAGTCCAGCCCAGGTCGTTCGAACGAGACTTCTAACAAGTTTCCAGTGGACCTTTTAATGAGTTTGGTAGTTCATTCGAACGACCCTCGTTCGAACGACCTCATTCGAATGAGATTCCCTGGGTCTTCTAACGAGATTCCAGAATGACCCTTAAGACCCGAATTTTGTTTTGAACTTCCCGTAGGCTTATTTATATGAGCGTTAAACCTGTATGAATGTAGAGTGACTTAAAACTTATAATCATTAGTGAGCGGAGAATATGACGACCCTCGGACAGGACTAAAATTCATATAATTAGAGATATGCAAGAATATAAGGGAAAATACAAACGAGTAAGGTACGGGGGAATAATAGGGGGTTATATCATACGTACTACAAATACTAGGCTACGGGAAAGCTAATGAATTTATATAAGTTGTGTGTATGCTTATTGCTCAAAATATTATGTGTATAACATACCTAGCTACTGGCTATTGAACGGAGGTTAATGCATTGTGGATGACCGGATCTTGTGTGCCTTCGAGGGATTTAGAGTCGTACCACTAGAGCATGGAACCTAGGTACGGGCTATCCGTGAAAATGATAGTGATGACGGTCGTATGGGTGCGTAGGTATGTGCGTAGCCCATCGGCTTGGGACTATGTTTTCCTCCAATAGGTGTTTACGTTTTTATTGGTTCTCGAGAGATTGAACCTGTTGTTCTCTATGCGTGAGCTTTGCAAATGGACTAGATAGCCGAGTATGCGTAGCACTAAGGGTTTTCAACCAATGGTGCAATATTATTGTATTTATATAAATTAATATGTATACCTAAAGTAAATGATGTGTGTATACCGGAATCATGTTTGGTGTCTTATGTTGTTGACGTTATTTTAAATGAACACTTATGGTATTATCAGTTGAGCATTTAGAAGGATACGAGAATAGACTAAAGTGATCCTAAATCTATATCGAAATCATAAGTACGTCGGTTTTGAGTTATTTAAAGAGACATTAAAGCATATTATCATACACTTAGTAGTCAGTCAGGGCATCATGACTAGTATGGGTAGTTAGGCTCGTTAGACGTGCACACTAGATCGAGGGGTAAGTACCTCAAGCGAGTACGCTAAGTTAACTTGAAGAATAATTGTGCTAATTGAATCAGTTTAAGGACTTGCTATTTTAAACTGTTTTCAACTCGGGATCTGACCCTTTTTCTGTATATCTTTCTATTGTTCCATTATTCTAGGTGCCCGACCACATGGACACCAGCCTTAGGAGACTCTTTTCAGTTGTCGTGATGTAGCTGCTGTGGAAGCTACGGGATCATTGCTAGTAGACGACTCAACTCATTATTTTCTTTCAGTTATCCATTCTATTGGACATGTCGTCCGTACTTATGTTTACTTTAAGAGATTTAGTCGTTTTAAGTTTTCTCTTAGATTTGATTTCTTTTCTTGGATTTATTGTATGAGATTGTATCTGGAGATGTTTACTTCGGACATTTATTTTACTTCAGTCAAACTTTACTTATGTTACTGTGATGCATGGTATTTATTAGTATTCTTTTGGTAGTAGTTAATGACAAGATAAAATTTGGACATCACCCTTTTTAATATTAGGTGGTTAGTTTTATTAAATAAAAATTTGAGTTTTCGACAGTGATGCATTATCTGAACCAACTTGATATTCTGAAATTGATTAATTAAGGACTGATCACCCGGTAATTAATTAGGCGGGGTGTCCCATATGTGTTGTAAAATTTTAGGATGAAAATGTGTTTAGAAAAACTCTCAAATAAATGTAAACACTTAAAAAAAGTTTAGAGATTGAAGGGTGAGAAAATTTTGGCAAACTTTTTCCTGGTTTTGAAAATTATTTCCGGCTTTAAAATGAAGACCCCAAACCCTCTATTTATAGAGTCGAATGAATGTCTCTGGTTCAATTCTAACTCCCCTAATAATAAGGGCAATCAAGTAAATAACCTAGGGCGTTTAAGGGTAATATAGGCATCGCATAAAAGACGAGGCGGTGAGGGAACATACGTAAAAAGTCATAGCACAGTAAAGGGTATTGGGGTAAAACCAACACAGATAGCCTGCAATCGAGAAGATGAATCTCAGAGATTATGCTTGATAAAATCCCGTGGGCTACAATAGGAGAAATATCCTTTGCGTGAAATGCCACCATTGGTAAGACCTAAAAGATTGAGCGACAATAAAATAGAAATCTTACCAAGGCCAATATTTTACATTGATGCTTCAATAAATCGAATACCCTTAAAAGAAAAAGAGAAAGAAAAATAATATAAAATTTTCAGGGTGTTTAGATAAAGATCAACGGGTTTGTACAATGAGTCCTAGTTGAGCTTAATTATTTTTATGCCATTGATTCAAGAAACATCAAATTTTTAGGCCAGTGTGCATTGTATTTGTTTGTCCTTTTGATTTCTTTATATGTCATATGAGGCCAAGTCGAATGTTGATAAATTATTGTGGTGAAATAGAACTACTTGAATATTTTTGAGTGATTGGGTTATTTTCTCTTATTTCGAGTTCATGCCCATTTATTTCGTACCGCCATATTTAGACACATTGATACTACGCGAGTGTGTAAAGCTTATGTGGTTGATTATACCTATATATAGTGCTTCATTGGTATATGTGTTTATATATAGGGTATGTTTTGTGTTTTGAGTCATTGCGCCTTCATTTAATCCATGTTTGCCTTAGGCTTAATATTTGATTTATATTGACATGTGTTACATTCATCTTCGTATTTTATAATTAAATACTTGCATCATAGTTAATATCATTTGTTATTAGTTTAGATTATTTATGCTTGTGTTGCCGAATTATTTGTCATTGCATGCTTACTTCGCACCATTGTATGATATAATTTCATTCCTTGTGTTTACATGTTTTAACATTATGAGGGATATTTGGTTTATTATTGTGCACCCTATTCTTTGTCTAATCCTGAACAAAAAGGGAGAGAAATGGTATCTAACTCTTTTCATGTAAGGTTTTTTACCTTAGGGGAAGACGTCATTTCTTAGGTAGAGATGGTTATACAAAAGGGGAGGGGGTGGTTCATATGCAGTTTATATATTATTACATTCTCTTTACATTTGAAGATGTGTTGAAGTATGCAGGTTAGCAATGACGCAACATAGGGTGACACAAGATAAAATCTACTCAAGTTTGTGTTAGTCCCGCGTTTATACTTTTTTCCTTTTGGGGGTTGGGGATTGGGTCTTAGTGAGCTTGATGACCCAGTAGGCTTTTCATTTTTAGTTTTATCCTGGAATAGTAAAAGGGGGAGATTTGTAAGGATACATTTTTGAATCGAGCCAATTTGTATGTATTAGCTTAATTTCATGTTTGGACAAAACTTATTTGAGTCATAGGTTAGGACTTAAGTTATTTGTCATTTAATTTTATGTCGTGTTATTGAATATTGTAGAGGCAAAAGACAAAGCGATATCGACTATACATCATGTTTCGAGCCAAGTTTCATCTTCAACATCCGAGCGATCTCAATGAGGTATGAATGCATGTTTAAATTTTATCCCTGGATTTTATTCTGGGTGTTAGGATTTTATAAAATTATTTCTGAATGTTTTAAAATGATTTTATCCCTTATAATATTTTTAAGAAAAATATTTTTCTCACGACTTCGTTAGAATGAATTATGATACGTCGTTCAAATGAGACATGGTACCTTATTAAAATGGGTTCCAATGAATTTTGAGCAATTTCTAATGAAATTCGAGCAAACTAACTTTCGCTTTCACTAGAATGTCGTTTGATAGCTCGTTAGATACGTGTTCAAACGAGATGTTATACAACGTTCAAACGTGGTACAAATATGGTGTGAGGTGGTGAAAGTCATCGGGGTACTGGGGGTGAGGGAATCCTAGGTATCTATAAGATCTTAGAAATAGTAGCGAGTGAAATGATAACATCGAAACCTCTAAGTCTCGACACTATAAACTCACCATTGATTCTAGCATGGCAAAAAAATTCTCTCACTGTGTCAACGTATGTGGATTTTCTCATCAATAGCATGGGCTCCCACCCCCTATCGAAAAACCAATGGGGGAATAAAGTCCCATCTAGGTCGTACATACAGGTATGTGGGTCTCTCAACCATAACCATCATCTGGTAATACTAAGTGAATATGAAACGCTCAAATTCCTTATGTGTAGCCCATCAGATTGGGTTATAGCGTGGGTGATGTTAATGAGGAACCTCTTTGCATTTCTTTCTCATTATGAAATATAATCCAAGAAAACCTAAAGAGTATAGTCTCTAAGAGTGAAATAAGAACCTAACTAGATCAAAACCAACTTCCAATCACAACACCAAACACAAATACAAAAAATAATCCTAACCATCGATAGCTTGCATAAAGATAATGACCCTTTAAATAATAAGAACAAATAAGGAGTGGGCTCAAAAAGGGCTTAGACAAAATAATGTAGTTTTTATTTATTTTTTAAACACACATATATAGATATATAGCAAAAAGATATATGTTTTTCACAAATTGATAATATATAATTCTCAAAAGTGCTAACACGTTTAAAAATCCTAAATAACATCACATGTATCTGTATATGTATATAATGTATATCCACACCTATAATGGACAAAGTGATGAAGAAAAACAAACATTCCAAATAAACGCAAACCCACGGAAGGAGTTGAAAATATGATTCACACAGTCAAAATTCCCAAATATTAAGTTTTGAATGCAAAAATTTGGATCGGAAAGAGTTTGGGAGGTTTAGGATTTCAAACATAGCGGTCTAGGGCTGTCAAAATATTTTAGTGATGAAAACGACATTCTGAAGACGAAAGATTTAAATATCCCAGCCCCTAATTTGCAAAACGATGGTCTCGTTCAAATGAGGTCACGTTTGAACCAGGACATGTCGTGTTCGAATGAGAGCCCAAAATTCTCTCCATCAGTAAAACCAACTGTAGGAAGAAAAGAAAATAAAAAATCCTCGAACAACAATAAACAAAATAAACCAAAAAACGAGTGACACTACGTACCGGACGAGTTTAAATTTTGAAACCCCAATGGTCTAACCTAAGAAAATAAGAATGGTCTAAAGAACCCGAAGAAAAAATGAATCCCATAAAAACTACACACGAACCCAAAAGTCAACGTTGTTATTCAATCGATGGCATAAGTTGACCACACTGAAATGGGTTGAGTTGTTTCGAATTCACGTTGATATCACCCTAAAGTTAACCTCATGCATTAAATTGCTTAGTAAAGCCAATAAAATTATTAGATCCCACATGAAAATGTGCAAATCTATTGATTTGGGACTTATATCACCTTTAATTTATGCTTTTTGAAATTTTTCAGAAAAAAAAAAACAAATTTCATTCCATTAATATATGAATAGTCAAGGTCCACCCCTATTTATATTCCAAAATAAGAAAGCACAAACAAACACTGTTAACTATATGAAATATAACTCAGACATCACAAAATAATGTATTTACAACATTATTCCTATTTTAACGAATTGAAATGGTTTAAGTTTATCCTACAGTGTTTTCAATGTTCAAAATGATGTCATGAAATAGGGTGGCGCACACATGGTAGACCCTCGCTAGCATGCGCCTAAATTCTTAGTGTTGTCGTCCGTGTTTATATCTAAAGGGCATTTTAGACTTCTTATCCTTCATGCTATATATTAGCACCTCGCCTCTCCTTCCTTATCACCGCAGCAAACGAGTAAAATTAATTTACTACCCTCTCTCTCTCTCTCTCTCGGTTCGCTTACCCTCTTATTTTCACACACGTTCGGGCTAATGACAAAGGTATATCCAAACGCAACGGCAGCCGCTGCCTTCGACAGACAACTGAAGACAGAGGGAAACGCCGCTGTTCTTACGGTTTGGAAAAAATCGCTGCTTTTCAACTGCGACGGTTTTACCGTGTTTGACGCTAAAGGAAATCTTGTTTTCCGGGTCGACAACTACGCCGCGGGTAGTAAGGACGAGATCGTTCTCATGGACGCCTCTGGCTCCTCTCTCCTCACAGTCCGTCGCAAGGTATACTATATTCTTCAAAGTCTCATTCTTTCTTTATAATTTCAATTTCAACACGCGCTCATGGTGTGATGTATTTGTATTGTAATGAAGCAGAAGCTGAGTTTTGGCGACAACTGGATGGTGTTCGAGGGGGAAAGAGCGGTGAGCCCACGATTTTCTGCCAGGAAGATGGTGAATTTTCTGAATGGGAAATCTGTGGTTCAAGTGAGCTCGTGTAGCGTTGGAGGTGGGTCCTCTTCTTCTTCGCCTAAGAAGAACGTGGTTTTCGAAATTGAAGGCTCTTATTCGCAAAGGTGCTGTGTTGTCTACGACACCAGGAGACGGCGTGTGGCGGAGATTAAACGTAAAGAGTCTCCGAGTGGGGTGGCCTTTGGTTTAGACGTTTTTCGTCTCATCGTACAGCCTGAGATTGATTCCACGGTTGCTATGGCACTTGTCGTCTTGCTCGACCAAATGTTTGGATCTTCTAGACGCTTCTCTTAAATAGCTTTCTATAAATTACCCTGCTACAACTACACCCAATTAAAAAACAAACAAAAAAATAAATTTCTTCGCGTTCACCTCACCTACCCGGCTACCACATAAATCTAACATTGGATCCACCTCGCCAGCTACCAAACAAAACCACCACCACTACCTACACGACTACACGTGCAATTCAGAATCATGTCATTTTTGTTGTGAATTTTACTTTTTTTTTTTCATTTCAATTTTATGTAAATAATACTTTGAGCTTGATTTTTTCATTTTAGATAAAAGGTCAAGCTCTGAGTAGTGAGTGTATATACTTCTCTGTAAAAGATCGAAAAAAGACAGAAGCTTAATTCAATAAATGGGGTGATTTTCTTTGCTGGGAATGATATTTCTTGTCAATTTTTTTTTGGTAACTATGGGTGTCGGGTTGGCTTTGAGACGTTGACCGGATTATTTCTAGTAACTCTTTGGAATTGTCGAGTGTGAGAGTTGAACCCTGGACCTCTTGGGATCACTCAGTATACCACTTGATCTCAAATTCTTGCTATGCATTGTGTCTACATCAGAGTTGTCTAGATCTTGTAGCCTTCTATGAAAGTGAAGTGTTGTGGTGGTTGCTTTTCGAGAATCTAAAACAAATCTATCAATTGCAACACCCCAGCCCAGACCCAAAAAACAAATCTACCAATTCAATTCATTTCCTTAGTCAAATTTGGGACTCCATTAATTGGATGTAATATCCGGAAAACTATAGTTTGGTTGGACCAATTCCAAAGTTGTAAACTTCAAGACCGACGAAAATTAAATCAAACGTATTTATTAGGCCGGCATTTGTTTTTCATTCCAACACTCAACGATAAACTTCAATGCCAACTATTAAAAAAGTCCTTTTTTTTTGTTTAAACCGGCTATGATGATTACATGTTATTCAAATATTATACTATTTCTGTTATAAAATATATACTAATCCCTTGATATTATTCAAGAATATATCAAATTATTTTATGTTATATTATAAATATGAGTCGTATTATAGTTATCTAGTTGACGGGGTATAGACCAAGCGTCCCTGAAAACGTTGAGGTTTAGGCATTCGTCTTGAAAACGTGCCGTGAAAAATATGACCAAAAAAACAAATTTCATTCCATTAATATATGAATATTGAAGGGTCCACCCCTATTTATATTCCAAAATAAGAAAGCACAAACAAACACCGTTAACTATATGAAATATAACTGGACATCACAAAATAATGTATTTACTGTTATAAAATATGTATTGCAATTAGATGTTCACTATCCCACATTCCACATCGAAAGAGTGACGCTTTTGATAGGGTTACCTTGTATTATAAATAAGGGATTACCTCGTCATTGTTGACACACCAATTATAATAACTGACGCCAACGTCAGTTATTTTTCACAGTGATTGAGGTTTGTGTATTTAGTTACTATTTTCTTAAAAGATTTATTATGTATGATTTCATTAAAATTTTATTTAAGGTTTGGGGTTGAAGTTCTCCATTGCTATTTAAAATTGGGACCAGAAGTTTCCAAATGTTAATTAAATTTTTGCGGCCTGAAGTTCGCTATTGATGTTCAAATTTTTGGACATGATAATAACATTTACCATAAAATCAAACCTGAAGTTTTGATTTTTGGGACCTGAAATTCCCAGTAATTAGGCCTGAAATTTTTGTCAACATGTGTTGCGCAGGACGCGAACTTGCGTGATTTTTTAAGACGTTTTCTTGGGGTTAAAAATAATTTTACCATATTTATTGGATGCTAAAAATATGCCTAAGAGTGCTATGGGGTCAAAAGTAAAACAAATGAATAAATAAATAAAATATTATTATTTTATTAAAAAAAATGAAAAAATAAAAAAATGAAAGTGCTTAGAAAAATCTAAAATTCACCATACCGACTCAAAATTTAATTTTGAGCAACTTTATCTTCTTTGACATATTCAAAAAACGCTATTTAGATCCAATTTAGGTCATTTTCGGTTTTGCTAGACTTCTTCTTTTTTCTAAACTTTAATCATTTTGTTATCTTATTTAAAAGGATGGTGGGCAACTCTTTTTGACCATATTGAAACATCTTTCGGTACAATGTTTTGACACCCAACATATTTTAATTTCCTCTCCTTTTATATATACCTTAGCGCCTTATAATTATGCGTTCAACCTAAGTTTTGAGGCGTGTTCTTGAGATTATTTGGGTGTTTGTTCTTGGAGGAGTTGTGATGATTCTTGGGAGATTATTTTGATAGAGTAATCTGAATTTCTAGGCAGATTTATAATCTTTCATTTTGATGGTTGAAGTTTTGATTATTTTTATAGTTAAGGAGGGGTATTAAATGTCCATATATATTTTGTAATTTGGGCCTGAAGTTCCAAATCATAAATTGGACCTCAAGTTTTGACATAATGGGGTGGGGATTTTCAAATCCCAAGATATTAATAAAATTGAAACCGAAGTTCAATAATTTTATGTGTAAAACCTGAAGTTCTCACAAATAAATAGCGATGACCTGAATTTCAAATTATTTAAATTTTTGGACCTGAAGTTCAAGTTCCCAATAATTAATTAAAAATTAGGACCCGAAGTTCCTAATTTACATTTAAATTTAGGACTTGAAGCTCCGAATTGCTGTTTAATTTGGGACCTGAAGTTTCCATGTTAATTTTTTCATTTGGGACCCGAAGTTTTCAAATTATTTTATATTGGGACTAAAAGTCCTTAATTATTGTTCAAATTATTAAACATGACAATGAAATATTCCATAAAATCAAATTCGAAGTTTTGATTATTTTTCTAACAGCACAAGGAATACTAAAAGTTCAATCACAATTATTTATAATTTGGACCCGAAGATCCAATAATTTTGTAATCAAACATGAACTTTTGATTACTTATATAATAAGTGTAAGGATATTACATGTTCAGTAAGGATTATTTATATTTTTGGACCTGAAGTTCCAAATAATTTTACCCCTTATCAAACTTGAAGTTTGAATATAATTGGACGGTTGTTTAACGTCTCTAAATATTTAATGTTATGATATGGAATTGTCATTATTTATAATTGGGGCCTGAAGTTCTCTAATAATTATTCAAATATGGAAATTGAATTTCTCCGTTCAAATATTGGGACGTTGAGTACATAAATTATTTGGGCCTAAAGTGACAAAAGAAAATATATCACAATCAAACCTGAAGTTCTGATTGTCAAACTGAAAGGTTATAGACCAAGATTCTCCCAATTGTCATTGATTTATGATATGAAGATTTATATTCAATATTGTGACCAGAAGTTCACAAAATAATTTATTTTTTGAATTGGGATATAAAATATAAAATTGGATACTCATGTTATTTATGGTTGTTTGGACTTGCAGATCCAACTAAAATGCGCGATAAATTAAAACTCGATGTTTTGATTATTCATAAGGTATGTGCCAAATATATTATTTTTATTGGGTTAGTTTCAAAATTAATTAAGTGTCCCTTTAGCTATCACATTAATGGTTTCACCATTAAATTTTTGTCTCTTGGCCTTTTTGGCTTCATTTAAGTGTTAACTTACTTTTAATGGTATTTAATTTTAACTTCTTTTTCACATTCTAATTATTTAATATACATTTGGGCCTTGAAAATGTGTAGAGAATGTGAAAATTTAAGTCTTTAATTTTTTTTAATAAAGAGGTTGGATTATTATTAGTCGGAGTTAATTAAAATATTTGTCACTTGTTTGGACGATTCTCTAACATTTTTATTCTGTAATCAAACCTGAAGTTTTATTACAAAAAGGGTAGAGAATTTAATGTCGTTCGACATTAGTAATATTAAACTTGAAGTTAAACTATTTATGTAGAAGTAGAAGATCTCAAATACAAATGATAAAAAAAATAAAAATAAATGAAGTTTTTTGCATAATTCGCACCACTCACTTTGTGAGTTATTTTAATGTAGGACTTTAAGTCCTAGACTTTAATTTGATAATTTTAATGAACCCGACTATTCGTATACACGTGTCGTTAAATAAAGAACCAGAAGTTCTCATTACTTTTCCCATGAAACTAAGGCTCCAGAAGAGCCTATGTATGTTATTATTTAGTACCCTCCCATACATATGTGACGAGTTATATGAAAGTGTAAGGGCATAAATTTTCAATTGAGTCCTTGTACTGTTTTGACTTAATTCCGTGAACAAAACTGTATTGGTAATATGTCATAGGGAGTTTTTATTTTGTCACGATCAATCCCACTTGGTCTATGACGTATTGAAGAAAATTGAAGACGTTGCGGAAAAGCTTCAAAGATTTAATCAGGCCGAAGTTTAATTGGTGCCAGTTTACACGTCCTCAAAGTTAATTGCATTCCGAGATCACTCAGGTATGAATGCGTATAATTAATGGTGCTTGAAATTGTTTTTATAAAAGATAAGGATGTAGTTTTATAAAGAAAAATATTTTAAAATATTTTTAGAAGTGTTTTAAGTGTTTACCCTACATTTTATTCTGATATACACGAAATAGAGTTTGACTTATTTGGATCTCCTTTGCAAGAGACGTTTTGAGCTAAAAGTCAAAAAGTCAAACTGCCAACTCAGCTCGTTCAAATGACATAGGGATCTCGCTCGAACGAGATGCCTAAGTCGCGCGAACGACTTGATAATGTCGTTCGAATGACACGTTTTTTGAGGTGGCATTTTATTCTTATTTAAAGTGTGTTTCTATCAGAGTTTCGTAAGTGTGCATTCTGGAAATCTTTTTACGAACCAGAAACTTATTTGCACATGTTTTCAAAGGTTTACAAAGCATAAAAACATCCTTAGAGTTTACAAAGATCCGAGTTATCATTTTGATATGCTTACGTGATCTTGCGGCACCAAAGAAGTTTGTTCTATCATTGAACATCAAAGGGTTTTGCGGTGAAGAAAAGAGAAGGACTTCTTGTTCGACATCGTAGACGAATCAAAGCCAATCGGTGGACACCGAGACATATGTGGACGCGTGTGTTGTGGACAGGTATCGTGGAAGAAGGAATTTCTGCGTGGTCACTATTGAAGAAGAATGGTTTAAGATCATAAGGAGCGTCAAGACCCGTGGAGATCGAGTCTTAGTGTAAGGCTAATCTGTTTTTGTAAAACCATTATTCATAGTGATTGTCTGGCTTGGGCCGTCCGAGATTATTTTCCCGTTTTTGGTTTTTTGCTCGTACATCCGGCGTTGTGAGTATTCTTTACTTTAATTTTCTTGCTTTAATCACTAGATGCATGTTTAAGATTAATCAATATAAAATTGCTTTAAAGTAAGAATTGGGTTTTCACAACTTGGTTTGGTGCATAATTAAAAGTTGGATAATTTTCGGAGAAAATTGATTTTGTTTAAAAACACACATACTGGGCACCCACTCCTCAAATTGTTATCAGACCTAGAAAACTTATTTTATTTGTTTTGTTATCCCATGTGTTTGTTTATCTCTCCTGTTTTTGTTTTCTCTCGATGGATTCTCTAAGCGTTGATGATCTACATCGTTTGAATTTAAAATTTGCAAATCGTACTGAAGTTTTGGAGAAAGAAAATTATGGTTTAAAAAATAGGATTGAATATTTGCAAAATTTTCAAATTCAAAGAGATATTTGTCGTAAGCACTTTAGTTCCTTATTTAAATATTTTAATATATTAAAACTGGACGAAAAGGAGAGTGATGATAGAATCCTCGTTTTAGAAAAAGAGTTAGAGGATTTAAAACATTCGAAAGTTTGTACCGTTGAGGAAAATAATTCGATTAATGATTTTGTAGCACGAGAAAAGGCTCTTAGGGATAAATTTGCTCACATTGATGGGGAGCGAGATAACCTTCTAGGGGTAGTAGAAAATTTAAAGAAGGAGTCCCGAAAGTTTGAGGAGTCTAATCGTTTGCTTGAGTCAAAAGTTTTGAAGTTAAAAAATAATTTAAATGACTCGAGTAGTGTTGGTAGCGGCTTATCTTATTCTTGTGGTTCGAATGTAAAGGCCAAAACCATAGCTTATTTTAGACGTCAACCACATCCGAGGGTATTAGAAAAGATCAACCTAAAGGTCCCGTTCCTCGTCGTGTTTTCACATGTTCGTATTGTGGTAGAAAAGGTCACATTAGGAGTTTTTGTTTTGATCTTAGAAAAGACCATAGGAAGATTAAACGTAGTATCCCATTGGTTCCCAAAACCCATTTTGTTAGGTATACACCTGTTTGGGTTAGGAAATCCGTTTTGGAGATGATAAATGCTTTGTTGGTTGATTATCACATGCATGCACATGATTCATCTCTTGCTATTTCTTACGGATAGTAGCTTGCATGTTTTGTCGTACTCTAGCCCTTGCATCATGTTTATAATTTGCTAGTGTTATGACATGTTTATCTCTTTGTATTTTATTTTTCATTTGTTTGAGTCTTATTTGAAAAATACAAAAAGATTTTGTTTTTGGGAAAACTTTTGAAAAATCAAAAAGATTTTTCTTTTATTTGAGTCAAAATATAAAAAACCAAAAAGATTTTCGGTTTTTGTTTTTCAGTTTACATGTTTGATGTGGCATATTGGTGTGCTTGGACCCCCCCCCCCCCCCATCATTTCATTATCCATGTGGCTAGGACATTTGGTCATTATTATCGATGCTTAGAATGATCTTAATCATTGTTTATATGGGGTTGTTTCGAAGTTGATATGCATTTTGATTATACTTTGTATATATGCCAACATTGCACACATGCACGAGTTTACATGGATGTTTGACTTCTCTTGCATATTTGAATTTGGTGAGGCGTTCTTATCTCAATCTTGTCATTTTGCGTAAGTAGACTTAAGGAGAAGTGTGAATATAAGAACCGTTTACCGTGAGGATTTAAATTGGTAAAAATGATGAGTGATTCACGGGAAAGGGTTGCGAGAGTTCAAAATATACTCGTCGTGAAAGCTACCTTTTAAAAGAAGCCCAAAAGAAAATGCAATATGCTATGAAAAAGGTCAAATGAGTTTAGTTCATTCCAAAGAAAATATGATATTATTGAGGGAGTTTGGATGGATTAAAAATTTAAACGGGTTTGCATAACTAATCCTAATGTTGAAACATTGCAATTTGATGCTATTGTTTGTAGAATCGTCAAAATTCTAGATTTGTGTGTATGTAGTATGTTTATTTCATTAAGCTCACACCTTAATTTTCGTATGGATATAATAAAGTTTGATGAATTATCGCTATCAATTAGAGCTTCTCGATCTTTTCGATATGTTGGAATTGTGACTCATTTGTTGTAGTTTCATGCCCATACATTTCATGTCCATGTTTGAGCACATCGGTACTATGTTTGCATGTAACTCGCATATTTAGTTTTTATGAGTGTTTGAGTTTTGTGTTAAAAGCCTACTGTTTTAACACTATTTTATTTCTGTCAGGCCCTTCCTGGAATTTTTTTGTGGAAATTTTTTCAATGGGCAATATTATAATATATTTCTGGGAATCTGAGAAATTTTAGCAGGTCGCGCGAAGTCGTACAAGTGACATATTCATCTTGCGCGAATGATAGCTGTACTTCGTTCAAGCGACATCCTCAACTCGTTTGAGCGATGTCCCTTGCTAGTTCAAACGACAAGCTGATTTGTTGACTTCTGATTGGTTTGCAGTTTTGGTACTGCTCGATGTGTTTCTGGACTGACTAGTTTTTATGCTGGTTTTAATTGGGTCAAAATTGAATTTTTGCATATAGTCCGTTTATCACACCTAATTAGATTGCTATATTCATTGTGTGATTTCTTGGTTTACTAGCTACTAATTTGTCATCTCTTGATCATATTTAGCTAGTTGTTGCATGGTTATCTAGCGTTTTTAATTCTCAAATTGGTATCCAATTGATTTAAATTGGTATATTCTCATGCTAGATACTTTGATTGGTTTATCTTTTCACCGAATTGTCTATCAGAGACAAAAAGGGGTAGAGATGTATGTGATGTAGGGGGAGATTTGTTGAACGTTTCTATTGATGTGTGGATTTACATATTGTTTGCTTATATTTCTTTCAAATTGGTATCAAATAATTGATCACATGTTTCAAATGACTTGTTCTTATTAGAAATATAAATTGGTATCATTTGTTCCTCCATACTTCACTGGGTATTTATTTGTCTATTTCATGTGTGTAGGTAGGCTTTAGCGATTCGAGATTTCAAGACTACATCACATTCAGACAGTTTATACTCGCCGGTGCTACATATTCTAGTCCGTGTCCTGTAATTTTTGTTTTGGATTTATGGGATGGGATTTAGGCATCATACGGCTTGACGGCCCGTTTTAGGCATTTCACTGGTTTAGTTTTGTCCCGGAATAGTCAAAGGGGGAGATTTATAAAGGTATAAATTTCAATTGAGTCCTTGTATTGTTTTGACTTAATTCCATGAACAAAACTGTGTTTGTAATATGTCATATGGAGTTTTATTTTGTCACGATCCCACTTGGTCTATGACGTATTGAAGAAAATTGAAGAAGTTGCGGCAAAGCTTCAAAGATTTAATCATGCCAAAGTTCAATTAGTGCAAGTTTACTCGTCTTCAAAGTTAATTGCATTCCGAGATCACTCAGGTATGAATGCGTATAATTAATGGTGCTCGAAATTGTTTTTATAAAAGATAAGGATGTATTTTTATAAAGAAAAATATTTTAAAATGTTTTTAAAAGTGTTTTAAGTGTTTACACTACGTTTTATTCTGATATACTCGAAATAGAGTTTGACTTATTTGGATCTCCTTTACAAGAGACGTTTTGAGCTAAAAGTTAAAAAGTCAAACTGCCACGTCATCTCGTTTAAACGACATAGGGATCTCGCTCGAACGAGATGCCTAAGTTGCGCAAACGACTTGGTAATGTCATTCGAATGACATGTTTTTTGAGGCGGCGTTTTATTCTTATTTAAAGCGTGTTCCTATCAGAGTTTCGTGTGCATTCTGGAAATCTGTTAACGAACCAAAAACTTATTTGCAAATATTTTCTAAGGTTTACAAAGCATAAAAACATCCTTAGAGTTTGCAAAGATCTGAGTTATCATTCTTATATGCTTACGTGATCTTGCGGCACCAAAGAAGTTTGTTCTATCAATGAACATCAAAGGGTTTTGCGGTGAATAAAATGGAAGGACTTCTTGTTCAACATCGTAGACGAATCAAAGCCAATCGTTGGACACCGAGACATACATGGACGCGTGTGTTGTGGACAGGTATCGTGGAAGAAGGAATTTTTGCGTGGGCACTATTGAAGAACGATTGAAGATCATAAGGAGCGTCAAGACCCATGGGGATCGAGTCTTAGTGTAAGGCTAATCTGTCTTTGTAAAACCATTGTTCACAGTGGTTGTCTGGCTTGGGCCGTCCGAGGTTATTTTCCTGTTTTGGATTTTTTCCTCGTACATCCGGCGTTGTGAGTATTCTTTACTTTACTTTTCTTGCTTTAATCACAAGATGCATGCTTAGGATTAATAAAGATAAAATTGGTTTAAAGTAAGAATTGGGTTTTCACAACTTGGTTTGGTGCATAATTAAAAGTTGGATAATTTCGGAGAAAATTAGTTTTGTTTAAAAACACACATACTGGGCACCCACTCTTCAAATTGTTATCAGAGCTAGAAAACACATTTTATTTGTTTTGTGATCCCGTGTGTTTGTTTATCTCTCCTGTGTTTGTTTTCTCTCGATGGATTCTCTAAGCATTGATGATCTGCATCGTTTGAATTTAAAGTTTGCAAATCGTATTGAAGTTTGGGAGAAAGAAAATTATGGTTTCAAAAATAGGATTGAATATTTGCAAAATTTTCAAATTCAAAGAGATATTTGTCGTGAGCACTTTATAAAATATGTCACGGATGAGGGCCGCGACCCGTCACGACATGGGTCACGACCTAAGTTCGCGACCATCTGCCGTGACCCCTCTCGGCCGTGACCATTTTTTGGTCACGGACTTGGGCCGCGATCCACGAAAATGGTCACGCCCGAAATGGTCATGGCCCAAGTCCGCGACCCACAGCTTTGGTCAGGGATTTTGGCCGTGACCAATCGCCAGTTTTGGTGTAGTGTTAGTTCCTTATTTAAAGATTTTAATATATTAAAATTGGACAAAAAGGAGAGTGATGATAGAATCCTCGTTTTAGAAAAAGAGTTAGAGGATTTAAAAAATTCTAAAGTTTGTGCCGTTGAGGAAAATAATTCGATTAATGATTTTGTGGCACGAGAAAAGGCTCTTAGGGATAAGTTTGCTCACATTGAGGGGGAACGAGATAACCTTCTAGGGGCAATAGAAAATTTAAAGAAAGAGTCCCAAAAGTTTGAGGAGTCTAATCGTTTGCTTGAGTTGAAAGTTTTGAAGTTAAAAAATGATTTAAATGACTCGAGTAGTGATGGTAGTGGCTTATCTTATTCTTGTGGTTCGAATGTAAAGGCCAAAACCATAGTTTGCTTTAGAGCGTCAACCACATCCGAGGGTATTAGAAAAGGTCAACCTAAAGGTCCCGTTCCTCGTCGTGTTTTCGCATGTTCGCATTGTGGTAGGAAAGGTCACCTTAGGATTTTTTGTTTTGATCTTAGAAAAGACCCTAGGAAGATTAAATGTAGTGTCCCATTGGTTCCCAAAACCCATTTTGTTAGGTATACACCTGTTTGGATTAGGAAATCCATTTTGGAGATGATAAATGCTTCGTTGGTTGATTCTCACATGCATGCACATGATTCATCTCTTGCTATTTCTTACAGATAGTAGCTTGCATATTTTGTCATACGCTAGCCCTTACATCATGTTTATAATTTTCTAGTGTTATGACATGTTTATCTCTTTGTATTTTATTTTTCATTTGTTTGAGTCTTATTTGAAAAATACAAAAAGATTTTATTTTTGAGAAAACTTTTGAAAAACCAAAAAGATTTTTCTTTTATTTGAGTCAAAATATGAAAAGCCAAAAAGATTTTCGGTTTTTGTTTTTGAGTTTACATGTTTGATGTGGCATATTAGTGTGCTTGGACACCCCCCATCGTTTTATTATCCATGTGGCTAGGACATTTGGTCATTATTATCGATGCTTAGAATGATCTTAACTATTTTTTATATGGGGTTGTTTAGAAGTTGATATGCATTTTGATTCGGCTTTGTATATATGCCAACATTGCGCACATGCACGAGTTTACATGGATGTTTGACTTCTCTCTCATATTTGAATTTGGTGAGGCGTTCTTATCTCAATCTTGTCATCTATGCGTAAGTAGACTTAAGGAGAAGTGTGCATGTAAGAACCGTTTACCGTGAAGATTTAAATTGGTAAAAATGATGAGTGATTCACGGGAAAGGGCTGCGAGAGTTCAAAATATACTCATCATGAAAGCCACTGTTTAAAAGAGCCCAAAAGAAAATGCAATATGCTATGAAAAGGGCCAAATGAGTTTAGTTCATTCCAAAGAAAATATGATATTATTGAGGGAGTTTGGATGGATTAAAAATTTAAACGGGTTTGCACAACTAATCCTTGTCATATGGCTGTAATAAAGTTTGATGATTTATCTCTATCAATTAGAGCTTCTTGATATTTTTGATGTGTTGAAATTGTGACTCATTTGTTATAGTTTCATGCCCATACATTCCATGTCCATGTTTGAGCACATCGTTACTATGTTTGCATGTAACTCGCATTTTTAGTTTTTATGAGTGTTTGCATTTTGTGTTAAAATCCCACTGTTTTATCACTGTTTTGTTTCTGTCAGTCCCTTCCTGGAATTTTTTTGTGGAAATTTTTTCACTGGGCAATATTATAACATATTTCTGTGAATCTGGGAAATTTAAGCAGGTCGCGCGAAGTTGTTTAAGCGACATATTCATCTTGCGCGAACGACAACTGTACTTTGTTCGAGCGACATCCTCAACTCATTTGAGCGATGTCCCTTGCTCGTTCAAACGACATGCTGATTTGTTGGTTTCTGATTGGTTTGTAGTCTATTGGTTTAAATTGGTATATTTTTGGTACCGCTGGATGTGTTTCTGGACTGACTGATTTATATGCAGGTTTTAATTGGTTCAAAATTGAATTTTTGCATATAGTCCGTTTATCACACCCGATTAGATTGCTATATTCTTTGTGTGATTTCTTGGTTTACTAACTACTGATTTGTCATCTCTTGATCATATTTAGCTGGTTGTTGCATGGTTATCTAGTGTTTTCAATTCTCAAATCGTATCCAATTGATTTAAATTGGTATATTCTCATGCTAGATACTTTGATTGGTTTATCTTGTTACCGGATTGTCTATCCGAGATAAAAAGGGGGAGAGATGTATGTGATGTAGGGGGATATTTGTTAATCGTTTCTATTGATATCTGGATTTACATATTGTTTGATTATATTTCTTTCAAATTGGTATCAAATAATTGCTCACATGTTTCAAATGACTTGTTCTTATTAGAAATATAAATTGGTATCATTTGTTCCTCCATACTTTACTGGGTATTTATTTGTCTGTTTCATGTGTGTAGGTAGGCTTCAGCGATTCGAGATTTCAAGACTACATCACATTCAGGCAGTCTATACTCGTCGGTGCTACATATTCTAGTCCGTGTCTTGTAATTTTTATTTTGTGTTTATGGGTGGGATTTAGGCGTCATATGGCTTGACGGTCCGATTTAGGCATTTCATTGGTTTAGTTTTGTCCCGGAATAGTAAAAGGGAGAGATTTGTAAGGGCATAAATTTCTAATGGAGTCCTTGTATTGTTTTGACTTAATTCCGTGAACAAAACTGTGTTTGTAATGTCATAGGGAGTTTTTATTTTGTCACGGTCCCACTTGGTCTATGACGTATTGAAGAAAATTAAAGACGCTGCGAAAAAGCTTCAAAGATTTAATCATGCCGAAGTTTAATTGGTGCAGGTTTACTCGTCTTCAAAGTTAATAGCATTCCGAGATCACTCAGGTATGAATGCGTATAATTAATGGGGCTCGATATTATTTTTATAAAAGATAAGGATGTGTTTTTATAAAGAAAAAGATTTTAAAATGTTTTTAAAAGTGTTTTAAGTGTTTACACTACGTTTTATTCTGATATACACTTTACAATAGACGTTTTGAGCTAAAAGTAAAAAATTCAAACTGCCACGTCAGCTCGTTTAACAACATAGGGATCTCGCTCAAACGAGATGCCTAAGTCGCTCGAACGACTTAGAAATGTCGTTTAAACGACAAATTTTTCGAGGCGGCATTTTATTCTTATTTAAAGTTGTTTCTATCAGAGTTTCGCATGTGTTCATTCTGGAAATCTGTTTACGAACCAGAAACTTGTTTGCACATGTTTTCTAAGGTTTACAAAGCATAAAAACATCCTTAGAGTTTGAAAAGATCCGAGTTATCATTCTTATATACTTACGTGATCTTGCGGCACTAAAGAAGTTTGTTCTATCATTGAACATCAAAGGGTTTTGCGGTGAAGAAAAGAGAAGGACTTCTTGTTCGACATCGTAGACGAATCAAAGCCAATCAGTGGACACCGAGACATATTTGGACGCGTGTGTTGTGGACAGGTATTTTGGAAGACAGAATTTTTGCGTGGACACTATTGAAGAACAGTTGAAGATCAGAAGGAGCGTCAAGACCCGTGGGGATCGAGTCTTAGTGTAAGTCTAATCTGCCTTTGTAAAACCATTGTTCATAGTGATTGTCTGGCTTGGGCCGTCCGAGGTTGTTTTCCCGTTTTGGGTTTTTTCCTCGTACATCCAGGGTTGTGAGTATTCTTTACTTTACTTTTCTTGCTTTAATCACTAGATGCATGTTTAGGAGTAATCTAGATTAAATTGGTTTAAAGTATGAATTGGGTTTTCACAACTTGGTTTGGTGCATAATTAAAAGTTGGATAATTTTTGGAGAAAATTGGTTTTGTTTAAAAACACACATACTGGGCACCCACTCTTCAGAAAGTTATTTCTAAAGTAATTTGCTTTGTTTTATGGGCATTAATATACATTGGTACCATATTAAAATAAACAGTGAAAAGTAATTTTGCGTTACTTCTAGTGTTAAAAGCCAGAAGATTATATTAGCAAGCAATCATTATATTATTCAAGGGTTTATACTATATCATATTTAACATTGTAAAATTGCATTTTGTCATGAGCCTGCAGCTCTGTGGTTCAATTATTTATTATTATATAATGACCATTTTGGTCACCTTAATTCTTTTTCATAAGACGTTGTAAATGCAAATGATATCTATCACAAGGGTATATATGGTGCTTAAGATTCACCCTCTTTTGAACCATTGATAAATACAATGTTTATGGTATATGTGTCATTTAGTTTTGATGAGACACTATTCTCGCCGTTAGGGGGAGGATAGAACATGCATGAAGTATAAATTCTATTTAAAGAACAGTTGTTTCCTGAAGAACGACGAGAATTATCATGGAATACTTCCACATTGTCTCATATAATCCCTTGTATCACTCAATGTGAAAATGAAGTGAAAAATGATATTGCAACATCAAATGTCACATGGACTAGTTGCAAATGTGCTTGCCAAAACCATTGTCCTAGAAGGATAAAATAAATTTGCACGCCAGAAGCGTGACAAACCTATAGGTCCCAACTATTTGACTCCATGAAAGTGGAGATTAAATAAAAACATGCCTAAATAACGCTATAGAAGAAGTTATACGTAACGCTCCTGAAGAGGTTATGAACAAAATATCCACTTTCTCAAAAACTCTAGAAGAGGTTATTATCTATGAAAAGGCACAAGTCCCTAAAGTGACTATAAAGCCCTTGAAGTTGGCAAGGGTACCTAATATTAAATGAGATCTCTATCTTTTATAGATATACAAGAGAAAAGTGGGATAAACAAAGATGATCATCGATGATATAATTATGTATGTTGTAGCTACACGAAAATCAAAGGGAAATGATACTAAAAATCCACATACTATGAATAAATATCGACAAATAATGTATTGGCCAAATTGTGAAAATTCCATTATGGTATAATTCGAATCTCTTGATATACATGGTATATTTGGACCTATAGTAAAAACCCCAAAATAAGTTAACCCTGAAGGTTACAAATGGGTGTTTATAAGAATGTGAAGTGTTAAAACTCACCAAAAGTGCATAATTTATGGCCCAAGGTTTCCTGAAGAAATAAAATTGACTATATAAGAACATACCATCCCGCTTCGGCCGTAAGTACCTTCAAATATCTAACTAGATTAGCAGTTTTTTTTTTATATTATGTGATACTCATGAATATTATAACTGCTTATATATACGGGACTTAGACAAAGAATACATATAAAAATCCTAAAAGGATTTTCTTTATCTGAAGCAAAGATAAGGAGTACGTACTCAAATATAGTAAGACGTTCATTGTACAGCAAGCTATTCAAATGGATATTGGTACAACCGTCTTGGTAAATATTTGTCTAAGGAAGAGTATGAAAACAATCATATATCAAAATGTGCCATTATCAAAATATCCTTAATAGATGTGCTCCTGAAGAGCTCAATTGAAATAAAATCCTTAAATGGATATGCTCTTGAAGAGCTCCATTAAAATGCAAAATATCCAAATAAGAAATTCAAAATGAATGACATTGGGGTAACAAGTCTTTGTCTCGACCTGCAGATCGAGCACATTTTATGTTAAACTCATATCCATTAGTCAAATGGATTGAAAAGTCCTGCAAATGCTTTAAGCATACAATTTTAGTATACCCATGGTCTCCGGTATTTGGATATTAAATTTTTCATATCATCCTAAAGAGGATGACAAAAATAAATTTGGTCCCGAAGTACCATATGTGCATTTTATTATAGTATTTGATCTAGAAGTACCATACTTGTACGTTATTAGTATATTGATATATATATAAAACTATGCATGATATTGGATATTATAATTACATTCAATATCTTGGCAAGAAATAATTATCATTGACTTGCATAGCATGGGATTAATATCAATCATATCATATGATATTTTTATCTAACCATCTACATCCAGTTAGTTAAATAGATGCAGGTTATCTCTAGTATCCTCACAAGGAATATTCAAAGAACTTATGACTTGCCTCGAACAACATATGTTCCTACTACTTCTTATGAAGAAGAGTTATGCAACACACAAAATACGGAAGAGTTATGTTATTAGTTACATGTTCATCCCTCTTCACCCATGTTTTATGAAAGTTTATCTTATGAAGAAACATGAAATTGAAATAACAACAGATCAAATCTATTCACCATGTTAAAACAACATTTAAGAAGATTGTATATAAGACTGATATGAATCGACTCAACCATCAGAGAAATATCATAATCAGGAGGAGTATCCAATCAGGGGGAGCATTTGATCAGGGGGAGAATTTAAGAACATGGTGTTTTGGACATATGAACGTTGTACTCTTTTTCCTTTAACTAGGTTTTTTCTCATTGGGTTTCGAGTTAAAGGTTTTAACGAGGCAACACTAAACGCATCCAACACCGATTCAATGATCACAAAAGTTGTATTCTTTTTCCTTCACTTTGGTTTTTTCCCACTGGATTTTTCCTTAGTAAGGTCAACAATCATTGAATGGTGGATATAGTGTACATCCAAGGGGGAGTGTTATAAAATATGTACTGTAAGTGGATGTTCACTATCCCACATCGAAAGAGTGGGGCTTTTGATAGGCTTACCTTGTATTATAAATAGGGGATTATCCCCTCATTGTTGACACACCAATTAATAAGAACTCCTCCTCTCTCTAAAATTCTCTCTGTCTCCCATTGATTTTAACATTTACAACATTATTCCTATTTTAACGAATTGAAATGGTTTAAGTTTATCCTACTGTGTTTTCAATGTTCAAGATGATGTCATGAAATAGGGTGGCGCACACATGTTAGACCCTCGCTACCATACGCCTAAATTCTTAGTGATGTCGTCCGTGTTTACATCTAAAGGGCATTTTAGACTTCTTATCCTGTATGCTATATAACAGCACATTGCCTATCTCCTTCCTTATCACCACAGCAAACAAGTGAAATTAAATTACTACCAACTCTCTCTCTCTTTTGCGCCTCTTACACTCTCTTATTTTCACACACGTTCAGGTTAATGACAAAGGTATATCCAAACGCAACGGCAGCCGCTACCTTCGATAGACAACCGAAGACAAATGTAAACGCCGTTGTTCTTACAGTGTGGAAAAAATCTCTGCTTTTCAACTGCGACGGTTTTACCGTGTTTGACGCTAAAGGAAATCTTATTTTTTGGGTCGGCAACTATGCCGCGGGTAGTAAGGACGAGATTGTTCTCATGGACGCCTCTGGCTCCTCTCTCCTCACCGTTCGTCATAAGGTATATTATTATATCCCTCCCCCAATTCTTCAAAATGTTAAAAGTCTCAATCTTTCTTTATAATTTCAACACGTGATCATGGTGTGATGTATTTGTAATGGAGCAGAAGCTGAGTTTTGGCGACAACTGGATGGTGTTCGAGGGGGAAAGAGCCGTGACCCCACGATTTTCTACCAGGAAGATCATGAATTTTCTGAATGGGAAATATGTGGTTCAAGTGAGATCGTGTAGCATTAGAGGTGGGTCCTCTTCATCTTCACCTCAAAAGAACGTGGTTTTCGAAATTGAAGGCTCTTACTCGCAAAGGTCATGTGTCGTCTACGACACCAGGAGACGGCGTGTGGCGGAGATTAAACGTAAAGAGTCTCCGAGTGGGGTGGCATTTGGTTTAGACATTTTTTGTCTCATTGTGCAGCCTGAGATTGATTCCACTGTTGCTATGGCACTTGTCATCTTGCTCGACCAAATGATTGAATCTTCTAGATGCTTCTCTTAAGTATCCATCTATAAATTACCTTACTACACCCAATTAAAAAACAAACAAAAAAATAAATTTCTTCGCGTTCACCTACCCGACTACCACATAAATCTAACATTGGATCCACCTCGCCAGCTACGAAAAAAACACCACCTACTCCTGTACGATTACACGTGCATTTCAGAATCATGTCATTTTTGTTGTGAATTTTACTTCCTTTTTTTTTCTTCATTTAAATTTTATGAAAGTAATACTTTGAGCTTGTTTTTTTCATTTTAGATAACAGGTCAAGCTCCGAGTAGTGAGTGTATATAATAAATAATTTGTAAAAATTCCAAAAAAGACGGAAGCCTAATTCAATAAATGGGGTGATTTTCTTTGCTAGAATTGATATTTATTTTCAATTTTTTTTATTAACTATGGGTGTCGGGTTGGCTTTGAGACGTTGACTGGATTTATTCTAGTAACTCTTTGGAATTGTCGAATGCGAGAGTTGAACCCTGGACCATTGGGGATCACTCAGTTTACTACTTGATCTCAAATTCTTGCTATGCATTGTGTCTACATCAGAGTTGTCTAGATCTTGTAGCCTTATATGAAAGTGAAGTGTTCTGGAGGTTGCTTTTCCAGAATCTAAAACAAATCTATCAATTGCAACACCACAGACCCAAAAAAAAAATCTACCAATTCAATTCATTTCCTTAGTCAAATTTGGGACTCAATTAATTGGATGTAATATCTAGAAAACTATAGTTTGGTTGGACCAATTCCAAAGTTGTAAACTTCAAGACCGACGAAAATTAAATCAAACGTATTTATTAGTCCGACATTTGTTTTTTATTTTAACACTCAACGATAAACTTAAATGCCAACTATTAAAAAAAATCCGTTTTTTTGTTTAAACCGGCTATGATTCTTACATGTTATTCTACAATTATGCTATTTCTGTTATAAAATATGTACTAATTCACTGATATTCTATAATTATTAAAGGGTATATTCTATAATTATTAAAGGATATATTGAATTACCTTATTTTGTATTATAAATATGAATCATATCCCTAAAATATTGACATATAAATCAAATGAAGATTCACTCCTTTCAAATTTTCTTTTATTCCTTTAATTTACTGTTCATACAGTTGATTCAACATGTGCTTATGCATTTAATTATATTTATATTGATCCCATAATTTTAGTTATTCATAAAAACTAACATATTCATATTTTGAATATTTCTTTGTGAAAAATTACTATGTCACATTTAACTTTTTGTATAGAAAAAAAAATAAAGATTAGAACTTGAAGTTTTACCGTTACATTTAGATTTCAGACCTGAAGTTCCATAACTAATTAAATTTTGAGACATGATGTTTTCATATAATCATTTTAATATGGGGTTAAAATTTTTCAACTCATTTAAAATTGGGACTAAACATTTTCAATTGGTATTTAAATTTTAGACCCCAAGTTTCAATAAATTATAATTTAAATCAAAACTGAAGTTTTTGATTTTTTTATATAATAAGGGTAAGGACATTAAATGTTCAATAATAGTTATATACGTTTTTGACCTAAAGTTTCAAATAATTTTATCCCGAAACAAATTTGACATTTGGATATAATTGGACAGGGCCTTTAAAGTCTCTAAACATTTAATGTTGTCATATGAAATTGCTATAATTATAAACAATTGGGACCTTAAGTTCCCTAATCATTATTCAAATATGGAAATTAATTTTTTTTTCCCGTTCATATTTTACGATCTGAAGTTCTTAAATTAATTGAACCTAAAGTGTCAAATGAAAATATATCACAATCAAACATGAAGTTTTAATTATCTAGTTGAAGAGGTATAAACCAAGCTTCCCTGAAGCTCAAACATTAGGATATAAAATATATAGACCTGAAGCTCCAACAAAATATACCTTAAATCAAGACTTAATTTCAATTATTCACAGAGCATGAATTTTAAAAGTTCTTAAAATAATTATTTATAAGTTAGAATTGAAGCTTCAGAAAGTAATTCTTTTTGGATTAGTTTCGAAATAAAATGAGTATTTAAACATTTCTTTTCAACATCTTGGCTTCTTATTTTCTTTATTGAATAAAATGTCTTTTTAAATACCTTGTTAATGGTTAAGTGTCCCTTTAAATATTATATTAATGGTTTCACTATTAAGCCTTTGTGTCTTGGCGTTTCATTCATTTGCGTATTAAATTACTTTTAATGATATTTAATTTTAACTCCTTTTCACATTATAATTATTTAATATATATTGGAGCATTGGGAATGTGTAAAGAATATGAAAATGTAAGACCCTCATTTTTTAAATAAAGATGTTGGATTATTATTGGTGAAAGTTCTTAAAAATAGGATATAGCGTACCTAAAGTACAAATTGTTCCTGAAGAATGGTTTGCTGCTGAAGAATGAGGAGAATTATTATGGAATACTTTTACTTTATCTCATTTAATCCCCCGTATCGTTCAATGCAAAAATAAAGCAAAAAATGATATTGCAGCAAATTTCACTGGTACTAGTTGTAAATGTTCTTGCCAAAATCATTATCTTATAAGGAGAAAATAAATTTGAGGGTAAATAAATTTATTACACACTAAAAGATGACAAACCTATAGATACTAACTACTTGACTCCATACTAGTTAAGGTTAAATAAAATCATGCCCAAATAATGCTTTAGAAGATGTTATACATAACTCTATAGAAGAGGTTATGAACAAAAGATCCACATTCTTTAAAAACCCAAAAGAGATTATTGTCTATGAAAAGACACAAATCCTTGAAGTGACTATATAGCCCCTGAAGTTTGCAAATGTACCTACTATTAAATGAGATCTCTATGTTTATACATATACAAGAGAAAAGTTGGATCAATAAAGATGATCATCGATAATATAATTACATATGATGTAACTATACAAAAATTAAAAGATAATATTAAATCCACATACGGTGAATAAATATCGAAAAAAAATATATTGGACAAAATGAGAAAATTTCATGACGGCATAATTCGAGTCTTTTTATATATGTGGTGTATTTGGACCTATAATAGAAACTTCAGAAGATGTTAACACTAAATGTTACAAATGAGTGTTTATAAGAATGTGAAGTGTCAAAACCCACTAAAAAGTGCATAGTTTATGGTACAAGGTTTACTGAAGAAATAAAAATTAATTATATGCGAACATACCATCCGGGTTTGGCCGTAGATACTTTTAAGATATCTTACTAGTTTATTAGTTTTTTGAAATATATTATATGAGAGTGGTGAATATTATAACTTCTTATATATATACAGGATTTAGACAAAGAATACATATAAAAATCCTAGAAGAATTTTCTTTGCCTAAAGGAAAGATAAGGAGCACGTACTCAAATGAACTAACATGTTCATTGTACAACAGACAATCCAAATGGACATAGGTAAAATCGCTTTCGTAAATATTTATCTAAGGAAGGGTATAAAAAATAATCATATATGCAAATGTGTCATTATTAAATATCTTTAAATGTATGTGCTCCTGGAGAGCTCAATTGAAATGTAAAATATTCAAATAAGGATTTAAAAAATATATGACCTTGGGGTAACTAGTTATTGTCTTGGCCTGCAGATCGAGCACAATTTATGTTAAACACTTATCCATTACTTAAATGGATTGAAAAGTCATGCAATACTTTAGCATATATTAATCATACTATTTTAGTATGCCCATGATGTCCAGTCTTCGAATATTATAATATCCATATGATCCTTAAGGGCGACAACTATATACTTGGTCCAGAAGTACCATGTTAGCATGCTGTTATTGTATGATTTTTAAGTTATAATATATTGTTATACATAACACAATACCAAACATAATAATTATAGTCAATCTCATTGCAAGAAATAATAGACATTCAACCTGCAAAGTAATATCAATCATATTATATGATATTTGTATATTTAATTGTGTGTCTAGTTAGTTATATAGATACAGGTTATCTCTGAGATCCTCACAAAGAACAATCAAAACACTTATGACTTACCTCAAACAACATATATATTCCTCCTACTAATTAAAGAAAATGGTTCTTGTATATCCCATATCAAAACGGCTAGGGAGATGTGACTAACATATTTCAGTTCTTCTACATCCATGAACTTAAGAAGAATTATACAACACATAAACTCCAAAAGAGTTATGCTATTAAAGTTATACATATCCAATAAAGTGACATGTTGATTCCTCTTCACTCAAGTCTTATGAAAGTCGATCTTATGAAGAAAAAATAAAATTGAAGTAACAGCCAATCAAATCTATTCACTATGTCAAAGTAACATTTCAAAAGATTGTGTATGAGACTAATATGCACCAACTTAATAATCAAAGAAAAATCTTAATCAGTGGAGTATCTAATCAGGAGAAGCATTTAATCAGTGGGGGAATCTAAGAACATAATATTTTGAACATATGCACGTTGTACTTGTTTTTCTTTAACTAGGATTTTGTCCATTGAGTTTTCAAGCTATAGATTTTAATGAGGCCACACTAAACACGTCCAACACCGATTCATATGATCACAAAAGTCATGCTCTTTTCCCTTTCCTTTAGTTTTTTTCACGGGATATTTCCTTAGTACTACAAGAAATAGTAGTTTTAATAACAATTTATTTAACAATGAAATTAAATTCGTGGCTAAAAATTAACTTTTAACTAGGGAATTTGAGTTGCAGAAAAAATTGTATCATTAGCCATGAACTACTAAATATCGTAGTGCAATGGTAAAAAAATATGGCGCCAAACTTTCCCTCTTAAAATAAAATCCCGCTATATCTTTTTGCCACAAAATTAATATAATTACCTACGATACTTTTTCGTAGCAATAAATAAAGCTATTGGGTAACAAAAACTTTTCGTTGCCTAAGCTACCTAAAACCATTAAAAAAAAGGGACCGTCCATCTGTAAAAGCCACTGTCGATTTTCTCAATAGTCTCAAAACCTCCATCACTCAAAAGTCCCGATCGTCAATATGAAGATGGAGGTTTAGACACTCAAAAATCACGCCCATCCATTTTTAATATCTATTTAACCTTCACAAACCTTCACAAACCTTTATCACTCAACGATTTTAATCCCTTCATCGCTGAATCATAAACCTTCATCGCTGGATCAGAATCAAAAGCCCTTCACGAACCTTCATCACTGAATCAGAAGGCCATTCATCGTTGAAACAAAAACCCTTCACAAACCTTCATCATTAAATCAGAAAAACAATAATCGCTGAATCATTGTTTTTAATTGCTGAATCGTTTAGATTTGGAGCGTTTTAAAACTGTTAATGATTTGAAGCGTTTGGATTTGGAGCGTTTATCAGAGTGTGGCTTTATTATCAGAGAGTTTATCATTGCATTTATCAGAGTACAAATATTTGTGAGTTCTTTTTATATTATCCTCAACCTTTTGGTTATATTGAATGATTGAATTTTAGAATGATGTCATTATATTCTACTATTTCTAGCGACCATTAGTTATTTAACATTATTGCTCGAGATACCTTCGGTCATTACATCAACAAGATTGTAACTGAACTTCTCTGCTTCCTATGCCAAAAAAATGTGATCAAAGAGGCTTTGCTCATAAATTTTCATTTTAAGAGTTAGTTATCGTAAAATTAACATTTGGTGTTGTGAAGCTGTCAACAATTTGAAGAGTTTGAACTTACTGTGATTATTTTTAAGCTGTCAACGATTTGAAGCATTTGGAATCACTGTGAGCATTTGAGACTCTGAATCGCTAAAGCGTTTTGATACTCTGGTGGTTCGTTTTCAACATCTATTCAGCCTTCGTGCTTTGGATTTGGAGCGACAATACTCTGGTTCGTTTTGAACTTACTTTGATTTCGTTTAATTGTGTTTTATCATCATTTTGTTTATTCATAACTTTTTAATGATAACTAAATAATTATTTGAACAACTAATTATTATTGAAAAAATGGTGATGTAAAGTGTATGAAGGGTATTACGATTATTCTTAATTAATAGGTTAATTTATATTAAGATTGTAGGGCATCTCAATCTATAATGTTTTAATTGAAGTATTTGGCCTAAAGAGCTATTTAAAATTTATAGATTGTCAACACGTGTCCTCGTAATTGGGGGTATTAGTTATAAAATAACTAATTCTTAACCCTATACAATTATATTCGTGCTTTGGTTTTGATCTCGTTTAAATTTAAGGTCATCTCTTTTATATTCACTATTTTTTCAACTTACCGTGATCTGTACATTTTTTGAATTATTTAATTTGAATGTGTTTTTAAGCTAGCTAAAGTTCGATTCAGATTAGTTTATTCGTTAAATCGTTGATTTTCTCTATTACGTTCTGTTTCTATAAATTTAAAATTTTCTATAGTTAATTGTCAATGAGATTATTCTTTCATGTTCTTTACTGTAGAATATATGGTCTTGTTCTCGCATATCTAGATGTAAATAAACCGAGTTTCTTTTGTTATTTTGTTTAAAATTAGATGGATAAAAGTTGGATTCACGAAAATGATCGATTATGTGAGAAGTATGTTATGGGAGTTAGATTATTCATTAGATTTGCAAAGAATAATATGGTAAAAAAAATGAAACTAGATGTCCGTGTTGCGATTGCTTGAATATTGATGTTAAAATTATTGATGAAGTGGAGGATCATTTGTTTTTGAAAGGATTTTGCACAAGTTATACTCAATGGATATATCATGGGGAGCGCTCTGAATGCTTGGTGTGTGGTAGTGAAAATGCCGATGTAGATGGTGATGATGTCGATGGAGAGATAATAGACAATGAAGAGGATAATGGTGACAAAATGCGTGATATGTTAGAAGACATGCATAGAGGAACGTTCATAGACACTAGTAGTCTAGTTGACTTGTCTCACGGTTATTCTCCCATAAATGTTGGTGGTTGGGAGAAGAAAAGCTTCGAAAAATTATTGAGTGAAGTTGAACGTGTACTTTACCCCAATTGTAAAAAATTCTCTACATTGGATTTTCTTGTCAAGTTGTTACATAGATGTTGGTTGGTTTTATTGTAAAAACAAAGGAAACTCTATCTATTTTTTTCTAAAATATAAAATGTTTTATTGGAGGCTATGTTGAGTTATATTTGTTGTAGGAGAGGGCGAGATTAAGTTTGAACATATTGGTTTTCATTTAAAAAAAAGAAAAGTATGTTGATTTTTTTAGGTATAAAATATTTAAATTTTTTGAATATGTTTAGATGTTAATTGTATATTTATTTTACTCAGGAGGAGATGAAAAACTTGAATTTGAGTCTGTATTTGAGGAGGGTCCATTATTGAGCCCAAACGAGATAGCGGATCATGTGCTCGGAATGAGATTAGGGTATATTAATGGGCTTGAGCATGGTCCCAAACCAACTAATACTAAGACATCTTTGCAACACGAAAAATGCACAATCGGAGGAAGCTCTTAAGGAGTCTGTTAAAGCTCAACAGGAGTTGATGGAGAGCCTAAAAGCTCAAGAGATGGAGTCTACAGCTCATCGTGAGGAGACAATGAAGCAACAAGATGAGGTGTCTTCTTAACGAGCACTCATAGACACCGTTTTAGCTAAGCAAGATGAATCTGATAAGATCATTCAATCCTTGCTTATTTTGAGAGAAATGCAATCAACATAATCTTTAGAGATATTTTTCTATTCAAGTAATAAATATTGATTTTATTGTTCTTATTTATAAAATATAACTAACAATTTTTTATGATAAATTGTAGATATTAAGGGACGAGGACTCTTATTGGCAAAACATATTTAGATGCGACGAACCGAATGAAAATTTAGGAGATTGTTATGCCGACCGCAATATTTTGTTATTAGACATCGTGTCTTTTTTTGTTAACTTTTGTTATCAGATATTATGACTTATCTTTAAAGTGGAACTTTTGGCACACAAATGGTGCATTTTTGTGATTAGATATCATGACATGCGTGGAATTTTCGGCACAAAAATGGGGCCTTAATTTGTTGATAACACTTTGCATTTTAAATAGATGTACTTTCTGAACATGACTTTACATTTCTATTATTTTTCTAGCATGCGGATGAACTTGTTAAATGTCACAAAGTATTAATGTTATTAGTTATTTGTTATTATGAAAATGACACATGTGATAATTATTTGGAAAGAAAATAAACTACTACCAATAGATAAAATAATATTAAAAATGATAATAACATTGGCCATAAAAAATAATAATATATAACATTAGCCACAAAAAATAATAATAACCACGATTTTTATTTGTGGACAGATGTACTAGAAAAGTCTATTTGCAACGATTTTTAGTGGTGGAAAAAACTGACAACTTATTTAGTCGCGAATTTTTAAGAGCATATGGGAGATAATTTACCACGAAATTATACTATCTGCTATAATTTTTTCTGACAAAAAGCAACGAGAAAAAATAGTTGCCAAAAGGTTCACAATTTGCTACAATTTTTTTTTTGTGGCCAGTAAGTTTACTATTGGTCACGAAACTAATTTTCGTTTTCATATACCTTTAGCCACGGGGTTTTGGCCACGACACTACTACGAAAAAAAAACGTTGTCAAATATCTTTAGCAATGAAATGTAAACATTTGGCTACGATTTATTTCGCAGCCAAATGTACAATTTTTTGTAGTCACCACAAGAATTTGCACCATTAGCAATAATATTTAGCAACACAAACTATTTTTGTTGCCAAAGATACCCTTTTGGCAACAAAATCTTATTTATGTTGCCAAAAGACCATTTTACATTGTACTTTTGCCAACATAAAATAAAACTTGTTGCCAAAAGTTAAATTTTTTAGGAGGGAAATTATTTGAAGCTTTAGCAACACTGTCTTATGTTGCCAAAAGTCATATAACTTTCTACTACATAAACCCGTTTTGCGAAAAGAGAGCGGCCTTGGCAACAATTGTTTACTGCCAAAAGTATTTTCTATGTAATTTATATATTTAAAATACATTGAAATCTTAATAAACAAAACCCTTCTCATCAAATAAATAAATAAATAAACAAAACCTTAAAAGAAGAAACCGTCATTCGGCTTCTCTCTCTCTCTTTCTCTCTCTCTCAATGAATCTCTACTCCACCACCGCCGGCTGAATCTCTGCTCTACCGCCAACTGAATCTCCGCTCCACCGACCACCATAGCAAGTTCCTCTATCTACCTCTCCCACATGAACACACGCACAACAGAACACGTGCACAAACGTACAACGGAACACACGCATTCACACCTACATCAATTTATGTATGTCGGGGTCAGATCCAGACAAAAAGATGGGCGATCGACACCAGATCTGCCTTGGGTCTGTGCCGGTTGAAGTTGGACAAGAGTTTGGTTGGTCGGGGGTTGCTGGTGGTAGGGTGTTGGTATGGTGGTGGTTGGAGGAGTGTGGGCGGAAGAAGCTAAAGGTGAGGTGGTAGTTGAAATGACGGAGGAGGAATTGAAGGGATTTTGATGATGGGAGCTTTTTTATTTATTTTTGTTATTTTAATTTTGGATTTTATTTTTGGGTTGGGGTATTTTTTTTCCCTTTTAGGTAAAAAATGGAGGGAATCCTGTTTCTAGGCTTAATTACAACGAATTAATATTTAAGGGGGTGAATTTGTCGGGTATTTTTTTAAGGGGTGTCCTATAACTCTTATGGTCCTTATTAACTTATATGTTGTTTTATGCGCTTTTAAGATTTTGACATCTAAATGTGCAATGTTTACTAGCTCAAGTTATTTAGAAATGTTTCTCCTCCAATTATTAATGATGAAATTGATTATTTACGATTAAGTCGTAAATATTGTCTCCTAAGTAACACCAATTCAATTGTTTAATAAAATATGAAATGATAATACTTTTAAGAAACATTCACAACATTACATTGTTATGTTTAATGTGTAGCTGAAGAGAGAAAACAATTATTGTTTCAGGTGTACGTTTTCTTCTTTGCTTCCAGAAACTTCTCGAGAAAATTCCATGGTTAAAGTGTGAGGTGCACTGTCGACACAATTCTTTTGGTGGATTCTCAAGGTTTGATTTGTTGGCTTAATTCTTCAATTATACATTACATATATATTTACTCTCTTTGTCTTTCAACTGTTCACTCGTTTGTTATTTTACTTTCAAAAAGTTAGACTTAGGCATAAAAACATGCCGTTAAAGAGTGAAAACGTAAAATAGCAATAAAACTATCCCGTAAGGAGCACGAGCACCTCGCACGGGATCAATATAACTCGTAGAAACTGACTGCGTAGTCACGACACTCTCGGTTTAAGTATACGACGTAAATTAGTCAAAAAATAGACATAGACATAAAAATATGACGTTAAATGGGGAAAATGTCAAATAGTCTCAAAACAGTCACATAAGAGGCACGAACACCTCGTACGGGATAAATGTAACTCGTAGGAACCGACCGCGTAGTCACGGGGCTCCCACTTTGTGTATACGATGTGAATTTACAAAAAGTTTGACTTAAGCATAAAAATATGTCGTCAGAGGATGAAAACATAAAGCAATCACAAAACAGTCCTGTAAGATGCACAAACACCTCATATGATACCAATGTAATTCATAGGAACCGACCCCGTAATCACGGGACTCATGGTTTAAGTATACGACGTACATTTGGAAAAAGTTAGATTTAGGAATCAAAACGTGCCACAAATGGGTGAAAACGTAAAACAACCACAAAACGGTCCCTTAAGAGTCACAAACACCTCGAACAAGACTAATGTGACTCATAGGAACCGACCGCGTAGTCACGGGGCTTCCGGTTTGAGTGTACGACGTAAATTTGCAAAAAATTAGACTTAAGCATAAAAACATGCCATCGAAGGGTGAAAACGTAAAACAACCACAAAACGGTCCGGTAAGAGTTATGAACACCTTGCACGGGACCAATTGACTCGTAGTAAGGACCGCGTAGTCACGGGACTCCTATTTTGAGTGTACGATGTAAATTTACAAAAAATTTAGACTTTAGCCTAAAAATATGCAATCGAAGGATGGAAATGTGAAAGAAACACAAAACGGTCCCATAAGAGTCACGAAAACCTCGCATGGGACCAATGTGACTCGTAGGAACCGACCGCGTAGTCACGCGACTACCGGTTTGAGTGTACGACGTAAATTTGCGAAACAAATACACTTAAGCATAAAAACATTCCATCGAAGGGTGAAAACGTAAAACAGCCACAAAACGGTCCCATAAGAGTCACGAACACCTCGCACGGGACCAATGTGACTCGTAGGAACCGATCGCGTAGTCACGGAGCTCCCGATTTGAGTGTACGAAGTACATTTGCAAAACAAAATAGACTTGAGCATAAAAGTATGTCATCGAATGGTGAAAACGTAAAACATCCAGAAAATGGTCCAGTAAGAATCACGAACACCTTGTATGGGAACAAGGTAAGTCGTAGGAACCGGCCACGTCGTCACGAGGCTCCCAGTTTGAGTGTACGACATAAATTTATAAAAAGTTAGACTTAAGCATAAAAACATGCCATCGAAGGATAAAAATATAAAACAAATACAAAACGGTCCCGTAAGAGTCATGAACATCTCGCACGGGACCAATGTGACTCTTAGGAACCGATCGCGGAGTCACGGTGCTCCCGTTTTGAGTGTACGACGTAAATTTGCAAAAAAATTAGACTTTAACATAAAAACATGCAATCGAAGGGTGAAAATGTAAAACAAACACAAAATGGTCCCGTAAGAGTCACGAACACCTCACAAGGGACCAATGTGACTCGTAGGAACCGACTGTGTAGTCACGGGGCTCCCGATTTTAGTGTACGGCGTAAATTTGCAAAAAATTAGACTTAAGCATAAAAACATACCATCGAAGAGTGAAAATAGAAAACAATCACAAAACGGTCCAGTAAGAGTCACGAATACCTCGCACGGGACCAATGTGACTCGTAGGAACTGATCGCGTAGTCACGGGGCTCTCGGTTTGAGTGTACGATATAAATTTGCAAAAAAAAATAGACGTAAGCATAAAAACATGCCATCGAAGGGTGAAAATGTAAAACAGTAAGAAAATCGTCTCGTAAGAGTCACGAACACCTAGCGCGGGAATAAGGTAAGTCGTAGGAACCGGCCATGTAGTCACGCGGCTCCCAGTTTGAGTGTACGACGTAAATTTGTAAAAAGTAAGACTTATGCATAAAACATGCCATCGAAGGGTAAAAACGTAAAACATATACAAATGGTCCCATAAGAGTCACGAGCATCTCGCACAGGACCAATATGACTCGCAAGAACCGATCGCGTAGTCACGGGGCTCTCGGTTTGAGTGTATGACATAAATTTACAAAAAATAGACTTAAGCATAAAAACATGCCATCGAATGGTGAAAACGTAAAACAACCACAAAACGGTCCGGTAAGAGTCACGAACACCACGCACGGGACAATGTGACTCATAGAAATTGACCACGTAGTCACGGAGCTCCCGGTTTGAGTGTACGACGTAAATTTGTAAAAATTAGACTTAAGCATAAAAGCATGCCATCTATGGGTGAAAACGAAAAAAAGTGACAAAACGATCCCGTAAGAGTCACAAACACCTAGCACGGGAATAAGGTAGGTCGTAGGAACCGTCCTTGTAGTCACCGAGCTCCCGGTTTGAGTGTACGACGTAAATTTATAAAAAGTTAGACTTAAGCATAAAAACATGCCATCGAAGGGTTAAAAATGTAAAACAAATACAAAATGGTCCCGTAAGAGTCACGAACATCTCGTACGAGACCAATGTGACTCGTAGAAACCGACCGCATAGTCACGGGACACCCGGTTTAAGTGTACGACGTAAATTTGTAAAAAATTAGACTTAAGCATAAAAACATTCCATCGAAGGGTGAAAACGTAAAATATCCACAAAACGATCCGGTAAGAGTCACGAACACCTCGTACAAGACCAATGTGACTCGTAGGAACCGACCGCATAGTCACGGGACACCCGGTTTAAGTGTACGACGTAAATTTGTAAAAAATTAGACTTAAGCATAAAAACATTCCATCGAAGGGTGAAAACGTAAAATAGCCACAAAACGATCCGGTAAGAGTCACGAACACCTCGTACGGGACCAATGTGACTCGTAAGAACTGATCCCGTAGTCACGGGGCTCTCGGTTTGAGTGTACGACGTAAATTTACAAAAAAATTATACTTAAGAATAAAAACATGTCACGAAAGGGTGAAAACGTAAAACATCCATAAAACGGTCCCGTAAGAGTCACAAACACCTAGACAGCAACAAGGTAAGTCGAAGGAACTGGACATGTGGTCATGGGGCTCCCGGTTTCAGTGTACGACGTAAATTTGTAAAAAAATTAGACTTAAGCATAAAAACATGCCATCTAAGGGTGAAAATATAAAATAGCATCAAAATGGTCAGGTAAGAATCACGAACACCTCGCACGGGACCAATGTGACTCGTAGGTACCAACCGCGTAGTCACGGGGCTCCCGATTTGAATGTAGGACATAAATTTGCATAAAATTATACTTAAGCATAAAAACATGCCATCAAATGGTAAAAACGTAAAAAAGTGACAAAACGGTCCCGTAAGAGTCACGAACACCTCGCACGGGACCAATGTGACTCGTAAGAACCGATCGCGTAGTCACGGGGCTCCCGGTTTGAATGTACGACTTAAATTTGCATAAAATTAGACTTAAGCATAAAAATATGCCATCGAAGGGTGAAAACATAAAATAGCCACAAAACGGTCCCGTAAGAGTCATGAATACCTCGCACGGGACCAATTTAACTCGTTGGAACTGATCGCGTAGTCACGGGGCTCCCGATTTGATTGTACGACGTAAATTTGCAAAAAATTAGACTTGAGCATAAAAACATGCCATCGAAGGGTGAAAATATAAAACAATGACAAAATGGTCCCGTAAGAGTCACGAAAACCTCGCACGGGACCAATGTGACTCGTAAGAATCGATCGCGTAGTCACGGGGCTCCAGGTTTGAGTGTACGGCGTAAATTTGTAAAAAAATTAGATTTAAGCATAAAAACATGCCATCGAAGGGTGAAAACATAATAGTGCTAGAAAATAGTCCCGTAAGTCATAAACACCTAGACGGGAACAAAGGTAAGTCATAGGAATCGGCCACGTAGTCATGTGGCTCCCGGTTTCAGTGTACGACGTAAATTTGTAAAAAAATTAGACTTAAGCATAAAAACATGCCATCGAAGGGTGAAAATGTAAAATAGCGATAAAACGGTCTGGTAGGAGTCACAGACACCTCGCACGGGACCAATGTGACTCATAGGAACCGACCGCGTAGTCACGGAGCTACGCTTTGAGTGTACGACGTAAATTTGCGAAAAATTAGATTTAAGCATAAAAACCTGCCATCGAAGGGTGAAAACGTAAAAAAGCCACAAAATAGTCCAGTAAGAGTCACAAACACCTCGCACAGGCCTAATGTGACTCGTAGGAACAGACCGCGTTGTCACGGGGCTCCCGGTTTGAGGGTACGACTTAAATTTGCAAAAAATTAGACTTTAAGCATAAAAATATTCCATCGAAGTGTGAAAACATAAAACAACCACAAAATGGTCCAATAAGAGTCATGAACACCTCGCACGGGGCCAATGTGACTCGTAGGAACCGACCACGTAGTCACAGGGCTCCCGGTTTGAGTGTACGACATAAATTTGTAAAAAATTAGACATAACCATAAAAACATGCCATTGAAGGGTGAAAATGTAAAACAACCATAAAACGACCAGGTAAGAGTCACGAACACCTCGCACGGGACCAAGGTGACTCGTAGAAATCAATCGCGTTGTCACAGGTCTCCTATTTTGAGCGTACGATGTAAATTTGTAAAAAATATACTTAAGAATAAAAACATGCCACATAAGGGTGAAAACGTAAAACATCCGTAAAACGGTCTGATAAGAGTCACAAACACCTCGCACGCGACCAATGTGACTCTTAGAAACTGACCGCGTAGTCACAGAGCTCTCGATTTGAGTGTACAACGTAAATTTGTGAAAAATTAAACTTAAGCATAAAAACATACCATCGAAGGGTGAAAACATAAAAAATCCACAAAACGGTCCGGTAAGAGTAACTAACACCTCGCACGGGACCAATGTGACTAGTAGAAACCGAACACGTAGTCACGGCGCTCCCGCTTTGAGTGTACGACGTAAATTTACAAATAATTAGACTTGAGCATAAAAACATGCCATCGAAGGGTGAAAATGTAAAACAAACACAAAACGGTCATGTAAGAGTCACGAACACTCGCACGAGACAAATGTGACTCATATGAACCGATCGCGTAGTCACGCGGCTCCCAATTTTAGTCTACGACGTAAATTTGCAAAAAAATAGGTTTAAGCATAAAAACCTGCCATCGAAGGGTGAAAGTGTAAAACAGCCACAAAACGGTCTAGTTAGAGTCACAAACACCTCGCACGAGACCAATGTGACTCGTAGGAACCGATGGCATAGTCACGGGGCTCCCAGCTTGAGTGTACGACGTAAATTTGCAAAAAAATTAGACTTTAGCATAAAAACATGCAATCGAAGGGTGAAAATGTAAAACAAACACAAAACTGTCCCGTAAGAGTCACGAACACCTCGCACGGGACATTATGACTCATAGGAACCGACCGCGTAGTCACGGGGATCCCGGTTTGAGTGTACGATGTAAATTTGCAAAAAATTAGACTTAAGCATAAAAACATGCCATCGAAAGGTGAAAATGTAAAACATCCCCAAAACGGTCCCGTAAGAGTCACGAACACCTCGAACGGGACCAATGTGACTCGTAGGAACCGATCGCGTAGTCACGGGGCTCCCTGTTTGAGTTTACGACGTAAATTTGCAAAAAATTAGACTTAAGGATAAAAACCTGCCATCGAAGGGTGAAAACGTAAAATTGTTAGATAACGATCCCGTAAGAGTCACGAACACCTAGCACGAAAACAAGGTACGTAATCACGGGACTCTCGGTTTGAGTATACGACGTAAATTTGTAAAAAAATAGATTTAGGCATAAAAACTTGCCGCAAATGGGTGAAAACATAAAATAGCTAGAAAATGGTCCCTTAAGAGTCACAAACACCTCAGACGGAACTAATGTGACTCGTAGGAATCGGCCGCGTAGTCACGGGCACCCCGGTTTGAGTGTACGACGTAAATTTGTAAAAAATTAGACTTAAGCATAAAAATATGCTATCGAAGGGTGAAAACGTAAAACAACCACAAAACGGTCTAGTAAGACTAACGAACACGTCGCACGGGGCCAATGTAACTCATAGGAACCGACCGCGTAGTCACGGGGCTCCCGTTTTGAGCGTACGATGTAAATTTGCAAAAAATTTAGACTTAAGCGTAAAAACATGCCATCGAAGGGTGAAAACATAAAACAAACACAAAACGGTCCAGTAAAAGTCACGAACACCTCGTACGGGACCAATGTGACTCGTAGGTACTAATCGCGTAGTCACGGGGCTCCCGATTTGAGTGTACGACGTAAATTTGAAAAAAAATAGACTTGAGCATAAAAACATGCCATCCAAGGGTGAAATCGTAAAACAACGATAAAACGGTCTCGTAAGAGTCATGAACACCTCGCACGGGACCAATGTGACTCCTAGGAACCTATCGTGTAGTCACGAGGCTCCTGGTTTGAGTGTACGACGTAAATTTGTAAAAAAATTAGACTGAAGCATAAAAACATGCCATCGAAGGGTGAAAACATAAAACAATGACAAAACGGTCCAGTAAGAGTCACGAACACCTCCGACGGGACCAATGTGACTCGTAGGAACTGAGCGCATAGTCACGGGGCTCCCGGTTTGAGTGCACGACTTAAATTTACATAAAATTAGACTTAAGCATAAAAATATTCCATCGAAGGGTGAAAACATAAAATAGCCACAAAACGGTCCCGTAAGAGTCACGAACACCTCGCACGGGACCAATGTAACTCGTTGGAACCGACCGCGTAGCCATGGGGCTCCCGATTTGATTGTACAACGTAAATTTGTACAAAATTAGACTTAAGCATAAAAACATGCCATCGAAGGGTGAAAATGTAAAAGAATGACAAAATGGTCCCGTAAGAGTCACGAACACCTTGCATGGGACCAATGTGACTCATAGGAACCGATTGCGTGGTCATAGGGCTCCCGGTTTGAGTGTACGATGTAAATTTGCTAAAAAATAGACTTAAGCATAAAAACATGCCATCGAAGGGTGAAAATGTAAAAAAGTGACAAAACGGTCCCGTAAGACTCACGAACACCATGCACGGGATCAATGTGACTCGTAGGAACCGATCACGTAGTCACGGAGCTCCCGGTTTGAGTGTACAACTTAAATTTGCAAAAAAATACACTTAAGCATAAAAGCATGCCATTGAAGGGTGAAAATGTAAAACAGCCAAAAAATGGTCCCGTAAGAGTCACAAACACCTAGACGGGAATAAGGTAAGTCGTAGGAACCGGCCACGTAGTCATGGGGCTCCCGATTTGAGTGTACGATGTAAATTTGTAAAAAGTTAGATTTAAGCATAAAAATATGCCATCGAAGGGTAAAAATATAAAACAAATACAAAACGGTCCCGTAAGAGTCACGAGCGTCTCGCAGGGGACCAATGTGACTCGTAGGAACCGATCACGTAGTCACGTGGCTCCCGGTTTGAGTGTGCGACGTAAATTTGTAAAAAGTTGGACTTAATCATAACAACATGCAATCGAATGGTGAAAACGTAAAACAATAACAAAATGGTCCCATAAGAGGGACGGACACCTCACACGAGATCGATGTAACTTAAGTTATTTCTGCTATACAGTTGCCCACATAATCCGATTAGCCCCTGGCATTTATAGCTCCATGTCGAGTGTGTGGGCTGTGTCTGGCCATGTTATCGATCTAAAAAACAAATTATATAATAAGTATTAGTTATTGAAAAGAAAAGGGATGAACCTTCACAAAAGGCAAAACCCAAAAATGTCTACAACTTGAAAAACTAAAAAAATGTTGGTAAGTCGATGGTGACTGTTAGCTGAGTGATATAGAAGGTGCTTAACAAAAAATGTATATTGTTATATATAATAACTGTGTGTATATATATATATATATATATATATATATATATAGCTGTTAACCGGTTATATATATTAACAGTTATATTCATATATATATTTATACATATAACAGTTATATGTATTTGAATATAACTGTTAATATATATATAACCGGTTAACAGTTATATGTATATATATATATATACACACACACATATATACGCTGTTATATATATGTATGTATATATACATATACACTGTTATAACAGTATATATATGCATATATATACTGTAGTATATACATATATATATATATATATATATATATATATATCTGTTATAACAGTTATATACTCAAAGTATCTCTAGGTTATTCATTATCAAATTGACTAATTCTAACTATCCCTTTTCTTCTATTAAACATTAAATAAATTTGTGATGTCTTTAATTATTCAGTTTTTTTAGAGAAAAACATTTCGGTTCTAAATTTTGTTGTTAATTCTAAATTCACTTAAAAGATATCAGTCAATCCACTTCTAGAGCACAACATTTACTTTGTGTGATCCTTGCTTGCTATAATTGAGATTTACTGAGGGTTTTCACTTCCAAATATGGTGGTGAAAAACATTCTTCTCCTTGTGCATACTAGTTATCTCATGAATATGAGAATCTTGAGAAGGGGTGTACAAATAAACATACTCACATAGCTACGCGCTATCTAAACATAATCGCATCCACACCTCTCGCAATATCATAGTTATATAGAACTAGTTATATATATATATATATATATATATATATAATAGTTATAAATTATTATTATCTTTTGAAGTCGGATAGATTATAATTTATTTTGTATTTTGTGTAGAATTAAAATGAATTTGCGACACATGAAAAAGTCAATGAATACGGAGAATCGAGGTACGCAGCTACTTGGATACTTATTTAAGTTTATGTAGCACTCGGATACTATTTTTAGATATTAAATTGGTGAAAGGGATTTAATGGTGGTTTAGTTGCGTTTTTTGCTGTTGGGTTTATTTTAATGTTAAAAACAGGTTGGATTTCATTAATAAACAAAGAAAACTCTGTCGAATTTTTTTGAAATTAAATAGTGGTTTGAATTGATCAAGTCAAACATACATGCATTTGAAGTTATACAAACCCATGCAATCATTTATTTTTGTATCTTGTGCAGATTATGATGGATTTTGCTTGGAGTTATTATGTTCATGGTGGCTTGGAGCTGCGGTTTCTTATAGTGTAGGGGAGCGATATTGTCGTCGTCGTTTTAGTTTACGTGGATTTTTTTAACATCTTTTAATGTGTTAATGTATTAGGTTAGATCATGTTTACATCTTTTGTTATGTTCTTATTTGAGAGGAATTTATTTTGTACCTTTATACTTGGATTGTGATGAAATATTATTTTGTAATTCATATTTATGAGATTTGGTTGAAAATTGTGGAACTTTGTATTACTTATGATTGTATGAAAAATGCGTAATGTTATTTTGGATTATAAGGTTGCACGTTTGATGAAAAAAGTGAAGGTTTAAAAGTGCTTCCAATTGCGAAAAAAATAGACTTTTGGCAACACAATTTTTTGTCTCCAAAAGTTATCATCTACATCTATCACTTTGGATATGGCAACACATATTTGGTTGCCAAAGGTACGACTTTTGGCAACACAAGAGCTGTGTTGCCAAAAGGCTATACCTTTCGCAACACAAGAGCTGTGTTGCCAAAGGTATAGCCTTTTGGCAACATAGCTCTTGTGTTGACAAAATCCGTACCTTTGGCAACACATGACCTGTGTTGCCAAAGGTATAGCCTTTTGGCAGCACAACTCTTATGTTGCCAAAAGCCAACACAACTATTTTTGTTGCTGTTGAGTGACTTTTTGCAACACAAATAATATTTTTTATTATAAATTTGACAAATTATAAAATACTTTTGGCAACACAATTGTGTGTTCCCAAAAGTATACCTTCAGCAACACAAGCCTGTTGTGTTGTCAAAGGGTTTCCTAGACAGACAATAGGCAACAAGCTGGAAACATAGCAAAATATGTTACCAATACCTTTTAGCAACATATTTATAACTTTAGTAACATAATTTGTATGTTGCTAATGGTGAAAATTCTTGTAGTGAGTAAGGTTTAAGGAGGCAATAATCATTGAATGGTGGATATAGTGTACATCCAAGGGGGAGTGTTGTAAAATATTTATTAAGTGGAAGTTCATATGTATTCCAATCTAATGGTATTCTACAATTATTAAGGGATCTATTGGATTACCTTATTTTGCACTATAAATATGGGTCATACCCCTTTAGTATTGACATATTAATAAAATGAAAAACTCATTCCCTCTAAATTCTCTCCGTATCCCTTTTATTTCATAACAATTTTCAATAATATCTAAACAAAGGCCATTCGATAATTATATGCCCAAAAACTGAAATAAAAGTTCATTGAAGTTTGACATTCAGGTATCGGCTTGGCATATACTATTAAATGATGAATTTTTTATCAGATTTAGTGAAAATAAATACATTCTTAAAAACCAGTTCTTACATAATTTGTTGGAACTCTACTATGGAAAGAATGAAAAAATTTAATTAATTTCTGCAAGGCACGTTCTGGGAACGCTGTCTTTTAGGCAAAATTTCTCCCAATTCGGTTAAAAACTGCGAGTACTATCACACCCCGCCCAATTGAATATAGGGTGATCAGTCCTCTACCAATTTAAAACAGGATATTCAGTTGGTTCATTCTCAGCATCACTGTCGCAAAACTTTTTAACATATTAATCACCTAATATAAAATTAAGCTAGGTGTCAAAACATTTCCAATTTTTAATAAACCAAGTAAGTCCATTTCTTTCCATCTTAAACTATAAACCATTCACCACACATAGGAATATAAATAAATACTGAACATGAATCAAGTACTGCAATAAATAAGACTGAGTAAAACTCTTAGTTCAAAACTCCAAACCATCAACTAAACTGAATACAATAACTCTGATGAAAGAACTAGAAGTGGGCGACATATTCCCTAAACAATAAGTCTTGATAAAACTGAATGGAAAGGATAGATGCGTCTACTGCAAGGACCTACAGCTTCCACAGCAGATGCAGCACGTCAAGTAATCCAAATCTCTAAATCTGATACTCCTGTGGCTGAACACCTGATATAATACATATATATAGCAAAAGAGAGAAGAGATACAAGAAACGGGTCAGAGCCCGATGTGTAAAAATGATTTATCAAGTATTTAAAACTGGTTCTTAAAACAAGTCTTATACACATGTTAGTTATCGAAATCTCACATGAGTTTCTCACCTCTCGTCTATTATGCACGCCTAATGTACATATAATCTCCCCCTAGTTATACCTCCAAGTCTAACTAGTCAGAAACCATACTAATACTAACTACGCTCAGTAGTAGTATTCCCGTATCGCCCATACAATACGCTATTCAGATAGTTTATCTCACATACTGAATTACTTTATACATCGTTTGAATGGTTAATCTTTTATTCACTAAGATTATCTTACTTCTCATTTTCATTATCTACTAGTCTCACAAAGTAGAAAGTTACCCAAGTACACTCATACATATATATAGTCTCATCATCCCTATATATATACACTAATCCTGCACACTTAGGTTAAGACCGCTTGGTGCAATGTAATGATTATTATTACCAATTCTACTAATTTCACACAGTAGCAATATTCACAAGTCCATATATATTTATATAGTCACATCATCCCTATATATATATATATACTAATCCTGCACCCCCGGCTAAGACCCATTAGTCCACATATATAGAAAATCATGCATCCCCGGGTTAGCACCTATCAATAATAATTCAGCACCCCCGGGTTATCACCCATTAGTGCGCCTAACAATATAATATTGCATCCCCAGGTTAGCACCCATTAATACACTTATCAATAATAATTCAGCACCCCCAGGTTATCACCCATTAGTGCGCCTAACAATAGAATATTGCATCCCCGGTTTAGCACCCATTAATGCACTTATCAATAATAATCCAGCACCCACGGGTTATCACCTATTAGTGCGCCTAACAATAATCATCCTTGTACCCTCGGGTTATCACCCATTAGTACACTTAAGAAAAGAGTTTCTTCACCCCCGAGTTATCACTCATTAGTGCTCTTACAATAATATTACATAATAGGCATACACACATCCTATTATAAATTATAGGTATTTCTCCAACCTACATATATACTCCTCATACGTATTTTAATCTCATCTCTACGTATAGTATAAATATTTAGATTACTATCTCTCTCGTAATCTCCAAGGTATACTCTCTCTCTCTATACCGAAATAATTAAAGTATTTATTCTCACATACTTTCCCAAAATTCCATCTTATTTAAATTTATTATATGGCGGTTTCTCTCACTCCAATAAACTGGCAAACTCAAAACTAGACTTTGAAAAAAAATCCCCAAAAATTTCCTCTGTCGCTCGAACCATAAGGGTTGTCGTTTGAACGACTTCCACATGTCGTTCGAGCGACTTTGTGCGAGATGCATTCTCGCTCGAACTACTTCGCGCGAGATCTCCATCTCGTTTGAACCACTTCGCGCGAGATCGCGCGAGATTGCACTATTTGTCTTCTTCACCAAACTTCAGCGTTTTTTCACCATTTTTTAACCTAAAAACCTCTAAGATTCAATTCCCAACAACTCATCATCAATACCCATCAACCCCTAACAGGTTATAGATCATTTCTATCATCCTAGGATCCTTAATTCGTCATTAATCATCATAATTACGTAAAACCCCCAAATTAATTCACATGAACCCTAGTTTCCAAAATTTCAATTAAAGAACCTAATCAACCCAGATTCGTTCATCAATATATAATCAAATTTCATGATTAATCCTCTACATACATGAAGGAATTCCAACCACTAATTAAACCAATCCTCAATCATAATTTAAATCTCCAATTTTCACCCAATTAATATATAAATCACGATTAAATCCACCTATACTAACATGAGCATGATTATTGCTAAAAGAAATCAAGTAATAAACAGTTGCCTCGAATATGATGGTCTGATCCGTTGGTGATGTTGGTATATACGCGTTCCTCTCTTCGCGATCGACGCGTTGGTGGTCACGGTTATGCAAGGTGGTGCTAATCGAGCCTTCTCTTTTGGAAATTAGTTCTCCCTCACACCCTCCATAGTCGTTCTTGATTTGTGTAACCTGTTAACCCTAATGGACTTTACTCGGCTGATATAATTACTCTTAATTTTCGTCCATTAATTTAGCCCAAAAATACAATTTACCATAATGCCCTTTCGGGGTGCCGGTTAGGCCTAAAATCGCCCCGGGACCCAAACTAAATACCCGGGTATACTATTTTGACTATCTCAACCCTTACGGGCTCAACGGAGCACTCGAAATGACCATACGAGTTACTAAAAATAAATTCTCTTTTTATCTCAATCAATTAGTCCCGACACGACTCACACGTGATAGACTTCAATTACCAAACTGCCGTATTTCTCACTTTCGACAATTTATCAATTATCATAAATCCATATTACATATCACACAGTAATATTTAATAGTTCACAACAATAAGTATTAACCCTTGGCACGCCAGTTAGTAATTATTTTAATCCGGATTAATAACAAATTAATTTCTCACATTTTAATTTAATTAATCCATCAACAATAATAAATCGCCTATTTATTCCCATAATAATAATTAATCACATAATTATTTAAATCGTCAAAAATACGGGGTGTTCCCCCCTTACAACGGAATTTCGTCCCGAAATTCGAAAAAAGTATACCAGGTACAGACAATGCTGTAAAAATATTGCGCATCGCATCCCGGCGCTCACGAGTAAGCTACTCCGTACCACCCATATAATATGCTATCGAATACCCTTAATAATGAACACTTCACATGTGTTTGCTTTAAACTCCAGGTTACCCTGTCATATGGGCTCCTGCCCAAGCCTTTCTTCTTAAGTTTCACTACTTCAACATTATTTTAGTTATTCTTAATCTAGCCTTATACTATTTGCACCTTAGTAGATCTATCCTCTTTTTATATGCATATGAATTCGTTTCGTGTCGTTCATACAAGTAAATTAGCTGTGCAATATATTTTTCACACACAATATATACGATAATATCGATTCTTCTCCGACATTTGTAATCATAACTGGTCCCTCACCTTTAACTATTAAGTAGAACAACAACCAAGTTTATCATTCCATACTTCCACTGGCACTCTGCCCGAATGTGAACTTATAGGAATTATTTGGACAAAAACTCCACTAGTGGAAGGTACTGCTCCCGTCCTCCTCTAAGATCTCAGGGTCCACATAAATTTTTCTCTCTCGCATCCGATTAGACCGCCTGTCCTGCCAATCCCTCTATAGTTATTAGGCCGTACTCAATCGCATCTCAGTAACTATAATCCCACCATCTCAGCTACATGAGAAGATCCTTGGGGATACTCTTCCATTCTCTAGTGGAAGAAGCCCCTACTGGTTTCGAATTGTCCGCCCTTTTTCTAACAGTTAGCTGACCAATTTGGAGACTAACTTTGGAGGTTACTCTACATTAAACCCATCACCACTGTTGTTTGTATTCTGATACATTTCATCTTTCTTGAATAAATTTCAATTTATCTTGAAACGTAAATCTCTGACAAAACTTCGTTAATAAGCTTCGTCTTATCTGACTACATGTTATCGAATTCACATGCTAATCATAATCCACTACCTGATTCAATCACCCAGGGCACCCATACACCCTATGCCTCGCGCATCATTATACAAAAGACATAAAATTTTCTTACCTCAATTCTTGCACACTCGGTATGCTGATGTGGTAGGGGTACACTCAACCACCCCACTAGTCAAAACTTAATCAATCCTTCAATGGTATCATTGCTCTATTCCGAAAAATACTAAGGCTAGGCGACTCTATTGGCCTTAAGTTATAAAAGAATGATCAACTCTCAAATATATTCCTTTATAGGCATAAAAATCCACATACAAAACTTATGTACTATCGACCAGACTTCTCTCCAACTCCCGAAATTCGCTGGTTTCATGCGTGGGATGTCTCGCAAAGCGAAATCCAAACAAGGAACCCCCCCGATACACTACTATCTAACCTAGCCGGTTGTCGAGGTCCTTAAGGTCTTCAGTACATACTATGTACTTTCCCACAACCTACGTATTGTGACATAAAAGTTTACTCGTCCATTCTCATGTCCCTTAAAATGTAACATGAAGCATGGCGTCCTCACTATCCCAAGTATTTGGCGCTATAGATATATAACGAGCTATATTTCGCCGCTCGATAAGAACACAATGTATTCTAAGTCTTAACAGACAAATAAATTCCTATGCTCGAAAATCGCATATAATTAGACACTATACTCGCTGAGGTCTATAATACCATAAAAGTTTCATCTATATACTCATATCTGGGCCCAACCCTATTTCAGGTGGCGCCGCACAAAACTAAGATCACTCCTCCCGGAGTATCCGGCACGATAGTCATATCACTACATTTTTACTATAGTTTAACCATACGGTAATTAATCACTACACATTACCACAATAAACTTTACTAAAGAAGACTTAATGAAATAGTAAATTATAACAACAAAACACATTCTTAGGGCCCGCCTGGTTCCCTTACGAGCAATCATCAAAATGCCCTGCTAACAACGAGAAATACGTTTGTACAAGACTGTTAAAACTAACGTTCCCACTAAACTCGACCCGCACACGAAGTTTAGGGTTTCCAATTTACATAAAAGTTGTGGCACACCCATGTCACTAGAATCTATCCTTTACTCTCAAGGAAAAAGCAAAACCTCACCAGTCTCGCCAAATCACAGGGTCTCAGCACGTGGCTGCCATCACGACCCATCAAAATCTGCAATCGTTATACATCCTAGGATTTCATCCTATAATTGTCCCCTCTCAACATGGACAATTTATTCCATCTTGTGGATTTCACGCCCATTATTGAAACGTTGGCCCAAACTCTCCAGGCCTCAATTATAGCTTTATTAAGCTCCCGTTTACATCCCGGGTCCCGTAGACCCTAACATACCGTATGCTACTATTAACGAGAACTCCACTAGTCCAGCCTGAACCCATCACTCTCGGGTTATAAATTTCCTGGGCCTAATTCTCTTGACCCCAAATTCCTTTGCTGGAAGTCTCACCCTTCCAGTTGTTATTCCTAACTGGCACGATTTACCATTTCTAATCTCTTCGGTCTCACTTCTCAATTATGGACACATTCAACACTTGTAGTTCTACTTCCTTCACATAAGAAAAACTTCACCAACTATTTCCCGTCACTGGTCCCATTGACCATTTTAGGAATGCCCTTCTCTCTGACCGACAGTCTCAACTCACTATTATTCTTCCATTGTCCCTTTGGCTACGCTAGCTATTCGGAACTATGGTTGGCCTCTACAGCCTGATTGACTTCATCGTCCTCTTGAAGTTAATCACTTAAAATCATCTAATCGAGTTCCTTATTGGGTATACTCTCATGTGGGGTTTCACTAACACCGTTAAATTCAATTACTGCTCTTCAGCAGGTTTGTTAACCCTCTTTACTCCCTTCACTTGGAAGGACTGGAATCACTAGCGACCGTATACTTTGATGACATCAATATTAGTCATCCTAGCTGGATTTATCATCCATACTGGTATTCTACTCACGGGTCCTTTATCAACTATAAACCCTTTGGGTAAATTATACCCCTCTGCCAGGTACGAAGTTCATTATGCAATTCAACCGTTCTCTCACGATCGATTTCTATCTTACCCATTGTGCTAAACATCAAAATTTCACTCACATATTGTTACCACACCGAATGGAAGACTTCACAGTCAAATCGTACTCAAATTTCTCTCAAAATTTCAAACACACTTCTTCATATACGATGATTGCCTCTAATCACTACATGATGCTCCTAAGAGCTATAGCTTATAACTCCAAATTTAATTATGAGTGCCGTCACGCCCCACTCTACACAATTACCTTTGGATTTTCTACCTCCTCTGGTCTGTTACACTTTCTCATTTTCTTTTCCGCATATTCACCGATGGGTTTTCAAAGGATTCCCTCTGATTTGCCCTTTATCGACTATGCTAAGTGGTCCTGAATTCATTCCACCATTATCTATGATTGTGTCCTGGGAACCCACAGTTCCCGAGTGACAATTTTACTATCTCTTACTTAAGTAATTCTCATTGTGATATTCCTCCCAATCACTCTTACCCGATTTCTCTATGTCTTCTATTGAGCCTCTTCTCCCGCAGTTCTTCTTACGACCCTCGCTGGTCGTGCTAAAATGTTCGGTGTGTATAATGAGTCACATCCATTATAATTCGTAGCAGGAGAACGTAAGTTGCATACGTAAGGGAACACAACAATCCTATCATAAGGCTCTACATCAAAGAACGATACGCTGAAACGTAATAAGCCGCACAGATCCTAAGGACACTAGAACCTGATGCTCTGATACCACCTGTCACACCCCGCCCAATTAAATATAGGGCGATCAGTCCTCTACCAATTTAAAACAGGATATTCAGTTGGTTCATTCTCAACATCACTGTCGAAAAACTTTTTAACATATTAATCACCTAATATAAAATTAAGTTAGGTGTCAAAATATTTCCAATTTTTAATAAAACCAAGTAAGTCCATTTCTTTCCATCTTAAAATATAAACCATTCACCACACATAGGAATATAAATAAATACTGAACATGAATCAAGTACTGCAATAAATAAGACTGAGTAAAACTTTCAGTTCAAACTCCAAACCATCAACTAAACTGAATACAATAACTCTGATGAAAGAACTAGAAGTGGGAGACATATGCCCTAAACAAGAAGTCTAGATAAAACTGAATGGAAAGGATAGACGCGTCTACTACAAGGACCTACAGCTTCCACAGCAGATGCAGCACGTCAAGTAATCCAAATCTCTAAACCTGATACTCCTGTGGCTGAGCACCTGATATAATACATATATATAGCAAAAGAGAGAAGAGATACAAGAAACGGGTCAGAGCCCGATGTGTAAAAATGATTTAGCAAGTATTTAAAACTGGTTCTTAAAACAAGTCTTATACGCATGTTAGTTATCGAACTCTCACATGAGTTTCTCACCTCTCGTATATTATGCACGCCTAATGTACATCTAATCTCCCCCTAGTTATACCTCCAAGTCTAACTAGTCAGAAACCATACTAATACTAACTATGCTCACTAGTAGTATTCCCGTATCACCCATACAATACACTATTCAGATAGTTTATCTCACATACTGAATTACATTATACATCGTTTGAATGGTTAATCTTTTATTCACTAAGATTATCTTACTTCTCATTTTCATTATCTACTAGTCTCACAAAGTAGAAAGTTACCCAAGTACACTCATACATATATATATAGTCTCATCATCCCTATATATATACACTAATCCTGCACACTTAGGTTAAGACCGCTTGGTGTAATGTAATGATTATTATTATTATTACCAATTCTACTAATTTCACACAATAGCAATATTCACAAGTCCATATATATTTATATAGTTACATCATCCCTATACATATATATATATATATATACTAATCCTATACCCCCGGCTAAGACCCATTAGTGCACATATACAGAAAATCATGCATCCCCGGGTTAGCACCCATTAATGCACCTATCAATAATAATTCAGCACCTCCGGGTTATCACCCATTAGTGCGCCTAACAATAGAATATTGCATCCCCTGGTTAGCACCCATTAATGCACTTATGAATAATAATTCAGCACCCCCGGGTTATCACCCATTAGTGCGCCTAACAATAGAATATTGCATCCCCGGGTTCGCACCCATTAATGCACTTATCAATAATAATCCAGCACCCCCGTGTTATCACCCATTAGTGCGCCTAACAATAATCGTCCTTGTACCCTCGGGTTATCACCCATTAATACACTTAGCAATAGAGTTTCTGCACCCCTGAGTTATCACTCATTAGTGCTCTTACAATAATATTACATAATAGGCATACACACATCCTATTATAAATTATAGGTATTTCTCCAACCTACATATATACTCCTCATACGTATTTTAATCTCATCTCTACGTATAGTATAAATATTTAGATTACTATCTCTCTCGTAATCTCCAAGGTATACTCTCTCTCTCTATACCGAAATAATTAAAGTATTTATTCTCACATACTTTCTCGAAATTTCATCTTATTTAAATTTATTATTTGGCAGTTTCTCTCACTCCAATAAACAGGCAAACTCAAAACTAGACTTTGAAAAAAAATCCCCAAAAATTTCCTCTGTCGCTCGAACCAGAAGGGTTGTCGTTTGAACGACTTCCACATATCGTTCGAGCGACTTCGCGCGAGATGCATTCTCGTTCGAACTACTTCGCGCGAGATCTCCATCTCGTTTGAACCACTTTGCGCGAGATCGCGCGAGATTGCACTGTTTGTCTTCTTCACTAAACTTCAACGTTTTTTCACCATTTTTGAACATAACAACCTCTAAGATTCAATTTCCAACAACTCATCATCAATACCCATCAACCCCTAACAAGTTATAGATAATTTATATCATCCTAGGATCCTTAATTCGTCATTAATCATCATAATTACGTAAAAACCCCAAATTAATTCACATGAACCTTAGTTTTCAAAATTCCAATTAAAGAACCTAATCAACCCAGATTCGTTCATCAATTTATAATCAAATTTTGTGATTAATCCTCTACATACATGAAGGAATTCCAACCACTAATTAAGCCAATCCTTAATCATAATTTAAATCTCCAATTTTCACCCAATTAACATATAAATCACGATTAAATCCACCTATACTAACATGAGAATGATTATTGCTAAAAGAAAGCAAGTAATAAACACTTGTCTCGAATATGATGGTCTGATCCGTTGGTGATCTTGGTATATACGCGTTCCTCTCTTCGCGATCTACGCGTTTGTGGTCACGGTTATGCAAGGTGGTGCTAATCGAGCCTTCTCTCTTGGAAATTGGTTCTCCCTCACACGCTCCATGGCCGTTCTTGATTTGTGTAACATGTTAACCCTAAAGTAATTTCCTAGGATGATATAATTACTCTTAATTTTCGTCCATTAATTTAGCCCAAAAATATAATTTACCATAATGCCTTCTCGGGGTGCCGGTTAGGCGTAAAATCGCCTCGGGACCCAAACTAAACACCCGGGTATACTATTTTGACTATCTCGATCCTTCCGGACTCAACGGCGCACTCGAAATGACCATAAGAGTTACTAAAAGTAAATTCTCTTTTTATCTCAATCAATTAGTCCCAACAGGACTCACACGCGTGACAGACTTAAATTACCAAACTGCCTTATTTCTCACGTTCAACAATTTATCAATTATCATAAATTCATATTACATATCACACAGTAATATTTAATAGTTCACAACAATAAGTATTAACCCTTGGCACGCTAGTTAATAATTATTTTAATCCGGATTAATAAGAAATTAATTTCTCACATTTTAATTTAATTAATCCAGCAACAATAATTAATCGCATATTTATTCCTATAATAATAATTAATGACATAATTATTTAAATCGTCAAAAATACGGGGTGTTACAAGTACACAATGTGTTTATTGAATCTGCCTTCAAGATACAATATAGTGTATAAACAGTTGTTTGATTCAAACTATATACTGTTTGATCAAACGGAGAACTCTCTGAATTAGTAATCTGATAGTGCCAAAATGTAGTGGACGGAGAGAGGAGAAATTAACGATTTTCGGTATCCAAAAACAGAGGACTAAAACTTTTTTTATAGCCTTATGTGACTGTTCTTCAACAGTCACAACTCTTCATGTAGCGACTCAGCAGCCGTTGGATCGTGTCTGTTTGGAATAGCTTCAATCTAACGGTTCAGATTAGGCGTCCCATCGTAAGCGAATGGACATCTCATACACAAAATGCTACGAGTTCATGTAATGGCTTAGATCAAGTCGTTTTGGATTTTAAATCTCTTGATCATATCGTTTAATAACAGCCGTAGATCTATTTTACTTTGTCAAAACTTTACGCTCCCACGCACGTGCGAAGTACCAAGTGCGCGCAACGCACCTTAAATCGCTCAATTGCCTAAGCGCGCCGCGTGTTGCGATTGGTGGTGAGCACCATTGCAATGCGTGGGATCATAACCCTTTATTTGACTTGTCAACTAAGAAGCTTAGTTGTCTTTTAGTTGATATACCACCACGTTTTGTGGTAATCTTTCAATGTGAGACTTGAGTACTTTCATGTCTTTTCACACTCATTTGTTCATGTTTCTTCCTTCTAAAATAACATTCAAACTAAGTTTAAAATTAAAACACCAATTAACATAGTAAAATTAACAATTAAATATTACATTATAATAAATGTTGAAATTTATTCACCATAATTTGTATGATTATTTGAACTTTAGCCATTATTTTTTTGTGTTATTGAACCTCGGTGATCAGAATTTTAAACATTAGACCTTAGTAATCCTGTTTAACATCTCGTCCATCTAATTTTACCAACTTTGATTTATTCCAATCATATATTAGGCAACCAATGTCTAGTTATACATACTACGTATTAAATTGTGGCTAATGTCAAAATAATTAAATTTATTCGTGAAAATAGCTATAAACCACTTAAGATCATTGAAATTGAAAGGAAAGTCACTCAAAGAATTATGAAATCTTAGGAGATAAGAATTTATTGGTTAATGACTTCATGACATGTGGGTTTAGCCAAGTCATCCTTGAGGCCAGTCGCCCATTTACTTGAAGATGGTCAACCTAGGCTGAGTCTATGTTTAAGTCGAAATAGATAAGAGTACGAATTTAAAAAAAAACTTAGAATAGATTCTTTCTATGTCTTATGGCGTTTACGATCTTCATATTTGTAAGAAGCCTAATCTCTCTTTGGTTTTCTCTTTAAAAGCATTGATTCGCTCACGGTACATTGTCGCCCAATTTAATAGTCATGGGATGTGTTCTTAAACTACGGTGGGAATCATGATCCACGTTTTATGTAAAGATAAACAAAATGTGGGTGGCAGATGATGTGGTATTACAGGATATGGTGTCTCCTAAATGGCAAGAGGTGAGATAATAGTCATCGTATGGAGATCATAAGAATCTCAACCATGCAACATGGGCAACGCAAACCTAAGTTAGCACAAAATCATGGTTCTGCGGTCCACAAACATCAATGAGTTAGAACGTGTTTTCATTAAGCGTTACGCGCTCAAGGACAATTATATGAGATAATTATATTTAAGTCTTTTTATTGACTTTTCAACAATTTTATAGGTCCTTTTTTAATTTTTTAAGAATTTTTTTTACAATTTTACCCTTTTATAACTAATCATCCGTAACTTCCTTTAGGAAGTTACATAAGTAGTTGGACTTTTTTTTTTAATCTTTAAATAATCATAACTTTTGATTTACAAATCAATTTTTTTGCAAAATTACTATTTCTTAAATCTGCTCGACGAGATCTATCAAACAAGATCCATGAACGCTATAAAATTTTAAAGAAAAAAATTTACACAAACAGTAAACTTTAATGTATGCATTAAAATATGAAATAGTTTTATATATGTGACTTTTTCACAAACAGACAGTAACATTTCTTGTGGTAATATTATACAGTATATATATATATATATATATATATATATATATATATCCGGTGGATCCAAATTCTCTTTTTTCAAAATTACCTTATATTTAAAGGTTCGCGGTAGCGGCATCCAATCCTTACCACCATTGTTGGAGCTTCAACGACCTTCGTCAGAGCTTTGATTTGAGGTGGGTAAGGGTGGCATGTGGTGCCGCTGGCGTGGACCTTTGAAAATAAGAGACTTTTGAATAAATGGGTTTTGGATCGACCGGAGTGTCACGGGGTGCCGCTGGCGCGGACAGTTGAAAATAAGATTGGATAAATGGGATATGGATCCTCTTGAGCACCGGTTTGGGGTGAGTAGGGGTGACATTAGGTGCCGGTAGCGCAGAGCTTTAAAAATAGGAGCATATATATATATATGTGTGTGGTGACAATTATTATTCAACACAAAGAGATAAGAGAAGCACAATCACCAAACAGAATAAGGAATATAAAATGACAATCACACAACAAAAGATGTACGTGGTTCAGCAAATGTGCCTACGTCTACGGTGGTGCAGTCAGTATTATTTTTTTATACTCCAAAGAGTGATTACAGAGAATACAGCGTGTCCTTTGCCCCGGACCTAGGGTTTATTATATACATGTCCATTTCAGGGAGTGGGGGTGTTGGACTCTCCCACGTTTTCCATTTTCTCCTAGAACCCCTCTTAATGGGAACATGGGAGAAGACTAAATCATAACCGGTTAAGACATGGGGGATCTGGATTTTGGGCCGTTACAATTGGGCTACTCGTCCAGGCCCATCATTCTAATTTCGGGTACCCACAATTGCCCCTAAGTTTGTTGGGCCATACTTTGGGCTCAATAAATTTAAATGATTTGTCATAATGGTTAATTTGTAAGTCGTGCAACTCTTCCAAAGTTCGAGGACTGAGTTTAGGCGGCACTTGCTTCATGGTCTGTGCATTATGATTAGCAGCACTCAAAAGCTATCTAGAGCAGTCATTTTTTTATCGTCGTTTCAGCCTTCTCAGTAATCTCCCATTCTCTCTGAGCTCTAGCGATTCACGTTCTCTTCTCTCAGTCTCCATTCTTATTGCTTCCTTGTCATTTGGGTTCGTGATTCTTCGTCATTCGAGTTGAACTTTCATCTTTTAAGTCCCCTGTGCCTTCTCTTTGTATTTTCTCTTTGAATTTGTAGTTTTCCAGGGTTTCCCAATGGCAAAGATCGGTAATAGGTCAGTGTCTGAGTTTAGGAAGTTTTATAATATTCTAGAGTGGGTAGAGATTGAGTGCGTCCCTCCCCCTAGAAATGTTAGAGAGATAGAGGGGGGCCATTGGATCCATGTCTTGCTGCTTTCCTAAGGGGGACTAACTTTTCCTCCCAACAACCTATTCTTGCATTTCTTTGGTTATTTCAACATTGTTCCTGCACAGTGTTCGCCCAATGTGTGGAAGATAGTCAATGGTGTTCATAGAATAAATCAGTTATATGGTACCAAGTTAGGGCTCGCCGAGGTCTGCTTTTGATATTCTTTTTCTCGAACTAGTTATGGTATTCTCTATCTCAAAGCCAGGAGTCCTGACAGGGTATTGGTAGTAAACCTACCTGATTCTCATAAGGACTATTGGGAAGAGGGATTTCTTGCTAGAAATTGTCTGTTTTCTCCCCAGTTTGAGGAGTCGAGGTCTGATAGGTTTTCTGTTCTCTTTTATGGGGAAGAATACATAGGTAGACTTTGCTCCGTTCCTTCAATTTCTTTACTGATTTGTGATCTTTCTGACTTTTCCTATTTTTTTTTTCTTCAGCGAGGTCGAAGAACTTGGAACCTGCTCTCAGAGAAGTTCATATTTCTGAGTTGGTCAAGGCCTGGAATATCAGGGAGCCTTTAGCCGACGACGAGCATCCCCGGTCTGCTGCTTTCTTGCTCGAATACAAAAACGTTGGTTCTAGCTTTATAGCGAGGCCGGTAGACAGTATCTCTGAATTTGATACCTCTAAAGAGACTGCTGCTGATCCTATCCAGTTGGAAGAGGAGGAGAGAAGTTATGAGAGTGACATTGTAGGCGGTGCTGAAGGCAATTTTGGTGAGGAGAGCTCCAGTGGTGATAGTTCTTCTGACTCAGAAGAGGCTTCTGAAGCCCGAGGAACTTCGAGCACGTCCAGTAGTTCAAGTGAGGAGATGGTTCCTCCCAGGAAAAACTTGATTCGGGACGATGACGACGATGATCACATGCTCCTCGCCCAGAGGTCAAAGAAGCAGAAGTCTAGTACTGGGGCTATTGCCACTGGCTCTCGATCTTCTGATCAGGAGCAGGAGAGGAAGAGGAAAGAAGAAGAACAGTTGAAAGAGAGAGAGAGAAAAAAGGGAGAGGAGAGAAAGAAGATGGAGGAGAAGAGGAGGATAGAGAAAGAGAAAGAGGAGGAGAGGAGAAGGATGGAATCGAGGACGAAGGCTGGGCAGGCCTTAGTCCCGGTGTTTGCATTGCCCGAGGGGGCCTCAGTTGCTATTTCTCCTCAGTTGGCCCCCGCGCTGCTCGAGAGGGCAGTTCTTCCTGGTGATCGCCAAAGGGCGCTGGGTTCTGATAAATTGGCCCTACAGGCTAGCCAGAGACTAGCTTTGGTAAGACCTTTCCTTTTCTTCAATGCTTTATTAAGTGTTAGCTATTTACTTTTCTTGATGTCTTCTTTATTTTTATAGTTTGTGACTGACTTTGCCATACTCTATCGCTCTCGCGATGAGCTGATGAGTAGGAACAACGAGTTGGAACAGTAGAGTGCTGCCTTGAAAGTGAGGGGCACTCAACTGGAGGCTGATCTGAAGACTGCTGACACTGCCCGAGCTTCTTCTGACCTAGCCCTTGTCAATTCCAACCGAGAGAGGGATGCGGTGGTTAAAGAGCTAAACGAGATGAGGTAGGCCTATGACCTGGTCTGCTCGAGCAAGTTGTCCATCTCAGAGGAGAATAGGGTGCTGACCGAGCAGCTTCAAGAAAAGGACTCTCAGGTAGCCACCATCAAGGAGGATTTATACAACTCCGGGTGGGCTGCTGTATATGAAGATGCCGAGGTTCAGATAGGCTACATCAGCCGTCTGAACTTCAAGAAAGGTTGGAACAAGGCCCTCATAGCTGCTGGTGTCGATGTTGCCTCCCCTCTGTTCGACGAGCATGACCCAGGTCCGAAGCCGGTTGTAGAGGAAGCCCCTGCCCCATCCATAGAAGGCGTTGACCCTGCCTCCAAGACGATTCTTGTCGATGTCCCCCTTTCTCAAGCGACAGAGGTTATCCATGCGGAGGGGGATGCTTCTACTGCTGCTGACAAGGGAAAGCAACCAGCTACTTCTGGTCAGCCTCAGGTTGCTAGTTAATTTTACTTCTAGGACTTACTTTGTATCTTTGGTTGTAATTTTTCTTTTTGCTGCTTGATGTACTTTTGACCCTTATTAATGAAATGAAAAGGTTTCTTTTCCCCAGTGCACATATTTATTTTTCTTTTCATTGCCCTTTTATTGCTTGAAGTCGATTGATGTTGATGATTATGTACCAGCCACTTCTCAATTGGGAAGAATGCTTGGACCTGATGTGAGTTATGAAGTTCTTCACACCTTTGTGAGGATTTGCAAATCACTACGATTAAGGAATAGGCGCTTCATAGAGCAAACTGAGCTTGTGGTGAAACTGAAGGATAGGCTCCAAGAGATGGAGGAAGTTGGTGCCTCAGTCCAAGAGGAGGTGAATACATTAAGGGTGAAGCTTCTAGATGCTTCTGAGATCAACCAGGTTGGGGAGGTTCTTCAGCAGGAGAACGAAGCTTTGAGGAGAGAGGTCTCGCGACTTAGGGAACATGCACCGAGCAATGCTCCTGCAGTATTACGACGTTCCTCCTCATCGCGAGCTAGAACTGGTCCGGGCGATGTTCCTCCTGTGCTGCAAGGCCCTACTCCTCCAACCGTTTTGCGAGCTGGTAGGAACACTAGGGGTTCATCTAGGGAAATGGAAGAGCTTCGTGGTGATGTCCAGCGAGCGTATGTGATTGCTGCTGGGCTCCAGAGGGACGTTACTCAGTTGAGGCATTTGTCTAAGAAAGGACCTCGACGAGTATGGGCCGATGGTTACAATCAGGGTTGGCTAGATACTCCAACGAGGCTGATAGAGTTTGAAGAGCTCGCCTTCATCAGGGGGTGGTTGAGTGCCTTGAGGGACCTACAAGTCCCGAGGAACTCGATGCTCTGGTACCGTCATGAGATAACCCCTTCCAGAGAGATGATCAATGGATCCCCATCGACGCCATCCCTCGGCAGTTATTGGAGTCGGATGCGAATGGAGTTGAGGAGGAGCTAGCTCCCCATCCCGATGACGGCCGAAGAGCCCAAGTGGCTGATTACCTTGCTCAGAGGCCTCATCATCATTAAGATTTTACCAGTAGTAACTTTGTATATTTTATATTGAGGTGATGTAATGTGAATGTTTTGGGCGAGCTCACCGACTAAACATGTATTGCAATTGTTGTAAATATGATGAATTAATATAAAATTTATGTTTTGGGCGAGTTTGCCGACTAAACAAGTGTATTATATTTTTCTCATCTTTGTTCAATAATCTTGAGCCTCTCTTGGCTGACTAGATTTGCATGTTTGCATTATCAAGTAAGTGTCCTTCCAGTCCAGTATGCCAACGAGATACCATTCTTCCCCACTTTACATTTTAGATTGTGCCGTCACACTCCCTTAAGCCTAAGTGTGGCAATTGGCGAGGACACACCTGGTGTTGGATGTTTTATCCGATCAAAATTTTATTCAACCAAACATTGTTTGGTGACCAATTTTAACTTGGCCATATTGCCTAAGGATCTCCTATAGGGCTTCATATACTTCCAGGGGTAATGCTAAGAGTGGTCTTTCGTGTTTTATAATGAAAACCTGAGGAGGGTTATTTCTCTGCTATGATGTAATGATCAGTGTGCCTTTCACTTGGAAAGGGTGTGTGAGTTGTAGTGTCTAAATACTACTAGTTAACTGATATTTCGTAGAATAAAAATGCTAAACAACTTTGATTAATGAGTTTCAGTCTCATAAGTACAATGCAAAAGAAGAATCTAAAAATAGAATTTCTTGAGATTTGCTGCATTCCATGCTCGGGGTATATCTCTGCCTTCCAGCGTTTCCAAGTGATAAGCTCCTTGCAGGTCATTTCTTGTTATCTTAAATGGTCCCTCCCAGTTGGGCCCTAACTTGCCGTCTGATGGTCTTACTGCACTGCCCAGGACTTTCCTTAGGACGTAGTCCCCAACTTAGAATGCCCTTGGATTGACCTTTTTGTTATAATGCCTTGCGAGCTGTTGCTGATAGCTTGCTAGTTTCACTAGGGCTAGCTCTCGGTGCTCATCCGCTAGGTCGAGCTCAGCGAGCAATGCTGCATCATTATGGCCCTGGTCGACAAGGCTGGACCTCATTTTTGGCAAACCTGCTTCTAATGGGATGACTGCTTCCATTCCATATGTCAGCGAAAATGGGGTTTCCCACGTTGTTCATCGTGGAGTGGTTCGGTAGGCCCATAGAATATGTGGTAATTCATTTATCCATGCGCCTTTGGCTCGCTCTAATCATTTCTTTAATCCGTCGATCACTGTCTTGTTAGAAGCCTCGGCTTGGCCATTGCTCTGAGGATAGGCCACCGAGCTAAAATGGTGTCTGATTCCATGCTCGTCGCAGAAACTCTGAAAGGAGCCTCTCTCGAACTGCGTTCCATTATCAGTGATGATGGTTCTAGGGATGCCAAAACGGGTGATTATATTTCTCCATATAAACCTTATCATATCTGCATCTCGGATGTTCGCTAGGGGTTTCGCCTCAATCCATTTGGTGAAGTAGTCAGTTGCGACCACCAGATATTTGCGATTGTCGGTGGCGGTAGGAAGTGGTCCTCTGATGTCCATTCCCCATTGGGCGAATGGCCATGGGCTAGAGAGTGATTTTAGGTCATTAGCAGGTTGGTGGACTATAGGAGCGTGAAGTTGGCATTTCAGGCACTTGCAAACATACATCGCAGAGTCCCTTTGCATATATGGCCACCAATAGCCTTCCTTCATTGCTCGGAAAGTCAGAGACCTTCCTCCAATATGGCTTCCATAGATTCCCTCGTGAAGTTCATGTAGGACTTGCTCGACATTCCTTGGGTGAACGTATTGAAGGTATGGATCGAAAAAAGATCTCTTATATAACTTGCCCTCTGGTGATAAGTGGAAGCGAGCAGCTTTGACTCTTATCTGGTGGGCAATCTTTTTATCGTCTGGGAGCGTGTCATCCTTCAAATAGTTTCTTAAAGGGTCCATCTAGTTGGGTGCTGAATCCACTTGGAGCATCTGCTCCACGCCTGGCGGCTTGCTGCTACGGTTAATGCTTGGATGAGCGAGAAAATCGATGGGGATTGTTCTTTTTAGGTCGGAATCGACTGTCGAACTTAGGGTTGCTAAGGCGTCAGTATGGATGTTCTGTCCTCTGGGAAATTGCTGGACATTGATCTCTTCGAAGCTAGCCATTAGTCTTCTCACTAAGGCGAGGCAAGCTGCCATTCTTTCATCTTTTGCATTGTAGTCTCCACTTATCTCATTGGAGACTAATTGAGAATCTCCGAACACCTGTAAATACTTTGCTCCCAAAGTGTGCGCCTTCTGGAGGCTGGCTATTAAGGCTTCGTATTCTGCTTTGTTGTTGGAAGCTGCAAATCCAAGCCTGATTCCTTGTTCAAGGATTGTATCATTTGGAGTAATGAGAACAATGCCTACTTCCGCCCCTTTGAGTTGGAGTCTCCATCAACGAACAGTTTCCAGGTTTCCTCCGTCGCGTCGATCCCTTTTTGTCTTGCTGGTTGAGGTTGGTTGGAAGGTTGCTCGCCTGTGAATTCGGCTATGAAATCAGCAAGGAACTGCCCCTTGATCGCGTTACTTGGTTGAAATTGGATGTCAAATCGTCCGAGCTTGACTAACCATTTAGACAGTCTGCTCGATAAATTTTCCTTCCTCAGGATTGCTTTAAGGGGGTGCGATGTAAGGACGATTATAGTGTGGCTTCAAAATAGTACTTCAGCTTCCTCGAAGCCACCACTAATGCAAAGGCGAGCTTCTCTAGTGGAAGGTACCTCTGTTCGGTGTCTAGTAGGGTTTTGCTCGCGTAATAAACGGGATGCTGGATTCCTTCAACTTCGCACATTAAGGCAGAACTGACAGTGTGGTTGGAAACAGAGAGGTACAAGTACAAGGAATTTGTTTCCTGTGGTATGACGAGCAGCGGTGGGGAACTGAGATAAGCCTTGAGCTCGTCCAATGCCCGCGAGAAATCTTGGTTCCATTCTACCGTTTTGTTTTCTTTTAGAAGTTGGAAGAAAGGCTTGCACTTCTCGGAGGACTTAGAGATAAAGCGATTTAAGGCAGCGAGCATACCGGTGAGCTTCTGCACGTCCCAAATTGTTCGAGGAGGTTGTACCCTATTTATTACATCGATCTGGTCTGGGTTAGCCTCGATGCCTCTCTTACTGACCAAGTACCCAAGAAATTTTCCTGACTGGACACCGAAAGAATATTTTCTCGCGTTAAGTTTCATTCGGTACTTCCTGAGGATTTCGAAGGTGCTTGATAGGTCTGAGTGGTGGTCTTCTTTATTCTTGCTTTTAACGAGCATGTCATTGATGTAGACCTCCATGGTGTTTCCCATTCTGTCCTTGAACATCTTGGTGACCAGCCGCTGGTAGGTTGCCCCTGCATTTTTGAGCTCGAAGGGCATTACCTTATAGAAATATAACCTAGTTGTGGTGATGAATGCTGCTTTGTCCTGATCTGGGGTATACAGAGGGATCTGGTGATACCCCGAGTAAGCGTCCATAAAACTCATTATCTCGTGAGCTGCAGTGGCGTCTACCAGTTGATCAATTTTCGGGAGGGGGAAACTGTCTTTAGGACACGCTCTATTGAGGTCAGTGAAGTCGATGCAAACTCTCCACTTCCCGTTGCTTTTTGGAACTACTACCGGGTTAGATGACCATTTGGGTAATTGTACCTCCCTTATGGATCCTGCATCCAACAGTTTTTTCACTTCTTTTTCCATGACTTTTGCCTTCTCGGGTGCAGTTCGCCGTGCCTTCTGTGCGATTGGTTTGAAGGTGGGATCGATGTGCAGATGATGACAGACCATACTAGGATCAATTCCAGAAAGTTCGTATGGCTCCCACGCAAAGACGTCTATATTGTTCCTTAGCAGGGTCATCAATTCCTTCTTCTCCTGATCTGTGAGAGAATATCCAATCAAGAAAATCCTTCTATCGTCGCTATTTCTAGCTGCGACTTTCTCCAGGTCCTCGACGACCCGTTGGGAGGGGAGGAGCTTGGTCTCCTCTACTCCGGGTCTTCCGTACTTTAGTTTCTATTTCGAAGGCATCAGACCTTCTTGTTCTTCAACTCTTTCGCTGGGCTTGTCAACCTTCTTTTCTGGTTTTGGGCGGATGGTCGTTATGAAGCATCTTCTTGCCATTGCTTGATCACCACGAATCTCCATTACTCCTCACTCGGTCACATACTTGAGCTTCTGGTGGTAGGTTGAGGAAACTGCCTTCATTGCATGTATCCATCCTCGGCCGAGGATAGCCTGGTATGGCGAGTCAATGTCGACCACAAGAAATTCGATCATTTTAGAAATATTTTCTGCCCTTACTGGAAGCACGATCTTTCCCAAGGTCGTAGTCATCTTTCCAGCGAAGCCAACCAAAGGGACAGTAGCCTCCTTCAGGTCGGCAATGCTTAATTTTAATTTTCTGAATAGGTCAAGGTACATCACCTCGGACGAGCTCCCTTGGTCGACGAGCAATTTATCGACGTCATAGTTCGCTATCTTGAGAGTAATGATTAAAGCATCATGATGTGGGGTTCTTACTCCTACCAGATCTTCATCCATAAATACGATATGCTTACTATAGTCGACCTCATCTGCTCGTTGACGCTTTTCTGACTGTGTTTTCGCTCGATCGATCTGAAAAGCTTGCATCACTGCCGTAAGCTTTTTCACCTCCATTCGGGCTAAATTTCCTTGAATTTGTTTTGCATTAGATGCCCCATGGATCACTGCGAATTCATGGCCGGCATCGTCTTCGAGCACGTTGTCAGGCCTGGCTTCTTTATGGGCAGAAACCTTCTCTGCCCTTTTGTCCACGAATTCGTTCAGATGCCTGGATTGGGCCAGCTCTTCGAGCTGGGACTTAAGGGCCTTGCAATGCTCAGTCTTATGTCCTCCTTCTTTGTGAAAAACGTATCTCAGCGCGTTGTTTCTTTTTGAGGGATCTCCCCCCACCTTTCTGGGCCATTTAATAAATGGCTCATCTGTGATTTTTGCGAGAATTTTGTAAATTGGTTCTCTGAAGATGGTGTTAACCGCCTGAAATGATTTTGACACATCATTGTTGCCTCCGTTCTTGGATCCATTTTTGCCCCCGTTCTTTCCTCCTTTCTTCTGGTTCTCAATCTTGTCACTTCCCTTGGCAGCGAGCTTAGTTCGACTGTTTTCCCCTATACTGTGGCGGGTGACATCTTCCACCTTGGCATACTTCTCGATGCGGGCCATTAGGTCGTCGATGGTCATGGCCTCTTTCTTCGTCAGGGATTGGTACATAAGGGAGGAGCTGGGTAGCCCAATTTTGAAAGAGGCTACTTCCACTTGCTCCTATCAGTCCTCGACCTCGTTGAACAATTCCCAATACCTCTTTGCGTAGTCTCGGAGGGTCTCTTAGGGTGTCTTCTTCATTGTCAGCAAAGCATCCATCCTTTTGGGATGGGAGCTACTAGTAATGAATCGGGCCGTAAAGAGCTCGGCCAGAGATTTAAAACTCCTGATGGACCGGTGGGGGATCCTTTCGAACCATTTTTATGTCACATCATGCATGCTCGAGGGAAAAATAAGACATATTAGTGCGTCTCGATGGTTCCATAGGGTCATGGCCTGCTGGTACTGCCTGACGTGATCAATGGGATCAGTCTTTCCATCATAAATTTTGAACCTTAGAATAACAAACTTCTTAGGGGCTTCCTCTTCTTCAATTTTCTTTGAGAAAGGTGATTTTATCTGAGTTTTGAGAGCTCGCCTAGCGAGTTCTCGGGTTGATCTTGTGCCGTGATGTGCGGGGTATTGGTCCATCTCCCTTCGGACCAGACTTCGTATGTTTTCGTTACTGCGATCTGGGCTCCTGTAATTGCGAGCTAGTCGCAGTTGCTCGAGTAGGTCATCCTCTCACTCATTTTTTTCAGCTTTCTGGGATCCGCGCCTGGGGATCCTTCCTCGGCTGCGAGACTTGCTTGCCTGAGGGCTATGAGTGTGGTATGGACGTCTCTTGGCTCCATGATTGAGTTCTCTCTCCATTCTTTCTAATTTTCTTTTGAGGCGAGCATTATTGGCTTCATGTTTGCGAGAGGACTTCCTCTACTCGTGGAGCCTCACCTCATATGCATCAATCAACCTGGATATCTATGTGGACCTCGTTGGCCCTTATCTTTCTTCTGAGGCTTGCCTTTCTAAGCGAGCCCTCTGATTTAACCGCCGAACTTCGGATCTAATCCTGCGAGAAGCAGGTGGTTCTTGGATATCTCCTGCCTTGGGAGCATTTCTACTGTGACCAGACATTTCAAACTCCTTTCTGGGTGTGGGCTTTCTCAGGGAAGATAAACGTTTCCCACAGACGACGCCAATTGTGGTGACAATTATTATTCAACACAAAGAGATAAGAGAAGCACAATCACCAAACAGAATAAGGAATATAAAATGATAATCACACAACAAAAGATGTACGTGGTTCAGCAAAGGTGCCTACGTCCACGGTGGTGCAGTCAGTATTATTTCTATATACTCCGGAGAGTGATTACAGAGAATACAGCATGTCCTTTGCCCCGGACCTAGGGTTTATTATATACATGTCCATTTCAGGGAGTGGGGGTGTTGGACTCCCCCACGTTTTGCATTTTCTCCTAGAACCCCTCTTAATGGGAACATGGGAGAAGACTAAACATAACCGGTTAAGACATGGTGGATCTGGATTTTGGGCCGTTACAATTGGTCTACTCGTCCAGGCCCATCATTCTAATTTCGGGTACCCACAATATATATATATATATATATATATATATATATATAATGTGATAACAGAGTAAATGCTATTGTTTGTAAAAATGCCATAGATATTAAACTTTATTGTATACAACAGAAAATGAAATAATTTTATATCTGTGACATTTTCACAAAGAATAACACTTACTGTGTTAATATATTTATGAAATTGTTTAATATATATAACATTTTCACAAACAGTAATACTTACTGAGTTAATATTACACAATATATATATAGCATTTTCACAAACAGTAACATTTACTGAGTTAATATTACACAATATATATATATATATATATATATATATACACACGGTAGATCCAAACCTCTTTTTTTTTTTAAATTATAATATTTTTAAAGGTTTACGCTAGCGACATTCAATTCCCACCACTACCCACCCCCATTGTCGGAGCTTCAACAACTTTCATCAGAGCTATGATTTGGGTGGGTAATAGTGGCATAGGGTGCCGCAGGCGCGGACCTCTGAAATTAAGAGAATATTAGATAAATGGGATTTGGATCCACCGGAGCTCCAATTTGGGGTGAGTAGGAGTGGCCTTGGGTTAGGTTTATATCTATAACATTTTCACAAACATTAACATTTATTGTGTTCATATAACACAATGTGTGTGTATATATATATATCCAAGCCTCTTTTCTCTGATGTTATCTTATTTTTAACGGTTCGCGCCAACGGCATCCAATCCCCACCGCCACCCACCCCCTTTGTCGGAGCTCCAACAACCTTCATCAGAGCTCTAATTTGAGGTGGCATGGGATGCCGATGTAACATTTTCACAAACAGTAACATTTATTATTTGTGAAAATATTACACATATAAACCTAACCCAATGCTATCCCTACTCACCTCAAACTGGAGCTCCGGTGGATCCAAAACCCATTTATCCAATATTCTCTTATTTCCTAAGGTTCGCGCCTGTGGCACTCCATGTCACCCCAAATAAGAACTCTGATGAAGATTGTTGAAGCTCAGGATTAGATACCGCTAGAGCGGGAAGTTAAAAATAAGATAATATCAGAAAAACGAGGTTTGGATATATATATCCTGTGTTATAACACAGTAAATGTTACCGTTTGTAAAAATGTTATAGATATAAACCTAACCCAATGTCACCCCTACTCACCCCAAATCGGAGCTCCAGTGGATCCAAACTTCATTTTTCTAATATTGTCTTAATTTCAGAGGTCCGCGCCAGCGGCTCCTTATGCCACTACTACCCACACAAATCATAACTCTGATGAAAGTCATTGAAGCTCCGACAATGGGGGTGGGTAGTGGTGGGAATTGAATGTCGCTAGCATAAACCTTTAAAAATATCATAATTTTGAAAACAAAAGAGGTTTGGATCTACCGTGTATATATATTATGTAATATTAACTCAGTAAATGTTACTGTTTGTGAAAATGTTATAAATATTGTGTAATATTAACTCAATAAATGTTACTATTTGTGAAAATGTTATATATATAAAACTATTTCACAAATGTATTAACACAGTAAATGTTATTGTTTGTGAAAATGTCACAAATATAAAACTATTTCATTTTCTGGTGTATACAATAAAGTTTAATATCTATGACATTTTTACAAACAATAACATTTACTCTATTATCACATTATATATATATCCAATATGCTCCTATTTTTAAAGTTCTGTGCCGCCGGCACCTAATGCCACCCCTACTCACCCCAAATCGGCGCTCCAGAGGATCCCGATCTCATTTATCCAATCTTATTTTCAAAGGTCCGCGCCAGCGGCATCCCATGATACTCCGGTGGATCCGAAACCCATTTATTCAAAAGTCTCTTATTTTCAAAGTTCCGCGCTTGCGGCACCACATGCCACCCTTACCCACCCCAAATCGGAGCTCTGACGAAGGTCGTTGAAGCTCCAACAGTGGTTGAAAGGATTAGATACCGCTAGCGCGAACCTTTAAATATAAGGTAATTTTGAAAAAAGAGGGTTTGGATCCACCGGATATATATATATATATATATATATATATATATATATATATATATACTGTGTAATATTACCACTGTAAATGTTACTGTTTGTTTGTGAAAATGTCACATATATAAAACTATTTCATATTCTAGTGGATATAGTAAACTCTACTATTTGTGTAAATTTTTTTCTTTGAAATTTTATTCCCTTCATGGATCTTGTTTGATAGATCTCGTCGAGCAGATTTCAAAAATAGTAATTTTGCGAAAAACGAATTTGTGAATCAAAAGTTATGATCATTTGAAGATTAAAAAAAAAGTTCAACCACTTTTGTAACTTCCTCAAGGAACTTACGGATGGTTGGTTTTAAAAGGGTAAAATTGTGAAAAAAAGTTTTGAAAAATTAGGAATAGGACTTATATGTAAGGGAAAAACATGGTGGGACTAGAATGTCTGAAAGAAAGTCTAATAGGATCTAAACGTGAATGCCCCCAATTATATTGTCTTGTTCCCTTATTCCTTATATAGGTCTATGTCCTTAGGGTTATGTTTGATATAAGATTTTAAAGCATTGGGTATGAAATATGTGTACCAAAGTGGGTACACATACCTTTATCCTTATCTTTATTGACTTTGAAAGTACCCAAGAGGGTTGGGGTTAAATTGGGTTTTGTAAATTCAATGGAACTTAAAATATTTATTGTTTATGATTGATTAAATAAAATTGGGTGGGAGAAATGTTAAAATTGGCAATGCTTTGTTTCTCTCCTTAAATTCCTTCATGTTTTCTGGATTGTTTCAACTTTTGTAAAAACGTTTCATGAGTTATGTAATGGTATAATGACTTCTGACAACTTTTAAGCGTGTGTTCTCTGCAATTATTATGAGCAGAATCAAGAGAAACTCCTCCCTTGTTTTGAATGTTAGTTCTTTGCAATATTAAGAACTGAACTTCTCTAAGAATATACTCTTGCTATTTTTCACTTCTTCTTATCGAAACCTAACATATTGGTATCAGAACTTTGTTAAAATCAAAAGCGTTGAAAACCAATCATATAAAAAATGATAGAAAATTTATAGATAATTCAAGCAACCAAATGGGTACACAATAACCTTTCATCCCCATTTTTTATGGAGAGAATTATGATTTATTTGGTCTGTAAAAATTAAAATCATTATTCCTTCGTTTGATTTATAGGAGTATGTCGAAAATGGGTTTGATAAATCAGAGGACATCATGGCTTGACTGGAAGCTCAAAAGCAAAAGTTAAAGGTGCATAAGAAGAAAGACGTAAATGCCCTAAATATAATCCGACAAAGGGTAGTTGAAACAATATTTAGAAAAATCATCAGTGTAAACTGTTGTATTCAAGATAAGAAAATTAAACGAAATTATCGAATGCGAAAATCCAACATCAAAAAATAATGTGGCTAAGTTGAGGATCAGGTTACTCTCTTTAAAGTGTTTCGCAGATCTGTCCCAAAAATTGTGTTGCAGTCCTTATAGTGCCCCGTCACCCCAAGCGTAAAACATCCCAGAATCGAAAATAATTTATGTCTCGAAAAACTATGTATAGTAGTAATCTAGTATATTGTAACCCATTCAATATTAATCGCTTAATACCACAATATTACAATATCATAGTATTGTAGATGTGGGTAAGAAATATTTTCATGTGAAAATATTTCAGTAAGTGTCTGCTGAGAGATAGATAGATAGATAGATAGAGAGAGAGAGAGAGAGAATATTTTCAAGTATGTCCACTGAGAACAAAACTGCAAAATCATATATACAATTTTTTTAAACAAAAGAAGGAAGAATACAAGTGACAAATCATAGAGGAAAGTAGGAAAGATGCGGGGTTTCTTGGTTTCTCACTTTTGACTAACAAAGAAAATGCCAACAAAACAAGGTTGGACATTATCTCTTCTATCTATAAAGAAAATGACAGCAATGGGCAGGTAGTGGGGCTTTGATTTTTTTTTTCAAACTTTACATCAAATAAAAGGATTCAGTAAACTCCCACTTGTAAATTTTGAAAAATAATTTTATCGAGCAATAATTCATAAAATTGTGCATAAGTCAAGGTGTCTTTCGACTTGAACCTTTACATAGCAAAGATGATTTCGATTATATTGGATTAACTTATCATTTTAAATTATATCTCTGATAACATCCCACACACAACCTTACCCGGGTCTAGTCATTAAGCCAATACATTATTATCATGTGCTTCTATCCTAGTATAGTGAATGCTATAGGGAATTTGTCCAAAATGATCATAGAAAGTGGCCTCATATTCACATTCATATAGGTGAGTCTATCAAGGATACTTATGTAGCTAGGTACCCCACTCAAATAGATCTATAGATCTTAGTTAAGGGTTATAATTAACTCAAACTCAACTCGCTTTAGGATATAATGCTCTATAGGGATGTACTCGGAGTAAAATCCCGTATACAATAATTAATATGATTAAACTCATATCACTCATGACTTGTTATTACCCGTTGAACCTATTTATTGGGATCTCCAACCTATAGGTTGGGTTACAATCAAAAGTTTCTCAAACAAGTAAGGGCGTTAGTGCTATCCCATTCAAGGTGTTCCATACCTTTTCTGTTGCTAGTCCTTTCGTCAAAGGATCAACCAATTTTCCTCTGGCCATATGTGATCCACTCTCACAGCACTCGTAAACAAAAACACTCTAACGATATTGTGTTTGTAACGTATTTCTCACTTCTTACCATTATTATAACGGTCTCAACTTTTACAATTATCACGATACTATCGCGGTGGATTAGAATGGTAGGTATCACCCATAATGGAATATTTGACAAAAGGTTTCTTAACCATCTTGCCTCGTCACTAGCTGTAGCTAGCGGTATCATTTATGACTCCATCATCGATTGAGCTAAAATAGTTCGTTTCTTAGACTTTCATGAAATTGGACCACCAGCAATACTAAATATGTATCCACTAGTAGCTTTAGAGTCATTAGATAGGGTGTTCCAATCAACGTCACTAAATCCTTTAAGGATAGCGGGATGCTTTTGATAGTGTAATCCGAGGTTTATTCTTCTTCAAGATACCGTATGACCCTCTTAATAGCATGCTAATGCTCCATACTAGATCTACTTATAAATTTACATAGTTTCTCACATCATAAGCTATGTTAGGTCTGGTGCAATCTGTAGCATAACTTAGGATACCAATGATGCTCTCATACTTAGTTTGATGAACATTGTCACCAGTGTTCTTGAATAACTTTACACTAACAGGTTTACAGTCAAAGTAATTATATTTTTTTAGAATTTTCTCAATATAGTGAGATTGGTCCAAAGAAATTTCCTTTTCAGACCTAGAATTTTAATTTCCAATATTACACTAACTTCACCCATATTTTTCATATCAAAGTTGGCACATGATAAAGACTTAACATTATTTACGAAATGAATATTAAATCAAATCTAAGCCAGTCATCCACATAAAGACATGATAATATTAATATTATTTTCATATTTACAATAACTGCATTTGTCATTTTTATTAATTCTGAACCTTTTCGAGATGACCAAGCTATCAAATTTATTGGGCCATTGTTTAGGTGCATGTTTTAGTCCATAAAGATATTTATCTAATTTATACAATTTATTTTCTTGATCCTCTAAAATAAAACCTTCAGGTCGGTCTATATAAATCTCTTCTTCGAACTCATTATTTAAAAAGACAATTTTAACATTCATTTTGTGTAAAATTTATTCATATATAGAAGACAATGCAAATAGTACACGTATAGACTTAATTCTAGTCATGGGCGAAACATGTATAAAAAAATTCACATTTTTATGTTGTCTAAACCTTTGGTAACTATATATGCCTTATATTTCTCAACAAAACCATCAAATTTTATTTTCTTTTTAATAATCCATTTTAAACCAATTGTTTTCCACCCTGTAGAAGATCCACTAAATTCTAAGTTTTGTTAGCTTCTAATGATTCCATTTCATAATTAGTATCTTCTTGTCATAAATCCGCATCTAATGAAGATAAAGCTTCTTGAAGGGTATTAGGGTCACATTCTAATGCGTAAGCGTAGAAGTCCGAACCAAAATATTTTTTAATATGAGATCTCTTGCTTTTTCTTGGTTCTAAAATAGATTCGTTAGGTTTATAATTTTTAGGAATAGAAATGCTAGTGGATGTCAAGCCCCCATAATTTCTTAATTTAAATGGAAAATTCTCTTCACAATAATCAACATCGTTGAATTTAATAAATTCTTTATTTTATAAATCATAAAATCTATATGCTTTGCTATTAACTATGTAGCCAATAAAAACACACTCATATGCTCTGCTAGACAATTTAGACCTTTTAGGGTCGGGAATACGTACACAGACTAAGCCCCCCAACGTTCTAAAATATGACATGTTTACCTCAATATTTTTGCAAATTTCATAACAAGATATTTTTGTTTTAGTTTTAAGAATTCTATTAAGCACGTGATACAACATTAAAATAATTTCTTCCCACCAATGTGAGTCAACCTCCGAACTTAATCAAATAGCAACTACTAATTAAGTTAGAGTCCTATTTTTTCTTTCAGCTTTACCATTCATTTCAAGAAAATAAAGTGCTGTATTGTTGTGAATAATACCGTGAGTTTTATAAAATTCAATAAAAATGAAGAATCATATTCAGTGCCTCTATCACTACTAATCTCTTAATTTTTTTGATTATATTGATTTTTAATTTCATTTAAGAAAATTTAAACATGTTAAACGATTCACTTTAATTTTTCACTAGACACACAAATGAATAGCCCAAGAAATTATTAATAAAAGTAATTAAGTAATGTTTGTTACCTATAGTCATAATTCCATCCAATTCACAATTATCCTAATGAATTAAGTTAGTGATTCAGATTCTCTAATAATAAATTCATGTGGGGTCTTTGTTATTTTAGCTGGAATATACCATTCATATTTTCAAAATCATTTAGTTATATTTATGGAATTAATACTAAAGTCCACATATTTTTAACAAGTCATTTATATGCATGACAAAGTCTAGCATGCCACATATTAAAAGAACAAGCAATATAAGAAAAATGAGAAATTTTATTGAGAACGTCAATGTTCAATTTAAACATTGTTTTAGTGGCATAACCTTTGCCTAAAAAATTCCATTTTGGGTTAAGGTAGATCTATCTGCCCCAAAAATCTGAGTCAAACTAGCTTTGTTGAGGTGATAGGCAAAAATCAAGTTATTCCTTATCCTGGGAGTGCTCAACACTTCCTTAAGACCACAGTTTTTTTATAAGTGAACTTAAATTCCACATCTCTAGAACCAATAACCATAGTGGAGTAGGAAACACCCAACAAAACACTCTTATCTTCAGCCTCATAATAAGTCTTAAATAAAGAAAGATCATAGCAGATATGAAGAGAAGCACCAATATCTACCCACCACCCTTCAGCCCCACTAACCATATTAATTTAAGAAATCATGGAATATAAATCCTCTTAGGTTAGGTTTGTCTGTGGAGCATGACAATGTCCATTCTAACATTTGTGAGCTATATGTTTGGGTTTATTACACCTAAAGTAGAGAAACTTCCCAGTGTTACTAGTCTATCCATTTCCAGTAGGTGCTACTTATTCTTTTTCTGATTTTGATTCGCTTTAAAGTTTTTACTGTGGTTATTTTTATGATATTTCATATTTTTCCATTTGGCTTTAAATTGACTGGAGTGTGGTTCTAGTTATAATTCTTATTATTAGACACTACAAGAATTTTATCCATATAATCTTGTCTCCTGACTTCCTCCTGAATCCTAAGACGAGTGATGAGACTTCCAAGTGAAAATTCTTTTGATTTATGCCTTAATATAGTTTTAAAATCTTTCCACCCGAGATGCAATTTATCAATCATGACAACAATCTAGAATTGCTCATTTAGTTTCATTCGTTTAAAAATAATATAATGTGAATTTTTGTTTTGTAATTCATGAGTCTGGAAAACAACTGATTTATCATCCGTCTTCTGAAATTTTAGATAACGGTTGACTGTATATTTTTAGCTCCAGCCTCCTAGGTATCATATTTTTCTGAAGGGCTTTTCAAATTTCTTTGGAAGAATTATAAAAGGCGTAATAATCATAAAATTCGTCACTTAGGACATTTGAAATATAATTTGTGCATAAAAATAATTTTCTTCCCAAGTTTGAATAGCCATAATCTCATTAGCCCAAGGAGGTTCAGACTTAATAGGCTTATTTGACACGATACAAGCTGCTAGCTTTTTTATGGTGAGAAAAATATTGTAATTTGTCTCCACCTTTTGAAATTTAACCCTTCAAATTTGAAAAGTATGTTTAAACAAATAAGAACATTGTGTGTAGAGTGATTTTTAGATTCCATAACAGATAAATAAAACACCTTAAAATTATAGTAAGATAAGAAAATGGAACGAAATTATCGAATTCAGAATTCCAACAGCAAAAAACAATGTAGCTAGGTCGCGGCCTAGGTCTCTCTCTTTAAGGTGTTTCATGGCTCTGCCCAAAAAGTTATATTGCAGTCCTTATAATGCCTTGTCACCCTTAAGATCAAATATCTTAGAATCGAGAATAATTTTTGTTTCAGAAAATAGCACGATAATAATCTACTATGCTATTACCTGTTCAACATTAATGGCTGAGTATCATAATATCACAGTATTGTAATTGTGGGTAAGAAATAGTTTCTTGTGAAAATATTTCAGCAAGTCTTTGCTTAGAGAGAGAGAGAGAGGACAATATTTTCAAGTATGTTCATTGAGAACAAAACTGTAGCATTGTATATACAATTTTTTAGAAGAAAAAAGGGAGGAACACAAGGCATAAATGATGGAGTAAAGTAGGGAAAATGGGGGGGGGGGTTTCTTGGTTTTCCACTTTTTACTAACACTAACACTACCAGCAAAACAAAGTTAGACATTATATATTCTCTATCTGTAAATAAAAAGATAGAAATGGGTGGGTAGTGGGGCTTTACTTTTTTTTAACATTACACCATACTAAATGATATGACCAAAGTGCACCCTCTTGCTCAAAGCAACCAACCTCGATCAACCTCATAGCCGAGGTGACCAGAAGCCTGTCAACCACGTCACTTCGAAGGTCAGCCCCAACCGACATTGCAAATAACTCGTACACCAACCTTAGCTGGACATCAGTCGAGGACACCAAGGACTCATGGTTTTCGGCCTAGGCCGACATTACAAATCATCAGCTAAGATCAGTAATGTTACATGGGATCAATCATCTTGCAACATCATCATTGGCCCAAGCTGATGTTATAACTACACATACCTAACCTCGGCTAGCCTTGCTGGCCAAGGTATTTATGAATAACCTCGAAGGAAACAATAGTTAGACTTCACCAACCTCGTAGTTTGCCAGGCCAAGGTTGTACCAATTAAAGAACTCTGAGCATCTACAAGCATGTACATGGTTTGGTACACGTGGACAAATCTGTTACAACTGAATCATTCCCTCCACGTGAGGTAATATTGAGGTCATTATTGTTTACTTAAGATCATCATGGTGTCATCCTTATACTGGTTAGATTTCATGCACATGCTCATTGCATGCTTAGGGGGTACATTACACCCCTAAAAACTATATATACTTATCTTCTCCTACCCTGTAGAGGATCCAAAACTATAAACCCTAGCCAAAACTCTGTTGCATTTGAAGTAGAGAGAGAAAGAGGAGTGATTGTATTACGAGGGACATTAGATCCTCATTTGATAGTGATATTTACACTCACTTGTACAGTGGACGTAGGCAATTGCCGAACCACTTATATTGCCGTGTTCATCCCCTTCTTCTCATCTCCTATTATATATATATACTCTAGTTCTGCCATTGTTATCACTTGCTTGTGCTTGTTAACACCCTATTTGGTGGTGCTGTTTTCAGCATCATCATTTTGGCACCGTCTGTGGGAATGAGAAGATTCATCTCTTCCTTTTCTAGCTTAACCTCATCTGAGACTCTAGTGGTGACCCAAGCCTCACCCTTTGTGTGAAGCTGTTTCACCATTGAAAGAGGTCCTTTAAGGTATTTAAGCTTCCTAATACTTTCATCACAAGCTCCTTAGCCCTAACATATAGCACCGGAGTTACCACCACCTCCTCCACCATTTGGCGTTGGAGGACTCAGTTCCAGCCAAGCACCACCCCTGTCCGAGATGGCTGAGGTGGCGGCAGCCTTGAGGTCATTGGCTGCAACCCAGCAAGCAATGAAGGAGCAGTTTGCCCAGTTAAGCCAAAATATGATGAGGCCACCTGAGATCTCTCTGGAAATGATTACTCCGGCAGATGTTCAACCACATCCAGAGGCCAGGGGACCACCCCAGGAACCACGAAAGGACTAACCTACACCTCAACGGAGGAGGGACGTTGATGACCCTTGGCGTTTGCATCTGGGGGGGGGGGTAAGGAAACCCTTGTCGTGAGGATAGGTACGATGATATCGAAGCAAATGATGCTCCAACAGACTGTTGGGAGCCATATGAGGTTTTAGACAACACAGTACGACCTCTACAACAGAACCGAGGTTGGAGATGCCCAGACCAGAGGATCAACTTTTGATCGTTTGAGTAGAGGGTCAGCATTTGAAAGACTCGACCCAGTTAATGATCTGAGGTGGAGGTTATCCAGGTCTAGAAGTTCAACTAGCTCTCATAGGGGAGATGGAGAACATCGACCTCGCCATGGCCGACCCCTACATGGCCGAGACTGTGGCCAAGAGGTTAATAGTCGACGTTATGCTATAGTTGGGGAACTCTCAGTCCACCCCTTGGAGGTGGCTGGGGACAACCTCGACCAGGGTGACGTTGCTAAACCATGGAATGACTCCATCCAATGGCTAGAAGAGAAGATAAGGAACCTCATAAAAAGTCGAGACCCACTGCAAAGAGGGTTCTCATAGGGCTCCCCATTTATGGCAAGGATAGTGAACTTCCCAACCCCTGCCAAATTTAAGCCACCTATGGTATCTACCAAGTATGATGGAATACCAACCCGGTACATCATATTAAGATGTATCAATCTATAGCAGACATTTATTCAATTCCTAATGAGATGAGGGCCGAGCTTTTTCAAGCACTTTGACGGGAGCTGCGAACATTTGGTTCACTTCCCTTTCTAAAAATTATGTGGAGAACTTTAAAGGTCTGGCTGAGTGATTCATACACAACTTCTGTTTTGGGCTAACACCTCAGAAGAAAATGACCCATCTACCCTATGTAAAACAAGGTAAGAATGAGAGCCTCAGAGGCTATATTACGAGATTCAACAAGAAAGAGTTGGAGGTTGAAGACTATGAAGAGAATATAGCTATGATAACCCTTATAGGAGGATCGCAGAAAGGGAAGTTACTTTGGAAGCTTGCTGAAGACCCTCCAAAATCCATGGCCGAGTTGTTAGCAACATCTGGTAGGTTTATGAATGCTGAAGAGGCAATGGCCGCAAAGTATGAAGATGAGAATGGAAATAGCACTGGAAAATTCCAAAGAAAGAAGGATGGAAAGAAGAGGGATGCAGACGACAAGTTTGCACACTACACTCCTCTAACCGTGAGCTTCGAATACATCCACAATGAAATAAAAAATGATCGGTCCCTGAGATGGCCAGAGACGCTTAAGGCTCCTCTGCATAAGAGGAATAAGAACCTATGGTGCGAGTTATACCAAGACCACAGTCATCTGACTGACAAATGATTCTCTTTGAAGGATGAGATTGAGAAGATGTTGAAGTCTGTAAAGCTCAGGAAGTATGTGGATGGTAGAGCTTGTAAGCGGGGAAAAGACGACCCTAAAAAGAAGAGAAACGACAGGTGTCGGGAAGATGCCCTAACCAGAAGAGCTGAGGACTCAGATGATGATGATGACCCTGACCTCGCACCAAAAGACGACAATATCCCAGTGAAGAGGGTTAGTATGATCTCCTTTGGTGTTAACACCATCTGTGGAGGACTAGCAGGGGGTGGCTCATAGGTAGTCGGCGCAAGGTCTATGTGGCAGAGGATAAGTCAGTGACCAAAGTAGAGGTTGTAAATTTGGCATCTTTAGAGGTTAAACAGAAAAGAAAGAAGGTGGATATGAATACTCTTATAATTGATTTCTCCCGACTTGATTTCAAAGGTATCCTAGCTACACATGATGAACCTTTGGTAATCACTACAAGGGTTCATGGATGCGAGGTACAGAGAATCCTCGTTAATGGGGGCAGTTTAGCAGAAATAATGTTCTGGCCCTATTTTAAGAGCCTAGGCCTCAACAGAGCTAGGCTTATCCCTTATCATCACCTTTTGATTGACTTCAGTGGAGAAAAAGTCCATCCATTGGGCATGTATGGGATGGATGTAAGAATGGGAGATGAGTGGCCTAAGAGGTTGCCAAAAAAAATAAATTTCTTTGTGATGTATGAGAATGTATTCTCAGTCTACAACCTCATCATAAGAAGAGTAGCCCTCAAAGAATTTGAGGTCGTGCCTTCAACAGTTCACCAAATGCTAAAATTCTCGACCCTTTATGGGGCAGGGGAAGTGCAAGGTGACCAAATATCGGCACGTGAATGTTACTTCAACTCCACGAAAGAGAGAGGCTCATAAGAAGGCAACAACCATTTATAACATCGATACCCTTGACCCTAGAGATGAGACAAAGCTCAAAAATGGAGAGGTCGCGGAAGAGGTAGAATCCTTCTTCCTCAATGAGGAAGAGCTGAAAAAAATTGTCCAAATCGGAAAAGCCCTTAGAACTGAGATCAAGGAAGAGTTGGTGAAGTTTTTGAGGAAGTGACAGAGCATTTGTTTCCTGGAGCCACGCAGCCATTCCAGGTATTGATCCTAAGGTCATGTGCCATAAACTCAATGTTATGGAAGACCCTAATCCCATAAAACAAAGGAGGAGAGTATATTCAAGAGAGAAATATGACGTTATCAGAGAAGAGGTCAGAAATATTGAAGAAGATAAGTTCATCAGGGAGGTTATATACCCCGAGTGGTTGTACAACGAAGTTATAGTGCCAAAGGCAAATGGGAAATGGAGGATGTGCGTAGATTTTACTGATTTGAACAAGTCTTACCCAAAAGATAGTTTCCCCTACCTCGTATTGATCCGATGGTGGATGCCACAGCTGGACTTGAGCTTATGAGCTTCATGAATGCCTATTCCGAGTATAATCAGATCTTTATGAACCCGAAAGACTCTAAGAAGACAACGTTCATCACAGACAAGGGGACCTATTATTATAAGGTCATTCCCTTAGGATTGAAGAATGCAGGGGATACTTACCAATGCCTTATAAATAAGATGTTTGAAGATAAAATAGGTAAGTCCATGGAAGTGTATGTGGACAATACGCTGACGAAGAGCCTGAAGGCCGACACTCACGTGGCCGACCTTGAAAAAACTTTCGACACCATGGACAGATACATGATGAAGCTCAACCTAGCCAAGTGTGTCTTCGGGGTAGGAGATGAAAAGTTTCTCAGATTCATCGTAAATCAGAGGGGGATAGAGGCTAACCCTGAGAAGATCAAGGCCTTGCTGGAAATAAATACACCTAGAACCATCAAAGACGTTCAGAGGTTAACCGAAAGAGTTGTTACGCTGAACAGGTTCATCTCGAGGGCTATAGATAAGTGTCTTCCTTTTTTCAAAGTTCTTACAAAGGTTTTCTAATGGGATGAGGAATGCGACAAGGCTTTTAAGGAGCTCAAGTCCTACCTCAGATCCCTTATACTCCTGTCACGGTCCATTTTGGGGGAAAGGTTGTACGTATATTTAGCTATTTCAGAATCAACCATTAGTGCAGCCATAGTAAGAGAAGGTGATGGAGTGGAGAGGCCAGTATACTTAAACAGTAAAGCTCTTCAAGGGCCTGAACAGAAGTACCCTCAAATGGAAAAGTTTACTTATTCTATGATACATGCTTCTAGAAAAATTAAGCCATACTTCCAAGCCCACTCTATAGTTGTCCTCACTGATTCCCCGCTAAGACAGGTCCTCCATAAGCCTAAAATGTCAGGTAGGTTGATGACCTGGGCCATTGAGTTGGGGGAGTATGACATTGTTTATCAACCTAGAGTTGCCATCAAAGGGCCGGCACTTGAAAACTCTGTAGTAGAGTTCACTTGGGAAGAGGTAATATTGAAATTAGTCAAAGAGATGCTGACGAACCAAACAAAAATGTCTTCCGAGATTTGGACGAGGTTGGGTCAAGCAGGCCCAAAAAAAGTCTATTTGAGAATAAGGAAGACAGGTACCTCTTCAAGCAAGGGACCCTGTCAGAGGGGAACTTCTCTTCAAATGAAGATGTTTGGAACCTCTTCGTTGATGGGTCATCTTATGAACACTGGAGTGGTGCAGGACTGATAGTGTCAGCACCAGATGGTATCGACATTGAATATGCACTGAGGTTTCACTTTAAGGCTTCAAATAATGAGTTAGAGTATGAGGCATTGATAGCGGGTCTCTCCTTGGCAAAAGCCCTTAGTGTTGGACGACTTCTAGTCCACAGTGAATCGAGGTTAGTTATCAACCAAATTCTTAGGGTATATGAGGCCAAAGATAAAAGGATTGACAAATACCTAAAGAGGGTGAGAACGATGCTAGAAGGTTTTAAGGAGGTGAAGATGAAGAGGATACCTCGATAAGACAATAGTTGAGATGATGCACTCTCTAGGTTGGCCTCAGTAACGAGGACAAATATAAGAAGAATGGTACCAGTTAAAATCATGCCCCAACTAACCATCAAAGAAGAAGAGGTTTCCAGAACTTGCCTCAATCTGAATATGGAAGCCTCATGGATGGATCCACTTATCAGATACATCAAACATGGAGAGCTGCCAGAATCAAAGGTGGAAAGAAGAAAGCAGAGGTTCAGGGATGCCAAGTTCTCAATTATAGGAGATGTCTTGTATAAGAAGGGGTTCCTACTCCATCTCCTTAGATGTGTCCACCCTTCAAAGGTTCCTCACGTCTTATAAGATGTACATGAGGGCTCCTGTTCAAGTCATATAGGAGGGAGGCCTTTAGCTAAGAGGATAATTACTCAAGGGTTCTGGTGGTCGACCTTGTCCAAAGATGCAACTTCTTATGTGAAGAGATTCGACAAGTGTCATAGATTCTCCACCATCCCTAACCAACCTCATAATCCTATGACATCAATTAGCTCACCTTGGCCATTTGCAGTTTGGGGTATTGACTTAGTAGGACCTTTGCTAAGAGCTGCAAAAAACTATCGATTCTTAGTGGTGGCAATTAATTACTTCTCTAAGTGGGTAGAGGCTGAGTCGATGATCACGATTACGGAACAGAAGACCTTTCAGTTCATTTGGAAGAACATCATATGAAGATATGGCCTTCCAAACACCCTCATCTCAGATAATGGAACCCAGTTCAAGAATTCGTGCTTAGAAAAATATTGTGAAAGAGTGGGGATCAAGCAGTTCTTCTCCTCTCCTGGACGACCCCAAGTAAATAGGTAGACTGAGGTCATGAACCAAACAATCCTTGATGGGATAAAGAAGAGGTTGGAAGAGGCAAAAGGGAGATGGACAGAGGAGGTATACAATGTGTTATGGGCCTATAGGACGATCGTAAGGACAACGATGGGAGAGACTCCTTTTATGATAGCACATAGTTCAGAATCTGTCATCCCTACAGAAGTAGGACTCCCCACTCACAGAGTTCAAACCTATGATCCTCAGAGGAATGGAGAAGATAGAAGACTTGACTTGGATTTGATTAAAGAGAGAAGGGAAGACGCAAAGATTAGACAGGCAGCCTACCAGCAGAGAACAACAAAGTTCTACAACCAAAGGGTGAAATCAATACCTATAGATGTGGGAGACCTAGTCCTAAAAAAGACGTTACAGAAGGAAAATAAGCTCCATCCAAACTGGCATGGTCCTTACAGAGTAGTCAATGAGGTTGTGCCTGGTACTTACCGGCTAGAAAATCTCGAAGGGGAACCTTTTTCAAATCCTTCGAATGCTGACCATTTGAAGAAATATTACATATGATGTTGTAGTTATTTCTTTATAATACATGTATCATTTTATGAAGAGGATGTAAATGAAAAGAGCAATTCTAGTGTCAATACTTTGTTACACTATGTTTAAACATCATTAGTTTGGTGAAAATTACGAGGGTGAACATCATAATTTGGTGACCTCAGACCTTAAACATCATTAATTTGGTGAAAATTATGAGGGTAAACATCATAATATGGTGACCTCCGACCTTAAGCATCATTAATTTGGTGACAGCGGTGAAACATCATAATTTGATGACCTTAGATCCTAAACATCATTAATTTGGTGAAAATTACGAGGGTGAACATCATAATTTGGTGGCCTCACACCTTAAACATAATTAATTTGGTGAAAATTATGAGGATAAATATCATAATATGGTGACCTCAGACTTTAAACATCATTAATTTGGTGACAAAGGTGAAATATCATAATTTGATGACCTCAGACCCTAAACATCATTAATTTGGTAAAAATTATGAGGGTGAAACACCATAATTTGGTGACCTCGGACCTTAAACATCATTAATTTGGTGAAAATAATGAGGGTGAAACACTATAATTTGGTGGCCTCAGACCTTAAACATCATTAATTTGGTGAAAATTATGGGGGTAAACATCATAATATGGTGACCTGAGACCTTATACATCATTAATTTGGCGACAGAGGTGAAATATCATAATTTGATGACCTCAAACCCTAAATATCATTAATTTAGTGAAAATTACGAGGGTGAACATCATAATTTGATGACCTCGGACCTTAAACATCATTAATTTGGTGAAAATTATGAGGGTAAACATCATAATATGGTGACCTCAGACCTTAAATATCATTAATTTGGTGACAGAGGTGAAACATCATAATTTGATGACCTCAGACCCTAAACATCATTAATTTGGTGAAAATTACGAGGGTGAACATCATAATTTGGTGACCTCAGACCTTAAACATAATTAATTTGGTGAAAATTATGAGAGTAAACATCATAATATGGTGACCTTAGACCTCAAACATCATTAATTTGGTGACAGAGGTGAAACATAATGATTTGATGACCTCAGACCCTAAACATCATTAATTTGGTGAAAATTTTGAGGGTGAAACACCATAATTTGGTGATCTTAGACCTTAAACATCATTAATTTGGTGAAAATAATGAGGGTAAAACACTATAATTTGGTGACCTTTGATTTTAAACATCATTAATTTGGTGAAAATTATAAGGGTAAACATCATAATATGGTGACCTCGGACCTTAAACATCATCAATTTGGTGATAGAGGTGAAATATCATAGTTTGATGACCTCAGACCCTAAACATCATTAATTTGGTGAAAATTACGAGGGTAACATCATAATTTGGCGACCTCACACCTTAACATCATTAATTTGGTAGAAATTATAAGGGTAAACATCATAATATGGTGATATCAGACCTTAAATATCGTTAATTTGGTGACAGAGGTGAAACATCATAATTTGATGACCTCAGACCCTAAAGATCATTAATTTGGTGAAAATTATGAGGGTGAAATACCATAATTTGGTGACCTCAGACCTTAAACATCATTAATTTGGTGAAAATAACGAGGGCGAAACACCATAATTTGGTGACATCAGACCTTAAACATCATTAATTTGGTGAAAATAACGAGGGTGAAACACCATAATTTGGTGACATCAGACCTTAAACATCATTAATTTGGTGAAAATTATGAGGGTGAAACACCATAATTTGGTGACCTCGGGCCTTAAACATCATTAATTTGGTGAAAATTATGAGGGTGAAACACCATAATTTGGTGACCTCAGACCTTAAACATCATTAATTTGGTGATAATAATGAGGGTGAAACACCATAATTTGGTGACCTCGAACCTTAAACATCATTAATTTGGTAAAAATTATGAGGTGTAACATCATATTATGGTGACCTCAGACCCTCTAATTTGGTGATAATTATGGTGTAAGACTTTAAAAACAACATGTAAAAGAAGACATTCACTGAAAGAAACAATATAATCCTAAGAAGATGGTATTAATGATTATAATGCGAATCAAATGTACCAAGATGCCACCAGGGCTCACAGAAGTTAGAGGTACAAACAAGAAAAGAAATAAAAATTGCAAAAGCTTCACAAGGCAAGGCCTATATATTTGCAGCCGCAGTCGTGTCTTCTCGGCCGACGTTAGTCACCTCGGCTGTGTCATCCTGAGGATTTGCATCTTCGGTCTCGGTGACCTCTAATGTAGCGGTCTGAGCAGGAGCAGCATCGGCCTCCTCAACCTCTTGTAAGGCTTGAGCAAATCGGGGGTCACCAAAGCCTAGTCCCTCAGAGTCTGAGGCGGTCAAACTCCCTGAATCCTTTTCCTTAGAGGCAACCCACTTGCTAGTTGCTTTGATACCTCTTTCGAGGTATTCAAAGCCAAAACTAATGAACTCATCAGAGACCTTATAATCCTCAATAATCTTCTCTGAAGCATCCTCTAAAGTGGCCTTAATCGCAGCAGCCACCTTAGCCTGCAAAGCATCGTCTTTAGCCTTCAAAGCTAACTCATGGTCTTTCTTTAGCTTGGCCATGTCCATATCTCTCTGCTGAACAACTTACTTCAACTTATCAACCTCCTTCAGCTCTTCCTTTAGATGTTCAACCTCTACATTCAAAGTGGCTTGGACTTTCAGAGCTTCCTGACCCTTCTCTATCTGGGGCATTTTCTTCAGAGTCCAGTCCACAAAACGATGCATGGACAAAATACCCTGTAGTGGAAGGTTAGATGTATAAGAACATTAATGTAAGATGGTCGAGGTTACATTTGAGGAGAGAAAATATACAGAAACTAGTATCTGAATTGATTTATGGAGGGTAAACTCAGCTAGCAGCGAGATGTCTAAAGAGCATACGAAACGCTTATCCTCTTTGGTCATCACTGAGCTGATGGCATCAACAGCCTTCAGACTATGTCCTATCAGACTATCGCTGATCTTTAGCTAAGCCAGATGATCAACTAGGGCATCGTCTGTGGAGATTAGGGTAGCATGATCCACTCGCTGATTCTTGCTCTGCCTCAGAGGTTCTGCATCGATTGTGGTCTTCCTCTTCATTGTGGCATCAACATTGGATGTACCGACGCTCTTTTAGGTGGTAGGAGGTGGTACGTTCTGGCCAGTCTTCTTCATGAACTTCACGAGACTTGGGTCAGACATTTCCCAAAGGTCGTCAGAAATACCTTCAGGGTGATCTGCAAAAAGAAATATCTGAGTTAGTAAATCAGGGGCATGTAAATTAAGAGATATAACTTGTGAAAAATGATACTTACCAAGCTCTGACAAAGAACCATCCCCCAGCATTATTTGAGAGAGGTAGTAGGGGGTCATCAGATTTTCATACTTAGCCAGACGACCCCGTTCCCCCTGATCTTGAAGGTCCTTAACTTTTTGAATATTCTCCTGGCTAAGTCCAGGGTTGTCTTTGGCAGCAAGCGAGACCTTCCACCATCATAGAGGCGTCCTTAGAACCGACGTTCCAGAAGCCTCATGGGTACCAAACTCCCATACCCCGGATGTAAATAAATACCAAGGTTTCTAGTTGTGATTTGAGGTCTGGGTAACCAACATCATTTTCTTATCTGACTTCCTAGCTAAGAAGTGGTAATAGCTAGGGTGGTTTTTAGTAGAGGAAGGGACGTAATAACCTGTGAAGACCCTAACTGGAAGGTCTGAGTGGTGTACTTCCCTCCAAAGGATGATGGCCCCAATCATCACTCTTCAAGCATTGGGGGATAATTGAGAAGGGGCTATATTTATATGGGACAATATGGCTCTGATTAAAGGATGGATAGGGAGACGAAAGCCCAACTTGAACATCTGCTCATAGATGCAGATCTTCCCATCTCGGCCACCAAAGTCCCTTTCACCCTTCAGAGGTCTCCTAAGATCAATGGAAGGGCCTATTGAGTAGAGGTGCCTAAAAGCTAGAAGATACTACTCACTAACAGAGATCTCAATCTCGGCTACCTCAGATGTGTCAATATCACTCCCATGCCCATCACTTCATCCCTAACAACATCGTCCTGGGCAGATGTTGGGGGACCATCAGGAAACCTCTGAGCGAACTCAGCCCCGGTAGCGACCGATGGGGGAATAGCATCGATAATGGGGGGAATGGCCACACTTGGCCCTATAATTTAAACATCGGAAGAAGATTGTGAGGTGTTAGTCCCCTGGTGAGAAGAGGCACAACTCGAAACCTCGGCTTAATCAGGGACCTGATCTTGCCTAATTGAGTAATCCATAGCCTCTTGGAAAGAGTCTACATACATGGGGTCTGAGGTAGATGACTCAGACTCGGACATGGGTGTTGGGTCCACTGGAACCTCCTCTGGATCAACAGGCTCGACTGGCTCAGGGCATATAACCTTCAGAGGAAGAGGAAAGATGGGTCTAACAGGAAAGACCTCAGCCCTACGAGCTTTCACTTGGGCTAGCTCTATCTGCCTAATTTTTTCTAAAGTCTTCTCACGAAGGGAAGGCAACTCTTCTATGAGTTGGTATAGAGGTCTGGGCATAAGGCAGACGACACAACACTTGACTTAAAACCACAAACAAACAAACAACTCAACTCAATCTAAACCAAAGATCAAACTTAGAATTTAGAAGGTTTTCAAACCAAGAACACTAAGAACACCTAAGAATAGGTCACTGAAGAATGCAAAGGATGGACGGAAAACCCAAAAACTCTCACCAGAAAACACAAGCCTTCACCGAAAAATGCAAAAATGAAAAATAAAAGACTAAAAATGGAAGAAAGAGGATTAAAGTGATACCTGGCTAGTCGCGGAATAAAAGAGTAGTAGTTTTGGAGACAAGGAAACCTCGGAACAACAGCCAATGGTGAAAGTATGTAGTTTTAGTTCCAGTTGCAGAGAGATAACTCAGGAGGGAAAATGAAGAAGAAAGAAGAATATAGGGTTTTAAACCCACCTCATCATTTTGGAGCGAGTACTAAGACCATCATTACCTAGGGAACCTAAGGAGGAAAATTAAAATCATCATGCCTTGTTAGGCACGCCACTCACTTCAATAAGTGACATGTGCCAAATAAATTGGCACACAAGAAAACTCAGCCTCGGCCATGCATACCCCTCAGTTACCTATTCACATAGGTAACTAAGGTTAGGGAGTGATTGATATGTCCAAAGTTCACCCTCTTACTCAGAGAAACTAACCTCGGCTAACCTTATAGCCGAGGTGACCAAAAGCCTGTTAATCACGTCACTCAGAAGGTCGGCCCCAACCGACATTGCAACTAACTCGTACACCAACCTCGGCTTAGCATCAGCCGAGGACACCAAGGACTCATGGGTTTCGGCTTAGGCCAACGTTATAAATCATTAGTCAAGATCAATAATGTTACATGGGATCAATCATCTTGCAACATCATCATTGGCCCTAGCTAACGTTACAACTACACATACCTAACAAGAACGTACATAGTTTGGTACACGTGGACAAATCTGTTAGAACTAAATCATTCCTTCCACATGAGGGAATATTGAAGTCATTATTGTTTACTTAAGATCAGCTAGGTGTTGTCCTTATACTGGTTGGATCTTCATGCACATGCTCATTGCATGCTTAGGGGCTACATTACACCCCCTAAATACTATATATACTTATCTTCTCCTACCTTTTAGAGGATCTAAAAATATAAACCCTAGCCAAAACTCTGTTGCATTTATAGTAGAGAGAGAAAAAGGAGTGATTGTATTACTAAGGCCATTAGAGCCTCATTTGATAGTGATATTTACACTCACTTGCACAGTGGACGTTGGCAATTACCGAACCACTTATATTGATGTGGTCATCCCCTTCTCCTCAACTCCTACTATATACATATACTCTACTGCTCTCATTATTTTCACTTGCTGGTGCTGTTAACACCTTTTAAGGTGGTGCTGTTTCCAGCATCATCACTAAAGGTTCGAACTCAAACAAAGTAAATGAGGATTGGGATATTCTACAAAAAGAGCTCTAAGGCACATTGAAGGTATATTAAAATTCAGTCCTTTTGAAGAGATTTTGAGAATATGAAAATGAAAGATGTGGAATTATTGAAATATTATTTCTTTAGATTAATGGAGTTTGTGAATCTAATGAAAACATATAGGGAATACATTTTAAATGAAATAATATTTGAAAAATCTTTTTATTAGTTTGCTAAAAAATATGACCCCATTATTTCCATTATTGAAAATAAAAGAACTAGCCTCTTTGAGTGTTAAAAAATTGATGGGTTACATTAAAATATATGAGCAAAGGATGAGTACATACTCTGAAAAATTTATTAAGAGTGCCTTTCAATCTAAGCTCATTATTGGGGCCAAACCATGGTTTGATCGATCTAGGGGTGAATATTTAAGAGGTGGAAGACATTGAAGAGGAAGAGAAAGAAACAATTGAGGTCGATGTAGAAATATTATTAAAATAAGAGAAACTAATTAAAGTTTCACTCAACAAAAGTGTAGTATTTGCAAGAGAAGTAGACATATCAATAAAGATTATTGATTCTGGGGAAAGCCATAATGTCACAATTGTAAAAAAATTGGACATATCCAAAATGATTGTCAGATCAAGAACAACCAATAATCTAACTTCACCGAAGAATAAGGATGTGATGTGAATATGATTTTACCTATCAAAGTGAATTGGAGAAAATAAATGATTTGTGGTTTCTTGATAGTGGGTCTAGTAATCACATGATCAAAGATCAAAATATTTTTTTCACTATTTTTGCTTCTTTTAATTCTCAAGTGAGGATGGGTAATGATGCCTTAGTCCAAAAAAATGCAAGAGTAATATAGCTATTGAGATGGAGAAAGGAACAAAGTTTATCTGATATGTGTTTCTAGATCCATACCTGGAGCATAATTTGTTGAGTGTTGGACGACTTACAGAGCATGGATACATTATTCTCTTTGAAGAAGACTCGCACATAATTTTTGACAAATGAGGGATGAGCCAAGTTATTGCAAAAATCAAGATGGAAAAGAATATAAGTTTTCCTCTAATTTTATTATATTTAAAGAATGTGGCCTTGGAGATACATATGGTTGATGACACATGGCTATGACATAGAAGATATGGGAACTTAAAATTTTCAAAGCATGAAGAATTTGCAAAAAAGGGATCATGTTTTATGGGTTTCTGAGCATCCAAGATATAAATGGAGTTTTTGAAGGATAGACTCTTGGAAAGCACCACTGAGGGCATTTCCCAATAGAGAAATAGTGGCGAGCTAAAATAACATTGTAGCATGTTCATACCTTTGTGTGTGGACCAATGAAGAATATTTATCATGTTGCTAATAAATAATCCATTACCTTTATTAGTAATTCTATAATAATGAATTGGGTGTATTTATGATACAAAAATCATATGTTTATTCCCTTTTTATAAAATTTCACACACTAGTTAACAAACAAAGTGGTCATTACTTGAAAATTTTGAGGAGTGATAGAGGTGGAGGATACAACTCTTAAGGACCTTGATAATTTTTTGATGATATTGGAATGGAAAGATAACCAACGGTAGGGTACACTCCACACCAAAATGGAGTGGCGAAAAGGAAGAATATAATTTGAGAAAATAAAAAATTCCTTATTATATGAGAAAAGGGTTGCTATATACTTTTGGGAAGAAGTAGTGTGCACAACTGGTTACTTGATGAATAGATGTCCTAAAAAGGACTTAGAAAACCAAGCTCCATTTGAGGCATGAAGTGGAAAAAACCCATCGGTGAACCACTTGAGGGTGTTTGGTTGTATTTTCATTGGTCTTGTTCCTGAGAAGTAAGATGCAAGCTTTATAAAGGTTATGAAAAATGCATTTTTATGGAGTATAACTTAAAATCAAAGGGCTATAGACTCTTTTGCTTAAACATGAATACAATGATTATTTGTAAAGATACGATCTCTGATGAGAAAGACTTTTGGGATTTGAAGAAAAATCTTAAAATCAAATTTTCACCCTTAATGAAGGATCACAAAGTTTTAAAGAAGATGAAGAGGAAGATGTAGAAGTTACCTAAATGTCTCCAAATGCAAGTCCACAATCATCCTCAAGTTCACCACCAATCTCAATCTCCTTATCTCTAAGTTCAACTCTAAGAAGAATGAGAAAAGCTTGCAATTTCCTTTTATATAAACTCGAAGATGATGCGAAAGCGTAAGGATGATGGTTCACAAATAAACAAAGCCAAATTTTAATTTCTTCAAAGCAAATTAAAATAAGTTAATCCAAGTCCTAGAAATTGCCTAAGTTATAATTATCAATTCTCCAAAGTTAGGCGAAACCAATTTTAGCAAATGACTTGAATAAACCAGATTTACCCAATATTTAATTTAATTCCAAATTAAATGAGTGTGAGAATTTAAACCGAATTTTATCTTGAATTAGTCTAAGCATGCGTTCTACGTTATGATGCAAGATAAAATAAATAATATCACACTACGCCGAGATGTACGAGGAAAAACCCAAGACGGGAAAAAACCTCGGACGGCCCTAACCACAAGTCCACTAGATATGGAATTACAATTACAAGACATATAGACTTACAACAACTCACTCGATCCCTCTCAAGCCTCGACGCTTCTTCTCGTAGACACCTCTTCCTAGTGGGCAACCTCGGAACTCCACCCCGGTCTCGGAATCCACCGATGGGGCTTTCTATGGTCACCGTCACCCTAGCAAGGAGCCTTTCTCCAAGTGGGTAGAATCACAACAAAATGTCTTCTTCTTTGATGGATGTAGAAGCAAACCAAAACTTCTCTTCTTGAATTCGGTAGAGATAAACCGATGCCAAACTCCAAGAAAATGATGTGTATATAGATGAACTTGGATAAACAGTGTGGGTGTAAAACTAGAGTGATAAGTAAATTCCTCTTTGAAGATAACACTCAAAACATGATCTTTTTCTCTTTTTAGTTTTGCTCTCAAAACACTCTCTAAGAGTTTGTATGATATGAAAAAGATCGATTATCAAAAGTGATTCCCGCACATATTAAAGTCTGAAAAAGTTGGTTAAAAACCAAGTGGGGAAGTGGGTGAAAAACTGTCAAAAACTGTTCCCGCCTGACAGCTCGTTCGAACGACATTTCGTTCGAACGAACTCTCGTTCGAACGAACTCTCGTTCGAACGAGACTTCTAACGACACACCAGTATGGACTTCGTTAGAATCTCGTTAGAAACCTCGTTAGAACGAACAAGTTCGTTCGAACGACAGACCAGTTTAGACTCGTTGGCAGGTTCGTTCGAACGACATCTGGTTCGAACGAAAAAACTCGTTCGAACGACATATCTAACGAACGACCAGAAAGATTGAAAAATTCGATTTTGGCCCAGAAAACTTTATGAACTTAATTTAAAGTTTTATATAATTTCTTTCTTAAAACAAAACGCAGTTTATTTTAATCCTAACACCCAACAAACTTTGTTCCAAGCTCCTATATAAACATAATTGCATTCATACCTTGGGAGCATGGAACCATTAGTTGATGACGTAGAAACGAGGCACACAAACCGGCATTTGGATGAAGCTTTATATTCTTTGCCGCTACATCTTCAACAAACACTTCATAGGCTTGAGAATATTACAATAAAATACTATCCTATGAATAAATGTTTTTGTCCGGAATTGAGCCAAAACTACATATGGACTCAATTGGAAATTTGTGTCCTTACAAATCTCCCCCTTTGGCTATTCCGAGACCAAAACCAACCAAAAATCCTAAAGGGCCGTCAAGCTCACTAGACTCAAAACATAACCCGCCCAAACTTGACTCAACCCAAGGATCAAACTCTTTGCCATTGAAAGATGCCGCTTAAGAATAATTCCTGCACACTTAAGCAAACTCATCAAAATGCATAGGGAATATCAAAGAATTAAATGCAATTAATTAATTACTCCCCCTAAATTAATAGAATAATTCCTGCACACTTAAGCAAACTCATCAAATGCATAGGGAATATCAAAGAATTAAATGCAATTAATTAGTTACTCCCCCTAAATTAATTCTCCCCTTTATCAAACACATGACCTACTTAGAAAGACGTCTCCCCCTAAGATAAATCTCCCCCTATCATCATTTCTCCCCCTATCATCATTCTCCCCCTTTTTGTTCAGGAATAGGCAAAGGATAAAGAACTAATAAACAAGGTGAAGCTTAAAGTGTTAAGACATTAAACCATATGGGCAATAAAAGCAAGGCAAAGACAAACAAATATCATATATATATGAACTAGAAATATACCAATGAAGCACTTGCATATATATAGAGATATAAACACACATATAACACAAAATTCAATAAGCTTGCACACTCGTATGGCAAAAATGTGTCATATGAAAATGGAAGTGTAGGGGTGTGAACTAGAAACAATGAAATTTAGACCCAAACACTTAAGAAACGTTCACGGAGTTCTCATTTGATTGCAAACTTCATCACAGTTAAATATAACCTCATGTGACAATATAGATTGAACTCAATGAACAAACATACACAATGCATACAAGACTAGCATGATGATGATTCTACAAACCAAATAGAGTCATGACATTAAAGACAACTAGGTAAACGGACATTGTGCAAACCGTTGATATACCATCCAATTCTCCCTCAATAAGCATATATATTCTTTTGCTTTTGAATGAATATATCAAACAAACATAGGCCTTGGCAATTGTTTTCGTTTTAATGCCAAATATTCTGTTTTTAGGCCTTTGGATCACGTATTTCTTTTAGATCCAATAAACGGTGGCTTACAATCGCAAAGGATTTAATGCATCCTTTCGGAGCCCTTCCCCGTGCACATTTTATTTAGCATGTTTTCATTTTCACACAAATCTCACATGCAACGGATTTTGACATGCACTTGTCCTCCTAGGTCATAGATATGTAGATGACTAGATTGGTAGGAGAACACCTCAAAAAGCTCAAATATAACATGTGCCATTAATATTTCAAAAGAGCTCGTGCATGTGTGAATAGAGGCATATAAAAATAGAATCCATTTAAACAACACAAAAATCCAACTACTCCATATAAAGCATGGTAAAGAACATTTTAAGGATTGAAAATCTAAACCAAAAGTTCTAGCCACGTGGGAGCGTAAAATATGGGATTCAAACACAAATATATGCCACATAAAGTGTGTCAAACTAAAATACACACAACGTAAAATCTTTTTGAGTTTTTAAGATTTTTAATCAAAAATAAATATTTACTCAACAGGACAAACAAAAATCATTTGTATTTTTCATTGAGCTTAAATGAAATAAATAAAACACAAATGATAAACAAAAATCTTTTTATATTTTTCAATAAATGCAAACACAAAATATAATACAAAAAGATAAACAAGTCATAATTTCTAGCATGGGATATAAAGTAAGACTATGACTAGATAATGACTAAACAAGCATACATTAAGCATGTGAATATAGCATAAAGTACAAACGCTAAAGTATGCAAACACTAACACATTCATCCTGTAGATTTAGCAAGGGAGGAAGCATGTGAAAGTAAATGAGAATCAACAACCCTATTTTGTAAGGCAACCATGTCGGATTTCCTAACCCAAATTAATGAGGAATGACTATCTTGGGGTGTAGGAACGTTAACTACCGTGGTTACTTTACTATGGGGTTTTCTAGGAATTCGTTTAAGATCTAAACAAAATTTCCTAAGATGACCTTGTCGACCACAATGAGTACAAGTGAGAACATGTCGAAAAGACTTACTTAAGGAGTGATCTTTAAAAGTATTCCTAGTTGATTCTCCTAAAACATTGGTTTGGGCATTATGAGTAAATTCATTACAAGGATTGAAGCCTAAACCACAAGTGTCATTTTTAATTTGGACCGTTCCTAACATTTTATCTAGTTTTTCTGAATGACATTCCAAATCAAATTTGACATTACTAGAATCTTTTAATTTATTTTCCAATTCTACAATGTTAGATTCTAGTAAAACATTTCGCTCTTCAAAAGCAAGAAGCTCCCTTTTCAAGGATTCCATTAAACCCCTAAGGCTATCTCTTTCGCCTTCTACATCATCAAGCTTCTCTTGAAGAGTCCTCACATGTGTCCTAAGGTCTTCTATTAAAACATTTTCATCAACGACCTTGACACTCTCTCTTAAACTAGCTTCGAACTTCAAATTTGCTCTTTTCAATTTAATAGATTCGGTATACAGTTCTTGAAAAGCATTTTAAAGTTCACTCATATCAACCTCATCTTCATTTTCACTCTCACTTTCTTCTTCACTCTCACTATCATCAAAAATAAGAGAATCATGTACAATGACCTTGGAAGTGGCATGTGCTATCATTTCATCAATAGCTGAGTTCTCACTATCACTCACATGACTAGCCATAAAAGCCACAAAATTTTTCTTAGTGGGGGAATCGGGCTTCTCTTCCTTATCACTATCACTAAGGGTTGCATTATATGAAATAGGTCGCTTACCATCTTTCCTTAGTTTAGTGGGGCACTCATAAGCCCTATGTCCATAACCTTCACAACCAAAACACTTATCGGACTCGTCCCTATCTAAATGTTCATTACTAGGTTTAGGGATTTTCTCGGCTTTAGAAATCTTCTCGCTTTTATCATGTTTAGAAGTATCAAATTTCTTAAAATCATTTTTAAATTTATCTTTGTTAAATTTAAATTTTTTTCTAAATTTACGAGCAAACAAAGCCATGTCGTCCGAGTCACTATCACTATCGCTCTCTACTACTTGTTTGACCTCTTTTCGGGCTTTTAAAGTAACACCCTTTTCAATTTTCTTTTCAGTTTTAGAGGGAAACATATCTAGTTCATAGGTTTGTAAATCACCTACAAGCTCTTCTAATTTCGTAGAGGCTAAAGTGGGTAAAGAATTTAAAACGGTCACCTTTGGAATAAATCTATCGGGTAGGGACCTTAAAATTTTCTTTACAACACGGTCGTCAGGTATTTTCTCTCCCAAGTTAAAAGATGAATTAACAATATCAGAAAGTCTAGCATAAAATTTATCAAAAGTTTCTTTTTCATCCATTTTGATAGTTTCAAATTGAGTGGTGAGGTTTTGGAGTTTTGAAGCTTTAACGACACTAGTTCCTTCATGAGTTAATTGTAAAATATCCCAAGCTTCTTTAGCAGTTTCACACGTCATAATACGTCGGAATTCATCCGGTGCGACAGCGCTAAATAAGGCATTTAAACCTCGGGAATTAAAGTTAGCAAGTTTAAACTCATTTTCAGTCCATCTATCGGCGGGTTTTATAACACGTTCATTTTTAACTAAGTAAGTTGGTGGGGAGTACCCAGTAACAACAGACATCCAAACTCTCTCGTCGATAGATTTTAGTGCCGATCTCATACGCGCTTTCCAATACGCGTAGTTGGAACCATCAAAAATAGGAAATTTTGAAAATGGGGAAAAATCCATTTTAGCCAAAAAATTATTTAAAAAGATCGTTAACGAAATAATTTATCGCTTTGGCTCTGATACCAATTTGTAAAAGCTTGCAATTTCCTTTTATATAAACTCGAAGATGATGCGGAAGCGTAAGGATGATGGTTCACAAATAAACAAAGCCAAATTTTAATTTCTTCAAAGCAAATTAAAATAAGTTAATCCAAGTCCTAGAAATTGCCTAAGTCATAATTATCAATTCTCCAAAGTTAGGCGAAACCAATTTTAGCAAATGACTTGAATAAACCAGATTTACCCAATATTTAATTTAATTCCAAATTAAATGAGTGTGAGAATTTAAACCGAATTTTATCTTGAATTAGTCTAGGCATGCGTTCTACGTTATGATGCAAGATAAAATAAATAATATCACACTACGCCGAGATGTACGAGGAAAAACCCAAGACGGGAAAAAACCTCGGATGGCCCTAACCACAAGTCCACTAGATATGGAATCACAATTACAAGACAGATAGACTTACAACGACTGAATCGATCCCTCTCAAGCCTCGACGCTTCTTCTCGTAGACACATCTTCCTAGTGGGCAACCTCGGAACTCCACCGCGGTCTCGGAATCCACCGATGGGGCTTTCTATGGTCACCGTCACCCTAGCAAGGAGCCTTTCTCCAAGTGGGTAGAATCACAACAAAATGTCTTCTTCTTTGATGGATGTAGAAGCGAACCAAAACTTCTCTTCTTGAATTCGGTAGAGATAAACCGGTGCCAAACTCCAAGCAAATGATATGTATATAGATGAACTTGGATAAACAGTATGGGTGTAAAACTAGAATGATAAGTAAATTCCTCTTTGAAGATAACACTCAAAACATGATCTTTTTCTCTTTTTAGTTTTTCTCTCAAAACACTCTCTAAGAGTTTGTATGATATGAAAAAGATCGATTATCAAAAGTGATTCCCGCACATATTAAAGTCTGAAAAAGTTGGTTAAAAACCAAGTGGGGAAGTGGGTGAAAAACTGCCAAAAATTGCCAAAAACTGTTCCCGCCTGACAGCTCGTTCGAACGACATTTCGTTCGAACGAACTCTCGTTCGAACGAGACTTCTAACGACACACCAGTATGGACTTCGTTAGAATCTCGTTAGAAACCTCGTTAGAATGAACAAGTTCGTTCGAACGACAGGCCAGTGTAGACTCGTTGGCAGGTTCGTTCGAACGACATCTGGTTCGAACGAAAAAACTCGTTCGAACGACATATCTAACGAACGACCAGAAAGATTGAAAAATTCGATTTTGGCCCAGAAAACTTTATGAACTTAATTTAAAGTTTTATTCTTTCTTAAAACAAAACGCAGTTTATTTTAATCCTAACACCCAACAAACTTTGTTCCAAGCTCCTATATAAACATAATTGCATTCATACCTTGGGAGCATGGAACCATTAGTTGATGACGTAGAAACGAGGCACACAAACCGGCATTTGGATGAAGCTTTATATTCTTTGCCGCTACATCTTCAACAAACACTTCATAGGCTTGAGAATATTACAATAAAATACTATCCTATGAATAAATGTTTTTGTCCGGAATTGAGCCAAAACTACATATGGACTCAATTGGAAATTTGTGTCCTTACACCTAAATGATACTTATGCTAGTTGTAATTTTTGTGTAGCTGAACCAGAGACCTTTGAAGAAGCCAAAAACTAAGAATTCTGACAGATTACAATGGAAGTAGAAATTTATTTTATTAACAATAACAAGACTTAGTAATTAGTGGAGAGGAATAAAAGCAAATATGTCATTGGTGTGAAATGAATTTACAAAATAATGGTTCATCCGAATGGATCAATCCAAAATAACAAAGAAAGACTTGTAGCGAAGGGATATTCTCAAAAACTCGAAGTTGATCTTCAAAAGACATTTACATCCATGGCAAGGCTTGACACAATTAAATCACTTTTTTACATGGCCACTAAAAGATTAGTTTTTTGTATCAACTTGATGTAAAATCTTTATTCCTGAATGATGTTTTGAATTAAGTTGTGTACATTGACCAACCTTAAGGATTTATGATGAAAAGCGAGGAAGAGAAGGTATACAAGTTGAAAAAGGCCTCGTATGGTTTGAAGCAAGCTTCCCGAGTATGGTATGGTGAGATTAATGCATACTTAAATTAAAGAATCTTCCAAAGAAGTAAAAGTGAGCCAACCTTATACATCAAAAGAAGCAAAGGCATCATGTGTTCTTATTATCTCTCTTTACGTTGATGATTTGGTGTTCATCGGTAGCGATGCAAATATGATTGAATTTTTTTGAAGTGATATGATGAAAAAATATAAAATGAGTGATTTAGATCTTTTAAATGACTTCTTGGGTATCAAAATTTATTAACAAGAAGATGGTAAAATTCAAAATGACGAATCGCTTATCGGTGGCTACACCCGTGGTTGTGAATGAAAAATTATTGAAAGAAGATGGAAGCAAAGATGTTAATGCATCGATTTATAGAAGTTTGGCTGGAAGCTTATTGTATTTAATGGCTACCAGATTGAATATTACATATGCTCCTGTTTTGTTGTCTCGGTACATGCATAAGTCGAGTCAATTCATTTTAGGCCGAGATACATCCAAGGAACACATGATTTTGGCATCATGTATAATAAGAATGTAGAGACAAAGTTACTTGGGTTTTGTGATAGTGAATAGGTTGGTTCTATTTATGACATGAGAAGTACTTTTAGGAATGTCTTTTGTTTTGGGTTTGGAGCAATTTTATTGGCATCAAAGATAAAACAAACTGTAGCCCAATCATTTATAAAGGCTGACTATTAATCTGCATCATTGGAAACTTCACACGTGATATGGATAAGAAGAATTTTCGATGATATTATTATAAATCGAGAGGTGGCTACTCCAATTCTTTATGACAACCAATCTACGATTGCCATGATGAAGAATCCAGTCTATCGTAACCGCACCATGAACATTTCAATCAAGCATCATTTTGTTAGAGCGGTTATAGAGGATGAAGAGATTCAACTCAACTATATCAAGACTGAAGAACAAGTTGCAAATATCTTCAACAAAGTTCTACCCAAGGATAAGTTTCAATTTCTTAGAGAAATGATGGGCGTTCAACAAAAGCATTAAGGGGGAGAGTTAAAATTAATAATGATTTTTCTCTACTTATTTAATTTTATTTCAAGTGGCTCTCCTTGGATTCCTCCCAGTTTTCTTAATGGTTCCCACTTTTGTAAACATTTATCTCATCTACTTAATGGGATAATGACTTCTCACCTATTTTAAGTGTGTGTTCTCTGCAATTCTTATGAGAAGAATTGAGAGCAACTTATCCCCTTTTTTGAATATTAATTCTCTACAAAATTAAGAAGTAAATTTATCTGAAAATATACTCTGCTTTTCTTCACTTCTTCTTCTATTACTCTAATATTATTCCCATCTAGACCCAACAAGTTAGTATCTAGACAATTTTGTATATAAATCATAATATAGAGATAAAGTACTTAAAGAACTTAAAGACCAAGATTTTATGTGGTTCAACATCCTCCTATGATCACGCTCGAGACGATGCTCGAGAATTCCATTATATTGCGGTTCTTTGTGATGTAACCAACACCTCGCATGGGATTAATACATATCCTTCATTCCATTTATACAAATATCACCCCAGCCTCCCTTATCAAAGAGATCACGAGCAAACCAATGGCACTATACTCTTCCTTTAGTTGTCTGAATCAAGACACTACTGGCCTATAAAATATAAGGAAGTTTACATCGTATAAGAATTTGAATGGGGATTTAAGCATGATAATTCTCACAATAATACTACACTAATGATATAACACTTTTGTTCTAGTTGGATTTAATATGTTGGGGTCAAATGTAATTTTTGGATCTTGCCAAATAAATGCTTTTCGCTAAAAATTTACTAGGAAATTATGTTTTGTTCGAGTGCTTAAATTTGAAAAGACTTTTTATGAAGTGTTATAGTTCTTGAAACTATAAACCAATAATAAGTATGAAGTTTGAAACTTATTCAAATTAAAAGAATTTAAGAAATTGAAAATGTAATTAAAATAAAGAAATTTAAGTACAATAAAAGATTTTAAGTGTTGTTTAAAGCAAAGGAATTGAAATGAGAAAGATTAAAGTAAATGGGAAGTGAACAGTAAATGGAAAGATCAAAGGAAATGAATTGAAATAAAACTAGAATAGTTAAGAGCCTAAAACCTAACCTTAAAAGCAACTTCGGAAAATAAAATAAAATAGATAAAATATAAATAAGTAAAATGTTTTTTTGTTGGAGAATCATCCTCGAATTTCTTATTTATAACATCCTAAATGCAATTGTTACGACGGGAAAAGCTTTTGAGCATAGTCGCTTTAAAATTTGAATTTCCTTAGGCTTTTATAATGTTGTTTCTTATTACCAAAATCTTTTTGATCAAACCATTAGTGAGTTTAAAATTCTTCGTTTGACCAACTCTAATCAACCGTCTAAAACAAATTATGTCCCCGTTTTTACAATAGAGAATGGGGATGTCTATTTAAACCATAAGTGTTCACTTTGAAACAAACCTGGGGGGGTGGGGGGTGAATAGTTTTGATTGCATAACATGACCAATTTTATTAAAAAAATCGAGTTTGCTTGCAATTTTAATTATCCTAACACAAGAATTAACAAGGTGATGTGATGTATGTCTTGAATTACCCACATAACAAGATTGATTAGGTAAATCTAGAGAGACTAACCAAAATTTAATACCTAATCTCAATTTTCATTGAATGCACTAGATTTAGATGTTATCTGCGTGTAGTGTGTGATCAAAATGTTCAATTAAAAAAACCATATTCACAAAAATCCACGGCGCCTAATTTTGGGGACCCCCCAACCCACATATACCCCAAGGGGTAAAAATCTCAACGCACTCTAATTTCTATTTCTACTTGAAAAGAGTTTTATAAAAAACAAGAAGGTACCTCTCACTCAGGACCTTATGAATCAAAGAACCTCCAATTTTAAATCTAGGAGTGTTAAATCTCCAATTCAAGTGTAGTTATAATTTGAATTGAACAAGGATATGTGGATCTGAACCATAACACTCTCAAATCTCTCTATAAAGCATATATATAAGTTTTTTCAATTTTGGAGGGACTAAATGAAATTGAAAATAGAGAAGAAAGGTAAAATTCTCTCAACCTCGAAAATTTTCACAGAAATGTGTTTGAATGATGAGATTTTTAGAACTATTGAAATGGGTAGGGGATGACCTAATTGTATAAAAATTTTAAAAATTTCTTCACCGTGCGTATGGTTGACTTTTATTGTGTGCACGATTTTAGACAATGATGAAACCTTGGTGCAACGATGCACAAGGGTCAATATTGGACTGTGAGAAAGTATACATCCGCACGGGTCCAAGTAGGATCGTGTGGATGGTTTGAGGCTTAAATACATAAAGTGCCTTAAAATTTTCACACAAACTAGGTCACTCTCCAAAATGGTTTACACAAAAAATGTCACTTAGTTATCCAATTTAAAATGAACATTTAAAAAAATAATGTGCACGTGTGTGTATCCATAAGAAAATTCACAAAACTACCAAAAATGATGTGTTCTTCAAAGCATGTGAAATAGAAGTCTTGCAATTATTGTGCTGCTTATATGATCTTCAAGTTAAAAAGTCCAATTATTCTAAATGAACGCATCTCACTCAAATGTATCAAGCCTACGTGGTCTCGAATGAATCAAATGGAGAAAACTTTAATATACATTTTACATTACAAAATGTTATATTTTTAAGGAATATTCATCCTTTCAATCCTACACCTTACAAATAATGGTCTTCTTTTCTAGGTGTCATTTTTAACCCACATAATGAACTTGAGTCGCACGGATGGTTTTAAGCTAATAGCTAGGGGGTATTTCCAATATTTGAGCCTCTATAACATAATTTGTGGGATAGTAAACTGTAAGGACATTATTTTATTGTTCGACTTACATATTAGTGTGTCGTATACCGCTACAACTATCGAAGAATTATTCCAGATCATTCATACATCAAGACGGATCCGAATATCAACGTTTTCAACATTCAAGCCTTCGCGAGATTAATTTTGGTAAGGTTGTGTTTTTATACCTTAACGTTTCACTTAGAGTGTTAGGATAATTTTTCTAATTTTGTTTCAAAGAGTTGGAGCGGAGTTTTTGGTCAAAAATATTTTTCTAAGTGTTGAGGCGGACTGGAATAAAAAAATATTTTTTCGCTCAGGTCGTTTGAGCGATTGTGCCACATCGTTCAAACGACAATGGCATGTCGTGTGATCTCATTCAAGCGACACCATGCCTCGTTCGAGCGACACCTAGTTTTCGTTTGACCGAGCTGCCGACTTAATTTTTCTACAAATTATTTTGGCCAGTTTCGTTTTTCTTCAGAAGACTTGAGAATTCTATTCTACAAAAATTGGTTTGGAGGAAACGTTTCTCTTCTCACTTTTGAGAGTTTAGCTTTGTTTTCAATTCACAAAATATGCCAATCTTTATGTGAATTGTTTTGGAACCCAAGAACACAATTTTGTGAAGTTTCTCTTGCAGAGAAGATCTCTACTGTTGATTTATGTGCCACTTGAAGGAGGTGATGTGCTGACGTGATTGCATGTCAAGGGACTACTCGTGGGTATTTCTGGGCTGATTGAACTATGGTTCGTGTGGAGTTACTACAGAATTCTATTGCTAATTTAAGTTGTGGCCTATGTGGGTTTACTGAGGTTAAACCATTGCAGATTTCACTTGAAATCATTGTGAGTATTATTTGTTAAATAAAAATTTTTACTCGAAAGGTTTTTTTTTCCTGAAATCTATGTGCCAGTAATTATATTTATGTTTGTTTGATTTCACACACGTAGTTGCATATTTTAGGGCTGTATAAAATTGGATTAAAAATTGACACCAATTAAATAAGGTTAACTTGAAAATTTGAGAATTCGTTTTAATCAAGTATCACACTGCGTAATTTTTACAAATTGATATCAGAGCAAGTTACACTAATTTATTGTGTATTCCTATTTTCAAAAAAATTGTGTGATTTTGATTTTTTTGAAAAATATATTTTGTGAAAAATCACAGCCTTTCCAATGGAGCACTTATATAATCGGATGCTCATTTTTTACGGGTCTAATTATGCCTACTGAAAAGCACATATGGAATCACAGTTAAACGCTATTGATGAGCGCAATTGGGTAGTTTATGAAAGAGGATGGACTCCTCCCACTATCATCGCAAATAATATCACCACTTTAAAACCCGTGACAAACTAGACTGAGGACGAATTTAAATGGAGCACTTTTAATTCTCATGGGCTGAGTGTAATTTTTGGTGTCATCACTCCTGAGGAGCTCCAATGTATTATGACGTGCACCATGTCAAAAGAAGCATGAGATATTTTACAACTTACCCACGAAGGCACTAATGTGGTCAATGAGTCTAAAATTTAAAATTTAACTACTCAGTTTGAATCGATTACCATGCTTGAATCTGAATGTTTTGGTGATTTTTACGCACGTTTATCTGACAGTGTCAACACTAGTTTCAATCTTGGTGAGCCCATACCTAAAGATTTTAAGATCGTTGCCTAAACGTTTTTTCCCAAAAGTGATTGTTTTGAATACCTTAGGTAATTTGGACAATTTAAAACTAGAAGAGCTGGTATGACACCTCTAGATATATGAAATTGACATGTTTCCTGATTGTGTCAAGCCTAAGGATAAAGATAAAGGACTTAAAGTCCAGTCTAGGAAGAAAAAGAAAGTGAGAGTTTGTGAGTCCAACTCTGAGGGTGAGGCTGATTTTGATATTGCCATGCTTGCAAAATTTTTTAAAAAAATTTCTCAAGTTTTTAAAACAAAATTCTTCCAATAAAAAGTTTTTTGAGAAAAACAAAAAGGAAAATGAGGTGATCCCATGCAGTACTAATTTGGTTACTTTCGAAGCTTTTATGAGCAGTACTAATTTTTCTCATGTTGGGGAAGATATAACATTTGTGGTTCCCATGCAACCATTAGGTGATCCTTTTTTCATATCTAAATACATACTTCAAAAATGGTTCCAAGACTAATTTTATTTTATTTGGTTAGCCTTATTTTGAGGCTGCTCTTGCTTAAGAAAAAAAGTTATTGCATGCATTCTCTCGTCTCCCTTTTACTATCCTAATTAAAGATATTAGTTACAATTATTTCAAATAGGCCAGTAAGATTATTAGGCATTCCGAAGGAGTCTATCCAACCGTGAAATCCCTAATAGATTTCTTTTTGGATACGCCCACATTTTTGAAGTGGGTGGTGGATCTTTCAACCTAAAAGATTTCCTTTAAGTACACGATCCATATTATGACATTCGATTGAGGTTAAAATCGTGTTCTTTGAGATTGAAGAATCGAACGAAGTCTGGCATAACCCCAGTGATGTTCCTCTTCATGAGAATTATTTATATTCCTTCATTACATCTGAGGATATTTCTCCAAAGAAGGTGGAGTTAGAGGCTAAGGCCAAATAAGATCTTTAAAGGCTTTCAGAGAGGCTCCCTTAATTATGAAAATAACTAAAATGCAAGCACAACTAGATCAAGAGTGTATTCACTGTGAGTTTACGTGGGATAATTTTCCTAAGTTTGTAACTTATATGTTCTCTCATTACTTTGTATTAACCCGTAATTTGACCGTTTTAATATTCCAATGATGTAAATATTATTTTGACATACGAATGGAATTTATGGTTGGACTATCTCAGCTTTAGTAAAGTTTTGTGAAGTTAAACATTGTTATTATTAATCCAATTTTTGCATTAATGATTGATTGTATTTTAAATAATGGTACTTAACTAATTTGTTATTTTGGGGACTTCGAAATTGATCATCAATGTATTTTATGAATGTCTAATGCACAAAGGACGATATTAGATTATTTTACAAAGTATTAAGCCAAATAAGGCTCTCCAACATCAAATAAAATTATTTTCTTAAGGTATAGACAAAACTGCGATTTAATCGGCTGAATATTTGACATTGTTTTATAACTTTGGTGTTAAAAGTAACTTTTTATGGTATATTTATAAATTTTCTACTAAATATGTTGGGAAGTCATCTCATCAATCCACTTGTGATTATTAGTGGGAACCAGGTAAGCCATGTTTCCATTTTTACATTACCACAATGATAAAAGAGTCACTCGATTTTAATACCATTCACCTTTTGTTATTATTACACCATCAAGATCATTTCTCTCTATAAATCTTATTGACGATTCCTCTTTCCAAATGTACAAATATTTCAAAGATTCTAATTTTTACCTCTAATGTCCCTCTTTGAGGAATTTGAAAATATAATCGTTGAAGACATAAACACCTATCTAACTAGGAAATCATCACTACTTATTAGTGAGATCACTGTACCTATTGTTTCACCAATGAATTGGGTACATGTATAGTGAGACTTATTTTTCATGGTAAAATTCCTCTTAGGTACTCCGTTTACAATCCAAGGTTTAGTGACAAAACCCTTTTGTAAAAGTATAATATATTCGTTATACACTCACTTAGATATAATTTATTATTTTGGTTTCCAAAATGCTTATGTCCAAAAGGCCTCCGAAATCTTTATCAAAGTTAAAGATATTGAAGCTGACTTTTCCCATCCCATTATCACATCAATCACTTTAAGATAAAGGTAAGTGTACCTAGTAGACTTAGATTTCATGATTTTTGAAATATAAATTTTTAAAACCATGTAGCATTATTTGTGTTTCTTTCATCTCCAAAATGCATATTATTTTTATCTATTAAAATCTATTATAAAAGGCATTTGGGTGGTGACCTAGAGTAGTTCACAACAACAAACCTTCATTGGTCATGAGATTCATTAGTTCTTTGGAATAAATATTAGAGGTATCTGCGACCTGACTTTGTCAATGTCTCACTGCAACAAGTAGGAAATTATTTCAAGTGAAATATATTGTTACAATGAATAGAAAAAATGCTCTAGCAAATATCTCCCAAGTTGTGAAATATATTTCTTATCTAATAGAAAAACCACGCCATGTTTGTGACCTGCCTTCATGTATGGTTTTCACTAGCGAAGTGACTATTTCGCTGCAGCGAGGATCAGTGAACGATGTCAAATAATTTACCTTTTGTGCAAATCTAAAGATCTTTTATAAGATATATCCAAATATCACTTTTCGGCTACTCTTTTCTTAGTTACCGAACCAAGTGGGAGAAATATTTTTAGGTTAAATACCCCATTAAGAGAAATATTTTGAAGAAAAAGTCTAAAGTTTTTGTATTCTTCTTTTTTAAGAACCTAAAATCTTTTTAGGATAAAAGACTTGTTATTTATTTTCCTTTTTACTCCTTTTATGAACGAAGAAGAAGTAAACTTTCAAACCTTCAAAACACTTTTGTTCATCAAAATCTTTTTAAACTTAGGACATACCATCCTTAGGAGATTTTGTGATAATGTTTCTCTATAAGGAATTTATCAATAGTGAAATCAAGATAACTTTGAAGTTAGGCAACCTTGTGGACCATTTGTCATGACATCAACTTGCTGAGATTCTCATCGACGTTATAGAGGCCTATGGCTCGCTAGAAATTTGTGGAAAAAGGGTGAGGTGTGAGACAACGTGGTGTGTGATCATAGGACATTTATCCGCTATAAGTCTTTACCGAGTTTATAGTGAGATTATTTCTTTTGCCCAAGGTTCTTCCCGTTAGTGGATGCTTACATCTGCTTTTGCACTTTGTTCACTTTTTTACATGATTTATATATCAAATTATTTATGAAAAATAATATTTATTGTGTAGATTTAATCATTCGTAAATCTCATTACATAGGCCTATATATTATAATCGTTATTTTTAACATCAATTACAATTGAAATGTAAATTTTAATTTGGTGTCATCTTTCACTTCAAGTAATAATATCCCATAGTGAACTCTCAATTTATATTATAGATAGTCCTATTTTTTAACAGGTTAATCACCTAGAGGATAGATCTTTTTGTTATTAGTATAACGATAGTCTTATGCTATGCGGGTACGATATTTTTGAAGATGCGTTTTCTCACCCAAATATATTTGGATCTTTTGATCGTGTAAATCCAAGAAAAAAAAATAAGTGTGTGAATCTTGTCTCTGAAGTGATAAAAATATTTCTAAGATTGAGACTTTATCTTCCTCCAATTATTCTAGTTATGAATCTGGTGAGGAAGAAGGTGGTGAATTGAAATTTACTTTTAATAAATTGTGCAATGAAAATGCTAAGATTAAAAAACGTATATTAAAATTTCCTTTAACTTATAAATATATGAAAAGGAAATAAATTCCTTGAAAAAGGAATTTGTATTTTGATAAATGCGGAAGCGCATTGTTTCACTATAAGTGAAAAACTTCTATCTGTGGAGAAAGAGAGAAATTATTTGCTAAAAAGAATAAACATTTTGTAAATCGAGTTATTTAAACCTAAAAATTCTAGTAACTCTTTTGATGAAAACATCATATTAGTTGTAAGGACATTATTTTACACTGTCTCTTATCAATTGAGTATGTCATATATCGCTACAACTATTGAAGAATAATTAGAGATCATTCATGCGTCAAGACGGATCCGAATATCAAGTTCTTCAACATTCAAGCCTTCGCAAGTTTAACTTTGGAAAGGTTGTGTTTTAAGTCCTTAACGGGTCACTTAGAATACGTGGATAACTTTTATGAAAAATTTCAAAGTGTTGGAGTGGAGTTTTTCATCAAAATTATTTTTCGAGTTTTAAGGCATAACATTTACTGGCAAAATAAATGAAAATATTTTTTTAATTTTCTTGTTCAGGCGATAGACAAACATCATTCGAGCATCAGGCCTCTGTCGTGCAATGCCATTTGAATTACACGTGTATTCGTTCGAACAAAACTGCTTTTTCGTTCGAGCGACGCGCCGCCTTCGATTTTCTATAAATTTTATTTTCTAACTTCGTTTTTTATCAAAAGACTTGAGAATTTTCAAGAGACGAAACTGCTTTGGCAGAATACTTTGTCTTCTCACTTTTAGGGCATTAATCCCTTTTATTTTCAATTCACAAGATCCCAATAGTTTATGTGAGTTTTTTTGGAACCCAAGAACACATCTCGTATCATATTTCTCTTGTAGAGAAAATCTCTACTGCTGATCTAGGTGCTCTTAAGGGGAGTACTGGGCTGCAGACAACTGCGTGTCATAGGGAGTGCTCATGGGAATTCTTGGGCTGAATTGGAACTGCGGTTCTGGCTGACTCTAGGCTGCGATCTATGTGGGTTTTTTGCGGTTAACTCATGGCAGATTTCATTGTAATTGTAAGTATTATAGTGAAATAAAGGTTTTACCCGAAAGGTTTTTTTTTTCGTAAAATCTGTGAGTTAGCAATTTTATTTGTGATGGTTTGATACACAAACACACACACACACACACACACACACACATAGACACATAGTTGCATGCTTAGGGGCTGATTTAATTTGATTTAAAATTGACTCAACTAAATAAGTTTAAATTGGAAATTTGTGAAATTGTTCGAATCTTTATCACACATAGCACTCTACATTACTAAAAAATGATCTTCTCTATGCTTATAGTTTGAAAGTCTATTTAGAAATCAGTCCCAAAAATTTGGTAAAATGATTTTTTCACTCAATCGATATTCATATAAAAAAATTGGTATAAGGTTTGATAAATTTGAAGCAAAACCCATTGTGAAGTCAAAAACCAAATTTGTCAAACCTTTTAAAGATACTCTTATTTATAGAAGTTGTCCTCTATGATATACCCGTTTATATCCTCAGCCTAGACGAGGATTACCTCCAAACGGACGACCCTACGAGGGGCCGACCCTTCAACAATTCCCTGGCGACCCTTCACCAGTCCCCAGACGACAGTACGAGGGGCCGACCCTTCACCAGGCTCCAGACGACAGTACGAGGGGCCGACCCTTCATGAAGCTCCGGACGACCCTACGAGGGGACGACAGTACGAGGCCAGAATTAAGCCAGGCTCCCTACCGGAAGAAACTTTGCCCTCGGCCTCGGCTCATAGGCCGAGGGTGACATCATGACAGCGCGTGGTCCGGGACACGCGTGGAATAGTGCGCGTCAGGCTCATATGACACGTGGCAGACCGTTATAACCGAATCACACCCTCACGTGAGGGAATATTACGTCATCATTTGGCATCTACAGGTGTCAACAGGGGATTGGTTAGATCATTATTCACATGCACCATGCTTACTTGGGGGGTACACTACACCCCCCAAGACCTATATATACTTGTCACCTACAACCCTACAGGGGATCGATCCATGAACAGGAGCCCTAGCTAAAACTCTGCTTGTACACACATAGTGGAGAGAGAGGGTTATGTGCATTGTATCCAAGGCCATTAGTGCCCATACTTAGTGGATCACGCACTCACAGTGGATGTAGGCCAATTTGGCTGAACCACTATACATCAGTCTAATTTCCTCTTATACTCATCCCCTTCTACACACTTACATACTTATATGCTTGCATCTCTATGGCTGCCATAACTACTACTGTTTGAGCTCACTATCACTTACCTGGTGGTGCTAAATCTCAGCATCATCAGTTTAGCGCCGTCTGTGGGAAACTCGAAGACATCTCTTCCTTTGTACAGCTTGACCTCACTGGGCACTCTGGTGGTGAACCAACGCTCCCCCTGAGAGGATGTGTTTCACCATTGAAAGAGACCCACTAAGGTTCCCAAGCTCACCAGTATTTTCTTCAGTTCAACTTTTCATAGCTCAAGCACATGGCACCTGAGATGCCACCGCCCCCACTTCCCCTGCCGGATGAGGGGGGAAGTCCCGGTTCCAGTCAGCCGCCGCCTCAGTCTGAGATGGCTGATGTGGCAGCAACCCTAAAGTCTCTGGCAGCAAGCCAGCGGATGATGCAGGAGCAGTTCACAGCTCTGAGCCAGAACATACTGAGACCACCAGGGGTCTCACCTGAGATGATTACTCCGGCAGCAGCCCCAGGACAGCATGAGGCCAGGGGACCACCCCAGGCACCATGCAAAGACCTGCCACTCCCTCAGCGGCGTAGGGATGTTGCTGACCCCAGGCGTTTGCGCCTGGGGAGGCAAGGAAACCCTTGCCCTGAAGACAGGTATGACGATCTGGAGGGGGAGGAAGCCCCAATAGAATGCTGGGAACCATACGAGGTCTCCAACAATACTGTGCGACCTCTCCAGGACAGTAGAGGAAAGTGCGGGAGACCAAACCCTGATGATCGTCCGAGAGGCTCTGCTTTTGACCGCCTGAGCAGGGGGTCGGCCTTCGAGAGGCTGGGCCCAGTAAATGACCTGCGGGATAAGCTGTCCAAGTCGAGAAGTGCTGCGAGATCTAGGAGAGAGGCGGCAGAGGGCCGACCCCAAAGACGGGATGACGGTCAAAGGGAAGTAAACAGCCGACACAGGCCTGCCGCAGTGGAACCCCCCATCCACCTCCAAGAGGCAGCGGGGGATAACATCGGCCACGCAGACCCTGTGAGGCCCTGGAATGACTCAATCCAGCGGTTAGAGGATAAGATTGGTGACATACTGAAGAACCGAGACCCTCTTCAGAGGGGATACACCATAGGCTCACCCTTTGTGGCAAAGATAGTCAACTTCCCCACGCCGTCAAAGTTCAAGCCTCCTGTGGTCACCCCAAGATACGATGGGAGCACCAACCCTGTCCACCACGTGGAGATGTATCAATCGGCGGCAGACATATACTCTATCTCAGATGAGATGAGGTGTCGTGCCTTCTCTGGTACCCTGACAGGGGCTGCACATGTCTGGTACACGTCTCTTCTAAAAAATTCCATTGAAAACTTCAAGCAGTTGGCAGACCGGTTCATCCACAACTTTTGCTTTGGGGTGAGACCACAGAAGAAGACCACACACCTGCTCTATGTTAAGCAGGGAAAGAATGAGACTCTGAGAGACTACATAGCCAGATTCAATAAAGAGAAGCTGGAGGTGGAAGACTATGAGGAGAGCATAGCTATGACAGCCCTGATTGGAGGGCTCCAAAAGGGGAAGCTATTATGGAAGCTCGCCGAAGACCCTCCGAGGACGATGGCTGAGCTGTTGTCAACAGCAGGGAAGGTGATGAACGCCGAAGAGGCGATGGCCGCAAAACATGAAGACGAAAAAGGAGGTGCAAGCGGGGGAAAATACCCTAAGAAGAACAAAGAAGGGAAGAAGAGGTCCACGGATGATAAGTTCGTTGGTTACAACCCTCTAACGGTCAGCTGTGAACAGATCCTCAATGAGATAAAGAGTGACCGATCCCTGAAGTGGCCTGAGAAGCTGAGGGCAGCCCCCGGCAAGAGGAACAGGAACCTGTGGTGTGAATTTCACCAAGACCATGGTCACGTAACAGACAAATGCTTTGCTCTGAAAGATGAGATTGAGAAGATGCTGAAAGAAGGGAAGCTCAGAAAATACGTGGACCGAGAGGCCTTCAAGAGGGGCCGAGGGGCCGATCCCAGAAAAAAGCGAGTTGATGCATGTAAAGAAGGTCCTCAAAAAAGAGGGGACGACCCCTCTGATGATGAGGACGACCCTGACCTCCCACCGAGAGACGACCACGGTCCTGTCAAGAGGCTCAATATGATCTCGCTCGGTGTAGGAATGATCTCCGGGGGATTAGCAGGAGGAGGGTCTGAGGTCGCTGACAGGAAGGCCCATGTTGCTGAGGCTAAGGCGGCGACGAAGGTGGTGCACTCAACCTCCCTAGAGGTCAAGTCAGGAAAAAGGAAGAAGGTTGACATGGACACTTTGATAGTGGGATTTTCAAGGATGGACTTCAAAGGCCTCTTGGCCCCGCATGATGACCCTCTCGTCATCACTACCAGGGTGCACGGGTGCGAAGTGCCGAGGATCCTGGTAGATGGGGGCTCATCCGCAGATGTGATGTTTTGGCCATGCTTCAAGGCCTTGGGCCTCAGTCATGCCAGACTTGTCCCATATCATCATCCGTTGATCGGGTTCAGTGGGGAGAAGGTTCACCCCCTGGGAATATATGAGGCGGATGTCAGGATGGGGGACGAATGGCCGAGATGGCTCACCAAGAGGGTCAGTTTCTTTGTGCTGGATGAGCAAGTATTTTCGGCATACAGCATCATATTGGGACGTGTGGCCCTCAAGGGGTTTGAAGCTGTGCCGTCCACAGTCCACCAGATGGTCAAGTTTCTTACCCCTTACAGGGTGGGAGAAGTTCAGGGAGACCAGACGACAGCGCGAGAGTGCTACTACAACTCTGCTGAAGAAAGGGAGGCACAGAAGAGGGCTATGGCCACTTACAACATTGATACCCTAGACCCCAGGGACGAGACGAAGCTCAAGAAAGGAGAGGCCGCTGAGGAGGTAGAACCCATCATCCTCGATGAGGATGACCCGGGAAAAACCGTCCAAGTTGGCAAGTCTCTGAAGCCCGATATCAAGGAAGACCTCATTAGACTGTTGAGGAGAAGGCGAAGCGTCTTCACCTGGAGTCATGTAGATATGCCAGGGATTGACCCTGAAATCATGTGCCATAAGCTCAACGTGGTAGAGGGAGTGAAGCCGATAAAGCAGAAGAGGAGGATTTACTCTAGAGAAAAGTATGAGGTCATCAGGGATGAGGTTAAAAAATTAAAAGACGCTGAATTTATCAGAGAGGTCATCTACCCTGAGTGGCTGTCCAATGCAGTCATCGTCCCAAAGGCCAACGGCAAGTGGAGAATGTGCGTGGACTTCACAGACCTCAACAAGCATTGCCCCAAAGACAGCTTCCCTCTCCCCCGCATCGACCAGATGGTAGACGCTACCGCAGGCCATGAGCTCATGAGTTTCATGGATGCCTACTCAGGGTATAACCAGATTTTCATGAACCCTGAGGACTCGGAGAGGACTGCCTTCATCACTGACAAGGGGACATACTGTTATAGGGTCATGCCCTTTGGCCTAAAAAATGCGGGGGCAACGTACCAGCGCCTCCTAAACAAAATGTTCGAAGACCAAATTGGGAAGTCTATGGAGGTTTACGTAGATGACATGCTGACTAAGAGTCTGAAGGCAGAGGATCATGTGGCAGACCTGGAAAGGACCTTTAATACAATGGACAAATACAAAATGAAGCTCAATCCGGCCAAGTGTGTCTTCGGGGTCGGAGCGGGGAAGTTCTTGGGGTTCATTGTCAATCAAAGAGGCATCGAGGCCAATCCAGAAAAGATAAAGGCCCTTATTGAGATGAAGACCCCCAAGTCCATTAAAGACGTTCAGAGGCTCACAGGGAGAGTGGCTGCCTTGAACAGATTTGTGTCAAGGGCTACAGACAGGTGTCTACCATTCTTCAAGATCCTCAGGAAGGGCTTCGAGTGGAGTAAAGAGTGTGATGAGGCTTTCAGGGAGCTAAAATCATACTTAGGGTCTCCCTTGCTGCTGTCACGACCCGTGCAGGGTGAACGACTTTACGTGTACCTTGCTGTCTCAGAGTCCGCTATCAGTGCAGCAATCATAAGAGACGAAGACGGGATACAGAAGCCCGTATATTTCAACAGCAAGGCACTCCAAGGGGCAGAGCAAAGATACCCGAGGATGGAGAAGTTGGCCTATGCCTTGATCCATGCCTCAAGGAAGATGAAACCGTACTTCCAATCCCATACTATGGTCATCCTTACTGACTCTCCTCTTAGGCAGGTCCTACACAAGCCTGAAAAGTCAGGAAGGTTAATGACCTGGGCTATAGAGCTGGGGGAGTTCGACATTGTGTATCAGCCTAAGACAGCCATTAAGGGGCAGGCCTTGGCAGATTTCGCGGCTGAATTTACTTGGGAGAGTGACGTGGCCGAGGGTGAGGGTCTAAGCCAGACAGATACCCAGCAAGGTAGGATCACCGACCCTCCTGCAGATACGGCTGAGACAAGCACCGCTAGAAGAAAGGTGGCTGAAAATGAAGAGGGAGGATACCTTTTTAGACAAGGGTCACTCATCGAGGGAAATTTCTCGGAGGAACATGCTGTGTGGAGTCTCTTCGTCGACGGGTCCTCTTGCGAAAGCGGGAGCGGAGCTGGATTGATAGTGTCAGCACCCGACGGCACAGACATCGAGTACGCCCTGAGGTTCAATTTCAAAGCCTCCAACAATGAGGCTGAGTATGAGGCCTTGATAGCTGGCCTTTCCTTGGCTAAGTCCCTTAGTGTCGGCCAAATTTTGGTTCACAGTGATTCAAGGCTGGTGGTGAATCAGATACTAGGAGCCTACGAGGCCAAAGACGAGAGGATGGCTAGGTATCTTGAGAAGGTGAGGTCATTGCTGAAAAACTTTAAAGAAGTGAAATTCAAAAGGATACCTAGGCTCGACAATGGCCGTGCTGACGCCCTTGCAAGGTTGGCCTCAGCTACTAGGACAGACATAAGGAGGACAGTCCCGATAGAAATCCTGCTTCGACCAACTATCGAAGACGACGAGGGAACACTTGGCATTTGCATGAATATTTCTCAAGAACCTTCATGGATGGATCCTCTGATCAGATACATTAAAGGGGGAGAGATGCCAGAAGCAAGCCAAGAAAGGAAGAAGCTGAGATACAGGGCTGCAAAGTTCACTGTCATCGGAGACACGCTGTACAAAAAGGGGTTTCTGCTCCCCTTACTTAGGTGTGTGCATCCCTCAGAAGTCCCTTACATTTTGCAAGATATGCATGAAGGGTCGTGCTCAAGCCACATTGGGGGTAGATCCTTGGCAAAGAGGGTGATCACCCAAGGCTACTGGTGGCCGACCTTAAGGAAAGATGCTGCCGCATATGTTAAAAAGTGTGATAAATGACAAAGATTTGCTACCATCCCTCACCAACCTCATCAGCCCCTCACCTCCATTACATCCCCATGGCCGTTTGCAGTGTGGGGGATTGACCTGGTAGGACCCTTACCGAGGGCAGTCAATAACTATCGGTTCCTCATCGTAGCAATTGACTACTTTTCAAAGTGGGTAGAGGCCGAACCGATGGTCACGATTACAGAGCAGAAGACCTTCCAGTTCATCTGGAAGAATGTGATATGCAGATATGGTCTACCCAACACCCTCATCTCGGATAACGGGACCCAGTTCAAGAATGCCTCTCTGCAGAAGTACTGTGAGAGGGTAAGTATCAAATAATTTTTCTCCACCCCAGTCCGACCTCAGGCCAATGGGAAAACCGAAGTAACGAATAGGACAATCCTAGATGGGATTAAGAAGAGGCTTGAGGAGGCAAAAGGAAGATGGGTCGAGGAGTTATATGCAGTGTTGTGGGCGTACAGGACGACAGTAAGGACCTCTACGGGGGAGACCCCATTCATGTTAGCTTATGGATCAGAAGCAGTCATCCCCACCGAAGTCGAGTTTCCCACTCATAGGATCCAAGTGTATGACCCCCAGGGAAATACGGAAGAAAGGAGACTTGACCTGGACTTGATTGAGGAAAGAAGGGAGGATGCTGAGATAAGGCAGGCTTCCTACCAGCAGAGGACCGCAAGATTTTACAATCAGAGGGTGAAACAGAGGCCTATCGCAGTAGGAGACTTGGTCCTCAAGAAGACTTGGCAGAAGCCCAATAAACTCCATCCTAATTGGCACGGCCCCTATAGGGTCACCGACGAAGTTGTCCCTGGGACCTATAGACTAGAAAACATAGAGGGGGAACCTTTTTCCAACCCCTGGAATGCGGATCATTTGAAAAAATACTACCAGTAGTATTGTAAGGTCTTGATAGGACATGGTTGTAATAAGCATTGTTTCGAAAGAACACATGGAAAATTAATGAGAAATATCAGTGTTTCCCTCATCCAGTGGTTATCAGTTCTAGTATGCATGCAAAGAAGTTTATCCCTCGGCTATAATGGGGACCATTGGAGGGGAAGACCCCACCACTGTCCTAAAAAAAGATGAGGGAAGACTTCAAAATCCATTAATTTGGTAAGTTGAATCCTCGGCTATAATGAGGATCAGTGGAGGGGACGACCCCACGACTGTCCTCAAGAAAGACGAGGGTAGACTTTAATTAAAAATCATTAAATTGATTACTTGAACCCTCGGCTATAATGAGGATCAGTGGAGGGGACGACCCCATCACAATCCTCAAGAAAGACGAGGGTAGACTTTGATAAAAACCATTAATTTGGTAAGTTGAACCCTCGGCTATAATGAGGATCAGTGGAGGGGACGACCCCACGACTGTCCTCAAGAAAGACGAGGGTAGACTTTAATTAAAAATCATTAAATTGATTACTTGAACCCTCGGCTATAATGAGGACCAGTGGAGGGGACGACCCCACCACTGTCCTCAAGAAAGACGAGGGAAAACTTTGTTAAAAACCATTAATTTGGTAAGTTGAACCCTCGGCTATAATGAGGATCAGTGGAGGGGACGACCCCACGACTGTCCTCAAGAAAGACGAGGGTAGACTTTAATTAAAAATCATTAAATTGATTACTTGAACCCTCGGCTATAATGAGGACCAGTGGAGGGGACGACCCCACCACTGACCTCAAGAAAGACGAGGGTAGACTCCATAAAAATCATTAATTTGATCATTTGAACCCTCGGCTATAATGAGGATCAGTGGAGGGGACGACCCTACCACTGTCCTCAAGAAAGACGAGGGTAGACTTGATTAAAAAACCATTGGGTTATTATGTCCCTCGGCTTTGATAAGGGCACATGGGGGGACAACCCCACATTGGTCCTCAAAAAGACGAGGGAGGGGTTAGTAGCATCAACAAAGCAAATCAACAAGGAGCAAACCATAAAAGAGTCAAATATGGAAGACATCAATTATGGAAAGGAAGAGACTATGGTATTAATAAAGCATAAAGTATCAAATGTTTTACAAGACGAATGAACAAAAATACAAAAATGAGGGTATGGGCTACAAGCAGCCACCCTATGGGACGACATCAGAGGGTAGGGCCTCCTCATCTATGGGAATGGTCTCCTCTGTTACCAGCGTTGGGTGATCTTCAGATGTACCGACCCCTTCAACCTGAACTTGGGACTCCACTTGCGACAGGGCCTCAGCAATCAAGGGGTCATCCAGTTGAACCACCTCAAGAGAAGGGCGGATGGATGATACTGTGTCGGTAAACTTTAGGACGACCCACCGACAGGCCGTCCTAATTCCCCTCTTTAGATATTCAAGACCGAAGCCTTGGAATTCATCAGAGACCTTATAAGCCTCAACAGCATCAGCCTCGGCCTTCTGGACAGCTGCTTCAAGGTCAGTCTTGTGCCTGGCCTACATATTGGTTAAAGCCTCGTCCTTGTCCTTGATCAACAAGTCCCTGTCCTTGATCAACAAGTCCTTAGCCTGCATATCGGCATCATGCTGCCTCGTCAGCTCATCAAGGACTCTAGCATGCTCAGTTCTTGTGCTCTCCAGCTCGGCCCTCGCAGTGTGCAGCTCTGTTCGTAGGTCAGCCTCTTGTTGAATGGCCCTCTCAGCTTCATGGAATTTCTGTTGGTTCTCAGCCATCCACTTGGTGGCTGAGGTAAAGGCACAGATAGACTGCAAGTAAAATGAACAAATGTCAAGAGGGGCCGAGGGAACAGTTAGTGAGAATGAAATTAAAGGTCAAGACCAATACCTGAGCAAGGGAGTGCAGACCGAAGTCGTACACTTTGGCTGGAGGCATCTTTGCCAAGAACTCGAAGTCAGAGGCCGATGGTGCAGAGAACATCGAGCCCTTGGCCGCCCTCAAGTTGGCAATAAGGGATGAGGGGTCGGCCCTCAGATGGGACAAATTCTGAGACCAGAAGGCCCCCATGCTAGACGAAGAGGTCGTCCCCTCAGAGGCTTCGACCCTTGCCCTCGTCCTTGGATCAGACCGATGCTCAACAGGAGTCTCAGGCTCCTTCCTCTTGTGACTATCAGATGTCGGCTCAACAACCGTCAGCCCTGAGGCCCTTGTCTTCTTTGGAGCTTGCTGAGGCTCCTTCCCCTTCTTCTTTGACAAACCAGCGAGTAGGCTTGGAGTAGTCATTTCCCAGAGGTAATCTGACACACCTACAGGACGACCTGAAAAGGGAACGATGCATCAGAAAAATACAGAGATAAATAGGAAACACTTCAAAAAAGTAGAAAATGGAAAATATGCTGTATAACTCACATAGTTCCGTCAGAGGGCCGACCCTCATACCAGCTTCTTTGAGGTATCGGGGGGTCATCAAATCTTCGAACTTTGGGATCTCACCCTCTCTCCCTCGTCCCCTCAGATACTCAACAATATCCCTTTCCTCCAGGCTAAGTCCGGGGTCTGACCTAACTTTCATTGAGGGATTAGACCATTTGTTAGGGACCCTCGGACCATCGGCAGAAGGGGACGCCTCGGCGGAGCGCTCCCACGCCCCAGATATGAAGAACAATCTCTTTTTCCAATCATGATTGGAAGTTTGAGACACGTGAAGAAGTTTCTTCTCAGACCTTCTCGCCCCAAGATGATAATATCCGGGCTGTTTAGATGAAGAGGTGATATTATAGCAAGCCAAGAATACGTCGGATGAGGGCTCATCAGTAAAAGAGTTTTTCCACAAGGAAATGTAACCCAGAATCGTCCTCCAAGAGTTGGGTGGAAGTTGAGAGAGGGAGACGCCCAGAGCCGACAGAATATCTACAATGGCAGGGTGGAAGGGAAGTCTGACACCTACCTTTAACATTTGCTCGTAGACTGCAACCTCTCCCTCTTCACCCTCAAAAACCCTCTCAGTCTCAGAGGGAACCCTCATAGTTACCCCAGAGGGCACTCCGTAAGTATGCCTCCATATCGGAAGGTCCCTATCCCTAACGGAGGATATAAAAGACGAGGCGTGGGAAGTGTAAACCTCATCATCTGTATCATCGTCTTCGTACTCATCCCCCTCCATCTCATCACCTGCAGGAGGACCCTGAGGGAAAGCCACTTGGAAGGCATTGGGGGACAGGGTTGTCACAGGGACAACCTCAGAGGGGATCGTACCCTCGGCCTCTCGGGTAGGGCTAAGGTCAGACGTGTCCCTTCTACCAGACGTTCCGACACCAGTTGGAGAGGAGGTTCTCTCGTCCATTTCACTTGGTTTGGGAGTGTCGGCAGGACGAGACGACGACCCACAAGACTCAGAGGGTTCAGATGGTCTTATGGTGGCAAGAGGAATGGGAAAGATGGGTCGTACCCAATTAGGGTCGGCCCCTCGTCTCCTCTCTTCCTCTTCCTCTATTCGTCTGATCTCGGTAAAGAGTTTCTCTCTCAGAGATGGGAATTCAGACACTAAGTTGTAAAGCCTCCTAAGCATTAAGGGGAAGACCCTACACTTGGAGAAATTATACTAGACTTGGCTAATTCAACTACAAACACTTGGGGGATTGACCAGGTTTGACTTCTGGATCAAACCAAAGAACTAAAACGTTTTTCGTCAAGAATGTTCAAGAACTACCAACCGGAGAAGACACCGGAAAAAGGCAATAGGGGAACTCTAAGAAACTGCCAACCTACGACCCTAAAAAATATACAGAAATGAAGACAAAAGAAGGCACGGGGAGAAAAAGGTTACCTGATAACGAGAGAACAAGAGCGCAGTGAGGCCTGAAAGATTGAAGGCTGCAAATGGCGACTGGTTCTAGAGAGAGAAAATGGTTAGGCGCGAAGAAGAAGAAGTTGGAAAGAGAGTTTAAAAATTGCTTATATACATTGGCAATAAATGGGCACATTTGCCAAGAAGGGAATAGTCAGGGCACAAAGCCCCAGGCAAGTGTGCAGCCGCCCTGCCTTGGGAACTTAAATAGCAATGAGTACCTGCCCATGTGTCACTCATCTAACTAGTCATACACGCATCTCAATTTTAGCAATATCCCTCAGCCATCTCAATGGCACCTATGGCTAAGGGCTGGGGGGTGATTGATATACCCGTTTATATCCTCAGCCTAGACGAGGATTACCTCCAAACGGACGACCCTACGAGGGGCCGACCCTTCAACAATCCCCTGGCGACCCTTCACCAGTCCCCAGACGACAGTACGAGGGGCCGACCCTTCACCAGGCTCCAGACGACAGTACGAGGGGCCGACCCTTCATGAAGCTCCGGATGACCCTACGAGGGGACGACAGTACGAGGCCAGAATTAAGCCAGGCTCCCTACCGGAAGAAACTTTGCCCTCGGCCTCGGCTCATAGGCCGAGGGTGACATCATGACAGCGCGTGGTCCGGGACACGCGTGGAACAGTGCGCGTCAGGCTCATATGACACGTGGCAGACCGTTATAACCGAATCACACCCTCACGTGAGGGAATATTACGTCATCATTTGGCATCTACAGGTGTCAACAGGGGATTGGTTAGATCATTATTCACATGCACCATGCTTACTTGGGGGGTACACTACACCCCCCAAGACCTATATATACTTGTCACCTACAACCCTACAGGGGATCGGTCCATGAACAGGAGCCCTAGCTAAAACTCTGCTTGTACACACATAGTGGAGAGAGAGGGTTATGTGCATTGTATCCAAGGCCATTAGTGCCCATACTTAGTGGATCACGCACTCACAGTGAATGTAGGCCAATTTGGCTGAACCACTATACATCAGTCTAATTTCCTCTTATACTCATCCCCTTCTACACACTTACATACTTATATGCTTGCATCTCTATGGCTGCCATAACTACTACTGTTTGAGCTCACTATCACTTACCTGGTGGTGCTAAATCTCAGCATCATCACTCTACAACTTGGGAGGAAGTTTTATTAAAGCATCCTAATGAAAATATCTCATGCGTTATGTACGAGTGCACATTTTGAGAAAAGAAAGGACACTTGAAGGATTTTTTTCTATAAGCTCCATAAGAACAAAGTGACCAAAAGACCCCACATTTTAGAAAGTGATGAAATTCTACTACAATCCATGATTTTAATACCCTTTTTGAAAAGTCTAGGATCATTTTTTCCAAGATAGAGAAAATTTCTAAAACAAGAGATGCTGAATAAAGTGTGAAGAAATTATGTAAGGGTAATGAGACTAAATCCCAATGGAAAATATTTTTGGGATCAAAATAAAGATGTTAAATTTCTTATTATTCATATGAATTTAGTTTCACATAAATTATCATAATGGTACTTCGCTAGTGCGTGTTATAGGCATATGACCGAGAATAAATCGTTGATTTCAAAACTTGTTGAAGATAAAATTGGTACAAATACTTTTAGGGATATGTTCAATATGTTAGGAAAGAGTAATATTGAAATAGTTGGGTTTCCTAATTTAGAAAATGTCCTTTGGGTTGATAGATATAAGTTTAACTTGATTAGGATTAGCCAAATATATTCTCATCATCGCAACATTCTTCTTAACATGAATGAATGTCAAGCTTTCAGTCCTAAAGGTAAATGCATTTTGAACATCAGTATAACAATGTGTAATACCCCGTATTTTTGGCTATATTTATTTTTGGGATTAATTAATTAAATGCGTATTAATTGGAAATTAATCCGGGTTATAAATACTAACGAGATGCGAGTTGGTATTTGATTATGTGCATATATGATTATATATGAATTTGGAATTATGAAATTTGTCGTGAGATTAATATACGGCAATTTGGGAATTTTGTTGAGACGCGTGTGACCGCCGCGTCATGGTATATTATTTTAATTATAAAAGTGAATTTAAAATCTATAAACCATATGGTCGTTTTGAGTGCGCCAACGCGTCCGAAAGGGTCGAGATAGTCAGAAAACACTAGTCGGGGGTGTAGTTTGGATTCCGGGGTATTTTTAGGCCATACCGGCATCATAAAGGGTATTTTGGTAATTTTACATTTTTAGGAATTAAAAGTGTCGAAAATTGGGAGTTTTAATCTGATGTGGATTTAACCCACTAACCAACCCATATTAACCCATTAAGCTACGGAGGCTATCATTAGGTTTACAACTTTCCCAAAGAAAAACCCTAGCCACCATAAGCCACCATTGGAGAAGGAGCTTGGAGAGAAAAGAACATTCTGCAGAAAAGCTCTATCAAACCATCATCCAAACTCAGAGACAACCAAGGCAAGTGACTTTATTACATTTAATTTCAGAGAATGTTCTTTCCATGTTAGATAATTCAAATTTATGATTTGTTCTTGGTGAAATATGAAAAACCCATGTAGTTTAGGACTTAGAACATGAAAACCTTGAGGAGAATTGCATGTAGAATGATAGGTAGATGATTATTCTCATGATGTTTGTGGTTGGAAAAAATTAAAACGGATTTATATTGGATTAATTCATGATTCAAAAAGTTAGGGTTCACGTTCTTGAAAAATTGGGAAAAAGTGTAGAGATTTGTAAATTTGGTTGATGTTAGGATGGACTAATCCTTCAAAACGGGTTAGGATGCGATTATAATATGTTTAGGATTGTTTAGAGACCTTAAAACGATTATTGGGACTTAGTTTAGAAGAGATTTGAGGAGTAAGAATGGTGAAAAAACGAGATTAGACAAATCTGGGATGAATCTGGTAGGTCGTTAGAAGCCCCTGCCCAGGTCGTTCGAACGAACTCGTTCGAATGAGCTTCTAACGAGTTGACCAGTCGTTCTAATGAAATGGAGCCATGTTCGATAACTTCGTTCGAACGAGATCTCGTTAGAAGGTATAGTTCGTTCGAACGAACTGGATCTCGTTCGAATAGCCTCGTTCGAACGAGACTTCTAACGAGTTGACAGAGGAATCTCGTTCGAACAGTCTCGTTCGAACGAGACTTCTAACGAGTTGACAGTTTGGGCCTTTTTGGACTGTTTTGATTTTTGGAGTCCCGTAAACTTGTTCGAGGATATAGATAACATTCCGATGATAAAATAAGGATAGAATTGGGACTTTTGGGTATTTAGGAGAAGGAAATTATATACGAGAGTTATATTAAATGGACGGTTTGGGTTGAGACGTGAGTGTCTACTACTACGAGAGTAAATTATGGCGCGTATGATTATAAACCGGAATAGTATAAATTGTGATAATTATAAGTTAGTACGAGAAAGTGATATGTACTACAATTAAACTACGGGATTACTAAGATGTGTGTTTACTTAGTATTGGTATATGAATTGTGTGTATGACATACCTACCATACTTGCTATCACGGGAGGTTTGCGTTCGCTTAGGGCCCTCTAATCCTTGTGTTGCCCGGATTTATACTGGTTACCTTGATGAACATAGGTCATAGAAAGACGTATTGGGATATTAATAAGTCCGCTGATCGTAGGTGCGTAGGTATGTGCGTGACTTATGTGATGTGACTGTGTTCGCCTCCATTATTTGTGATGTTGTTATCTGTGAACTATTCCTAAGAGATTTGGAATACGTAATCCTTATGTACGTGATGTACCGGGATGGATAACAGAGTATGTGTGCACCGCAGCTTAGTTCTCGGGGTGCTTGTATTGTATATTTATGATGTGAATAATATACACTTAATTAATGGGAACCTTCATGTTATTGTTGTGAATATAATTACGGTATTGTTTCGAGAAATATAACGAGTTAACTGATAGTTATATATATTGCATATTGAGCATCTGAGTTTACGTTAAACCCCTACTTAATTACGAGCGTTATTATGGTAATAGAACCGAGTAATAAGGGTAGGACCTATGACAGTCTAGCTAGATATGATGGTACTTAGCTAGTAATTTGCGTCCTTATAGATGGGTACTTACGTTAGGAGTGCACAGTTAGACGAGAGGTGAGAATATCATGTGAGTGCACGTCCTAACATGTACTTTGCATTTAATGTTTTAAATGTTTTTAAAGCACTTGCAGGTTTTTAAAATATAACTCCACATTCGGGCTCTGACCCGTTTGCTTTTCAAATCTGTTTTTCTTTGTAAAACCATTTTGGGTGCCCAGCCACAAGGACACCAAGCATAGGATACTCATTCAGGTGACGAGCTGTAGCTGTTTGTGGAAGCTACAGGGACTTTTCTTGTAGACGCTTCTATCTTTTGGATTCCAGAGTCATTATCTATCAGTTGTAGGGCATGTTGCCCATTTCTATTAGACATCTTTCTATTTACAGTTTTCAGACTTTGGCATGTATTGATTTAGTATTTAGTTTACTTATCAGTTGTGGGATTTGTAGTGAGGAGTTTTTCCTCCAGACTTTATTTACGTTTTATGATGGTTATTATATTTACTTCAGTATGGTGAATGGTGTTATTATTCTTTATTACACTTGTTGCATGTTAATCAGACTTTAATTAAAATTTGGCACTTACTTTTTAAATACTAGGTGGTTAGTAATCATTAAAATGTTTTCGACAGTGATGCTATTAACTGGACCAACTTGGCATTTTGAATTAATTTAATAAAGGAGTAGCTACCCGGTATTTAATTAGTCGGGGTGTCACAGGTGGTATCAGAGCATCAGGTTCTAGTGTCCTTTAGGATCTGACGGCTTATTATGTTTCCGCTAAGTTTCTTTGATATAGAGCCCTATATTTTAGGACTGTTGTACTCTTTTTGTGTATGCTTCGTTCTTCAGCTATCTTAAGTTTATAAACAGCGAACTTATAAACTTTGTTCTTATTTCAGATGCCTTCACGACGTGCACGACGAGTTCCCAGGGATGCAACGCCCGAACCCCAGCCCGCTCCAGTTCAGGGCATGATGAACGCCGCTGAGGTTGCAGCTATAGTAGCCCAAGCGGTAAATGCCGCAATTGCCGTTGTTCAGCAGGCACCACCTCAGGCGCCGGTTGCCGCGCCAGTATAGGAAAATGCATTCCCGTCTGCTTGGGAACGTGTACGTGACGCTTTTCAGAAAGCGCATCCGCCAGAGTTTGCAGGTAGCTCAGATGTGGTAGTCTCGAGCCAATGGAGGAAGGATATGCAGAGGCACTTGAGGATGTATGAGTGCACGGATGTTCAGAAGCAGGTACTAGCTACTTTCAAGCTAGTTGGATCTGCCCTACAGTGGTGGGAGTCTATTACCACCATGGAAGAGAGGGATACTCTCACGATTCAGGAGTTCTGGGTGCGGTTCGACCGCAAGTACTTTCCGTCAGCTATTCATACGGAAATGAGGAGGAGATTGATGAGTTTGAAGCAGGAAGGTAAGACTGTGGCTGAGTATGAGGCCGAGTTCACAAATCTGTTAAACATCGTTCCAGATGAGATACCAACAGAGAAGAAGAAGATTGAGAAGTTCACGGACGGGTTGACTTGGAGGATTCGTCAGCATCTGCTAGGGAACCTATCGTTGGCCACCTATTCTGATGTGGTTAATGCTGCATTGTTACACTTCCAGGACCACCATTTTCATATGGCCGAGGGCAAGAGGTCGGGGGAGTTTAGCTATCAGGGCAGGACTGGAGGACATGGTGCTAGCGGGGCACAATCTGGTCAGGGGCAGAGACAGAATGAGCAGGGCTCCCAGCAGGGGGATAATAAGAGGTTCCGGTCAGGGAACTACAGACAGGGACAGGGAGGTTTTCGTCAGGGCCATCAGGGTCCAAACGACCATCAGGGCCAACAGGGGCAGAATGGGCAGTAGTTTCAGCAGGACCAGCAGGGCCAAGAGAGGAACGGTAACGGCCACCAAGGCCGGGGACAGCAGGGACAGAGAGGAGGGAACTTCCCAGGGAAGTGCTTTGTTTGTGGCAAGACTGTCCATAAGCGACAGGATTGTCCTGATAGGGGCAGGGCCCCACAGCAGCAGCAACAGGGTGCTCGCCAGGAGCCACAGAGGCCTATGTTTCCCGCCGCTCTCCCCGCACCGCCACAGATGGCAGCATTGCCACCCATTCCAACAGTCCCAGCTTAGCAGGGGCAGCTACAGTATGGACGTGTCTACAACGTCCACCAGGCTGCAGTTCCACAGGCACCGCCCGCGATTGAGGGTACGTTTCCTATCCATGGCACTATGGGTCGGGTATTATTCGATACGGGTGCTACACATTGTTTTATAGCTACACACTTCGCGAAAGATTTAGGATTGTTAGCTACGGCAGAGAGCACAGTGACGTGTGTCGACTCACCATTGGGGAGTGGGTCACTTATTTTCTTTATATGCCGGGGAGTGGGGGTAGAGATTGGTGGTTTGGTATTACCTGCAGACATGTTAGTATTAGATATGCATGTTCACGATGTGATTATCGGTATGGATTGGCTTGTAGCTTATAGGGCCATGATTGATTGCTTCAGCGGGAGCATTGTTTTTGCCATTCCGGGGCAAGAGATGTTTATAGTGGCGATGCCTCGCCCAGAGGGAGGATCGACCGCTCATTTGTATTTCATTGAGTAGGATACCTCTAAGGAGGTAGTGATTCCTTTAGATTCCATCCCAGTAGTCTGGGAGTATTCGGATGTGTTTCAGGAGATACCAGGCTTACCCCCCAGTCGAGAGATAGACTTTGTTATAGATTTGCTACCGGGTACGAGACCTATAGCACGCGCACCGTACCGTATGGCTCCAGCTGAGATGAGGGAGTTATGGGATCAGATAGAGCAGCTGTTAGGTCAGGGCTTTATTCGCAGGAGTACCTCACCTTGGGGCGCTCCAGTTCTGTTTGTGAAGAAGAGGGACGGTTCACTGAGATTGTGTGTGGACTACCGAGAGTTGAATAAGGTCACGATACGGAATAAGTATCCGTTGCCTCGAATCGATGACTTATTCGACCAGTTGAGAGGAGCTTCTTTCTTCTCGAAGATTGATTTGAGATCGGGATACCATCAGTTGCGTATCAGGGAGGAGGATGTCTCGAAGACTGCGTTCTTATCGAGATATGGTTCTTATGAGTTTCGGGTTATGCCTTTCGGTTTGACCAACGCTCCAGCAGTGTTTATGGACTTGATGAACAATGTTCAGAGATTTCCTAGACCAGTTTGTCATTGTCTTCATTGATGATATTCTGGTTTACTCCCAGATAGAGGAGGAGCACGCCGAGCATTTGAGGCAAGTTTTGCAGACACTACGTTAGAACGAGTTGTATGCAAAATATGAGAAGTGCGAGTTTTGGCTGAAGAAAGTCCAGTTTTTAGGACATATCATTTCCGACCGGGGAATATCTGTTGATCCGGGGAAAGTATCAGCGGTGAGGGAGTGGGGACAGCCCACGACACCGACTGAGATTCGTAGTTTCTTAGGTCTAGCAGGATACTACAGGAGGTTTATTCGGGGTTTCTCGGAGATAGCAGGTCCTTTGACACATCTGACTCGTAAGGGTGTGCCCTACATCTGGAGTGATGCCTGTCAGTTGGCATTCGATGAATTGAAGGACAAATTGACCTCAGCACCTGTGTTAGCATTGCCGAGACCGGGAGTTGAGTATTTGGTTTACACCGATGCATCTTTGCAAGGACTGGGAGGTGTATTGCAGCAGGAGAGACAGGCCATAGCTTATGCTTCTCGTAAGCTTAAGCCTCATGAGAAGAATTACCCCACGCATGATTTGGAGTTGGCGGCGGTGGTATTTGCCCTACAGATTTGGAGGCACTACCTTTTGGGGGAGAAGTTCCAACTGTTCACTGACCACAAGTCCCTACAGTATCTGTTCACGCAGAAGGAATTGAATATGCGGCAGCGTAGGTGGCTTGAGTTTGTGAAGGACTACCAGTTCAACATCTAGTATCACCCAGGTAAGGCTAACGTGGTAGCAGACGCGTTGAGCCGCAGGCCAGCAGATGAGGTGGCAGAGGTGTGGAAGGATAAGTGGAAGGAATTAGGACACCAGGATGCAGTGGCCTAATCTTTCATGTCTGTGATGACCGTTACACCGCAGATTGCCACGAAGGTAGTACGGGCACAGGCTAATGACTCGTTCTGTCAGGAGCAGATAGTTCAATTACTAGTAGAGGGAGCCGAGTCCTATACCGTTAGCTCAGATGGGGGATTACGCTTCAATGGGAGATTGGTAGTTCCAGAAGGGAATGAATTGCGACACGAGGTGATGGCAGAGTCGCACGGCTCACGGTTCACGGTACATCCCGGAGGGGACAAAATGTACCAATACATGAGACGCCAGTATTGGTTGAGCGATATGAAGAGAGATATCGCTGAGTTTGTTTCGAAATGTGCCACTTGTCAGCTTGTAAAAGTGGATCATCAGAGACCGGCAGGATTGCTACAGCCATTGGAGGTCCCGGTGTGGATGTGGGAGAGCATATCCATGGACTTTATCACGGGGTTGCCTACGTCGCAGAGGGGTCACGACTCCGTTTGGGTAATTGTGGACAGGTTGTCCAAGATCGCTCACTTTTTACCCGTAAGGACTGACTACACTACGGGACAGTATGCCCAGCTCTTCATTTCAGAGATTGTGAGACTTCACGGTGTGCCCCTAAATATCGTGTCTGACAGAGACAAGATATTTGTTTCGAGGTTTTGGGAGAGTTTCCAGGAGGCCCATGGGCACGGAATTGCGGTTGAGTACGGCTTATCATCCGCTGACTGATGGGCAGACTGAGCGCACAAATCAGATGTTGGTGGACATGCTACGCATGTGCATTATTGACTTTGGGGGTGGATGGGAGTAGTACCTTCCACTGGTGGAGTTTGCTTACAACAACTCCTATCAGTTCACTATTGGCATGGCTCCGTTTGAGGCATTGTACGGTGGCCTTGTCATTCCCCAGCATGTTGGTTAGAGGTGGGGGACAACAAACTGCTTGGGCCGGAAGTGATTCAGGATACTTCGGCAAGGATTGAGTTGATTTGGAGTCGCATTCGGGTAGCTCAAGACAGGTAGAAGAGTTATGCTGATGCGAAGAGATTTTTCAGGGAGTTCCAAGTAGGGGACCAGGTTTTGCTCAGGGTATCTCCTATGAAGGGGATTATGCGTTTCGGGAAGAAGGGGAAGTTGGCACCAAGGTATGTGGGGCCGTTTCCTATTATTGAGCGAATCGGACCAGTTGCGTATAGACTTGGACTACCGGAGCATTTGCATCGGATTCACGACGTGTTCCATATTTCCTCGGTGAGGAAATACCTTAGAGATAATTTGGCTCATTCTCACATTGCTGTGGAGGACATCGATCTCCAGCCGGATAGCTCCTACGAGGAGGGGCCGATTGCTATTTTGGACCGAAGCGAGAGGAAACTGCGGTCAAAGGTAGTTCCGTTAGTGCGTGTTTAGTGGCGACATCACAATGTCGAGGATGAGATGGGAGCGCGAGGATGAGATGCGCGAACGTTATCCAGAGTTATTTTTAGCAGGTACTTTCTAGTTTCGAATTTGACGAAATTCAGTTATTAGGGGGGAAGTATGTAATACCCCGTATTTTTGGCTATATTTATTTTTGGGATTAATTAATTAAATGCGTATTAATTGGAAATTAATTCGGGTTATAAATACTAACGAGATGCGAGTTGGTATTTGATTATGTGCATATATGATTATATATGAATTTGGAATTATGAAATTTGTCGTGAGATTAATATACGACAATTTGGGAATTTTGTTGAGACGCGTGTGACCGCCGCGTCATGGTATATTATTTTAATTATAAAAGTGAATTTAAAATCTATAAACCGTATGGTCGTTTTGAGTGCGCCAACGCGTCCGGAAGGGTCGAGATAGTCAGAAAACACTAGCCGGGGGTGTAGTTTGGATTCCGGGGTATTTTTAGGCCATACCGGCATCATAAAGGGTATTTTGGTAATTTTACATTTTTAGGAATTAAAAGTGACGAAAATTGGGAGTTTTAATCTGATGTGGATTTAACCCACTAACCAACCCATATTAACCCATTAAGCTACGGAGGCTATCATTAGGTTTACAACTTTCCCAAAGAAAAACCCTAGCCACCATTGGAGAAGGAGCTTGGAGAGAAAAGAACATTCTGCAGAAAAGCTCTATCAAACCATCATCCAAACTCAGATACAACCAAGGCAAGTGACTTTATTCCATTTAATTTCAGAGAATGTTCTTTCCATGTTAGATAATTCAAATTTATGATTTGTTCTTGGTGAAATATGAAAAACCCATGTAGTTTAGGACTTATAACTTGAAAACCTTGAGGAGAATTGCATGTAGAATGATAGGTAGATGATTATTCTCATGATGTTTGTGGTTGGAAGAAATTAAAATGGATTTATATTGGATTAATTCATGATTCAAAAAGTTAGGGTTCATGTTCTTGAAAAATTGGGAAAAAGTGTAGAGATTTGTAAATTTGGTTGATGTTAGGATGGACTAATCCTTCAAAACGGGTTAGGATGCGATTATAATATGTTTAGGATTGTTTAGAGACCTTAAAACGATTGTTGGGACTTAGTTTAGAAGAGATTTGAGGAGTAAGAATGGTGAAAAAATGAGATTAGACAAATCTGGGACGAATCTAGTAGGTCGTTAGAAGCCCCTGCCCAGGTCGTTCGAACGAACTCGTTCGAACGAGCTTCTAATGAGTTGACTAGTCGTTCTAACGAAAGGGAGCCTCGTTCGATAACTTCGTTCGAATGAGATCTCGTTAGAAGGTACAGTTCGTTCGAACAAACTGGATCTCGTTCGAACAGCCTCGTTCGAACGAGACTTCTAACGAGTTGACAGAGGAATCTCGTTCAAACAGTCTCGTTCGAACGAGACTTCTAACGAGTTGACAGTTTGGGCCTTTTTGGACTGTTTTGATTTTTGGAGTCCCGTAAACTTGTTCGAGGATATAGATAACATTCCAATGATAAAATAAGGATAGAATTGGGACTTTTGGGTATTTAGGAGAAGGAAATTATATACGAGAGTTATATTAAATGGACGGTTTGGGTTGAGACGTGAGTGTCTACTACTACGAGAGTAAATTATGGCGCGTATGATTATAAACCGGAATAGTATAAATTGTGATAATTATAAGTTAGTACGAGAAAGCGATATGTACTACGATTAAACTACGGGATTACTAAGATGTGTGTTTACTTAGTATTGGTATATGAATTGTGTGTATGACATACCTACCATACTTGCTATCACGGGAGGTTTGCGTTCGCTTAGGGCCCTCTAATCCTTGTGTTGCCCGGATTTAGACTGGTTACCTTGATGAACATAGGTCATAGAAAGACTTATTGGGATATTAATAAGTCCGCTGATCGTAGGAGCGTAGGTATGTGCGTGACCTATGTGATGTGACTGTGTTCGCCTCCATTATTTGTGATGTTGTTATCTGTGAACTATTCCTGAGAGATTCGGAATACGTAATCCTTATGTACGTGATGTACCGGGATGGATAGCAGAGTATGTGTGCACCGCAGCTTAGTTCTCAGGGTGCTTGTATTGTATATTTATGATGTGAATAATATACACTTAATTAATGGGAACCTTCATGTTATTGTTGTGAATATAATTACAGTATTGTTTCGATAAATATAACGAGTTAACTGATAGTTATATATATTGCATATTGAGCATCTGAGTTTACGTTAAACCCCTACTTAATTACGAGCGTTATTATGGTAATAGAACCGAGTAATAAGGGTAGGACCTATGACAGTCTAGCTAGATATGATGGTACTTAGCTAGTAATTTGCGTCGTTATAGATGGGTACTTACGTTAGGAGTGCACAGTTAGACGAGAGGTGAGAATATCATGTGAGTGCACGTCCTAACATGTACTTTGCATTTAATGTTTTAAATGTTTTTAAAGCACTTGCAGGTTTTTAAAATATAACTCCACATTCGGGCTCTGACCCGTTTGCTTTTCAAATCTATTTTTCTTTGTAAAACCATTTTAGGTGCCCAGCCACAAGGACACCAAGCACAGGATAGTCATTCATGTGACGAGCTGTAGCTGTTTGTGGAAGCTACATGGACTTTTCTTGTAGACGCTTCTATCTTTTGGATTCCAGAGTCATTATCTATCAGTTGTAGGGCATGTTGCCCATTTCTATTAGACATCTTTCTATTTACAGTTTTCAGACTTTGGCATGTATTGATTTAGTATTTAGTTTACTTATCAGTTGTGGGATTTGTAGTGAGGAGTTTTTCCTCCAGACTTTATTTACGTTTTATGATGGTTATTCTATTTACTTCAGTATGGTGAATGGTGTTATTATTCTTTATTACACTTGTTGCATGTTAATCAGACTTTAATTAAAATTTGGCACTTACTTTTTAAATACTAGGTGGTTAGTAATCATTAAAATGTTTTCGACAGTGATGCTATTAACTGGACCAACTTGGCATTTTAAATTAATTTAATAAAGGAGTAGGTACCCGGTATTTAATTAGTCAGGGTGTCAGACAATGGAGAAATGTTATGTAGTTAATATGTATCCAAAGGTTCTTTGGAATAAGGAGAATGTGGTTGGTCTATGAAAAGAGGTTGGGTAATGTTAACTTAAGGGGTCATGGAAAACTTGCTAGGAATGAACTAGTTAAAGACTTACCTCATTTTGAGTTGACTTCTCTCATATATGTGGTATTTGTCAAATGGGAAAAAAACTGAAATCATAAGAAGTTGAATGTGATGCCTACTCCTCGGGTTTAGAGCCCATACATATATACCTCATGGGTATATAGAGAGTATATGTGGTAAATATTGTGCCCTCATGAACATAGATGATTTTATGGGTTCACTTTTATAGGCATTTTGCATAGTAAGTCTGGTGCAAAATAACTATTTATTCCCGAGTGGAAACCACTCTAAAATGATAAAGGTTGAACTATTGTTAAAGTTTAAAGTGACCATGTGAAGTAATTTAAAAGAACCATAATTTCAGAATGGTGTAGTGATATTGGGATACACTATGAATTTTTCTCACCTAAAACACCTCAACAAAATGTTATTGTTTACAGGAAATTAAACAATCCAAGATCTTTAAAAGGTCCATGCTAATAATAGGAAAAGCTTTGACTAAGAGGTTTTGGGAAGAGGTGGTAAACACAACTTGTCATACGATGAACCATGTCTATACGAGGTATGGTAAAACAAAACCTTATGATATTTGGAAAGGAAAAAATCCCACACTCATATATTTAGACTATTTAGAAGAAAATATTATATACTTAATAATATATAGTATTTGATTAAGTTTGATTCTAGGAGTGATATTGGGATTTTCTCGGCTATTCATAAATAGTCATGCTTACTATGATTACAAAAGTGGAGCTCAAAATATAATGGATTTGGTAAATATTGTCATTAATGATACATACTATTTTCTCATTAAATGAGGAAGAATGTGAAAAAAACAAAGTTCGTATTTCCTTTAATAGAAGAAGGAAATATATAAGAAACATATGATTGTGTAGATGTGTCGGTACTACCACCACCACCACAAGTGGGTATTGAAATAGATGATACTTATCCTTAGGTTTAAAAGGACCATGATCCTTCTAAAATCATTGGTAAGTCTCATGTTAAAGTTAATATTCGGTCTCAAATCCATAATGAAGTTAAATTTTTGTGTTATACTTCTACTCTTGAACCTAAGAATGTGAAAGACGCCTTGTTAGATGAATATTGGGTCAATTCCACGCAAGATAAAGTTGTCCAATTCACAAAATAAGAAGTTCGGAATCTATTTCATATGCATAAAGATGTTCCCGTTGTTGGTACCGGTTATACCATCAAGACAAAATGTGATAAAGAAGGTATCATGTTATGTAAAAAGTCTATGATAGTTTCTCAAGGATACACCCAAGTTTAAGGTGTTGACTTTGATGAGTCTTTTGCCTTAGTTACTTGAGTAGATTTTATTCACCTAATATTATTCTTATCACATGTCTTAGACTTCATGATCCATTAAATGGATGTAAAGAATGAATTTTTAATTGTTACTCTCCAAGATGAAGTCTATGTGTCACAATCTAAAGGCTATAAGGACCATAAGTTCGTAAGACACGCATGTATATGGCCTGAGACAAGCTTGAGAGCTTGGTATGAGAGACTTACCTCACATATTATGGGTGAAGGTTTCGATACAAAAAGTGTCGATAAGAATTTATTTTTAAGTCTTATTGGAAAGATGTAGTGGTTTCCCAAGTCTATGTATACGATATTATCTTTGGCTCCACTAGTGAAAACCTTTTTCATAGCTTTGGAGTGATAGTGCAAAAAGAATTTGAAATGAGAATGGTGGAGGACTCAATTTCTTCCTTAGTTTATAAATGAAAAAAATGGAAAGTGAAATATTTATTCCATAATGTAAATATGAAAAAGACCTTGTCAATAATTTTTTTCTAGACTCTTCTAAGCGTAAATTCACTCCCACGTGTGTTTTTGAAAAGCTTGGAAATGATATCGATGGAAAAGATGGGGATGAAACTTTATATTTAATAATGATATCTAGTTTGTTGTACAATAAAAATAGTCATCCCATTATATTCTTTGATTTATGAGTTTGTGATCACTACCAATCGTGTCCCAAGGAATCCAATTTGAAAGGGATTAAGCGTATCATCAAATATGTGAGTGGTATAATGCGCTTTGGTATATGCTACCCTCGTAATATCAATACCTCATTGTTGACTTATTCTGATGCCGATTGGGCGGGATATCTAGAGGGTAGGAAGAGTAATTCCAGTGGTTTCTTTGGTTTGAGAAGCTGTTTGGTTTCTTGGCATGCCAAGAAGAAAAACTATTTTTATTTTTATCCACCATTGAAAAAGAATATATTATGGAGGGTATTTGTTGTACTCAATTACTTATGGTGAAAATATTGTTGGAGGGTTATAGTACTGATGAAGATTGCATGACTATTCATCGTATTAATACTAGTACCATTGATATATAAAAAAATTTGATTCAACGTTCATGCATGAGATATATTGACATTTGTCATCATTTTATCATATATCTTATAGACGACAAGGTGGATGTCTTTGAGTTATGATTCTACCAAGCATCAATTAGATAATATCCGAACTAAATATCTTAATTGGATTAAATTTTAATATATTAGATCATTACTAAGTGTTGGTATTATTTATGATTTCTTAGTAACATATCTATGATTTTAATCTTTATATATTTATTTGGTATATCTCGTGATATGTTTCCCTTGAGTTGGTTGTATTATGCTTCCATAAAAATATTTTTGATAAAATAAATTATATGCACTTTAGATCATATACTCCTTTTCATATATTGTATATCAATTGGCTATTTGTTATCACTTTTCCTCTTGGTTGACGATTTGTTACATGCTTCACGAGATGGATTCTTTATTCTCTTAAATCTTATAAATATAGAGAAATTTTACTAATGAACTTATGCTCAGATATTGTCTCACTTAACATCGCACTACAGATTGAGTTAATGCCACTTTGTAAGGAATTACCAAAATGTATGGTCTTTTACAAATCATTCAAAGCTTCATTAGAATTTTGAAAGTGTGTTTATATTCCTAAAGTTTGTATGTTAGGTTAATCATTTCGTGATATGGAGATATTCGAAAAAGTTCATGCTATATAAAAATGATGATTAAATAAGTGGTTAGGGATATAAATTTGATTATGTGACGCTACCTTTCAAAATAGTAAATAGTATTCCATATTTATGCTTGTGTGAAACAACCACTTGAAAAAGTAAACTTAAACATAACAATGTCTTAAAGATTCAAATATATCCAAGCTTGGGTTATACCAAGGATATGATACGTAAAATGTTAGAACCAAATTTCTAAATATTTATGGGAAAAAGTCATAATTGAAATTTTTCTTAAAAGGATGTTGAAGATCTAACAAGAGTCAAAGATTTTGGTTCTTTGTTTTATGATTCGTTATTTTTAATTGAACTTAATCTTTGATCTTTATCTCAATGGGTTTTATTTAATTATTTTGGCGAAAAAGAGATATAATATTATGTTCTTTGTTAATATAGCTCACTATTATCCTTAATGATAATCCACTATTGACTATGAACATTTTCATCTATATCAAACTTTTGGAAAGTAAAATAAAATAGGTTTATATGTTTCGTATACAAAAATGGTTTAGGAGTTTGTCTCTAAATTCTTATATTTGTGGATGTCTCTTTGTAAACATTTTTTCTTAGAGATTGTGTTATGTTAGAATTTCATTATATTTCTTTGTTAATAACCTTTTTCTCTATTTTACTCATCATTTCTCATTCACTCTATATAGTGTGTTGAACTCACGTTATGATTTATTCCCTTTATCTATTGCATAAAGAAAAGGGGGAGAACGATACAGGGATAAGTGGATAGATTATTATGTGAAAGATACTATATTTACGGGAAGTATTTTATGAAAGTATGATAGTTAGGACAAGAGATATGAATCTACATTATTACCTGTATCTCTTATTAATTGTACTAACTCTTAGCCTAATATATTAGATACACATTGGTGCATTGTTGAGATTTTGCAAGCTTGTGTAGGGAAAACGGTGTTTAAGCACGCCATTAAAGATTGAAGAGTGTCTTGTTCTTCCCAAATTCATGTGAGTGTTATCTACCTTTTTGTGCCTTTAGTCGGGCTTATCATAGTGTTGGGTTTATTTACTTATTTTTTGAATTTTTGTGTTTTGTCATAGAATAGACAAACGGGGAGATTGTTAGAGTATAACGTACTCATCAATTAATAACTTAGATAGATTGTCTTATTTAGATTTATAGAACATATTTTGTAAAAGACATCTCCAAAAGCTTTAGACGTTTTCACTTATCTACCCTTAGAAACCTCTTGGGGTCATCTTTCCTTTTGAGGTTCCTTCTGTGAGTGAGGTCCTCGTACTCGTGTCCATGTTACACCATATCTATTAATTGAGCCTACTTTGGCCATGATCTTCTAAATCTTAGGGAATCTATTCGCATAATAGTTATAATTCTCCTACTAATGTAGCATGGTAACTTCAAGCACCTAAGAGAAAGTGGTGAAGGGAAGGTTACTCAAATCCATCTACCAACCCTTTCAAAAAGGATTATTCCAATGCTAAGAAGTATTTATCCCATTGTAAATGATAACATGATCATCCTTCTTCTATTTTGTATCTATCTTTCCCGGTGAAAAGAAAGAAAGATAATTAAATTCTTCCTCATTTCCTTACACAATTGCATAGTCTTCAAAAACTTACTTATAATGTCGTTATGGGTTATGAGTGAAAATATTTCCTCTGTAACCATATGCTAAGAACTTGCTAAAGGTCACGCGTCCAAATTTTTTTAACACTCGGACAAAGTTGATCTCATGCGTGGGACATCTAGTAAGAGAAATCCAAATAAGGAACCCTCCTGATACACTTGGTTTATCCTAGTCGTTTGTCAGTAAACAATGGCATAAAACCCCCTAAATGATCATTGTTATAAGAATGCAAACCCTAAATGGTAAAGCTCTGAAGTAGTTAAAGAAAGCAATGTGAAAAATTGACAGATGCACTTAAGACCCCTAGGACACTAGAACCTGGAATGCTTTGATGGAAACTGTGGCACCCCATAAAATCCATAAATAGATTGATCAGATCCAATATAAAAACCACAAAAAATTAAATAAACATTTGGTAGCGTCTAGCATAACAAAATAATTAAAATAGAACAAGCAATAAGAGGATAATGAAATACTGAATAACCCAAATCTAACTCTGGCACCAATCACTACCAATTTAAATAAACCTACACTTGAATATAAATTCGTATCATACAAATGTACAACTCTGAATATAGGTATCCCATATACAAAATGACTGAAACTAAAATGTATAAGAAAATAATGAATTACACTTGATCGACTCCTATATCCTAGGAGTAATAAATGGAAAGTATACACATATCTAGTATTTTTTTTCCACTTCTACACGTCTCTAGTATAAGTAATACACAAACCTAGGTCATAAGCATGTAGGTATAAATCCCTATTATAAGTCAGAAACAACACCAGTATGACACATAAACCTCGACAACTATCTCTAGTATTGCCATAATTTCAAAAGGTAGGATAAAGATAATATCTACATCTAACATCTTTACATTGATACATTCCCTAAAAAGTACAAATAAATGGGCTTCTCACACAACCGTACATAGCAGAGGCCTATCCTTATTACCTTTGGGGATGACTTATATATACTAGGTATAGTCTTAGGTTATCCCAAACCTGAGACCTCATCACGTTCGAGGGATTAATAACTAAGCCTATATATAATTTGTATAGCCTACCATACCAAAGACCATACGATGAAATCTCTTTGTGAACCCTCTTAGTACACAACTACCCACAAGTAGGATCCTAGGGTAAAATGACTATAGCAAACTCTCTACTAACTAAGGCACCATTGCGGTCAGCGCGAGCATGTACGAATGGTATATATTTCACATAAAAACACGCAAGCAATATCATCTATCACCAATGGGCTAAAATAAACACATATACAACCCTATACTAATAGGTAAAGTTAAATCACATACACATACCGATCCAACACTACCGGGTCATACTAGCATGAATATCATTAAAAGGTATAATGCATTGTTGACCTTATATTCTACCCGTGATACAATAACCCTAACTCCCAAGAGTTCTTCAATCTAGGTACAGTCTTTCCCTAATCTCTGCTAAAAATTCTCTTAATTAACTAAATTCAATCTCAATTATACCTATTCTAATCACCCAAGGCATTGTGTCAGTCTAGGTATCAATCTACACCTAATTTTATGGTAACCCATCATACATGATAACTACCTTAATCTAGGATTTGTAACACAATCCTAACCACATTCAAAAGAATTTGACCTAACTGGTTCATAATAATGACTCAACTAATTCCCATCTAACTAGTCCAATACTCTAAATTAAAAATTCCTAATCAACAAATCCATCCTACACTTGGGTTTATAATCAAATTCCTAATCCTCAAATTAACCCTTTAAATAATTTTTTTAATAACCAAATACCACAATTACCAACCTCCAATAACTCAATTCATAAGAATTTGTATCTATTCTAAGAGTATATGAAACTATAGGCTAACAAATCCTAGCCCTAGACCCCTAAAACAAAATTTCTAACCAAATACACAAAATCCCAAACTTGGCATAACCCAATTCCATCGATTGATCGATGGCCTGGGGTCGATCGATTGATGACCCTAGAAATCGTAAAACTTCTCATTGTTAAGGGAATCTTCATCTTCAAACCCCCGGTTATCCCTCTAAAACTATATTAATGAGCTCAAAAGTTTCATCCAAAACCATAACCAACATCCAAGTAATAAAACCACATCATATAAAAAATTGGAACTTATTTTTAACATCAAATACCAAGTTTTCATCAAGATTCAAAGAAAACCCAATTTCCAGCCAAGAACCCTAGATTTGTAATATGTTTTCAATTTATTACCAATTTCAAAGGATTAATATACATAATCAAATGGATTTTAAATAGTTTACAATAGGAAACATATTATAATTATTTTCTAACAATTTAAGTTCTAATTGATGAGAGAAACAATCAAATTTAATAGGAATATAACCTAATTACTACCTTGATTAGGTTAATACAAAATTAATCATTTTAAATCATTCAAATCAGATGTAGGACATGATTCAATTGAGATTCTAATGAATATAAATCTTAATACACATTAAATCATAATGTAATTATATATAAACTTGCATCGTTTGATTTGGCTGAGGGAACCATGCCAAAATTCCTAAATTCCTCCTCTTCTCTCTCTCTCTCTCTCTCTCTCTCTATCTCTCTCTCTCTCTCTCTTAAGGAGCTTCCCTAATTTATATTTTGTGAATAATAAGGCTCTTTAATTTAAGAAGCTTAGGCCTAAAATGAGTCTTAACTAAATGGTCCAAAATTGTATCTAAATGGTCTAAAAACCCACCTAGAGCCTATAACAACCCAACAGGACTACAATCCACCATTTTAAACTAAAAACGGACTTTTATGTATCCTAAAATCCAAATAAAAATATACCAAATATAAATAATTAACAACTCAGTTATTTCGTAATTAGCCAATACGAGTCCAAATATCAATTAATTTAATTAGTTAACTACCGTGTCTTAAATTCGATTTCAAATCCGGATTAAATAAAACATAAAATATAAATAACGACATCTCACATCACAATCAAGCACACATAATTTATTTTCTTCAATTTAATAATTCATAAAAAATACAGGGTATTACAGATTATTACTTTGACCCCATGTTTTTCTCAATAGTGGTTTCATCATATATCCGATTTTGTGGCGTGATTTACGTTTTTCCATGATTGATATCTCAAATTATTAATGAGGATAAATATTTGTTTTGTGGGTTAAATCATTTGTAAATCTTATCACATGGACCTTTAGGTTGTACACGTTGTTGTAAAAAAAGTAATTAAAATTGAAACCCAAAATTTTAATTTAGTTTAATCCCTCCTTTCGATAAATAATTGTCCATAGCTCTTTCTCATCTTTTATCTCACAGATCCATTGAAGGTACCTCATTTTTTACATTAGGGTTTATACTAAAATCCTATATATTAATTCGTCAACATGGGTCGATAACATGTGTGTAGAAAACATATCAAGCATGGAAAATGTAAGTATGTTAGATGTAGTTTGTTTTCTTCATAGTGACACTAATTATGATCCTCATGTCATTTAAAATTCAATTTCCTTTTGGAAACTTGAATATAACCTTTTTGAATTTAAATTTGACGTGGTAGGGCTCATAATGCTTGATATTTCCCGTTTGTTTTTTTTGTTGAGGAAGATTTCCACTCATTTATGCGTGAGACTAACCCCTTCCTTCTTTAAAACTATAAATCTATCATCTGTCCTTTCTAATTTCACAAAAGTATAAAAAATATTATGGTCTATTAGCTGACTAATTATTTTATTATTTTCTCCTTCTGGGGTGTCACGATACGTTTTATGATAAATCCTAATGTGTTTTGTTGAAATTTTCTTTCATTATCGATGCATTGATTGTTGGTTGTAAGTTAGTTCTAGACCCTTTCTTCCTAGATTGTAAATAAAGGAGTCGTTATGAATTATGTGAAAATTCGTTAAACAACAATCACGGTGGGCCCCTTTAGGACTTAGAAATGTATCTTTATCAATACACCTTTAATTGGCCATTTTCCACAACCAAAGGTATTGCAATTTTTCCAAGTAATAAGTTCTTCAATGAATATTTTACGATTTTTAAGAGACTACAACTTCTGATCATATGGATTTCTCAAGACAATTATGGAAATTACTCTATTAATATTCCTAATTAGATAATTCCTATCTTTAATCAGTCTGGCCATGAGAAGACCATCATTGATCCCTAGGGAAGTTTATTATTGCCAAAGATTTATTTTAGGGGACTAGACCCCCAATGAGTGGTTAGCAAATTCATATGTGAGATATATCTTCCAACTCAATTTTCTTGTCAATCTAGCTTGGTTCAAGCCATTCTTGTCCATAAAATGAGTGTGGACAATCCTTCTATCTTAACTAGATCTTGACTTGTTACCCAAAAGATAATTCTGAGCAGTTTAGAGATATTCCATCTTAAAGGGTTCCACATTCTTTTCTAGGACAACAAATTCCTTTGATAATTAGTGGTTTGAGCATATGGATATTATAATGAATCCTCCAATCGCTTCTTCTAAATCTCTCCCTCCCACTCTTGCTAAGGATAATTTAAGTATTTAACATCTTTTATTTCTATGATGATATTATATTCATTTTTACTTGATTTTTAGGTGTAAAAGATGTGGGAAAGCTAAAGATAATGGTTGTTACACCTAGTTATGAGAAATCAGGTTAGGCAACCACTACCTTAATAAAAATCTCCCTTCTAAGAGAAGTAAACTTGTTATATCATATGACAATGAAGATAAAGGAGTAAGATTATTTTCGTAGGATTTAAACCACTCTCGAAGAGAACAAAAAATCGGGGAGGCCATATATGGAGAAATGAGGGAGTAACAAGAAATACCATTTATGCACAGACCCAAGTAACATCCACCTCTTACTACACTCCTACCATACGCACTCATTCTACTAATCTTGCTGTCAAACATATTCTGAAATAAAATTTTCAAAAATCTAGAAGGAGGAAAACCAAGGTTGGTAAGCTTTGCCTTAGGGGATTGGGAATTTCTCATATTTAACCTACTAGATCAATTGAAGGTACTTATATATTTGTACACAAATTTCCAATTGAGTCCATATATAGTTTTGGCTCAATTCCGGAAAAAAACATTTATTCATAGGATAGTATTTAATTGTAATATTCTCAAGCCTATGAAGTGTTTGTTGAAGACATAGCGGCAAAGAGTATAAAGCTTCATCAAATATGCCGGTTTGCGTGCCTCGTTTCTACGTCATCAACCATAGTTCCATGCTCCCAAGGTATGAATGCAATACTATATATATATATATAGGATCTTGGAACAAAGTTTATTGGGTGTTAGGTTTATAAAAACTGCGTTTTGTTTTAAGAAAGAATTAATTAAAACTTTAAAATAAGTATATAAAGTTTTCTGGGCTAAAATTGAATTTTCCAAACTTTCTGGTTTTTCGCTTGATAGAGTCGTTTGAACGAGATTGTCGTTTGAACGAAAATGTCGTTCGAACGAACCTGCCAATGAGTTCCTATTGGTCCGTCGTTCGAAATGTCGTTCGAACGAGATTCTTCGTTCTAACGAGGTTTCTAACGAGATTCTAACGTGTTCAATCTGGAACGTCGTTAGAAGTCTTGTTCGAACGATATTTCGTTCGAACGAAATGTCGTTCGAACGAGATGCCAGGCGGGAACAGTTTTTGGCAGTTTTTTGGTAGTTTTGCGCCCACTTCCCCACTTAGTTTTTAACCAACTTTTTCAGACTTTAATATGTGCAGGAAGAACATTTTCCACCTTAACATTTCCATAACTTTTCATCCTAATTTATCTCTTAGAGAGAGTTTGAGAGCAAAAATTGTTTAAGAAAATGTTCATGTTTTGAGTGAGATTTTTAGAGAAAAATTTCCATCACTCTAGTGTTTACACCCAAATGAGTTTATTCCAAGTTCTTATATACTTATCAATTGCTTGGAGTTTGGCACCGGTTTTCTCTACACCGAATTGAAGAGAAGTTTTGGGTTTTGCTTCCACCACCCACAAAGAAAGAAGAAGTGTTTCTATGTTGATTTACTCACACGGAGAAAGGCTCCATGCTCGGGTGACGGTGACCATATAAAGTCCTATCGGTGGATTCCGAGACCGCGGTGGTGTTCCAAGGTTATTCGCTAGGAAGAGGTTTCTACAAGAAGAAGTATCGGGGCTTGAGAGGGATCGAGTCGTGCGTTGTAAGTCTATCTGTCTTGTACTTGTAATTCCGTATCTAGTGGATTTGTGGCTAGGGCCGTCCGAGGTTGTTTCCCGTCTTGGGTTTTTCCTCGTACATCGCGGTGTAGTGTGATTGATTTATTTTATCTTGCATAAATAACGTAAAACGCATGCTTAGGATAATTCAAGATAAAATTCGGTTTAAATTATCACACTCAATTTAATTTGGACTTAAATTGAATATTGGGTAATGTTGTTTAATTCAAGTCATTTGCTAAAATTTGGTTTCGCCTAATTTGCTAATATTGATAAATATGACTTAGGCAAATTCTAGGACTTGGATTAATTAATTGGTTTAAGTGAATATATGAATTGATCAATTTTATTGAACCATCATCTTCGCTTCCGCATATCTAAAAAGGAAATTGTTTTGGTTTTAATAGAAAGGCTTCCCGCGATTTCAAATTGGTATCAGAGCCAAAAACGATAAATTATTTCGTTAACGATCCTTAATTTTTTTTGGCTAAAATGGATTTTTCCCCATTTTGAAAATTTCCTATTTTCGATGGTTCAAACTACGCGTATTGGAAAGCGCGTATGCGATCGACACTAAAATCTATCCACGAGAGAGTTTGGATGTCTGTTGTTAATGGGTGGTCCCCACCAACTTATTTAGTTGAAAATGAACGTGTTATCAAACCCGCTGATAGATGGACTGGAAATGAGTTTAAACTTGCTAATTTCAATTCCCGTGGTTTAAATGCCTTATTTAGCGCTATCACATCGGATGAATTTCGTCGTATTATGACGTGTGAAACCGCTAAAGAAGCTTGGGATATTTTACAATTAACTCATGAAGGAACTAGTGTCGTTAAAGCTTCAAAACTCCAAAACCTCACCACTCAATTTGAAACTATCAAAATGAATGAAAAAGAAACTTTTGATGAATTTTATGCTAGACTTTCCGATATTTTTAATTCATCGTTTAACTTGGGAGAGAAAATACCTGACGACCGTGTTGTAAAGAAAATTTTAAGGTCCCTACCCGATAGATTTATTCCAAAGGTGACCGTTTTAAATTCTTTACCCACTTTAGCCTCTACGAAATTAGAAGAGCTTGTAGGTGATTTACAAACCTATGAACTGGATATGTTTCCCTCTAAAACTAAAAAGAAAATCGAAAAGGGCATTGCTTTAAGAGCCCAAAAAGAGGTCAAACAAGTAGTAGAGAGCGATAGTGATAGTGACTCGGAAGACATGGCTTTATTTGCTCGCAAATTTAGAAAATTTCTCAAAATTAACAAAGATAAATTTAAAAATGATTTTAAGAAATTTGAATTTTCTAAGCATGACAAGAACGAGAAGATTTCTAAAGCGGAGAAGATGCCTAAAACCGAAAAGATCCCTAAACCTAGTAATGAAAATTTAGATAGGGACGAGCCTAATAAGTGTTTTGGTTGTGATGGTTATGGCCATAGGGCATTTGAGTGCCCCACTAAACTAAGGAAAGAGGGTAAGTGACCCATTTCTTATAATGCGACCCTTAGTGATAGTGATAAGGAAGAGAAGCCCGATTCCCCCACTAAGAAAAATTTTGTGGCTTTTATGGCTAGTCATGTGAGTGATAGTGAGAACTCATCGATTGATGAAACTTTAACACATGACACGTCCAAGGTCATAGTTTATGATTCTCTTATTTTTTATGATAGTGAGAGTGGAGAAGAAAGAGAGAGTGAAAATGCAGAAGAGGTTAATGTGAGTGAACTTCAAAATGCTTTTCAAGAACTTTATAAAGAATCTATTAAATTGAAAAGAGATAATTTGAAGTTAGAAGCTAGTTTAAGAGAAAGTGTCAAGGTCGTTAATGAAAGTGCTTTAATAGAAGACCATAGGACACGTGAGAGTACTATTCAAGGGAAGCTTGACTATGTAGAAGGCGAAAGAGATAGCCTTAAGGGTTTAATGGAATCCTTGAAAAAGGAGCTTCTTGCTTTTGAAGAGAGAAATGTTTTACTAGAATCTAACATTTTAGAATTGGAAAATAAATTAAAAGATTCTAGTCATGTCAAATTTGATTTAGAGTGTCGTTAGGAAAAACTAGATAAAATGTTAGGAACGGTCCAAATTAAAAATGACACTTGTGGTTTAGGCTTCAATACTTGTAATGAATCTTCTCATAAAGCCAAGACCAATGTTTTAGGAGAATCTACTAGGAATGCATTTAAAGATCACTCCTTAAGTAAATCTTTTCGACATGTTTTTGCTTTTACTCATTGTGGTCGAAAAGGTCATCTTAGGAAATTTTGTTTTGATCTTAAACGAATTCCTAGAAAATCCCATACTAAAGTAACCACGGTAGTTAAAGTTCCAACACCCCAAGATAGTCATTCTTCATTAATTTGGGTTAGGAAATCCGACTTGTTTGCCTTGCAAAATAGGTTTTTTTGATTCTCATTTACTTTCACATGCTTCCTCCCTTGCTAAATCTAAAGGATGAATGTGTTAGTGTTTGCATACTTTAGCGTTTGTACTTCATGCTATATTCACATGTTAAATGTATGCTTGTTTAGTCATTTTCTAGTCATTGCCTTATTTCATATCACATGCTAGAAATTATGACTTGTTTATCTGTTTGTATTATATTTTGTGTTTAATTAATTGAAAAATATAAAAAGATTTTTGTTTATCATTTGTGTTTTATTTATTTCATTTAAGCTTAATGAAAAATACAAATGATTTTCGTTTATCCTTTTGAGTATATATCTTTATTTTTGGTAAAAATTGTTAAAAACTCGAAAAGATTTTTTTGTGTGTATTTTAGTTTGACACACTTTAAGTGGCATATACTTGTGTTTGAATCCCTCCTTTAATGCTCCCACGTGACTAGAACTTTTGGTTTAGATTTTCAATCCTTATTATGTTCTTTACCATATTTTGTGGAGTAGTTGGATTTTGTGTTGTTTAAATGGATTCTATTTTTATACGCCTCTATTCACACATGCACGAGCTCTTTTGAAATCTTAATGTCACATGTTATATTTGAGCTTTTTGAGGTGTCCTCCTACCAATCTAGTCATCTACATATCTATGACCTAGGAGGACTAGTGCATGTCAAAATCCGTTGCATGTGAGATTTGTGTGAAAATGAAAACATGATAAATAAAATGTGCACGGGGAAGGGCTCCGAAAGGATGAATTAAATCCTTTGCGATAGTAAGCCACCGTTTATTGGATCTAAAAGAAATACGTGATCCAAAGGCCTAAAAACAGTATATTTGGCATTAAAAAGAAAACAATTGCCAAGGCCTATGTTTGTTTGATATATTCATTCAAAAGCAAAAGAATACATATGCTTATTGAGGGAGAATTGGATGGTATATCAACGGTTTGCACAATGTCCGTTTATCCTAGTTGTCTTTAATGTCATGACTCTATTTGGTTTGTAGAATCATCATCATGCTAGGGTTGTATGCATTGTGTATGTTTGTTCATTGAGTTCAATCTTTATATTGTCACATGAGGTTCTATTTAAATGTGATGAAGTTTTCAATCAATTGAGAACTCCGCGAATGTTTATTAAGTGTTTGGGTCTAAATTTAATTGTTGCTAGTTCACACCCCTACACTTCCGTTTCCATATGACACATTTTTGCCATACAAGTGTGCAAACTTATTGTATTTTGTGTCATGTGTGTGTTTATATCTATATATATATGCAAGTACTTATTGGTGTATTTATAGTATCTATATATATGATATTTGTTTGTCTTTGCTTTGCTTTTGTTGCCCATATGCTTTCATGTCTTGTCACTTTAAGCTTCAACATGCTTAATGTTTATTAGTTCTTTATCCTTTGCCTATTCCTGAACAAAAAGGGGGAGAATGATGATAGGGGGAGATTTATCTTGGGGGGGGGGGGGGGGGACGTCTTTCTAAAGTAGGTCATGTGTGTGATAAAGGGGAGAATTAATTTAGGGGGAGTAATTAATTAAAATTGCATTTAATTCTTTGATATTCCCTATGCATTTGATGAGTTTTCTTAAGTGTGCAGGATTTCTTCTAAAGCGGCATTGTTTAAACGGCAAAGCGTTTGATCCTTGGGTTGAGTCAAGATTGGGTGGGTTATGTTTTGAGTCTAGTAGAGCTTGACGGCCCTTTAGGATTTTTATTTGGTTTTTGTACCGAATTAGCCAAAGGGGGAGATTTGTAAGGACACAAATTTCCAATTGAGTCCATATATAGTTTTGGCTCAATTCCGGACAAAAACATTTATTCGTAGGATAGTATTTAATTGTAATATTCTCAAGCCTATGAAGTGTTTGTTGAAGACATAGCGGCAAAGAGTATAAAGCTTCATCAAATGTGCCGGTTTGCGTGCCTCATTTCTACGTCATCAACCATAGTTCCATGCTCCCAAGGTATGAATGCAATACTATATATATAGGAGCTTGGAACAAAGTTTATTGGGTGTTAGGTTTATAAAAACTGCGTTTTGTTTTAAGAAAGAATTAATTAAAACTTTAAAATAAGTCTATAAAGTTTTCTGGGCTAAAATTGAATTTTCCAAACTTTTTGGTTTTTCGTTCGATAGAGTCGTTCGAACGAGATTGTCGTTCGAACAAAAATGTCGTTCGAACGAGATTGTCGTTCGAACGAACCTGCCAACGAGTTCCTATTGGTCCGTCGTTCGAAATGTCGTTCGAACGAGATTCTTCATTCTAACGAGGTTTCTAACGAGATTCTAACGAGTTCAATCTGGAACGTCGTTAGAAGTCTCGTTCGAACGAGATTTCGTTCGAACGAAATGTCTTTCGAACGAGATGCCAGGCGGGAACAGTTTTTGGCAGTTTTTTGGCAGTTTTGCACCCACTTCCCCACTTAGTTTTTAACCAACTTTTTCAGACTTTAATATGTGCGGGAAGAACATTTTCCACCTTAACATTTCCATAACTTTTCATCCTAGTTTATCTCTTAGAGAGAGTTTGAGAGCAAAAGTTGTTTAAGAAAATGTTCAGGTTTTGAGTGAGATTTTTAGAGAAAAATTTCCATCACTCTAGTGTTTACACCCAAATGATTTTATTCCAAGTTCTTATATACTTATCAATTGCTTGGAGTTTGGCACCGACTTTCTCTACATCGAATTGAAGAGAAGTTTTGGGTTTTGCTTCCACCACCCACAAAGAAAGAAGAAGTGTTTCTATGTTGATTTACCCACACGGAGAAAGGCTCCATGCTCGGGTGACGGTGACCATATAAAGTCCTATCGGTGGATTTCGAGACTGCGGTGGTGTTCCAAGGTTATTCGCTAGGAAGAGGTTTCTACAAGAAGAATCATCGGGGCTTGAGAGGGATCGAGTCGTGCGTTGTAAGTCTATCTGCCTTGTACTTGTAATTCCGTATCTAGTGGATTTGTGGCTAGGGCCGTCCGAGGTTGTTTCCCGTCTTGGGTTTTTCCTCGTACATCGCGGCGTAGTGTGATTGATTTATTTTATCTTGCATAAATAACGTAAAACACATGCTTAGGACAATTCAAGATAAAATTCGGTTTAAATTATCACACTCAATTTAATTTGGACTTAAATTGAATATTGGGTAATGTTGTTTAATTCAAGTCATTTGCTAAAATTTGGTTTCGCCTAATTTGCTAATATTGATAAATATGACTTAGGCAAATTCTAGGACTTGGATTAATTAATTGGTTTAAGTGAATATATGAATTGATCAATTTTATTGAACCATCATCTTCGCTTCCGCATATCTAAAAAGGAAATTGTTTTGGTTTTAATAGAAAGGCTTCCCGCGATTTCAATAATTCTACGTAATATGATCCATAATTAGATTAATACAAAGATTCAATTTTGTTAATGAAAGGGTACTCCAAATACCAAGAGTCAAAATGACTCTTGGTTATCTACCTTGATGGACGGTTAAGATTAAGTGACTGTTAGAGATTTGGGTCATGTTCCTGCCTATAAATAAGTGACTGATTTCCATCATTCAGACACATGAAAAGACAACATAATGTAATTATAGGATAAGGGAGAGAAGTCTAAAGACTCAAATTTGTGTTTATTTTAGAATACTATTTTGACTATAAAAGAAGATCCAACCTTTGGAACATACTGAAATTGGAGTACGTTCTTTCCATGTATGAGAGAAAGTCAGTGTCCGAAATTCAGTCCGATCGAACATCTCTAAGGTTAAATACTTTGTCAATATTTTCATTTGTGACCTGATGGAGTTGGAGGCACCAGTGACAACCTCTTCACTCGTCAATTCTAATGTTGACTTAGGTATGTTTTCAACTCTATTTTGGGCACATGTGATAATTATGTAGATTAAGGTCCTGTATTTACATAAAAAATTATATGTTCATGTATTGTATTATTGATCCCTAAATACTGTTAATTGATTTTTTAAATCTAAATCTAACAATTATAGACAATTATATTTTGGCCCAAATATATAGCACCACTATATGCCACTAACCAGACGTCCTAGTGACACACCATTCAGGCAAATCCGACACCCGCACCAAAGTTCGGGCGACAAAAGGAGAAATATGCAGTAGTTGACCTAGTATATATAGGGGAGATTGAGAAAAACAGTCCTTGGAATATTTGGATGCACACCCAAGATGGAAAAAGAGCACCTCACAAGTTGGGAAAACTTCATTTAATCCAAAATGGAGCATGTGATTCTACGAGCACCTCCAAATGACCTCACTAAATTTGTCGGTTGCACCATAAAGTGACAAATTCATGCATACTCATTTATTCTCGACGATTGAGATAAGTGGTGTACCCTTTGGTAAAAGATATCGCCATTTGAGAGGAAGACTATATCAATAAAGTATAAGATGCGCATTGTAAATGGTGATTTAAGAAGCTACATAAGCCGTTTTGTTTATAGAGAAGCTATACTATAAGAAGACAAATGGGAAGCTTTACTAATTTTAACATGAAAGCATAAGTACATTCATAGCATCAAGAGTATCCCAAAGCCTAAAAAACAAAATATCCCCACTAATATGCCGAAAGGCAGTCCAAGTAGGGTACCGATCGAAATTATTTTTTTAGGAAATTCCCCCTTTTCTATTTTAAGCCTTTCCTTATCAGAAAATCCCCCCTATATGATATTTTATCAAAAACTTCCATACTTTACTTTTTCCATCCTTGAAAAAATTCCAAAAAATTCAAATACATCTCCTATTTTTTGTAACACCCCGTAAATTTAAATTATTTTTTTAATTAATTTGGAAACTCGAAAAATAAAATTTATTAATTTATTAATTTTGAGTAATTTAAGATGTTGAGTTTTTATAGTAAAAAAAGTGTGATTTTAATCGAAATTAAAATCGGAGTCAATAAGGGAATTTATAATAAAAATAAAAATATGTTTGTCACAAATCTGGTCCGTGACTAATGAGAAATTTGTTTTTTAGTTAAATGGAATTGAACTAGGCAAACTAGGCTTTTTCGTTAGGGGCGAATCGATTCGCCCTTGTGCTAATCGATTCGGTAGGTCGGCAGGTGCGATTTTGAGTCGGTCATTAGCTAGTCATTTAATTAGTTTAGGATTCTTAATTAGTATATAATCATTCAAATTGGTGGGGGGACTTCATAAAACATTTTTCTCCAACTTTTTCACTAGAGAACAGTTCTCTAATTATTTCCTCTCAACCATAATCATTGACCTTCAACATAATCAAGATTGTCACAAGTTTTGGAAGGCTTAATTGGGATTTATTCAAGATAATCCAAGAACACTTCTTTGCTATATTTTTTAGAGGAATATAATCGCCAACTCAGATTTTCTTCATCTTAATCTCGGGCATGAATATTCTATTCCTTTCCTTTAGTATTATGCGTTTTAAGTGTCGCATAAACCATTAATCATGTACTTTTGATTAAAATCAATTAGTAGATTAATTAGAGAAAGTGAACACTTAAATTTTAGGACTGTTTTACAAAAAAATTGAATACGATTTAATCTTTCAAACCCTTGGGTGCATAGATTAGATTTTTGAATTTTATGGTTTTGGGTGTAGGTTCTCATGTAGAATTTTTATGGGATTATTTATGTAGTTATTAGGATGCGCTCACTCTTATAAAAATTAGATGGATTATAAAAGAGAACGATTATGATGTATTGAATATTATCACATGTTATTTAATTTAACAATTTTCGAATGAAAATAATTATGTTGAAAAGAACGACGGTGCTATTCATGGAATTAAATTGAACTGGGACCTTTATGATTAATATCTATGTTATTCTTATGAATTGTGTTTTGTGTGATTTATTTTATTCACGTTTACCATCACGGGGATGAGAGGACTTTGGAAAGTATATTGCTCAATCCTATTTTAGGATGGTTACTAGGTATGGGACTAGTGGATAGGCCTTGGTTAAAATTTATACTTGCTAGGTATGGGACTAGTTAGTGTAAATTCGTGGGGATTTTATATTTCGGGGTGGGACAGAGTTTTACGTTATATTGGTTACGCTAGTCTAGGCATGAGACTAGGACATATTTAATGTGAGAAATCCATCTTATATATAGGGTAGGACGTATGTGTACTTTGGGGACCCTTAGGTATGGAGATAAGGGGTATTTTAAGGATCTCACATCGATAAAAAGGGTGGAGTAATTTGATAACTCTTAATAAATTGAGAAGATGAGAATTAATACCTAAGATAATAACGGATATTAAAATTTATGGCGACATAATGTGTCAGGGACCGATAGTTTAAACGGATTAGCTTGGGCGATTTATGCCATGTCGTGTGTGGAATCTTATCATATTGCGGGATCGACAGTTTAAACGGATCAGCTGGCTATTGACAAGGGGAAGTGTGACACTTTGGTAGATTGCAACCCATGGCAGGAGGACCGCTATAATTAAGATAAAAGTTGAGGAGAATGATAGACTGGCTAAATTTAATTAAATTAATAGAGTGAGGCTTGGGTATTTAAAATAATATTGGTGTGATTTTTGAAATGGGAGTATCTGAGGGTAGTTAGTGATTTATATTAATCTCATTTAATTATTTCGTTGAATCCTATTTCGTTTAATTAAAATATTCTATTGTGATATTTATCTCGTATAATGCTACTATCTGGGTTCGAGGATACTATTTGAGGGGAGTAGTGTGTATTCATGCTCGGGGCTCTGACCTCGTGCATTGACTAACTTTTGAGGAAATAGTATTGGGAGAAGTTACATAGAATTATTTAAATATTTTCTTGGAGGTGCAGTTGGAGTTGCTTTACCTTATGCGTATTGATTTAGTTTAGTTTTCCATTCCTTCGTATTTACTTTGAGACACAGTTTGTGGTTTTGATTGGGCCATTCGGTTCCAAAGTTTTTATGGGTTTTATTTAGTTATTTCACTGGATTCAGTTGGAGATTATTCAGTTTCACATTATTAGAGATTGGATTTACTTTGAGTTTAGCATGGAGATGGATCTTTTATCGCTTAGTTGGATGGTTTATCTTTTGGGATTGATTATTATTTATCTTGTGGATTAATTTTATATATCTCATATCTATCTCATGCTAAGAATGGTATGTTATTTACTCACGCCCGACTTAGGTTTGGTGGCGTTCGACGCCCCAGAATTTAGCGGGGTGTGACAAATGGTATCAAAGCATGGTCTTAGGTCTTATAGGTCGTGAGTCTGTTTAGCTTCCACATTATCGATCTTTGATTTCTTTTATTGATTCATATTAGCATATGTGTTAGATGTGTTTCTTGGATATATGGAGTTAGTGATAAGGACGTTGTAGGCATTAAGTTTAGAATTAGTAAGCTTGATGTGAGGATCCTTAGAGTTGATTTTTGGAGACAATAATTTTTTGGAAAATCATTAGTATGAATTTTGAAGATGCCTTATTTCGATACATCGAAGTGATTAGATTTGAGGATTTATGCATTGTGAAGATTATCGGAGATATAATCAAGTAGTGATTTGTGAGAGGGCATGGTACGCCGTTATTTTCATAGTTATGTGTATATATATATATATATATATATATATATATATATATATATATATATATATATATATATATTATTTTGTTGTTCGTGGGTTACGTACGCGTAGGATTTGGTGTATGGGCGCTTAATCATGGTATTCTATGGGTAGGCATATGTGAGCCTTATTTTATTTTGTGCGGTTACGGTTCGTTGAATTTTGAGGAGGAAATTCCTTTGCTACTGGGGAAGTATGTAACACCCTGTAAATTTAAATGGATTTTTTAATTAATTTTGAAACTTGAAAAATACAATTTTGGAATTTATTAATTTTGAGTAATTTAAAATGTTGATTTTTTATAGTAAAAAAGTGTGATTTTAATCGAAATTAAAATCGGAGTCAATATGGGAATTCATAATAAAAATAAAAATAAAAATATGTTTATCACGGATCTGGGCCATGACTAATGGGAAGTTTCTTTTTAGTTAAATAGAATTAAACTAGGAAAACTGGGCTTTTTGTGAGTGGTGAATCGATTCACCCCTGCGTGAATCGATTCGGTAGGTTGACATGTGCGATTTTGAGTTGGTCATTAGCTAGAGTTTTAATTAGTTTAGGACTCTTAATTAGTATATAATCATTCAAATTCATGGGGGGACTTCATAAAACATTTTTCTCTAACTTTTTCACCATAAAACACTTCTCTAATTATTTCCTCTCAGCAATAATCATCAACCTTCAACAAAATCAAGTTTATGTCACAAGTTTTGGAAGGCTTAATTGGGGTTAAATTAAGATAATCCAAAAACACTTCTTTGCTATTTTTTCGAGAGGAATCCAACCATCAACTTAGATTTTTTTCATCTTAATCTCAGGCATGAATACTGTATTCATTTCCTTTAGTATTATGCATTTTAAGTGTCGCTTAAACCCTTAATCATGTGTTTTTGATTAAAATCAATTGGTAGATTAATTAGAGAAAGTGGACACTTAAATTTTCGGACTATTTTATGAAAATTTTGACTACTTTTTAATCTTTCAAACCCTTGGGTGCATAGATTAGATTTTTGGGTTTTATTTTTTTGGGTGTAGGTTCTCATGTAGAATTTTTATGGGATTATTTATGTGGTTATTGGGACGCTCTCACTCTTATAAAAATTAGATGGATTATAAAAAGAGAACGATTATGATAAATTGAATATTGTCACATGTTAATTAATTTAACAATTTTTTAAAGCGAATAATTATGTTGAAAACAACGACGGTGCTATTCATAAAATTAAATTGAATTGGAACCTTTATGATTAATTATTATGTTATTCTTATGAATTGTGTTTTGTGTGATATATTTTATTCACGTTTACCATCGCGGGGATGAGGGGCCTTTGGATAGTATATTGTTCAACCCTATTTTAAGATGCTTACTAGGTTTGGGACTAGTTAATGTAAATTCGTGGGGATTTTATATTTCTGGGTGCGACAGATTTTTACGTTATATTGGTTACGCTAGTCTAGGAATGAGACTAGGATATGTTTAATGTTAGAAATCCATCCTATATATAGGGTAGGATGTATGTGTACTTTGGGTACCCTTAGGTATGGGACTAAGGGATATTTTGAGGATCTCACATCGACAAAAATTGTGGATTAATTTGATAACTTAATAAATTGAGAAGATGAGGATTAATGCCTAAGATAATAACGGATATTAAAATTTGTGGCGGCATAATGTGTCAGGGACCGATAGTTTAAACGGGTCAGCTTGGGTGATTTATGTCGTGTAGTGTGTGGAACCTTGTCATATTACGGGATCGACAGTTTAAACAAATCAACTGGCTATTGACAAGCGGAAGTGTGCCACTTTGGTGGATTACAACCCGTGGCGGGAGGACCGCTATAATTAAGATAAAAATTGAGGAGAATGATAGACTAGGTTAATTTAATTAAATTAACATCGTGGGACTTGGGTATTTAATATAATATTGGTGTGCTTTTTGAAATGGGAATTTCTGAAAGTAGTTAGTAATTTATATTAATCACATTTAATTATTTTATTTAATTAAAGTACTCTATTGTGATATTTATCTCGTATGATGCTACTGTCTGGGTTCGAGAATACTATTTGAGGGGAGTAGTGTGTATTCATACTTGGGACTCTCACCTCGTGCGTTGACTAACTTTTTAGGAAATAGTATTTGGAGAACCTGCATAGAATTATTTAAATATTTTCTTGGAGGTGCACTTGGAGTTTCTCTACCTTATACATATTGATTTAGTTTAGTTTTTCATTCCTTCGCATTTACTTTGAGACACAGTTTATGGTTTTGATTGGACCATTCGGTTCCAAAGTTGTTATGGGTTTTATTCAGTTATTTCACTGGATTCAGTTGTAGATTATTCAGTTTCACATTATTAGAGATTGGATTTACTTTGAGTTTAGCATGGAGATGGATCTTTTATCACTTAGTTGGATGGTTTATCTTTTGGAATTGATTATTATTTATCTTGTGGATTAATTTTATATGTCTCATATCTGTCTCATGCTAAGTATGGTATTTTATTTACTCACGCCTGACTTAGTTTTGGTGGTGGCCGACGCCAGAATTTAGCGGGGTGTGACATTTTTTTTAAATTTAAAAAAAACTAAGCGGAAAAATAAAAGTGCGTATAAAATAAGCCATTTAACTAAGATAATTAAAATAAAATTCAAGATTGTTTGTAAATGGTATCACGAAGGTACATGTACATCCAAAGAATACAAAAAGTAGATAATTAAAAAATGGAAAAATTATCAGGAAGTATCCCTTACTTTTTCATCACTCTCTCTCTCTCTCTCCCTCTGTGTGTGTATGTGTGTGTGTGTGTGTGTGTGTGTGTGTGTGTGTGTGTGTGTGTAATGATGACAATGACATTTATCATGGAGGTGAGAAGTAAATCCCTCAAGATAATTTTTTGAGTTAGAGGAAAAAGATATTTCATAGTCATGGGATAATGCATATGCGGTGTAAGAGCGAGTTAACATCCATATATGCTCAGTTACTGAAGAAATATATTTGGTAACATCTGACACCTAATTTATTTGCATGGTCACAATCTGAAAAGAAAGGAAAAAGAGTAAGATGTCAAAATCAACAGATAATAAAAAATAAAAGAAATAAAAATAAAAATAAGCTTAGGAAAATTCTAGGCTGACTCTTGATTGGGACTCAAAATTGGTACTCCCACTAATGTGGTGTGCCATTATTGGCTGATTCCTTATGAACGTGGGTCCGCAACAGTGGCACTAACCAATCGCGACATGCCATGTCAGCGAGTCGAAATTTTTGAGTCACTGTAGAAGGACCCATAAACTTAAGGGGAAAATGTTGATGTGTTACTTTCTGATGGGAAAGCTCAGACACAAATGGAGAAATTCCCAACAATTCATAATTAGGGATTAAGGAATATTCACCCTCTCCTTGTCCCTCGTCGATAAATATTGCAAAAGTGATCCAAACTCATAAAGAAGTGGATGATTTACCACCTTTGAACCGCTACTCTATGCTTTATGTAACTCCCCATAACCGTAGTCACATTAGAGAAAAATGGTGGCATCTGTAACAACCCGCGTAATTTTGGGCAATTTTTATTAATTTCTGGAAAATGGAGGAAAATAAAGTTTTTGATAAAATTATTTTTATTGCTCAAATATGTTGGTTATTATTTTTAAAAGCGAGAATTTTAAACGGTTTTGAAATCGGAGTTAAAACGAATTTTAAAATTATTTTGAAATATTTTTAACTCTTGGAGTTGTTTTAACTTCCAACTCTTCATTTCTTTGCCTTATTTAAAGAAGTCTTTTGGATTCCAAATCTTCATTTCTTTGCATTATAAAAGGAAGTCGTGGGAAACCTTTTTAACCTACTTTTGGCACAAATTTTGGCAGCAAATATATTTTATATTCCTCTTCTTTTTATATACACATTGACCCTTGAGATTTGTGAGTTCCAACCATAGATTAGAGGTGTTCTTAAGGCTATGTTTGAGGAGGTTCTTGGAAGAGATTCTATAGATCTTTTGTTTTGATCTTGAGGATGTGATCATTGGTTTCTCATCATGGTTTGATGTATGGGGTTTTACACAATATGCTCCTTAAATCTCGCGAGTGTCATTCTCTTTGAATTCTTGTTTAATTGAACTCATATTTGAATTGTTAAATTCATTGAAATCTGAAAAATAATTGTTGAAATTATTTTGATTCATGTGGTATGATTCATGTTGTTGAGCACGTTGTCATGAGATTTTAATATGGCACGGATGTTGGGCACCCGCCAAAATTCCTGTTTCCCGGGCTATGGCTTGATAAAGCATATACGGATGTGGTGAGGCCTGGTCACCCGGTTAAAGTGTTGTTGAGAAATTTATAGATAAAATGCTATTGAGATTTTCATTTGATTTGAATATTCGTACTCGTGATGTGACGTTTTATTCATCGCTAACATATATTTGTTGAGCATCTTTCTTGTCGTATTGTGTACTTCCCCATATTTTCTTTTAGTGGTAGGTTAGCGTGGATTTTGGGGCGCTATGGAGATTGATTTTAGCGAGGATTATTTGGGAAAGATTTGTATTATTTTGTTGTATAGAGCTTTGGAGATTTGTATTTTTATTCGAGTTAGATAGTTGTAATTTTAATTCGAGAGATTTGGTATTTAATTTGAAGATATTGAGATTTGTAGTTTCTCTTTTGTTGTTGTGGGATTTAGGTGCTCTATACCTTGTTATATTGTGGATTTAGTTTAGTTTTATCGCATTAGCGCTCCGTTCTCTCTCTCCGGGCGGGCGGGGTGTTACAAATGGTATCAAAGCTTAGGTATACGGCAACCCTCGGGGCTTGGGTTTTGGGTTCATTGCGTGATTAGCAATTTTTAGAGATAGCAAATTTTAGGTGATATTCATGTTAGGCATCTAGATTAGATGTGAAGAAATTGTTTTTGGAGATGAAATTATTTTTGGAGATTGTTGGCCTGATTTTTGAGAGTTAGGCATTCGGCGAATTTCGAGGGCGAAATTCCATTGTTAGTGGGGAAGTGTAACAACCAGCGTAATTTTGGGCAATTTTAATTAATTTCTGGAAAATGGAGGAAAATAAAGTTTTTGATAAAATGATTTTATTGCTCAAATATGTTGGTTATTATTTTTAAAAGCGAGAATTTCAAACGATTTTGAAATCGGAGTTAAAACGAATTTTAAAATGATTTTTAAATATTTTTAACTCTTGGAGTTGTTTTAACTTCCAACTCTTCATTTCTTTGCCTTATTTAAACCAGTCTTTTGGATTCCAACTCTTCATTTCTTTTCATTATAAAAGGAAGTCGTGGGCAACCTTTTTAACCTACTTTTGGCACAAATTTTGGCAGCAAATATATTTTATATTCCTCTTCTTTTTATATACACATTGACCCTTGAGATTTGTGAGTTCCAACCTTAGATTAGAGGTGTTCTTGGGGCTATGTTTGAGGAGGTTCTTGGAGGAGCTTCTATAGATCTTTTGTGTTAATCTTGAGGATGTGATCATTGGTTTCTCATCATGGTTTGAGGTATGGGGTTTTACGTAATATGCTCCTTAAATCTCGCGAGTGTCCTTCTCTTTGAATTCTTGTTTAATTGAAATCATATTTGAATTGTTAAATTCATTGAAATCTGAAAAATAATTGTTGAAATTATTTTGATTCATGTGGTATGATTCATGTTGTTGAGCACGTTGTCATGATATTTTAATATGGCACGGATGTTGGGCACCCGCCAAAATTCCTGTTTCCCGGGCTATGGCTTGATAAAGTATATACGGATGTGGTGAGGCCTGGTGACCCGGTTAAAGTGTTGTTGAGAAATTTATTGATAAAATGCTATTGAGATTTGCATTTGATTTGAATATTCGTACTCGTGATGTTACGTTTTATTCATCGCTAACATATATTTATTGAGCATCTTTCTTGTAGTATTGTGTACTTCCCTATATTTTCTTTTAGTGGCAGGTTAGCGCGGATTTTGGGGCGTTATGGAGATTGATTTTAGCGAGGATTATTTGGGAAAGATTTGTATTATTTTGTTGTATAGAGCTTTGGAGATTTGTATTTTTATTCGAGTTAGATAGTTGTAATTTTATTTCGAGAGATTTGGTATTTAATTTGTAGATATTGAGATTTGTAGTTTCTCTTTTGTTGTTGTGGGATTTAGGTGCTCTATACCTTGTTATATTGTGGATTTAGTTAAGTTTTATCGCATTAGCGCTCCGTTCGCTCTCTCTGGGCGGGCGGGGTGTTACAAATGGTATCAGAGCTTAGGTATACGGCAACCCTCGGGGCTTGGGTTTTGGGTTCATTGCGTGATTAGCAATTTTTAGAGATAACAAATTTTAGGTGATATTCATGTTAGGCATCTAGATTAGATGTGAAGAAATTGTTTTTGGAGATGAAATTATTTTTGGAGATTGTTGGCCTGATTTTTGAGAGTTAGGCATTCGGCGAATTTCGAGAGCGAAATTCCATTGTTAGTGGGGAAGTGTAACAACCAGCGTAATTTTGGGCAATTTTAATTAATTTCTGGAAAATGGAGGAAAATAAAGTTTTTGATAAAATGATTTTTATTGCTCAAATATGTTGGTTATTATTTTTAAAAGCGAGAATTTCAAACGATTTTGAAATCGGAGTTAAAACGAATTTTAAAATGATTTTTAAATATTTTTAACTCTTGGAGTTGTTTTAACTTCCAACTCTTCATTTCTTTGCCTTATTTAAACAAGTCTTTTGGATTCCAACTCTTCATTTCTTTACATTACAAAAGGAAGTCATGGGCAACCTTTTTAACCTACTTTTGGCACAAATTTTGGTAGCAAATATATTTTATATTCCTCTTCTTTTTATATACACATTGACCCTTGAGATTTGTGAGTTCCAACCTTAGATTAGAGGTGTTCTTGGGGCTATGTTTGAGGAGGTTCTTGGAGGAGCTTCTATGGATCTTTTGTGTTGATCTTGAGGATGTAATAATTGGTTTCTCATCATGGTTTGAGGTATGGGGTTTTACAAAATATGCTCCTTAAATCTCGCGAGTGTCATTCTCTTTGAATTCTTGTTTAATTGAACTCATATTTGAATTGTTAAATTCATTGAAATCTGGAAAATAATTGTTGAAATTATTTTGATTCATGTGGTATGATTCATGTTGTTGAGCACGTTGTCATGAGATTTTAATATGGCACGGATGTTGGGCACCCGCCAACATTCCTGTTTCCCGGGCTACGGTTTGATAAAGCATATACGGATGTGGTGAGGCCTGGTGACCCGGTTAAAGTGTTGTTGAGAGATTTATTGATAAAATACTATTGAGATTTGCATTCGATTTGAATATCCGTACTCGTGATGTTACGTTTTATTCATCGCTAACATATATTTGTTGAGCATCTTTCTTGTCGTATTGTGTACTTCCCCACATTTTCTTTTAGTGGCAGGTTAGCGCGGATTTTGGGGCGCTATGGAGATTGATTTTAGCGAGGATTATTTGGGAAAGATTTGTATTATTTTATTGTATAGAGCTTTGGAGATTTGTATTTTTATTCGAGTTAGATAGTTGTAATTTTAATTCAAGAGATTTGGTATTTAATTTGAAGATATTGAGATTTGTAGTTTCTCTTTTGTTGTTGTGGGATTTATGGTGATCTATACCTTGTTATATTGTGGATTTAGTTTAGTTTTATCGCATTAGCGCTCCGTTCACTCTCTCTGGGCGGGCGGGGTGTTACAAATGGTATCAGAGCTTAGGTATACGGCAACCCTCAGGGCTTGGGTTTTGGGTTCATTGCGTGATTAGCAATTTTTAGAGATAGCAAATTTTAGGTCATATTCATGTTAGGCATCTAGATTAGATGTGAAGAAATTGTTTTTGGAGATGAAATTATTTTTGGAGATTGTTGGCCTGATTTTTGAGAGTTAGGCATTCGACGAATTTCGAGGGAAAATTCCATTGTTAGTGGGGAAGTGTAACAACCCGCGTAATTTTGGGCAATTTTAATTAATTTCTTGAAAATGGAGGAAAATAAAGTTTTTGATAAAATTATTTTTATTGCTCAAATATGTTGGTTATTATTTTTAAAAGCGAGAATTTCAAACGGTTTTGAAATCGGAGTTAAAACGAATTTTAAAATGATTTTTAAATATTTTTAACTCTCGGAGTTGTTTTAACTTCCAACTCTTCATTTCTTTGCCTTATTTAAGGAAGCCTTTTGGATTCCAACTCTTCATTTCTTTGCATTATAAAAGGAAGTCGTGGGCAACCTTTTTAACCTACTTTTGGCACAAATTTTGGCAGCAAATATATTTTATATTCCTCTTCTTTTTATATACACATTGACCCTTGAGATTTGTGAGTTCCAACCTTAGATTAGAGGTGTTCTTGGGGCTACGTTTGAGGAGGTTCTTGGAGGAGCTTCTATAGATCTTTTGTGTTAATCTTGAGGATGTGATCATTGGTTTCTCATCATGGTTTGAGGTATGGGGTTTTACACAATATGCTCCTTAAATCTCGCGAGTGTCATTCTCTTTGAATTCTTGTTTAATTGAACTCATATTTGAATTGTTAAATTCATTGAAATTTGAAAAATAATTGTTGAAATTATTTTGATTCATGTGGTATGATTCATGTTGTTGAGCACGTTGTCATGAGATTTTAATATGGCACGGATGTTGGGCACCCTCCAAAATTCCTGTTTCCCGGGCTATGGATTGATAAAGCATATACGGATGTGGTGAGGCCTGGTGACCCGGTTAAAGTGTTGTTGAGAGATTTATTGATAAAATGCTATTGAGATTTGCATTTGATTTGAATATTTGTACTCGTGATGTTACGTTTTATTCATCGCTAACATATATTTGTTGAGCAACTTTCTTGTCGTATTGTGTACTTCCCCATATTTTTTTTAGTGGCAGGTTAGCGCGGATTTTGGGGCGCTATGGAGATTGATTTTAGCGAGGATTATTCGGGAAAGATTTGTATTATTTTGTTTTATAGAGCTTTGGAGATTTGTATTTTTATTCGAGTTAGATAGTTGTAATTTTAGTTCGAGAGATTTGGTATTTAATTTGAAGATATTGAGATTTGTAGTTTCTCTTTTGTTGTTGTGGGATTTAGGTGCTCTATACCTTGTTATATTGTGGATTTAGTTTAGTTTTATCGCATTAGCGCTCCGTTCGCTCTCTCCGGGAGGGCGGGATGTTACAGCATCATCCATCTTGAGATGAAGCTACGTAACCATACATTACCACCGTCCCTATGTAGCCCGTGTAGGTTTCTTTATACATAGTCGTATCCCGCGACTCCTTCGACATATTCTCGGGGTCTCTCATATGGTATGAAGGTCCTAATGGGGGAACCCCCTCTTTCATTACTACCTTATGCTACAAGTTTAGTCGGATGTACATTTTCATTTTCAATATCATCCAAGGCTTTATCTCCCATTGTCCCTTGGATGAAGGCTATCATCCTTACTTTCCAGTAAGGGAAGCTAATCCCATCAAAGAGGGGAGGCCTGGACAGATTCCCTAATATCTCAAATTTCTCCTCCATATATTTGTTTTGAAAAACAGTTTAAAAAGCACAGGATTTGAAAGATTTTGTGAAAACCAAAATCTAGGCTCTAATACCAATAGATAATATCTAACTAAGTTGTTTTACACAAGTTAAAGCAATCTAGTAGGTTCTGAAGCTATTTCTTGAAGAAACCCTTGTAGAAAACAAAATATTAACACAAGATGTGTTTAAAAAAATAATGAACGAGTTATTTTAGATATTAGTGAACAAGTTTTGAAAAAAAAAAACTAATTTTATTTAATGTAGAAGTAGAGTATCAGATATGAAATATTATAAACAAGCACAGGAGACAAAGATTTTAACGTGGTAAAACCCCACCCAAACGTGAAAACATCTACGAAGGTCTCTACACCTCAAAATGAAAAAGTCACTAGAACGAGTTTAGGTTACAAGCATGCAACGAAACCTAAAGACACATTACAGACCTAAATCTAAGTTTAGAATTTATAACAGCTGTGTTAGGTAACTCCAACTGTTGAGGCTGTGATTTGGTTCCTTGTCGTTTTGCAGCTTGTATCCTTAAGCTTCTCCTTTACGTTGACTCTGAAGTTGAAATCTCTCAACCAACACACTGTTTTATGTGATGTTGTGTAAGAAGTGTTATGAGTGAGGTGCCTAACACATTCATATACTCACAGATGCTTATACAAACGACTCCCACAAATTACAAAGGATTCTAAGTATGAAATGCTATTTTTCACACTACTGAAAATAGATTTTATCTTTTACTCTTTTAAACTTTCAGATCTATCTTCTTGAGAGTCTTTAATAAAGAAAGACCTTATGAATGTTATTTATATACAAGTTTTTCAAAGTGAGAAACTCAGATCTGAAAATTTGCAAATCCTTTTTTAGTTTTTAAAACAAATAATAGATTTGTTGGATAAAATTTGATAAGAAAGATTTGAAAGTAGTATCCAACAAGAGAGGTTTATTTCTAGTAAAAAAAATCAAAACAACAACTCAACCCAGTGACTGTATCACTTTGAATTAGACCTACAAGTTTCTATATAAATAAAAGTGTTTTGATTTGAGTGATGGTGTTAAGAGGAGAGATTAAAACCAAAGAGGGTCTGAACTTCGAATATCTGAAACCCCTAAAACTCTCAAAACTAATTTCTAAAAATATTTTACAAAAGTTTTGTTTGGATTTTACAATTCTCTCTCTCTCTCTCTCTCTCTCTCTCTCTCAAACCTCTGATCTCCCAAAGATTGTAAATGAAGGGATGAAGGGTCTTATTTATAGGGGAGGGCGGAAGGTTCTGGAAGATTATATTAAATCAATGGATGAGATCAAATCGCATGTTCGAGTTGAAATCTAACGGTTACAAATGCACCGCTTCAAATAATAATCCTATTGGTTCTTTTAATCAACACATGGATTGATCTAGAAAACATAAAGACCATTGATAATTTTGATCGAACGATGATAAACTAGACTTTAGATTGTGAGTATAAAGAAACAAAAATCTTACCGGTATAAACCCAACATGTGTATGTCTCCGATCTCTCCTCACACGCGTGTTTTTAAAGATTTAAAAATTTAATTTTCACCAACAATAGTCTCTAACGCTTTTGGATTCCACCCAACACAATTTTTAGGTTGTTTAGGAAATTCAACATTAACCCTAAACATTTAAAAACCCTAATTTTAATTTCTAAAGCATCCAATTCCTAAAAAATCCTAAAAAAATCCAATTAAATGCAGAAAATTCATTTTAATCCAATTTTAACACACATACCTAAAATATGTAATATGCAACTCAAATTATGCAATCCTCGATTGTTGTGTGTTGGATTTCTACCTGTAGGACCATCTTCTTATTAATATAGATATCTTAGAATCTTGAAGAGGCAATGAGGCTTAGGGAAAAAAATAAGGATGACACAAATTTTTTTCTCTATTTCCAAATTAGACAAGCTCCTATATATTATACTCACGTAAGTCTTATATATAGTTTGCTTCAATCTCCCTGAAAATACGTTTTGCATGGGTTTCAAACCAAGCCAATTTTCACCAAAAATTATCCAACTTTTAATTAGCACCAAACCAAGTTGTGAAAACCCAATTCCTACTTTAAACTAATTTTATATTGATTAATTCTAAACATTCATCTAATGATTAAAGTAAGTAAAGTAAAGTAAATAATACTCACAACGCCGAATGTACGAGGAAAAAACAAAAATGGGAAAATAACCTCGGACGACCCAAACCAGACAATCACTATGAACAATAATTTTACAAACACAAATTAGCCTTACTCAATGACTCGATCCCTAGAGGTCTTGATGCTCCTTCTGATCTTCTACTGTTCTTTAATAGTGCCCATACAGAAATTCTATCTTCCACAATACCTGTCCACAACACTCGACTCCACGAATGTCTCGGTGTCCACTGATTGGCTTTGATTCATCTAGGATGTCGAACAAGAAGTCCTTCTCTTTTCTTCACCGCAAAACCCTTTATGTTTAATGATAAAACAAACTTCTTGGTTCACCAAGATCACTTAAACATATAAGAATGATATCTCGGATATTTGTAAACTCTAAGGATGTGTTTATGCTTTTTAAACTTTAGAAAACATGTGCAAACACATACTGGATGGTAAACTATTTTTTCAGAATGCACACTTACGAAACTATGATGAAAATATGCTTTAAATAAGATTTAAATGCCGCCTCGAAATACGTTCATTCGAACGATAATACCACGTCGTTCGCGTGACATAAGCATCTTGTTCGAACGAGATCCTTATGTTGTTTGAACGACGCTGCCAAAGTTTGACTTTTAGACTTTTTGTTCAAAATGTCTCTTGCAAAAGAGATCCAAATTAGTCGAACTCTATTTCGAGCTTATCAGAATAAAACGTAGTGTAAACCATTTAAAACACTTTAAAATATTTTAAAACATTTTTCTTTATAAAAATACATCCTTGTCTTTTATAAAAACAATTTCGAGCACCATTAATTATACACATTCATACCTGAGTGATCTCGGAATACAATTAACTTTGCAGACAAATAAACTTACACCAATATAAACTTTGGCATGATTATTTCTTTGAATATTTACCGCAACGTCTTCAATTTTCTTCAATATGTCATAGACCAAGTGGGATCGTGACAAAATAAAAATCTCCCTATGAAATATTACAAACACAGTTTTGTTCACGGAATTAAGTCAAAGTAATACATGGACTCAATTGGAAATATGTGTTCTTACAAATCTCCCCCTTTGACTATTCCGGGACAAAACTAAACCAGTGAAATACCTAAGCTGGGCCGTCAAGCCGTATGACGCCTAAATCCCATCTCATAAACCCAAAATCAAAAATTAGAGGACACGGACTAGAATATGTTGCACCGGCAAGCATAAACTGTCTGAATGTGATGTAGACTTGAAATCTTGAATCACTGAAGCATACATACACACATGAAATAGACAAACAAATACCCAGTGAAGTATGGAGGAACAAATTAAACCTATATATATATATATATATATATATATATATATATATATATATATATATATATCCAAATGATACTAAATAATAATAGATACCAATATGAATAAGCTCTGAAAAGTCATTTGTTAAACAGTTTGAGAAACAAAATGATAGAAAATTTAAACAACCAATTTGAAATACCAACATGTAAAATATGAAATCCAAAACATGCTCAAATCTCCCTGTACATCACATACATCTCTCCCCATTTTTATCTCGAATAGACAATCCGGTGAAAAGTTAAGCCAATGAAAGTATCTAGCATAAGAATATAAACCAATGTGAATAAATTTGAATCACTAGATAATCAAAAAAATAACCAGCTAAGTATGATCAATAGATGACAAAGAAGTAGCTAGTAAACCAATGAATCACACAAATAATATGACAATCTAAGCAAGTGTGGTAAACAGACTATATGCAAAAAAAATAATTTAGAACCAATAAAACCTGCATATAAACCAGTCAGTCCAGAAAAACTTCCAGCAGTACCAAAAATATACTAATTGAAACCAGTGGATTGTAAACCAATCAGAAGCCAAAATCCAGCCTGTCGTTCGAACGAGCCAGGGACGTCGCTCAAACGAGTTGAGGACGTCGCTCGAAAGAAGTACAATAGTCGTTCGCACAACATAGAGATGTCATTTGAACGACTTCTCGCGACCTGCCAAATTTACACAGATTCCCAGAAATATGTAATATTTTTGCCCAGTGAAAAAATTTCCAGAAAAAAAAACAGTTAAAGGCCCTGACAGCAATAAAACAGTGTTAAAATAGTAGGATTTTTACACTAAACGCAAAAACTCATAAAAACTAACAATGTGAGTTTCATGCAAATATAGTACCGATGTGCTCAAGCATGGATATGGAATGAATGGGTGTGAAACTGCAACAAATGAGTCACAATTCCAACACATCAAAACTGTGGGTACCTCGATTTTCCATCATGGGCCCAGATGAGTAGCCCAATAGAAACAACCCAAATTCTGGGCCCCTCGCATATTTCTGGATTCGGTTATGACTTAGTCTACTCCTAAAATCTCGTGAGGAGATATTTTAGGAGTAGAAAGTGGACGTGTGGGAGTCCAACACCCCCACTCCCCAAGAACAAACAAGAAATATATTCTCTGTAAAAACACTCCCCGCAGTTTATAGAAATAACATTTAGAACACTACCGTGGACATAGGCATTCTTACTGAACCACGTACATACTGTGTTGTGTGATTGGCATTCGTTATCTTATGTTATTTGTTTGAGTGATTGTGCTTTTCTCATTAATTCGTGTTGAATATAATTGTCACCACAATTGGCGCCGTTTGTGGGAAACGTTTATCTTTTTTTAAGAAAGCCCTCACCAATCAAAAAGCTAGAATGTACGGTCACAGTAGCAACGCCTCTTAGGCAGGGGATATCTAAGAACAGCCTGCCCCTCGCAAGATCAGATCTGAAGTTCGGTGTTCAGATCAGAGGGCTCTCCTGGAGAGGCTAGCCTCAGAGGAAAGCCAGGGACCAACGAGGTCCACACAAATCTCCAGATTGATTGACGCCTATGAAGCAAGGCTTCAAGAGCAAAGGGAGTTCGCTCATAAACAAGAGGCTGAGAATGCTCGCCTCAAAAGAAAATTAGAAAATATGGAGAGAGAGCTCCATTGCAGCACCAGAAGACATCCCTACCACACTCCTAGCCCTCAGGCGATCAAGTCTCGCAGCCGAGGAAGGATCCCAAGACACGGATCCTAAAGATTTGAGGAACACGAGTCGAATGATGACTTGATTGAACAACAACGACTAGTTCGCCCTTATAGGTGCCCAGCTTAAGGCGATGAGGATATACAGACTTTTATCCAAAAGGGAATGGACCAATACCCATCTCATCGAGGTGCTAGATTAGCCAGGGAGCTTATTAGACGAGCTCTTAAGACACAAATGAAATCCCTTTTCTCAAGGGAGATAGAAGAAGAGGAAGCCCCCAAGAAATTTGCTATTTTAATATTCAAGATCTATAAGAGAAAAACTGACCCTATCTATAACGTTAGGCAATACAGGTAGGCCATGACTCTCTGGAACCACCGGGATTCACTAATGTGTCAAATTTTCCCCTCGAGCCTACACGATGTGGCCCAAAAGTGGTTGAAGAGGCTCCCTCACAGGCCTATAAAGAGTTTTGAGTCCCTGGATGAGATCTTTACGGCTCGCTTCATTATCAGTATCTCCCATCTGAAGAAGATGGATTCTTTACTGATAATGAAGAAATGCCTCAAGAAAGCCTCTGGGACTACGCGAAGAGGTACTGGGAGTTGTTCAATGAAGTCGAGGACTTCTCGGAGCAGGTAGCAGTGGCCTCTTTCAAGATTGGCCTACTTAACTCTTGTCTTCTGCACCAATCCCTGACAAAGAAGGAGGCCACAACCATAGATGACCTAATGGCTCGCATCGAGAAATACGCCAAAGTGTAGGATGTGACCCGCCTCAGTACAGGGGAAAACGGTCGAACTAAGCTCGCTGCTAAGGGCAATAACAAGATTGAAAACCAGAAGAAAGGAGGAAAGAACGGGAGAAAAAATGGCTCTAAGAACGGAGGCAAGAATGATGTGTCAAAAGCATTTCAGGCGGTCAACACCATCTTCAGAGAACCAATGTACAAGATCCTTGCGAAGATTAAAGATGAGCCATTTGTTAAGTGGCCCCAAAAGATGGGAGGATATCCCTCAGAGAGAAATGACGCGCTGAGATAGACTTTCCATAAGGAGGGAGGACATAAAACTGAGCATTGCAAGGCCCTTAAGTCTTACCTCGAAGAACTGGCCCAGACAGGGCACCTAAACGAGTTTGTGGAGAAGAAGGCAGAGAAAGTCGCTGCCAATGCAGACACGAGGCACGATAAAGTACTCGAGGACGACGCTGGCCATGAATTTGTAGTAATTCATGGGGCATCTGATATGAGGCAGATTCAAGGAAATTCATCTCGGATGGAAGTAGAAAAGCTTACAATAGTAATACAAGATTTTCAGATCGATCCAGCAAAGACGCAGTCAGGAAAATATCGACGAGCAGATGACGTCGACTACAGTGAAGATTTGGTGGGGGTAAGGACCCCACATCATGATGCCTTGATCATTATGCTTAGGATAGCTAACTATGACGTCAACAAGTTGCTCGTCGACCATGGAAGCTCATCTGAGGTAATGTATCTCGACCTCTTAAAAAAAAGTTAAAGCTAAGCGTTACCGACCTGAAGGAAGCCACTGTCCCTTTAGTTGGCTTCACCGAAAAAGTGAATATTCTACTGGGAAAGATTGTACTGCTTGTAAGGGTGGGAAGTGTCTCCAAGATAATCAAGTTTCTAGTGGTCGACATCGACTCTCCTTATCATGCTATCCTCGATAGGGGGTGGCTACATGCAATGAATGCAGTCCCTTCGACCTACCATCAGAAACTCAAGTACGTGACTGAGCGAGGAGTAATGGAGATTCATGGAGATCAGGCGATGGCAAGAAGGTTCTTCATAGCAGCCATCCACCCAAAACCAGAGAAGAAGGTTGAGAAGGACAAAGATAAAGTCGAGGAGAAGAAAGGTTTGATACCTTCAAAATAGCAGTTAAGGTATGAAAGGCTCGAAGTGGAGGAGACCATGATCCTCCCCTCTGAGCGGGTCATTGAAAACCTGGAGGAAATAAAAGCCGGTGGGAGCAAGAAAGACAGGATGTTCTTAATTGGAGCTTCTCTCACGGATCAAGAAAAGAAGGAATTGACAGTATTGTTGAGAGGTAATTTAGATGTTTTTACGTGGGAAACTTACGAGCTACCTGGAATTGATCCCAGTGTGGTTTGTCATCGGTTTCACATCGACCCCACTTTTAGGCCCATCGTACAGAAGTCACGACGAAATGCGCTCAAAAAGGCCAAAGCTGTAGAAAAGGAAGTAGAGAAGCTACTGGATGCATGATCCATATGGGAAGTTCAATTCCCTAAATGGCTATCCAACCAGTAGTAGTTTTAAAGAGCAATGGGAAATGGAGAGTCTGTATAGATTTCACTGACCTTAACAGAGTCTGGCCTAAGGACAGTTTCCCTCTCCCAATGATCGACCAATTGGTGGACGCTACAGCAGCTCATGAGGGAATGAGTTTCTGGACGCATATTCGAGGTATCATCAGATCCCTCTGTATGCACTGAACTAAGACAAGACATCGTTCATCACCACTATTGGATTATACTGCTATAAAGTTTTTACCTTTGGGCTCAAGAATGCAGGAGCAACCTACGAGCGAGTGGTCACCAAGATGTTCAAAGACCAAATGGGATATACCATGGAAGTTTATATTAATGGCATGATAGTCAAGAGCAAGAAAAAAGAGGACCATCTATTAGAACCTATTAAATACCTTTGAGATCCTCAGAAAATACCAAATTTAGCTCAACACAAGAAAGTGTTCTTTCGGTGTCGAGTCAGGAAAATTCCTCAGATATTTGGTTAGCGAAAGAGGCAATGAGATCAACCCGGACCAGATCGATTCGATCAACAGTATACAACCCCTTCGCATGTTACGAGATATGCAGAAGCTCATAGTCATGCTCACCATTTTGAACCGTTTCATCTCGAAGTCCTCTAAAAAATGCAGGTCGTTCTTCCAGCTCTTGAAAGGAAACAAGATAGTGAAATGGAATCAAAATTGCTCGCAAGCATTGGAGGAGCTCAAGGCTTAACATAGCTCACCGCCTCTGCTCATTATACCTCAAGAAGATGATCCCCTATACTTGTATCTCACCGTCTCCAGTCAAGACATTAGTTCTGCATTAGTATACAAAAAGCAGGAGTAAAACACCCAGTTTAATGCGCAAGCAAGACCTTGTTGGACGCCAAGCAGCGCTACTTACCACTAGAGAAACTCACTTTTGCAATAGTGACAGCTTTGAGGAAACTGAAGCACTACTTCAAAGCTCATACTATCATCGTCCTCACATCACACCCCCTTAAAGCAGTCATAGGAAAAGCAGACTTGTCCGGAAGACTATCCAAATGGTCCGTCGAGCTCGAACGATTTAACATCCAATTTCGACACAGGAATGCAATCAAGGGGCAGGTCCTCATCGATTTCATCACAGAATTCACGGGCGAACAGCCTTATGACTAGCTTCAACCAATGAGGCAAATTGAAGACCACCCATCAAGGGGCAGGAGTAGGCATTATGCTCGTTACTCCAGAAGACACAATCCTCGAGCAAGGAATCAATCTTAGATTTGAGGCCTCCAACAATGAGGCAGAATACAAAGCTTCGATAGCCGACTTGCTGAAGGCACAGGTGTTGGGGGCAAAGCATCTACAGGTGTTTGACGACTCACAATTGGTCTCCAACCAGATAAGCGGGGACTTCAACACAAGAGACGAAAGAATGGCAGCCTACCTCACCTTGGCAAGAGAGATAATGTCCAACTTTGAGAAAGTCAGTGTCCAACAGTTTCCTAGAGGACAGAACAGCCATGCCGAAGCCCTGGCATCCTTAAGTTCAGCAATCAATTTTGACTTAAAGAGGACGATCCCAATCGACTTCCTCGCCCATCCGAGCATCAACCAGAGTGACGAGCTGCTCTACAGGGAACATATGCTCTAGATTGAGTCACCACCCAGTTTGATTGACCCTTTGAGCGACTATTTGAAAGATGGTGCACTTCCAGATGATAAGAAGGTCGCTCATCGGATAAGAGTCAAAGTTTCTCTCTTTCACTTATCTCCTGAGGGAAAACTATACAAGAAATCATTCACTTGCCCTTACCTTCAATGTGTTCACCCGAAGGACATCGAGCAAATCCTACACGAGCTCCACGAAGGAATATGTGGAAGCTATATTGGAGGGAGGTCACTTGCTTTCCGAGCAATAAAGGAAGGCTAATGGTGGCCATATATGCAAAGAGATTCTGCAGTATATGCTCGTAAATGTGAGAAATGTCAACTACACACTCCTATGGTCCACCAACCTTCCAGCGACCTAAGGTCGCTTACCAGCCCATGGCCTTTCACTCAGTGGGGGATGGACATCGTAGGCCCTCTTCCTACCACTACTGGCAACCGTAAGTATCTGTTAGTCGCAACAGATTACTTCACAAAATGGATCGAGGAAGATCCATTGGCAAACATCTGAGATGAAGATATGATGAGGTCCATATAGAAGAATATAATCACCCATTTTGGAATCCCCAAAACCATCATCACCGCTAACAGAACACAGTTCGAGAGTGGCCCTTTTCAGAACTTCTGCAAAGAACACGGGATCAGGCACTATTTTAGCTCGGTGGCCTACCCCTAGAGTAGTGGTCAAGCCAAATCTTCCAAAAAAACAGTGATCGATGGGCTGAAGAAACGATTTGAGTGAGCCAAAGGTGCATGGGTAAGTGAGCTACCATATATTTTGTGGGCTTACCATACGACCCCACGGCGAGCAACTGGGGAAACCCCATTCTCACCAAAGTGTGGAATGGAAGCAATCATCCCATTGGAAGCTGGCCTACCAACCATGAGAACCACCCTTGTCGACCAATGCCAAAATGATGCAACATTACTCGCTGAACTTGACCTAGATGATGAACGTAGAGAACTAGCCCTAGTAAGGCTGGGGAGATACCAATAATAGCACGCAAAATAATATAATAAAAAGGTCAATACAAGGGCATTCCAGGTCGGAGACTACGTCCTAAGGAAAGTCCTTGACAGCGCAGTAAAACCATCAGATGGCAAGCTGGGTCCAAATTGGGAAGGACCATTCAAGGTAACAAGGAACGACCTACAAGGAGCTTATCACTTAGAAACGCTGGAGGGTAGAGAGATACCCCGAGCTTGGAATGCAACTAATCTGAAGAAATTCTACTTCTAGTTTTTTTTCATTAATCTTTTATCGCATTTTTGGAATTAGAACTCAATTTTTATTGCTTAATAAAAGATTGTTTAGCAGTGACAGTCTTAAGTGTGATATTCTAAAATGCTAATGAACTTTATAATTTGCAAACCTTTTCCAAGTGACAGGCATATTAATAAGTATACAAAAGCAGGGAAACACCCTCCTCAGGTCTTCGTTATGAAACACGAACAACCTCTTAGCATTACCCCTGGAAATATATAAAGCCCTATAGGGGACCCTTAGGCAATTCATCCAAATCGAATTGGTCGCTAAATAATGTTTGGCTCAAAAAGCCTAATCGGATGGAACATCCAACACCAAGTGTGTCCTCGCCATTTCCATGCTTAGGCCTAAGGGAGTGTGAGGACATGACCTAAAAGGTAAAGTAGGGCAGAATGGTATCTTATAAGCATACTGGACTGGAAGGACAATCACTCAATAAAACAACCCTACTGATCCAGTCGGCCACGAAGGGCCCGAGAAAGTTAAGTGAGGAATAAATGAAGTAAAAACATACAACACATGTTAGTTCGGCAAGATCGCCCAAATCATAGATATTATATTACTTCATCATATTTACAATGAGAATATATAACATGGGTTTAGTCGGCAAGATCGCCCAAAACATCGATATTACATTACTTCATTAAATATACAATGAGATGCATCCGGTGAAATCTTAATAAGGCTGAGGCGTCTGAACAAGGCAATCAACCACTTGTGCTCTTCGGCCATCATCCGAATGAGGAAATAATTCCTCCTCGACCTCATTCACATTTGTCTCTAACAGCTGCCTGGGGATAGCATCGATAGGGATCCATAGGCCATCCCTCCTGAAAGGATTCGACCTCAAAGTTAAAGGAGAGATCTTGTGACAGTACCACAGTACTGAGTTTCTTGGGACTTGCATCTCCCTGGGGGAACTAAACCATCCCCTAATAAAGGTGAGGTCTTCAAATTCTGTCAGCCTCGTTGGATCATCTGCCCAACCTTGGTCGTAACCATCATCCCACACTCGCCGAGGTCATTTCTTGAACATATGCCTCAGCCATGTGACATGCCTTTGAAGCTCGACAACAATTACATATGATCGATGGACGTCTTCTCAAAGCTCATCAATCTCCCTAGTTGGACCCCCTGCATCAGGACCAGCTCGCGTAGCCGCCGATGAGGTAGGAGCTCATAAAATTGGAGGAGCGCCACTCGGCTCTATGCCAGTTCGTAGAAAAACTGATGAAGAGGAACCTCGTAAAATATGAGGTGCGATGCTCGGTGTGTGCTCCTTGAGTCACGACACCTCCCTCTTTAGAGTCTCATTCTCCTGCTGAAGAATTTCTTCGACTTGATTGATTTCAGAGGCATCTAGGAGCCTAGCTCTCAAAGTGTTCACTTCTTCTTAGACTGAGGCACCAACTTCTTCCATCTCCTGAAGTCTGTCCTTCAGCTTGGCGATAAGCTCAGACTAGTCCTTAAAGCTCTTATTTCTCGACCTGAGAGACATGCAAATCCTAACGAAGGCCTGACGAACTTGGGTGCTCGCGTTAGGTCCAAGGATCCTTCCCAGCTGAGAGGTGGCAGGAATATACTCGTCTACATTTGTAAGGACACAAATTTCCAATTGAGTCCTCTTATAGTTTTGGCTCAATTCCGTACAAAAACATTTATTCATAGGATTTTATTTAATTGTAATATTCAAGACCTATGAAGTGTTTGTTGAAGGCGTAGCGGCAAAGAGTATAAAGCATCATCAACATGCCGTAGTTTATGTGCCTCGTTTGTACGTCATCAACTTAGGTTCCATGCTCCCAAGGTATGAATGTATTTATATGTATATAGGAGCTTGGAACAATTTGTATTGGGTGTTAGGTGAATTAAAACTGCATTTTATTTTTCAGAAAGAATCAATTAGAAACTTAAAAAAATAAGTATATAAAAGTTTATAAAAGTTTCTGGGCCAAAATCGAATTTTTCAATCTTTCTGGCTGTTCGTTCGAACGAGTTTTTTCGTTCGAACCAGATTTCGTTCGAACGAGTTTTGTCGTTCGAACCAGGTTCGTTCGAACGAGTTTTGCCAACGACCCTAACTGGACAGTCGTTCGAACGAATGCTCGTTCTAACGAGGTATCTAACGAACCTCTAACGAGCCCAGGCTGGTCACTCGTTAGAAGTCTCGTTCGAACGAGAATCACGTTCGTTCGAACGAACTTCCAGCGGGAACAGTTATTTGGCAGTTTTTTACAGTTTTTCCCCACTCCTCCACTTGGTTTTCAACCAACTTTTTTCATGCAATATTATGTGCGGGAAACACATTTTCCAAGACAACTTTTCCATTCCATATCCATCTCTTAGAGAGAGTTTGAGAGCAAATTTATTTATGGAAAATGTTCAAGTTTTGAGTGTTAATTTTTAATGGAAAATTCATACACACTCTAGTTTACACCCATTGTTGTTTATTCCAAGTTCTATATATACATATCCTTACTTGGAGTTTTTGGCACCGATTTTCTCTACCGAATTCAAGAGACGTTTCGGGTTTGCTTCTACACCCCATCACAAAGAAGACCTTTGTTGAGATTCTACCCGTTTGGAGAAAGGCTCCATGTTCGGGTGACGGTGACCGTTTAAAGTCCTATCGGTGTATTCCGAGACCACGGTGGAGGTCCGTTGGTTATCCGCTAATTGGAGGTTGATACAAGAAGGATCATCACGGCTTGAGAGGGTTCGAGTTTAGGAACTAAGTCTTTTGTCTTGTATTTTGTAATACCGTTTTTAGTGGATTTGAGGCTAGGGCCGTCCCGAGGTTTTTTCCCGTTAGTGGGTTTTTCCTCGTATATCGCGGTGTAGTGTGACCTTGTTTATTTTATCTTGCACAAAATTTAGAACGCATGCTTAGGTTTAATTTCAAGATAAAATTGGGTTTAATTCTCACACTCATTTAATTTGGGACTTAAATTAAATATTGGATAAAATTGGTTTATTCAAGTCACTTGCTTTAATATGGTTTCGCCTAACTTTGTTTAAATGAATAATCATGACTTAGGCAAATTCTAGGACTTGAATTATGTTGTTTTAATTTGTTTCTTAAGATATTAAAACCCGGCCTTGTTGTTTTGTTGTGGAACCATCACTTGTATTTAACGCTTCCGCATTTGTTTAAAAAGGAAATTATTACTATTTTAATTTCCGGGGAGTCCACCTTTACAAATTGGTATCAGAGCCAAAAACGATAAATTATTTCGTTAAAGATCCTTTACTTTTTGGCTAAATATGGATTTTTCCCCATTTTCAAAATTTCCTATTTTTGATGGTTCAAACTACGCGTATTGGAAAGCGCGAATGAAATCGGCACTTAAATCTATCGATGAACGTGTTTGGATGTCTGTTGTTAACGGTTGGACCCCACCAACACATTTAATTGAAAATGTACATGTTCCCAAACCCGTTGATAGATGGACTGAAAATGAGTTTAAGCTAGCAAACTTTAATTCCCGAGGTTTAAATGCCTTGTTTAGCGCTGTCGCACCGGATGAATTCCGACGTATTATGACGTGTGAAACCGCTAAAGAAGCTTGGGATATTTTACAATTAACTCATGAAGGAACGAGTGTCGTTAAAGCTTCTAAACTCCAAAACCTCACTACTCAATTTGAAACTATCAAAATGGATGAAAAAGAAACATTTGATAAATTTTATGCTAGACTTTCTGATATTGTTAATTCATCCTTTAACTTGGGAGAGAAAATACCTGACGACCGTGTTGTAAAGAAAATTTTGAGGTCACTACCCGATAGATTTATTCCAAAGGTGACCGTTTTAAATTCTTTACCCACTTTAGCCTCTACGAAATTAGAAGAGCTTGTAGGTGATTTACAAACCTATGAACTAGATATGTTTCCCTCTAAAACTGAAAAGAAAATTGAAAAGGGGGTTGCTTTAAAAGCTCGCAAAGAGGTTAAACAAGTAGTAGAGAGCGAGAGTGATAGTGACTCGGAAGATATGGCTTTGTTTGCTCGTAAATTTAGAAAATTTCTTAAATTTAACAAAGATAAAGTTAAAAATGATTTTAAGAAATTTGAATCTTCTAAACATGATAAAAATGAGAAGATTTCTAAAGCCGATAAGTTCCCTAAACCTAGTAATGAAAATATTGATAGGGACGAGTCTAATAAATGTTTTGGTTGTGAAGGTTATGGCCATAGGGCTTTTGAGTGCCCCACTAAACTAAGGAAAGAGGGTAAACGACCCATTTCATATAATGCGACCCTTAGTGATAGTGATAAGGAAGAGAAGCGCGAATCCCCCACTAAGAAAAATTTTGTGGCTTTTATGGAACATGTGAGTGATAATGAGAACTCATCGGATGATGAAATTATAGCACATGCCACTTCCAAGGTCATTGTACATGATTCTCTTATTTTTGATAATAGTGAGAATGAAGAAGAAGAAAAGAGTGAAAATGAAGAAGAGGTTGATATGAGTGAACTTCAAAATGCTTTTCATGAATTATATAAAGAATCTATTAAATTAAAAAGGGCTAATTTGAAGTTAGAAGCGAGTTTAAGAGAGAGTGTCAAGGTCATTGATGAAAGTGCCTTAATAGAAGACCTTAGGACACATGAGAGAACTCTTCAAGAGAAGCTTAACTATGTATAAGGCGAGAGAGATAACCTTAGGGGTTTAATGGAATCCTTGAAAAAGGAGCTTCTTGGTTTTGAAGAGCGAAATGTTTTACTAGAATCTAAAATTTTAGAATTGGAAAATAAATTAAAAGATTCTAGTAATGTCAAATTTGATTTGGAGTGTCGTTCGGAAAAACTAGATAAAATGTTAGGAACGGTCCAAATTAAAAATGACACTTTTGGTTTAGGCTTCAATTCTTGTAATGATTTTAACCCTAAAGTCAAAACCAATGTTTTAGGAGAATCTTCTAGGAATGCATTTAATGATCACTCCTTAGATAAATCTTTTCGACATGCTCTTACTTGTACACATTGTGGTCGACAAGGTCATCTTAGGAAATTTTGTTTAGATCTTAAACGAATTCCTAGAAAATCCCATAGTAAAGTAACCACGATAGCTAACATTCCTACACCCCAAGATAGTAATTCTTCATTAATTTGGGTTAGGAAATCCGACTTGGTTGCCTTACAAAATAGGGATTTTGATTCTCATTTACTTACACATGCCTCCTCCCTTGCTAAATCTAAAGGATAAATGTGTTAGTGTTTGCATACTATAACGTTTGTAATTCATGTTATATTCATATGCTAAATGTATGCTTGTTTAGTCATTTTCTAGTCATTGCCTATTTTCATATCTCATTCTAGAAATCATGACTTGTTTATCTTTTTGTATTATATTTTGTGTTTGATTTAACTGAAAAATATAAAAAGATTTTTGTTTATCATTTGTGTTTTATTTATTTCATTTAAGCTTAATGAAAAATACAAATGATTTTGTTTGTCCTTTTGAGTAAATATTTATTTTTGATTAAAAAATGTTAAAAAAAAAAAAAAAACTCAAAAAGATTTTGTTTTGTGTGTATTTTTGTTTGACACGCTTTATGTGGCATATACTTGTGTTTGAATCCCATCGTTTACGCTTCCATGTGGCTAGAACTTTTGGTTTAGATTTTCAATCCTTAAAATGTTCTTTACCATGTTTTATATGGAGTAGTTGGATTTTGCATTGTTTAAATGGATTCTATTTCTATATGCCTCTATTCACACATGCACGAGCTCTTTTGAAATCTTAATATCACATGTTATATTTGAGCTTTTTGAGGTGTTCTCCTATCAATCTAGTCATCTACATATCTATGACCTAGGAGGACTAGTGCATGTCAAAATCCGTTGCATGTGAGATTTGTGAGAAAAATGAAAACATGATAAATAAATATATGCACGGGGAAGGGCTCCGAAAGGATGAATTAAATCCTTTGCGATTGTAAGCCACCGTTGATTGGATCTAAAAGAAATACGTGATCCAAAGGCCTAAAAACAGAATATTTGGCATTCAAAGAAAGCAATTGCCAAGGCCTATGTTTGTTTGATATATTCATTCAAAAACAAAAGAATATATATGCTTATTGAGGGAGAATTGGATGGTATATCAACGGTTTGCACAATGTCCGTTTATCCTAGTTGTCTTTAATGTCATGACTCTATTTGGTTTGTAGAATCATCATCATGCTAGGCTTGTATGCATTGTGTATGTTTGTTCATTGAGTTCAATCTTTATATTGTCACATGAGGTTATATTTAAATGTGATAAAGTTTGCAATCAAATGAGAACTCCGTGAACGTTTCTTAAGTGTTTGGGTCTAAATTTAATTGTTGCTTGTTCACACCCCTACACTTCCGTTTCCATATGACACATTTTTGCCATACGAGTGCGCAAACTTATTGTATTTTGTGTCATGTGTGTGTTTATATCTATATATATATATGCAAGTGGTTCATTGATATATTTCTAGTATATATATATATATGATATTTGTTTGTCTTTGCCTTGTTTTTAATTGCCCATATGCTTTCATGTCTTATCACTTTAAGCTTTCACTTGCTGTTTCTTAGTTCTTTATCCTTTGCCTATTCCCGAACAAAAAGGGGGAGAATGATGATAGGGGGAGAAATGGTATCTAATCCTATTATTATCGTATCTTCGTTTGGGGGAGATTTATCTTAGGGGGAGACGTCTTTCTAAGTAGGTCATGTGTTTAAAGGGATAATTAATTTAGGGGGAGTAATTAATTAAAAATTGCATTAATATTTTGATATTCCCTATGCATTTGATGAGTTTGCTTAAGTGTGCAGGAATTATTCTATAGCGGCATCTTTCTATGGCAAAGAGTTTAATCCTTGGGTTGAGTCAAGATTGGGCGGGTTATGTTTTAAGTCTAGTAGAGCTTGACGGACCTTTAGGATTTTTGTTTGGTTTTTGTCCCGGAATAGCCAAAGGGGGAGATTTGTAAGGACACAAATTTCCAATTGAGTCCTCTTATAGTTTTGGCTCAATTTCGGACAAAAACATTTATTTATAGGATTTTATTTAATTGTAATATTCAAGACCTATGAAGTGTTTGTTGAAGACGTAGCGGCAAAGAGTATAAAGCATCATCAACATGCCGTAGTTTATGTGCCTCGTTTGTACGTCATCAACTTAGGTTCCATGCTCCCAAGGTATGAATGTATTTATATGTATATAGGAGCTTGGAACAATTTGTATTGGGTGTTAGGTGAATTAAAAATGCATTTTATTTTTCAGAAAGAATCAATTCGAAACTTAAAAAAATAAGTATATAAAAGTTTATAAAAGTTTCTGGGCCAAAATCGAATTTTTCAATCTTTCTGGCTGTTCGTTTGAAATGTCGTTCGAACGAGTTTTTTCGTTCGAACCAGATTTCGTTCGAACGAGTTTTGTCGTTCGAACCAGGTTCGTTCGAACGAGTTTTGCCAACGACCCTAACTGGACAGTCGTTCGATATGTCGTTCGAACGAATGCTCGTTCTAACGAGGTATCTAACGAACCTCTAACGAGCCCAGGCTGGTCACTCGTTAGAAGTCTCGTTCGAACGAGAATCACGTTCGTTCGAACGAACTTCCAGCGGGAACAGTTATTTGGCAGTTTTTTACAGTTTTTCCCCACTCCTCCACTTGGTTTTCAACCAAATTTTTTCATGCAATATTATGTGCGGGAAACACATTTTCCAAGACAACTTTTCCATTCCATATCCATCTCTTAGAGAGAGTTTGAGAGCAAATTTATTTATGGAAAATGTTCAAGTTTTGAGTGTTAACTTTTAATGGAAAATTCATACACACTCTAGTTTACACCCATTGTTGTTTATTCCAAGTTCTATATATACATATCCTTACTTGGAGTTTTTGGCACCGGTTTTCTCTACCGAATTCAAGAGACGTTTCGGGTTTGCTTCTACACCCCATCACAAAGAAGACCTTTGTTGAGATTCTACCCATTTGGAGAAAGGCTCCATGTTCGGGTGACGGTGACCGTTTAAAGTCCTATCGGTGTATTCCGAGACCACGGTGGAGTTCCGTTGGTTATCCGCTAATTGGAGGTTGATACAAGAAGGAGCATCACGGCTTGAGAGGGTTCGAGTTTAGGAAGTAAGTCTTTTGTCTTGTATTTTGTAATACCGTTTTTAGTGGATTTGAGGCTAGGGCCGTCCCGAGGTTTTTTCCCGTTAGTGGGTTTTTCCTCGTATATCGCGGTGTAGTGTGACCTTGTTTATTTTATCTTGCACAAAATTTAGAACGCATGCTTAGGTTTAATTTCAAGATAAAATTGGGTTTAATTCTCACACTCATTTAATTTGGGACTTAAATTAAATATTGGATAAAATCGGTTTATTCAAGTCACATGCTTTAATATGGTTTCGCCTAACTTTGTTTAAATGAATAATCATGACTTAGGCAAATTCTAGGACTTGAATTATGTTGTTTTAATTTGTTTCTTAAGATATTAAAACCCGGCCTTGTTGTTTTGTTGTGGAACCATCACTTGTATTTAACGCTTCCGCATTTGTTTAAAAAGGAAATTATTACTATTTTAATTTCCGGGGAGTCCACCTTTACAACATTAATCAATTACAAGCCATACAACAAGCAGTAAAAAATAGAAGAATCAATGCACAAAAAAGAAAGAACTTTCATTTTATTGAAATAAAAGGGTACAATTACATCGGTTTGTTCGAGAGAAGTACAAGTAAAGTAAAAATACAGAGAAGTCCTAAGAGTAGACTAGCTAGCAACCTCAGTTTGTTCAGAAAAAGATGGCTGCTTCCCCTTATCAGCAACAATAGGTGCATCTCCCTTAGAAGGGACAACTTCTATCCCCCGAGCAGGAAGGACATCAATAATAACTATTTGGGAGTTAGGAGCAATAACTTCAACGGCTGGGGAAGGGGCTTCATTTACAATAGGCTTGGGGATTGGATCATGCTCATCGAGTAAGGGTGAATCAACATCCACCCCAGTAGCTAGGAGAGCCTTATTCCAGCCCTTCTTAAAGTTTAGCCGACTGATGTAACCAGTCTGAGCATCAGTGTCCTTATATGCGACAACCCACCTAGAGTTGTTTGAGCTCTCCTTAATGGTAGTAGCCTCAGACTCCGCCTTCTTCACCTGCTCTGATAACACCTTGTTCTCCTCGACCATGGCTAATTTTCTCATACAGACCAAATCATAGGACTACCTCAACTTGTTTATCTCCTTGATCTCCACTTCTTTCCCCCTGTTGGCTTCAGCAAAGGAAAGATCACAGGATTTATGGTCCTCACTATCAGCTTTCAGACTGGCCTCCAGCTCCGTGCCTTTCCCCTTTAGTTCAACCTTCTGCTTCTCCAAATTCGTATTCTTACTTAGTAGCTCGTCGCGAGTACGATAGAGAACAGCAAATTCAATCACGAACTGCAAGCAAAAAGGGAGCATTAGAAGAAAGTATTGAACAAAATATTACAAGTATTGAAGAACAAAAATGAACTTACCAAGGCTAGCCTTTGACTCTCTTGCAGGACTAACTAGTCAGTCCTCATTGCCTTATGTCGATCAATAGGCAAAACTACTCTCTCGAGCAGCGCAGGAGCCAGTTGTTAGGAGAGGTGGCGAATGAGGCCCCTTCGGACAATGCAGACACGGGCACTAAAGATTTCCCAGCCTTAGTCCTCACTTCCACCCTCCTTCTCCCTCTCAGCTCTCTTCCTCTACTCCACCTTCTTTTTCTCTTCATCTTTCTTCCTTTCCTCTGTTTTCTTTGTCTCTCTCTTTCTCAACTGTTCTTCCTCTTTTCTTTTCCTCTCCTATTAATTGGCAGTAGGATGAGATCCAGTTGCAACTTCTCCACCAATATACTTTTTCTTCTTCGACCTCCTTGAGATAAGCACATCATCCTCATCATTATCATCATTGCTGATCAGATTTCTTTTGGGAGGAACCATTTCTGCCTTGCTAGAACTGCTCGACTCGTCAGAAGACTCTTGAGCCTCAAAAACCTCTTTCGAGCTAGAATAACCTTCACTACTAGAGCTCACCTCATTAGAACCACCTTCAGTACCTCCCCTAATATCACTTTCAGAACTACTCTCTTCCTCGTCCAACTGGATGGGGTCCGCAGTAACTTCTTTAGTAATATCCAAGTCAGGAATGTTGTCCACAGGCCGCGCAATGAAACTGGACTCGATGTTCTTATACTCTAGAAGAAAAGTAGTTGATCGGGGATGTTCACCGTTAGCCAAAGATTCTCTGATATTCCAAGCTTTAATCAGCTCGGCAACTCGAACCTCACTAAGGGAAGGTTCCAAGTTCTTTGTCCTTGCTGAAAGGATAACAGGAAAATATCAGAAAAATCAAACATTGACAGAAAAAAAAAGAGTAGAGCAAAGGCTAAGATTACCTATGTACTCCTCCCCATGAAAGGGGTCTGTGAATCTATCAGACCTCGACCCCTCAGTATAAGGGGCAAACTGCCAATTTCTAACAAGAAAACCCTCTTACGAGTAATCCTGATGGGAATCAGGTAGGTTTACTACCAATACCCTATCAGGACTCCTGGACTTCAGGTAAAGAATGCCAGAACTAGTTAGAGAGAAGGAATAAAAAAAACAAATTTTAGCAAGCCCTAATTTAGCGCCATAAATTTAATTTATTTTATGGACACCATTGACTATCTTCCAGCTATTGGGAGAGAATTGTGCAGGAACGATATTTAAGTAGCCAAAGAAGTGCAAACAAAAATTACTTGGGGGGAAGGTGATCCCCCCTTGGGACAACAACAAGACGTGAATCCAATGAGCATCCTCTATCTCTCTAACATTCTTAGGGAGAGAGGCGCACATGATTTCTACCCAGTTTGGGATATTATAGAACTTCCTAAACTCTGACACAGATCTATTACATATCTTTATCATTTATAAACCCTAATTATGAATTCGAAGCAAATTCAACAGAAAAAACACAAAGAGAGAGCAGAAGGAACTTACGGGATAAAGGTTTGGCTTGGACGACGCAAGATCACAAGCCCAGACGACGAAGAAGATTGAGAGAAAAGTAAACGAAGACCTGGAGAGAAGGGCGCAACAACGGAAGTTTGAAGAAGATGAGAAAATATGAAGAAGCTTGGAACGAAGGTTTGGAAATGCTGTCCCAAGTAACCCTTTAAACATTTCCAATCATATCGCACGAGACCCGAAGCAGGCTGTCGCCAAAATCAAGTAGAGAAATCCAAGCTTGGGAAGAGTTACACAATTTACAAGAGAGACATTATGACAAATCATTTAAATTTATTGATCCTAAATTGTGGCCCAACAACTTTAGGGGCAATTGTGGGCACCTCGATTTGCCATCACGGGCCCAGACGAGTAGCCCAATGGAAACGGCCCAAAGTCTGGGCCCCTCGCATCTTTGTGGATTCGGTTACGACTTAAGTCTACTCCTAAAATCTAGTAAGGAGATATTCTAGGAGTTGAAAGTGGACGTGTGGAAGTCCAACACCGCCACTCCCTAAGAACAAACACGTAATATATTCTCTGTAAAAACACTTCCCGGAGTTGATAGAAATAATATTGAGAGCCCCACCGTGGACGTAGGCATTTTGCTGAACCATGTACATACTGTGTTGTGTGATTGGCATTCGTTATCTTTTGTTATTTGTTTGAGTGATTTTGTTTTTCTCATTAATTCGTGTTGAATATAATTGTCACCACATAAATGATCAAGAAGCTCTAATTGATAGCGATGAATCATCAAACTTTATCATAGCCATATGACAATTAAAGTGTGAGCTTAATGAACTAAACATACTACATGCACACAAATCCAGAATTTTGACGATTATACAAACAATAGCGTCAAATTGCAATGTTTCAACATTAGGATTAGTTGTGCAAACCCGTTTAAATTTTTAATCCATCCAAACTCCCTCAATAATATCATATTTTCTTTGGAATGAACTAAACTAGTTTGGCCCTTTTCTTAGCATATTTCATTTTATTTTGGGCTCTTTTAAACGGTGGCTTTCACGACGAGTTAATTTTTAACTCTCGCAGCCCTTTCCCGTGAATCACTCATCATTTTTACCAATTCAAATCCTCGCGGTAAATGGTTCTTACATGCACACTTCTCCTTAAGTGTACTTAAGCATATAAGACAAGATTGAGATAAGAACGCCTCACCAAATTCAAATATGCAAGAGAAGTCAAACATCCATATAAACTCGTGCATGTGTGGAATGTTGGCATATATACAAAGTCCAATCAAAATGCATATCAACTTCGAAACAACCCCATATAAACAATGGTTAACATCATTCTAAGCATCAATAATAATGACCAAATGTCCTAGCCACATGGATAGTGAAACGATTGGGGGGGGGGGGGCGGGGGGTGATCCAACCACACTAATATGCCACATCAAACATGTAAACTCAAAAACAAAAACCGAAAATCTTTTTATCTTTTCATATTTTGATTCAAATAAAAGCAAAATCTTTTTGGTTTTTCAAATGTTTTCTCAAAAAAAAATGTTTTTGTATTTTTCAATAGGACTCAAACAAATGAAAACTACAATACCAAATGATATACATGTCATAATACTAGCAATGAATATATCATGAATCAAACTAGCATATGACAAACAAGGTAACACTATCATCCTTTAGATTTAGCATGGTAAGAATTAAGTGCACCCAAACAAGAATCATGAATTTGTATTCCTAAAGCCACCAAATTCGATTTCCTAACCCAAGTAGGTGTAAAATTACATATGGGGGTTTGGGGAACCGGGGCAACTTTATTCCTAAACTTCCTAGGAGCTTGTCTAAGGTCGTAACAATAACGCCTAAGGTGACCTTTCCTACCACAAAACGTGCAAGTGTAGCGGTGGTGGGAATGATTACCTATAAGTGGACCTTTTCTAACCTTCCTAGTGTTTCTCACACGTGTGGGGGGAATGGGAACAACTCTCTTAAGAAAACCTATACCTCCCCTATCTCCTTTAATTTGGACGGTGCCTAGGATCTTATCTAACTTCTCCGACCGAGCCTCCAAATCAAACTTGACTCTAGACGAGTCTCTCAACCTCTCCTTGAACTCGTGAATCATTGACACGAGCAAATGCTTAGACTCCTCAAATGCTAAAATCTCCTTTTTCAAGGACTCCATCAAACCACGGAGATTATCTCTCTCATTCTCCACAAACTCTAGTTTCTCCCTAAACTTCTTCTCTCATGCCCTATGATCCTCAATCAAACTATCATTATTTTCTATGGCACACTCATTCAACTTAGCTTGCAATTTTGCATTTGACTTTTTCACTTTCACCATCTCACCATACAACTCATTAAATGCAACTTGCAACTCTTTCACATCCACCTCCCCCTCGTCACTCTCTTCACCCTCACTAACATGGGATACACTCAAAACCTCCTCGGAAGTGTCATGCACATGAGAATCGTCGCCGCTCACATGTCATGCCATGAACGCAACAAAGTTACGATCAGTGGGGGAACTCTCTCCCTCTTTCGGATCACTATCACTTAAGGTGGCATTATAGACAATGGGTTGCTTGCCCTCTTTCTTAAATCTAGTGGGACACTCCTTAACTTTGTGACCATACTCCTCACTCCCAAAACACTTATCCGACTCATCTCTCTTAGGCTTCTCAATCTTATCCTTAGAGGTGGGATTTACTTTATTGTTCTTGAATTTTTCAAATTTCTTGGCATCATTCGATTGCTTTTGAAACTTAATAAATTTTTTAAATTTCTTTGCCAACAAAGAAACATCCTCAAAATCAGAATCGGAATCCAAAACTTTAATTCACTCCTTTCGGGTTTTCAAAGAAATACCATTTTCTTTCTTAGGCACTTAATTGGAGGTAATCATGTCAATTTCATAGGTTTGTAAGTCACCTACAATCTCTTCTACTTTCATCGACTCTAACTTACCTCAGGAGTTTAAAATGGTCACTTTCGCATCAAACCTCTAGGCAACGACCTAAGGATTTTCTTAATGACACGGTTGTCGAGAATTTTATCACCTAGGTTAAACGACGAGTTGAAAATATTGGACAACCTAGCATAAAACTCATCAAAAGTCTCACTCTCTAACATCCGAATGGTCTCAAACTGTGTAGTGAGATTTTGAAGCTTCGACGCCCTAACCGTGCTAGTGCCCTCGTGAGTGATTGAAGAACCTTATACTCTTGACTCACTTGAGTCTACATTGTATAAGTGCTCATTTAGTTTGGAAATTATGACAAAATTTGAGTTATATCCCCTAGATACCAAAGAGCCTCAGATTCTTCTCATAATGCCTCACTTGATTCAATTGAAGGTAAATTCTCAACCACATACATACTAGGATTGCATACATTTTATGTATTACATTATTTGCTTGTGTGTGAGTTGTGTGTATTAATTCCCTTTCAAATTTGATTTTAATAATTTTTGGGAATTTTTAAATAATTTTTAAATGATTTTTTAGAAATTAAAATTTGGGTTTTAAAACTTTTGGGGTCATTCTCTGATTACTGGTTTTATCATTTCATACCTGAAAGTTTGGTTGGGTAAAATCCGCAAGCGCTTGAAACTTCGGGGTGTCTGTGTAATTATTTTAAAAATACGCGCGTTTGGTTGCAACTGAGCCTTACACCTGTCATTGTTACATCAGTCGGATTTGTGTTTGTTTATACACTCAGAACCTGTGCGAATTCTCAGCCCTTGGATTTAGTTTATCAACGGTCTACGTGCGACCTATCCTAATCCCAGTGAACCCCCTTTAGGCCAATTATAAACCATTTAAACCACCGCTTATATTAAACCGTTGGATGGAAGTGAAACCCCTCAAGACCAAATCTCAGCCTTTGGATTTGATCAGTTATTATCGAACCTTCCTCGCTTAGTATAAAAGGAGGTTGAGCCTCTTCGTTTAAAAAAACTTTGGCCGGTTTGTCCAACTGTGAGAGAGAGAAGAGAGAGAAACCAAAGTGAAAACCCTAAATCGTTCAAACCCAAATCTCATTTTCAAATCCTAAAATTCCTTTCCAAAATCTGTTTACATTCAAACACCAAACTTGAGTTTTTGAGAGTTATTTTGGTAGTGGTTTGAAGGTTGTTCGTGGGTTGAATCCTCTGAGTTTGAGATCTTATATCCAACTTAGAAATTTTAGGTTTGATCTATATTTATTTTTTATAGAAACAGTAGATCTTGCTATTTCATGTCATATTACACTTAGATCTGCATTATTTTAGTTTCTCATCTTGAGAAATCGTATTTGTTCATTATTTCTTTTTGTAAATGTTTTTCACTACTCAAAAATCAACAAATTCTTTTCTGTTTCTAGTTCTTGAGTAACAAGACTTATGATCTAGTTCGAATCGCAATTGGCGGTTTACAATTTCAAAAACATTTTCAAAACCCTCTCAAATTGTTTAAGACCTTGGTCGTCTTTAGAGCAAGGTAACCTTGGATTCTGGGTTAAGTTTAAAGATAAAAAAGTCTATAGTTTCTAAAGAAGAGAGAAACTTAAAACCTTATCATTTAGATCTGTTCTGTAATTTGATAGGACTTGTTTGTATAAATAAGTGTGCGTGTGTGCATGCATGTGTTAGAACACTGTCACAAACACTTGTCACACTACAACACAAGAAGTGTTGGTTGTAAGATCTTAAAACGTTAAGAGTCGACGTAAAGCTGGAACAAAGTGTTGGAAAGTTAACAAGATGAGAAAGCCACGTCAACATTAGAACTGCAGAAAAGTTAGAATCAAACCAGTGGGTACATATTCTAAACTTGTATAGGTATGTTTTGTGTGTTTGTGTGTTATATAGTTTGTAACTTGTATATTTTATTTTAGTGGATTTTTGATTTGTGACTTAGAAGTCACCGTGGATGTTTACTCAGTTGGGTGAGGTTTTACAACGTCGAAAACTCCTTGTACTTAGTCTTTTTACATCTCCTCATCTCATTCTTGTGGGTGTGATGATTTAGCTGATTTAACTATTTTAGTTTTGTTTTTCAAAACTTGTTACATAATCTTAAACATCTCTCGTACATTTTTCATTAAACACATCTTGTGATTAATCTGCTTTGATTTAAAGAAAATAGTTTCTCCAAAAAATAGTTTGGAGTTACTCAGACAGTTTAATCCTGAATTATACGACTTAAGTAACATCTTTTCAAGTGACCAAATATCCCAAGCCTCTTTTGATGTTTCAAAAGTCATAATTATATTATATTCTTCCTGTGTGACCTGTGAAGCAATAACGTGCAGAGCCTTAGAATTATATTATGCAAGTCTTTGTTCAGTTTCGGTCCATGATTCAACAGGCTTTAAACTAGTGACCTCACTACAAGCCACACTCTCTCATCAATAGATTTTAATGCACATCTCATTCTCATCTTCCAATAAGCGTAATTAGTGCCATCAAAAATAGGAGTTTGAGAAAATTCATTATATCCAGAATTCATCTTTGAAAACACACGGAACACAAAACAAATAAAATATGTTTTCTAGCTCTGATACCAATTTAAAAATCCCTTTTGTGTGTGTTTCAAACAAAACCAATTTTCACCAAAAATTATCCAACTTTTAATTTGCATCAAACCAAGTTGTGAAAACCCAATTCTTACTTTAAACCAATTTTATCTTGATTAATCCTAAACATGCATCTAGTGATTAAATCAAGTAAAGTAAAGTAAAGAATACTCACAACACCGGCTGTATGAGGAAAAAACCTAAAATAGGAAAACAACCTCGGACAACCCAAGCTAGACAATCACTATGAACAATGGTTTTACAAAGACAAATTATCCTTACTCAATGACTCGATCCCCACGGTTCTTGATGATCTTTCTGATCTTTTATCGTTCTTCAATAGTGACCTTGCAGAAATTTCTTCTTCCACGATACCTGTCCACAACACTTGACTCCACGAATGTCTCGGTGTCCACTGATTGGCTTTGATTCATCTACGATGTCGAACAAGAAGTCCTTTTTTTTTCTTCACCTCAAAACCCTTTATGTTCAATGATAGAACAAACTTCTTGGTGCAGCAAGATCACTTAAACATATAAGAACGATATCTCGGATCTTTGCAAACTCTAAGGATGTGTTTATGCTTTTTAAACATTAGAAAACATGTACAAACACATACTGGATGGTAAACTATTTTTCCATAATGCACACTTATGAAACTCTGATGAAAACACGCTTTAAATAAGATTTAAATGCTGCCTCAAAATACGTGTCATTCGAATGACAATGCCACATCGTTCGCGCGACATAGGCATCTCGTTCGAACGAGATCCTTATGTCGTTTGAACGATGCTGCCGAAGTTTGACTTTTTGTTCAAAACGTCTCTTGCAAAAGAGATCCAAATTAGTCAAACTCTATTTTGAGCTTATCAGAATAAAACGTAGTGTAAACCATTTAAAATACTTTAAAACATTTTAAAAAAAATTTCTTTATAAAAATACATCCTTATCTTTTATAAAAACAATTCCGAGCATCATTAATTATACGCATTCATACATGAGTGATATCGGAATGCAATTAACTTTGAAGACGAATAAACTTGCACCAATTTAAACTTTGGTATGATTATTTCTTTGAAGTTTTGCCACAACTTCTTCAATTTTCTTCAATACGTCATAGACCAAGTGTAATCGTGACAAAATAAAAATCTCCCTATGACATATTACAAACACAGTTTTGTTCGCAAAATTAAGGCAAAATAATACATGGACTCGATTGGAAATTTATGTCCTTACACTCCCCCTTTGGAAATATGAGACAAAATCTCCTTTGAGTCATTTAGGACTCGTAAGGATACCAAAAGATAATAAAACCTTAATCTTATACAAAAGTTCTATCTACCCCATATCCTAGAAATGAAAAACTACATCACTCAACTAAATACAGACCAATACCCTAAATATATCCAATGAAGACAGTGGTACTGGATCCTGAAAATTAAAAAGCTGAGATCAAGGATTTTAGTTTTGTTTGAATTATACAACTATGTCTAAGATGGACTCGAATATCTCTCCCCTATTTTGTCTCTAATGGATAAAAGGTGAAAAAAACACAAATAAGAATATATTAACTGAAGATAGATACTAATAAATATGTATCATGCCAATATATTTCCTTATAGATTCAAATCTTAAATTACCTAAAGGCTTAGTGAACAAATATGCCAATTGAGGCTTTGTGGGTAAATAGTTAATTTCCAATTCCTTAGATTCTACTAATTCGCGTATAAAGTGATGTAGAATATTTATGTGTTTTGTGCGTGAGTGTTGAAAATGATTTTTGGAAATATTAATAGCACTTTGGTTATCGCAATAAAGATGTAATTTATTTTCATTAATGTCATAGTTGCTTAACATCTGCTTTAGCCATATCAATTGAGCACAACAGCTACCTGCGGCTATATATTCTGACTCGGCTGTGGAAAACAAAATGCAATTTTGTTTCTTACTATTTCTTCCTACCAATTTATTACCAATGTAATAACATGCACTTTAAGTGCTTTTGATCTCATTGGAACATCTAGCCGAATCAGTGTCGGTGTATCCTATTATGGTGCTAGATGTGTCATTTATGTACCAAATTTATAGATTTATAGTCCCTTTTACGTATTTTATAATCCTTTTTATTCATGGCGAGTGACTCTCTTTAGGCGCATTTTGATAGCGGGCACACACACAAAATAATACATTATATCAGGATGTAAGGCAGTGAGGTATAGTAAGTTACCTATCATGCTTCTATATACGGTAGGATCAATAGATTTTTTGTGTTCATCTTTTGATAATTTGACAAACGTACTCATGGGTGTCCTAGAGTCTTTGGCATATTCTAATCCAAATTTCTTTACTAACTCTAAAGCGTACTTTGATTGCAAAATAAATAACCCATTAGATAGTTGTTTGACTTGGAGACCTAAAAAGTATTGTATCTCCCCCATTAATGATATTTAGAACTCCCCATGCATAATATTTGAAAAGTTTTTAACTTCAATAGGGGATATTGATCCGAAAATGATGTCATCGACGTAAACCTAAACGATTAGGACATGTTTGTTAAAAAAATTAACGAATAATGTCTAGTCATTGCCACCTCGTCGAAAACCTTTATTGATAAGAAAGGTCGAGAGGTGTTTGTACCAGGCCCTAGGGGATAGATTTAAACCATATAAGGACTTTTTCAATCTAGAGACATGGTTTGGGGAATTAGGATCAATGAAGCCTTTCGGTTGTTCAATATAGGTTTCCTCTGTCAAAATACCAATAAGAAAAGCGGATTTCCCATCCATTTGAAAAGGTGTAAAATGTAAATGACATGTTATTGGTAATATTAATCGAACATACTCGAGTCGAGTTACAGGGGAAAATGTTTCCTCGAAGTCTATTCCTTAAATTTGAGAGTAACAATGAGCCATCAATCTGGCTTTATTTCTAACGATCATCCTAGATCCATCTGATTTATTTTTAAAAATCCATCTAGTTTCGATAACCCTTTTATTTTCTGGCCAAGGTAGTAGATACCACACGTCATGACTCTTGAATTGAGCTAGATCCTATTGCATAAAATCAATCCAAAAGGAGTCACTTAGTGCTTCATTCCCAATCTTTGGTTCCACTAGGGATACAAAGCATTCAAAATGAGCAATATTTCATAATTATGTTCCTGTACGAACATTCTCATTAGGGTTACCAAATATTTTATCTAAGGGATGGTCTTTAGAAATTCAGTTAGGTACATCAGGGGTCTCAGTTCAACTATCTCTGGGGAGTCGTAATTTAAAAGATTTTCGTACTCATCCACTAGATTTGGATCTTGTTTATTTCTCTCAACATTAGTGTCACTAACAATCACACTTATAGATCCCATTAGACTTTTGGTACGCATATTATAAACACGATAATCCCTACTATTAAGGGAGTAACCCAAAAAGAAAGCTTTGTTGCCACGATTTTCAATTTTAGACAACTGTTCTATATCTTTGCAAATATATCATATACTCCCAAATGTTTAAAAATATTTTAAGCTGGGATTTTTTCCATACCAAAGTTCATATGGAGTCTGTTTGGTATTTTTCTTAAGATTAACCATATTGATTATGTGACATGCTGTCTGAACTACCTCAACCAAAAAATATTTTAGCAATCTCTTTACATGTATCATTGCCCTCGCCATCTCTTGAATTGTGCCATTCTTACGCTCAGCTATACCATTTTGTTATGGCTTTTTATGAGCACTGAATCCTTGTTTATAACCATTGTAGTCACAATATTCTATTACACTCAAATATTTAAATTCACCTCCTCTATCTCTACGAATTCGATTTACTTGGGCATCCTTTTCATTTAAAAGGATTTTAAAAAATTCACGAAATGTGTCAGATTTTTGTTTTAAGAAAGCAACTCATGTAAAACGAGGGAAATCATCCACCATAACTAGAATATAACTGTTACCACAAAGGCTTACAGTTCTAGATGGACCAATAAGATCTATGTGGATAAGCTCTAGAGGTTTTGTTTTTAAGATTTCTTTGACTTTATTGTGAGAAATTTTAACTATCTTTCCTTCTTAACCAGGCCCACAAACAACGTTTGAAATAGATTTTATATTAGGCAGACCTATAACTATTTCTTGGGAGCTTAATGTGCCAAGGATGTTGTAATTTATGTGACCCAACCTATTGTACCAGATTTTATTATCTTCTATATTGTCTATATTACAAATCTCAGTCCCTGGAATTACCGTGTAACAGTTATCTGGAGTTCTTAGCTTGTGATGATGCAATCTCCATTCTCGTTTAAAATTTACAGTTTTTTTTTATAATGTGACTGTGTGGTTGGATTTACAAAATTACGATATACTTAACAAGTTAGTTTTAAGACCTTTTACTAAAAGGACGTCTTAGAGAATCAGTAGTCCCTTTTATTGGAGTGTCCCTTTACCAATGATCTGAGCTGATACTCCATCTCCAAAAAAAAATCACTTAAGAAGTCTGTTATGTTGATTAGTTTAGTATTGTCCCCGGTCATATGTTTGGAATAACTCGAGTCTAAATACCATCCAAAAGAAGTGTGTTAAGCTTTTAAAGTACTAATCACAATGTTACACTTCATTTGGGGTATTAGATCATCTTTCCTAACCCAAATTGCTCTAGTTTTAAAATATTTGCGCGAATTTACTCGAATATTATAAAATTTGTGAGCATTAGATTTTTCTTTAAAAGATTTGTGCACCTTTACTTGAATTTTGTCAAATCTTTGAGCATTTGGTCTAGTCATATATCTAGGACTCTTCCTCTTGGACTTTCTTTTAGTATTAGATGCTTTCTTCCTATTACAGTAGTTAGAGTTGTTATCAGGTTACCTAGGAAGGACGTAGTTATTTCTGTTCTGTCTAGAGTAGTTAAAGTTTTTATAGACAGGTGAATTGAAGACAGGCTTATACAGATATTTTTTAAAACATTCTTCAAGGCAGTGTCCATAAATGTCACAGTAAGAACAGTATAGATGGTCAGATGTTTTTTTAAGATTTTAAAATTATTTAAAAATTGGCTTGTCCATTTTTTAGACTTTGGCCTTATGTCTAACTGTAATAGGTTTAAAAAAGGGTCTCCTTGCCTTATAAGGAGGCAGACATACTTAGCCTTAGGCTCAACATTAGACTGAGAACTATTTCCCATAACAATGTCTGGCACTTTCTGTTTATTATCAAAGTCATTTTTTACTGCTTGAAAATATGGATATAGGTCATTAGATCTTATTCCTCTAAGCACAAATTTCACATTTGGAAAAGGTTTGTTTGGTGCCTTAGGTTTTCATTCAAATTCTAAGACAGTTTTATCATCAGAATTGGTTTTACTTGACGCTACACAATCTTCAAAACAGTTAGCATTATTTTTAAATTTAGAAATTTATTTGAAGATTGTTGAAACTTTATCTTTAGATTGTTTCAATTCCAATAAGTACCTTTGTATTTCTTTTCCAAAATCTCATTTGTCTCTGCAAGTTCTTTGATTTTATTAAGAAAGGGCCTAGTTTTATTTTCATGATCTAGACATTGAGTGGTGTAGTCCTCAGCACTATGTTTTACCATAAGACTTAGGGCTTCTATTTTCTCAGTAAGGTCCTTGACTATTTTTTTAAGCTTAGTGATCTTCCTAAGAGTTTTGGTATAAAGTGTGTGAATGTTTGGTAGGTCGTCATTATTGGAGTCACTAAGTGTAGTCTGTGGATTTTCCCCTAACGTTTCATTTTTTTAGGACTCACACACACATTTAATTCATCATTCAAACATTCCCTTTAACTCACACACCCCGTAGATGAACTATTAATATTATCAATAGCACTATCAGTCTCTAGACACAGAGTAGACAAACCAGTAGGAAAATATCATGAGACATAGTAAGATTAGACATCCTATCAGTAGGTTCATCATGAAGTGTAAGCTTGTCATAAATATATACAATCTTAGAAAAGAATGGCATGCAGGGATCAAACACTTTGGATGATTCAGGCTCATCATTATCTGGTTCGATTGAATCATCCCAAGTCTTAGAAATATTGACCCTATTATTTTTGTTGTTCTTATTCCGATTAACTCTATACTTGTTGGCCATGTGACCTAATTTTCCACAACTAAAGCATTCAACATTTTTAAGATCTTTGTCAGATCTATTGTTATTGTTGGATTCAAAGGAAGGAGTTATGATTCTCTAGAATCGATTGAAAGAAAGGCTTTAATCTCTTCTATTTTCATTCTTCTTGAATCTCTTGAAAAGAGGAAGAGGCCCGGGTCGAGCTCTTAGCTACTCCTCTATCGAAAAAAGGGTTGGCAGTAGCTAGCTTTCCATTCTGAAAAGGTCCAGAATGGCCACTCATCGGGGACTTTCCTGGATCAGATGGGTAAGTAAACTTGTGAAAAAGGCCCTTTATTTGAAGCTAGGGACTTTCTTCCATTTCTGTAGCTGGTAGTTCGCAAATCCCTTATAGCTTTCAAGCTGTAGTTTCTTTCTTCTCGAGGAGCTGGATAAGTAGTAGGAGAATCGGGAGGTAAGGAAGAAAAGAGATGTCATTACCGATCGAGCTCTCGTAATCGATCGCTTATATATCCATTCCGTTCTGGCTAGAGAAGTAAGGGCTAAGCTTTCTGGTGCAGTTACTTGCTTGCTTAGTTATCGATTTAAGGTGCTCTGGATAATATGACTATGTTGATTCCTCTTACTGGTCATCATACCAATTAGTAGAGCGAGGGGAGTGGGAAAAGGACATACAATTACCCGAAAGGACAGTTTGGTGTTTGCCATATTTTATCTCATAAGGTCTATTATTTGAGAAATTTGAATAAGCAGGCTTGCCTTTTTAAGAAGCAACATTATTTCTAAATTTCAAAATCGTTTTAAAATGTTTAGACATTAAGGCAATCTAATTATCCAAATTGTCTAAATCACACTCCTCATCAGAGTCTAACTCAATGTTGGGAACAAAATACTCAAGTTTGGTCACTTTTATTGGAAAACAAGATTATAACTGGAATGTTTCTTGTGACCATTGGAGAGTTGTTTCTTAAACTCTAATTCCATTTCTACTATTTTGAGTTTGCTATTGAGGAGTTATGGAGTGAGATTTGGGTCATCCATGTCCTCAATTGCATATCTTTTATTATCAAATTTTGGTGGATGTGATCTTAGAATTTTAGATACAATCTATTTCCTATCATACGCAATGCCATTAGCAAGAAGTTTGGTAATTGTATCAGTCAACCTAATGTGAAAGTCATTAAAAGTCTCAGTTTTAGTCATGATGAGTGTGTTATACTGTTGTATAAGCATTTGGGTTTTGGCAGCCTTAACACACGTGTCACCTTCATAGGTAGTAACCAACGTGTCCCAGGCTTCTTTAGAGGTTGAACAAACATATATTATCATTAGTTCATGATCATTGATTGACATAAACATAGCATTCTTTCCTTGATTGATATCATAGGAGGCTAATTTTTCTTCCTTTGTGAACTCACTGAGCATTTTCTTAACTCTTTCATTACTACCTTCTTTTACAGGTTTAGTAGGACCTATATATCCACTTTTAATATCATCCCAGGCTTCATTTCCCAATTTCCCTTGGATGAAGGCTATCATCCTTACTTTTCATTAAGGGAAGTTAGTCCCATCAAATAGGTGAGGCATGGACATATTCCCTAATATCTCAAATTTCTCGTCCATATGTTTGTTTTGAAAAACAGTTTCAAAAAGACAGGATCGAAAAGATTTTGTAAAACCCAAAAGCTAGGCTCTGATACCAATTGAAAATGCCTAATTAAGTTGTTTAACACAACTTAAAGTAGTCTAGTAGGTTTCGAAGCTATTTCTTGAAGAAACTCTTTTAGGAAAAAAAATATTAACACAAGATGTGATTAAAAAAATTATGAACGAGTTATTTCATATATAAGTGAATAAGTTTTGAAAAACAAAACTAATTTTAGTTAATGCAGCAGTAGAGTAGTAGATATGAGAGATTAATAAACAAGCAGAGGAGACAAATATTTTAACGTGGTAAAACCCCACCCAAACGGGGAAACATCCACGTAGGTCTCTCCACCTATAAAATAAAAAAAAACCACTAGAATGAGTTTAGGTTACAAGAAAGCAACAAAACCTAAATACACAGTACAAACCTAAATCTAAATTAAGCAGTTATACCAGATCCGTTGGTAACTTTAACTATTGAGGCTCCAATTTTGTTCCTTGTTGTTCTGCAGCTTGTCTCCTTAAGCTCCTTCTTTACGTCGACTCTGAAGTTGAAATCTCTCAACCAACACACTAGTTTATGCGATGTTATGAGTGAGGTGTCTAACATATGCATGTACTCACACACGCTTATACAAACGATTCCTACAAATTACAAAGGCTTCTAAGTATGAAATGCTATTTTTCACACTACTGAAAATGGATTTTATCTTTAAATCTTTTAAACTTTTAGATCTGTCTTCTTGAGAGTCTTTAAAAAAGAAAGACCCTACGAATATTATTTATATACATGTTTTTCAAAGTGAAAAACTCAGATCTGAAAATTTGCAAGTTTTGTAAATCAGAGAATAGATTTGTCGGATAAAATTTGATAAGAAAGAGTTTAAAATAGAATCCAATAACAGAGGTTGATTTCTAGTAAAAGAAATCAAAATAGCAACTCAACAAAGTGACTGTATCACTTTGAATCAGACCTACAAGTTTCTATATAAAAAATGAGTTCTGAATTGAGTGATGGTGATAAGAGGAGAGATTAAAACCAAAGAGGGTTTGAACTTCGAACATCAGAAACCCCTAAAACTCTCAAAACTAATTTCTAAAAACATTTTACAAGAGTTTTGTTTGAATTTCACAATTTTCTCTCGATTTATTTCTCTCTCTCTATCTCTTTTTCTCTCAAACCTCTGATCTCCCAAATATTGTAATTGAAGGGACGAAGGGTGTTATTTATAAGAGAGGTTGGAAGGGTCTGGAAGATTGGATTGAATCAATGGATCAGATTAAACCGCCTGTTCGAGTTCAAATCTAACGGTTACAAATGCACCGCTTCAAATAACAACCCTATTGGTTCTTTTAATCATCACATGGATTGGTCCGAAAAACATTAAGACCACTGATAATTAATTTTGAACAATGGTAAACTAGACTTTAGATTGTGAGTATAAAGAAACATAGGTCTAACCGGTATAAACCCAATACGTGTATGTCTCATATCTCTCCTCACACGCGTGTTTTTGAAGATTTAAAAATTCAATTTGCACTCACAATAGTCTCTAGCACTTTTGGATTCTACCCAACACAATTTTTAGGCAGTTTAGAAAATTTAACATTAACCCCAAACATTTTAAAACCCTAATTTTAATTTCTTAAACATGGATTTTAAATGTTTTAAAAAATTCCTAAAAAGTCCAATTAAATGCATAAAATTCATTTTAATCCCATTTTAACAACACACCCCCTCCCCCCCCCCCCCCCCCCCCCACCCAAAAAAAAATATGTAATATGCAACTCAAATTATGCAATCCTAAAGTGTTATATGTTGGATTTCTACCTGTAGGACCATCTTCTTGTTAATGTAAATATCTTGGAATCTTGAAGAGGCAATGAGGCTTGGGGAAAAAATAAGGATGACACAAATTTTATCTCTATTTCCAATCTCGACAAGCTCCTATATATTAGACTAATGTAAGTCATATATATGGTGTGCTTCAGAACCATATTTGTGACCAGCCTAGCGACAACCTAGGGCCATGACCATCTCCATTTTATGTTACGATGTTTGGTGGTCATGGACCAGGTCATGAGTTCTTTGACCCTAGTCATGATTTTAGGCTGTGAGCATCTAGTCACGAACCTGGACCATGGCCAGTTTGTCATGACCATTTTTAGTTTGTGATGCAGTTTTATCCCTTAGAATCAAGTCGTAATACTTATATACACACCATTATAATACCCCCATAAACCCCCATAGGTTCCAAAAAAAGTTCTTTTAAACCTAAGACCCTTAGTCCTCCTTAAAACCTTAATCGGAGAATAACTAGACGCTCTCTAAAACTAGTTTGACTTCAATCAACTCTAGGATCTAATATTATCTCAAAACATTTTCATAGAGATGTAAATACTCTTTCTAATAGTCCCATCCATGCACAAATTGGACTTATGGTTTACATTTTATGTCCATTTTACCGAAAACTTCATTTTACCTTGCCAATTGGCACACCTCCCCCACCCCACCCCCTATCGGTTGGCCATTGGTACATTAATTAGACATGAGGTCTGGCACCAGTTACAAATGGAAGCAAAACACGTATGCCAACCAGCATCCCCCAATGGTAGCATGGTTATTTTGACCTTTTTGGGTATCCTATTTAAAGAAACCTTGATCTCACTTTTTAGGATCAATCAATCTCATAATTCTTTCAGAAGGTCTATTATATATTTACTAAAAACATTCTCTTACGCAACCTCTCTCCTCATCACTTTCCACCACTCCACCACCATCCTTTGCATCCAAAAATCAGATTACAAAACCTTCAAAAACTAGAATACAAATAACGTAAAAGGTCTAAACCCTTTTCATTCTACTTTGACAATTTTGTGTTATTATACATTTTTTATTAATTTTAGCATATTTCTTAGCTAGTTATGATTTTTTCTTACCGTTAAACTCAATTTTTATTATATATTACTATCAAAGTTATTTTCATAAATCAAAAAAGCCAAAAAGAGTTTTTTTTATATGTCCCAAATTATACTTTTCTTACTTTTGCTCACACTCTCGTGACTTTTACACACTTTGTGATAAATAAATAGATAAATTATTACTTCAAACTATGGATTATCCCCTTCTTAATTTCCCTCGAGAACTACGTTGACTTTGACGCCATTTTTGGCTACGCAGGTTTCTCGAATTCATTTTTGGGAATCAAAACTTATTTTTGTATTGTTTCATATGCTTAATTTATTCCATCATATATTTAGTATATACCACTCTCATAGATATTTTACTTTTTTTCATCACCCTTTAGTGCTCTTTTTTATATGCATATTCACTCTTTCATAGAGTGTCATGTTCTGACGCATCCTTCATAGTTTATATAGTTTTACCCATTTTATCACTTTTTAGTGGTCCCGGTGACTTGTGTTTGCACCTTTTCATATTGAGTGAGAGTGCACTATGGTTAAATGGTCAAAATTATTTAATTAAATGTCAACTTTATACCACTACTAAACCATAGTTCTTGCAACTCAGTGATTGAAAGCGGTAAATTAATATAGCATGCAACTAAACATTCAAGAACACCAAATTCAGGAAAAATCTCCACAGGGCAACACCAATTTTTATTTCACTATATATGCAAATTGCAACTTACAACAACAGAGAAATATAGGATTTAACATACGAATATCTCGCAGGCATCGGTTCATCTTCTTCAGCAGGAGTTCCGACGATAACTCCAAGAACAATAATGGAGACAACTTATCCACAAGTATTACTCTAAGATAGGAATATATGTTTATGAGAGTTTCATAGAGATTCACAAATATAATATGGAAGGTTTTTGTGAATCTAAACTATTTTGCGCTTTTAAAAGGGAAGACTTAAAGTGCAGCAGTTCGGTAGAAGGCGGAGTTAAAAAGTCTTATGAAATACCTAAAGGAAATAGGTATTTTTAGGCAAACGCAATTTTCGAGACGATGTTAAGTCGTTCGAACGAAACCTGGAGGTCATTCTAACGAGATCAAGATCTCGTTAGAAGCACCCTTCAAGCATCCATCAAACAACCTAATAGAAACCAAAACAGTACGGGTTCATTTGATCCATATTCCATGTAGGTCTTCAAATGACCTATCAAATGACATATCTATGTCGTTTGAACGACATTTCCACGTCATTTGAACGACTGTAAGCGAAAAAATATTTTTATTTAAAAAATCCAGCCACTTTTTGAATAATATAAAATAAAGTTAAATCGAATAAAAATTCACCCAGATATAATTGCGAAAAAACTAAGAACTCAAAATAAAATAATACCAAAAAGTAGTGGAGTTGTGGCGAACGGTTGAAGTAGAACGTGATGCACGTTGAAGATGATGGGTGCATGATGATGAACACATTGCCAATCATTCTGATAGTGGACGTCGTGGATGATCATGTAGATGTGCCAATGTAAAGGGATACACCATATCTCATGTGATCTAGGACAATACGTAGATTCTAGCGGACAAATGACAGAAAATGTCCTTACAAATCTACCCCTATGGCTATGCAGGTACATACATGTAAATATCCGAATTATGAAACCCCCCCAAAAATCTATGAGATACAATCTATTATCCCCCAAACCCTCAAATGGAAATATCAAAATACATGTCTTCAAATCTTCAAAATATTCAAAAATTTCAAATCTCTAAAATTTCTTTGTCTTCATCGAGTGTGCCATGAATATGATCTTCAAGAGTGCCTACACACACGAGACAAGACACAAATACCCGAGAGACACAAAATTTTGAAATAAAATGATAAGTATAAATAATGAAAATAATTAATCATAAGAAAATTATCAAATAATCAATCTTTCCCAATCCCCTATAATTCGTTCTCTCCCTTTTTATGATGTCCAAAATAGACAAGGAAAAGAAACATAAGCAAACAATACGGAGTGTCACAAACAATAAACAAATATTTTTTGAATTTTTTGAACTTTTTCTTACAAAAAAAATACAACGATAAATCACACCATGAACTAACACTAAGATAATCAAGTCGGTGATAGAAAGGGGTGTGAACAAATTTGATAGTAAAATCAACTCAAACATCCATAACCTATGTGCACGACAAATTTTGGATACTCCTAACAAATGAACTCAAAATCGTCCTTAGGTGAAACAAATGTTGAATTTATATGATATCGACTCAATCTAATCAACAAATTAAAGTCTACAATGATTTTCACACCAATAACAACTATCTATGTAATGCTTTTTTAAGTCATTATCAGGTAGTGAAAACCCGTTGATTTCCAACCAAACTCCCCCATAAATAATAACGCATTTTTTTTTATTGAGGTTCTAATTTTTCTTGAAGAGATTTCCTATTGGTCCCTTTTTGGAAAAATTGCCCTTTTTATTGCCTTAATTTTTTCTTGGACTCTTTTCAAAAGGTGTCTTTCACGACGAGTTCACTCGCCTCTTGCAGCCCTTTTGTGTGTACACTCATAATTTCTTCAATATTAAACAAACTCTCACGGGCAATGGTTCTTACATGCACTACTTTCATTGACTTGTTTTATCGCATTAAGTTCATTTTAAAAGGATTGAGATGAAAATACTTTGACCAACGTGTGATAGACAAGCACAAAAATAAAATGAATCCGTGCATGTGTGCAGTAAAGGAAATCACGAGTCAAACATATAGGAAGTAATCAGTAATAACATCTCAATGACTCCAAACATTATAAAGCACTTGGATGAAATGAAGTTGTGTCTCAAAACTCTATCAAAAAGTCATGTGGATAATATAATCATGTTGTGACTTCGAAATTCTAAATGTCCATCCATATTAGGTGTAAACAAACTACAAAAACCTTCTTTTTGTTTTTCAGAAAGTTTTATAAAAAGAAAATATTTTTTGTCTTTTTCATTTTTCTTAAAAAAATTGAAAATATTTTTGTAGTTTTCTTTTTTCTTAAAAACCATAAATCTTTTTGTATTTTTCCAATTTTTTTACTAAAAGACTAACAATTTTTTGGATTTTTGTAAAATATGAATAAGAAAAAAATATAATACATGAATAATAGAAACGATACAACTTAGCAGCTGGAATCAAGAATATGCACGTGAAAAATCATTCGATACTAGACAAAGTGACCAACCCTCAGTCAACTGTGCAAATACCTAAAGACTTCCTAAGACTCTCGAATATATGGGCATCTATAGTTTTCATGAAAATATTTGCTAACTGGCGGTCGGTGGTCACAAAGCTCAAGGATAAGACATTCTCCTCTACTAGGTCTCGGATAAAATGTTTGCGTATCCTAATGTGCTTCATGCGCGAATGCTGGGGAAGATTTCAGGATATATGTATCGCGCTCGTGTTATCATAGGAAATGGTCATGGTGCCCTATAATATCACATAATCCTCCAGCATTTTTTTCATCTGCAAGAGTTGCGTTCAATAACTCTCAGCGACGATGTACTCAGCCTCCATAGTGGACAAAGAGATAGAGTTCTACTTCTTTCTCAACTAAGAGATAAGAGAAATACAAAATATAAATGCCTACATGGAGTGCCCCAACATCCATCTACATTCCCAAGCCAATCGGCATCTTAATAGGTGGATAAACGGTCGTCGCTATCAAAAGAATACTAAATGCCATATGAGAGAGTCTCATTCACGTATTTGATAATACGTTTAAGAGCATTTAAGTGTGACGCTTTTAGGGACGCTTGATATCGTTCACAAACTCTAACACTAAAGGCTATGTTGGGATGACTGGCAGTCAAGTAGAGAAGACTACCTATCATACTCCGATACAAGATTTTCTGTACATTTTTGCTTGAAGTGTCCTTGTTAAGCTTTGTCGAGGTACTCATGGGGGTGCGTGAGTCATTAGTGGAGTCTAACCTAAACTTCATCATGAGGTTTATTTCATATTTAGATTGGGATATGAACATCCCATCCTCTAGATGACGAACCTGGAGATTAAGGAAAAATGTAAACTCACCAACCACGCTCATCTCGATCTCACTCTTCATCTCCTCCTCAAAGTCGTGAGTATGGTGGGAGCTTGTGGTTCTAAAGAATATGTCATCCATATATACCTGGGCAATCAAAATAACACCTTTTCCTCTTCTAACAAACAAAGTCTTATTTATTCCCCCTCTCTTGAAGCCACGGGCTAAGAGATCATACTAACCACGGGGTTCTTGCTTTAAACCATAAAAGTATTTTCTCAAATAATATACGTGGCCAGGGTACTTAGGATCTTCAAACCCTTTTGGTTGTTACAGGTAAACCTCCTCTTATAGAAATCCATTAAGAAAGACACTCTAGACATACATATAATATAACTTGAAGCGTATATGACATGCAATGGCGAGCAGTAAGAGAATGGACTCGAGCCTCGCAACAGGAGAAAATGTCTCCTCAAAGTCTAACCCCTCAATCTATGTGTAGCCTTGAGCGACCCACCTATCCTTATGACGGATAATGGTAACATTATCATCTTTATTATTCTCAAAGATCCATTTATTACCAATCACATTTGTCTCACTAGGTCGGGGAATGTTTCCATATTTTTAAACTGAAGAAACTCTTCCTACATAGTGTATATCCAGTTCTTATCTTTTAGTGCTTCTTCGATATTCTTGTGCTCGATTTTTTATGTGTACCGTAGAAACGATCTAAAGCTGAGTGAAAGTATTGACATATAAAGTAAGGTCTCTTAGAATGGTATAAGGTTTATGACTTGCGAACCCAAGCAGGTGTGTCCCCTAAATTAGAACTAGGGTCCACCCTAAGGGTGTGAGGATCAATGGGATCATCAGTAAGGGGGCATCCTCCTCACCCAAATGGTTCCGATAAAAAACTTCGGTGGCTTATTATCTTTAACAATGATGTTTATTGATTCCATAACCTTGGAGACTTTCAGGTTAAAATCCTGATAAGCTATGCTCGTCGATGAATATCCTAATAGAATTCCCTCATAGCTCCGAGAGTCAAACATTCCTAATTTCTCTTAACCCCTCGATATGTAGCATTTACTCCTCGAAACAAAAAAATAAAAAAGTTTAGGCTTCTTCCCTATCCACAATTCATATGGCGTTTAAAGTGTGTATGGACGAAGATATACCCAATTCACCATGTGGCATGCGATAGACACCGCCTCTGCCCAAAACCTTCTAGAAACTCTACGATCGAGAAGCATAGATCTATCCATATCTTGAACCATTCGGTTCTTCCTCTCAATAATTCTATTTTTCTAAGGAGTTTTCACGGTTGAAAATTCATGTTTAATTTTGAGGCTATCACATTAATGATCCACCTTTGCTTTTTTAAATTTTGTGTCGTTATCTCTACGCATTCTATTGATAGTGACATTGTGTTAATTTTGCAAGACACGACACTTGATCGTAAGAAAACCTACAGCATCGAATTTCTCTCTCAGGATGTTAACTATCAAATTACAAGAGAAATCATCTTCCATCACGAGGATATATCTCTTACCACCCAAACTCTCAGTAGGAGTACGACCCATTAGATCTATATGAAGCAACTCAAGCACATGTGAAGTGGTAATGGAAGTCAAGTTCGAATGGGGACTACGAACTTGTTTTCCTGCTGACAAGGACCACAAACCATGGAAGTTGGTTGTCCAAGCTATGGCAAGCCACGCATTGGGTCTTTCTTTGCTAAATGCTCCAAATCTCTAAAATTAATGTGACCTAGACATTGATGCCACTGATCCATAGAAGATATCGTGGCACTATTGCACACAAATGAGTACCTGGGCACAATCCCAAAATAGTTATCTTCTGTCCTCACCCCTTCCAGTAAAAGTTTATAAGCTTAATAAAAACATTAAACTCGTTCAGGTCAAACTTTACAGCAAAGTCTGCATCGCATAGCTGGCTAATGCTGATACGGTTTTCTTTCAAACCTTTAACATACAAAATATTATCTAGATTAGTAAATCTGGGTATCTTCACTGTTCCTCTTCCTATATTGTTAGATTTACTCCCGTTTTCAAAGGTGACTTTACCATCCTTGTGAACCTTAAGGTTGAAAAAAAATGAGATGTCACCAGTCATATTCCTGGAGTAACGATTGTAAAAATTCCACTGGTAGGTATTATGAGCCTTAATAATAAGATGAATGACAAGGGCTTTCTCTTCACGCTTAGGCACCTAAGTAGTGGTGATCTTTTTTTTTTACCGTTATCATTGTTGGGTCTAGTCGGGATGTTGGAAGTATCCACTGACAGGAAAGACATCCACTGGAACACTTCCATACAACTATAAGAAGTGTTTCTATACACTCAACCTGCTCTTTAAGGCCAACAAAATTGCTAAAATGGTGCATCCGACCCAAACTATAGGAAAACTCCCCAAGGTGGCCTATTTTCTTGCAATAGGTACAGAAATAAACAGTCTTAGGCCGACCTTGGTTTGATTTTTTTGACTAAAATTTTCTTTGAGGTTTTAGTTGAGGGCCATAAGGATTCATAATGAATTTAGGAATCGATTTTAGTGGGACATGTGATATGGAAGCATCATTGAAACCTATTCCTTGCCTCTCACCAGACCCTAAAGCGGGGCCGAGGAACATCTTTTTCATCTTCCCAGATGTGTCCTCAATCTTTATCTTGACCTCCTGATCTCTTTTAAGATCTTTCTCCAGTTGGGCTACAAGGGATTCAATTTTCTTTTGATTCTCAACGGATGCAAGGAGCTCACTCCTAAGACTATCCACTTATTTGGTCAAGTCCCATCTCTCTTTCTCAAGCACTCTCTCCTTCTCTCCAAAAACTTTCTCTCTCTCTTTCTCTCTCTCTCTCTCTATCAAGGGGTCTTTAACTGAGGACTCTCTCTCGTATCTCTTAACTCCTTCTCTAGCGTAATGATCCTAGTTGCTAACCCTTTATTTTTCTTTCATTTTAAAGGACTCGGCGTATAACTTAACGTACGCATGTTGTAGGTCACTCTTGCTCTCACTTGCTTCTCCTCACCCTTGCTCACATTGTTCTCACCATCGAGGTGTCCTTGTAAAGTAGCTTCCTTATCGTCACGAGGTGCACCAGAACGTACTCACCTGGCTAGCCATAAATGCAGTGAAGTTACATTCATGCGGTAATTTTTTCTCCTCAATCCACCGACTCGACCTCACTGTCGTCACTAAAGGTGTCATTTAAGGAAGCTTTGCCCTTGACTTGACGCTTTAACCTAGTTGGGTACTCATATGCTTTATGACCTCTCCCATCACACTTGTAACCCCTCTCTTCCTTTCTCTTTAAGGCATTCTTTTTATCTTTTTCAAATTTCTTCCCACTTTTATTTTTCTCAAAACTGTCTTTAACTTTATACATGAAATTATTTTTAAGTTTGAGAAATTTCTTAAAGTATTTAGAAAAAAGATTTAAATAATATAAATCAAAGTCGTACTCAGATTCGGACGACAGCTCCTCTCTCTTTCTGGGAGTCTCCTCACTCTTTCTAGACTGGGCCTTAAGTGTGATCCCCTTCTCTTTTAATTTTTTAGTTTTAGGAAACATGTCGATTTCGTGAGTTTTAAGGTGTCATACGATTTCTTCTACCCTAAGAGAATCTAACATTCCTAAGGAATTAAGCACAGTGACTTTCGGGATAAAATGGGCAAGCAATGATCTTAAAATATTTTTAACTACTCAAGTGTCAGTTTTGTTTAACCAAGATTAAAACATGAATTACAAATATCCGATAGGCATGAATAAAATTAATCAAATCTCTCGGATTCAAGCATGGTTATAGTTTCAAACTGAGTAGCCAAATTTTGCAATTTATATGCCTCAACAACATTTGTGCCCTCATGCGTAAGCTGCAAGATATCCCATGCCTGTTTTGACATGGTACACGTCATAATATATCCGAAACTCGTCTGGTGTGAGGGATCTAGAAATAGAAATAATGCCACATGAATTAAACTTACTCCATTTAAATTCCTTTTGAGTCAATAAATTCACAGGTTTAGGATTAATATCATTACCTACAACCGTAGTGGGCGACATCCACCCTCTTTCACATGTAATCCAGACTCGTTCATTAATAGCCTTCAAAGTGGATATCATTTTATCCTTCCAATAGGAATAATTTCATCCATCAAAAGTTGGCTTTCGATTATATACGTTATCCATTTGAACTTAACTTTTTCAAAAATCAATTTTTTCAGAAAATTGGTATCAAGAATTTTTTTGCAAAAAATTAAATACACGATAAAGTTGTGTAAATGGCCCTGATACCAATTTGAGAGTTCTCTACGATTCAATGGTCAAACTTATATAATTAAATGTCAACTTTATACTAGTATTAAACCTAAGTTCATGCAACTAAATGATTGAAAGCGGTAAATCAATATCGCATGCAACCAAACATTCAAGAAGACCAAAGTAAGGAAAAATCCCCACATGTCCAAACCAATTCTTATTTGACTATATATGCAAATTGAAAATTACAACAATAGAGAAATACATACAACTTTTGAAAAATGAATATCCCGCAGGCATCGGTTCGTCTTCTTCAGCAAGATTTCGCATGAGAACTCCAAGAACAACAATGGAGACAACTTCTCCACGAGTATCACTCCAAGATAGAAATATATGTTTATGAGGGTTTATTAGTGATTCAAACATATAATATGGGAGGTTTGTGTGAATCTAAAGTGTTTTTGGCCTTTAAAAGGGAAGAATTAAACTGCAGTAGGTATATAGAAAGCGGAGTTAAAAGTCTTAAAAAAGACCTAAAGGAAGCAGGTATTTATAAGTAAACACAATTTTAAGGCGGCTTTAAGTTGTTCGAATGAAACTTGGAGATCGTTCGAATGAGATCAAGATCTCGTTAGAAGCACCCTTCAAGAGACCATCAAACTACCTAATAAAAACCAAAACAATACGGGTTCATTTGATCCACATTCGATGTAGGGCTTTAAACGACCTATCACATGACATGTCTACATTGTTTGAACGACATAGCCGCGTCGTTTGAATGATTGTAAGAAAAAAACATTTTATTTAAAAAATCCAGCCTCGTTTTGATTAAAATAAAATCCAATTAAATCAAATAAAAATTCTCCCAGATATAATTACGAAAAATTAAGAACTCCAAATAAAATAATATCATAAAGTAGTGGAGTTGTGGAGAATGGTTGAAGTAGAACATGATGCATGTTGAATATGTTGCGTGCATGATGATGAGCATGTTTCCAATGATTCAGATAGTGGACTTTGTGGATGATCATGTAAACATGACAATATAACGGGATACACCATATGTCATGTGATCTAGGACAATATAGACAAGACCTAGATTCTAGCAAACAAATGACCAAAAATGTCCTTACAATGAGTCACGATTCGGTGCACCACTCATTGTTTATTTATTTTTAGTGATCTCGTTAGATACGGATACTCATTTACTACAGTGATGTTATGATCCGATGTATTGCTCACATTCTAGATATTTCACATTTTTCTATTTTTTAGACTTTCTCCTCAGAATGATTTGTTCTTATCTTTTCTGTGTCGTGGATATGATGGTATCACTCCTTGCACAATTAAATATATATTGCACACATTTTCACTTTACATATCTTGCATATATATGAGAAGGAGAAGGAGATCACTTCATTGACCATGAGAGATCGAAAGGGTGGAGTGTGTGCCTCAAAGTTCCCATTTTTTAACCTATTGTCTGAGCTCGTGATTCACTTGGTTTCGCATTCACTAATAATCCTTTGTATTGTCTCCTCGGAGATTTATAATTCTTTTTCCTGTTTTGAGTGAAATAGGGTGGAGATTATAATATCTATACATTTACATTCCCTTACATCCTTGAGAGTGCGCTTGCGATGTTAATGGATTATTTATATAATTAAGTGTCCAGCACACACAATTCCAAATCTTATCTTTTTATCCTAAGACAAGAATCTAGGTGATAAAACAAATAAATTAAAGTATGCAAATAAATAAGGCAATATGAGGAAAAAAACTTGCGGGTAAAACCTTTTTTCAATTAGCATTTGAAAATTTTATAAGACATAACATACAAAACCTCTAAAGAATACAACTCTTTCCTGGGTCATCCACAGGTCGCGCTCCACCCTCGATATCCACCTATCAGCCTTTATCTCCCTTCAGCAATGATTCCCACGAGAACCACAAGGCCAATAATGAAGAAGATCTCTGCACAAGAGTAACTTAGATAAGAAACTATTTAGGGTTTCCAAATGGATTCACATAAATATTTGGGAATCATGATTTTTGAATCAAAAAGTGTTTTAGACTTAAATAAAGTGAGAACTTTTGCATCAGATATGTAGAAATCATTATGTAAAAGTCTCTTTTAAATCCCTTCGAAACATGTATTTGTACGTCAGCACAAAATCCGAGGTAACGACACTCGTTCGAACGAGAATAACATCTCGTTTGAATGACAACAAGTTCCTTTGAATGAATAGCTATCTCGTTTGAACAAACTTCAAACGAGCTTCAAATGACATAAAATAGTATGCCCTCATTCGATATTCGATCAAAGTAAACTTCAAATGAGTCTTCAAACAAAAATGGAATCTTGTTAGAACGAGAATCCCATCTCGTTTGAACGAGATATGCGAACTTTGAAAATTTGTTAAATAAAGAAAAATGCCTTGATTTTTAAATAAAAACATCTCCAAATTATAAACGTAAATAAATATAAATCCTAAATTATTTTATACATTCATAATGTGGAGATCATCTTAGATTTGGAGATGATAGAAATTCGGTTTTTCATGATGGCTCAAGTCAAATGTTAACGAGATATGCCAAAAACTTAGCATAAGCTATGATAAAATGATAATAATTTTTTTCTTACAAATCTCCCCCTTTTTGGAAATTCTGGTACAAACATAAAATCGAAACCTAAAGTACATGAATATCCCATAAGACGATATAAATATCCTTATACCCTCCTAAACCCTAAAATGGAGACGTATAAGAATAATGATGTCTTCGAATCTCTACTTCTTCTTTGTCTTCTCTTAGTCACTTTGTCTTCATTGAGTGTAATGAGAATATGATCTTTCAAAAGTACTTACACACATGAAACAAAACAAATACCCTATGATGCATCAAGTTTTATATGTAAAATAACAAAAAGATAAATTCTCCCCCATAAATCAAACTTCCCCGTAATTTTTAATCCCCCTTTTTATTTTGTCCGAAATAGACAAAGAGTAGAAACTAAGAATGATAATACAAATCATCACAAATAGGAATATCATCACAAAACGATATGAATGAATAACATGCAATGATAATCTCAAAGGCACCACAAACTATTTTTGAAAATTTTTAATTTGTTTTAAGTATAAAAATATATAAATACAACACATCATAGAGAAACACAAAAGTACCTGAATCATGAAAATGGAATGTAGGGGTGTGAACATATACGATAGGTTAATCAATATAGACAAACATAACACATGTTTATAAAGGAATGAGACACCACTAACGTAAGATCTCAAGGTATACCTTAGGTTTAAAAATGGTGAACTCAAGTGAAATTGACTTAACCTAATCAACTACTCAAGATCGTAAGTGATTTTCTTACCATTAATGCCCAAAACTATAATTCTTTACGAGATTTTTAAGGATGTCCAAACCCATTGATCGTCAACTTAACTCCCTCAAAACTCGTATATTGAATTTTTGTCCTCAATTATTTTTGAAGAAATTTATGCTCATATGTAGCGAAGCATTAGTGTTCTTATAAATTGGCCTGACACTTATGTGCCTTTAATATTTTATGATATTTTCTTTTCAAATGGTGGATATTCACGTAAATTCAACATGTTTTCGCAGCCCAATTACATTACTTAAAATATACCAAATTTACTGGATAAATGATTTTCCATTTTTTTCAATCTACGCAATGGTTCTTGTATGCACTACTTTTATTATCTCGTTTTTCACATTTGGTTCATTCTAAAAGCAGGATTGAGATGAAAATACTACAATCGACACGTGAAAGGTAAGTGCAATACTCCAATAAGTCCCTCCTCGTGTGCATTAAAGGTGACAAAGAGTCAAACATGTAGCAAATTGTCATCATATCACATATTAATGACTCCACACATTATAAAGCACATAAATGGAATGATGTCACGTCTCCAAACACTACAAAATTGTCATGTGTATATGGAATGAATGGGTGACTCGGACATCTTCAATGATCATCCACATATCATATTAAAAAAATACAAAACTCGAATTTTTTTTCAATAATTTTATAAGAAATAAAATCTCTTTGTCTTTTTCACTTTTTCTTAAAATAAAACTGAAAATATATTTGTATTTTTACTAAAAGTGTCAAGAAAAACAGAACTCTTTATGGTTTTTTTGAAAAATACATCAAAATGGAAAAGATAAATAAAATGATAATACAATGGTAGTACACTGTAGTACCAAGAATAAATACGAATGAGCATGAAAATCATCATATACTAGATAACATATCCAATCTCAGTCAATGGTACAAATACCTAAATACTTCTTAAGATCCTTAAATCGAAGTGCATCTAAAGGTTTCATGAAAATATCGGCTAACTGACGATCGATGCTCACAAAGCTTAAGGAGACGACCTTTTCCTCAACTAGGCCTCAAATAACGTGCTCACATATCCTAATATGCTTTGTGTGCGAATGCTGGACTATATTACGTGAAATGCATACGACACTTGTATTTTCATAGGAAGTAGTCATATTTCCCGATGAAATACCATAATCCTCTAGCATTTGCTTCATCCATAAGAATTGTATGCAACAACTCCCTAAAGTTATATACTCAGCCTCCGTCGTGGATAAAGATATGGAGTTTTTCTTCTTGCTCATCCACAAGACAAGATCACTCCTAAAGTAAAAAAACCCACCTAAATTGATCCAACATCCATCGACATCGCCCGCCCAATTGACATCCGAATAGGCAGACAAATGGTCATCGATATCAAAGGAATACCAAATATTGTATGACAGAGTCTGATTAGACATAAATTCTTCATATTTATCCCTCGTAATTTAGAGGATGTTATCATCTTGTGCAATGTAAATTGAGTTTTATTATCTCATATCTTTTCTAGTGACATCTTATATATAGTGCATCGAGTTTCGTGTATCTCGCTTACATTTTGCAGGTATTTATAATAAGTGAAGAAAAGAGAGAAGTCAAAATAAGCAAGAAAGAAAAGAAGAAAAGAAAAAGGGGGAAAGATTAATTTTACATTCAAAAGTAGCATGCAAAACCTAAAAGAAGTTAAATATCTTGATTCCACAAGAACGTAGAAAGAAACGACATCCAAATACGAAGCCCGAGTGAAAAGTTATGAAGCTTCAAAGTTGAGAAGAAATCATGGAAGAAAAGATAGAAATTTTTTTGTTCAAACCGGTTTGGAAATAGTTGAACCGATTTGCTGTTGAAGTCAAATTTTTTCTCGCTACTCGAATTCTGAACCGATTCACTCTGGTGAAGAAGAAAAATACGAACCAGTTTGTCATGAGGCAATATGATTTTTTATTTCTTAAAATTAGAGTTGTGCATGGGTCAAACACTTAACAAAACTTGAGAGGTTTATGCTAAAGTAACACTAGACATTAGAATTAAATTTTTTACATGGTTTTTGATAACTTCTTGGAGGCAAGAACCTTAGGTTTATCATTCTTCAACAATTGTTCATGATTTGACATTGAAAGTATAGTTCCTCTATTGCTTTTAATTTCTCTCATCATTTTGGCTTATAATCATTTATTTCTTTGTTAGAAGTTTATTTTATATGTTTTATTACACTTTTAGCATAAGAATGAATTCATGCAGCGTGAATTTCATGTTTAATCGTATTTACACCATTTACGACTAAGTTTTTAACGAGTTGGGGTACATGAACCCAACCTAGGTAACACATATGGATTTAAAAGTGAATAAGAAGTAATCCCTCATTAAAGGTTTTGAACTTTATCAAGATAAAGGTTGTAGGCCTTTTAATTTTTCTTGCCCTAGGTAACCGGAATGTTTAAAGGTGCAATTGGCATTTTTATAACTTCTCATCCTCGTCAAATACAATTTTTGATTTGATATTATGCGGCATTAAGTCCTCATACGTTAAATGCTTAGAGAGTATTTAATGTCTCTTTGAATGAAGAATAATCTTTTTGAATCTTTTATGTTCTATGTAAACACCAACGGTTCAGGGAGTGTACCCTAACTCCATTTTCTCTCATATATTTAAAGTTTAATTTAGTTCTTCTTGCATGTGTAGTTAGGTATTAGTTTAATTCAAATTAAAGTACTTGATAGGTATAATCACAAGTCGTCATCTTTTCCTTCTTTTCTGAGATATTAGTAGGGTTAAGCGTCTATTTTATTCGTCGTCACATCTTACATCCTATTCCCTGTGTTCGATACATGTTTACCAGATTATTACTTGCGCGACCGGCTTACACTTGAGTCGATATATGCATGCAATAGAGACACTTTTAAAGTCATGTCAAGTTTTTAGCGTCATTACTGGGGAAACAAATGTAGATGGGAGTTTTAGAGAAGCGCTTTTTAACCCGAATTAAACTTCTTGCGTAGGATAATTTTATCATGTGCGAGTTTCATCCTTTCTTTGGATATTTTAGCATTCTCGTGCGCATCATTGCGCATCTCCTCCAACTCATTTAATTTAATCTTGCGTGCCTCACCGTCTTTGTCTAAATTGTAGTTCAACCTCTTAATTTCCAAATAGGCTTTGTGTTCTATATCCGCGGGCATAAGGCAAGGCTTTTGTAAGAACATAATTCTTATCATGTACTTTTATTTTAATTGGCTTAATTACGGAAAAAATAAATTAAGTCTAGGCTACTTTTAGTTATGGAGTTTAATGAGTTGAATTGAGACTACGACAAAGTTCAAGTCCAAGAATGTGCAATCAAAGCTTTCAAGAAGATTACAACTCAAGACGAGTTGCATATGTTTAAGATCAATCAGGTATGAATACTATTGAGTAGTTCGGTAATTTGTATATTGATTAAATGTTGGGTGATTAAAATGGTCGGAATTAAATTTGTTTTGTTTTTGTTGTCAATTTTATAAAATACCGCAAGTGCACGAGCTATTATAGAATAGCGAGTGTAAGTACGGGTCGACCCCACGAGGATTTATCAATTTTTCTTTCGTTCAAAATTATTGTGACTGTCCAACTAGACGAAATGGGTTCAAAGATGAGATGTAATATCAAACTAATCAACACAAATAAAAAGGAAGACTACGAGAGATATAATCAAGGGAGCGTGAAAACTAGGATGTTGGATCCATTTATCACGTTAAACTAACATTGTGCAATAATTTAAATTCGTCATTCCCAATTTTATAACTCAAATTAAATCGACTCTCGTCATATTTAATATGGAAAAATAACACGTTAGAAGTCCAAAATAAAATTTAACGTCTCTAAATTTAGACACCTAAAATCCCTATTTCCTTGAAAATTTCACTTTTAAATTTCAAAATATAGTCTTTAAGCATGGGCTATCAATCAATTTAATAAAAGTACAACCCATCAAAAAGTACTCATACTTAAAATAAAAAATGATTTTTTTTTCAAACAATGCCGAAGGTTTAAAACACACTCTCGTGTCGTTTTAAATGAATACCAAATTTTTAAAACGTTTAGCACATATCGGGAAGTAAAGACGAAATTAAATCACACACAATATTAATCACACATGATAAATTTCACCTAGCCCTAGTGAGAAGATTACGCTAGCATAATTGTAGACATAATAAAATTTTACGAATGAATACTCAATTTCATTAAATAAACAAACTTACAATTGATGTGTCACAAGTATTCTTGACAGAAATTCCACTCACAAAATAATTATTGGCCCTCAATAAGGAACCAAAAACTATACATAAAGATCTCTCTACAACTCTCAGTATAAAATAAAGAACCCAAGGGTTCTATTTATAGGCTTAGGGTTAGGGTATTTAGATGAGATGGGCCTCTCCCTGATTGGTTGTATTTGAGATGATAATTATCTCATGGAGTCTTGAAAAAAGTTGGAGATAATTATCCCCAAATTCGTCACTATTAACATCACCATTCATAGAACCAACTTTAATCGCACTTTTGACCTCTAAAATTTCAAAATCTCATTTTCGTCTGAACTTCAAAGTTGTGAGTCTTGTCAAGACTTTCCGAAAAGCTATGACACAGCCTCGACGGACATACGAGCGAGTTTATAAAAAATATTTAGTCCAGCTATGTCAACCGTGTCATGTCGCGCCGCATCCTGACAATTTTCACACATCGACTCCTTTGTAGTACAAATTTTCAGGGTACCTATAAAAATACAAAAAAATAAAAATAATTAATTCAAATTTAGGGTCACAAATTACTCGTTTTAATTTGGAATTCAACCAAATTTCAGAGAGAACTTTACTTTGCCTAGATAAACATTTATAAATTATTTTTAGGCCCATAAAGTTTTTAAAATTATAGTTTCACCCCCCAGAGTTATTAAAATCACATTTTTAACTCAAATTTGATTTAAACTTGCATTTTTCTTTTAATTTACGAAAAAGACTCTAAAAGCTCATTATTTAAGATACGAAGGGCCTAAAAAGGCCTAGATTTGGGCATATTTCATGCAAAATAATGCACTCATCAAATACCCCAAAATTTAAACTTTGCTAGTCCTCGAGCCAAACTAAAATTTTAAAATCTAACTCATTTTCGTAGGAATCACGATTGCACTTAGCATGTGTAACAAGCCGTTAAACCTTTAGGTTACCCTAGTGGACGAGTTTTGTCTCGTGAGGGTTTGCAGTGAATATACCCACAAAATTTAAAAACTTGACTCAATACAAAAGACTCAAAAGTAATATAATCAAGTTTGAATGCAAACTTCATAAATATAGTAGAACTTCACTTCTCAATCTCAACTTATCATGTGTGTGTGAATAGCCAATATAACCGTCCATTTCAAAAGATTTGATCGTTACATTTCTTATCCCAAAGTTCATTTTGATTTCTAAATCTCACAGAATACACTCACAATTGAACACTCGGAAATGGTTAATTTTCTCTTGGTATATATGAATAAAAGAGTAAATTTAGATGAACAAATCTCACATATACATGGTCAAAAATGGATTTTTTTAGAATGGATGAATATGATCTCATGAGCAGAAAATCGATTACTTGTTGAAAACGTTGAATCGCACAATAGATCCTATTCATCTCCTCTCCACACTATAAATAACTTCCCTTGAGATTGATTAGGACTTTCTTTGGTTGTATTGTAGGCTCGGGTTTGGCTAGAAAGAATGGTTTTTTGGAGTTCAAAATTTCTAAGAATATAGAGGTTTTTAGGTATTTTTACTTTAAGGCACTTTTTCTCCTGACCTCCATTTTTCTTTTCTTTTTTTTTTTTTTTTTAAACTCATTTTTTTTCTCTTTCTTTCTTCTTCCTTTTTTTTTCTTTTCACACATTATTTTTGTAACCTCCTTTTCTTTTGTTATTTTATCCTTTTTCCTATCGTAATTTTACCCTAATATTCTCAAAAAATGGGTATGACTTCTTTTTATGGGCTTTAAACTCCCAGTTGGAGTTGGGCAGGACAATGAGTTTTCAACAAAAGGCTTATTTTCTTTTTGGCTCAAATGGGCTTGCAATGGAATAATGTAAAAAGGTTGGAGTTTGGGCCTAATTTTTGGGCTTTCAAGCGATGGCCTAAACTCATTTCTCAAGTTTCATTAAGTTGATTTGTGTCTCAAGAGGATTTACTAAAACTTCTAGTGCTTGAGATTCATATTTTGACTTTCTTTTCAGTAATCGAACAAAACAAAGAATTTGAGATCATCAACGAATTTATCACTATAGGAAAGTTTGAGTTATTTTAACTCGTAGTGATTTAAATATCTCAAAACGATGAGTGGCACAATATCACACCGGGCTAAAATCTCCACATTTATTCGTTAAGCATGTTAACTTTCTCCTCAATATCCATTTTTGATCATATTATATGGCTAATGTGTAAAAATTTTCATAAGTTGAGAGATTGATGAATTAATTCTATATTAAGAAATCGTTTCAAAACTCAATTATATTGAAAATCTTTTTGGATTTTTGATTTTTTTTTTAGTTTTCAAATCGGAGAAAAATGACCTCAATACCCCCAAACCTAATTTCTACATTATCCTCAATGTTCAAGACAAAAATTTTAAAGACGAGAAATATATGAAAGATATTACTGTAATGAGGGACTTTTTCCAACGCACAGTTCCTGTAAAATAAAAATTATGATACAACAACATTGACCCAATTTTATGTTCACTCGTGGTACACAGGGTCTTGGAGGAGAATGTCCTCCACTTCCCGATCTCGAAATTCTAGATATGGCTTTAACCTTTGACCATTAACTTTGAAAATTTCACCATTTTTAGGATTCTCTATCACAACCGCCCCATGAGGGTAGACTGTCCTAACAATAAAGGGACCGGACCATCTAGACCTTAACTTATCAGGAAAGTGATGCAATCTAGAATTGTACAAGAGAACTTTCTGTCCAGGCTCAAATGATTTCTGTAAGATGGACTTGTCATGGAACATTTTCATTTTCTCTTTATACAAATTTGCATTTTTGTACGCATAATTTCGAATCTCTTCCAACTCATTTTGGTGGAGTTTTCGGACCTCTCATGCAACTGGTAAATCAAAATTAAAGGTCTTAATGGCCCAATAGGTCTTGTGTTCTAACTCTACCGAAAGGTGGAAAGCTTTTTCGTAGACAAGCCTATACGGGAACATACCAAGTGGCGTTTTGTAGGCATTGTGATAAGCCCATAATTCATCCAATAACCTTAAGGACCAATCCTTTGGGTTTGGATTCACTGTTTTCTCGATGATTTGCGTAATTTTCCTATTGGAAACTTCTACTTGACCACTAGTTTGAGGGTGATAAGAACATCCTACTTTGTGCGTGATCGAGTATTTTTTCATAAGACTCTCGAATGATCGATTATAGAAATGGGTGCCCTGATCACTAATGATGGCTCGAGGCGTGCCGAAATGGGAGAAAATATTTTCTCGAATGAATTTGACCACCACGTGGCGATCATTCGTCCTACATGGTATGGCTCCTACCCACTTAGACAGATAATCAACTGCCAAAAGAATGTAGAGATTTCAGTAGGAATTTGGGAATGGACCCATAAAATCAATGCCCCAATAGTTAAAAACCTCAATAATCAGAATGGGATTTAAGGGCATCATATTCCTACGTGTGATCTTTCCTAACCATTAGCAAAGGTCAAAACTCCTACTGTAATCATTCGAGCCACGAAAAATGGTGGGCCAATAGAATCCACACTGTAAAATTTTTGTAACGGTCTTTTTAGCACTGAAATGACCTCCATGGGATTTGTCATGGAAGAAAAAGATTACGCTTTGAATCTTGTGATCGGGTACACACTTTCGAATTATTTGATTGGGAAAATATTTGAAAAGATATGGGTCATCCCAAAAGAAATGTTTAGCTTCCTTTAAAAATCTGGAACAATCTTGCTTAGACCAATACAGTGGCATTTCACCTATCACAAGATAGTTCACAATATCGATGAACCACGAAAGCTGAGAGACAAGCATTAGTTGCTCATCGGGAAATGACTCATTTAGGGGCAATAGGTTATCGGATAATTCAATGGTTAACCTAGACAACTAATCCGCCAATACATTCTCACACCCTTTCTTATCTCGAATTTCATGGTCAAACTCTTACAGTAATAGGATCCACCTAATGACCCGGGCCTTAGCAACCTTTTTAGACAAAAGATATCGCACGGCCGAGTGATCGGTGAAAATAATAACTTTGGATCCTATCAAATAAGACCTAAACTTCTCAAGAGCAAAAACAACAACGAAGAACTCTTTTTTGGTTGTGGAATAGTTCAATTGGGCATCATTAAGAGTCCTACTGGCATAATAGATGACATGAGTAACTTTCTCATTATGCTGCCCAGAACTGCACCTATGGCATAGTCGGAAGCGTCACACATGATTTCAAACGACTGACTCCAGTTGGGGGGTCTCATAATAGGTGCAGAGGTTAATTCCGTCTTTAGCCTTTCAAAGGCTTGAAGGCATTCGTTAGTGAAATCGAAGGGTATGTTCTTGGCAAGAAGATTGCATAAGGGTTGAGAGATTTTGCTAAAATCCTTAATAAATCTCCGATAAAAACTGGCGTGTCCTAAGAATGACTGAACTTCACGTATAGTTTTATGGGTTGGGATATTAGCAATGAGATATATTTTAGCTTTATCTACCTAGATACCCTTTCCAAAAATGATGTGACCTAGCACTATGCCTTGTTTGACCATAAAGTGACACTTCTCCCAATTAAGCACAAGGTTATTTTCCTTACCCCTCTTCAGAACAAGGGTAAGGTGATGGAGGCACTCATCAAAACTAGACCCAAATACAGAAAAATCATCCATAAAGACTTCGAGAAATCACTCCACCATATCCGAAAAGATACTCATCATGCACCGCTGAAAGGTAGCGGGTGCATTGCATAACCCAAAGGGCATGCGTAGGTAAGAAAAAGTACCAAATGCACAAGTGAAGTTGTTTTTTTCTTGATCCTCTGGAGCGATGGGAATTTGATTATAGACGGAGTAACCATCGAGAAAATAGTAATATGGATAGCCGAATAATCTCTCTAGCATTTGGTCTATGAAAGGAAGAGGGAAATGATCCTTCATTGTAATAGCGTTCAACTTCCTATAATCAATACACACTCGCCAACCGGTTTGAATCGTAGTGGGTACTAACTCATCATCGTTATTTTTCACCGCCGTAACACCGGATTTCTTTGGGACAACTTGAACGGGACTGACCCCGCTATCAGAGATAGGGTAAATGATACCCGCATTGAGCAATTTTAGCACCTCATCTCAGACGACTTCTTTCATATTGGGATTAAGTCTACATTGTGCTTTACTGGAATTTTTAGCATTGTCTTCTAAGTGTATCCGATGCATGCACATCGAGGGACTTATCCCCTTAATGTAGGCTATGGTCCATCCTATGGCTTCCTTGTGTTCTGTGAGAATACGCAACAATTTATCTTCCTGTTCTTTGTCTAAGTCAGACACGATGATAACAGGTAAGGATTCAGAAGGTCCTAAGAACCTATACTCGAGCGTTTCAGGAACTGGTTTCATTTCAAGCTCGGGAGCTTTCTCAATCGATGGTGGAATAGGTGACGAGGAAGGTGAGATGGGCTGAGGTTTAGACTTCCAATTTCCTACCTCCATGATAGGGGAAGAGTCGAGTAGGGCGTTGAATTTTTCGATGGACTGTTCGACATCAAATTTGAACCCAAAAAAGGTAAGATAAGATGCTAAAGGGTTGTCATTATAAGTTTGATCGAAAGTCTCTTGGATGATACTATCAATCACATCGACATCCACGGGTTCGTCATCATCAGGTGGTTATTTGGCCAAATAGAACACATTAAGGTCCATCATAATGTTCCCAAAGGATAGATTTAATTGGCCTCTATGATACCTAATGACGGCATCAGATGTGGCGAGGAAAGGACGAACCAAAATAACAGGGATTTGTGCAATAGGATTGTGCACTTGTTGGGTGTCCAAGACAACAAAGTCAACATGAAATATAAAGTCACCCATTTTAATTAGGACATCCTCAATAATACTTCTTGGGATTTTCACAGAATGGTCGGCTAAGGACAAGGTAATACTAGTCGGTTTCAACTCCCCCAAACCTAGTTTCTCGTACACGATGTACGACAGAAGATTCACACTTGCTCCTAAATCTAGAAGGGATTTCTCGATGAGGTGCTCCCCTATCTTGATAGAGATCGTATGAGTACCGAGATACTTATACTTTATTGGAGTTCGATAAGAAATGATTGAGCTTGCTTGCTCGGCGAGAAAATCTTTCTTGGGTACGTTGGTTCTTCTCTTGAAGGTACAAAGGTCATTCAGAAATTTGGCGAAAGATGGGACTTATTGAATAGAATCAAGCAGTGGGATATTTATTTGTACTTGCTTGAATACTTCCAACATCTTATTAACTTGCGCCTTTTCTTTTGTGTCACCAAACGCTGGGGAAATGGATATTTTGGGACATAGGTCTCTATAGATGGCTTAGAAGGTAAAGGTGAGGATGAAATTGGATCCACGGGTGGATCTTCCTTCGCCTTACCTTTCTCGAATTCACTCTCGGTAGGTGGTGAAATGTTTGTCTCTACTTCCTTGCCGGACCTAAGCGTGATGATGGATTTGACATGCTCTTGGGGGTGTGATGCGCTCACTTCGTCTTGAATAACAAATTGACCCCTAGGCATGTTACCCTTTGGATTGGGTTCGGGCTGACTCGGGAATGTTCCCTTATTTCTTTCACTCAACGCATTAGCTAGTTAGCTCATTTGAACCTCGAGTTTGGTAATGTCTTCCGTATTCGCGTGAATGCTTTGCTGGGTGGATTGGAGGACATTTTACATGGTTTGCTGGAATTGAAGGGTACTTTGGGCAAGAAGGTTCATCGCATCCTCTAAAGATTGAATCTTTTGGGACGAGGGATTCGAGGGTGCAGTGGCATTCTTTTGGAAACCCGGGGGTGGGTTATCGAAAGATTGACCTCCACTTCCTTGGTATTGACCCTTGGACCATGAAAGATTGGGGTGGTCTCGCCATCCCGAATTGTATGTGTTGGAATATGGGTCATACTTTGGCCTATTTTGGTAGAGGGCATTGGCTTGCTCGGTGAGTGCCTTGTGGGCCGGAAGGGTGGGGCAATTCTCGACTAAATGGTCGAATGCATCGTAAAGTATACACATAGGGGAACCTACATATTGAACGGCCACATATGTGGTTCGATTGCCCTCTTTGCTTGCCTCTAAAGCTTCTAAACGTCGGGCCAACGTGGCCACTTTGGCATTTAAATCATAACTTCGTTCAACTTGGTGAGCGAAACCCTCATTGGAGGTGGTGGATCTAGATTATCTATTGGGTGCCCATCGCTGTGATTTTTTGGCTATGGCTTCTAGAATTACCCATGCATCGACATCACTCTTCTTGGTAAAATCACCATTACATAGTGACTCGAGCATAGTTCGGGTGTTACAATCGAACCCCTCATATAAAATTTGGACTTGTCATCCCATCTCAATCCCATGGTGCGGACATTGCAGTAGAAAGTCCTTGAATCGCTCCAAATACATCCACAATGCTTCTCCCTCCTTTTGGCTAAATGTGTTGATGGTGTGACGTATCGACACCGTCTTTTGGTTAGGGAAAAATTGTTGTAGGAAGGTGACACTCATTTGGTTCTAAGTTGTGATTGATTCGTATTTTAATGAGTTAAACCAACTCTTAGCTTTGTCTTTCAATGAGAACGGGAATAATTTAAGCTTAACAATCTCATCGGAGAGTTGTTGGTACTTAATGGTCCCACATATCTCCTCAAATTCACGCACGTGAAGGTAGGGATCCTCTTTTTCAGTACCTCGAAACACGGGCAACAATTGGATTATTCTCGAATGGAATTGGAAATTGTTTGCATTGTGATCGGGGAGAAGTATGCATGAAGGCTGACTACACCTAGTCGGATAAAGGTAATCTTTAAGGGCACGTGGTGCTAACTCATCTCCCATCTTGGTGAATATTAAAAATCTACCTATGTAAGTATCGGGAATGCTAGACTCCACACTCGACAAACGACCGGTATGATTTCGAAACCAACTTCGCATACACTCAGCTCACTCGATTTTTTTTTTAGGTGATGAAAAAAATATTTGACTCAAACCACGTAATTCCTATCTAACACACAAAAAATTGAATTATCTAATTTAGGTGAGGGGAATTTTAATTTTAAATTCTAGTTTTTTCGAGATTAATCGACGACAGCAAGGGTCTCCGAATTAATCTCCCTAATTAGACAGCTCCTACTCTTTGATAAGGGAGAATTTAAAAGAGCACCAACTACGGTTATCGCCTAAAAACCCATTTTTTTCTCCAGGCAGGTGATCGGTACGAAGACACATTAAACACCACCAATCTTAGACAAGGTGAAACGGAATTGATTTGACAAGTTCGAGTTGGAGTAGATTTTAATTCTAGCCTCGTTAAGAGGTTTCCTATGAGCTATGTGATATCGTAAGGCTAATGTCGACTTGATTTTAAATTAAATGTGATGGATCGGGATATGTAAATGCTTGGTTAATTAGTGATTTTTGGGCCAAGGAAGGGTGATGAAATCCCCACCTTATCTTTCACACGGGTTTTTCCCTTAAGTTAATTTATGCAACGTGCTAAATTAAATGTTAAATTAAACCACGTAGGAGCACCCAAAAAAAATACCTCCGGCGTGGACTTTTTACATACACTTGTTTACGCCGGGTCGAAGTTTAAGTTGACGTCGATCGGAGAGAAATGCCACCTACGTTTCAGTTGTCCCCGAGAGTTCCTTGTGCTCGTGGTAAGACTGCACAATTATTTTCTTCGTGTTTGCGCACCGTTGAACACTTTTTCGAATTTTTCTTCAATTTTTTTATACTTTTTTTAGGGTCTATGCAACACCCCGTATTTTTTATGATTTAAATAATTATGTGATTAATTATTATTGTGGGAATAAGTATGTAATTAATTATTGTTGTTGGATTAATTAAATTAAAATGCGAGAAATTAATTTGCTACTAATCCGGATTAAAATAATTATTAACTAGCGTGCCAAGGGTTAATACTTATTGTTGAGAATTATTGAATAATAGTGTGTGATATGTAATATGGAATTATAACATTTGATAAATTGTCGGAAGTGAGAAATACGGTAGTTTGGTAATTAAATCTGACACGCGTGTGAGTCGTGTCGGGACTAATTGAATGGAATAAAAAGAGAATTTATTTTTATTAACTCGTATGGTCATTTCGAGTGCACCGTTAAGTCCGGGAAGGTCGATATAGTCAAAATAGTATACCCGAATATTTAGTTTGGGTCCTGGGGCAATTTTAGGCCTAACCAGCGTCTTGAGAGGGCATTATGGTAAATTGTATTTTTGGGTTTAATTAATGGACGAAAATTGGGAGTTATTTTATCAGCCAAGAAAAGTCCTTTAGGGTTGTGAGACACAGAAAGGAAAGAACGGCCATAGAGGGTGTGAGAGAGAACCAATTTCTAAGATGGAAGGGCAAATTATCACCACCTTGCACAACCCCCACCACGTAGATCGAGAAGAGAGGAACGCGTATATACCAAAATCACCAATGGATTGGACCATCATATTTGAGGCAAGTGTTTATTACTTGCTTTCTTTTAGCAATAATCATGCTCATGTTAGTGTAGGTGAAATTAATCATGATTTACATATGAATTGGGTGAAAATTGGAGATTTAAATTGTGATTAAGGATTGGTTTAATTAGTAGTTTAAAGTACTTCATGTATGTAGAGGATTAATCACGGAATTTAATTATATATTGATGAACGAATCTGGGTTGATTAGGTTCTTTAATTGAAAATTTGGAAACTAAGGTTCATAGGAATTAATTTGGGGATTTTATATGATTTTGATGATTAAGGACGAACTAATGATCCCAGGATGTTAGGAATGATTTATAACCTGTTATGTGTTGATGGTTATTGATGATGAGGCGTTGGGTGTTGAATCTTAGAGGTTTTTAGGTTAAAAAATGGTGAAAAACGCTGAATTCTGGACAAAGGGGACAAACCAGTGCCCGTCGCGCGAAGTAGCACGAAGTCTCGATCGAGTGAGATCTGTATCTCGCGCGATGTCGTTCGAATGACACGTGGAAGTCGTTCGAGCTACAACCCTTCTGGGTCGAGCGACAGGGTGAATTTTTGGGAATTTTCTTAGAGTCTAGTTTTGAGTTTACCGGTTTATTGGAGTGAGAGAATTTTTGGGAATTTAAAAAGGACGGAATTTTGGGAATTTTTTGGAATTTAAATAAGGCATAATTTTTGAAAAGTATGTGAGAATAAATACTTTACTTATTTCAGTATAGAGAGAATGTACGCTGGAGATTACGAGAGAGATAGTAATCTAAATATTTCTACTATACATAGTGTAGAGGTTAAAATATGTATGAGAAGTATATATGTAGGTTGGAGAAATACCTATAAATTCTAATAGGATATGTGTATGGATATTATGTAATATTATTGTTAAGATCACTAATGGGTGATAACTCAGGGGTGCAAGAATCTTACAATTAGGTGCACTAATGAGTGATAACTCGGGGGTGCAAGAACATTGTTGATTAAGTGTACTAATGGGTGACAACCCGGGGGGTACAAGGATGATTATTATCAGGCGCACTAATGGGTGATAACTCGGGGGTGATGGATTATTATTGATAGGTGCATTAATGGGTGATAACCCGAGGATGCATGATTTTATTGATAGGTGCATTAATGGGTAATAACCTGAGGATGCTTGATTATTATTGATAGGTGCATTAATGGGTGCTAACCTGGGATGCAGGATTAGTATATATATATATATATATATATATATATATATATATATATATAAAATATGGAGTAGAAGTATTGCTACTATTCCATAAGTTCATAAGCTAATTAGGGGCTGAGATTGAACCAACAAGGCAAGAAATTAAGGGTCCAGATTATTTTTTATATTTTACTTATTTGACCCTTTACTTTTTATTTTTACTTGGTTTCTCTCTTGGTTTATTTCAAAACAAAGGCTATATTAGTACAAGCACATATTTCATATTTTCCCCCTCTTTTGTGGTGCCCATCAAAAAGAAAATCGTACAATGTATGATGTAGGCCTCATGAGTTTCCATTCTCTCTCTTACTTTAATTTGAAAAAACCACTCCGAATGTCACACACCCTCTTCTCTCACGTGCTCATCTCAGACTGAAACAAAAATCTCATCAGATTTGCTACTTATCTCCATCAACAACCACCATATTCGGTTTGTTCAAATAATAATCTTCAGAGCTTCCAGCACCCGCACCTTGGTAAGGGATTTTTTGTTTGTAATTTAGGGTTTTGGTATTTTTTTTCTTTTTCTTTTCTCCACGCTCCTTTCGATTTTGGATCCAACATCTAACAGGTACTTCCTACATATACGCATGGAAAAATCTAAAGCTTTTGTTTTGGCTTAAGGTTTGATGGATCGGGGGCTTTTTGGGGGGTTTTCGGATCTACATATATGAAGACTTATCTACATTTTGTTTTGGCTTAGTTGTTAAATTTGGTTCTGATATGAGTTTGATTTTTGTTTCATTTTACAGGTTATATCTCAGGGCAAAAATCGAAAAGGTATATGCATTATGAGTTGGATTTTTATTTGGGAGTTAGTTTTTGTGTTTGATTTCAATTTTTTTGGGGTGGGTGAGGGGGTTTATTTTGTGTTTAGTTTCAATCATTTCTTTTTTGATATGGAAATCAAGATTCTGTAATTCTGTATTTCTTTGACTTATCTACAGTACACACATTTATAGCCACTGTGTTTATTTTAGATTCTGTAATTCGTTTTGTACTAATCTCAATTTTGTTTTTGACCATGTTTTGTCCTAAAATTATTTGGGATGCATTCAAGAGAAATGGATCAAGAACACCAATAACATTTTTATAGCTAATTTCATTTATGTATGTTATCGTCATCGACAATTTGTTGTCCCCTGTGTTGGAGCTTTCGAATTATGTTTCTCAAGTGTTCTTGCTTTTAAATGCAATAGTTAGCCAATCTTGGAAGGTCACGAGTTTTTAAATCTACATTTGTTGTCCCTGGTCAGTGTGTATTTATCACTCCAATACCCTGAAGTAGTTCTGTTTTTCGTTGTTGGTTTGCATTTTGGGCTGTAAGAGATTGTGAGAGCTTATATTGTCTTGATTGTAATATATGATCTAATTGGTAAAGAGTTCGCAATAATTGTTATTTTCTTTCAATTAAAGAATTAATTGATTTTAAACTTAACGTGATAAGTTCCTTTGATATATTGTAGTGTCAAATCTTTTTTTTTTACTCTTTGGTATCACTCAGGTAAATATATGTCTTGCATTTTAATTTTCAGGGCATTTGTTCTATTTGTGGTCTCACGCATTCACTTGAACTGCCTCATCATAGAATCTCATGACGAAAACAAACAATGTGTATTAACTATGACATAACAGGTTCATATTTGTAAGTTATTATTTAACGATCACTCCGACCTTTTATTTTTCTTATTCTGTTTTGTTCACCCATTTCCTGTATTTTGGAGATAATTTTTTGGAGTTTTTATAATAATTCCGGGTCAATTTGATTAGTAGAACATGGTTTACATATTGAGGTTATATGTATTATATCCCCGTCGAAGGCTTCTAAATGTAACTAATGGAATCTTATGGGTTTAGTATAGTTTACTGGGGTTTAATATGTTTATTTTTTATGTGTCACCGTGTAATATACAGATAGTCACAGTTTATTTGGGATGGATTCAGCCTATATAATCAGTAGCTAAGAAAACCTTTCCTTTTTAATAGGTCTCTAAGTATTTTATGGTAATGGGATCATTCGTTATAACGAAGGAACAAAATAGACAACAAAATTAGTGAAGATTATGTGGCATGACGAGGATTCAGAGCTTTTATTTCCCTCCTTTTATTTTTTTATGCTGATTTTATGAAAATGCTCTTTTATAATGTTATGTACAATGTTTGAAAAGGATGCATATTGAGTAGAATAGTTATAGCAGTACAATTTTCCTAATTTGGTTCTAGAGAAACAAAATTGACTTGAATCTTTGGTGCTCCAACCTATCTATATGGAATTATTTAACTGACATACACATCATTGAGTGTGAAATAATATGACCTTATGTTTTGCGAGGACACCTAAATCAGTTTTTTATGTTCGTCTCGATTCCTTTTATGTGAATGCCTCTAATCTAATTTGTAGGTAATCAATGCTCTGCGCTACATAATTAAATTGTTATTTGCGACTTTATTGCTAGGTTTGTAATATTCTTTTGGTGATTTTTGTTAGTTTTAAAATGTTTTATGCCCCAGTCTCGGATCCATATAGGATTTACATTCCAATTTAAAGTAACTTTCTCTTTTAAAATGTCAAATAAGAGAGTTCACGTAAGTGCATTTTACACTGAATAATCAATTTCAGAGAATTGTGCCTTTGATTATGCATTCTCACTTTATCCTAATAGTGCGAACTATTCATAAACTTGATTTTATAGAGGTACTGTGAATGGGAAGAAAAAGTGAAGGTTGGGCAATCAGAATAGATCTTGGGACGGCCAATTTATGCATCGGGGTGTGGAATAAGAACCGTGTTGAAATAATCACCAACGATTAGGGAAACATGACAAACCCATCCTATATGGCTTTCACCGACCGACACAGTGCGCCTTATCAGTGATGGAGCTGAGGGTCAGGCCAAGATGAACGCTACCAACACGGTATTTCATACAAAGAGATTGGTGGGTAGGAGATTTAGTGATTTGTGTGTGCAGCGTGACATGAAGTTCTGTCAATTCAAGGTCAGTGCATGCAAATGTGTTGAAAGTACCCAATTAATTTACATACCTTTTATTTCCAATTAATTCAAGAAAAAGGGTGCTCTATTTTTTTCTTGCATTTCAGTTTTTACTTTATTGAATATGTGAGATATAGTCCCCTTTGTGATCCAGATAGTGTTTCATTATTTGGTGAGGCTGTGTTCATTTCTGCAGGATGTCCTCATCAAGTGAGAAGTAGATAGTCCTGTATTAAAGACTTGACTTTGTATCACCCGACAGTCTTTAGGAGTGTGTTCGGTTGACAAAGGAGTTTTGATTGCTTCCATAATGCCATAAATCTAAGGAAGATATATTTGAGGTGAAGAAGATGACGCTACATGCTGTGAATGTTGATGTTGATAAATATAAGGAAGATATATTAGGAACTGATGTTGAAGCTTTATGAATTTCTCATGTTTTTACCTAAGTTGAAAATGCATCTGCAGATATTGTATACTTGCCCATGTAAGTTATGGTGATAAGTTTTAGTATTAACGGTAATATAATGCATATCATTTTTTGGCCGTTGATATGTCCATGAATATTATGTGTTTATTTTTATAGGTATTTTGTACACTATGTTTTAGCTTCTGATATGTTCATGTTCATGAAAACCTCTGATATGTTCAGTTCAGTTCAATTTTGCTTCAAACTGTCATGTTCAGTTTTCCTTCAAATTATTGTCATGACAATTTGAACACGTTCTTCAATTTGAAGCAGTAAAGAACACGAGTCTTGCTTCTTTTACATTTTATCAAGACATCACTTGAGTCTAATTTCCCCTTTTTCAATTGTCATGCATTTATTGTTATGGTCACACTTCAGAGTCTGCTTAAAATAAACCTATTTTTTTTAGTATTTGATATGATATTTTATTGTCATGCTTATTTTGTTTATTACATTCAATTTTTTCATGCTTTTTTTTTATACTTTTTTCTCTATTGTACATTTAAATTCTGTTATTTTGTTACGTTGCAGGTGGATATGAAGTTTTGGAGATGTGGGTTCGGTTGAAACATATGTGGAATAGGCTTGGTGCTTGGTGATTAAAATTATATACATATCGCTGCACCCATGCCTTAATTTTCGAAATCGCTGCACCCATGCCTTAATTTTCGAAATCGCTGCACCTTTACCTCACCCTCATCGAACTGTTTTAGTTGTTTTACAACTAATTTATTATTTATTTGTTTCATAACGTTTTATGCTTCAGAACGTTTAGTATTATGTTATTACTGTGTTTGGTTTAGATATATTCCGTTGCACCCCATGTATATCTATGTTTCTTTCTTACACACTAACTATTTATGTTTCCACGCCAATCTATTCATGGACACACAGGACTAACATTTTCTTAATTATAAAGATGTGCCATTAGTAAAGATATACTGATAGATGGTAATGTAATGGTGGAGGTGCATATGAAATGCTGTGGATTCTGTCATATACACACTCCTAAGTTTATTGTTATCTTTGTCATTTTTTTCTCCACATCTCTCCCCCTCCGTTAAGTTTTCACCATCTCTCTCCCCTCTTATAGTTTTCACTCTGTTGGTTCCAAAATTCCAGTTGTTAAAAGTTGAAGACCTGGAGATTAAAAGCTTAAAAATATATGGGTTGCTTCATTCCATTTATACCGGTAAGTTCTTATTTCGTAAGTTGAGACGAGACATTTTTGTTGGTAAGTTATTATCTCTCACTTTCCTTTTCAAACGTAAATACAATAACTATGGACCGTTGATAATTGCTTAAGTTTTTGATAAAAAGCTTTAGTTAGAACTTCAACTATTTGTATAATGTTATATAACTGTTTGTAGTTTCTAGAAACATATAGTTTTGATTTGCATACGTTTGTGGTTATTATGTTAATCTACATAATGTTATAGGAATTTTGAAGTTTTTAGTAAACATGTATGTTTGATTTGTAGTATGCTTACGTTTTCATTTTCCTTTTCCCTTTAAAAATTAAATGCATGCTTACATTTTCATTTTCCTTTTCCCTTTCATTTCACCTTCCCCACCTCCTTTAGTTCTTAGAATCTTTCCTCATTTTCTCTTTAATCCCCACGAGAGCTGCTGCTGCTTCCAATTACAGAGTAATAGACTTGCTGGTGCTTTCAGCTCTTTCCACATTTGGTCAAATCTTTCCTCATTTTCTATTCATTTCAACATTTGCAATGTATGCGAAAAGACGGGGAGGTCAAACATGGAAAAAAAGGTCATGAAAAATGCTACATAGAAAGCTTTTTTTATGGCGTACTAGCATATAGTTCACTGCCTCATAGCCCATAAAATCTGTCGTTATTCTACTTTCCACAACCTTACTCTCTTAATACTCTACTAATGTCTGATATTTGGCCGTCTTCCTTTCAGATTTTTGTGTAACCCAACAATTTATCTCTACTTGCCTTCAGATTCTCCATTGGCAAAATTATCCGAGTTGCAGCTGGTGCGACAACATTAGTGGCAGGGGTAGCAGCGGCATTCTTTAATTTTTCAAGGTTCTTCAGTGCTTTTATAATTTCGGATTAACTACTTGTACAAAGATTTTGTTGAGTAGATATATTTGCATTAAACTGAATATCTTTGCTAAATATGGGAACAACTATTAAATAGATATCTGCTGCATTAAATTGAATGTTGTTGGATAAACTAGGGGTTGTTTCTACGTTGAGTTTTTTTGGCCCTCAAATGCATCTCTGCCACTGCCTTGAAAGATAGGACAACATACTTGCTGTATTGATATTTCTCCCACTCATAAAATGAGTTTTTAGGTACTAATCTATTTATTTGTTTTTGGGGGGTTGTATGCTATTTTTTAAGTAGTAATGTGTCATTTATGTAATAGTTTTTACTGCTTTTTACTGAGTTCATCAACTGATTTTGTAACGTTTTGTACGGAGGTTGTAAACTAATTTTATAATGTTTTGTATTGAGTGTCTAAATAATACACCTTTAGTTTTTCTAATTTTCCTCAAGGATTATTATTGAATGTTCCAACAAGGTCCAAAATGAAGGCCTGAGATCATGAACACTTAAGACACCAACTGGCTATGAGTGTGCCAACAAGGTCCGAAATTTGAGAAACAAAAGGGACAATGGTTGGAATCCACAGAGCATTCGAGAGAGAGGAATTCAATTATCTCAAATAAAACTTCTCTAGGAAGTTGTCTTCGACTTCTGGCAGCACATAACCTCACCCGTTTTACTTTATCTTCCATGTCACCCACTCTAGCAAGTAGTGGTTGTGATATTTACTGATCGCTTTTACCCTTTGACTTCACTCTCTCCTATTACTCTTTTTCTAATTTTGAATTTCAAAATAGCATGCCAAAGTATCTCTTTCTCGAAAACCATTCGCCACCGGCACTAAGTTTGGATTACCTACTAAGTTTTGACCCTCACTTTTATAATAATTATATATTGGATTTCCTACTAAGTTTTGTTATCTAATAGGTTTTAAACTATCTAATAATGTTGCATATCTATATGCTAATGCTTTATTGTTCTTGGTTGTTACGTGTTGCAGAAGCATTGGATTTTGAGAAGAGAGATGGTGATGAAGAAATAAAAATTTCAGTAGGGAAAATTTGTACTTGATTTAGACAATTGTGTATACTAAGTGATATTTTGTAGAATCGATTGCGTTGTTTATATGAGGTCTAGGACGGACTATTAGAATTGTTGTTGTTGGAGTATATATTATTTATGAAACAGGGTGAATAGTCTTATAAACCAAAGAAGCACTGAAGTGTTTGAACTTGGTTTTGTTGTAAAAAAACTTTTTGATTTAAATTTTATTGGGTTTAATCCTTTGGAAAAAATTTCTCCGTGCCTTCAGGCACGGGCATTCCGCTAGTGTATATATATATATATATATATATATATATATGTGTGTGTGTGTGTGTGTGTGTGTGTGTGTGTGTGTGTGACTATATATATATATATATATATATGAATTTGTGAATATTTATACTGTGTGAAATTAGTAGACTTGGTAATAATAATAATCATTACATTGTGCCAAGTGGTCTTAACCTAAGGGTGAAGGATTAGTGTATATATATAGGATGATAAGACTATATATATATATATATATATATATATGAGTGTACTTGGGGAACTTTCTACTTTGTGAGACTAGTAGATAAAATGGAAATGAGAAATAAGATAATCTTAGTGGATAAAAGATTAACCATTCAAACGGCGAATAATGAAACTTAGCATGTGGGAGTCGTGTCGGGATTAATTTAGTGGAATAAATATATTAATTATTTTTAGTAACTCGTATGGTCATTTCGAGTGTACCGTTGTGTCTGGAAGGGTCGGGATAGTCAAAATAGTATATCCAGGTGTTTAGTTTGGGTCCCGAAGCAATTTTAGGCTAACCGACACCCCGAGAGGGCATTATGGTAAATTGGATTTGTAGGCTTAATTAATGGACGAAAATTAAGAGTTATATTACCAGCCAAAGAAAATCCATTAGGTTTAAAAAGTTACAAGAAGTAAGCACGGCCATAGAAAGTGTGAGGCAGAGCTATTTCCAAGAGAAGAGGGCCAAATTGACACCACCTTGCACAACCACCACCACCACCGTGTAGATCGGGGCAAGGGGAACACACCCATACCAACAACGTCAAGAAATCAGACGAAAAATTAAAGGCAAGTGTTTATAACTTGCTGTACTTTAGCATTTATCATACTCATGTTAGTATAGGATTGTTAGGAACATGTTTTGGTTCATAAAAATGATGTAATTGAGGAATTTAGATATGTAAATTGATTCTGAGATGTGTTAAATTGAAACCCTTCATGTATGTAGACTACAAATCACTTTTTGATTAACTTATGTGTAGAACAAATATGGAAATTATGTGTTCTGGAATATGAATTTGAAGAACTAGGGTTTTGATAAATTAAATTGGGGATTTCATGTTTGATGGATGATTCGTAATGATTTGCTGATTCTAGGATGTTATAGTTCATATATTATTGATGGGATTCGAATTAGGATTGTTTGTTTGGAGTTTGGGATTTTAAATTAGAGGTTTTAGGTTTAAAAAGGGTGGAAAAACGCTAAAAATCTCGGTAGAAGACGAACAACGCAATCTCGCTCGAAGTCGCTCAAAGTCGCTCGAAGTCGTTCAAGCGAGATTGCATCTCGCGCGAAGTCGTTCGAGCGACACGTGGCAGTCGTTCAAACGGCATGCCATCTGGTTCGAGCGACAGAGTGAAATTTTGGAAATTTCTTAGAACCCAGTTTTGAGTTTATTGGTTTATGGAAGAGAGATAGATTACCAGATAATAAACTTAAGTAAGGCAGAATTATGGGAAAAGTATGAACGACTGAATAGTTTAATTAATTCGGCATGGAGAGAATGTATCTTAGAGATTTCGAGAGGAATAATAATCTCAATAATTGTACTACGAAATGTTGAAATCAAAATATGTAAGAGAAGTATTTATGTAGGTGAGACGAATACCTATAAATTATAATAGGATGTGTGTATGCCTATTATGTAATATTATTATTATTAAAGGCACTAATAGGTGATAACCCGGGGGTGTAAGAATCTTATTATTAAGCGTACTAATGGGTGATAACCCGGGGGTACAAGAATGAATTGTAAGAGTAATAATGGGTGATAACCTGGGGGTATAATATTATTAAAATAAGTGTACTAATGGGTGATAACCCGGGGGGTACAATATTGTGGTTAGGTGCGCTAATGGGTCTTAGCCCGGGGGTGCAGGATTATAATATATATATATAGGGCAGATGTGACTATATGTATATATGTACGTGAGTTTGTGAATCAACCTTCTGTGTATAGCTTGTACAGATGGGCATGTATATTTATAAAGTAAATCTTAAGAGTATAATTGATTTATTATGAAAACGGGAAAATATACTAATTAGCTATTCAACATAGGCTAATTTGATAACGTATTGTATGGGTGATACGGGTTTACTAATGGTGAGAATAAATACTATTAGGATGAATTTAGACTAGTTATATTGGGTGGTATAGCTAAGGAGAAAATTAAATATATGTCAGGCGTGCACAATAGAAGAGAGGTGAGAATCTCATGTGAGAGTTCGAACTAACACGCACTTGATACTTGCTTTATTGCAAATTTTAAATACTTGCTAAAATAAATATTTTTACACATCGAGCTCTGACCCGTTTCTTGTATCTCTTCTCTCTCTCTTGCTATATGTATGTATTATATCAGGTGCTCAGCCACAGGGACACCAGACTTAGAGAGTCGGATTACTTGGCGTGCTGCAGCTGTTGTGGAAGCTGTGGGTCTTCGTATTAGATGCATCAGGCATTTCATTTCCATTTTTTATAGACATTCTCTTTAGGGCATGTGTCGCCCATTCTTTAGACAGTTTTAAGAGATTATGTTCAGTTTGCTTTTCGTTCATTTTCATTTGGATTGTTAGTTATTATGGTTTTGGTTTAAGAGTTTTGAACTGGAATGTTTTATCCAGTCTTATCTATTTCAGAATGTGATTCTGATTCAGTATTTCTATTAATTAATTATGCGTGGATGGTTTATATTTAATTTCTTGGTTTTGTAATTAAATGGTTTTAAATTAAAAAGGAAAAAAAAATTGACGCGCACTGGTTTGTCCCCTTTGCCCAGAATTCAACGTTTTTCACCATTTTTGAACCTAAAAACCTCTAAGATTCAACACCCAATGCCTCATCATCAATACCCATCAACACATAACAGGTTATAAATCATTCCAAACATCTTAGGATCATTAATTCGTCCTTAATCATCAAAATTATATAAAATCCACAAATTAATTCATATGAACCCTTGTTTACAAATTTTCAATTAAAGAACCTAATCAACCCAGATTCGTTCATCAATATATAATTCAATTTTATGATTAATCCTTGACATACATGAAGGACTTTAAACTACTAATTAAACCAATCCTAAATCACAATTTAAATCTCCAATTTTCACCCAATTCATATGTAAATCATGATTAATTTCACCTACACTAACATGAGCATGATTATTGCTAAACGAAAGCAAGTAATAAACACTTGCCTCGAATATGACGGTCTGATCTGTTGGTGATGTTGGTATATACACGTTCCTCTCTTCTTGATCTACGCGTTAGTGGTGGTGGTGGTGCAAAGTGGTGATAATTTGCCCTTCCATCTTGGAAATTGGTTCTCCCTCACACCCTCTATGACCGTTCTTTCCTTTCTGTGTCTCACAACCATAAAGGACTTTTCTTGGCAGATAAAATAACTCCCAATTTTCGTCCATTAATTAAACCCAAAAATATAATTTACCATAATGCCCTATCGGGACGCCGGTTAGGCCTAAAATTACCCCGGGACGCAAACTAAACATCCGGGTATACTATTTTGACTATCTCCACCCTCTCGGAATCAACGGCGCACTCGAAATGACCCAATGATCTAATAAAAATAAATTATCTTTTTATTCCATTCAATTAGTCCCAACACGACTCACACGCGTGTCAGACTTAAATTACCAAACTGTCGTATTTATCACTTCCGACAATTTATCAAATGTTATAATTCCATATTACATATCACACAGTAATATTCAATAATTCTCAACAATATGTATTAACCCTTGGCACGCTAGTTAATAATTATTTTAATCCGGATTAATAACAAATTAATTTCTCGCATTTTAATTTAATTAATCTAACAATAATAATTAATTACATACTTATTCCCACAATAATAATTAATAACATAATTATTTAAATCATAAAAAATATGGGGTGTTACATACTTCCCCCCTTACAATGGAATTTCATCCCGAAATTCGGAAAAAGTATACTAGGTACAACAACGAGGTATATATATTGCGCATCGCATCCCTGCACTCCCAAGTAAACTACTTCGTACCACCCATATAGTACGCTATCGAATACCCTTAATAATGAACACTTCACATGTGTTTGTTTTAAACTCCAGGTTACCCTGTCATATAGGCTCTTCCTAAGCCTCTCCGCTTAAGTTTTACTACTTAAACTTTATTTTAGTTATTAACTATCTAGCCTTCTACTATTTGCACTTTAGTAGATTTATTTTCTTTTTAGATATGTACGACTTCGTCTCGTGTCTTTCATACAAGTAATTTGGCTGTGTAATATATTTCACACACAATATATACTCATGTTAGTATAGGATTGTTTGGAACATGTTTTGGTTTATAAAAATGATGAATTTGTGGAATTTAGATATGTAAATTGATTCTGAGATTTTTTAAATTGAAACCCTTCATGTATGTAGACTAGAAATCACGTTTTGATGAACTTATGTGTTGAAAAAATCTGGAAATTATGTGTTCTGGAATATGAATTTGAAGAACTAGGGTTTTGATAAATTAAATTGGGGATTTCATGTTTTATGGATGATTCGTAATGATTTGATGATTATAGGATGTTAGAGTCCATATATAATTGATGGGATTCGAATTAAGATTGTTTGTTTGGAGTTTGGGATGTTGAATTGGAGGTTTTAGGTTTAATATGGGTGGGAATATGCTAAAAATCTGGGTAGAAGATGAACAACGCAATCTCGCGCGAAGCCGCTCAAAGTCGTTCAAGCGAGATTGCATCTCGTGCGAAGTCGTTCGAGCAACACGTGGCAGTCGTTCAAACGACATGCCATCTGGTTCGAGCGACAGAGTGAAATTTTGGAAATTTCTTAAAATCCAGTTTTGAGTGTATTGATTTATGGAAGAGAGAGAGATTACCAAATAATAAACTTAAGTAAGGCAGAATTACGAGAAAAGTATGAACGAATGAATCCTTTAAATAATTTGGCATGGAGAGAATGTACCTTAGAGATTTCGAGAGGCATAATAATCTCAGTAATTGTACTACAAAATGTTAAAATCAAAATACATAAGAGAAGTATTTATGTAGGTGAGAGTAATACCTATAAATTATAATAGGATGTGTGTATGCCTATTATGTAATATTATTATTATTAAAGGCACTAATGGGTGATAACCCGAGCGTGTAAGAATCTTATTATTAAGTGTACTAATGGGTGATAACCCGGGGGTACAAGATTATTAAAATAAGTGTACTAATCGGTGATAACCCGGGGGTACACTATTGTGGTTAGGTACACTAATGGGTCTTAGCTCGGGGGTGCAGTATTATAATATATATATAGGGCAGATGTGACTATATGTATATATGTATGTGAGTTTGTGAATCAACCTTTTGTGTATACCTTGTAGAGATGGGCATGTATAATTATAAAGTAAATCTTAAGAGTATAATCGATATATTATGAAAACGGGAAAATATGCTAATTAGCTATTTGACATAGTCTAATTTGATAACGTATTATATGGGTGATACGGGTTTACTAATGGTGAGAATAAATACTATTAGGATGAATTCAGACTAGTTATATTGGGTGGTATAGCTAAGGAGAAAATTAAATATATCTTAGGCGTGCACAATGAAGAGAGGTGAGAATCTCATGTGAGAGTTCGAACTAACATGCACTTGATACTTGCTTTATTGCAAATTTTAAATCATTGCTTAAATAAATATTTTTACACATCGAGCTCTGACCAGTTTCTTGTATCTCTTCTCTCTCTCTTGCTATATGTATGTCATATATCAGGTGCTCATCCACAGGGACACTAGGCTTAGAGACTCGGATTGCTTGGCGTGCTGCAGCTGTTGTGGAAGCTGTAGGTCTTCGTAATGGACGCATCATTCATTTCCTTTCGATTCTTTATAGACATTCTCTTTAGGGCATGTGTCGCCCATTACTTAGACAGTTTTCAGAGATTATGTTCAGTTTGCTTTTCGTTCATTTTCATTTGGATTGTTAGTTATTATGGTTTTTGTTTAAATTTTGAATTGGAATGTTTTATCCAGTCTTATCTATTTCAGCATGTGATTCTGATCCAGTATTTATATTAATTAATTATGCGTGTATGGTTTATATTTAATTTCTTGGGTTGATAATTAAATGGTTTTAAATTAAAAAGGAAAACAAAATTGACATGCACTGGTTCATCCCCTTTGCCCAGAATTCAGCGTTTTTCACCATTTTTTAACCTAAAAACCTCTAAGATTCAACACCCAACGCCTCATCATCAGTACCCATCAACACATAACAGGTTATAAATCATTCCTAACATCCTAGAATCATTAATTCGTCCTTAATCATCAAAATGATATAAAATCCCCAAATTAATTCATATGAACCCTAGTTTTCAAATTTTCAATTAAGGAACCTAATCAACCCAGATTCGTTCATCAATAAAAAATTCTATTTTGTGATTAATCCTCTACATATATAAAGGACTTTAAACTACTAATTAAACCAATCCTTAATCACAATTTGAATCTCCAATTTTCACCCAATTCATATGTAAATCATGGTTAATTTCACCTACACTAACATGAGCATGATTATTGCTAAAAGAAAGCAAGTAATAAACACTTGCCTCAAATATGACAGTCTGATCCGTTGGTGATGTTGGTATATACGCGTTCCTCTTTTCTCGATCTACGCGTTGGTGGTGGTGGCTGTGCAAGGTGGTGATAATCTGCCCTTCCATCTTGAAAATTGATTCTCCCTCACACCCTCTATGACCGTTCTTTCCTTTCTGTGCCTCACAACCCTAAAGGACTTTTCTTGGATGATAAAATAACTCCTAATTTTCGTCAATTAATTAAACCCAAAAATACAATTTATCATAATGCCCTATCGGGACGCCGGTTAGGCCTAAAATTGCCTCGGGATCCAAACTAAACATCCGGGTATACTATTTTAACTATCTCGACACTCCCGGACTCAACGACGCACTCGAAATGACCCTACGAGTTAATGAAAATAAATTCTCTTTTTATTCCATTCAATTAGTCCCGACACGACTCACACGCGTGTCAGACTTAAATTACCAAACTGCCGTATTTCGCACTTTCGATAATTTATCAAATGTTATAATTCCATATTACATATCACACTGTAATATTCAATAATTCTAAAAAATATGTATTAACCCTTGGCACGCTAGTTAATAATTATTTTAATCCGAATTAATAACAAATTAATTTCTCGCATTTTAATTTAATTAATCCAACAACACTAATTAATTACATACTTATTCCCACAATAATAATTAATTACATAATTATTTAAATCATAAACAATACAGGGTGTTATATACTTCCCCCCTAGAACGGAATTTCATCCCGAAATTCGGAAAAAGTATACCAGGTACAACAACGAGGTATATATATCGCGCATCGCATTCCTACGCTCCCAAGTAAACTACTTCGTACCACCCATATAGTACGCTATCGAATACCGTTAATAATGAACACTTTTTATTTTAAACTCCAGGTTACCCTGTCATATAGGCTCTTGCCCAAGCCTTTTCGCTTAAGTTTCACTACTTAAACTTTATTTTAGTTATTCACAATCTAGCCTTCTACTATTTGCACCTTAGTAGATTTATTTTCTTTTCAGATACGTACGACTCCATCTCGTGTCGTTCATACAAGTAAATTGGTTGTGCAATATATTTCAGAGCCAATATATACTCATGTTAGGATAGGATTGTTAGGAACATGTTTTGGTTCATAAAAATAATGAAATTGAGGAATTTAGATATGTAAATTGATTATGAGATTTGTTAAATTGAAACCCTTGATGTATGATTGAAACCCTTCATGTATGTAGACTATAAATCACGTTTTGATGAACTTATGTGTAGAATAAATCTGGAAATTATGTGTTTTGGAATATGAATTTGAAGAATTTGGGTTTTGATAAATTAAATTGGGAATTTCATGTTTTATGGATGATTCGTAATGATTTGATGATTCTAGGATGTTAGAATTCATATATTATTTATGGGATTCGAATTGGGATTGTTTGTTTGGAGTTTGGGACGTTGAATTAGAGGTTTTAGGTTTAAAAAGGGTGGGAAAACACTAAAAATCTGGGTAGAAGACGAATAGTGAAATCTCGCGTGATGTCGCTCGAAGTTGTTCAAGCGAGATTGCATCTCGTGCGAAGCCGTTCGAGCGACATGTGGCAGTCGTTCAAACGACATGCCATCTGGTTCGAGCGACAGTGAAATTTTTGAAATTTCTTAGAACCCACTTTTGAGTGTATTAGTTTATGGAAGAGAGATAAATTACCAGATAATAAACTTAAGTAAGGAAGAATTACGGGAAAAGTATGAACAACTGAATACTTTAATTAATTCGGCATGGAGAGAATGTACCTTAGAGATTACGAGAGGAATAATAATCTAAATAATTGTACTACGAAATGATGAAATCAAAATATGTAAGAGAAGTATTTTTGTAGGTGAGAGGAATACCTATAAATTATAATAGGATGTGTGTATGCCTATTATGTAATATTATTTTTATTAAAGGCACTAATGGGTGATAACCCAGGGGTGTATGTAATACTCCATATTTTTTATAATTTAAATAATTATGGGATTAATTATTACAGAGGGATTAATTGAAAGTAAACGGGAGAATTAAATTATTAATTAATCCGGATTTAATAAAATGAAATATTAACTAGCGTGCCAAGGTTTAATACTTATTGATTTAATATTATTGTGCGATATGTAATACGGAACTATACAATTTGATAAATTGTTGAGAGAGAATAATACGACAGTTTAGTGAATTAAGTCAGACGCGCGTGGGAGTCGTGTCAGGACTAATTTAGTGGAATAAATATATTAATTATTTTTAGTAATTTGTATGGTCATATCGAGTGGTGGACAATTCGAAACCAGTAGGGGCTTCTTCCACTAGAGAATGGGAGAGTACCCTAAGGATCTTCTCATGTAGTTGAGATGGTAAGATTATAGGTACTGAAATGCGATTGAGTACGACCTAATACCCACAGAGGGATGGGTAGGCAAGCTGTCTAATCGGATGCAGGAGAGCAAATTTTATGTGCACCCTTAAATCTTCGGGGAGGATGAGAGTAGTACCTTCCACTAAAGGAGTTGTGTTCAATAACTCCTATGAGTTCACGTTTGGACAGAGTTCCAGTAGATGTATGGCACGATAAACTTTGTTGTGTGTCCGACTTGATAGCTAAAGGTGGGGGACCAGTTATGATTACGAATATCGGAGAAGAATTCATATTATCGTATATATTGTGTGTGAAATATATTGCACAACCAATTTACTTATATGAAGGACACAAGATGAAGTCGTACGTATCTGAAAATAAAATAAATCCACTAAGGTGCAAATAGTAGAAGGCTAGATGGTGAATATCTAAAATAAAGTTTAAGTAGTGAAACTTAAGCGGAAAGGCTTGGCAAGAGCCTCTATGACAAGGTAACTTGGAGTTTAAAACAAACACATGTGAAGTGTTCATTATTAAGGGTATTCGATAGCGTACTATATGGGTGGTACGGAGTAGTTTACTTAGGAACACAAGGATGCGATGCGCAATTAGGGGTGACAATTTTTGACCCGACACGAACTCGACACGAAGTTAGCGGGTTAGGGTTGACGATTTCTTGACACGAACCCGAATATGACACGACCCGCCAACACGAATAATAAACGGGTTGGGTTAGTGTCAAACACGTATAACTCGAAAATGACACGAATAGACCCGCTTAACTCGCATTTTATGGAGAATATATTAGATAATTTATATATCTTGATAGGCATTCTATAAAATTCATCGAGAATCGGATGATAAATTATTTAGGTGTTGAAAGAAGTTGAAATTAATTAAATTTAAGTTATTGTACCCTATAATTGGTATGATTGGTTAAGAGAGAAGAAAAAAATTATTTTATATTTTACTTAATGGGTTATGCGGGTCAACCCGAACACGACACGATAATAAATAGGTCGGGTTAGTGTTTGCTCATCTAACACGATTAGTTAAATGGGTCGGATTAGGGTTGACTAATAGTTGACACGAACCCGACATGACACAACCCGAACACGACACGACGCACACGAATTGCCATCCCTATGCGCAATACATATACCTCGTTGTTGTACCTTCTATACTTTTTCTGAATTTCGGGACGAAATTCTGTTGTAAGGAGGGAAGTACGTGACACCCCGTATTTTTGATGATTTAAATAATTATGTGATTAATTATTATTGTGGGAATAAGTATGCAATTAGTTATTGTTGTTGGATTAATTAAATTAAAATGCGAGAAATTAATTTGTTATTAATCTGGATCAAAATAATTATTAACTAGCGTGCCAAGGGTTAATACTTATTGTTGAGAATTATTGAATATTACTGTGTGATGTGTAATATGGAATTATAACATTTGATAAATTGTCGAAAGTGAGAAATACGGCAGTTTGGTAATTTAAGTCTGACACGCGTGTGAGTCGTGTCGGGACTAATTGAATGGAATAAAAAGGGAATTTATTTTTATTAACTCGTAGGGTCATTTCGAGTGCGTCGTTGAGTCCGGGAGAGTCGAGATAGTTAAAATAGTATACCCGGATGTTAAGTTTGGATCCCGAGGCAATTTTAGGCCTAACTGGCGTCCCGATAGGGCATTATGATAAATTGTATTTTTGGGTTTAATTAATTGACGAAAATTGGGAGTTATTTTACCATCCAAGAAAAGTCCTTTAGGGTTGTGAGGCACAAAAAGGAAAGAACGGTCATAGAGGGTGTGAGGGAGAACCAATTTCCAAGATGGAAGGGCAAATTATCACCACTTTGCACCACCACCACCACTAACATGTAGATCAAGAAGAGAGGAACGCGTATATACCAACATCACCAACAGATCAGACCGTCATATTCGAGGCAAGTGTTTATTACTTCATTCTTTTAGCAATAATCATGCTCATGTTAGTGTAGGTGAAATTAATCATGATTTACATATGAATTGGGTGAAAATTAGAGATTTAAATTGTGATTTAGGATTGGTTTAATTAGTAGTTTAAAGTTCTTTATGTATGTCAAGGATTAATCACAGAATTGAATTATATATTGATGAACGAATCTGGGTTGATTAGGTTCTTTAATTGAAAATTTGTAAACAAGGGTTCATATGAATTAATTTGTGGATTTTATATAATTTTGATGATTAAGGACGAATTAATGATCCTAAGATGTTTGGAATGATTTATAACCTGTTATGTGTTTATGGGTATTGATGATGAGGTGTTGGGTGTTGAATGTTAGAGGATTTTAGGTTCAAAAGTGGTGAAAAATGTTGAATTCTGGGCAAAGGGGATGAACCAGTGCGCGTCACGAGAAGTCGCGGGAAGTCTCGTTCGAGCGAGATCTGTATCTCGCGCGATGTTGTTCGAACGAAACATGGAAGTCGTTCGAGCGACAACCCTTCTGGTTTGAGCGATAGGGTGAATTTTTGGAAATTGTCTTAGATTTCTGTTTTGAGTTTACAGGTTTATTGGAGTGAGAGAATTTTTGGGAATTTAAATAAGACGGAATTTTAGAAATTTTTGGGAATTTAAATAAGGCGGAATTTCCGAAAAGTATGCGAGAATAAATAATTTACTTATTTCGGTATAGAGAGAATGTACCCTAGAGATTACGAGAGAGATAGTAATCTAAATATTTATACTATGCATAGTGTGGAGGTTAAAATATGTATGAGAAGTATATATATAGGTTGGATAAATACCTATAAATTTTAATAGGATGTGTGTATGGATATTATGTAATATTATTGTTAAGAGCACTAATGGGTGATAACCCGGGGGTGCAAGAATCTTATTATCAGGTGCACTAATGAGTGATAACTCGGGGGTGCAAGAACATTGTTGATTAAGTGTACTAATGGGTGATAACCCGGGGGTAGAAGGATGATTATTGTTAGGCGCACTAATGGGTGATAACCCAGGGGTGCTGGATTATTATTGATAGGTGCATTAATGGGTGCTAACCTGGGGATGCAGGATTTTATTGATAGGTGCATTAATGGGTGATAATCCGGAGGTGCTTGATTATTATTGATAGGTGCATTAATGGGTGCTAACCCTGGGATGCAGGATTAGTATATATATATGTATAGGGATGGTGTGACTATATATATATAAACTTGTGAATATATCTACTGTGTGAACTTAGTAGACTTGGCAATAATAATAATCATTACATTACGCCAAGTGGTCTTAACCTAAGGGTGCAGTATTAGTGTATATATATAGGATGATGAGACTATATATATATATATATATATATATATATATATATATATATGAGTGTCCTTGGGGAACTTTCTACTTTGTGAGACTAGTAGATAAAATGGAAATGAGAAATAAAATAATCTTAGTGGATAAAAGATTAACCATTCAAATGCTGAATAATGAAATTTAGCATGTGAGATAAACTATCTGAATAGCGTATTGTATGGGCGATACGAGAATACTACTAGTGAGCATAGTTAGTATTAGTATGGTTTCTGACTAGTTAGACTGGGTGGTATAACTAGGGGGAGATTAGATGTACGTTAGGCGTGCACAATAGATGAGAGGTGAGAAACTCATGTGAGAGTTCGATAACTAACATGCGTATAAGAATTGTTTTAAGAACCAGTTTTAAATACTTGCTAAATCATTTTTAAACCTCGGGCTCTGACCCGTTTCTTGTGTCTCTTCTCTCTTTTCCTATATATATATATATATATATATATATATATATATATTATATCATATCAGGTGCTCAGCTATAGGGGTACCATATTTAGAGATTTGGATTGCTTGACGTGCTGCAGCTGTCGTGGAAGCTGTAGGTCCTTGCAGTAGACGCATCTATCTTTTCCATTCAGTTTCATCTAGACTTTTTATCTAGGGCATGTGTCGCCCGCTTCTAGTCCTTCATCAGAGAAATTGTATTCGATTTACTTTATGGTTTGGAGTTTTGAATTCGGAGGTTTTACCCCGTCTTATTTATTTCAGTACTTGATTCATGTTCTATATTTATTATATTCCTATGTGTGGTGAATGGTTTATATTTTAAGATTGAATGAAAATGGATTTACTTGGTTTTACTAAAATTGGAAATGTTTTGTCACCTAGCTTAATTTTATATTAGGTGATTAATATGTTAAAAAGTTTTTCGACACTGATGCTAAGAATGAACGAACCGAACATTCTGTTTTAAATTGGTACATGACTGATCACCGTTTATTTAATTGGGCGAGGTGTCACAGTCTACCTACTGAAAAAAATGAATCTGGAAATTTCTAGAAAAAAAAATATTTTTTTTCAAGTTTTTCCAATTTTTTTTTTTATGTATTTTAGGATAAACTTCGTGCTAAAAGTGCTATTTATTAAAGAAAAACGTAAATCAGATTTTATTTATTTATTTATTTATTTTATACAGAAAAATATTGTTGCTGATTTTTATTTATTTTTTCAGAAAATTTCTACTTTTGTTTTTTTTTATTAATTTTTACCAACAAAAATGCGAAAAGTAAGAAAAAAACTAGTCTGAAAATCACAACTTTTTTTTAAAAAAAATCGAACAAATCCCTGACAACTACGCCAAAAACTTGTTGTCAATTTTATAAAATACCGCAAGTGCACGGGCTATTATAGAATAGCGAGTGTAAGTACGGGTCGAACCCATGAGAATTTATCAATTTTTCTTTCGTTAAAAATTATTGAGACTGTCTAACTAGACGAAATAGGTTTAAAGATGAGATGTAATATTAAACTAAGCAACACAAATAAAAAGTAAGACTACGAGAGATATAATCAAGGGAGCGTGAAAACTAGGACGTTGGATCCATTTATCACGTTAAACTAACATTGTGCAATAATTTAAATTCGTCATTCCCAATTTTATAACTCAAATTAAATCGACTCTCGTCATATTTAATTCGAAAAAGTAACACGTTAGAAGTCCAAAATAAAAATTAGTGTCTCTAAATTTAGAAGCCTGAAATCCCTATTCCCTGAAAATTTTCACTTTTAAATTTCAAAATATAGTCTTTAAGCATGGGCTATCAATCAATTTAATAAAAGTACAACCTATTAAAAAGTACTCATACTTAAAATAAAAAATGATTTTTTTTCAAACAATGCCGAAGGTGTAAAACACACTCTCGTGTCGTTTTAAATGAATATTGATTTTTTAAAACGTTTAGCACATATCAGGAAGTAAAGACGAAATTAAATCACACACAATATTAATTACACATGATAAATTTCACCTAGTCCTAGTGAGGAAATTACGCTAGCATAATTGTAGACATAATAAAATTGCAAGAATGAATACTCAATTTCATTAAATAAACAAACTTACAATTGATGTGTCATAAATATTCTTGATAAAAATTCAACTCACAAAATAATTATTGGCCCTCAATAAGGAATCAAAAACTATACATAAAGCTCTTTGTACAATTCTTTCTACAACTCTCTGTGTAAAATAAAGAACCCAAGGGTTCTATTTATAGGCTTAGGGTTAGGGTATTTGGATGAGATGGGCCTCTCCCTGATTGATTGTATTTGAGCTGATAATTATCTCATGGAGTCTTGAAAAAAGTAGGAGATCATTATCCCCAAATTCGTCTTGGAAAAAGTTGGAGATAATTATCCCCAAATTCCTCACTATTCATGTTACTATTCACAGCACCAACTTTAATCGCACTTTTGACCACCAAAACTTCAAAATCTCATTTTCGTTCGAACTTAAAAGTTGTGAGTCTTGTCAATACCTTTCCGAAAAGCTATGGCACAACCTCAACGGACACTTGAGAGATTTTATAAAAATATTTAGTCCAGCGGTGTTAACCGTGTCGTATCGCGTCGCATCCTGACAATTTTTGCACATCGACTCCTTTGTAATACAAATTTTTGAGGTACCTATAAAAATACAAAAAAATAAAAATAATTAATTCAAATTTAGGGTCACAAATATTTAAAATTTAGAAAATTACCCCTCTTTGTATTTTAGCCCCGAAATTCATTAATTGCTCGTTTTAATTCAGAATTCAACCAAATTTCGGAAAGAACTTTATTTTACCTAGATAAACATTTATAAATTATTTTTAGGCCCATAAAATTTTTGAAATTATAGTTTCACCCCCCAGAGTTATTAAAATCACATTTTTAACTAAAATTTGATTTAAACTTGCATTTTTCTTTTAATTTACGGAAAAGACTCTAAAAGCTCATCATTTAAGATATGAAGGGCCTAACAAGGCCTAGATTTGGGCATATTTCAAGAAAAATAATGCACTCATCAGTTTTAAAAATATTTCTGAGTTGCAAAAAGTTTAAAGAAAATTCGGGGATTAATTTAAAGAAAAAATATTAATTTAAAATAATGTAGCTCGCTCGAACGAGATCATAAGTCGTTCAAACGACATTCAATGTCGCGCGAACGAGATCTCATCTCGCTCGAATGACCTACCGCCTCGATTTTTGTGTTTTCATTTTCTTGGACTCTGTGCAGCTCAAATTATAAATAAAAACGTATCTGCAAACGTTTCAAAATGTAGAACAGTTTCGAAAGCTTATTCCCATACAGTTTTTCATCTTTCGGTGTTTATTAAAGATCGTATTACTTAATTCCAAAGTTAAGTGATCTTGAACGCGTTTACCGGAAGATAATTCGTTCGTTGACTACACCGTTCTGAACTTTGTGAGGAGAACTCTACAACCGAAGAGCTGTGCGCTATTGTAGAGGGAGACCTTATGAAGTAAACTTGTGGAGAAGCCGTCTTCTTCTCTACTGCTGACCACCTAGAGTTCCTGCGGGAGATTTCAGTCGAGACATCGAAACCGACACCTGCGGGTATTTCGTATGTCGTACTTATTTTCATTGTAATCCTTATAACCGTTATTTACAAAATTATAGTGAAAATAAAAAGGGTTTTCCCTTCGAGGATTTTTCCTAAAATTATTTCTTTTACTGCATGCTTTATTCCTCGAATGGATTTAATCACTTCGATGCATGTTTAGGGTTTAAGAAGTTAAAATTGGGTTTAACTAAAAATTGGAACAAAGTTGGTTTTACTTAAAGTACACACTAAAGGGACGTTTTAGCTTTCCATACACAGAGCGAAACGGGGACACTATGAGGGGGTTCTTGTAAGCGGTTTGATAAGCCCACAACGCATCGTTCAATCAGAGGGACCAATCTTTTCGATTAGGTTTGATGGTCTTTTCGAGAATTTTGATTTTACGATTTGCTAACTCGGCTTACGCATTCATTTGGGGGTGATAAGTCATCCCACCCTTCTGGACGATTCCATACTTTCTCATAAGTTTTTCAAATGGCCAATTAAAAAAGTGGGTGCCGTTATCGTTAATGATGACTTTCGGAGCTCCGAAAAGGAAAAGTATGTGCTCTTGCAAGAACTTTATCTCCAGCTTATTGTGATTAGTCTTCGTAGCTATGGCCTCAACCCATTTCTACACATAGTCTACCGCGACAAGGATGTATAAGAAACCAAATGAGTGTAGGAAAGGGCCCATGAAGTCTCAACCCCAACAATCAAAGATCTCAACGAGGAGGATGGGTGTAAATGACATCATGTCTTCTTGAGTGATGGCTCCTATCCTTTGAAATCTATCACAAGATTTGCAATACGCATTTAAATCCTGAAAAATTGTGGGCCAATAAAGAGTGCTTTGAAGAATCTTAGCATCATCTTATTCATAAAAAAATGGCCTCCACATTCTTTCGTATGAAAAAAGCGGATGACACTAGTTATTTTGTTATCCAGTACACAACGTCGGATGATATGGTCCACGTAATATTTGAATAAATACGAATCGTCATAGAAGAACATGCGCGACCTAAGGAACTTCTTTATCTCTTGCGATGTCCAATCAGATGGAACGGCTCCCCTAAAAAGGTAGTTTACTATATCCGCAAACCAAGCAAGAGAATAAGTGGCAAATAATTTATCCTTCTAAAAATATTTGTCAATGGGTATAGGATCACTAGGCACGTCGAAAGACAGCAAGGACAAATGATCGACAATGACGTTTCGTGACGATGAATATGAAAGATGCTTAACCCTAATAATGACTCCAAAAATAAAGAAAAGATGATGATTTGTGATTATACCTATCAACTACTTCAATTTGAATTAAACTAATAACTAACTACGCATGCAGCAAGAACTAAATTAAACTTTATATATATGAGAGAAAATGGAGTTAGGGTACACTCCCCCGAACTGTCGGTGTTTACATAGAACATAAAAGCTTCAAAAAGGTAATTCTTCATTCAAAGAGACATCAAATACTCTCTAAGTATTCGACATATGAGGACTTAATGCCGCACAATATCAAAACAAAAATTGTATTTGACGAGGATAAAGAGTTATCAAAATGTCAATTGCACCCTTAAACATTTCGGTTACCTAGGGCAAATGGAATTAAAAGGCCTACAACCTTTACCTTGATAAAGTTCAAACCTTTGAATGAGGGATTACTTTTTATTCACTTTTAAATCCATATTTGTTACCTAGGTTGGGCTCATGTACCCCAACCCTTTAAAAACTTAGTCAGGCGTGGTGTAAATATGACTAAACAGGAAATCTATGTTGGATGAATTCATTATTTCGCTAAAAGTGTTATCAAATATATAAAAGAAACTTCTAACTAAAAAATAAATGATTATAAGCCAAAAGGATAAGAGAAATTGAAAGCAATAGAGGAACTATACTTGTATTGATGTAAACCCTTGAATTCAATGTCAAATCATGAACAATTGTTGAAGAATCATAAACCAAAGTTTTTGGCGCCGTTGTCAGGGATTAGGTAGACTTTTAGGTTAGGTCGATTTAATCCAAAATTTGACTTAAATTCTTAAAAAGCCAAAAAAAATCATAAAATACAAAATAAAATAAAAAACAGAAAATTAAAAGGAAAAACTATAGCATCTCTCAAGTCCTTTCATGCAAAATCCTCAACACACTCCTCAATCTACTCCAACCCACATCCACAAAAATCCTATATTCGAGTACGATCCCGATAGTCCACACACTCCTAACGCTCCGCAATTTTGGGTTCTACCTCCTACACCACCTAACTCCATCACGAGTCACACTTCTAGGGTGTCGAGTGAGGAATTCAAGTCAATTGGAGAGAATACCATGTCGAATAATGCTAGCTTTTACACGGGTGAGGGTGAGATACCGTATCGTACCAGGAGGAAGCTCTTATATCCCGAGCGAACTGTCACTTTGGGATGCATTCTACTTCCGTACAATGCGGGATAATTTCACTTCCAAAATGAGATTATCGAAATTTTCCCACCTTTCACGATTTGGATTCGGAGAAACCATACCTCCACATCCGTGAGTTCGAAGAAGCATGTGACACATTTAGCGATCAAGCTTGCACTCAAAATGTCATTCACCTAAAAGTTTTTCCTTTTTCCTTAAAGGATAAAGCTAAGACCTGGCTTTGGTCTTTATCACCGAACTCAATTGGGTCATGGAGAGATATGCAAGCTAAGCATCTTTTGAAATTCTTCCCCCAGCATAGAACGAATTCCATCAAGGCTCAAATTCAAACTTTTAGACAACAAGAAAATGAGCCATTTGATTGATGTTAGGTGCGCTGCCAAGAGTTGGTTAATACATGCCCACATCTTGGTTTTGAGAAGTATCGCCTTATCTCTTTCTTCCACCAAGGGATAAGTATAGCTTCCAAATAACTCATGGAAACTATGTGCAAGGGAGAGTTTTGGGGGTTATATGCAAATAATGCCGAGGCCCACCTTAAGTATATCACTGAGACTACCCAAGCATGGGATACATCTGATCCTAACACTTAAAACCGGGTTCGAAAAACATCCATTACTCTTTTCGCATACGGTCTCTATCACATGGACAAGGATGCCGAGTGGAAAGATTAACTCAACCAAATTGAGAAAATATTGGAATATGTACTCATATCATAGTCAAGAGAAACAACCGGATCCACCTAAGATATGAAAGAAAAGGTTTGTGTCATTTGTGAGGCGGTCCATTCAACAAAGGAATTTTCGACGATACCCTCCTATAAAGTCATGCTCCAAGAGCAAGTGGAAGCTGCAGGAGGATTTAAAGGAAATTCCAATTCCCCTCACGGGAATTCTTACAAACCTTCGTAGAGGAACCATCATGGGTTTAGTTACGGGAAACCAAACGCCGCGTTGAATCCTAATTCACATGTTGCCCCTCCTCCACCATCGCCTCCACACTTTCAACAAGCTCCAAATATTCCAGTACCACCTCCTGTGCCCTATATTACTCATCCTAGGAAAAATTTTGAGGATTTGATAAACAATTAATACAATCCCAACAAGTAACGAATGCTCAAAATACCCGAATGTTTGCTGAGATAAATCCTAACATGTCAAAGTTGCAATCATCCTTGAGTATACAAAAGAAGGGTAAGTTTACGGCCCAAGGCCAAAGACCTCCCCAAGGTCAACCTAGTGTTAGATCTACATCTAATGACCATCAAGAGAAATGTTAAGCAGTCACCACATTAAGAAGTGGGAGAGCTATTGATTTATCACCTCCCCCACATGATGAATCTAAAAAAATAAGGTTTTTTCCGGCACAAAAGAGACCTAAGATGCCCCCTTAAATGAAAGTGGCAATGAATACAACACTAGTGGGCTCGAAGTCGTAGTGAAACCACCCACTGCTGTGCATTTCCCTTAACGGTTGGTTCCACCTAAAAAATAGGCCTCCCGCAATGATGTGCTCAATGTCTTTAAGAAAGTAAAGATGAATTTACCTTTCCTCGATGCCATAAAGAAAATTTCCTCCCATGCAAAGGTCCTTAAAGACTTATTGACGATGAAAAGAAGGCTAAAGGTGAAAAGAATGTTTTCCTAACACAAAATGTGAGCTCCGTTATACTTAATGACCTCTTATCCAAGTTTAAAGATATGGGTGCATTACCATCTCTTGCATAATTCGAGAGAACCTAATAGAAAAAGCTTTTCTTGATTTAAGGGAGAGTGTTAACGTTCTCCCTTATTCGGTATATAGACAACTAGATTTGGGGGACCTCAAGCCCATATCAATCACTTTCCAACTTGCGGATCGTACAATGAAAATATCTCAAGGGATCATCGAAGACGTAATAGTCCACGTGGACACATTCTACTTCCTAGTAGATTTTATCATTTGGGACACGGACCCTTCCATCCCCTCGATAAATCATGTTACCGTTATCCTAGGCCACCCATTGTTAGCTACTCCTAACTCATTAATCAACACTTGAAATAATCAAATGCAACTCACATTCGGGAACATTACCCTTGTGACGAATATTCTCAATATCTCTAGGAAAGTTGGTGAGGAGGACAATTTTCACGCGGTAGATCTTATTTAGGAGATAGTGGAAGAGAGCATAGAGGGAAATATCGGTGAGGATGCCTTAGAAGCGTGTCTTATTTTGGGTAGTGAGAGTGATGGTACGTACACAGACTTCAAGAGGGAGGTGGAGGAGCTGAGAGCGTTATTAGAAGACAGAGTGTCGGATTAGGACGTAAGGGATGTAAATTGGGTTTCTATATTCGAGGAGTTACCCCCGAGGGAGTAGCGCAAGATTCCCCTCGACAAAAAATTTCCCACCCTTGAATTAAAGAAAATACCCTCAAACATAAAATATGATTATTTGGGAGAGGATGAGACATTTCCCATCGTCATTTCCTCTATACTATATAAAGAGCAAGGTGGTAAATTGTTAGAGATTTTAAGGAAGCACCGAAGTGATTTTAGTTGGAGCATTACGGATTTGAAAGGTATAAGTCCCCTGATTTGTACCCATAAAATCCACCTCGAGGAGGACGTGAAGCCCTCTAGGGAGATGTAATGGTGATCGAACCCCACTATGAAAGAAGTAGTGAGAGAGGAAATTATTAAGTTATTGGATGCGGATATCATTTACCCAATCTCGGATAGAAAATGGGTGAGTCCAATCCAAGTCGTCCCAAAGAAGTCAGGAATGACTGTGGTCAAGAATGCTTTGGGAGAGTTAATTCCTCAATGCACAACTGGGTGGCGCATTTGCATTGACTATCGGAAGCTCAGTGCCGACATGAGAAAATATCATTTCCCATTGCCATTCATCGACCAAATGCTCGATCAAGTAAAGGTACACCCATTTTATTACTTCCTTTACGGTTATTCCAGATATAACAAAATTGAGATAGATGTGCCTTATCAAGAGAAGACAACTTTCACATGTCCTTTTGGCACACTTGCCTATAAATGTATGCCATTTGGATTATGTATATGCACACGACCTTTCAAAGGTGCATTCTTAGTCTCTTTAGCGACATGGTCGAAAGGATCCATGAGGTTTTTATGGATGACTTTGGTGTTTTTGGCCCCTCTTTTGACCTTTATCTTGCCAATATTAAACAACTTCTAGCCCGTTGTGTGGAAAAGAACTTGGTATTAAATTAGGAGAAGTGACATTTCATGGTTACCGAAGAAATAGTTCTTGTTCTCATAGTGTCATCCAAAGGTATTGAAGTTGATGGGCAAAAAATCGATGTCATAGCTAATCTTTCCCCTCCTAAGTTAATAACAATGTACGATCTTTCTTGGGCCACGTGGGTTTTTATCGAAGGTTTATTAAGGATTTTAGTGCCATCGCTAGACCCTTGAGTAACCTCCTTATGAAGGATGCCCCCTTTGAGTGGAATGAAACATGCCAACCCGCTTTTGAAAAATTAAAAATTATTCTCGTTTTCGCTCCCATCATGCAAGCTCTGGATTGGTCTCTTCCATTCGAGCTCATGTGTGATGCGAGTGACTATGCTATAGGGGTTGTTTTGGGCCAAAGAAAAGATAATAAGGCTCACGTCATCTACTACGCTAGTTGAATGTTAATTGGATTGGAACTTAATTACTCCACCACGGAGAAATAATTGATAGCGGTAGTTTTTGCCCTAGATAAATTTTGTTCTTACTTCGTTGGTTCACCAATCACTTAATTTACCGACCATGCGGCGCTTAAATATCTCCTTTCCAAAAAGTATGCTAAGTCGCGCCTCATAAGGTGGATCCTACTACTGTAAGAGTTAAATCTCTCCATAAAAGACAAGAAAGGAGTAAAAAACATAGTTTTCGATCATTTGTCCCGACTTTCATCCGATGTGTCTAGCGATCCTATACCCATAGAAGAATAGTTTTCAGATGAGAAATTATTTTCCACTTCTTCTCTCCCTTGGTTTGCGGATATAGTTAACTACCTTATCACGGGAGTTGTTCCTTCCGATTGGACACCGTAAGATAGAAATAAGTTCCTTACTTGGTCGCTGATGTTCTTTTATGACAATCCATTTTTATTCAAATATTGTATGGACTAGATCATATGACGTTGTGTACCGAATGACGAGATAACTAGTGTTATTCATTTTTGTAAAATGGAAGCATATGGAGGCCATTTTTTGACGAATAAGATGGCCGGTAAGATTCTTTAAAGCGGTCTCTATTGGCCCACAATTTTTCAGGATGTAAATGCTTATTACAAATATTAAGATAGATTACAAAGGATGGGAGCCATCACTTGAGGAGAAATGATGTTATTGACCCCCATCCTTGTCATTGAGATCTTTAATTTTTGGGGTAGAGACTTCATTGACCTTTTCCCAGCCTCCTTTGATTTATTATACATCCTAGTCGCGGTAGACTATGTGTCGAAATGGGTTGTCGCCATAGCTACGAAGACTAATCACAATAAGATGGTGATTATGTTCTTGCAAGAGCACATATTTTCCTATTTTGGAGCTCCTAAAGTGATCATTAGTGATAACGGAACCAACTTTATAATTGGCAATTTGAAAAACTTATGAGAAAGTATGCAGTCATCCACAAGGTTGGGATGACTTATCACCCCCAAACGAGTGGGAAAGCCGAGTTAGAAAATCATAAAATCGAGAACATTCTCAAAATGAGAGTCAATCCTAATCGAAAAGATTGGTCCCTTCGATTGAACAATGTGATATGGGCTTATCGAACCACTTACAAGAACCCCCTCGGAATGTCCCCGTTTTGCTCTGTGTATGGAAAGCCTTGCCATCTGCCCATGAAGATAGAACACAAAGCCTATTTAGAAATCAACATGTTGAACTAAAATTTAGACAAAGCCGGTAAAGCACACAAGGTTTAATTAAATGAGCTGTAAGAGATGCGCATTGATGCGTACGAGAATGAAAAAATATCCAAAGAAAGGATAAAACTCAAACATGATAGAATTATCCGACGCAAGAAGTTTAATTTGGGTCAAAACGGGAACACATTCAAAGTTAACGGATAACTCCTAAAGCCATATTTAGAGGAGTGCATTAAAGAATCCGACACCATTTGGTTGTCGGACCCCATTTACGGGGTTGATTAAGAGAGATATGAGAGGTCGTCGCACCCCCGACGCGTATGGGGTTATTCTTGTATACCATAGTAAATTGTCTAGTTAGGTTAGTTTAAGTCTATAGGTTACGAGTTGAGATAGGATATTAGCACAAATGCGCATTTTGAGAGACTTTCATGCGAGGCAATGTGAGTTTTTGTTGTTTTCCAAGATAAAATATGAGTAAGAGTGTTTTGGGAAATTTTTGGAAAAGTGAATTTTCAGAGTTCCAACACTTATTTTTTTCTTGATTCTTAGTTAGCGGGCCATGCTAGAAATACGAACCGATTCACTCTGGTTGCACTATCAAGTCCAAAACGGTTTGCCTGCTAGTCGAATAGTAAAATATTAAAGGGTTCGAACAGGTTCGCTGATAGCAAGTGCAGATGATTCGGCCATTACCAATGCCTTCATTCCCCATACATCCCCCCTTCATTTCCCTCCAACCTTTTCCCTCTAAATCCATTCCCTCCATTTATTCCTTCCCAACATTTCTTCCACTTCTCCACCTATAAATACAAAGCCAGTTCCCCCATTTCATTTCACTTCTTCCATCTTTTCTCACTCTTATTCTCCCCAAATCACTCTTCATATGGCTAATAAGGAATTGCCCGTGAAGTACGATTCCACATAAATTTTATAAGATGGCAATCACACCTACCCCTCACTCCAAGAAAGCATAATGTGTGAAACATTTTTCTATACCACCCGCACTATACACATAGAGTGGGAAATCAACTAGAACGGGCTGCCTCAAGCCGCGTCCACCATCTTCCGACGACAAAGGTGGCATCAATTCTTAGTAAATCCCGATGATGATGTTATGCTCGACGAAGTGAGAAAATTTTATGGAACTCTCGCCAAGGTTAATGAAAATTTGTACCAAGCCTATGTCGATGAGGTACCGATGCCTTTCTCTCTCACCGTAATCACCCGGAAAAGGCAGGAAAATCAAGTCCCAAATCCCCAAAATTTCGATTACCCCACTATGGGTAATTCCATTCCGAAAGAACCAATGTATCGAGCGTATCGCCCCTAGCCACAATTGGGATCGCGATACCTTACCGGTGGGAAACCTTTATGAAAAGACCCTCTTTTCCTTCTTAATCACGTGTGGGGCCATCCTCCAAACATCTAGCAACTCCGCAATCCGCGTAAACCATGGCAATTTTCTCTAGCACCTCCTTGGCAAGGTGAGTTCCATCAACCTCCCCCGTATCTTTTACTCGGAAATTATACAAGCCCCTATAGACAACAAAGGAAAAATCGCCCTACTCTATGCCCGGTTCATCAAATTGCTCCTAAAGGATGTAGAGATTTTACCTCCACCATCACATCCTCGTCTCCCCAAGCCTATTAGGTTGGAATCCATCACTCGAAGCATGCGACAAATGGAGGTAGTGCCCCCCCCCCCACACGACAAGCGAAAGGTGTAGAAATGGCAGAGGAGGAGGCCGAGTACAATGAGGATGATGATTCCGACTACGAGCGGGAGGGAGAGGGCCTAACTCGTCGTGTTGCAATTCTAGAGGCGACTTTTAATGAGTTTTTGACGAGTTATCACCGAGACACGAGAATGATGGTTCACCTACAAGCAGAAATGTACAAGCTACAAGTGGGGTTCAATGTCGCTCTCTTGACATACTTTTATGATCCACACAACCCTAGCGCTCCCGTCCCATCACACCCACCCCCACAGTAGCCCCGATGTTGTTGTTTGGTTTTGTTTCACATATGTAGTTCTTAGTTTTTGGGCCCTTTTGGTTATTAATGTTTGGTTACGAATAACTATGTAATCTTTATCTTTTATTTCACTTGTACTTGGTCGTTATTAATTCAAATATTTCATTTTGCTCTTTGTCCATTTTTAGCACCTTTATTTTTTTTAGATTTTTGTCCTTTTGCATAGTGACTTTGCAAATGTCTAAGTTGGGGGGGGGGGGGGGGGGGTACGCATGCGCTTTAAAAAAATTCACAAATTTCAAAATGCCCAAAATTTCAAAAAAAATAAAAAAAAATCAAAACTTTCCCCCCCTAAAAAATTGAAATTGAAATTTTTTAAAAAACCAAAAATATTTTTCTTCAAAATAAATAAAAATTGGAATTTAAAAGCTTCGAAAATGTCACGAAATTTTGTCAAAGTCTCAAATTGTAAAGCTCATACGCACTAAGCCGAAATTGACCAAAATGGAAATTGAGCGAAAATTGACGACTTTACAAATAAGTGTGGAGATTAATCAACCCGACGAGATTTTGAGCCTATTAATCGTTTTGAGTTTTTAAAGCAATCCGAGTTAGTGGTTAAGTCAAAGTTCAATTTAGCTCTAAATAAGTCGTTGAGGATCTCTCTTCCTTTGTTTTAATTGGTTACGAAAAACGTGTGAGATGTTGTCTAGAAAAACGGGCTAAAATATCTCTAAATTAAATAATTCCCGAGACGCATATGGTAAAATAATGAGTAATTCGAATAAATGAAGTTTGGCCATCGTTTGTTTACCCAAAAATATTAGCCATAAAAAGTTATGAAAAATTATCTATTTGCAACCCAATTTGAGTCTAATAAAAACTTTCCCTTTTCGTTTGTAACCCGGAAAACCCATTTAGCCTGGAGTTATGAAATTAAAAGTCCATCAATACATTCGAAAAGTGCATAAAAATGGGCAAGAAAAAAATATAGAGAAATGCTCAACAAAAACAGCAAGAAAAGAAAAATGTGAAAAATAGAAAAAAAAAAGAAGAGAAAAATGAGAAAAAGCTCGAAAAACACTAACGGACAACATAAAGAGAATTTTCCAATTTTGAATTTTCCAAGAATTATCCTTTTACCCAATACACCCTATTACCTGAGAAAGTCCTAACAGAGTCCGAATAATGAGATTAATTACCTATTAGAGAGCTAAAAATACGAAATGATAATAAGAGAGATTAATTGGTGTGAATAAGAGACGATGTTTCCTATTTTTTAAGGACTGTATTCTGATGAAGATATCTTTTCACCTCAAATAATGTCTCCTTTCAATTTTGTGTGCGTGAATATGTATTTCTTTACATTTACTCTTATAAATCATTCATACCGAGAGAATTAGTCACATCTGAGTGATTCCTTTGTGAGTGTATTCGTGAGAGTTGAATCAAAACAAATTTTTAGAAAGTAACGTAATGATCAATCGATGGAAATTAGCGGTTAAATTCTCGACTTCACACACACACACACACACACACACACACTACAAATTGAGATTTGTGATTAAAAATTTAAGGTGATCATTTTTGGAGAATTTAAATTGTACAATTTTTAAGTATTTTGATTTTTCTTTGAGTCGAAAAATGAATTTTGTGGGTATATTTACTGCAAACCCTCACGAGACACCACTCGTCCTACTAGGGTAACCTATTGCATATGCTAAATGCAATCGCTTGACCACAAAAGAGGTATTATATTCTAATAATATGTTTGCTAAGTGTTTTGACCGTGCTTTCATTATTTTACATTGCTTAGGATGATCAAAGTTCTAAGTTAGGGGGATTTGATTAAGAATAAATTCTTCATACTTATCCCACATAATTTAGAGATTTTATCATCTTATGCGATGTAAATTGAGTTGATTTATATCATATCATTAATACTGACATCTTCTATATAGTGCATCGAGTTTCGTATATCTATCTTACATTTTGCAGGTATTTTATACAAGTGAAGAAAATAGAGAAGTCAAAACCAAAAAAGAAAGAAAAAAAAAAGTAAAAGGGAAAAAGAGTAATTTTACATCCAAATTTCGGATACATAACCTAGAATAAGTTTAAGACCTTGAGTCCACAAGCGCGTAGGAAGAAACGACATCGAAATTCGAGGCCCGAGTGAAAAGTTATAAAGCTTTAAAGTTGAGAAAAAAATCATGGAAGAAAAGATAGAAATTTTTGGGTCTGAACTGGTTTGGAAATAGGTGAACCGGTTTTCTGTTGAAGTCAAATTTCGCCTCGCTACTGGAATTCCAAACCGGTTCGCTCCAATGAAGAAGAAAAATCTGAACCGGTTCGGTGTGACGCAATCTGATTTTTTATTTCTTAAAATTAGAGTTATGCATGAGCAAGGTTCTAAAAAACGTGGGGTGTGATCGAGACATGGAGGCCAAGCCTTAAGCCTTAGAAGCCTAGGCGGGCCTTAGGCGTAAAAAGGCCTGAAAAGGCATTTAGGACTTTTTAATACATTCTAATATTTTTTAATCATAATAAGGCTATTAAAATACTAAAATTGTACTTATCATAAAAATATGTCAGAATATTTGCAAATTAAAATACAATTGGATTGTTTTGGACGAGATAATGGTTCGATTAGGTAAAAAAAATCTTCAAAAGGTAATATCGTTTTACTAGAGCATCGTTGTTTTTAGAAAAATGTGCGCTTCAAGGGTTTTACCAAGAATAAGGCATACAAATCTTAAGGCGGGACGTTTATCCCAAGCCTCAAGCCTAGGCGTGCCTAGGCGGAGCTTAGGCGGAGCTTAGGCGGGTTTTTTAGAACACTGTGCATGAGGCAAACACTTAACAAAATGTGAGAGGTTTATACTAGAGTAACAGCAGACATTAGAATTAAGTTCTTTACATTGTTTTTGATAGCTTCTTGGTGGCAAGAATGTAAGGACACAAATTTCCAATTGAGTCCATATATAGTTTTGGCTCAATTCCGGACAAAAATATTTATTCATAGGATAGTATTCAATTGTAATATTCTCAAGCCTATGAAGTGTATGTTGAAGACGTAGCGGCAAAGAATTTAAAGCTTCATCAAAATGCCGATTTGTGTGCCTCGTTTCTACGTTATCAACTAAGGTTCCTTGCTTCCAAGGTATGAATGTAATTATATTTATATAGGAGCTTGGAACAATATGTATTGGGTGTTAGGTGTAATAAAAAACTGCATTTTAGTTTCAGAAAGAATCAATTAGAACTTTAAAATAAGTATATAAAAGTTTCTGGGCCAAAATCGAATTTTACAAACTTTCTGGTCGTTCGTTAGAAATGTCGTTCGAACGAGTTTTTCGTTCGAACCAAGTTTCGTTCGAACGAGTTTGCCAACGAACCGAATCTGGTCAGTCGTTCGATATGTCGTTCGAACGAGTTTGTTCGTTCTAACGAGGTATCTAACGAGTTTCTAACGAGCCCAGGCTGGTCGCTCGTTAGAAATCTCGTTCGAACGAGAGTCAAGTTCGTTCGAACGAGACGCCAGGCGGGAACGGTTTTGAGCAGTTTTTTGACAGTTTTCACCCCATTTCCCCACTTGTTTCTTAACTGATTTTTTAAGGCTTTAATAAGGACGGGAATCATTTTTCAAGGATTATCTTTTTCATACCATACAAACTCCTAGAGAGCTTTTTGAGAGAAAATTTGTTTAAGGAAAAAGATCATGTTTTGAGTGTTATTTTAATGAAAAATCCCGCACTCTCTAGTGTTTACACCCAATAGTTATTTATCCAAGTTCTATATATACATATCTTTACTTGGAGTTTTTGGCACCGGTTTTCTCTACCGAATTCAAGAAGAGACGTTTCGGGTTTGCTTCTACACCCCATCACAAAGAAGACTTTTTGTTGAGATTCTACCCACACGGAGAAAGGCTCCATGCTTGGGTGACGGTGACCATATAAAGTCCCATCGGTGGATTTCGAGACCGCGGTGGAGTTCCGAGGTTGTTCGCTAGGAAGAGGTTTCTACGAGAAGAAGCGTCGAGGCTTGAGAGGGATCGAGTCAGTCGTTGTAAGTCTATCTGTCTTGTATTTGTAATTCCATATCTAGTGGACTTGTGGCTAGGGCCGTCCGAGGTTGTTTCCCGTCTTGGGTTTTTCCTCGTACATCTCGGCGTAGTGTGATATTGTTTATTTTATCTTGCACAATAATTTAGAATCCATGCTTAGGATAATTTCAAGATAAAATTTGGTTTAATTATCACACTCATTTAATTTGGGACTATATTAAATATTGGGTAAATTTGGTTTATTCAAGTCATTTGCTAAATTGGTTTCGCCTTACTTTGGATAATTGATAATTATGACTTAGGCAAATTCTAGGACTTGAGTTAATTAAAACTTGTTGTTGTTAATTTTTTGGAAGTTGAACCATCACCTTTATAACGCTTCCGCATCATCTCTTGTGTTTTATACTTAAAAAGGATATTACGTTTACAAAGAACCTTAGGTTTATCATTTTTCAGCAATTGTTCATGATTTGACATTGAATTCAAAGGTTTACATAAATACAAGTATAGTTCCTCTATTTCTTTCAGTTTCTTTCATATTTTTGGCTTATAATAATTTATTTCTTAGTTAGAAGTTTCTTTTATATGTTTGATCACACTTTTAGCATAAGAATGAATTCATGCGACATAGATACATGTTTAGTCGCATTTACACTATGTTTGACTAAGTGTTTAGCGGGTTGGGGTACATGAACCCAACATAGGTAACACATGGATTTAAAGGTTTAAACTTTATCAAGATAAAGGTTGTAGGCCTTTTAATTTCGTTTGCCCTAGGTAACCGGAATGTTTAAGGGTGCAATTGGTGTTTTTATAGCTTTCATCCTCGTCAAATACAATTTTTGATTTGATATTATGTGACATTAAGTCCTCAAATGTCGAATGGTTGGAGAGTATTTGATGTCTCTTTGAATAAAGAATTATAATTTTGAAGATTTTATGTTCTCTGTAAACACCGACGGTTTGGTGGAGTGTACCCTAACTCCATTTTCTCTCATATATTTAAAGTTTAATTTAGTTCTTCTTGCATGCGTAGTTAGTTATTAGTTTAATTTAAATTGAAGTAGTTGATAGGTATAATCACAAATCATCATCTTTTCCTTCTTTTCTGAGTCATTCGAAGGGTTAAGCATATTTCCTATTCGTCGTCACGTCTTACGTCATATTCCCTGTGTTCGATACCCGTTTACCGAATTATTACTTGAGTATTCGGCTTACACTTGAGACAATATATGCATGCACTAGAGACACTTTGAAAGTTGCGTCAGATTCCCACTCACGTATTTGGTAATATGTTAAGTGCATGTAAGTATGACTCTTTTAGGGACGCCTGATATCACGGACAGACTCCAACACTAAAGGCAATATCGGGTCGGCTAGCAGTAAGGTAAAGAAGACTAACTATCATGCTACGATATAAAGTTTGCTTTACTTCATTGCCTAAAGCTTCTTTGATAAGCTTTGTTGATGAACTCATTGGGGTACGAGCATGCTTAGCGGTCTCTTGCGTATTTGGATTGAGATATGAATATCCCATCCTTAAGCTGACGAACCTGGAGACCTAGGAAGAATGTAAGCTCACATACCATGCTCCTCTCAAACTCACTCTTCATCTCCTCCTCGAAAGTGTGAGAATGGAGGGAGCACATGGATCCAAAGACCATGTCCTCCACATAGACCTGGGCAACCAAAATAAACCCACTCTCTATCCTCTCAAAAATAACGTCTTATCTACTCCCCATCTCTTTAAGCCACGAGCTAAGATATAGGAAGTAATCCTCTCGTACCAAGTATGGGGTGCTTGCTTCAAATAATATAAGGATTTACTAAGATTGTAGATGTGTCCTTGGTGCTTAGGCCTTCAAATCCATTCAATTGTTCCACATAAACCTCTTCCCATAGAATTCCATTCAGAAATACAATCTTGACATACATAGGATATAACTTCAAGAGTAGATGACATGCTATGGTAAGTAATATGCGGATGAACTCAAGACCATCAACAGGAACAAATGTCTCCTAAAGTATACACCCTCGATTCGTGTGTAGCCCTGAGCAAAGAACCTAGCCTTATTGCGAACTATGATACCATTTTCATCCACCTTGTTCTTGTAAATACACTTAGTGACTATCACGTTAGTATCGCTAGGTCAGGGGACCAAATTCCAGACATCATTCTTTCTAAACTGAAATAACTCTTCTTTTATGGTCGATATCCAATGCTCATCCTTGAGTGCTTATTTATCGTTCTTGGGCTCGATTAGGGATGTGTAACATAAATAGCTAACAACATTTTCGAGTTGAGCACGAGTCTTGACCCCTAGTGCAGAATCACCAAGTATAGTGAAAGGGTCATGACTCTTTCAAACCTAAGATAGCGTCTCCCCCAAAATAGGAACAAGGTCCACCATGGTAGCATGAGGAAGGATGGGATCATCATCAGGGGGTGCATCATCCTCACACTACGAGCTAGGAGAAATAAACATCACTGGCTCATCATCTCTAATCGTGATGTTTATTGACTCCATAACCTTAGAGCTAGCTAGATTTTAAACCCGGTAAGACTTACTCGTCGATGAATATCCTAATAATATCCCCTCGTCACTTCAGGAGTCAAACTTTCCTAAGGGATCTCTATCTCTCAAGATGTAGCATGTGCTGCCAGACATAGAAATATGATAGGTTGGGCTTCTTGCCTGTCCATAACTCATAAGGTGTGTGAAGTGTGTGCGGACTAAGATATACCCTATTCATCGTATGGCATGTGGTGCTAACCGCCTCTGCCCAAAAATGTTTAGGCACATTTCTCCAAGGAAGCATGGATCTATCCATTTTTTGTATCATCCAGTTCTTCCTCTTAACGATCCCATTTTGTTGAGGAGTACGAATGATCAAAAACTCATGTTTAATGCCCACTTCATTGCAATCCGTATCCACTTTGGCTTATTTGAATTCAGAGCCTTTGTCACTATGCATCCGATTAATAGTGACACCATGATGGTTTTTTAGGACACGACACTTGGTTATAAGGAACTCAATCGTATCGAACGTTTCTCCAAAGAATGCTAACATCGCGTATTTAAAAAAGTCATCGACCGTCACGAGAATGTATCTCCTACCACCTAAGCTCTCGAGAGAGTATGACCCATAAGATCCATGTGAATGAAATCGAAAACATGGGAGGTGGTAATGTTATTTAACTTTCAATGGGGACTTTGAATTTGTTTTTCTTATTGGCAAGGTCCACAAATCAAGGGAAGTTGGTTTTTAAGTGATGGTAAGACACAAACTAGGTCCTTTTTCACTAATATCTCAAGATTTCTAAATTTCACATGACCTAGTTTATAAGCACCCAAAAGTGTTTAATTTATTACCCAAATACGTGCATCTTAGTCGCTCGTTCTTAATGAAATTAGCCCTATATTTGTATTTATGTATTTCTCAGGTCAATCGACAATCATGACATCAAATAGTATTAAATAAAGTCAATTGCGACAAATTAGTGATTAAAATCGTTGAACGAAGAAAATCAAAGCAACTGTGAAGACTGAAGACCCCCTTCTTGAGCTTGTCCTGATGAGTTCTAATGCCCTAAACCCAATCTCATATCAAACCTAAGCCTAAACCGAACCCAAGCCATCACTCGAGCCTCGTGTTTGTTTAAGTTTTAATTATTTTTAAATTTTTATTTGGACTCGTATATAATTTTTAAGATTTTTATATTTTATTGTTGCATGTAGTTATAAATATTAGGGTCCTTTATCATCCTCCAGGTACTTTTATATTATTTATGTGATATATATAAGCTCAATATTAGAGGGTCTCTACAACCACCACATTCTAGGACACCCTAAGTCTCTCCTTAATTCCTTATCACCTCCCCAATTCACTACAAACCCTAGGTCATACTCCGAGTACCGATCTAGAGGCCATTTGGCATTCCCCCGTTTGACCCTGGTCAACTCCATCGTCAGAGAGAAATCTCAATGAATCTCCGAAGGGCTCTGAATTCCCTTTCCAATAGTGTACTCCGTGCATGAATCAACATAATAGTTCGGACGAACGAACCATTTTACTACCAAAAACTAATCTTGAGGCCACCGGGCGCCCTTGGGCCTCGAATTGACCCAATCAACTTCACCGTCAGAGCAAAAGATTAATGAATATTCTAAGGGATATGAATCCCCTTTCCAATGGTCTACCCCGTGTATAAAAGGCATAACGGTTCGGACGAACGATCCATTTTCCCTCAAAAATTGATCCAGAGGCCATTGGGAACTCTCGGGCTACGTTTGACCAAATTCAACTCTTCATCTCGAATAAGAGTAAATGAATCTTTGAAGGGCACTTAATACCCTTTCCAATAGTCTGCCTCGTGTGCGAATCAGCCTTACGGTACAGATGAACGATCCGTTTTACTCTAAAAGGTCACCCAGTGCTTTTGGGCTCCGTTTTACCAAAGTCAACTCTCTGAACCGATCGAAGATCTTTGGAACATCGAAGTACCAAACGAAACCTTTCCAATGGTCCACTACATGCACGATTCGGACTTATAATTTGGACGAACGATCCATTATCGTTTGACGATATTTTATCAAAAGGACCTTGTAACACCCCATGTTTTTATTAATTAATTTAATTAATAAATTAGAAAAATAAAATTTTGGACTTAATGGCCTTTAAGAATTTAACTTGGTTTTGTTAGTAAATTTTCAACCGAAATTAAATCGGAGAAACAAGAAAATGTTAGAATGATTTTTGAAAATATTTTAACAAGCAGGTACGTTTTTGTTGAGTTAAAGAATATTTTTCTAAGTGTAAAAGGCTGAATTTAATCGAGTACTGAGGTCGTTCAAATGACAGCATATGTCGTTTGAACGATGTAGCATCTCGTTCGAACGACAGCGTACGTCGTTTGAATGATAGGGGCGGTGGATGGATTAGACAGTACAAATCATATTTTAACTCTTAAACCCTTTAAATACCAAACTGATACGGGGCTTGGACTTCTAAAACATATTTCCTCTCATCTTCAACCCCTAGCCCCAACTTTTAACAAGTTTTGAAAATTCCATTGGTGTTTTCTCAGGAGGAGTTCAACCTTCTACTCAGATTTTTATCCAACAAATTGCAGGCATGAATACTCTATTCCTTTCCTTTAGTATTATGCGTTTTAAGTGTTGCCTAAACCTTTAATTACATGTTTTTCTTAAAATCAATTAGCAACCTAATTAGAGAAAGTGAGTACTAAAGTTTGGGGCTATTTTTATGAAATCTTTTAATATGAATAATCTTCATAACGCGGGGGTATGTAGGATTTATGATTGGATTTTAGGTTTTATTGGTGTAGGTTTCATGTTGAAAAACCTTAGTTTTGATTAAATAAATTTGGGGTGTATAACTCACGAAATTTTGTGTAGAGATAGTGAAATTGGGATTTTGATGTACTAATGATGAAATCTCAGTGTATTTAATTTAAATAATTAAATGAGATTAATTGGGTGTTTATAACTATGTGATAATTAAATTAAGATTTGATTAAATTGGACTAGTATGCGTAGTTTTATACTTTGATTAATTATGCTTGTTCATGTGACTTGTTGGTATTATTAAATTGCCATTGTAACGACGAGTTGTTGGGTATTTTTGCTCTCCCTATATTTTAGTATGCCTTCTAGGTATGGGACTAGTTGGTAGGACTTTTGATGATTTATGCCTTCTAGGTATGGGACTAGTGAGGGCATATTATCACAACTTTATTATCTCGGGGGTTGACTGATTTTTGATACTTTATCGTCGTTACGCTAGCCTAGACGATTTATGTCGTGTCGTGTGTGGAACCTTATCATGGGACTGGGTCGATAGTTAAACGGATCAGAGGCCATTTGACAAGGGGAAGTGTGATACTTTGGTGAATTACCACCCGGGGCGGGAGGACCGCCATAATAGAAAGTGAGAACAATAATAAATTTTGGTTAATTTAATTAAATTAAAATCGTGGGACTTAGGAATTTAAAATTATATTGGTGTGCCCTTTTAAATGGGTATCTCTGCTGGTAGTTAGTGATTTATATTTATCGCGTTTAATTATCTTGTTTGATTTAAAATACTCTATTGTGATATTTATTGCGTATAATGTTAATGTCGCTATTCAATGATCCTATTTGATGGGAGTAGTGTGTATTCATGCTTGGGGCTCTGACCTCCTGCGTTGACTAACTTTTTCAGGATAAGTTTTGGAGAAACTGCATAGGATTATCAAAGTTTATCATTTGGAGGTGCCACTGGAGTTTATTCATTTTATAGCTTTATTTAGTTAGACTTTCTTTTCAGTCATATTTCATTATGAAAGTTCATTTGGGGTTTTTATTGGGCCATTCATTTCCAAACTTGTTAAAGGTTTTCAGTTGGATTCTTCACAGTTCCTTATTATTCATGAAAAGGATAGGACTCCCAATTTTTAAATAATTAAATCTTACACAAAAAGTAATTTCCTCATGAGGATGCGGAAGCGAGATGGTTCAATTAAACACACACAAATACCAAATTTTAATTTCTTTCAAATTGAAATTAAACAAGTTCAAAGTGAAATTAAATTAGACAACAAATACATTTTTCACTTAAACCAATTTAACCCAAGTCCTAGAAATTTGCCTAATTCATATTTTCAATATTACCAAATTAGGCCAAACCAATTTTAGCAAATTAAATGATGACTTGAATTAAATTAACATATACCCAAATTTAAAATAGGACCAAATTAAATAAGTAGTGATTTAGACCCGATTTTATCTTTTTACCTAATCATGCATATAAGGTGAATTTTGCAAAAGATAAAATAAACAAATAAATCACTACGCCACGATGTACGAGGAAAAACCCACAACGGAAAAAAACCTCGGACGACCCTAGCCTTAAGTCCACTAAGTATGGTTTTACAATTACAAGACAGATAACTTACTTCCTCAACTCGACCCCTTTCAAGCCTTGACGCGCTTTCTTGTAAACACCTCCGCCTAGTCGACAACCCCGAAACTCCACCGAAACCTTGGACATCACCAATGAGACTTTAGGAACACCGCCAACCACACATGGTGCCTTTCATCATGTGAGAATGCCGCAGCAAAACAATGAGACTTCTTCTTTGAGGGATGTAGAAGTAAACCCAAACTTCTCTTCTTCAAGGTGTAGAGATAAACCGGTGCCAAACACTCCAAGCAAGATATTTATATGAATACTTGGAATAAACAAACTATGGGTGTAAACAAAAGTGTTTTAAAGATTTTTCCTTGAAAGATAAACACTCAAAGCATGAACTTTTTCATTTGAAGTTGAACTCTCTAAAACTCTCTCTAGGAGATGGAAGGATGTATAAAAGTTAGTTAAAAAATGTGGGTTCCTGCACTAAGTAGTTCTATCAAAATATAGTGGGGAAAAGAAGTGGGAAAAGTGGGAAAACTGTCAAAAACGCCCAAAATAACGGTTCCCGCCAAATTTCGTTCGAACGACTTTACTAACGAGGTTCCAGAATGGAAAAAGGAAAATCGTCAAAAATCTCGTTCGAACGACTTGGCAATCTCGTTCGAACGAGATGCCAGTTCGTTCAAACGACCTCGCAATCTCGTTCGAATGAGATTCCAGTGTGGTTCGAACGACGTGTCAGAAAGATGAAATATTAATTTTTAAGCCCAAAACTTTTTATGGAAAGTTCTGAAAAATATTTTTCCGATTAAAACAAAGTCTTTAAAATTAATTTATAAAAATTATAAATTACACCCAATAAAACTTGTTCCAAGTTCCTACATAAATATATAATTCATTCATACCTTAGGAGTAAATGGAACAAATGTTGTTGACGTAGAAACGAGGCACAACAAACTCGCCATATGATGAAGCTTTATACTCTTGGCCACTATGTCTTCAACTAACACGTCATAGGCTTGAATGGATAAAGTAGAACATTATCCTATGACTTATATGTTTTTGTTGGAATTGAGCCAAAACTACAAAGGACTCCATTGGAAATTTGTGTCCTTACAATTCATATTTTATTTAAATCATTATTGGAGATTGGATTTATTCGGAGCTTTATCACGTGATGGGTTTTTTATCGTTCATTTGTTATTTTTAGTTGGGCTTGATTCAATTATTGATCTTTTGTATTGATTTATTTATGTCTCATATCTGTCTCAAACTAAGAATGGTATTTATTTAGTTTACGCTCGGCCTAGTTCGACGGCGGTGGCTGGACACCCCGTCTGTTGAATTGTGCGGGGTATGACAGACCGACGGCTTTTTTTAGCCCCATTTGAACCAAATTCAGCTCCCAGAACTAGGAGCGGCCCAAATACTCTCAAAGGTCTCTAAATTATCTTTTTAATGGTATGTCATGTGTGCAATTTGGACTTATGGATTGCATTTTACGACCATTTTTCCAGAAAATCTGCATGAGACTGCTAATTGGCAAGTTCATTTCCTTACCTATTGGCTGTGTGTCTAGGGTTACCTGCCGATAGGAAGGAAAAAGACAATGTTGATCAATAGTCCCCCTACCCTATATAGGGATATCATGAGCTCACCTTTCAAGGCACCTCAGAACCATCAATTTCAGTGATCTCAGCAACATTATTCTATAATCAGTGAAGTTTCCTTGTGTGAAATTCTTATCCACCTTTCATTCCCATCATTTTGATACCCAATTTAGCAAACATATTCTTCTATCATCCTACATTCATCCCAACTTGTAAGGAAGTTCATCAACAATCAATATCAAGCTTTAATCTCCAAAGAAGTTCCAAACATCCTTTTGTCTCTCTCTTTAAATTTCATGTTTGCATTAGTTATATAAATTCTCAATTTAGCTTTTACTTTAGATCATACACATTAATATCTCATCCCTTATTAGTTATATCACACATAATTTATTTTCTATAAAAAAATAAAACAAGAAAAAAAGGGTTACGCCTATAAATTCCTACATGATTCTTCATCATATTTTCTCAAAACTAAAAATATACTTTCTTCACACACATATATAATAAACTCCCATTTGAATGTATGGGATAAACCCCACCCTTATGCCGTATGAGAACTACATGGACTTTGATTATAGTCTACGTAGGCGTTTCGGACTAAAACCCAAGACTCGAGTCCTATTTTCATATTTTCACATTTTTCCTATTTTATCCATATATTATTCATAATATATATCATACTTGTGATTCATACTTGCATCTTATCTAACATATATTATAGTTTTATCATAAAGATCAATATCTTGATAAGTGAACACATCATATTTTCTAATTATTATTTTGGGAACATTCTTATGGATGACGTCACGCTATATTTTCCATGTTGTGAGTCGAGCGATTCTGATCTCCACTTATATATACACGCACACACACTTCACCGAGAAATTGAGTAAAATAGTAACATAAGCTCATGAGAGATAGAAAGGGAGGGATGGATGCCTAACACCTTTCCATTCTGTAACTTAGCCCCCGAACCTCAGAATTATTGGTTTCGCAACCATCAACTTGTCTTTGATGCCACTCCCTCGAGGCGACGACATGTTTTTTTGCCTATTTTCTGTAAAATAGGTTGTCAAATCTCTCTCTTTTCATTAACCCAAAATCGACGATGGCTGAATCACCCCACGATGTAGTGAGTGGCACATGACCTTTATATTTCCCTATTTATCCCCCCGATAGTACTCGGGGCAAAAGGGAAGATCTCGGGATGGCCACACATCTCGTATCAAAGAGTAATGCCAAACAACTGAGTGCTAGAAGAAAATAAGCACATAATTAAGAATTGTATCTATAATGAGTTTTTTTATTAGTATATATAATGGATTGACCTTCAACTTTGAGCTTATATATGAAATTTTTGGTTCAAAAAGTTCATGATCCCAAGAAATAAAACTGGGTTGGTGCCTTTGTAACTTTCTATTCATAATTTATGTAATTTTTCTTCTGTATGATTATTGAAAGTGTTTGCAAAGGGGTTCAAATATCATAATCATCCCTTAATTTTTTTAGCTATAGAAATTAAAGTAAAACACCACATGGATTAGATCTGAACGCTTAAAGAGGGAAGAACAAAGAGTACAGATGAAACCTTAATAAAAGTTGGATCTGCAAAAGAAACTACATACTGATTACATATACAAAAAACAATCAGATCTATTTAAAGAGAAACAAAATTCAAAGGGAAAAATACAAAAAGTAAAAATACATACTGATTAGATTTGCAAAATCAATTAACTAATTATTAATCCAAAAAATACATTTCAACATTGAAAACGCTCTAACCATAAAATTTAAAACTAAGAATTTTATTTTGAACCCCGAAAATGACCCTATTATGAATGAAAATGACCCTATTATGAACTCAAGAATTCAACCTTAAGAAAACATTTGAACAACAAAAATCTAAACCCAAAAGTCAATTGTGTCATATCGTAAACCTATAAGAGGGGGTATACCCTGATATTACTAAAAATACCAAACTAGTGTATTTACACCCCAAAAAATCCATTAAAGAAGTAAAGTTCTAACCTTGGAGTTGTTGTGAGAGATAACGAACGAAAAGATAATGGGAGTTAACAATGATTCCCTTCGAAGAGAGTTTTTGTCAAAGAGAGAGAGAGAGAATAAAATTTTCAAATTAAAGAAACTTCAAAGGTTCCCTCCGCCTTGTGGGATGAATCTTAACCCCTAATTAACACATCCTTCTTATGGAGTAGTAAAAGACTCATACTCCTCATATATATATATATATATACTGAATTTGGGTACATATACCAAATTTGGGTATATATACCATATATATACACTAGTAGATTACCCGTTCCTGAAGGCACGAAGATAATTTTTCAATGGGATAGTCAAAAAATTTCAAAAAGTACTAACACATTCTTAACACGATGCTGTGACATTGATGTTAAGTCGATACCTCCTACCTACTGACGAAATCATTTATGACTACAAACACTATCTAAATATATTTCTTAATTCTTGTACTTTTAAACCCATCCCCACCCCCGAAAAGAAACAATAATAACAACAATAAAACAACAATAAATTTAAGTTGTACAATAACAATGGGTTACACATTGAATTGTAAGATATAAGATACTATATATTCCTTATTGTCCCACTCATCACTCTTAATCTAGTAAATTTTTAGTTTGTAAAGGTTTACATAGTATGCTTTTTTAAAACAGGGAATAAATGGAGCTATGCCTGGATAATGATATGTATAGCACCCATTAACTTTTAATTATAAGTATCACCCTAAATATATAACACCTAGAATTGATCAGTAAAATATTTAATTCCCTTCAACCTAAAATAAGAAAAACTAAAGGAAAAAATGTAAACTTCATTTTAATAAAAGTCAACTTAAATGAGAATTGCGACATTCATGGAATCAATAGGTCAAATATGAATCACAGAAAACACTATATCATATGAACCAATTGAGATTAAAAAAAAAGTCTTAGCTTAGGTCTATTTTAAAAAACACTACCGTAATCAGAATATACTTAAATGCGGGAAGAATACAAAATACTTAATTGTCAAAACTCTCAAAGCCAATATAAGCCAAAAATAATATGGGGCAAAATTGACCAGAAAAAAAAATCCAAAACGAACTTCAATAAACCGAGATATTGAGTGACTAAACCCCTACTTAGCAATCGATCACAATTTACACCACTAACAAACCTCGACGAAAAGAACCCAAGAGCCAATAACCCTAAGTGATAGATAGTGATAGTGAATGACCATTAACACCACTTTGCATCATCAAAGCATAGAATTCATGTTGAAAAATACACACAAACCTATGTCAGCACACATTACAACACAAAACTCAACACCTGAATATCCAAGAACCAAACGACATAGTGTATAAATTTTAGAATATAGTACGACGCAAACTTAGCCCAATGAGTTTGCGACACATGTGTTGTGTCAACCACACAGCCCGAATAAATAAAAAATATTTGCATCCTTTGATTTTCTTGATGTCTACTATGTCAAAACGGAAAAAGATTAAACATTAGAAACAATAATGAATGATTGGTAATACGGAGATGTCATTAAAGGGAAAAATAATGTTAATATATAAACACCAAATTAGTAATTGCAATACACAAATAAACACAAAATATATATACCAATAAGCCCTGAAGCAGGTTCTAACCACAAAAATTGTAAAAGTTGAAACAATTAACAAAGAGAGTATACTGGAGATCTCTTGAACACCAAAAATCTAAAAACAATATTAAAAAGACACCATAAGTCCAAAAAAAAACTGTAAAAATTATAGGATAAAGTATTGTAACCTAAAAGTGAAGATATTATACATTGATTACAAATATAAAAATATTGGGAGGCAAATCATATTAAGTTAACTACTGCGTATAACCCTTTTCTTAGTGTTCTTTTCATTTTAACTTTAACATATACTACAATCATCGACATACTATATACCTAACATATGACCATTGTATTAAACTTCAATTTCAACAATTCGTTCTCATTTCTTTCTTATTTCACAATACCCCACGTAAGAAAAAGGGAGGGTAATCATAAGTTGTAATATGAAGTATCATTTATCTTTAGTAAAGTATGAAAAAGCATGAGATGATATCTCAACTCCACTTAATTATGGGAGCAAACGAAGAACAAAACATAACAAAATACCTTAAGTTTGAAACCTAAAAACCCATGTCACAAATATAAATAAAAGTTACAGAAGCGTTCTATTTTATCACACAAAAATCAATGAACAACAATTGTAAATGATTGTAAAGAGTAGTAAAGGATAATAACTCTACAATCACATGATACTAAACCAATGTCACACCAAACCCATTTTATCATATCAAATTAAAATCTATGTAAACAATAATTGTAATTGATAATAACTATGAAATCACATGATATTATGAGATGCTTACAAATAAATGAGAAAAACATAAAATAATAAAGTTTATCATAAAAAAATATCAGCCAATGGACCAACCTCCATAATATTCATACATTCAACCGTCACAATTAATAGTTGAAAAAAAATTATAGATTCCTTAAATAAAAATCGTCCAATAACTAAAAAACACAACATCAAGAAAATAAAAGTGAAAAATATATAGAGTAAATAAGTACATTAGATATGTTTATATATGAGGATATAAGGAGTTATTAATGTCTGGAATTTTCAAAAGATCATTAATAGTCCATGGATGAATCAGACTCTTTAAACATCCCAATATCTACTATCATTAGAGATATTCACAATTTCCTTTTTTCACTACTTCCTTTACGTATTCCTTCCATGGTAAGATCAAATTTGAAATCAATACAAAATTATAAATGCATCACTACACCCCCACATATGTCAACTAAAATCATCATATGCAATGAAACATAAAGAGTTTAATATTCACCATTTGTGAATTATCAATTTCTTAGTCAACTCAATTTGTACTAGATTCTCAACTAATCAATAAAATTAGGCTGGTCCATGCATAACAAGAAAGGCGTTAGGAATAGAAAAATGACATCTACCAATAAAATGTAAATTCTGCATTTCTTAATTTATTTCCAAAAAATAGTGAAATTCAACCCACAAAACAAATATATGTGGCAAGTCAAAGGAAGAATTGTATATATTATAAAGGAATATTGTAACCATTAATTGATCTAAAAAACATTTATTGCTTTTACATGAAATGTAATTGTTCCTAAGAATAAAAGTGTTTCCATCAATAACTATTAATGCATTCACTTGTACATAAAAAAAAAATTAAAGAGGAGGAGTCAAATATTTTTTAGGAATTGTAGTAAAAACTTGAATACATATTAGAATATAGTAACTTCTGCGTGGACATATGTAATTAGTCGAACCACGTAAATCGTTGTTGTGTGTGATCTTTAGTTTTTGTATTAATTATTATTTCCATGGATCTTTATTGTTATATTTCTTGCACTCACAATTAGTGCAGTCTGTGGGAATCGATTTTTATTCCTGCCCAAACATTCATTAATAGAAAGCCTGAAATGTCACACCATAACAACAATATTCCTTAGGTTGGAGATGTACAAGAAGACCCAGTCCCACCTAGGGTTACGTCAGAGATTCGCTAGCAAATAAATCCCAAGTTTTTCCAAGAAAGGCGGCCTTCTAAAGAAAGTAAGGGCCACCTAGGTCTACCCAGATCTACAGGTTGGTCGATGCTTACGAAGTCAGGCTTTGATAATAAGAGGAGGCCACATGCCTCTAGGTGGAATAAAATGCTCACCCACAAAGGCGACTTGAAATGATGGAGAGATATCTCCATAGAGATACGAGGAAGCATTGTGATAGGACTTCTAGTCTTCAGGTGAGTAATACTCGCAGCTGAGGAAGGAGCTCCAGGAGAGACCAAGACAGATCTGAACGTGGCAGTTTAGAGCATGGTCGAACATAATGTGATCGATCAGAGAGGCGCTACAGGAATAATAATGGTAAGGATGAGAACATTCAAATCTTGGTCCGCAGGGAGAACCAGCATCCAACACATCGGGGAGTCAGGTCTCCCAGGGAGCTAGATAGAAGATCTCTCAATACCCAGATAAAATCCCCTTTTTCTAGGGTGATCGAGGAAGGAGAACCCCCAAACAAGTTTGACATCCCTAGGTTTAATATTTATGATGGAAAGATAGATCCCATAGACCACATTCGGTAGTACAGGTAGGTAATAACCTTGTAGAGCCACAATGACACCTTAATGTGTCAAATTTTCCCTTCTAACCTACATGACGTAGCACAGAAGTGGTTCAAGAAGGTTCCTCATAGGTTGATCAAGAGCTTTAAAGCCCTAGAAGAGGCTTTTACTGCTCGCTTCATAACTAATAACTTCCACCCCAAGCGGATGGATGCAATGCTCACGATAAAGAAGAAGCCATAAGAGAGCCTTCATAACTATGCTAAGAGGTATTAGGAGGTCTTTAATGAAGTGGAGAACTGATCAGATAGGTTGCCATTAAATCCTTTAAATTAGATCTTTCGACCACATTTTTGCTGCGCCAGTCCCTAAAAAAGAAAGAAGTTAACACCATTGATGATCTTATGGCTCGTATTAAGAAATACGCCATGGTTAAAGAGGTGGTTCACTCTAATGCAGGGGACAATGATTAAGCTAAGGGAACCAAATGAGGAGATAAGAGAGACATTTCGAAGAAAAGGATTAAGAATGGGGGTAAGAATGGGAATAAGGATGATCCTTTAAAAGCATTTTAGGTTATTAAAACAATCTTCAAGTAACTTATATATAATATCTTGAGCAAGATTAAAGATAAACCGTTCATCAAGTGGCCCAAGAATATGGGCGATAACCCTATAAAAAAGAATAATGCACTGATATGCTTATTACACAAGGAGGGCGATCACAGAACCAAGAATTGTAAGGCTCTGAAGTCAAACTTGGAAGCCTAAGATGGGCATCTCAATGAGTACATTGAAAAAAAAACTGATAAGGTCATAGCCAATGGCAACCAAAAACTAGATAATGTCCATGATGATAATATGGGACAAGAGTTTGTGATAATACATGAAGAATCTGACCTAAAATAGATATAAGGGAATGCAGTTCAGATAGATCTGAAGAAGGTAACTACTACTATAGAGGCATTCCAGATTGACCAGGAATCTAAACGGGCAAAACATCGACGATCAGAGGACTTTGACTACACTAGTCAAATAATCTTCACTGAGGAAAACCTAGTTGGAGTGAGGACTCCACACCATGATGCACTTGTTATAACTCTCAAAATTCTGAATTGGGACATCGACATGTTGCTAGTGAATCAGGGAAGCTCGTCAGAGGTGATTTACCTAGAGTGTTTCCACAATCTAAAGCTCAACCTTGCCGACCTCAAGGAGGCCCTAGTACTGTTGGTCAACTTTACAGGAAGACGACAAAGCCACTGGGAAAGATTGTCCTGACTATTAAAGCGAGAAACATCTCTAAGCTAATCGAGTTCTTGGTAGTAGTCATAGAGTCCCCATATCATGCTATTCTGGGTATAGGTTGGTTTCACGCCATGAGGGCAGTACCATTTTCCTACCATCAAAAGCTGAAGTGCTTCACCGACCAAGGTATAGTCAAGATTCATGGTGATTAGGACACAGTAAGGAAGTGCTTTATCGCGGTCGTCCGTCCTAGAAAGGAAAAAGAAAAAGGAACCTAAAGAAGCTCCAAAGGAAGCCCAAGATAGGGATACACCCTCTAAATAGCAATTACGATACGGCTGACCTGGGGTAGAGGATACCAGGGTCCACCCACCGACAAGATCGCTAAAAGCCTGGAGGAAGTTGGAGCTAATAATAACTTCCCAGAAAAAATGTTTCTAATCGGAACTATGCTCGTCGATCATGAGAGGAAAGAGTTGATTGCCTTCTTAAAAATAAATATGGATGTTTTTGCCTGGGAACCATACGATTTGCCTAAAATCGATCCCAGTGTATCCTTACATCATCTGCACATTGACCCAACCTTTAAGTCGATCACTGAGAAGGCTCGTCGAATAGACCCTGATAAGGCTAAAACGGTGGTGAACGAAGTAGGGAAGCTTTTGGATGCAGGATCCATTAGGTAAGTTTAGTTCTCAAAATGGTTAAATACACATGTTAGACTAGGGACACTCCATTGTGTTTCCTCACCTCTCATCTATCGTGCACACCTAACGCCCCACCTAGTCAAGCTACCCAATCTAATTTGGCTCAAGTATCTAATAAGACTAAAATCAGTCTATCTCACCCGTACCGCCGATACAGTATGTTATCGAATACCCTGAATTACCATTTAATCATAGATACGATTCTCCTTAACTTACTCGTACCGTCCATACAAGAAGCTATCGAATACCCTTAATAACTAACATCTCTCATCTGTTATTATTAAACCCACATTACCATTTCACTTATTTTATGGTTCAATCCTTACCATTTAAGTTTCTCTACTTAAACTTTATTTTAGATATTCCCCATCCATCTTCCTACTATTTACGCATTAGTAGATTCATCATTAATTAGATTTACACCATCTAATCTCCCTACTATTTACTCTTTAGTAGATTAATCATTCTTTAGATACGTACAATACCGTCTCATTATAATCCTGCATAAGTAGATAAATCTTTATTTAGATACACACTATCTAGCCTCACTACGGTCACACATAAGTAGGAGAAAACATCCAAGTACACACACACACACACACACACATACACACACACACACACACACATATATATATATATATATATACTAAAAGGATCAAGTGTGGTCCCAGTTTGAGGTCCCCGAATGAGGTCCATTTTTTTAAAATAGTAAAAAATATATTTTTGGGCTGATATTTTTTATGGTTTTTAAACATTTAGTAGGTCCATAAAAAAATAATGAGCTCAAAATGAATTTTTTTGCTATTTTAGAAAAATCGGTCAAACTGTGTTAGTTTATAAGCTGTTAAAAACTGACAAAGTTTGATCGATTTTTTTAAAATAGTAAAAAAATTCATTTTGAGCTGTTTTTTTTATATGGCCCTACTGAAAGGTTTAAAAACTATTAAGAAAAATCAGCCCAAAAATGTTTTTATTACTATTTTAAAAAAATAGACCTCATTTTAGGACCTCAAACTGGGGGACCTCATGAGATCCTCTCTGTGTGTGTGTGTGTGTGTGTGTATCCACACATGCCCCTCCCTGCGAATGGAACCAAAGAGAGCACCGCTACTCAATGGTATACATATACAAGCCATACTAAAATTAATGACACCTTTACTAATTCCATTTCATAGGTGAATCTAGTATTAATAAATTTCTATGACTCGCTCATGTCACAAAACATACTCCTATCTCCAGGAGATAAAAATCATACTTTCAATTGTCACTAGTGTCGGTGGTTCAAATGGTTCCTAGACATTACACCCTCATCCCAACCGAACCAAGACTTTTTATGACTATTGCCCCTATTGTGCATCCCGTTCTTGACCCCAAATTCATTGTAGACAAGATCTACACATATGTTTCTACTCCTTACATATAAGGCACCTCCCTATGTCATCTGTCTCGCCCGATCATTGGGTCTCAGAACATAACTTTAGTGTCAAAATTGGCCCACAATTTTCTATAATTTGTACATCTAAGATTTCATCTTGTAGTTGTCCCTTGCCTCGCTTTGACAGTACTTCTTCCTATGGCCCGTCTCTCCATAATTACAATACTACCAGAGAACTCCTTTGTATCTAGTCCAGTACCTATTTTCCACGTCATGGTGTCATTATCTCGGACATAGTATTCTTGTCCCCGATTGCACCCCAGTTGTCCCTTTGGCTCCGCTGGCCCTATGAAACTCATTATTGGACTCGATTGTCCTGACTGAATCCACCATCACTTCGTAGAAATTCAATTGATTTGAATAATTTAAATGGGTCCCTATTAGGTATACCCTCTCGTGGTGCCTCTATAACACCTTTAAATCCAGTCTTTTTCCCCGGCTAACCTCTAGGATCTTTTCTCATGGAAGCATTGATATAAACTTGTAAACGTATGACCTTGATGACGTCGACACTAGTCATCTTTTCACGAGTCCCTTATCAACTTATGAACCCTTTTATTCTCCATATCCCCTTCATTGAGTATGAAGTTTATTAAAAAAGTCAAATTCTCCCTTACACTCTGTCTCTATCTCATTCACTTGTGATAAGTTCCGAAACTCCATTCGCATGTCTGTCCGAACCGTAGAAGGAATATCTTATGATCAAATTGTACTCAAATTCCTCGATCTATTCCATATACTTCTTATATATGGTGATTTACTCTTGTCATGGTAGGCTTATCCTACGAGCTTAAAATTTTGCTCAAAATGTTTAATCATGGTTATCGTTGCACTCCATCCTACACAATTACCGTTGGATTACCTTCTTCTATTATCTTATCAAACTTCCCCTTTTTCTCGAGTCATTATATATGGCTCGTCATAAGAGTACTTTCGACTTCCCCCACCCCTTATCGACTACATTGGGTGAGTGTAAGATTGCACCCCCGTCATCTATAAAAGTGCTTGGGGAAACTACTGTCCCCATTATAATTTTATTGCCACCTTCCTGAACAATACAGATAAAAATGAAGGTATGAAGATGATGATTGAAGATGAAATGGTGATCACATCAAACACATAAGAGACAAAGGTTTTTTAAAGTGGTTCAGCTATGAATAAAGCCTACGTCCACTGTTATTTTATTCCCAGGGGTTTACAATAGCACAATATGGTGTAGAGAGAGAAAGGTTGCGTATCTTGTGAATGGTGTCTCTCAATTATCCTTCCCTTTGGCTAAGGGAATACATGTATTTATAGTGATGGGAGATAAAGATATACAATGTCTTTATACATTTAGACATTAATGTCTACATATAATGAATCTAATTTTTGGCCTTCTATGATGGTTGATCCTCCTTGAATTGCTTGGTATGCTATGTGTTGTCATCTATTAATGTCATTAAATGTGTTGTCATCTGCATTTAATGCACATTAAATGCATATTTATCCTTTGATCTTCCTGGTTGGTATGCCGACCAACTCTCCTCGAGTGCCGACTATCTCTCCTCGGGTGCCGACCAACTCTCCTCGGGTGTCGATCAACTCTCCTCGGGTGCTGAATATTGCCACGTAGGATGCCATGTGTCCTTTTATGATTGGTCCCCATAAATGGAGAATTTTTGTGTCAACAGAAGCCCCCAATACTCCATTCTCGATGGTTTACTGAAAGGATGGAGTATTTATTCTACAGTGTTGCTCGGTGCTCGTGAAACTCTTGATCTAACTTTTTGATTTGTTCAACATAAAGTGCAATATCTCTTGGATGATATGTGATGCCGGCTGATCGATGGTTGCTAATACCTCTTTTGTGGAACTCTGTTTGTCAAGTGAACGTGTGCTATATATCACCCCCGAGAATTTGGATGCAACCATGCCATAGTAAACAACTTGTAGCTTGTCATAATCTTCAAGTTTGTTGATTGGTTTGCTAGCCGACCAACTGCCTCCTGTGCCGAGCAACTGAGTGCTAACTTCACGTGCTTGATTTTTCTGATTTATGCTCCTCTAAATACTTTGTCGAGTAACATACTAGCTTTTGAACCCAACTCTTCAATCTGATTAGTACCAAGCTAGTGGTGGACTTCGAAACATTTTCATACAACTTCTTCTTCAATGTTGGTCGGGACAGTAGTAGTAAAGATCTCGGTACTGTAGATGCTAAATTTGACTTCTGAACTTCAATAGAATGTGCATAATAACTCCTGAATATGCCTCCTGAACTTATGAATGCACCTCCTGAACTTCTGAATGCGCCTCCTGAACTTCTGAATACGCCTCCTGAACTTCAATATCAAAACTAATTCTCGAGCAAGAAAAACAACTTTTGAATGATAACTAGTCGGGGCCCCGACTATGTAAGTTTATGGAGTTGAATTTGATGCTCGACTGCATGATGTTTTGAGAATGTGCCATCGAATGAACAACTGAATTTGTAATAGAAGCCCCCAAGTGTGGAATATGAATTTTGAATGCTTTCTCGGCCTTGAAGTATGTTATTTGACGAATTTTCTTATTTTGCATAGACAATAATATTTGCTCCACCTGTTGTTTGTTGTTCGACCAACCGGAGTTGATGGAGATTGATTCCCGACCAACCCTAGTTGGTGGATTTTTATTCCCGACCAACCATAGTTGGTGGATTTTTATTCCCGACCAACCGTAGTTGGTGGATTTTCTTCCCAACCAACCGTAGTTGGCGTTTCTGGGAATTTTTTTATTCCCGACCAACCTTAGTTGGTGGATTTTCTTCCTAACCAACCATAGTTGGTGATTCTGGGAAATTTTTTATTCCCGACCAACCTTAGTTGGTGGATTTTCTTCCCAACCAACCGTAGTTGGCGTTTCTGGGAAATTTTTTATTCCCGACCATCCTTAGTTAGTGGATTTCCTTCCCAACCAACCATAGTTGGCGTTTCTGAAATTTTTTTTATTCCCGACCAACCTTAGTTGGTGGATTTTCTTCCCAACCAACCGTAGTTGGCCTTTCTGGAAAATTTTTTATTCCCGACCAACTGGAGTTGGTGGATTTTTTATAATAAATGATGGAGACTTCCTCGGAGCTGACCAACGGATTGTGTAGAATAAGATATAATAATTGATGGAGACATCCTTGAAGCTGAATATATATAGAGAGAATAAATTTTTCGAGCTCCATACTAAATATAAATAAGAATTACCCCGACCAACTATTCGTTGGGGGTGAAATATAATAAATGTTATAGTTCTTCCTCGGAGCTGAATATGAATATCTCGTCGAGTTTCGTGTTGAGATGAATATACAATATGAATCCCAAGGGATATATAGAATAATTTGTGCGTGAACCGATATCTCCGAGCAATAATAAAATATATAATGCCTCGCTGAGGTGAAATGATAATAGTTTCCAAATTGTTTCAGAGCATTCGTCGGCGTTGAGTCTTCTACCTGTAAAAATTACTATCTTGCTCTACCATATGTGTAAGCTGAATTGATTAGTCATGACAATAATTTAATCATTCAATAAATATATGATAGGTATATGCTTGAGAAATAAAAATATTAATTTCAAAAAATGAAATAATATATGTTGGCTGATATGTCGAGGCAAGATTGCCTGATGTCGAGCAATACTAGTTTCCAGAGGTTTACGAGAGCTTTCATCGGGATTGAATCTCGTCCCTATGAAATTTTAATAAGCTGCCCGAGCACCTGTCGAGACTAGATCAAATAATTATTATCATGAGAATAATTATTTAGCTAAACAATATGTGATGTGTATCAGCATAAAATAATAAACATTTTAAAATATGAAATAATATTTTTGTGCCACACGTGTATTTCATGAGCAAATTTTGATAAAAATGCTAGGCATTTTAATTTTAAGTAAAAGACCAAATATAAATTGGTTCAGAAAATTTATTCTAAGGTAAAGCTTTGGGTTATATTTTATTTAGCTTTACAAAATTTATTTTATTAGAGAAGTGTGAATTAAGAAATAGTAGGGAGCTATGGTGATGATTTTGACTTTGTCAAAATTAATAATCTGGGCAACTAAATATCAATTTCGAAATATGAAATAATATGCCTTGTCCCAAATGTGTGTCATATGAGCAAATTTTTATTGAATAAATGCCATAAGTAAGGCGTAAATTTTTTTTTTATAAAATTATTTCAACTATAGTAATTTTTTTTATATAAGTTGATTTTCCAAAGTATTTAATAATTAGTTTTGAAGTATATAAAATTTTTATTATGTTAGAAAGTTACGAATTAATAAATGGTAGGGGTGAATTTGTCTTTTTAACACCATGCTTATGATTTGGACAAAATCAAAATGAGAAATTTGGGGGAACACAATTTCCACTCGTTCATTCTTCCATATGTTGTGAGCAAACTATCGTCGACCAGCAATAACTGTCGTCGACCAACGGGTATCAATAGATTCATCGACCTGTGTTAGATATTGTCGACCAGAACTTCACCGACCAACAATGGTTGATCTTTGCTGTTGCAGTGGTGGTTGCCTACCACTAGACTGGATTTTGGTGCCGACCAGCATTTAAGAGAACGTCCGACCTGTGCCGACCAACATTAGATGGTCAGGAAACATTTGTCCTTCTCTCTTGCTGCCGACCTGTTTTACGTAAGTCCGATCGAGATTATATGATGCCGACCTACTTAGACAACAACCGACCAAGTATATGAGAACTGCCGATCAATAATAGGAGTTTGGGAAACACCTCCAACTGTGCAATATATGCCTCCGATCATCCATTTGATTTCGCCAACCAACAATTGATTTTGCTGAGCCATGATAGTTTTTCGGACCAGTTATATGTAGTTTTGAACTCTTCGTTCTCGTCATATTCCTGCCACCGACCAGTTATATGTGGTCGGGAAGCCTCCGACCTATGAAAATCATAATGTAAGAAAATTGGTGTGATGCCGATCAGTAAATTTTGATGCCAACCAGAAGATTTTGTTGAAGTTTTCTTATGAGTATCAGATCAACATGGATATCTGAGATGATATTGCTACCATCGTTATCAGAACGGCAGTCTGAGTATAATTCTACAGCCAACACAACATTTATATTCACAATCATGACTGATTCAAGTTATATTTTGTAACCAAGACTTGTCAACCAGATATTTTCATTTTCAACAACTACCGACCAACACCAAAGTTGCTGATGGATCTTCACACCTTATCACCGACCAAAAAATAGTAGGTCGAGGGGTTCCCCGTCCTGTGCAAATGTTAAGATGACTCTTGCTGACCAGGAGTAGATGATGTCGATTGTCCTTGACCAAGATAGGTGTTGTTGATTTATGCAACATTACTGATGGATCTTCAAACTTTACCGTCGACCAACGATAATGGTCCGGTGAAATTATCGACCAATAATAGTTTCTACCGACCAACAAAAATTGTCTTCGACCAAGAAACTGTTATAAGACTATATTTCCGATCTACAATAGGTCCTTTGTATAAAACTCTGGTGCCAACAAAAGCCAAAATAAGTTGAAAAAAACTCTGGTACTTTGATCCCATGCCGCCGACTAGTTAAAAGTGGTCGAAATCCCCTGACTTATGAAAATCATGTAGCCAACCTTCAGTAAATTAAGAACTTTGGCAGCAATCCTACTGCCAACCAGTTTTGATGATCATCGTCCTGGTATCGAAATCCATGTTGCCGACCAATAAGTCTGAGATCCATTATCTAGGCACTGGCATCAGATCAAGTGATACTGACCAACGAATCTCTAAGCAATATTTTTGGTTGAAATCTGTGTGGATGCGATTTGAATATCAATTGCCATTTTTAAGATCTGGCATCTCTTGAAGAGAAAAAAATGGAATCCAGAGTCTTGGTTTCTTCTAATAATCAGAATCTGATGACTGGGATACACAAATATATATTCTTGACTTGTTGATGAATATCTTCTTCAACTATCACAAAAATTTACGGAGACATTAGATCAAAAATTGAAATTAGATCCGAAATCAAGATGTGGATGTTCCCCATTATGGTTCCTTACTATCGATGGAAAATCCTATGATATATCCGTGGAATCATTTGAATATTTTTTATTCAGTTCAAAAAATTTTGATACAGGGGATCAACATAGGGGTATATTTATCCCTATGCGGATTTAGGATATTATAGTATCTTTACGTACCTCCGATAGTAGAAAACTATCCAAAATTAAGAATTACGATATATATAAATCGAAAGGAAGAGGAGAATTGGTCTGGGTCAGAATTTTCTGGAGAGAGAAAATTGTTCTTGATATTTGCACATATAAAAGCGTGATGAACAACTGTTTCGTAAATATATGCAATTCGTATCAAAAAAGTTTTGAAAGTGATACTTTTGTGTAGATTAATGGATAAAAATTGAATGTATAATTCCTCCACACAATTATGAGAAAATTTGGATACGTATTGGGTTTTCAGAAATTGGTGCAACCCATGTTTTAAAGGTATTGGTTTAGAGAATTTTCAAGTGGATCCATGTATGTAAGGATTTGTGTAATATTTATGAGTCTAAAATTCACCAGATCCCCAAATTGAAATCGATCACACGGTTAGTGCATACACAAATTAAAAGATTTCCAAATGAATCAGATATGTATATACTCATATAAAAGAGATATTATTTTATCTCCTTAAAGGAGAAATAATATAATATGTACACAAATTTCTCAAACTTTGTGATTATGAAATATACATTTATGCAGATTTATAAAAATTGATTCAACAATTTATGAATATAAAATCATAATTGAATTAAAAGATGTATGCACAATATATAATTGATTTGATCTCTAAGTTTATGGATATAAACATATGAGAATCATGATTTGAACAAAAAGATGCGTGCATATAATTAGTTATACGTAGAGAAAATAAAAACTTAGCTTTTGATGGAGAACAATGCTTGTAACACGTTCCCACAGACGGCGCCAATCTGTTGATGGCTAGAAATAGCATCCATGTTATCTTATCGGCATCAACAACAGATAAAAATGAAGGTATGAAGATGATGATTGAAGATGAAATGGTGATCACATCAAACACATAAGAGACAAAGGTTTTTTAAAGTGGTTCGGCTATGAATAAAGCCTACGTCCACTGTTATTTTATTCCTAGGGGTTTACAATAGCACAATATGGTGTAGAGAGAGAAAGGTTGCGTATCGTGTGAATGGTGTCTCTCAATTGTCCTTCCCTTTGGCTAAGGGAATACATGTATTTATAGTGATGGGAGATAAAGAGATATAATGTCTTTATACATTCAGACATTTATGTCTACATACAATGAATCTAATTGTTGGCCTTCTATGATGGTTGATCCTCCTTGAATTGCTTGGTATGCTATGTGTTGTCATCTATTAATACAGTAGAAATGTAATTAAATGCGTTGTCATCCGCATTTAATACACATTAAATGCATAGTTATCCTTTGATCTTCCTGGTTGGTATGCCGACCAACTCTCCTCGAGTGTCGACTATCTCTCCTCGGGTGCCAACCAACTCTCCTAGTGTCGAAATTGACCCACAATTTGCTATAATTTGTAAATCTAGGATTTCATATTGTAGTTGTCCCTTGCCTCGCTTTGACAGTACTTCTTCCTATGGCCCGTCTCTCCATAATTACAATACTACCATAGAACTCTTTTGTATCTAGTCCAGTACCTATTTGCCACGTCATGGTGTCCTTATCTCGGACATGGTATTCTTGTCCCCCGTTGTCCCTTTGGCTCCGCTGGCCCTATGAAACTCATTATTGGACTCGATTGTCCTGACTGAATCCACCATCACTTCGTAGAAATTCACTTGATTTGAATTATTTAAACGGGTCCCTATTAGGTATACCCTCCCGTGGTGCCTCTCTAACACCTTTAAATCCAGTCTTTCTCCCTGGCTAACCTCTAGGATCTTTTCTCATGGAAGCATTGATATAAACTTGTAAACGTACGACCTTGATGACGTCGACACTAGTCATCTTTTAATGAGTCCCTTATCAACTTATGAACCCTTTTATTCTCCATATCCCCTTCGTTGAGTATGAAGTTTATTAAACAAGTAAAATTCTCCCTTACACTCTGTCTCTATCTCATTCACTTGTGATAAGTTCCGAAACTCCATTCGCATGTTTGTCCGAATCGTAGAAGGAATATCTTATGATCAAATTGTACTCAAATTCCTTTTTCTATTCCATATACTTCTTATATGTGGTGATTGACTCTTGTCATGGTATGCTTATCCTACGAGCTTAAAATTTTGCTCAAAATGTTTAATCATGGTTATCGTTGCACTCCATCCTACACAATTGCCGTTGGATTACCTTCTTCCATTGGCTTATCAAACTTACCCTTTTTCTCGAGTCCTTATATATGGCTCCTCATAAGAGTACTTCCGAATTCCCCCACCCCTTATCGACTACATTGGGTGAGTGTAAGATTGCACCCCCATCATCTATAAAAGTGCTTGGGGAAACTACTGTCCCCATTATAATCCTATTGTCACCTTCCTGAAAAATATAGATAAAAATGAAGGTATGAAGATGATTATTGAAGATGAAATGGTGATCACATCAAACACATAAGAGTCAAAGGTTTTTTAAAGTGGTTCGGCTATGAATAAAGCCTACGTCCACTGTTATTTTATTCCCAGGGATTTACAATAGCAAAATATGGTGTAGAGAGAGAAAGGTTGCGTATCTTGTGAATGGTGTCTCTCAATTTTCCTTCCCTTTGGCTAAGGGAATACATGTATTTATAGTGATGGGAGATAAAGAGATACAATGTCTTTATACATTCATACATTTATGTCTACATGCAATGAATCTAATTGTTGGCCTTCTATGATGGTTGATCCTCCTTGAATTGCTTGGTATGCTATGTGTTGTCATCTATTAATACTATAGAAATGTAATTAAATGCGTTGTCATCTGCATTTAATGCACATTAAATGCATAGTTATCCTTTGATCTTCCTAGTTGGTATGCCGACCAACTCTCCTCGAGTGCCGACTATCTCTCCTCGGGTGCCGACCAACTCTCGTCGGGTGTCGACTAACTCTCCTCGAGTACCGACCAACTCTCCTCGGGTGTCGATCAACTCTCCTCGGGTGCCAAATATTGCCACGTAGGATGCCATGTGTCCTTTTATGATTGGTCCTCGTAGATGGAGAATTTTTGTGTCAACAATCACCATTTCCAGAAACCCCTTATCTTCTGCTAAGCCTCTCCCCTTGTAGTCCTTCTACGGCCCTCCATGGTCGTCCTATAATGTTCGATGTTCAAAACCTAAACAAACTTGCACAAGAATCTCATCAACTATATTTAATAGAAGGAGAACATAAGTCACATACATCGGGGAATTCAACAATCCTATCATAAGTCTCTATATCAAAGAACGCTACGCTAAAATGTAAAAATCCGTACAGATCCTAAGGACACTAGAACATGATGCTCTGATACCACCTGTGACACCCCGCCTAATTAAATACCGGGTGATCAGGACTTCATTAAATTAAAATAGTATTCCCATTTGGTTCAATCTTAGCATCTCTGTCAAAAACTTTTTAAAACATTTACTAGCCACATACTATTCAAAAAGTTAATGCCAAATTTTATCTTTTTATTAAACAAAACAATATGCGGAAATAAATACAATAACTAACCATCCACATAATAAATGAATAAGCTAAACAATCATCTGATAAGTAACGGATATAAAATAATACCGAATAAACCATCGGTTACCAAATCCAAATAAAAGTCCATTATAAATAAAATTCAAATACATAGTTTGGTTGCCATAAAGAAATAACTGAGGGCCAACACGCCCGAATGAAATAATTAATTTCACATTACACTAGTGCAGACACCCCCATTCTGTTACCCCCTAAACTCTCCTTAGGTTCCTAGCACCTCCCTTCATCACTACAAACCTAGGTCATACCCCGAGTATTAACCTAGAAGCCAGCGGGCACTCCCAGGCTCCGTTTGACCAAAAGTCAAACTCTTCAACTCGACAAAGAGACTTAATGAATCTTCAAATTTCATTGAAACCCCTTTCCAACGGTCCATACCATGCGCGATTTTGACTTACCATGCGGACGAATGACCTATTTTCCCCTGAAACTCAATCAGGAGGCCGCCGGGCGCTCCCAGGATCTATTTGACCTAGGTCAAATCTTCAACTCGATCGAGACTGAATGAATTTTAAAAGGTCACTGAAACCCCTTTCCAACGGTCCACCCCTGCATGATTCTGACTTACGGTGCGGACGAACGATCCGTTTTACTCCGAAAGGTAACCGAATGCTTCTAGGGCTCGGTTGACCAAAGTCAACCCCCCAAACCGGATCCAAATCTTTGGAATTTAGAAGTACATCTCCTAAACTTTCCAACGATCCACCCCGTGTGGGATTCAAACTTACCATGCGGACGAACGATCTGTTTGCGTCCGACGATTCCCCGTCCAATGGACCGACGAATGATTCAGAGCCATATTTGACCCAAAGTCAACTCCTGAACCCGGGAGCGATCCAAAGGACTTTCGAAGGTCTCTGAATTACCTTTACAATGGTCCACCCATGTGTGATTCTGATCAACGGTTTATTTTCTGCGACTAATTTTCCAAAAAAGCCCGAAGGACACTGCCTAACGACTGGTCCCAAACCTGTTGCTTGAAGGACACTGCCTATCGGCAGTGTGCCTAAACGCACCTGCCGATTGGAAGGAACAGGAATATGCCGATCGGCAATGCCCTGGGCCTATAAAAAGAAGGCCTAACCTCACTTGCAAGGGGAGCCCAAATTTGATAGATATCACTCTCAACAAATCTAAAAAACCTCTCTCGAAGTCAGCGTGATTTCCACACCCAAATCCCTTTCCAACCTTAAATTTCATCATCCTTTTCATCAAACTTAGTGAATTCACTACCCTCCATCATTATCCAAGTCTAAGGACTGCTCTCCAACATTCAAGATCAACCTCAAGATCTTCAAGAAGGTCCAATTTTCTCAACTCTCTCCTTAAATTCTCATAAATTCGCAATAACTTGTTTTATTACTTAGCACTTTTATTCTCTCATCTCACACATCCTAATATACTTTTTATTTAGTATTATTTCACACCTCTTATTTTTATATAAATAAAAACCCAAAAAATAAGAAAAAAAAGGGTTTGCTCATAAATTCCAAGCGGGAATTCTCACACTTTTCTTACACTTTTCTCACAATTAGAACACTTTTTCTACACACACACACACACACACACACACACACACACAAATAAGAGAAGTCCCTGGCTGGATTTATGGGATAAACCCCACCCCTCGTTTTGCATGCGAGCTACGTGGACTTTGATGCCTCTATAGGCTACGTAGGCATCTCGGGGTAAAACTCGAAGCACGAGTCTTATTTTTTACTTTTTCTCTCATTTTTTATTTTCTCTAAACTCCACTCTCTTATATATATATATATATATATATATATATATATATATATATATACAAATATTTGTTCTTAGTGGCGTATTATTCCACATGTGTTATCGTTCCATCATAATGATCAACGTAAGGATAATCGTATAAATCCTATTTTCTAATATTTTTATACCTTCCTACGGATGACTCGCTTTACTTCTTCCATGGTGAAAGTCGATGATTCCTATCTCCACTATATATACACATGCACACATATCACGGGGAAAATAAAGGAAAATAACAAAAATCCATGAGAGATCGAAAAGGAGGAATGGGTGCCTAACACCTTCCCATTTCGTAACTTAGCCTCCGGACCCTTTTCGAATCATTTTTGGTCTCGTATGCATCAATATGTCTTTGGATGCTGTCCTTCGGAATGTCTTCCCCTTTTCTTTTGTCTGTTTTGAGTAAAATAGACTGACGACTCTAATCTCTATACATTTTTACACCTCACCCAAATGACGCCGTCCGAAGCGATCCCTAAAGGGACGCGCGGGACCTAGGATCCTCCTTCACGCGCCCGCCCGCCGCGAGGATCGGGGGATGGCCACACTGGCGACTCTGCTGGGGACTTTCTTTTGAGGCCTAGACTCTATTTACATGGATGTTATACTTGTTAATATTTTCCCCATTTTTACATGTTCCCCTTTTCCATGTATCTCCCATACTTATGCTTCTATTCTCACACTTGTAGAAAATTCTCCATGTACACTTCTCACCACGTGCACCTAGGGTCACATATATCCACATGTTGCACGCATCACCCATCGATACTTGGTGTACCATTGGTACTTGTATTTTTCTACCTATTTGTCATAATCAAGAAATACATTCTCATAAGATACTAATAAGAGGATCATGCATGATTCACACGACATCACCAAAGAGCATTGTGATTGACCAAAATTTACCCAGTAACTGGAGGATCACTTCGTGATGGGCGCTGGTTCAGCAGGGCGCAGTTAGCCTAAGCGATATGACTCTCACATTCCATTGGACAATTACCTTCAACGTATATCGAACAGTTCCCCCCGTATCGTATCGCTTGACTGAAGTCATGACGGGAGGTATATCGCAGGGAACTCGTTCATGTACGCCGAGTATATCGAATTCTCTCTTACACGTACCATCCCCACGAGGTATATGGTGAGTCAATTCATGTACACTAAGGTATATCAAATGGCTTGTCCACACGTACCGATTGCCCGTAAGAGCAAGACGTATATCGTGGAAGTCACGCCAAAGGGGGGCAACCCTTTTCGATTCACCCAACCAACTGCATACCCACATATAGGTGTCGAGCCTAGGACACACATGTTAGATTGTCGATTTCTACCCGAAACTCTGTCGAAATTCCGGACTGGCCTGTCGCTCGAATTCTCGTGCATTTTTAAAATGGAACCCTGCCCGTGAGCCTGGTCACAAGTCCATCCATAGCTTTGCATATATTACAAACCCAACTATTCCAGGCTCGGGTCCCATCCGGAATTTCATTTTCCATCTAGGAGAATTAATACAAGTTAAAACATAATAATAATCATGCTGAGACCGTCTCTCCTATCTTTATAAAAAAAATCCAAAAAAAAAAAAAATCCTCTCTTTATCAAAAAGATAAAAATATTTTGTCTTCCAATCTCAAAAAGAAAAAAGAAAAAAATGTCAAAAATATTTTCATCCCTTTTTTCTCAAAATAAACCCCAGTTTTGCGCCTTCTCAGTTCAATCGCAAACCCTTGGCCTAACTCCCTATTGGCTTCGACCTTCAGTCAAATCACCCCGGAGTTCCGTCTGTTCCCTTGTTACTTCTTTCGAGTCCGGTATCCATCCGCTTTCCCTGGAGAACACAAATCAAGTACCCATTATGCAGCTGGATCTGACGGCAGTCCTAGCTCAGCTTGTGTCCAAGATTGACAACCTCCAAACTGAGGTCCGAGAGATGCAACGAAACCAGGTTCCTGTTCCTCAAGAGACCTAGGACCTATTCCCTCGTGCTATGGATCCACCCAATCCCATTTGGGTTCCCTACGAGTATCAACACACTCCACGTGCCCCTCCTACTAATGGGCCACCGCCTGCCCAGCTTTCGATGCCGAATCTTTCCCAGCATGGGGCTAACTTGCCTATGATCATTGATCCGAAGGAAGAAGAGCTGAACAAAGTCAAATAATACCTCAAGATGCTCACCAAGAAGTTTGACCAAGTCATAATCTCAGGAAATTACATGGACTACACCCACATGTCTCCTTATCCTAAAGCGAGGTTACCCGAGAAGTTCAAGATGCCGAATATCGAGAAATTCGGAGGAAGTGGACCCCCGATTGTTCATCTCCGAAGTTATCACCATTCCATGACTCTACTAGGGGTTCTGAAGAAGTGATGGCCCAATATTTTCAGTAAAATTTTAAGGATAGCGGCCTCTGATGGTTTTTCTCTCAAAGAGTCCACAATTCGTAGCTGGGAGGATGTAGCCCGGGAATTCATGTCACCGTATAAATATAATTAAGAGCTTAAGGTCACCCACCATGATTTAGAGCTTCTCAAATAGAATCCTGGGGAATCAGTCAGTAACTTCATCGCCCGATGGAGGGAAAAAGCAGAAACCATGACCAATCGGCCTTCCGAGGAAGAACAAGTCAACATAGTGAAGAAGAACTTCTTACCCCATGTCCGAGAAGTGATGGGAGGACAATACTATCCCCACTTCCGAGCTCTCAAAGAAGCAGGAGTAGAAATCTAGGAAGGTCTTGCTAAAATAGATGTTTAACCAAAGAAGGTGTCCAGACAGTTTACCCCCAGAAAATATGACAAACCTGTCAATGTTACAGTCTCAACCATCAACAACATCTCTCAACGCCGCCCCATCCATGTCCTAAAGGAATACATCGAGCTCCATACTCCCCTCTCCAATGTTTATCAAGCCTTGTTAAGCTGAAACCTTACCAAACCTTTGGATCCCCGTCTATTGCCAAATCCACTCCTAAGAAACTGAAAGGCAGATACCCATTGTGCCTTTCACTAAACTACTAGCCATACCACCGACCAATGGTTTCACCTCCGAAACATAATCCAAGGTCTAATTGACCAGGCTACCATCGCCCCACCAGCCAAACACTACTCACAACCCACTTCCAAATCATGCCAATGCCATCTTTCTAGAAGAGAACCCAAAATTCGATCCCTCAACTCAAATCACACCTATATACTTTCCTAAACCTCTCTAAATTTGCCCATATTTCCTCCTACACCCTACTAGCCTCACTGATCAGGCACTGTCACTCCTTACCAGAGAATGCATCGCTTTCTATACCCATTATGAAAATAGAGGCATGGAATTGTCAGAAGTGTTAAATTAACTCCTAGAGTTAGGGCTAAAATTACCCTCACAGATGGTCATTGATTTCCAGAGGTTCAGTACGTTGTTCTTAGAAGGACGGAAATGAGCCCGAGAGTTAGATAGTTGGGTAGTACTAACTGATGAAGTCATCCTGGATGATATCGTCCAGATCATGAGAGAATTATTCAGGTAAACCAACAACATTTGTAGTATCACCGATTTATTCGATGCTTTGAAGCTACAGGGCGCCTGGTCCCTTCACCCTTACACATCCCCAAAGAATGGGATGACCTGTATGAAGAAACCGTTGAAGTTGTGGAATGCATCAATTTTACATGGAAAGACATAATTATTGCCACCGGATGGGGGGAAGAATTTAAAGACTCGAATGAAGAACAAGCTTTCGAGAAAACTGGCCCGGTAGCCGACATGTGTGGAATGATATCATTTGAAGAACTCCTCGAAGAAATAAACAAGGTGGAAAAAAAAACCCGAGATTGATGAGGAAATGGGATTCATGTTTTTCCCTTCTTTAGTAAATCATATAACCAGATTAGGGAGGCATTACCAGATCCCAAACTCACTACCAGCCAATGATAAAGGGAATGGCATTAAAAACCTTCCTATGCCTGAAATGAACCTCAAGGAGAGCAAGATCTTCAATCAACTGAAGAAAACTCAAGCTAACATCACTCTATGGGATCTTTTCATGTCTTCTCAGATATAAATTCTTTGATCAAGTTTCTCACTGGACCCACAGTTCCTCTTTCTACCACACCAGAAGAAGCGATAAATTTGTTCAGATCCTTGACCTCTACCCGAATGCTATCCTTTTTTGAAGAAGAAATCCCCAAGATTGGGCCAAACCACAATCATGCACTCAACATCTCCGTCAAAGTTATGGGGAAGGTTGTACCACTCTCTCTTTTCGATAATGGATCCGCCTTTAATGTCTTCCCACTGAGAACCTTCAAATGCTTAGGCCTAAAAGAAAGTGAACTCACTCTAACCTCCGCTGCTGTGCGTGCCTATGATAATACCCGTCGGGAGGTGATGGGATCCATAAAGCTTGTAATGGGGGCTGGCCCTATAAACCCTATCATCGAATTCCAAGTTATCGACATCCGAGCTTATTTCAATCTGTTGCTCGGATGACCTTGGCTCCACAGTATCAAGGGTGTGTCTTCCGCACTCCATCAAAAATTAAAACTCTTCACCGACGAACGGGTCATTACCATCTTGGGCGACAATGACAATGTCGATGGTGCAAGTACCAGCAGTCCAATACTTGAGATACATCATGGGTCAAATGATATGTTCCTATCATGATTCTGAGTTAAACCACTTTTACTCCCGGTAACGGATAACTTCAAAGAAAGGGTTTGTCTAGAATATGACCCTCATGGCAATGTTAATGTGATTCAGATGTTAAAAAATATGCACTTCATGCCCGGACTGGGGCTAGGGAAAAGACATCAAGGGATACTTGAGCCCATTGAACTAAAGAAGGCTTTCCCTCCATGTGGTTTGGAGTACCAACCGTTAGAACAAGAGCTCAGAATGATCCGCCAGTCTCGACCAAAGAGAAGACTAGAACGCTTCCAGACTATCTCAGGTGACTCCTTGAATGGATGATTCATCAAAGAGGGTGAGGACTTCCCTTTTTGGGACTTTTCGGAACCATGGCATGACCATACAGACAAGAAGATGAAGACTGGAATGGAGATATTTTTCTAAGACATTTACCCATGGGCTGAAGGTTCCTAACACCAAGTATAACCACTCATCAAAGATACCGAAGAGACTGAGGAAAGTGACTCCGAAGATTCCTTTAAAATACACACATTGGGGATGACACTTTGCATGGTTCATTCAGGCACTACATCACTGGATCCATCCCACCTGATTAAAGCTGCTGATACACCTCTCCTCAACTGGCATGCTGCGCCAGTTCTACTTGCTGAAATCTCCCCTAATCCTAATGTTTACCCCTTTTCTTCTTATGTTGTCTATCCTTGTTCAAATGTAATCGAATCCTCTTTTGAGGAGGTTCTCAATGATATTTTTCCTATCAATGAAATAAACGAAGATTTTGAGTATCTTGTTGTGCCTTATATTAACTGTTTGGATTCTAATCAAACTTTTGATGATGATGATTTTACAAATGAACAATTCTTAACTGATCTAAATAAGGTTAATATTAAACAACATAACCGTGTTCAAATTAATGAAGAAGAGACTGTTGTTATTAACCTTAGTTCTAGTAGCCAACTGCGCGAGATTAGGATAGGGGCTACCCTCTACGAGCATGAGCGTGCACATCTCGAAGAATTGCTAAAGGAATTCATGGATGTCTTCGCATGGTCCTACGACGATATGCCTAGCATTGATCCTGAAATAGCTCAGCACGAGATTCCCACTCTCCCAGATTACAAGCCGGTTAAACAAAAGTTGAGAAAGCTCCGCACCGAATGGTTGCTCAAGGTCAAAGAAGAGGTGGTCAAACAGTTGAACGTAGGCTTCATTCGTGTGATTGAATATCCCATGTGGCTATCCAATATAGTGCCCGTGCCAAAATTAGGAGGAAAAGTTTGGATGTGTGTAGCCTATAGGGATTTGAATAAAGACTCTCCAAAGGATGATTATCCGCTACCCAATATTGACATGATCGTAGATAACACATCCAGTGATGCTCTTAAGTCATTCGTCGACGGGTTTTTCGGATACAACAAAATCAAAATGCACCCAGACCACTAAGAAAAAACCACATTCATCACCCCATGGGGAACGTTTTGCTACACTGTTATTCCATTTGGTCTCAAGAAAGCTGGGGCTACCTACCAGAGGGCTGCCACAACCATCCTGCACGATCTGATTCATAAAAAAGTTGAAGTCTATGTGGATGATATGATTATCAAGTCCAAAACTAGAGAAGGCCATGTTCCTGATCTCCGAAAGTTCTTTGAACGACCGCGATAGTATCAGATGAGACTCAATCCGTAGAAATATGTCTTCGGTATTACAAAGGTAAAACTCTTGGGATTTATGGTCAGTGCGAAAGGGATAAAAGCAGATCCTTCCAAGCTAAAAGCCATACTTGAGATGCCACCTCCCCCAACAGAGAAAGAAGTTCAAGGTTTCCTCGGGAAATTGTAATACATCAGCTGGTTCATCAGCCAGTTAACCTCCATCTGCGAACCTATCTTCAAACTCCTCCGAAAGGATTCAACTAAAGTTTGTAATGAGGAATGACAACAAGCCTTTGACCGAATCAAATAATATCTGACCCAACCCTCGGTACTCATGCCACCATAGCCTGGTCTCCCCTTGCTCATATACCTAACCATAATCGACATTACAACTGGGGCTTTGCTAGCCCAATACCTTGAAGATTCTCAGAAAAAAAGATCCATCTATTATGACAGTTGCAAATTGGATGGGTACGAGGTCAATTACACTGCTTTGGAAAATGCGTGTATCGCACTTGTCTGGGTTACCCAAAAATTGCGGCACTACATGCTCACCTTCCTCATCAAACTTGTATCCCGAATGGACCCCATCAAATACCTGCTTGAGAAACCTTCCTTATCCAGTCGAATAGCCCAATGGTTGATGCTCCTAACCGAGTTAGATATCATGTACATCACGCAGAAAACCATGAAAGGAAGATCCATCTCTAACTACCTCGCTGATTACCCCATAGAAGAAGCTGATGTTTGGATCTACGAATTCCCAGATGAAAACATCCTTTGCACTGCTTAAGACAATCTTCGGTGGAAAATGTTCTTTGACGGCACTGCCAACAAAAAGGGATATGGCATTGGGATACTCTTGATCTCCCTAGATGACTCCCACACTCCAATCGCCATTAAGATGGATTTCTTTTGTACCAACAACATGAATGAATACGAGGCATGCACGGTAGGCCTCAAAGTTGCTCTCAAGAAAGTCATTCAATGTTTAGACGTTTACGGGGATTCTTCCCTCATCATCGATCAAGTGCTCAGAAAGTGGAGAGTCAAGGACGAGAAGCTTCAACCCTTCCATGCCCACTTAGAAGAGATAGCCTCCCAATTCCAAGATATCACCTTCCATTACCTACCTCGAGTAAAAAATAACCTAGCCGATGCTCTCGCTACCCTGACCTCCATGATTGACATGCCCGAAGGAATAACTATGACCCCCTTCCTAGTTCAAAAGCAAGACAAACCAACCCACTGCTACCATATTGAGCTCGTCACTACAGAAGTTCCTGAGCTAGCCAATTGTTAGTACTGTGATATCTGGAGCCTCCTCAAGCATAATAGGTATCCCGAGGGTTCCAGAAAGAAAGATCAAGTAACCCTTCGAGACTCGTTGCATAGTACATCATCTGTCACAAAGCACTGCTCAAAAGGAACTTCGATGGAACTCATCTGTACTGCATCACAGTGGAAAACATTGAAAAGATAATGCAGAAGATCCACAGCGGGGAATGCGGACCCCACATGAACGGTCACATTCTTACCAAAAAGATCATCCGACAAGGCTACTACTGGACCACCATGACCCAGGATTGCACCTCCTATGTACGGAGATGCCTCAAATGGCAATAATTCTCCTAAATTCATCATTTGCCTCCACGTGAATTATACAACATGACCTCTCCCTGGCCATTCTCCACCTAGGGTATCGACATCATAGGGAAGGTTACACCGAAGGATTCCAATGAGCATGAGTTCATCCTAGTTCCCATTAATTACTTCACCAAATGGGTCAAAGCTGAGTCATACATAGTAATGAACACCAAGAAAGTGGCTAAATTCATCAAGAAAAACATCATCTATCGATATGGGGTCCCATACAAGCTAGAATCAGATAACGGTTTGCATTTCGAGGAAGAAGTCACAGAGGTGGTCAATGAGTATGGGATTCAAAGACATAAATATTATCCCTACCGAGCTCAGACCAACGGTGCAGTTGAAGCCGCCAATAAGAACCTCAAATCTATCATCAGCAAAATGATCGAAAGTTATCGGGATTGGGCCGACCGGATCCCGTACGTCCTCTGGGATACCGAACCTCAATTAGAACCTCTACTGGGGCTACCCCTTACTCTCCGATTTATGGTATGGAAGCAGTCCTACCCGTGGAGCTGGAAATACCTTTGTTATGCGCCATGCTTAAAAGCAAGGTCAACGAAGAAGACTGGTGACAAAGCCGTCTTGACGAGCTGACCCTCCTAGACAAAAAGAAATTAAAAGCACTGTACCACATACAAGGGTACCATCGCTGAATAGCGCGTTCATTCAAAAATAGAGTCAAGGACTGTGGTGTCTGAGAAGGGAACCTAGCCCTCAAAGAAATCATAGAACCCACCTGGGACCCAGAGGGAAATTCAAGCCCAATTGGAGCGGCCCCTACATTGTCAAGAAGATCTTGTCCGGCGGTGCCGCCAAGCTTACTGAGTTAGATGGGGAAGAGATAGCTCGTCCAGTCAACCTGGACTATCTCAAGAAGTTCTACCCCTAGTTTGAAATCTCGGCATGCTACGACTCTTCTCGTCTCCCTTCTATTCTAAAAATAAAAAAATAAAAAAACTCTTCATTTCCCCTTGCCCAGAACTACGTGGGCCCGATCCTCTGCAAATAACCATTTTCACATAAAGTATAAAATTTCAAAACCCCAGAGGTACGTAGGCAGCTCATACACCTTACATGAGCACGAACCTTTCTTTTTCATAAAATACTATTCTTTTCTTACCTCCCAGAACGACATTTCATTCTAACATATATTTGAACAAAAAGATTATGTATGCCTTAGCGATCGGTATAGTTAATTCAAACAATACAAAATTCATCAAAATGCACAACTGGATGATCAGAAACGTATTTGTTTCAATAATAAGAAATTACAGTACAGATTACATAAGAAAAGGAACCGATAACTCCCTTCCCCCTACCCTCCTAAAAAAGCTAAATAAAATCCCCATATTTATTCCCCATTACAAAATAAACCATCCTATCCACAGCTACCATAGGAGCCTGCTCCATCATCATCTACATCCTAGGGTGCCCAAGTTTCCCCTTCCTGAACGGAGTATCGCAGACACTCCATGGATCGATAAGCTCGAATCAGCTTCGAAAAAACCACAACACCTCCTTCCATGGTGTTAAAAGAGACAAGCCACTTTTGTCCAGTCTCCACTGCCAACATCTTGCTAACTACTCTCCTCCACAACCACTTTATATAATCCCTAGGGATATGCCAAACTCTCCCAACAGACTGAGAGGGACGGGTCGACAAACGCCGACTCTCCCATAGAGAGCCAAACTGCAGGTTCAGACGCTCGGTTAAATCCTCTATCGGAAAGAAATTTAATGTCCGAGGTGGCATGACCTGTGCCCAGCCAAATTGGTGCACAAGCCACCAAGGGAAATAAAAAGAGGTCTAGCTAAGACCAACCAGCCGCACATACGGGTATTCTCCTAGCTCTAGAACAAGCAGCAATTGTACCCACCAAGGCACTGACCAGTATAGATTTTGAGCGCCATGCTCCACAAGACAATTCTCCCAGCTCTCAATATCCAGGCCAACGCTGAAGAAGTGACGTGAAAAGAAGTTGGATATAGTCGACAAAGGATATTCTAGAAGACTCACCAGGCGGAGTCTTTTAGACAACCACAGGAACAGCATCACGGGGCTACCCCGCAAGAAGTCAGAACAACCTTCTCTCCAGGCATCCAGATCATTCAGGGTCTCCACCAGTATCACCGTCGCAGGATTGCTATGGTATGACATCCATGAAGTAATGGCTGTAAGTTGCGAATCCACCAACAGTTCCCTAGTCACCAGCAGTAATTTTGAAACCAGGCCCAGAGCAACGACTCCAACATAGCCAGCATCACCTACTTTTGGCAAATGCACGGACTACAACATCACTGGGAAGGAGATCATTCCTCCAGCAACCAGTGATCTAGTCGCCGAAGGTGAAATACGAAGAAGCCCGACCGGAAAATTCCTGGGAGAACGAGAAAATTTGGGTAAAGCCGCAGCAACACTGAGATTTATCCCCAGCATGGCAAACGATTCCTCGTAGGTAGGAAAAACTTCATCCAACCCAAAGCGAAATACATGGTCTTCGAGGTACCAAAATTATACCGCTGCTATCAGCATGTTCCACTCAATGGACCGATTGCTCCACAAAGAGACTCGACGCATGTTGAAAGCATCATAGTCGACATTATAAGAGCACATTGCTTCCAAGGCTTCTAGATAGTTAGCAAAATTAATGCTACCAGGGAGAGCCATCTTGCAGGACTAAGAGATAGTAGGCAAGTAAGTAAGAATGTGAAGGTGTGATGAAAACACTCCACCCCTACCCCTTTTTATACTTGAGAACCCTCACAAAAGACATAACCCTTGCAGAAATTGGGGGGAATCCTACCCCACAACTTACAAGAAGCTCAAGAGGGCACTAATCAAAAGCTTTGAATTGATGGGACTGGACTTGACTGTCGATAGGCAGGGCAAGGGGCTTGCCGATCGACAACCCCCCATTTTTGGGAAATTTTCCTCTTTTGTCAAAATCAGAAAAACCTAATAAAAATAAAATTGATATTCTCAACAGAGTTTCAAAAAAATCCTCTTCCACCCCTATATAATTTCCCATTTTCAAAACTTTCCTTCAAAAGCCCAAAAATATCTCTTTTTACGATCTCAGAAGCAAAGTAAAAAGCGCATGTGCATACATTCACTCACCATTAACAAAAGATAATAAAAAAATCCCATTGCATTGTATATATATATATTCTTCTGTGTTATATCAAATTTTGCAGGAAATAAAAAAAAAAGCAAAAAATAACAAGACTCAGCCCGAACCCATATTCTCTCTTTATCACCTACCCTTCACCCCTCTCTCTAAGAGCTTCCACCCCTACGGTGCGCTCTCTTTCCCCTATAGCGAGATGACGCACCACCGCTACCCGAGCCCGAGTCCTCCCCGGATGAAACAGAAGACATCAAGCAAGAAGTAACCGGGACTGTATCCCAAATATGGGCAGTCACTGAAGATATCCAGTCTCTAATGTCCCTCAGCCAAGTGGTTGACACACGGACTTGCTACAAGTAAAAGGAAAAATCAGCATCAAAGAGGGATCAAAATAGAAAAGGAACCAAAAAGAGGAAAAAGGTATACCACAGGATGAAGAACCTCCTCTGTCAAACCCAACTTCTCCGGATCCATCGCGTGAGGACAGTGCAACATGGGGATCATCCCTCCATCAGCCCGCCGAATGTTGTATGAAGGGGTATGCAATCGAATAAAGGGAACCTCTGAAGTCACCACCACCGCAGACACCGACGGACCACCGCCGCTATGGGAAGACCTCACCGCCCGAATCGAACCCGCGGGAGGGAAAGGCAAGGCATCATATATGTCAGGCTCCATCAACCAACTCGTCAAAAAGTCCATATAGTCATACATCGCAGTCGCATCAATGTACAATAAGTAGGACTCACCGATCATATCCACCATCCTTGCATCCTCCGGCAGCAGCCGCTCCCACCTCATAGACATAGGTGGCTGTGCAGGTGGCACCACCACCTCCTCCTCTGCAATCTTTCAAACCACCCACTCCCCCAGATACCAAGAATGGCCGAACTCATGCCCCCAAAAATGCCTCATCTGTGCATTCACCCTGGTCACCCCCGTATCCTGAATGGTTGTCCCCCAAGGATAAAAAGTCACCTGAAAATCCCCAGTAGGCATAAGTCAATACATAATTAGAATGTGAAAAAATCAAGACTGAAAAGAAAGAGTCTTACCCTACCACTGGTCAGGCCATTCAAGACCTGACGCACCATCTCCAGAGAGAGAGATCCATTCGGCTGCCGATTGGACTTTTGCGATCAATACAATCGGCAAAGGTCCCCAACAGTCTTGTACTTCAAGGAAATCAGCGGGGTATTGTACCCAATTACCTCATAGAACCACGTCTGCAAAAGATAGGAATTCATAATAAAAAAGAAACGCATAAGAAAAATGAGAATGCATGAAAGAAAAATGCGCAAAGGATACCTCGAGAAGATACGTGGCTCCAGTAAAAGTTTACCGGCAGCACCGGCTGAATGCATCCCAAGAAAAATAGAGGGTCTCCAAAGTCAGACTCCCTTAATCATAGAGATGGATGTTCGAAAACATCCTCAAATACAGCAAGAACCACAAATGGACGACGACGCCACTCGACGCCACCATGAAACCTCCTAGCACCAGCAAAATGAACAACCGGGCCATCTACCTCACCTGCACCCCGTGCTCCACATCAACCACCCTACTCAACAAGACATCCTTCACTAAGGACAGTGGGATGGAATCCCCAAAAACTATCCTCCCTACATCGTCGAGCGCCGCCCTCACCGCCTCTGACCTCACTCGCAGAGAGCGATCCACCTCTATCTGCTCCCCATCGCAATCCAGCCCCAGCAGCTGCTGCACATCTATGGGAGTCACGATCATCTCTCCAAAATTGAAATGGAAGGTGTGGGTAGTATCCCACCACCTCTCCCCCAAAGCGCATAAGATCGTTATCGACCGATGCATCTCATCTAGCGCAGACGCTAATCTCCCAAAACTCGTTGATGATACCACCCAACGCACCATGGGTGGAAGATGATCCCAGACGTCCTTAAGCCCCATCATCCTACGGGCACGCGTGTTCTTTAAAGAGATATCAGACTGTCAAAAGAAGAAATCTTGTCAAAATTCAAGAAGGAAGGAAAAATCAAGAATGCCAAAAGTCAGGTTGCTTAAATAATCGTCGAGGCTCACAACCTTAGAAGACCGATGACGTGATGTCTCTCGTAGCAAAATCATCTCATCCGTAATTGGCTCGAATGAGTCAAAGGAGTTATCGATCCCCAAAGCAAGAGGCGCCCTGGCCCTCCACTCCACGTTCGCCCAGTCATCAACTAGTCAACCATTCCCTATGCACTGTAGTGCTCACAAAGGCAACCATTTCTTAGAGATCGGAATGGTTTAACGATTTGCAGAGGAAAATCGCAGAAAGAAAGAAAGTAAGAAGATGTGAAAATGAGGGGAATTTGCCCCCTTTATATAGGATGCCAAGGGTCATGCTGATTGGCATTGACCCCCACCCACCGATTGTCACTGACCTCTTACCTTCCTGAGGTAGTCCAAAAGTTCGTGCCACTGCCGAATGGCACCCTCTGAACCATGCCGACCGGCACCCCCTTTAAATTTCGTACAAAAATTCCTAGAAAATATCGGACAACCCTAAAAAATTCTCAGAAAATTCCTAAAAATCCCATGAAGGATTTAGAACATTTTCACCAAGCCCGCAGAATTGGTTTCGACCCACAGAATTGGTCATCGGTCATCTCTACTTAAGCCCGCAGAATTGGCTTTGACCCGTAGAATAGGTCATCTCTACATAAGCCCGTGGAATTGGTCATCTCAACTTAAGCCGCAGAATTGACTTCGACCCGCGGAATTGGTCATCACTACATAAGCCCGCAAAATTGGCTTCGACCCGCAGAAATTGTCATCTTAACTTAAGCCCGCATAATTGGTCATCTCAACTTAAGCCCGCATAATTGGTCATCACTACATAGGCCCACAGAATTGGCTTCGACCTGTAGAATTGGTCATCTCAACTTAAGCCCGTAGAATTGGCTTCGACCCACCGAATTGGTCATCTCAACTTAAGCCCGCAGAATTGGCTTCGACCTTTCGAATTGTTCATCTCATACTTAAGCTCGCAGAATTGACTTCGACCCACAAAATTTTTCATCTCTACTTAAGCCCGTAGAATTGGCTTCTACCCGTATAATTAGTTATCCCCACCACACTCTGTAAGCCCTCAGAATCGACCTCAACCATTTGAACTGGTCATCCTCGCTCCTTAGGTCCTCAAAATCGGCCTCGACCCTCTAAATTGGTCATCCTCCCTCAAAAGTATCATGCGGTGTCTATTCAATGGCTATCATTTGTTCTAAACTCACCCATCGAGGGGCTATATAGACACCCCATTCCGTTACCCCATAAACTCTCCTTAGGTCCCTAGCACCTCCCTTCATCACTACAAACCCAGGTCATACCCCGAGTACTGACCTAGAAGACATCGGGTACTCCCAGGCTCCGTTTGACCAAAAGTGAAAGTTTTCAACTCGATCGATACTGAATGAATTTTTGAAGGGCATTAAAATACCTTTCCAACGGTCTGTCCCGTACGTAATTCCGACTTACCATGTATACGAATGACATGTTTTCCCTTAAAACTTAATCAGGAGGCCACCGGGCGCTCCCGAGCTCTGTTTGACCTAGGCCAACTCTTCAACTCGACCGAGACTGAATGAATATTCAAAGGTCATTGAACTCCCTATCCAAAGGTCCTCCCTGTGTGCGATTCTAACTTACAGTGCGAACGAACGATCTGTTTTACTCCAAAAGGTCACCTAACGATTCCAGGTCTCAGTTGACCGAAGTCAACTCCCCGAACCGGATCAAACTCTTTGTAATGTCTAAGTACATCTCCTAACCATTCCAATGATCTGCCCCGTGCACAATTCGGACTTACCATGTGGACTAATGATCCGTTTGCTTCCGACGATTCCCCGTCCAATGGATCGACGAATGCTTCTGAGCCATATTTGACCTAAAGTTAACTCCTGAACTCGGGAGTGGTCCAAGGACTTTTAAGGGGCTCTAAATTACCTTTCCAACGGTCCACCCCGTGCACGATTCTGATCAATGGTTTGCATTCTGCGGTCGATTTTCTGAAAAGCCCTGAAAGACACTACCAAACGGTAGGTCCTAAACCCTGGCTATCGGTAGTGTGCCTAAACGCACCTGCCGATTGGCTGGAATAAGGCTATGCCGATCGGAAATGCCCTGGGCCTATAAAAAGGAGGCCTGACCTCACTTACAAGGGGATCCCAGATCTGATAGATATCACTCTCAGCAAATCCAGAAAACCTCTCTCGAAGTCAGCGTGATTTCCACACCCAAATCCCTTTCCAACCTTCTCTTTTCATCATCCTTTTCATCAAAATTGGTGTATTCACTACCCTCCATCATCATCCAAGTCTAAGGGTTGCTCTCCAACATTCAAGATCAAGCTCAAGATCTTCAAGAAGGTCCAATTTTCTCAACTCTCTCCTTAAATTCTCATAAATTTGTAATAACTTGTTTTATTACTTAGCACTTTTATTCTCTCATCTCACACATCCTAATATACTTTTTATTTAGTATTATTGCACATATCTTATTTTCATATAAATAAAAACCCAAAAAATAAGAAAAAGAGGGTTTGCTCATAAATTCCAAACGGGAATTCTTACACTTTTCTCACAACTGAAACACTTTTTCTACACACACACAAACACACAAATAAGAGAATTTCCCGGTTGGATTTATGGGATAAAACCCACCCCTCATTTTGCATGCGAACAATGTGGACTTTTATGCCTCTATAGGCTACGTAGGCATCTCGGGGTAAAACCCGAGACTCGAGTCCTATTTTTACTTTTTCTCTCATTTTCTATTTTCTCTAAACTCCACTCTCTTATATTATATATATACATATATTTGTTCTTAGTGGAGTATTATTCCACATGCGTTATCATTCCATCATAACGGTCAATGTAAGGATAATCGTATAAATCCTATTTTCTAATATTTTATACCTTCCTACAGATTACTTGCTTTACCTCTTCCATGGTGCAAGTCAATGATTCCTATCTCCACTATATATAAACAAGCACACACATCACGGGGAAAATAAAGGAAAATAGCAAAAATCCATGAGAGACCTAAAGGGCGGAATGGGTGCCTAACACCTTCCCATTTCGTAACTTAGCCTCCGAACCCTTTTCGAATCATTTTTGGTTTCGTATGCATCAGTATGTCTTTGGATGCTGTCCTTTGGGATGGCCTCCCCTTTTCTTTTGTCTGTTTTGAGTAAAATAGACTGGCGACTCTAATCTCTCTACATTTTTACACCTCACCCAAATAATGCCGGTCGAAGCACTCCCGAGAGGGACGCGCGGGACCTAGGATCCTACCTCACGCGCCCATCTTCCATGAGGATCGGGGGATGGCCACAACTAGGAATGAAGTAACCGAAGCGTTTAATCTTGCAAGCATCCATAAGTGTTGTAGCTACGCATCCCTGGAACAGATCATCCTGTTTGGCATCCCTGTGGTTGGACACCTAAAAGGTTTTGAAAAAAGGTTTTTGCAAGTACGGGTCAGAGCCCAAGTAAAAATCATTTGAAAATATTTAGCAAGCATTTAAATATCAATTTAAATGAACAGTTATTAGATACACATGTTAGGCTGCGGACACTCCCTTAAGTTTCCTCACCTCTCATCTTTAGTGCCCTCCTAACGTCCCACCTAGTCAAGCTACCCAATCTAACTAAGTCTCAAGTATCTAATAAGCCTCAAATCAGTCTAGCTCACCCGTACCGCCCATATAGTACGTTATCGAAGACCCTGAATTACCATTTAATCATAGTTAAGATTCTCCTTAACTTACTCGTAAAGTACATACAAGAAGCTACCAAATACCCTTAATAACTAACATCTCTCCTCTGTTATTATTAAACTCACGTTACCATTTCACATATTTTATGCTTCAAGCCTTACCATTTATGTTTCTCTACTTGAACTTTATTTTAGATATTCACCATCCATCTTCCTTCTAGTTACGCCTTAATAAATTCATCACTAATTAGATTTACACTATCTAATCTCCCTACTATTTACTCTTTAGTAGATTAATCGTTCTTTAGATACATACTATATCGTCTCACTATTATCCCGCATAAGTAGATAAATCTTTGTTATATACACACTATCTAGCCTCACTACTGTCATACACAAGTATGAGAAAACATCTAAGCATATATATATATATATAATAAAGGAAAAAACTTATGTATGTCATAAGCTTCAAGTATGATGTCATCAAGATTAATTGTTTTGAACTTTCTATTTTACCCCTCAAGTCTTTGATTTCCCCCTCTTTTTAACACTCTCCAATTTATTCCCCCTCTACTTTAAAATTCAAACACAAGGGTATAAAAGTATTTTACTTCCAATGATCGTCTGCATTAACCTCATTATCCAAACGGCCCCGTGTTATTATTTTTCTCCCTTTCACTTTACCCTCTCCACCCCTCTCTCCCCAACGATCTCCTGCTTTGGAAAAATAAAATCAATCTCCACCGTGATTTGTGATTCGCTCTTGAAAGAGGTGCGATCTCCGGATCACCGATTTTGTCCACAACGATCTCCGATTTTGTCCACTATACACAACATTCGATCTCTGGAGATCGAATGAGATCTCCCAACGATCTCTGGATCTCTTGACAGAGGTGCGATCTCAGGTAACAATTTTCATTTACATCTTATATTTTTCGTGGGTTAACACTCAACCGATCTCTGTTGCCGGATCTTAGCCAGGGTTCATGTTTCTGTACAAATTCAACCTCAGCTCTTGATTCCCTCGATGCCGCTTTATCTCCTCTCACTACTGAGTACATGAACAATCATGAACGAGAGACGCGTTGCTAAATGGAGCTGAACTTAAACTCATGGTGAACCGAGATGGGTGAGTTGACTCGGTTATTTTGGATCTGGTTGAATCGGTGAGTTTAAAGGATGATAGTTGTATATCATTTTACTTATTAGGGGATTGTAACCATTTTCAACTGATTAGTGATACATAGGCGATTGGTGATTCATATACCCTTTTCATTTACATCTCAGGTTTTTGATTATTATTCATATTGCTCAAGATTTTTTCGTTTTTATCATCTCCATAACCTAGAGTTTTAATTATATTTTCAGATTTATGTTTTGTTTTGTTTTTACATTGTTCACTGCCTCAACTTTTTTTTGTCCAAAACATTGTTGTCGGAATGTTTATGATTTTAACACGGACTGTTTCTGATTTTCACTGAACCGTATACATACTCACTGTCCCTAATACGAGTGTTTTGATAATATTTGGTTCTCTCATTTGAAAAAGAGAGCGTGTTCGTAAATGAGTTGAACTAAAGATATTGAGTGTGCTCAGATTGGGCTAAATTCACTTCGAAGGATTTTAATCCCACTTTGCAACATCAAGTAATTAGTCCTAAATTAAATAGTTGACTACTACTATTTTTTATTATTATTTACTCCTTTAAATCTACTTTGTGTTCTCTGTTTTAAGTCTGTCCATTAAACGCTTCTGTACTTTGAAAATTTTTGATGTGCTATGTCTCTCAACTATGTTTTGTTTTTCATATTCATATTGTTCATATTCATATTCTGTAATACTCATACTCATTCATATTCATATTGTTCATACTCATACTCATACTCATACTCATATTGTTCATATTCAAATTTTCTAATATGAATATGAACAATATGAATATGAAAAACAAAACATAGTCGAGAGACACAGCACGTCAAAAATTTTCAAAGTAATACTCATACTCATACTCATTCATATTCATATTGTTCATATTGTTCATACTCATACTCATACTCATACTCATACTCATACTCATACTCATACTCATACTCATATTGTTCATATTGTTCATATTCAAATTTTCTAATTTATTTTTGTTAATTTTACTTGGAGTGTATATTTTGATTGACATTTTGTGTTAATTCCCGCGGTCCAACTTCACTGTTTTGAGTTTTTGGTGTATGTCTACTTATTATGTGGTCATTAGTTCTATTTCGTATATACTATTATTCTCTTTTTATTTTCTACCTAACTGTAAATGTGTCGTTATGCAATTTTTCAACTGCTAAAGAAGCACAGTTCTGGGTATATATAAAGATCGGTTCTTATATATGTCACACTCTTAAGGTAAAAATAATGTCCACACTTCACATTGGTTTTAGATTATGCTGCTCGAAACATGTTTTTCGTTTTCCAGCCTTACATTTCTATTGTAATGGTAATCAATTTTTGTTTACAAGTTAAAAACGTATCTTGAATTTAGTTTTTGAATTTGTTATTAAGCTTTCAAAATTATGTTTGGTCATGTATTCAATTGCAGAGTCATTTGAAAAGGGACCCTCCATGATTTACGTTAAGGTGATTTTCCCGTTATTCAATATTTCAGTCTCCCAACTCACCATTAGCAGTAGCTGGACAGGTTTAAAACCCCAAAGTGGGACTGCCTAATGGATGCCATCAAATACAAGATGATCGTTGAGAAGAAATGGATATACAAATTTTAATTGGGGATAAATAAAAATCTGGATGAAATTGCAACTCTACAGAAGAAATGGGATAATATTTGCCAGTTGAAGGTGAAAAACGCTTTTGATCGGAGATTGAAACATCATGATGAAATTATATAGCTCTCTTTCCCGCTGGTATATCTCTCCCTTCCTCTAATATAATTTGTACTCTTTTTCAGATCTTTCTTTTTTATTTTGATAATCTATTATATGTTTTTTTTGTTAGGTCATTTTCGTCCCCGAATTCCAATATTGTTTCCTGGTGTACTTATATTTGGGGTCTAATTGTAAGTTTTGTTAGTGTGAATTTTTTAAATTTTAGTGAATGTATCAAGCCTGGAATTTATATATGTTATGATATCCAACCCCGGAACTGAAAATGAGATCTATAAGGATGATATATTCTATGATGTCCAAGTATTAAAAAACTCGATAAAATGTTAAGTGTATAACACTACACCAAATCTGCCCATTTGTCAAGGTCATTGGCCTTGACTAATCCACCTTGTCAAGGTCAATGACCGTGACATTTCGAGGAGAGACAACTTTTTTTGTCACAGTCGTGTCACGGTCATTGACCTTGACAACCTTGATAAAAAACACGTGTTTTGTGTCACGGTCGTGTCAAGGTCAATGACCATGACACGTTTGTCACGGTTTATAACCGTGACAAAGCCGTGACCTTTTTAAAAAAAAATTGTCACGGTCAATGACCATGACACGTCCGCGACAAAATTGTCACGGGCGTGTCACGGTCATTGACCGTGACAATTCTGGGCAGAATTAAAAAAAAAACTGCTGGGCAGTATGGCCACTGCCACTGCCCAGCAGTATATTTGTACCTGTTATAGCAACGTTGTACCTGTTCCAAACATCATATATCCAAACACAAACTAAAGATATAATCCAAATATATTCATGACAGTATAATCCAAATATTCAAAGTAAAAATAATATACATGACAATATAATCCAAATATAATTAAAATGGACAAACTTGAAAATAATGTGACTACATGTCTTGGATAAAACTGAGGAGGTGAGTAGGCCACACGACATACGAATTGATGCACCCACTAATATACGTCGTGCCGCATTGTTCGCGCAACCACAATAGGGAGTTTCCTTCCCGGGTATGACATGCGTGACGAGCACCCGGGACTCCATCTCTTGAAGCACACATCCATGGACTATTCCACCCTCGACGATATTCGGGTCCCTCAACCTCCGCCCTATCCGCTGGCCATCAAATACGTCCAATATGAACACGCTCGGCCAACCAATTGTCGACAATGGTCTGTTGGAGGGCGTCAAATAGGGAAGTGGATCGTCGAAGTACGAACGTGTCGGTGATGAAGCAGCGAGGTCCACATCCTCGTCATCCTGCGCCTCGTCCTCCCACACCTCCTCCTCCACCGCCTTCTCCTTCCCTTTCCCTTTACGGTCTCCACCCAACGTATGCTTCATGAATGTGTACATATCTTGGACCGTCGCCTCCAAACGGGATAGCTTCGCGTCGTGTGAATCCACCGTTCGATCCAAGCCGGTGTCGCTCCTCTCCAATCCGATGATCCTAGATTTGGCCACCCGCGAGCTCACTCCCCTTGTCCTCCCCTTGCGATCAGAGCCAAGCACTTGGCTGAGTGCGTCTGTGGACAAAGATGCCTTGTAGGCATTAGACTACGACTCATGCACTTCCTTAAGCTTTGCCTGAAACGACAAAAAACACATGATTAGTAAAATAAGTAAACTAAAAAATTATAACGTAATTAACAATAATTAAACTGTCGGATTACTTACAATCGTGGCCGCGACGCTCGGGGACACCTCCTTGTTCTTCCCCTTCTTCGTCTGAAGAGCCACATAAGTATCGAGCCTATGTGGCTTACCCCCCTGGCCCACTCCCTACCCCCTAAAATAAAATAAAGTAAAGTAAAATTAGTATCGGCCCCGCAAAGTAAAATAATATCCAATAATATATTTCTGTAGTTATAGATAAATTAAATCTTACCTGCATCCTATGCTCCACCTCAGCGTAAGAGGTCCGGCCGGAGTAGTGCACGTCCGTCTTTTTAGCCCGATTCTCCCTCCCCAATTGGTGAGATGCCAATTTTCGATCCTCGATCTCATTGTCAATGAACTTTTTCCATTGTGCCAATGAGATCGGCTCCTTGGGCGAGACGGATCCGCGCCTTTGTAAAATGGACTCTCGTGTTTTTCCAAAGTATCATGTTCGCATATTTTTCTTCCACGTCTTGTGTTGCTCCCTCAACTGCTCCAAGACGGAATCGCTTAGCTTTGGATCCAAGTTGAATTGTTTCTGTCTAACAAATACAATGTTAGTTGCGAATAAATATAAATATAAATTGAAATTGAAATATAAATTGAAATATTCATATAAATATTACATGTAGTGCCGCCCAAACAGCTAACTTGAGCTCATACGGCACCTCCTTCAAACTCATAAACCCCGGGCCGATGACCGTCTTTAGCAGCTCGAGGGATCTCGCTAAAAGCTCCGACTTGTTTTCGACGGTAATCCCAAATTTTCCATATTTGGGGAGCCTAGGGGCGGAGGAGCTCTCGTCGCCTCCGCTACCACCGAACCCAGACGACATCATCATAAACAGCATCATCATCTTCGCCCTAACATCTGAAGGAGACATTTTTGCTGTAAAAAAAATGTTATTAGTACAGATAAAAAAAAATGTTAATAGTACACATTTCGTTTTACCTAATTGAATTAATTGAATTAATTGAATTAATAGTACAGATAAAAAAATGTTTCGTCTATATTATAACGTATGTGTAAGTTCCGTCTATAAATATTTCATTCAAAAATGTTCCGTCTATATTATGTTTAAATGAAAATATCAATTATTATCCAATATTTTTAAATGAAATATTTATTTTCAATGAAAATATCAATTATTATCCAATTATTACCCAACTATTATCAATTATTTATTTTGATTGTAAATAATATTCAAAACCCCACCCACCCCTACCCCCACTCCCTCCCCCTCCCGATGTGGGAGTCATATTTGGGATCTTGTTTAAATTATATGTAAGATTTAATTAAGTTTAGGTCTAATTTATCTTATTATGGTTATGATAATAGTTAACTCATAGTTCATCTGTCTTGTTTACAGTCACTTTATAATCAACAAGTGCTTTCTCATCTCAAATTCGAAGATACTAAAGCCAGTACTGCTGAGCATCTTTCAAGGTATGTATTCTTTGTTTCAAAATCATATGATGTTAGTCATAAAATACTAAGAACTGAAGGCTTTTTTGTGATCAAGAATTTGTTGTATTTACAACAACAATGTTGGTAGATTTTTTTATGAATTTAAAATGAACTGTCAAATGCAATTATTTTTAAATAGGGTGCTTTTGTGTTTGTGAAATGATTTTTTTTATAACATCAAATACAATACGAAAACATAGGGTCCTACCTAATGTTACCTGAAACGTGGATCATTTTTTATAATATTCTTCTAATAAATATCTTCTAATATTCTCAAGATATGAGAGTTTTTTTATTCATTTTTTATATTTCCTATATGATAATTATGTATATAAACACTTTTAATAAGTATATCCTAGCCTTTTAGGATTTTCTCTTAAAACCTCCTTATCAGTTTATTCTTAGATTTTAGCACATTATAAATTCACTATAATTTATCTTTTTCCTCTTAAAAAAGCAAATTTTCATGTGTTAATTTTCATGTGTTGGAACGGAAGTGTACCATGTTTTGGAACGCGGGAATCAATACGTAAATTGCTAGGGGGTTGGCATTCCCTAACCAAAAGCGCTATGTGAGTATCTTATCTAATAACTTGAGCCCTAATTTTTAATTATCATTATAACTATTATATTCAAAATGGAATTGAGCCAACGATGAGTTTATGGGTTATTCAAAATGTATTTTTATTAAGTATAACTATTATATTCAAAATTATAGTTACCCACACCCCACCCCACCCCACCCCCTGCCCCCCTCCACCACCCCCTCCCCCACCACACACCACACACGCACACACCCCACCCCACCCCACCCCCTGCCCCCCTCCACCACCACACACACACACACACCACCCCACCCATCCCCACCCCCTGCCCCTCTCCACCACACACACACACACACACACACACACACACCACCCCACCACCCTACCCCCTGCCCCCCTCCACCACCCCCTCCCCCACCCTGCCCCACCCCGTCCCACCCCCTACCCCCACCCTGCCCCACCCCCCACACACGCACACACATACACACATATATATATACACATACACACATAAATATACACACAAATATATATATAAATGGAAGAGAGAGAGAGAGAGAGAAAATGGACCTGAAAGCATAGAGAGAGAGAGAGAGAGAGAGAGCGTCGAGAGAGAGAGAGAGAGATGGAGGGAACGGCGCGGGAGGGAAAAAAGAAGAGGGATAGGGTTTTTGCTGGGAACATTGTCACGGTCGTGTCAAGGTCTTTGACCGTGACGATAATTGCCACGGCCATTGACCGTGACAATTATTTGTCACGGTCGTGTCAAGGTCAATGACCGTGACATAAAACGCGTGTTTTTTTGTCACGGTCAATGACCTTGACAAGGCTGGCCGGCTGAAAGGTGACAATTTGCCCATTTTGGTGTAGTGTAAATTTTTTGATTGGTATTGAACAATAAATATAATTGTACTGTATACATGACATAGGTGAAACTTTATCAACGTGCCAAAATTAGTATCATAGGCTTTATCTGGGTTGATTTTGTGTTGAAACATCTTAGTCGTTATTTTAAGCTTCACAGGGAGAAGTTTATGGGCTACCATTATCTTCTCTACATATTATACTTGAGGCAAAATATTTATCACTACTTTTTTGTTCTTCAATTCTTTTTGCACTAATAAATTTCTAGGTATTGTTAATTTTATACCAAAGAAAATTAAAGATAAGAAGATATGAGTCATCCATAAATGCCAAAAAAAATTGGAGATGTGAAATTACCATCTTGGCCTGCCCCATTGATCCTCCGAAGCCAAAGACAAGGCATAAGGTTGACATTAACACAGTGAAAAAGTTCCAAGCATTATGTCAATAAGAGCATAAGTACTTTGATAACATGGTTCAACAATGCAAGGATGTTGGTGCTACATTGGTCATCTTTTAATGGGGGATCGGTGATGACAGATGACCATTTGTTTTCAACCCCAAAATTGAGAGCCCCATGACTCCTCACTGAAGGCTATTACCAAGATACTACTAGGAGTTACCATTATTGATATGTTTAGTTGATTAAAATTATTTCTTGACAAATTATAGGTTGATTAATTATATTGTTCTTTGATTTTATAATGAGTTCTATTGTACTTTGATTGTTATTATAATAATTCACTTATGATTATTATTTATCCGAAACAGAGCTGTATGAAGGAACGATTGTGTGACTGCCATTAAACTCAAGTATCTCCGCACTATAGTTTTCTACTGTATCAGGCTTCAATAAACCAATCAGTTATTGCATTCAAGGAGAATGGGGGAGATATTTATGGGGGTGCTGCTTATTGCCTTCAAGGAGACTCAGAATGGGATAGATCATTTATGAAGTATTTGGAGCAGAAAAATGCGAGTATGATCACAAGACTTTAGTGGACTTCTACAAGGAAGGAGATAGCGTACAACCTGTTATAACCGGAGTGATAGTTTTCCCTTCTACTCCAGACGAAGTATCAAACAAGGGCCTACCCCAATTGATGTTATAAAAAGGCAAATTTCAACTGCTTATGGCCCATGTGCGAACAACGGGGACTATCGTTTCTTATTATAGAAGGCCATGTTTGACATTCACCTCCAAGAAGTTGTGGACATGGACTCCTAAAGCCTAATTGTGGAAATCCCACTAGAGGAAAGAAGCCCCATCTTTTCGGATTCGTTAGTCTCTTCTAGCAACTACTACTACATTTTAGTAGTGAGCAGTTTTTATACAATCTTTTATTCTTATCTTTCATACCCTTTTATTTTTATTTATTTTGAAAAAAAAATTCTGCCAGAAATACAAACTTCTGCCATCTGTCATGATTTTGGAGACATCTCGAATGGAATTCTGAATTTTGAACAAAAAAGGTACATAGGAGCACAAACATTACGACAGTTTTACAATAAAGGTACATATTCTGATATAACTGTATGCAGGCCTGATTTAGAAATATTAAATTGGCCTGATATAACTCTAATATTTCTAAATACTAAATTTCTAAATCAGTCTGATATAGTTGTATGCATACACTAAGCAGTCTGCATGTTTTAGTTAAATCAGTCTGCATACAGTTATTTTAGTATGAATATTTTAGTCTGCATATTGTGTTAATGAAACTGTATGAATATTTTATTGTTATAATTTCATTTAATGCCTCTTTTTTCATTCTAACGCTGCATCAGACCTTTCGAAGGTGCATATTAGAGATATTATTTGCCGATATAACCATTTGTAGCAATTTTATACACACCCAGTGGAATTGGCAGCAACTACTGTACGGTCGAAACTCAAACTTCTAATTGTAGCACCTAGATCTTATGCTTGCGTTGAGGGCTCTTTGTCAGCAGACCAAATCATCCAACGGATTGAAGCCAAACATAAGTTAATCAACAATGGTGAAGGTGAACTCTTCTCCCTCCAGTCATTGCAGTTCAGTGTTATGACAAAGGTTGATCTAAGATTGTTATGAGATTGAATCCACTAAAATACATTGCATTTCAGTCATTGCAGTTCAGTCATTGCAGGTATGTACTCCATCTCTAATTTCCCCCTTTTTTTTATAATTATTTTTTATTTAGGTTGTGAGGTTGTGTTGTGTGGTGGCGAGATTTAGGCATTTCCTTCCACTTTCATTAATAATTTCTATTATGTATATTCATACTGTTATATCATTGGCCAAACTTTTTTTTTTTTGAATGACCATTAAATAGAAACATAAAGTTTGAAATTTTTTTTGGCTGCTTATTGTCTTTTTTTTCCAGAATTTCAGGAGAACGCGGAGGTTACCTTTATGGACGAGGAACCTTGGATAGCGATGATTTGTTATATCTCAAGGAGCAAATGGAAGCTGAGGAGGATGCAGAACGTCTTCTACGCCGCATTGAGGAATGGGCATTTGTTGTATTTAAAAATGCTACAAGTATAGCTGATTCTTTGCCAGCATTGGTTTCTTTTCCACTTCGTGTTGAGCCCATGACACTGGTAGATGTTGACGAGGAAGAGGTCGAGGTTGGTGTTCAAACATTGGAGGCCTGTGTACTGTTCCAAGCTTTGGGAATTTGGGTGGACATAAATTATGAATTTTAAAAAACTTGGGTTGACATCAATTTGTTTTTCACATTTGTAAATTTTAAAGCTTTGTAAGATATTATAAAGATTTTACTATTTGTTATTTTCCCTATGATGCTTAATGGAGTATTCTTTACAAGTTAAATTTTAAATCTTTTGTAAGATATCATAAAGATTTTACTATTTGTTATTTCCCCTATGATGCTTAATGCAGTAGTCTTTATAATTGTTCTTAAAATTCATAACCAATGTAGGTTTTTTACTCAAGTTATGAGGAGTACTAATAATATAGAGGAGTCTAATTCTTATTTGGATTATGAAATTTAAAGAATATCATTATCATGATTACTTAAATGTGTTTGGTACGTATTACTTAAAGGTAATTTAAAGAACTAAATATGGTTACACATTTACTTAATATGGTTAGTACTCAGGTACATCTTTAATATGGTATATTACATCTTTTGCAGATTACATCTTTGACGGGGTATATTAAAGATGTAATCTCATTTCGACTGATTTTTACATCTGTTGGTTTTAAGCCGTAACCACAAGCCACAACAGGGTATATCCTATACAATAACGTAATTTGTAATTGATTTAGAACACTTGCAATAATGTAATTTGAAATTTTGGGTTTAAAGCCACAACCACAGGCCATAGAGGTATACACTGATTTTTCAAAGGTATTCACTAACATGTACAAGGTGATTCTTCAAAGGTATTCTCTAACATATCTATTTTTAGTGTTCATTTGCAGGCTTGATGGTTTGGATATGTTGCTTTTAGAGGTTCAATCAAGAAGGATCTTATCACGTGTACACTATATACTGTGACTATCACTACTACACTCTACACACCAGTATATTATGTTTTTGGTGTTACAGCTCTAACATTTTAGCATTGACACTTACTATTTTTTGGTGTTCGAGTGCTCTTATTCGATAAGGAATAAACATGACTTTTGTTACTTATGTTGTTGAGCATGCCCTATAAACTATAAATATGATGTTCTTTATACAAGTTCGAAGGCTAATTCTCTATCTTTATTAATGTATTGATGTTCTTTCACCATTAGGTGAGTAAAATCGATAATGTTAGTGAGTTAAATCGATGATGTTTACACGAGTTTACACTTATAATATATAAAATATTTATTATTTAGATTATACATGACTTAATAGATTTCAAAATTATCAGCGTGCCTTCAGGCACGGCCATACCCTAGTGTATATATATATATATATATATATATCACACACACACGCACACACTATATATAGAATATAGAATATAGCACCCACCGGTTTGGACACCGTGATGCACATTTTTGTACTCTACTATCAGTCCAACTACCTCTCGTACTATATCAAGGACAAATGGTTCAGCATGTCTCCTCGAACCCAAAATATAAATCACACATATTGGAGGCGACAATAGTCCCCAGCCAAATGGGTCACGCACATACCTACGCTCCTATTCAACCATCGAAACTATCATGCTCTTATATAGTACGTATCCAAGGTCCTATGTTTTGGGTATAAGTCTAAAATCCCTCCAATGGCCTCATCAGGATAGGACCGTCCACGACGCGGAACCTCCCCCGAAAGCAAACAGCGTAGGCATGTCGTACACATAATAATAATACATACTATGCATACACAGAATTTATCCATATGTATATTCAATATAGGTATACACATGACCTATAATAATAAAACCGTATAGGTATACACTCAACCTATAAAAATCAATCCATATAGGTATACACTCAACCTATGATTATCACCCGTACGTAGTATTTTTTCCTCGAATGCTCACTGTAAACTTTTATTTGATATATACTCTCTATCTTATATTACCGAGTATTATTCTCTACCTGAAAGGCCTATTGTTACCCCCTAAGTTAATTTATTAGTTAATACACAATTGTCTTACTGGTATACCCCATAATTTCCCTTATCCTCTCCACGATTCATTTTCATTCTCTTGAATTATTACATTAATAATCAAGCCCAACTAACCTTAGACTTAACTCTCGCATACATGAATAAGTCTCAAACCTATCAAGGCCTACTATCATACAATATATCCCTCATTATATTCTAAATATGTTCCAAAGATCCCCCCAATAATTATCTGTGAGTTCTGGGCTTAAAAAGGGAAAATTCTCAAAATCTAGCAGACCGAATCGAGTCGTAAACTTTCTGACAGATTAGAGACCCTATGGTAAAATGTTGATTACTCCCTCTACAGAACTCCGATTAACCTTATTAAAATCTCATTAGAAAGATAAGACATAGATATTTCCATACATGTATGGATAGCACTATAATTGTAAGGACAATTGAAATGGCATACGTTTCAAGTTATGTCAAAAATTCTGGCAGATTACTATGATGGCATATCAAACACCATATAGTAAAACAATGATTACTCCCTCTACGGAACTCCGATTAACCTGATTCAAATCTCATTAGAAAGACAATACATAGATATTTCTAGGAATGTCTGGATGTCACTCTAACTCTAAGTACAATTGAAATGGAATACGTTTAAAGTTACGTAAAAAATTCTGGCAGATTGACATCTTGTATTCATCAATTAAACCCTAAGTCATTCAAGATTCATGTTCTTCAACCAAGAAAACATCAAGATTCAATATTAATCATAAAATATATTCAAATGTCATTCCATCTTCACATGGGGAAAATTTTCGATGGAATGTTTACACAAACAACTTCAAAGATTCAATCCAAGTATCAAATTCTCCTTTAATAAACATAAAAGCCTAGTTTTCTCATGTTCATCATCTTTGTTAATCAAGAACTCAAATTTATCTCTTATTAATCAGCACAAACTCAATAATTTCATATTATCGTCATTAAGGAACATCTCTACATACATTCCTACTTTAGTTTATGAATTAAACCCTCCCAAATTCATATAAAACTTCCAAAAGCATGAAATTAAACCCTAATCTACATGGGTATTATAACATGATTAATATAAATTTCCATTTAAATAATTGCCTATTAATAACAGGTCTGAAATTCATTGATAAGATGGTGTGGTGGTTCTCCCCTTGCTTCGATCTCGATTCCATTGCGTTCGGGGCGAAAAACTGTGTAGGAACCTTTGGACTTCTTCTCCTCTTCCTCTCCTCTTGTCACTTTTCTATTATGATTGTGCTAACCCTAGTTCCTTTATCAAATATAAAATATAAGACTTAGTATTTTCGGAGTTATCTAAACCACAAACTCACGAATGATCGAAAAGCCCTTAAACAGTGTCGGGTTGGCCTTAAATCATCCCGGGACCCAAACTATACCCCCAGGTACACTTTTTCGACTACTTCGACCCTTTCGAAATCGCCCGCGACCTCAAAACCACCATTAAAGTTACTTTTAAAATCATCTTATTTTCACCTCAAATTACGGCACAAGTGAAATTAACTTAAACTGAATTAATTAAATTTAAATCACCCGAATTGAATAATTTCTCTAAATTATTCCAAAATCACCAATATAATTAATTTCTATATTCTCCAAAATATGTGGTGTTACATAGCATCCCAAGTATATAAAAGGAGTGTTTTTTACAGGCATTTGAAGAATTTCAACTATCTTATTATCATTTTTAGGCAGTATCGAATTGGAGAAAACAATAGAGATTTTCTCCAAATTAACCTTTTGACCCGAGAAGAGCTCATATCTACCAGTGAGGTTATGAAAAGATCTAACGAAAGCAATGTGAGTAGTATTGGGGTGGCTAATAGTGGTTTTAAATGGCTTGTAGGATTTAGAGGTACTAATAGCATTTAATCTCCTTCTAAAAACATCAACACAAATGATAAAAAGTCTAGGAGAGAGGGGGAGTTGTCTAAGACACCTCGTAGACTTGAAAAAAACATTAAACTCCCCATTAACCACAATAGACAACAACACATATGAAATTATCCTCCAAACCATGTGTACCAAATTTTATTGAAGCCAAACTTTTTAAGAACATTTAAAAGTAAAAAAACAATTGCTTCTATCATCATCCTTGGTTATGTCAAGCTTGATAGCAAGGTTTACTCCATTATTTTTGTAATTCATCTAGGATAACATCTCTTGTGATAAGAGAATATTTTCAACAATACTTATACCTTTAAAAAATCAACTTTTTTTTTAGGAGATTAATTTAGGAATAAGGTTAGAAAGCTTAGAGGCTAAGATTTTGGATAGGATTTTATTGGCGAAGTTATAGAGGATAATAGGTCTCAAATCATATAATTTAGATGGATTGTCTACTTTAGGAATCAAAACTATGATAGTTCTTGTTATACCCTAAAAATAAACCCTCCACAACTTTAACAACATCATCACCTATAATGTGCCAAATAAATTTGAAAAATCACCCAGTCAAACCATCAAGACTAGGGGCACTCTCCGTATTTAAATTAAAAATAACATTCTTCACTTATTCATTGGTTAAAATGCTAGACAATAAGTCATTATCCTCCTTATTCACAAGGTTAGTAATAAAGATGGTTTTCATCATGGGTAATAGAGGTGGTAGAGAAGATCTCAGTGAAAACTTATTTTTTAATCTCAGTTTGAAAATCAAGCCATTGGCTATTAGCATTCTTGATCTTATGAATTAGAATCCTTCATATTGGTTGGATACAATTTGTGCAAAAGCTAGTTTTGAATATTCAAATCATTCTTCATTAGAATGTGAATATTTGACTATGATATTTATTTGGGCTTTATTATAATGTGTTTGGTTGTTTCAAACTAGTTATATATACATGGCCTTGGTATTGGTTGGAAACCATTTGTACAAAAACTAGGTTTGAACATATAAAATATTTTTCATTACAATATGAATATTTGACTTTGATATTTGTTTGGTCTTCATTATTATGTATTTGAATACAGCAAACTAGTTATATATACATGTTTGTCCTTTATATTGGTTGGAAACAATTTGTGAAAAAACTCAGTTTTAACATTCAAACCATTCTTCATTATAATGTGAATATTTAACTTTATATTTATTTTGCCTTTATTATAATATTTTTTTTACCATAATAAATGTAATAATTTTCTTTAAACATATAATTTGTGGGTTTATCTGAAAATGTGAAGGATTTTAGGATTTGGGGTGAAAATGGCAAAGAACACAATGAATGTTCTTGGATTTTTTTACTGTTCTTCAAATGTTTGAAAGGTTGATTTGATTAGGTTATAAAGTACAAATAAAACCAATTTGGTATCTATATGCGACTTAGGGTTTCAATATTATGGTTCCATGGGCCTCACGAAACACATTATTGTTAACCCGTACTTATTAGGACTTAACCTCTTTTTCATTATTAACCCAACTTATTGTTCGGTTATCATGGGTTTTTTATTAGGTTGTTGTTAGATTGTTGTTGGGTTGTCATTAATTAAGTTGTTAGTTATGTTTTTAATTAGGTAGTTGTTGGTTTTGCTTTTGTTGGGTTGTGTTTGTATGTTATTTAACTACCCCATTTGTTTACACATAGTAGGTAGAAATTCTTACAAGGTGTTATGGTGTATCCTCTATACAAAAAGTGGATGGGTGAGACAAACAAACTCAAGGATGTGTACCGTGGAGGTGCTAATGAATTTGTAAATTTTGCAAACAAGTGTCTTAATAGTGAAGAGTTGGTTTGTCCTTGCGCAATTTGTAGAAATGGTAAACTGCTTGAGTGGAACACCATTAATTACATTTTCTTAAATGGGGTATGCAAGACGATTATCAGGTGTGGGTTTTTCAAGGGGAAACACATTGTCCCCTTCTCCCAGAACAACCTCCCTTACAATCATCAAGTAGGATAGTGGTGTAATTACAAGGGGATGCCATAGAGCATAATTTGTTAAATGATCTAATAGAGGATGCTTACGGAGTTCTTATGGTGGAAGACAATAAGGATTCTGATAGGGAAGACAATCAATCTCAGGTGGAAGTTTTAAGAATCGTGATGGTGTTAGACTAAACCTTGATGATGACTACCTAAGTTTAAAAGTCAAATCAATACCTTACCATTATACCCTAACTGCGACAAAGATCGCATAACTTTATATTCCACCGGATGTATCATGCAAAATAAGTTGGATTTATGATTAGGTTATCATAGCTAATGAAAGTAATAATTGGATCGCATAACGAGAACTTCAGGAACGTGATCGAGAAGATAAAGATGGTCATTTAGGGGCATTAGAGGTATTAAAATCTCGATATTTATATTAAATATATAACTTTTATTTTAGATTTTATTATATGTTTGTTGAATCGTAATTCACTTACTTTATTATATTATATGTTTGTTGGATCGAGACAACTCGATTTGGCCCCCAAACAGTGGGATAATGTCTTAGTCATGATTCGAGATCAGTGGAAGACATGGAAGAAAATTTAAGGATCGAGAATCCATGCTGAAATGGAGATACCAAGTACTGGATAAGGAGAAGGTGACATTAGTGAACTAGAAATTTTTTATAGACTTTGAGGTGTTTGATAGCCATTTCTCCACCCGACAGGCGATGAGGACTAATCAATCGAAGAAAGTGGATATGAACTACTTCCAGCAGAGATCTTATGCGAAGGTAGAGCATAGCATTGTAAGTAAATTGGTTTAAACTGGTCACATTTTCTAATGTTTAAATCAAATTTTAGTGAATAATATAATTTGTGCATGAGGAAGGGAGAGGACTGGGAGGAAAGCCACCTTGGATAGACTCTTATGTATAGGTTTTATTGAAGAACGGCGTGGTTGCTAGTACAAAGGTCATTGAGATTCTAGTAAGTCACAATTTCAATTATATGTTAATTTCATTAAATTATTAATGTTCGTTTTCAAGGTTAATGATGTGTTTTACTATTTCAGGAGAGGCTAAAGGGGGTGCATAGCAGCCAAAGTGATGTTAATCAAGTCATCTCTGAGTACCGATGTACTAAGACAAGTGTTGGGCAAAGATAGAAAATGATATACCCAAACATGTCCTCATCTCCATATGAGACCTCCTGACCCCAGACAACCGAGCTTACAAAAGGAGTTCACAAGATGTTTTCAAGACTCGTCAAGAACCAGGGTTAGCCTCTCTCACTGAGAGTTCCCAATATGTGAGTTTTAAAAAAAAACCAAATTTTTTAGAAAAAATATCCAACTTTTAATTATGCACCAAACCAAGTTGTGAAAACCCAATTCTTTCTTTAAACCAATTTTATCTTTATTAATACTAAACATGCATCTAGTGATTAAAGCAAGTAAAATAAAGCAAAGAATACTCACAATGCCATATGTATGAGGAAAAAACCCAAAATGGGAAAATAACCTCGGACGGCCCAAGCCAGAAAATCACTATGAATGCAGATTTACAATGAACAGACACAGACTCACTCAACGACTCGATCCTCACGGATCTTGACGCTCTTCTGATCTTCAACCACTCCTCTAATAGTGCCCACGCATAAAGTCCTTCTTTCGCGATACATGTCCACAACACACGCGTCCACATATGTCTCGGTATCCACCGATTGGCTTAATTCGTCTAAGATGTTGAACAAGAAGTCCTTCCCTTTTCTTCACCACAAAACCCTTTATGTTCAATGATAGAAAAAACTTCTTTGGTGCCTCAAGATCACGTAAACATAAACTAATGATAACTCGGGTCTTTGCAAACTTCTAAGGATGTGTTTAGGCTTTGAAACCTTAGAAAACATATGCAAACAACGTATTGGAATGTATTCTGTTTTTTCTAGATGCACACTTATGAAACACTGATAGAAACACGCTTTAAATAAAAATTTAGTGCCGCCTCGAAAATAGTGTCGTTCGAACGATAATGCCACATCGTTAGCACGACTTAGGTATCTCGTTCGATCGAGATCCTTATGTCGTTTGAACGAGCTGACGCGTCAGTTTGACTTTTTGACTTTTAGTTCAAAACGTCTCTTTTAAAGGGGATCCAAATAAGTTAAACTCTATTTCGAGTATATCAGAATAAAACGTAGTGTAAATCTTTAAAACACTTTTAAAAACATTTTAAAACATTTTTCTTTATAAAAATAAATCCTTATCTTTTATAAAAATAATTCCGAGGACCATTAATTATACGCATTCATACCTGTGTGATCTCAGAATGCAATTACCTTTGAAGATGATTAAACTTGCACCAATTAAACTTCGGCATGATTTAATTCTTCGAAGCTTTGCCGCAACGTCTTCAATTTTCTTCAATATGTCATAAACCAAGTGGGATCGTGACAAAATAAAAATCTCCCTATGACATATTACAAACATAGTTTTGTTCACGAAATTAAGTCAAAACAATACAGGGACTCAATTGGAAATCTATGTCCTAAAAAATCTCCCCCTTTGACTATTCCGAGACAAAACTAAACCAGTGAAATGCCTAAGTCGGTCCGTTAAGACGTATGATGCATAAATCCCAATCCATAAACCCAAAATCAAAGTAAAGGATATGGACTAGTAACTGTAGCACCGACGAGCATAAACTGTCTGAATGTGATGTAGACTTGAAATCTCGAATCGCTGAAGCAAACCTACACACATGAAACAGACAAACAAATACTTAGTGAAGTATGGAGGAACAAATGAAACCAATATATATATCCAAATGATACCAAACAATAACAGATACAAATATGAATAATCTCTGAAAAATCATTTGTTAAAAAATTTGAGCAACAAGCTGATACCAATGTGTACTACCAATATGAGATACCAATTTGTATAGATATATAAACCAAAACATGCTCAAATCTCCCCCTACATCACATATATCTCTCCCCCTTTTTTGTCTCGAATAGAAAATTCGGTGAAAAGATAATCATGACACAACCAACTAAATATGATCAAGAAATGACAAATCAGTAGCTAGTAAACTTGGAATCACACAAAGAATATAGCAAACGAATCAGGTGTGATAAACAGACTATATGCAAAACTCCAATTTAGAACTAATAAAACCTGCATATAAATCAGTCAATTCAGAAACACTTCCAGCAGTACCAAAAAAATCAAATTAAACCAGTGGACTACAAACCAATCAGAAGCAAGAGATCATCCTTTCGTTCGAACGAGCCAAGGACGTCGCTCAAAGAGTTGAGGACGTCGCTTTAACGAAGGACAAATGTCGTTCGCGCGACATAGATATGTTGTTTGAACGACTTCTCGTGACCTTCCAAAATTTCCCAGATTCCCAGAAATACTACATAATATTGCCCAGTGAAAAAATTTCTACAAAAAAATTCCAGGAAGGGCCTGACAGAAGCAAGACTGTTAAAACAATAGGCTTTTTAACACAAAACGCAAAAACTCATAAAAACTAACAATATGAGTTACATGCAAACATAGTACTGATATGCTCAAACATGGATATGGAATGTATAGGTGTGAAACTAAAAACAAATGAGTCCCAATTCACACACATCAAAATGATCAAGAAGCTCTAATTGATAGGGATAAATCATCAAACTTTATCATGGCCATATGACAATAAAAGTGTGAGCTTAATGAACTAAACATACTACATCCACACAAATCCAAAATTTTGAAGATTCTACAAACAATAGCGTCAAATCGCAATGTTTCAATATTAGGATTAGATGTGCAAACCCGTTAAATTTTTAATCCATCCAAACTCCCTCAATAATATCATATTTTCTTTGGAATGAACTAAACCAATTTGGCCATTTTCTTAACATATTGTATTTTTTTTGGGCTCTTTTAAACGGTGGCTTTCACGATGAGTCAATTTTGAACTCTCGCAGCTTTTTCTCGTGAATCACTCAACATTTTTACCCATTCAAATCCTCACGATAAATGGTTTTTACATGAACACTTCTCCTTAAGTCTACTTACGAATGGATGACAAGATTAAGATAAGATCGCCTCACCAAATTCAAATATGCAAGAGAAGTCAAACATCCATACAAACTCGTGCATGTGTGCAATGTTGGCCTTTATACAAAGTCGAATCAAAATGCATATCAACTTCGAAAGAACCTCATATAAACAATGGTTAACATCATTCTAAGCATCAATAATAATGACCAAATGTCCTAGCCACGTGGATAATGAAATGATGGGGGGGGGGTCCAAGCACACCAATATGCCACATCAAACATGTAAACTCAAAAACAAAAACAAAAACCGAAAATCTTGTTGGCTTTTCATATTTTGACTCAAATAAAAGCAAAATATTTTTGGTTTTTCAAAAATTTTCTCAAAAACAAAATCTTTTTGGATTTAAAAAAAATTCTAAAAAAAAAAAACTTTTTGTATTTTTCAACAGGACTTAAACAAATGAAAACTATAATACAAAATGATACACATGTCATAATACTAGCAATGAATACATCATTAAGCAAACTAGCATATGACAAACAAGGAAACACTATCATCCTTTAGATTTAGCATGGGAAGAATCAAGTGCATCCAAACGAGAATCATGAAGTTTAATTCCTAAAGCCACTAAATTTGATTTCCTAACCCAAGTAGGTTCAAAACGATGCATGGGTGTTTTGGGAACCGGGGCAACTTGATTCATGAACTTCCTAGGAGCTTGTCTAAGGTCGTAACAATAACACCTAAGGTGACCTTTTCGACCACAAAATGTGCAAGTGAAGTGGTGGTTGGAATGATTACCTATTTGTGAACCTTTTCTAACCTTCCTAGTGTTTCTCACACGTGCGGGGGGGAAAGGGAACAACTCTCTCACCAAAACTTATACCTCCCCTATCTCCTTTAATTTGGACTGTGCCTAGTATCTTATCTAACTTCTCAGACCTAGCCTCCAAATCAAACTTGACTAGACGAGTCTCTCAATCTCTCCTCCCACTCGTGAATCCTAGACTCGAGAAAATGCCTAGACTCCTCAAACTCTAAAATCTCCTTTTTCAAGGACTCCATCAAACCACGAAGATTATCTCTCTCTTTCTCCACAAACTCTAGTTTCTCCCTAAACTTCTTCTCTTGTTCCCTGAGATCCTCAATCAAACTACCATTATTTTCTATGGCACACTCATTCAACTTAGCTTGCAATTTTGAGTTAGCCTTCTTCACCTTCACCGTTTCAGTATAAAACTCATTAAATGCATTTTGCAACTCTTTCACATCTCCCTCCTACTCGTCACTCTCTCCACCCTCACTAACATGGGATACACTCAAAACCTCCTCGGAAGTTTCATGCACATGAGAATCATCGTCGCTCACATGACATGCCATGAACGCAATAAAGTTACGATCAATGGGGGAACTCTCTCCCTCTTCCGGATCACTATCACTTAAGATGGCATTATAGACAATGGGTTTCTTGCCTTCTTTCTTAAGTCTAGTGTGACACTCCTTAACTTTGTGGCCATACCCCTCACACCCAAAACACTTATCTGACTCATCTCTCTTAGCCTTCTCAAACTTATCCTTAGAGGTAGGATTTACTTTGTTGTTCTTGAATTTTTCAAATTTCTTAACATCTTTCGATTTCTTTTGAAACTTAATAAATTTTTTAAATTTCTTTGCCAATAAAGCAACATCCTCAAAATCGAAATCGGAATCGGAATCCGAAACTTTGATTTCCTCCTTTCGAGTTTTCAAAGCAATACCCTTTACTTTCTTAGGCACTTGCTTGGAGGTAATCATGTCGATTTCATAGGTTTGTAAGTCCCCTACAATCTCTTCTAGTTTCGTCGACTCTAACCTACCCAAGGATTTTAAAATGGTCACTTTCGCATCAAACCTACTAGGCAACGACCTAAAGACTTTCTTAATGACACGGTTGTCAAGAATTTTCCCACCTAGTTTAAACGAGGAGTTGACAATATTGGACAACCTAGCATAAAACTCATCAAAAGTCTCACTCTCTAACATCCTAATGGTCTCAAACTGTGTAGTGAGATTTTAAAGTTTTGTCGCCCTAACCGTGTTAGTGCCCTCGTGAGTGAGTGCCAAAATATCCCAAGCCTCTTTTGATGTTTCACAAGTCATAATTATATTATATTCTTCCTATGTGACATGTGATGCAATAACGTGCTGACCCTTAGAATTATATTGTGCAAGTCTTTGTTCAGTTTTGGTCCATGACTCAACAGGCTTTAAACTAGTGACCTTAACTACAATAGTGACAGGGGGTGTCCAACCTTTCTCAACTGCTAGCCACACAGGATCATCAACAGATTTTAATGCACATCTCATTCTCATCTTCCAATAAGTGTAATTAGTGCCATAAAAAATAGGAGTTCGACAAAATTCATTATATCCAGAATTCATCTTTGAAAACACACGGGATCACAAAACAAATAAATTATGTTTTCTAGCTCTGACACCAATTTGAGAGTGCCCAGTATGTGTGTTTTAAACAAAACAAATTTTTTTAGAAAAAATATCCAACTTTTAATTATGCACCAAACCAAGTTGTGAAAACCCAATTCTTACTTTAAACCAATTTTATCTTGATTAATCCTAAACATGCATCTAGTGATTAAAGCAAGTAAAATAAAGTAAAGAATACTCACAACGCCGGATGTACGAGGAAAATAACCTCGGACGGACCAAGCTAGACAATCACTATGAATGCGGATTTATAATGAACAGACACAGACTCACTCAACGACTCGATCCCCACGGGTCTTGACGCTCTTCTGATCTTCAAACACTCCTCTCATAGTGCCCACATAGAAAGTCCTTCTTTCGCGATACATGTCCACAACACACGCGTCCATGTATGTCTCGGTGTCCACCGATTGGCTTTAATTCATCTACGATGTCGAACAAGAAGTCCTTATCTTTTTTTCACCGCAAAACCCTTTATGTTCAATGATAGAAAAAACTTCTTTGGTGCCGTAAGATCACATAAACATAAACTAATGATAACTCGGATATTTGCAAACTTCTAAGGATGTGTTTAGGTTTTGAAACCTTAGAAAACATGTGCAAACAACGTACTGGAATGTATTATATTTTTTCCAGAAGTACACTTACGAAACTCTGATAGAAACACGCTTTCAATAACAATTTAGCACCGCCTCAAAAATCGTGTCATTCGAACGATAATTACACATCGTTCGCGTGACTTAGTCATCTCGTTCGAGCGAGATCCTTATGTCGTTAAAACGATCTGACGCGTCAGTTTGACTTTTTGACTTTTAGTTCAAAATGACTCTTTTAAAGGGGATCCAAATAAGTTAAACTCTATTTCGAGTATATCAGAACAAAACGTAGTGTAAACCTTTAAAACACTTTTAAAAACATTTTAAAACATTTTTCTTTATAAAAATACATCCTTATCTTTTATAAAAACAATTCCGAGCACCATTAATTATACACATTCATACCTGAGTGATCTCAGAATGCAATTACCTTTGAAGATGATTAAACTTGCACCAATTAAACTTCGGCATGATTTAATTCTTCGAAGCTTTGCCGTAATGTCTTCAATTTTCTTCAATACGTCATAAACCAAGTGGGATCGTGACAAAATAAAAATTTCCCTATGGCATATTACAAACACAGTTTTGTTCACGGAATTAAGTCAAAACAATATAGGGACTCAATTGGAAATTTATGTCCTAACAAATCTTCCCCTTTGACTATTCCGAGACAAAACTAAACCAGTGAAATGCCTAAGTTGGGCCGTTAAGTCGTATGATGCCTAAATCCCAATCCATAAGCCCAAAATCAAAAGTACAGGATACAGACTAGTAATTGTAGCACCGTCGAGCATAAACTGTCTGAATGTGATGTAGACTTGAAATCTCGAATCACTGAAGCAGACCTACACACATGAAACAGACAAACAAATACACAGTGAAGTATGGAGGAACAAATGATACCAATATATATATCCAAATGATACCAAACAATAACAGATACAAATATGAATAATCTCTAAAAAATCATTTGTTAAAAAATTTGAGCAACAAGCTGATACCAATGTGTACTACCAATATGAGATACCAATTTGTATAGATGTATAAACCAAAACATGCTCAAATCTCCCCCTACATCACATACATCTCTCCCCCTTTTTTGTCTCGAATAAACAATCCGGTGAAAAGGTAATCATGACACAGCCAACTAAATATGATCAAGAAATGAAAAATTAGTTGCTAGTAAACCAGGAATCACACAAAGAATATAGCAAACTAATTAGGTGTGATAATTGGACTATATGCAAAACTCCAATTTAGAACTAATAAAACTTGCATATAAATCAGTCAGTCTAGAAACACTTCCAGGAGTACCAAAAAAATCAAATAAAATCAGTGGACTACAAACAAATCAGAAGCAAGAGATCATCTTGTCGTTCGAACGAGCCAGGGACGTCACTCAAAGAGTTGAGGACGTCACTTTAACGAAGGACAAAGGTCATTCGCGCGACATGGATATGTCGTTTTAACGAATTCTCGCGATTCCCAGAAATAATACATAATATAGCCCACTGAAAAAATTTCCACAAAAAAATTCCAGGAAGGGCCTGACAGAAGCAAAAGACTATTAAAACAGTGGGCTTTTTAACACAAAACTCAAAAACTCATAAAAACTAACAATGTGAGTTAAATGCAAACATAGTACCGATGTGCTCAAACATGCATATGGAATGTATAGGTGTGAAACTAAAAACAAATGAGTCACAATTGCAACCCATCGAAACGATCAAGAAGATCTAATTAATAGCAATAAATCCTCAAACTTTATCATAGCCATATGACAATAAAAGTGTGAGCTTAATGAACTAAACATACTACATGCACACAAATCCATAATTTTGACGATTCTACAAACAATAGCGTCAAATTGCAATGCTTTAACATTAGGATTAGATGTGCAAACCCGTTAAATTTTTAATCCATCCAAACTCCCTCAATAATATCATATTTTCTTTAGAATGAACTAAACTAATTTGGCCCTTTTCTTAACATATTGCATTTTCTTTTGGGCTCTTTTAAACGGTGGCTTTCACGACGTATCAGTTTTGAATTCTCGCAGCTTTTTCCCGCGAATCACTCAACATTTTTACCAATTCAAATCCTCATGGTAAACGATTTTTACATGCACACTTCTCCTTAAGTCTACATACGCATAGATGATAAGATTGAGATAAGAACGCCTCACCAAATTCAAATATGCCAGAGAAGTCAAACATCCATACAAACTCGTGCATGTGTGCAATGTTGGCCTATATACAAAGTCGAATCAAAATGCATATCAACTTCGAAAGAACCTCATATAAACAATGGTTAAGATCATTCTAAGCATCGATAATAATGACCAAATGTCCTAGCTACATGGATAATGAAATGAGGGGGGGGGGGGGAAGCACACAAATATGCCACATCAAACATGTAAACTCAAAAACAAAAACCTAAAATCTTTTTGGCTTTTCATATTTTTACTCAAATAAAAGAAAAATCTTTTTGGTTTTTCAAAAGTTTTCTCAAAAACAAAAACTTTTTGTATTTTCAAAAAAAATTCCAAAAAAACAAAATCTTTTTGTATTTTTCAATATGACTCGAACAAAAGAAAACTATAATACAAAATGATACACATGTCATAATACTAGGAATGAATATATCATGAAGAAAACTAGCATATGCCAAATAAGGAAACACTATCATCCTTTAGATTTAGCATGGAAAGAATGAAGTGCATCCAAACGAGAATCATGAAGTTTAATTCCTAAAGCCACTAAATCCGATTTTCTAACCCAAGTAGGTGTAAATCGATGCATGGGGGTTTTGGGAACCGGGGCAACTTTATTCCTGAACTTCCTAAGAGCTTGTCTAAGGTCGTAACAATAACGCCTAAGGTGACCTTTCCCACCACAAAACGTGCAAGTGAAGTTGTGGTGGGAATGATTACATATATGTGGATCTTTTCTAACCGTTAAAACACTTTTAAAAACATTTTTCTTTATAAAAATACATCCTTATCTTTTATAAAAACAATTCCGAGCACCATTAATTATATGCATTCATACCTGAGTGATCTCAGAATGCAATTACCTTTGAAGACGATTAAACTTGTACCAATTAAACTTCGGCATGATTTAATTTTTTGAATCTTTGCCGCAACTTCTTTAATTTTCTTCAATACGTCATAGACCAAGTGGGATCGTGACAAAATAAAAGTCTCCCTATGACATATTACAAACACAATTTTTTTCACGAAATTAAGTCAAAACAATACAGGGACTCAATTAGAAATTTATGTCCTAACACTCATAGTAACGTCGGCCATCTAGTGGGCTGACACTTTAGGGGAAGCTCTCCAGTAATGAGGGAACCTCTCGTCTACTCATAAATACGATACTAGGACACGGTCAATTATTCAACCTTGGCTAGCATTCCTCAGCAGAGATCATAGTTGGCAGTTTCCCGCATTAGGTTGTGAGCTATGTCAGCAACATCGTACTCGGCCAGGCCTAGACTCCTTCAAATGACAATTAGTGTACGAGCAATATAAGGTTCCAGGATGGGAGATGTCACATGGGAAAAACCATTGCAAAAATATCATTCCCTCACGTGAGGGAATATTACAACATTATTGTATCTATGTGCCAGGGACAATTGTCTTCATTTTATTGGGAGTTTCCTTATGCACATGCTAGTTACATGCTTAGGGGGTACACTATACCCCCGCCCCCCAAGTCCTATATATACACTTCATATTCTCCATGAGAAGTGATCCTGCATTCATAACCCTAACATAAATCTATCTAATTGTATACCAAAGAGAGAGAGGAGCTTCGAGTGTTGTATCCATGGCCATTAGTTCCCTTGTTTAGTGGATTTCTCACACTCACACAGTGGATGTAGGCCTAATTGGCTGAAATGCTTTAAATCATTTAGTTCATCTTTTTATCCTCATTTCCTTCTCTAATATATTCATATATCCATATCCATTCTTGTGTCGTGATTGAGCTTAAGCTATTCATATTCTCATCTTGATCTGGTGGTGATGATTACTGCATCATCAATTTGGTGTCGTTTGTGTGAACGAAGATAGACATATGTTACCTACTTTTTCTTATACTCATTAGAGTCTCTAGTGGTGAACCAACCCTCCCTCTTTGCAGAGCTGTTTCACAATTGAAGGAGCTCTTGTTGAGCATTTAAGCTCTTCTTTTAAAGATTATATCTCAAACAGCTTACACTAATGGCAATGGATCCACCTTCACATCCTGAGAATTAACTGGCACCACCACATGGAGGTGGTGCAAGCTCCAGTCAAGAATCGCCACAGTCAAAGATGGCTAAGGTGGAGATTACGCTACGCTCCCTCATATCTATCCAACAACAAATGCAAAACCAATTTTCTATGTTTAGACAGAATTTCGCGACCAGAACTGGAGGCGCTGGAGTAAAATTTGTAACTCCGATAGCTAAGGAAGGCGAACCAGGTCAGCAAGCTAGGGTACCACCCCCAGGATCTAGAAAAAGACCTTTCACTATGTTAGAGACGGAGAGATGTTTTCGAACCTGAGCATTTATGCCTGGGGAGGCAAGGCTAAGAACTCCGTGATGACTTAGTTGGGGATGACCTTGACGAGGAAGAGGGAAAGTTAGAATATTGGGAACCTCATGAGATATCCAGAGGAATTATGTGTCCTATTCGCTGGAGCGAGGACTAAGGTAAGAGGCCCAGTCGAGAGCGCAGGACCAACCAGAACTACGTACCAAGGCAATATCCATAGACAGGCTAAGCAGAGGGTTGGCTTTTGATAGGCTCGGCCCTCAGGGAGATCTGAGGAACTGTATGTCCAGATCAAGGAGTGTTGTTGGCTCAAGAAGAAATAAGAGGAGAGACGACTGCAGACCTCCCCAAGATCTAGAGGAGCAAAGAGAGGTCATCAACTGACCTAGGTGTGCAGAGAGGGTATCCTCAGCCCATCCAGCTAACAGAGAACGATAAACTCGGCCAGATGATATAGAAGGGGACGTAGAAAATGCTATCCCTACAAAAGTTGATGATTTAGTATACAAGCCTTAGAATGAGTCCATATTGAGGTTGGAGAACAAAATATGGGATATCATAAAGAGTCGAGACCCCTTATAGAGGGGATATACTGAAGGATCTCCATTTGTGGTAAAGATACTGAACTACCCAACCCCGACCAAGTTTAAACCACCGGTAGTTACTCCAAAGTATGACGAGAGCACGAATTTGGTGCATTAAGTGGTGATGTATCAGTCGACCTCCGACATCTATTCAATATCAGATGAAATGAGATGCCGAACATTCTCAAGCACATTGATAGAGCCAGGTCACGTATGGTTCACCTCCCTTTCTAAGAACTCTATAGGGAATTTTAAGCAGCTGGACGATTGTTTTGTCCACAACTTCTGCTTTCGGGTAAAATATAGGAAGAAGATGACCCACCTGTTGTATATTAAACCAGGGAAGGAAGAGACTCTGAGGGAATATATAGCCCATTTTAATAAGGAGGAGCTGGAAGTATAAGGCTATGAAGAAAGTATCGCAATGACAACCCTTATGGGAGGTCTTCAGAAAGGAAAGCTACTCTGGAAGTTGACCGAGGACCCTCCAAAGTCCATAGATGAACTCTTGGCTACGGTTAGGAGAGTCATGAATGCAGAGGAGGCGATGGCCGCCAAAGAATATGAAGAACAAAGAGCCCACAGTTATGGAAAGGGTTAGATGTCCAAGGGGAAGGATAGTAAGAAAAGGCCGATGGATGACAAGTTTGCATACTATACGCCTTTAATAGTTAACTATGAGCACATTCGGAATGAGATAAAAAAAGGACCAATCTCTTAGGTGGTCGAAAAAGTTGAAGACAACTCCTCACAAGAGAAATAGAAATATTTGGTGCGAATTTCACCAAGATCATGGTCACATCACTGATAAATGCTTCTCCCTCAAAGATGAGATAGAAAAAATACTGAAATCTGGTAAGTTGAGGAAATATGTTAATAAGAGAGATTCGGGCCGAGGACGAGATGATCAAGGCCAAGACGACCCCAGGAAGAGGTGGAATGATGGATGCAAAGATGATGCTCCATCCAAATGGGATGACCCTTCGGATAATGATAGTGATGATTCGAATGTCCCACCAAAGGAAGATAACGTCCCAGTGAAAAGGATCAACATGATTTCATTTGGTGTGGGCATGATTTGTGGAGACCTAGCAGGAGGAGGCTCTGAGGTGGTCGACCATAAGGTGCACATGGCTGAGGAAAAGGCAATAACTAAGGACAAGATTATAAACTCAACCTCTAATGATGTTATTCCCAAGAAGAGGAAGAAAGTGGATATGGAAACCCTCATAGTCATCTTTTTAAGACTAGATTTCAAGGGTATCCTAGATCCTCATGATAAACCGTTTGTTATTACCACCAGAGTATATAGGTGCGAGGTGCCAAGAATATTAGTTTATGGAGGAAGCTCTGTAGATTTCATGTTCTAGTCGTACTTTAAAACCTTAGGGCGTGGATGAGCCAGGCTCGTCCCGTACCATCATCCTTTGATAGGATTCAGTGGAGAAAAGGTTTAACCTTTATGGATGTAAGAAATGGATGTTAGAATGGGAGACTAGTAGCCAAAGAGGATGACATAGAAGATAAACTTTTTGTGATGGGTGAGAAAGTCTTCTTAGCTTATAACCTCATATTGGGACATTTAGCTCTCAAAGAGTTTGAGGTTGTGGCTTCGATGGTTCACCAAATGATAAACTTCCTGACTCCTTACGGAGTAGGGGAAGTTAAAGGTGACCAAACGTCGGCATGAGAGTGCTACTTTAACTCAGCAGAGGAGAGAGAAGTACACAAGAAAGCAACAACCACATACAACATTGACACCCCTGATCCCAGAGACAAGACAAAACCTAAGAAATGGGAGGCCTATAATCCACTGTCCTCAATGAGGGCTAGCCAAAAAAAATCATCCAGGTTGGAAAAGCCCTAAAATAAGATATCAAGGATGAGACAATTAAATTTCCGAGGAAAAGAAAAATCATCTTCGTGTAGAGTTACGATGACATGCCTGGATTGACCCAAACGTAATGTCTCACAAATTAACCATCGTTGATGGTGCCAAGATGATAAAACTGAGAAGGAGAATATACTCGAGGGAAAAGTACGAAGTCATTAGAGACGAGGTTAAAAAACTTGAGAAGGATGAGTTCATTAGAGAGGTGCATGGACTTCACTTATTTAAATGAGTCTTGTACTAAAGACAACTTCCCTCTCCCTCAAATTGATCAAAGGGTAGATGATACGGTAGGTCATGAATTAATGAGCTTAATGGATGCATACTTTGGCTACAACTAATTTTTTATGGACCCGGCCGACACAAAGAAGACAACCTTTGTTATTGACAAGAGGGACCTATTATTATAAGGTTATAACCTTCGGCTTGAAGAACGTCGGAGCTACATATTAGCGATTGGTAAATAATATATTTGAAGACCAGATCGGAAAGTCTATGGAAGTTTATGTTGACGATATACTAACCAAGATTCTGAAGGCCGACATTCATGTGGCCGACCTTGAAAAAACATTCAATATTATGGACGAGTACAAGATGAAGATCAATCCAACCAATTGTGTCTTTGGTGTCGGAGCGGGCAAGTTCTTGGGTTTCATTATCAATCAGAGGGGTATGGAAGCCAACCCAAAAAAGATAAAAGCCATGTTAGAAATGAAGACACTGAGGAACCAAGGAAGTTTTGAGGTTGACCGGATGAGTAGCCGCATTAAACAGGTTTGTCTCAAGAGACACTGATAAATGTCTTCTATTTTTTAAGATTTTTAGAAAAGCTTTTGTGTGGGGCGAGGAATGCGATAGAGCCTTTATGGAGCTAAAGTCATATCTCGGCTCTCCACTTTTACTATCTTGTCTTGTTCAAGAAGAGAAACTTTACCTATACTTGGTCGTGTCTGAGTTGGCTATCAGTGTGATGATATTACGAGATGATGAGGGTGTACAAAGACCAGTGTATTTCAACAGTAAGGCCCTCCAAGGGGATAAACAGAGGTATCCTAAGATTGAAAAACTAGCCTATGACCTCATCCACGCTTAAAGAAAGATGAAGACTTATTTTCAAGCTCATACAATGGTCATCTTGACGGACTCTCCCCTCATGCAAGTAATCCATAAAAATAAGAAATAAAGTAGGTTGATGGCCTCGATCATTGAGCTGGGAGAATACGAAATAGTCTATCAGCCTAGGGTGGTAATCAAGGGGCATGACTTAGCAGACTTTATGGTAGAGTTCACCCGGGATAAGGCCGATAGAGAAGAAGCAGACAGTCTTGAAAGGTCGGTCAAAACTAGTATAGACCCTCCAACAGCCGAGACAAGCATGGCGAGACCTCCAACAGCTGAGACTGATAAGTTTTTGCTCAGAAATGGAGTTATTAAAGAATGTCCATTTTTAGAATGGGCAGTATGGAACTTGTTTGTTGATGGTTCATCCTGCAAAAATGGGAGTTGAGCCAACTTGATTATGTCAGCCCCAGACGAAACAGATCTAGAGTACGCATTGAGGTTCAGTTTCAAGACTTCCAATAATGAGTTGGAATATGAGGCCCTCATAGCCGGAATCTCCCTCGCCAGATTTTTCAACGTCGGCCAACATTTAGTCCATAGCGACTCTCAGCTTGTAGTTAATCAGGTCCTGGGGATTTATAAAACCAAAGACGACAGAATGGAAAAGTACCTAGAAAAGGTGAGGAAAATAATGAAGGACTTTAGTGAGATCAAAGTCAAAAGGGTTCCTCAGCTGGATAATAGTCTAGTTGATGCTCTAGCAAGGCTAGCCTCGGACACACAGACACAGACTAAGAAATAGGTGCCAATAGAAATCCTTCCTCAATCGACCATAGAGGAGTATGACACGAAGATGAATTTTTGCTTCAATTTAAACCTGGGACCATCTTGTATGGACCCCCTTATTCAGTATATCATATAGGGTAGTTTGCCAGAGTCTAAGGCCGAAATAAGGAAGTTGATATATAAAGCTATTAAGTTATCTATCTTAGGGGACGTGCTATACAAGAAAGAGGTTTCTTTTACCTCTTCCCAGATGTGTCCACCCAACCGAAGTAGACTATATTTTCAAGGATGTTCACGAAGGTTCTTACTCAAGACACATTAGTGGAAGGTAATTGGCAAATAGGATCGTCACTCAAGGGTATTGGTGGTTGATCCTAATGAAAGACTCAATCGAGTACGTAAAGAAGTGTGATAAGTACCAGCGGTTTTCCACCATCCCTTATCAACCCCATCAACCTCTGACGTCTATCACCTCACCATGGACATTTGCAGTGTGGGTTTGATCTGGTTAGACCTCTGCCAAGGACCATGGATAACTACAGATATTTGATTGTGGCGATAGATTACTTTTTAAAGTGGGTAGAGGCTGAGGCTTTGAATAAGATCACAGAAAAGAAGACCTTTCAGTTCATGTGGAAGTGCAACATTTGTAGATACGGCTTGCCTAATACACTCATCTCTGACAATGATACCCAGTTTAAAAATATCTCCCTAGAGAAATATTATAAAAGGGTCGGCATCAAGCAATTCTTCTCAACACTAGGCCAATGGTTAGACTGAAGTCACCAATAGAACTATTCTTGATGGAATTAAGAAAAGGTTGGAAGATGCTAAGGGGAAATGGACTAAAGAGGTACATGTTGTACTATAGGCTTACTAGATGATAGTGAAAATGCTGATAGGGGAGACCCCCTTCATGTTAGCTTATGGATCAAAAGTTGTGGTGCCAACAGAGATTGGTCTCCCCAACCAGAGAGTTCAGACGTATGACCCAGAGGGAAATGTGACAGAGAGAAGACTTGGCCTAGATCTGATTGAAAAAATAAAAGAGGATGCTGAGTTAAGAGTGGCAGCCTATCAGCAGAGAGGATGATCAAGTTCTATAATAAGAGGATAAAACCGAGGCCGATAGTAGTGGGAGACCTAGTTCTGAAGAAGACTTAGAAGAAACCAAACAAGCTTCATGCCAACTGGCATGGTCCTTACAGGTTTATAGATGAGGTAGTCCCAGGCACCTATCGGCTGGAGAATCTAGAGAGGGAACCATTCTCCAACCCTTGGAACGCCGACCACTTAAAAAGGTACTACCAATATATGATTGTATATGATCTTTTCATTGTGAATCGTTGTATAAAGGACTTATTATGAATGAGAAAAATAAAAAATAAGTGTTACCTCATATCTTATATACTTTATTTTTAATGATTTGTTTCAAGTACCCTTAAAATATTTAAAACATCATTTGTGGTGAGATAGCAACAACCCAACCTTGGTGAAATGATAACCTAAAAAGTGGTCAACCCCATCCATGGACTTTTAATAACACTGAGAAGGGTTAACTTAATTATTAAAACATCATTAATTTGCTGAATACTTGGTGGAATGAACCTCTCTCAGCTAAGATGACAGTGCATAGACGAAACGATGCTCAACCATGCACTCTCAAGACGACGAGAGGGGGTATAACATAGCACCATAATGTGGTGAGTCCAAATTGAAAATCACTTAGTTACGGTTTGATGATGCTAAGATTAGCACCACCAGGTAAGGTGTTTTCAAGCTCAACCTAAGAACAACAATGGCAGCATAGTTACGTAATAGGTAGGAGAATGAGATGAGGAGAAGAAGAGAGAGCACCAAGATATAAGTGGTTCACGCTAAATTGGCCTACGTCCACTGTGTGTATGTGAATAACCTCATTGTGATAAGGCACTGATGGCCTTGGATACAATCTCTCAAGATCTCTCTCTCTACTGTGTATCTAGACAGAGTTTCAGCTAGGGTTGTGTATCTTGGATCCTTTACAAGGTAGAGGATGTCCTCTATATATAGTACCTAGGGGGTGTAATGTACCCCCCATGCATGTAATGTGCATGTGTGTGAATGCCTCACTAATATGGGAAAGCCATCTGTCACTGTCACATGTAGAGAATGATGATGCAATATTCTCCCCACGTGTGAGGAATAATCTTGTTATAACTGATTTGTGTCCACGTTCCCTCATCCAAATGTCAACAGATGCTTGGCTATCGTACCTGGTGTATGACCTCGGCCTGGGAGAGGCCGAGGTTGGTAAGTCCAGGTACTCGTTTAGTCCGAAGTGACCATGTAGGTCTCGGCTTAATCCTGGCCGAGTCAATGGATAAGGTCGGCCTGAGGTTGAGCCGAGGATGAGCTGGTGTGTTTAGAGCATCGACTAATGTCTTAATGATGTTGCTGGTGGATTCTTGCTAGCTCGACCTATGTATGGCCGAGGTTGCCCTTCCCAGGTGTACTGGAGTGCTGCTGACCCTTATGATACGTGCAATGTCTCTTGGAGAGGTTGGTGGTAGTATCGGCCTGAGCTGACCTTGCTATGGCCGAGTGCTGATGCCACATGCCCAAGGCTCGTCCAGTGTCGGCCATGATCTCGGTCGAGGTTGGTGTCTCCAAGCCAAGGTCACACTTGGGGCATATCAATCACCCCCCAACCCTTAGTGACATCAGAAAGCAGGTGACTGTGGGATTTGCACATCTCCGAGGCCTTTCCAATATGAGCCAGTATTTGCTTGACATTTGTCCAGTGTTGAAGTATGGCTTGCTTGGCAAGCGTGTGTTATCAGCCGCCTTTGATGCTCCCAAGGCAATGATGGGCCTTGGGATTCACGCCTGCATATTTAAGGGTTTTAAACCTTTCCTTTTCCCTCCATCCTCAATTTTTTCTTCTGCGCAATTGCACTCCAGCCATTTTCTCTCTCTAAAGGCATTCTTCTTTGCGACTTCTCTGTAGAGGTCTTTGGTGATGTTCTCTTGGGTTTTCTTCGCTTTTCCTTGTCGTTTCATCTTCAGGTATCTTCTTCCCCTCATTTGCCTCCATTTTCTCTGCTTTTTCCTTTCTATTTGAGTTTTTCGGCGAGTTTCTGGGTTTTTCGATGAGTCCACCATAGTTGCAGGCTAACTGTTCTTATTAGGTTTGGGTAATTTGATCTTTAGACTCCTTTATTTTATCAGTCAATCTTGTTTGTAGTTTAAGGCAGTTTCTCCAAGTGTAGCGTCTGTCTCTGATGCTCAGACCCCTATACCAACTTCTTGAGGAGTTCCCTTCCCTTAGGGAGAACACTTTAGAAAAAATCAGACAAATAGAAAGAGCACAGGAGGAGGCTCGTAGGTCACAAGAATTCCCTATTAGACCCATCTTCCCACCACCCCTGAAGGTGATCTATCCTGATCCCTCGAAGTCTTTCAACCAGGCAGAGGTTCCTGTCGATCCTATACTAATGTCTGAGTCTGAGTCTTCCACCTCAGACCCTATGTCTGTGGATTCCTTCCAGGAGGCCATGGACTTCTCAATTCGGGAAGACCAGGCCCCTGATCAGGCCGAGGTCTCTAGCCAGGCCTCATCCCATAATAAATAGAGCACCTCAGCCTCTTCCTTAGAGGTTGAGATCGTTGAGCCGAGTGTGGCCATTCCACCACCACTTGACGCCATTCCTCTATCGGCCTTCACTGGTGCCGAGTTCGCTCAGAGGTTCCCGGGTAACACATCAACATCTGCTCCGGCCGACATTGAGCCAGATGATGACGTTGAAAGTGATGTCGACATCTCTGAGGCGGCCGAGATCGAGAGTACTGTAACTGAGCTAGACCTCATCTGCTTCAGATATCTGTATTCCATTAGTCCCTCCATAAAGCTAAGAAGACCTCTGAGGGAAGAGAGGGCTTTTCACGGTCGAGACGGCAAAATCTGCTTGTACGAGCAGATGTTCAAGTTGGGGTTTTATCTGCCCATCCACCCCATTATCAAATCTATCCTTGCTTATATCAATTTGGCCCCCTCTCAACTATCCCTTAATGCCCGGAGGGTCATAATAGGGGCCATCGTCTTATAAAAGGATGTACACCACTCAGACCTCCCAGTTCAGGTCTTTGTAGGTTGCTATGTCCCTTCATCAGCCAAAAATCATCCGAGATACTATCATTTTGTAGCTCGAAATCCTGAAAAAAAGATGCTTCAAATAACTCAGACTTCCAACCACAACTGGAAGCCACGCTAATTTTTTGCTTCTGGACTATGGGAATTTGGCCCATGTGCTCCCTCGTCCATTCTGGAGCCGAGGATGCCCCTTAGGTGGGGTAAGGTCACAATGTCTGCGAGGGATGACCCTGGCCTGAGCCCATCAAACCTTCAGAAGGTGAAAGCCCTTCAAGATCAGGGGGTACATGGTCTGTTCATCAGGTTCGAACACTTGATGACCCCCCATTACCTCTCTAAGACAGGTCTGGGTGGAAGTCCTCTTTCTGAGCTTGGTAAGCGCTTTCTATTTGAAGTTGAACCTCTGAGTTTATTTATGTCTGATAGGATATCTCAGACGAACTCTGGGAAATGGCTGCACCCAGCTTGACGAGACTTGCGAAGAAAGATGGACTTAATGCTCCTCCCCCAGCTCCCTCTGCCTCGAAGCCCCAAGCCACAAAGAAGAGGGGTCCAGCTAATCATGCCCCTGAGGATCAGAGGCCGAAGAAAAAGAATGCTGATACTGCCATTCCCATCTCTTCAGCAGATGCCCTGTCAGCTCGTCTAGAGCAATTGAAGATTACTGACAGAATAGTCGGCCATAGTCTTCAGTCCCTAGATTCCTTCGGCTCTACAATGACCGAGGATGACAAGCGCTTTTTCAAGTCACTTGATACTCCTTTGTTGGTTGAGTTTGGCATTCACAGATCCATTCAGGTATGACCTCACTTTTCTTTCCAATTCCTAAGTGTAACCTCTAATTTGTCTTCAACTCATTCATGATCACAAAATATGCAGAACCTGGAAATAATGCACCACCTCTCCAATTGGACTCTGAGGAAGTTGCCCCTCATCCAGAAGGGTCAAGAGGCTGAAAAGGTCCAGAGTTCTTTGAACGTAGAAATCAACCGGCTGAAGTTTGAACTGGGTGAGTCTGACAATAAGGTGAAGGGGCTGGAGAAGGAGGTCTCTCGGCTTAACAAGGACCATGCTGCGACTCTGAAGGCCAAGGACGATGTTCTGCAGTAGAAGGTCAGCTAGGCCGTGAAGGCAGCCCTAGATGATGCCTCAGAAGGGATAATAGCCGAATATAAAAGCTGTGACTAGTTTATGAGCTTCGGCTTTGAATACTTTGAAAGAGGTATCCAAGCCACTATCAAGTGGGCTGATGTCAAGGAGAGGGAGGCTGGTACTTTGAAAGCCTCTAACTTCATAGGCCTTGGCTTTACTGATCGTCAGTTTGCCCAGGCCCTTCGGGAGGTTGAGGAGGAGGCCACCGCGCCTGCCGAGACTGCAACGATGGACGACACTGAGGTTGGAGGGGCAGACGTTGCCGAGGTGACTAACGTTGTCCAGCCTAACCAAGCCGAAGATACCAGCATTCCCCCCTCGAACCCTTAATGAATTTTTGAACATTTTGTAACCCTTGACATTGTAATCCCTGCACATCTATAATTTATTAATGAATATGGCTCTTACTTTTCCATTCTTTGTAATCTATGAATATTTATAATCTCTGAATGTGTTATTCTCTGAAGAGGAACATCTTCTTTTGTTGTATGTATGTCATGATGTTTTTGCTCTAAAGCTTATGCAATGGTGTTTGACTAAACCAAATTAGTAGTTTGAGCTCAGACCTTGTCACCATTGAATGGTGTTATGAAGGTCTGAGGTCGCCACCTAAGATGTCCTCATAATCTCACCAAATTAATGATGTTAAGGGTCTGAGGTCATCCCATTGTGGTGTCTGAGCTTAGACCTCGTCACCATTGAATGGTGTTATGAAGGTCTGAGGTCATCACCTAAGATGTCCTCATAATCTCACCAAATTAATGATGTTAAGGGTCTGAGGTCATCCCATTGTGGTGTCTGAGCTCAGACCTGGTCACCACTGTGGTGTTATGAAGGTCTGAGGTCATCACCTAAGATGTTATCCTCATAACTAATCTCACCAAATTAATGATGTTAAGGGTCTGAGGTCATCCCATTATGGTGTCTGATCTCAGACCTCGTCACCATTCAATGGTGTTATGAAGGTCTGAGGTCATCACCTAAGATGTTGGCCCCATTAATGAATCTCACCAAATTAATGATGTTAAGGGTCTGAGGTCATCCCATTATGGTGTTTGAGCTCAGACCTCGTCACCACTGAATGGTGTTATGAAGGTCTGAGGTCATCACCTAAGATGTTAGCCCCATTGATGAATCTCACAAAATTAATGATGTTAAGGGTCTGAGGTCATCCCATTATGGTGTCTGAGCTCAGACCTCATCACCACTGAATGGTGTTACGAAGGTTTGAGGTCATCACCTAAGGTGTTAGCCCCATTAATGAATCTCACCAAATTAATGATGTTAAGGGTCTGAGGTCATCCCATTATGGTGTCTGATCTCATACCTCATCACCATTGAATGGTGTTATGAAGGTCTGAGGTCATCACCTAAGATGTTGGCCCCATTAATTAATCTCAACAAATTAATGATGTTAAGGGTCTGAGGTCATCCCATTAGGGTGTCTGAGCTCAGACCTCGTCACCACTGAATGGTGTTATGAAGGTCTCAGGTCATCACTTAAGATGTTAGCCCCATTAATTTCTGACATAAGTGCAAAATGAAGCAAGGACCACCATGGGAACTGATCTTTTATTAATAACCTCTTCATGACAAGATGGTACATTTATACAACTTTATGCAACATCATATGTAATACTTCTTTAGGTGATCAGCATTCCATGGATTAGCGAAAGGTTCTTGACTTTAGGTGGAGTTTGTTTGCTTTATGTAAGGTCTTCTTTAGCACTAGGTCTCCCACTGCAATGGGTCTTGACTTCACCCTCTGGTTGTAGAATTTTGTTGCCCTATGTTGGTAAGCTGCTTGTCTGACCTCTGCGTCCTCTCTTCTTTCTTCGATAAGATCTAGGTCTAGCCTCCACTCTTCCCCATTATTATCAGGGTCATAGGTCTGAATCCTATGAGTTGGGAGCCCTACTTCTGTTGGTATAACGACCTCTGAGCCATGTGCCAGCATGAACGGGATTTCTCCTGTCGGTGTCCTTGCCGTGGTTCTGTAAGACTATAACTCAACGTAGACCTCATCAGTCCATCTTCCCTTCGCATTTTCTAACCTCTTCTTGATTCCATCGAGAATTGTTTTGTTTATGACCTCGGTCTGACCATTTGCCTGAGGTCGGCCAGGAGATGAGAAGAATTACTTTATTCCTACTCTTAGGCAATACTTTTCTAAAGAGGAGTTCTTGAACTGGGTCCCATTGTTCGAGATGAGAGTGTTTAGGAGGCCATATCTGCATATGATATTTCTCTAAATAAATTGGAAGGTCTTCTGCTCTGTGATCATTATCATAGGCTCTGCCTCCACCCACTTTGAAAAATAGTCGATGGCAACTATCAAGAATCTATAATTATTGGCAGCTCTTGGCAGGGGCCCTACTAAGTCAATCCCCCATACTACAAATGGCCATGGAGAAATGATTGACGTCATAGGCTGATGAGGTTGATGAGGGATGGCGGCAAACCTCTGGCATTTATCACATTTCCTCACATAGGCTGCAGCGTCCTTGGACAGGGTTGGCCACCAGTACCGCTGGGTGATGATTCTTTTGGCCAAGGGTCTTCCCCCTATGTGGCTAGAGCAAGAACCCTCATGGATCTCCTGTAAGACCCGGGGAACTTCTGTGGGGTTCACACATCTGAGGAGAGGTAGCAAGAATCCTTTCTTGTACAGGACGTCTCCTACTATCGAGAACTTGGCAGCCTTATATCTCAATTTTCGCCTTTCTAGCTTGGATTCAGGTAGCTCTCCCTCTCTGATATATTTGAAGAGGGAGTCCATCCATGAGTCTCCTAAGTTCAAATTATGACACGGGTTATATACCTCTTCTTGCTCAATGGCTGCCTTCCCCAAGACCTCGATCGGAATGGTCCTTCTAACATCTGTCTTCGTTCCCAAGGCCAACCTTACCAATGCATCTGCGTGGCTGTTACTTTGTCGAGGCACTCTCTTCAATCTTGCCTCTTCAAAATGTTCTAACATTATTTTCACCCTTTTCAGGTATTTGTCCATCCTTTCATCTATGGCCTTATAAATTCCCAATACTTGATTGATAACTAACCGCGAGTCGCTGTGGAGTAGGAGTCGCTTTACGCGAAGAGTCTTTGCCAATGAGAGACCTGCTATCATGGCCTCATACTTGGACTCATTGTTAGAAGCTCAGAAGTTAAATCTCAAAGCGTATTCAATGTTGGAACTATCTGGAGCTGAGAGTATCAACCCCGCACCGCTTCCATTATCATAGGAAGAGCCATCAATGAAGAGGCTCCAAATATCTATACCTAATGAGAAGACCCCCTCTGTCATGACTCCTTTTTTGAAGAGGTACCGATCTTCCTCGTTTTTCGCAACTTGGTTCCTAGTCCCGTTGGATGCGATCTCTTCCTGGTCTTGGAAGATGTTTGGTGTCATCTCTTCCGAATTTCGGAAGACGGTTTTTAACACCCGTTAGGCCATTCTCTGCCTCGGCCTATTCCCATGTAAACTCAGCGACAAAGTCTGCGAGGGCTTGCCCCTTAATGGTCGTCCTAGGTTGCTAGGTAAGATCGTACTCCCCCAATTCAATGGCCCATGTCATCAATCGTCCGGACTTCTCAAGTTTATATAGGACCTATCTTAGAGGGGAGTCAGTGAGGACAACCATGGAGTGGGCCTGGAAGTAAGGCTTCAACTTTCTCGAGGCATATATCAAGGCGTAAGCTAGCTTTTCCATGAGAGGGTAATTTTGTTCGGCCCCTTAAAGGGCCTTACTGTTGAAATATACAGGCCTTTGGATTCCAGCGTCTTCCTGTATTATGGCTGTGCCAATGGTTGATTCGGAGACTGCCAGATACACGTACAGTTTCTCCTCTGCTACATGCCGAGACAACAATAAGGGAGACCCTAAATAAGACTTGAGCTAGTTAAAGGATTTTTCTCACTCTTCATCCCATTGGAAGGCCTTTCTCAACACCTTAAAGAATGGAAGGCACTTATCTGTTGCCCTAGAAACAAACCTGTTAAGGGCATCCACTCTCCCCGTAAGTCTTTGAACATCTTTGATACTCCTCGGTGTCTTCATGTCAAGAAAGCCTTGATTTTTTCAGGGTTCTCTTTAATCCCTCTCTGGTTGACAATGAATCCTAGGAACTTCCCAGCTCTTACTCCGAAGACACACTTCGCGGGGTTGAGTTTCATTCTGTATTAGTCCATAATGTAGAAGGTCTTCTCGAGATCCGTTACATGAGTGTTAACCTTCAAGTTCTTCGTTAGCATATCATCTACATACACCTCCATAGTCTTACCTATTTGCTCTTCGAACATCTTATTAATAAGACGTTGGTATGTCTCCCCTGCATTTTTCAGGCCGAAGGGCATTACTTTGTAGCAGTACGTCCCTTTGTCGGTAATGAAGGTCGTCTTTTTCGAGTCTTCCGCATCCATGAAGATCTGGTCATAGCCTGAATACGCATCCATGAATCTCATGAGCTCATGTCCCTCCGTAGTGTCCACCATCTGATCTATCATAGGTAAGGGATAGTTATCTTTTGGACAAGATTTGTTCAGGTCATTGAAATCAACACACATTCTCCACTTCCCATTGGCCTTGGGCACGATGACTGCATTTGACAACCATTATGGATATTTGACTTCTCTTATAAACTCAATCTCTTCTAACTTTTTGACCTCTTCTCGAATGACGTCGTACTTCTCCCTGGAATAGACTTTTCATCTCTGTTTGATTGGCCTGGCATCTTTGGTCACGTTGAGCCTATGACTCATAACTTCAGGGTCGATGTCGGGCATGTCTGTGTGACTCCATGCGAAGACACTCTGTCTCCTCCTGAGGAAGTTTATCAGCTCTTCCTTGATTTCTGCCTTTAGGGATTTACCGACCTGGACGGTTTTTTCCATCTCGTCCTCATTGAGGACAATGGATTCTACCTCTTCCGTAGCCTCTCCCTTCTTCAACTTTGTCTCATCTCTTGGGTCAAGCGTATCGATGCTATAAGTCGTGGTTGCCCTCTTATGGGCTTCTCTCTCTTCGGCCGAGTTGAAGTAACATTCTCACGCTGCGGTCTGGTCACCTTGCACTTCCCCTACCCCATAAGGAGTCGGGAATTTTAGCATCTGATGGACCGTCAACAGCACAACTTCAAACTCTTTAAGGGACACCCTTCCTATGATGAGGTTATAGGCCGAAAACACATTCTCGTCCATGATGAAAAAATTTATCTTCTTGGTCAGCCTCTTAGGCCACTCATCACCCATCCGTATGTCCATCTCATATATGCCCAAGGGGTGGACCTTTTCTCCACTGAAGCCTATCAATGGGTGATGATAGGGTACCAGCCTTGCTCTGTTAAGACCTAGGCTCTTGAAGCAAGGCCAGAACATCACGTCCGCCGAGCTCCCCCCGTCTATGAGGATCCTCTGCACCTCGCACCCATGAACCCTTATTGTTATGACCATAGGGTCATCATGGGGGTCTAAGATACCCTTAAAGTCGAGTCTGGGGAACCCAACTACGAGGGTGTCCATGTCTACTTGCTTCCTCTTCTGCACTGTATCGAAAGACATTAGATTCACAACTTCAAGCTTGGCCACTGACCCGACCTCTGTCACGTGAGCCTTCCTATCAGCTACTTCAGAGACACCTCCGGCAAATCCTCCACATATGGTGTCAACACCAAATGAGATCGTACCGACCCTCTTCACCGGGGTGTTGTCGTCTTTCGGCAGAAGATTCAGATCGTCTTCATCATCACCTTATGAATCATCGTCTCTTCTGGACGGGACATTATCATGGAAAATTGTCATTTCTCCTTTTCTTAGGGTCATCTCTTCCACCCTTAGGAGCTTTACCGTCCACATAATTCTTCAACTTTCTAGATTTTAGCATCTTTTCAATCTCATCCTTCAGTGCGAAGCATTTGTCCGTGACATGGCCATGATCCTGGTGGAACTCACATCATAGGTTTTTGTTCCTCTTATGTGGTGGGGATTTCAGTTTCTCTGGCCATCTCAGAGTCCTGTCATTCTTAATCTCGTTGAGGATGTGCTCGCAACTTACAGTCAGAGGAGTATAGTGAGCGAACTTGTCATCACCCGACCTCTTCTTCCCATCTTTCTTGCTTTGGGACTTTCCACTGCCACCGCGGTTCTTATCCTCATACTTGGCGGCCATTGACTCTTCTGCATTCATTACTTTCCCTGCGGTTGCCAGGAGCTCCGCCATAGACCTAGGGGGTCTTCCGCAAGTTTCCACAATAGCTTCCGCGTCTGAAGACCTCCTATAAGGGCGGTCATGGCTATGTTCTCTTCATAATATTTGACCTCCAACTTCTCTTTGTTGAATCTCGTTATGTAGTCTCTTAGGCTCTCATCCTTGGCCTGCTTGACATACAGCAGGTGGGTAGTCTTCTTTTAAGGCCTCACCCCAAAGCAGAAGTTGTGGATGAATCGTTCAGCCAAGCCTTTGAAGTTCTCAATTGAGTTATTCGGAAGGGAGGTGAACCAACTGTGCGCTGCCCTTATTAAGGTCCCAGAGAAGGCCCTACACTTCATCTCATTTGGTATCGAGTAGATGTCTGCTTCCGACTGGTACATCTCGATATGATGTACATGGTTAGTGCTGCCATCATACTTAGGAGACACTGTAGGAGGCTTGAACTTAGCTGGGGTTGGGAAGCCCACTATCCTAGACACAAATGGGGAGCCCTCTGAGTAACCCCTTTGTAATGGGTTCCTGCTTTTAATGAGGTCTCCTATCTTCTCCTCAAGGCGCTTGATAGAATCATTCCAAGATCTTTCGCCATTGACCTGGCCGAGGTTATCCCCTGCCACCTCCAAGGGATGGACCGAGGGTTCCCCTACCGCGACACGTTGGATGTTGACCTCTTCCTGTTCCCGGCCTCTTCTTTCACAGTGTCGGCCTTGATCTGCCGACCCTGCCTGTTCCCTCTCTGAGATCCTGTTGTGCTCTTTGATCTCGACAATCTCTGTCTTAGGTCATTCATCGAGCCCAATCTCTCAAAGGCCGACCCTCTACTCAACTTATCAAAGGCTGACCCTCTTTGCTGGGCCTCTTCACCTCTTCGGACGATACAACCTTGACTTTACCGAAGAGGTCGTACAGTGTTATTTGACACCTCATACGGCTCCCAACAGTATTCTGGGGCTTCATCCGCCTCTAGATCGTCATACCTATCCTCTGGGCAAGGGTTTCCCTGGCTCCCCAGGCGCAAGCACCTAGGGTTAGCAACGTCCCTTCTCCGCTGGGGTGCAGGCTGGTCCTTCATTGGTGCCTGGGGTGGTCCCCTGGTGTCAGGATGAGGCTGAACAGTCGCCGGAGTGATCATATCCAGTGAGACTCCAGGTGGCCTCATCATAGTTTAGCTGAGCTGTGCAAATTGCTCCTGCATAGCTTCTTATGTTGTAGCTAAAGATCTCAAGGTTGTAGCTACCTCGGCCATTTTGGACTGGGGCGGCGCCTGACTGGAACTAGGCCCTCCACCCCCAGGTGGCGGAAGAGGCGGTGGTAATTCTGGTGCCATATGTTAACACTATAGAGCTTGAGTAGCAGATGAGCTTAGTACCTCAAAGGACCTCTTTCAATGGTGAAGCAGCTCCATGCAAGGGGCGGTTCCTGGTTCACCACCAGAGTCTCCGGTGAGGTTAAGCTGAAGAAGAGGAAGAGATAGCTTCTTTTCTCTTCCCACAAATGGTGCCAAAATGATGATGCTAGGATTAGCACCACTAGGTAAGGTGTTTTCAAGCTCAACTTAAGAACAATAATGGCAGCATAATTACGTAATAGGTAGGAGAATGAGATGAGGAGAAGAAGAGAGAGCACCGAGATATAAGTGGTTCAGCCTAAATTGGCCTACGTCCACTGTGTGTGTGTGTGTGAATAACCTCACTGTAATAAGGCACTGATGGCCATGGATATAATCTCTCAAGCTCTCTCTCTCTACTGTGTATCTAGACAGAGTTTCAACTAGGGTTGTGTATCTTGGATCCTTTACAAGGTAGAGGATGTCCTCTATATATAGTACCTAGGGGGTGTAATGTACCCCCCATGCATGTAATGTGCATGTGTGTGAATGCCTCACCAATATGGGAAAGCCATCTGTCACTGTCACATGTAGAGAATGATGATGCAATATTCTCCCCACGTGTGAGGAATAATCTTATTATAATTGATTTGTGTGCCCTTATCGAAATGTTAGCAGATGCTCGGCTATCACACCTGGTGTATGACCTCGGCCTGGGAGAGGCCGAGGTTGGTAAGTCCAGGTGCTCGTTTAGTTCGAAGTGACCATGTAGGTCTCGACTTAATCCTGGCCGAGTCAATGGACAAGGTCGGCCTGAGGTTGAGCTGGTGTGTTTGGAGCATCGACTAATGTCTTAATGAGGTTGCTGGTGGCTTCTTGCGAGCTCGGCCTATGTCTGGACGAGGTTTCCTTTCCCAGGCCTACTAGAGTACTGCTGACTCTTATGATACGTGCAGTGTCCCTTAGAGAGGTTGGTGGTAGTGTCGGCCTGGGCCGACCTTGCTATGGCCGAGTGCTTATGCCGCATGCCCAAGGCTTGTCCAATGTCGGCCATGATCTCTACCGAGGTTGGTGTCTCCGAGCCGAGGTCACACTTGGGGCATATCACGGTTCATTACTTAAACATCATTAATTTGGTGAATATGAGATGAAACATCATTAGTTTGGTGATCTCAGACCTAAAACATCATTAATTTGGTGAATATGAGATGAAACATCATTAGTTTGGTGATCTCAGACCTTAAACATCATTAACTTGGTGAATATGAGATGAAACATCATTAGTTTGGTGATCTCAGACCTTAAACATCATTAATTTGGTACTTGGTGAACAAACCTCTCTCGGTCGAGACGACGGTGCATGGACGAGACGATCCTCAAGCATGCACTCTCAAAATGACGAGAGGGGGTATGGCATAACACCATAATTTGGTGAGTTCAAATTTAAAATCACATGCTGGTTATCCTAATCTTGCCTCATAGATGAGATGAGACTTCAAGCATTATGAATTTGGTGTTGAAATTACTACCAACACAAAACATATAGTAGAGGAAACAAATAGAGAAAGCAAGCAAATATTTATATTCCAAAGACATGTCAAAACAAAAGAAAAAGTGTTCAAAGTGTTACATCGGATAAAAGGGCAATAGGTCACAGGCGACCACCCTGACAAAAATGAAAAACATTAAGAGAATTCTAGTTCACTGGTCCTCTAGTGTATCATCAGCATCTCCAAGGGACGAACCATCAGTAGCAGAAACCTTGGCCGCATCAATAACCTCGATCTTTTTAGTATTGGTCTCAAACGCGGTTGTATCCTCCTAAGCTCTAAAAGTGTCAGGGTCGGCCTCAGCACCCCCATCAAGCATTTTAACTTCAGTGAGACCTATTTCTAGTAGAGGGTCACTGAAGTCAAGGCCCACGAAGTCCCGATAGGTCAAGCTCCCAGTTTTATCCTACCTCAGAGAAGCCCATTGGCAAGCAGTTCTTATGCCCCTCTCCAAGTACTCGGAGGAATTGTCATCCTACTCATCTGACTCCTTATAAACATCCACAGCAGCCTGGACTGCAACATCAATCTTGGCTTTCTTGTCATCAGAGATCTTCTTCAAAGTTTTGGCATGTTCTGCCTCGAGGTTAGTTACCTCATCTTGAGATTGCTTTAGAGTCTTCTAGGAATCCTTAAGCTCCTTCCTTAGATTCTTCTCAGTGGTCTCGATCTCTCTACCATTTTGGATCAAAGGTATCTTCTTATTTATCCAATCCCCCAGTCGATAGAGGGAAGTAAGACCCTGCAATAAAAGAAAAGTTAATCAGTATTTGAAGGAAAGTGCAAGACTACACTTGATAATTTTTAACTGAACTTTAGTAAAGGTACCTGAACGATCCTGTTAATGGAGAACTCAGTGAGAATGGAGATATCCATGGCTTGTAAAAAGTACTTGCCAGCCTCGACTATTAGAGATCCGACACCATCACAAGCCTTCCTCGAATTTTCGATGATGCTCTGATCTTCCAGTTTTAGCTACGATAGACAAGCTTCAAGAACCTCTTCCATGGAGATAGGGATGGCCTGATCAGATCGACTCTATTTTAGGAGACGCGAATAGATTATTTCTTCCTCGCGGCCTTTCCTCTTCTTTATAGCCTCAGTTGTTCAGTCAGGGCCGCCAGGAGTGGTCTTAGTGGCAGTAGTGATAGAGGGGTTGGCTCCCTTGCCATGCTTGCCGATAAGTTTGCTTAAATTCTTAGCCACCATCTCCCAAAGGTAGTCTAATACATTTTCTAGACGATCTTTAAAAAGAAGATGAGATTAGCATTGAAAATTGAAAAAAATACAACACATCAGTTTCACAAGAGAAGCCACTCATGTAGCTCGATTAAGGGGTCAACCACTAAACCTGTCTGAGATAAGTATAAGGGGTCATCAACTGCTCAAATTTCACAATACGACCTGGGTCTCCTTAATCCCTAAGCTTCTTAACTTTTTCAACGACATCAGGGTTCATGCTCGGATCAAGCTTGGTCGACGCATAGACTTGGCCCACTCCGAGGGACCCTAGGCTCAGAGGTACCACAAGCTTCATTGGGACCAAATTCCTAAGATTCTGAAATGAAGAAATAGTGGGGTTTCCAATCATAATTGAAAGTCTGGGTGACCAACAAGACCTTCTCGCAATATTTCCTAGCTACGAGATGATAGTAGCCAGGCTGAGTTTTGGGGGACGCTAGGGTATAAAAATCCATAAAAGATACTAACTGGAAGTTCGATTTTATGAACTATCTTACAAAGAGAGACAAAGCTGAGAATAACTCTCCAGGCATTGGGACAAAGCTGGGATGGGGAAACTCCTAGGCGGGCTAAAATTGTGCATATGACGGGGTGAATAGGTAGTCAAAAACTGACCTTGAACATCTACTTGTAGACACATAACTTGCCTTCTCGACTGTCAAAGGCTCTCTCGTCTGCATACGATTTCCTCATAGAAATGGAGGGCCCAATGACATATAAATGTCTCCAAGTCAGCAAATTGACCTCAGTGACCAAACTCTCGTATGACTCAGCTATGGATAGGTCAAGATCGCTCTCTTTGCTATCATTATTTGACTCTTCAGTCTGAGGTTAGTTTGGATCACCACTTGGAAAGTGTTTCATGAACTCCTCCCTCGTAGCAGCCGACAGAGGAATGGCATCAAGTGGGGGAGGTATGAAAACATTAGGCTTATTAATCTCAATAGAGGCATCGGATCAATTCGATGACTCAGCCCTCTGAGAAGACGAAGCGCGAGAGGAGACCTCATCAGAAGGGTTAGCACTATCAGATGGTTTAAAGATGGACATATTTTTGTTTTTAGAAGAAATTGACTCAGGTTTGGGATCACTTGGTTCAGAAGTTATAGGTAGGATGACAACTAATGGGAGTGGAAATATAATTCGAAAGGGGGAGGCCTCAACCTTTTTTCTCTCTGCTTCCTCAAGCTCAATCTTCCTAATCTCCTGAAAAGACCTATTTTCAATGTTTGAAAATTCCTCGGCTAGTTCGTATAAACATTTTAACATGAACAAGATGAGGCTACACTTAACTAAATTGTGAAGGGAGACAAACAAATTAAAGGGACGACTTTTATTGACCAAGAGATCGAAGGCTAGAATCTCAACCGTTCCTGATGAAGAATAAACCAAAAAATCCCACCAAAGAAGGTGAACGGAGATCACCTGAAAATTCTCACCACGATGGTGAAACACCCAAACCCATTAAAAACCACCTCTACCACTACCACTAAGTTAGTAGACATGGCACAAAGGGAAATCCATACCCTAGAGCTATCGCTAAATCTCGCTGGAGAAATTAAAAGCTGCCGAAAAATATGAAAATAAGAAATGAGAACTGAGAATAGTAGAAAAGTTATAGGAAGAAGGGTACCTAGAGAATACAAGCCTATGAAGGAAAGGGGGGGGGGGGATAATTGAGCTTAGAATGCAAAGAAAAGGGGTGTAACACTTAAAGAATGGTTATGGTAGTAGTTGAAGTTTTGATAGCTTAAGGAGCGGGAACACGTTTTTGCAAAGAAAGGGTAAAAAGAAGGCAAAGGGGTTTTTATAGTTAAATTCTTCAAATGATTAAGCATGCTTCCCCATGCTCATCATCACCTAGGTCACAAAGACCAAAGCGTTCAGCCGCCATATTACGCTTAGGGCAGATATTATCCAATCAGAATTGAGACGAGTCGCGCATATGGTCCCTTCAAAAAGACTCAGCCGACTCATATCCCCCAGTCATCTACTCATGAAGAAGGCTGAGGGATAGGGGGTTATTGATATACCCAAACATGTCCTCGTCTCTGTATGAGACCTTCTAACCCTATACAACCGATCTTTTAGAAGGAGTTCACAAGATGTTTTCAGGACTTGTCAAGAACCAGGGTCAGCCTCGTTCACAGTAATGTTGGCCATCTAGTGGGACGACACTTTAGTTGAAGCTCTCCAGTAATAAGGACACCTCTCGTCTACTCATACAACCAATACTAGGACACGATCAATTATTTAACCTCGGTCGGCGTTCCTCAGCAGAGATCACACTTAGCAGTTTCCCGCGTTAGGTCGTGCGCTATATTGACAACATCGCATTCATCCTGGCCGAGACCCATACAAATAACATTTACTATACGAGCAGTATAAGGTTCCAGCATAGCATATCCCTGGGCAAAACCGTTGCAACAAGATCATTCCCTCACGTGAGGGAATATTACATCATTATTATATCCATGTGTCAGGGACATGTGTTTTCTTTTTATTGGGAGTTTCCTCATGCACATGTTGGTTACATGCTTAGGGGGAACACTACACCTCCTAAGTCCTATATATACACTTCATCTTCTATATGAGAAGGGATCCTGCGTTCATAACCCTAACAGAACTCTTCATTCGTAATCAATAAATATGATAACCACCCAACTCTAGGGATTTTAACCGATTCCTAACCTCACCTAAAGAATATAACCCAATATGCCAATCACAATTACTCCCATACATCCCGATCAACAATACACTCCTCTATAACTTACCAATTCCTAAAAAAATCTCATTCTACTCTTAGGTTTACAACTAAAGGCCTCATCCTCAAATTAATCCCTTTAAATCAGCAATTCTCCCCATTACCCAAATACTCCAAATGACAATCTCTAACAACTCAATCCTTAAGAATATATCTCTATTCAATGGGTATATTAAAACCATAGGCTGAAAAATCCCAGCCCTAGGCCTCAAATCTAAAATTCCCAACCAAATACACCAAAACCCCAAACTAGGCCATACATGTTATCATCGGTCGATCAGTGGTATGGGACCGGTCGATCGGTTGACATTGTTACTCTCAAACTTTCCCTTATTACGAAATTCTTGATCTTCAACCCCCATTGTCTCTCTCTTCAAACTCCATTAATGAACCATAAACCTTCATTTAAGCCCCCAACCAACATCAAATCAAACAAACTACATCATTTAACCAATTAGAATCTATTTCTAACATCAAATCTCAAATATACATGAAGATTCAAAGTAAACACCCAAAATTCATTCAAGTACCCTAGGTCTCTCAATTTCTACCAAAAATTTAGTATTTTCTTGAATTGATCAATTAAACATAGGGCTTTTATATAATTCTTAACATAAAACATATTCAAATCATTATCTATTAGTTTTAATCCAAGTTCATGAAGAAATTAACCAAATTAACTTCTAGATTATTTCAATTTCAAAAATTAACTAATTAATTATATAAATCAGATTTACAACAAATTTAATTTAGATTTATAATGAATACAGACAATATTGACACACTGTAACACCCTGTATTTTTAAGCATTTTATATTTAATTAATTCGACTAATCTAAATCACTAGTGTGTCGTAATTTAATTGAATTAATTATTATGAGTTTATTTAAATATTAATCGGGGGAGTTAATGGTTAATATTTATGGAAGATAATTACTAAGTGAATGGTAATAATTTATTTGCGTCATAACGAGTGATGGTGATGTGGTATTATTTTATCTCAACCAAGAGTCGGGAATAGACTATATTGAAGTCGAGATAGGGACTTTTAGAAGTAATTCAGATGACAATTTTTAACGCATGGTGGATTGTGGATAGGTCTAGATAGTTGAAAAAGAGTACTCAAAGGTAGTAAATGAGTCTCAGGGTATTTTTAGGCACAACTGGTCCCACACGAGGGTATCTGGGCCATTTAAATTTGACCCGAAAGCTTAATTTCGAGATTAACATTATAAAACCTAAATTAGAGAGTTTGGGGCAGACACAACTCAAAAAGAAAACCCTAGTTCTGCGGAGAGAAAAGAGGGAGTAAGTTGGGAGATTTTGGGAGCCAACTCAAAGGGGATTTAGTGTGTTCTTCATCAAATCATCGTCTACCCCAAAAGAAATCAGACTCAACGAATCTGTACAGGTAAGTGCTTAACTTTCTTTTGATATCATAACGGGTGTAGTAAAAATCCATTTTTAGGGTGGGTTGACATATAAACTTGGTTTGATTGATATTGAGTACTACATGTAAATTAAGTACTCAGTGAAGATAATATTTCAAGTGGGAGTGTTGAATTAAAATCTGTGACTTGGAACCTAGTTAATTATCTCGTGTAAATTGATGATTAGGGAAATCAAATATGGTAAGGAACTTTTATAAATTATGTGTAATCCGATTTATGAATTTAGATGTGATTCTTTTATAAACCGTTAAGGGGTGGAGATCCCAATACGAATTAAGAGTCGTGTAGTTGGTTGATGATTAATAAGGTTTTAAGGGTTTACTTCGTGACAAAAATTTGTTGGAGGGAGTATGAATGGAAAAAAACGTTGGGTTTTAATTCTAGGTAGACGTTTAAAAACTGAAAGAACTCATCCATAGATAAAACTGTAGCGGGAAGATGAAGTGGCAAAAACCCCAGCAGGTCGTTTGAACGACCTGGGACGTCGTTCTAATGACATTGAAAATCTCCTAATAGTTCATTTTTTTCTTATGTTTGGCTTGAGACCATGGTGGACTTTAGAGACATATTTCAGCAAATTCTTATGTCTCTCCTAAGTCGGCATTAATTTATTATATATATTATTGTGTGCTCATTAAATATCAGTGTGAATTTTTATAATTACATACCCCTCTAGTGCTATCATAAGAGTTTGCGCGATATGGGTGAATCCCCTAGCTAGTGAATGTATGGCGAGTATAATCCCCAGGTCATAGCGTCCAGTATTTTATGTTGTGATTCTTTTCGAGGTGAGACACTTTCGGTATGATTCAATCTCACACTCGGGGAACTGCCTCCACTACCCTTATTATTTATTACATGATTCGGTGTGAGTGAACTTTCTCGTGGTATTCGGGTTGGATTGAGTATACCTGGGATGATAACATTTTATAGAAAACATCCGGCGAGTTATTACTCAGGAGGATGGATATTATATACAACATGTGTGTGAATGTGTAGTATATTTATACGTATATAATAGTGCAGATATTTATATACGATTTAAATACTTGGAGTGAAATGGTATTGTTTATATAACTAGTGAAATTGTTATATAGTTATTTAAAGATGATAAATTAAGTTAATGTGAGAAATAACTTATAAATCATTAGAAAATTACTTGGGCTAGAGTAAGGTATTAGGAGGCATTTACAACAAGGCTAGTTATATGGAGGTAGTGTAGCTAAAAGGTTATATGAGAAAATAGTGGGTGTGAACAACAGTTAACGGGTGAGCATTATCTCAAGGGAGTGCGACACTAGCTTAAATATGAAAAGCATTCATGCATTTTTATTACTGTAAACTGAATCACTTGCTAAATATTTTCAAAATGTTTTGGGTTCTAACACATGTTGCAAATATTTTTAATATCCTTTTAAGCATCCATCCACAGGGACGTCATTTATTTAGTATTATTTTCAAACTCAATGATTGTGTGCATGGATTAGTTATTACGATTTTGCATATATTTATTTGTTTAATGAAAGAGAAATTTTGACACTGGTTTAATTAATTAATTAGGTGATTAGTAATTATTATGATTTTTGATAGTGATGCTAAGAATGAACCAAATGGAAATCCAGTTTGAATTTAATAAAGGACTGATCAACCAGTATTCAATTAAGAGGGTGTCACAATTGGTATTAGAGCATCAGGTTTTGGTGTCCATAAGATCTGTACGGTCGGCTTACTGTAATTTCAGTGTATCATTCTTTTGATATAAAACCCTATTATTAGGGTTGTTGCTTTTATCTTCACGTGTTTGAGGTATCTTACTTTTGTTATGAAACTTTTTACTGACTGTAGACTCATACATTTCAATTAAATTGAAGATGTCACTTGAGAAAGAGAGACAAGATTGCACCACTGGGAAGTTTAAGGCTGGGAAGGTACAACCGATACCTCAAGTACCACAGGCAATGGTGACAATCATAGAGATGGTGGGTGTTGTAGCACAAGCAGTTACTACCGCATTACTTCATTATCAAAATCATCATATCCAATAAATGGGGAGACAAAGAATAAGGAAATTAGGCAATCAGATAGTACCAAAGGGAATAGTGTTAGTGAACCCCCACAACAGCAAAAGAGTAACCACTAAGGATGGGGTTCCCGATAGAGGGATCCGTCCAAGAAATTCCAATCAGGGAGTTACTGACCAGAGGGTCATAGTTCCTTATTGGGATAGAGACAAGGGTACTTCCAGGGACATTGCTTGGACTGCTCATGGAAGATTAAAGGGCAACAACAGGGTGCCTAACAGAGACATCATGCACAACAAAAACATTTTCCTGAGGGCCTCAAGTGCCAGTGGGCAATGAGTGGTGCCAGGGACAGTCCCCGGGTCAGTCTTGACATGGATAGTAGGGATAGGGCCGGAGAGGACGAGGCCACTCGGACCACTACTCCTCGTGCATGAAGAAATGCCACCAAAAGAGGGAATTGCCTTCGATGGTCGTTACTTCATATGTGGGGAGGTGAGTCATTAACGAAAATGTTGCCCACAGCAGAGTGTCCAGCAAGGACAGTAGAGAAAGTTATCCCTGATAACATCTACTCAATCACCGCAGGTGCAACTAACGTTTAGAGATGACTATAACATCTGATATGTGGTCACGCCACGAGCACTTCAGTTACCACTAGCATTTAAAGGTAAGATGTTTTGTTAATTTGATTATCATTGGGGAAATAAAGAACTTTAGATGACATGGGTGCGTCACAATATATAATCATTAACATTAAAATTCATAGGCAAGTTGCGTTTAGTGGGTGCACTAACAATATTAGTCTTATAGTTAAATGCTTATATTTACCGTTGGGTAGCGGGGGCCCTCTTTAGTTCCATCTATATGGGAGCGAGTGTAGACACTAAGAGGGTATATTTTATGAGGTTAGATCATTTTGAGAGATGTTATGCGAGTATGATTTTATCCTGGGTACAGACTGGTTAGAGATGTTTAAGCGATGGAGGGCGGTTACAGCAAGACTATCATGGTTGAAGTTCCAGAGTAGGTTGTATGGTGTTGCAATGTCTCACTTGAAAGAGGGTCGATCCCTATCTATATTAATTTATGAAATACACTTTAGAGGGTACAGAAGTCTAGTATATTTTATTTCGGTGCATAGGCACATTTATTGATGTGATTCAGGGTATGGTGGGTTTACTACGGAGTGGAGAAATGTAGTTTGTTAGTAACTTAGCACTGAGGGCTTAAGGATATTGCGATCGCAGTAGTTTATGACTCTTTTAGAGACTCGAGAGTCATTGGATAGAATTATGAGTATAAGGATAGGGTTTTGGGTGTCCCAGGTATATGCTCTGGGTTCTACGAAAATCGAGGATCGACAATGCTGAGGGATAGTTCATTTGGGAAATCTCTTTTGAGCTTCACTGCGGGATGTTACACGCATAAACCTTAATAAATGTCAGGATTGGAAGGACGTTGATGGATGTTAGAGCATCGATTTGAATGTAGATTATTAAACGTGTAGAGAAAACCCTTTGAACTGAGAGCTATTACGATATAGGGCCAGTGGAGCCAGGTATTTCTTCAAAGGAAGTATTATGAAAACTTTAGAAAAATAAGTTGATGGGTGGGGAAATATCACGAATAGTATAATTCCTATTTGTGGGGGTAATCAAGAATACCCATATGATATACCCAAGCCGAGAATGCGAAAGCCTAGCTTGAGTAAATATGTTACGTGTGTGACGTTTGTGATGTTCGAGCAAATATGCTCGAGTTATAGGGTGTATGGGCACCCTGGTTAGCTTGATTTTTATTATAGTCCAGGATAAAGGAATGTGGATAAAAACGTGTTTAAGGTATGCCTATAGGGAAGCCAGACAAATAAGTGGAAAAATAGGGAAAACTAAAATTCGTTTGAGAAAGGATACGATCTCACTATGTGTATATCAAAGAGAACGATCACAACCGTGGGCATTGAAACATGATGTAAGCACGAGTAAAAAGGTATCCCTGGATAGGGGAGAACACCACAATTTTTGGAAAATAGAGCAGAGCCTCACTTAGTCAATTTCTTAGAGTGGATCACGCATTGATAATATATAGATTCCTATCAAATGGGAGTAAGATGTTTTACGTGATGTGGAAGTTGAACATGGGGGTTGGTGTTGAATGAGACATAGTGAAGTTGTCTCGAGTACACAATTTAGGGATGGAAAAGGTTAATCTGAGGTTATCAACCAAGATTTTTGTAATTTTGATGGTTCTAATAATGGATTAATGCGTAGATTGGTAAAACTCATAACTAGGGTGATCCAAACATTAGGGAGAGGGTAGAGTTTCCATCGAGGTGCGGAATGGTTTGACCAGAACAAAATAATTATTATTTTAGTGTGGATAACATATCGGGTAGTATATCCAACTTTTCAATTAAAAGGAAGCAGTGAAACGAAACAGAGTGTCGTCCAATATTGTTGTGAATTAGGATGAGACCTCTCAGTACCACTTTTGGTATGAAGTGTCCAGAGGTGATGGGGATGGAGTTTCATATCGTGCTAGACATATCACCCATAAGTTGATGGATAGACGGGAAACGACTAAGTTGTAAGAGAAAAATGTGTATTCTAGATTTTTAGGTAATTGGGAGCATTAATTACCACTAGTAGTGTTTTGTGTAATGCCTCATAGAGATTTAATTATCTGTGTGAGACCTTTTGAGATTTTATAGGGAGATTTTGTCATCCACCATTTGGTGGGTAAGAATTGGGGAAATAACAAGCTTCTAGGCCCCGAAGTGATTTATGGTCCATCGGTAGGAATTGAGTAACCCATGCCTTTTTCGTATAGTTCAGGAACGTAATAAGGGTTAAGTCACCGTGAGCTAAAGCTTTGAAGTCGAACATGAGTAGTCAAGAAATTATTGCGGGTATTTACCCTAAGGAGAGTCACATGTTTAGCAACAAGGAAATTGACACCCATAAAGGTGGGGCCTTTTCTAACATAGAGATAGCTAAGTTGCACGGGGAACCAACTAACATCGTGTCTGATAAAGAAAAGATCTTTATGTCTCATTTTTGGAAGAACTTTTAGGAGGCGATGGGCATAAACTTGGGGTTGAGTACCACATACCATCCACAGACAGACGGATAGACTGAGAGGTTTAATCAGATGCTAGAGGACATGTTGAGGATGTACATTCTGGATTTCGAAGGAGGATGGGAGCAATATTTTACTTTTATAGAGATTTACGTATAATAAATCGTACCAGTTTAACATCAACATGGCACCGTTTGAGGTAATTTATGCGAGTCTTTATCGTTCACCCTCTTGATAGTTAAATGTGGGTGACAATAAGTTATTTGGTCCAAAGATGATACAAGACACTATTACCAAGATCGATCTAATTCGAGGACGTATTCGTATATCTCAGGACAGGAAGAAGAGTTATACCGATGCATACCAAATACACGTCGAGTTAGAGGTTGGTGACCAAGTATTGGTTCGGGTGTTTCCCATAAAGGGGGTTATGAGGTTCGGTAAGAAGGGGAACTAACATCGATATACGTGGGACCCTTCCCTATTATTGAGAGAGTGGGGCCAGCAGCATATAAACTGGTTTGACCAGAGCATCTTTAGTGGATACATGATGTGTTCTATATGGCTTCGCTGAAGAAATATCGAAGGAGCAAGAGAGATTTTAGGCACGTTCCACTCAAGGACTGTTTTTGATGTCACAAATTATGCTTATTGAAAAATGCAAATGAGAAGTGCTTTAAAATCAATTGAGAGGCGTGTTTAGTTAGCGATTGTAGAAGGGTGGTCACCACCTATCACTCGAGAGGGAGATGCCACTAATTTAAAACCTGTTGAGTCATGGAACGAAGCCGAACATAGACTTGCACTTTATAATTCTAAAGGTATTCATATTATTTCCTCACATGTCACATCGAAAGAGCATAATCGAATCATGATGTGTGAAGCTTCAAAAGAGGCTTGGGATTTCTTACACTTACTCATGAGGGCACTAGCATGGTTAGGGCATCTAAACTTCAAAACCTCACTATAAATTTTGAAACGATTCAGATGTTAAAGAGTGAGTCATTTGATGAGTTTTACGCTAGATTGTCCAACACAATCAACTCGTCGTTTAACTAGGGAGAGAAAATACCCGACAATCGAGACATAAAGAAAATATTAAGTTTATTTCCTAGTAGATTTGATCCCAAAGTGACAATTTTAAACTCCATAGGTACGCTTGAATCAACGAAACTAGAAGAGAATGTAGGCGACTTACAAACTTATGAGCTCGAAGAGTTTACCTCCAAGCAAGTGCGAAAGAAAGAAAAGGGCATTGCTTTGAAAGACCGGAAGGAGGAGACTAAAGTTTCGAACAATGACTCCAATTCCGATTTGGAGGATGTAGCCTTGTTGGCAAAGAAGTTCAAGAAATTTCTTAAGTTCTAAAATAAATCGAAAGATGCCAAAAGACTTGAGAATTCCAAGAACAACATGGTCGATCCCACCCCTAAGTGAAAATGTTAAAAGGGATGAGTCGGAATTGATTAGCAGCCAGACATCTCGTATGAGGAGAGACTGGTGGCTATTCTGGATCATAGTGAGTGTAAGCTGCTGTTTAAGGTGGTACCATTAGTCAACGTTTAGTGGGGACATCACAGTGTTGACAAGTCGACATGGTAGTTGGAGGATGACATGCGAGAGCAGTATCCAGAGTTATTCGCCGCAGGTATGACCTAATTTCGGGGACGAAATTCCTTTATAAGTGGGGAAGTATGCAACACCTCGTATTTTTAAGCATTTTATATTTAATTAATTCGACCGATTCAAATTAATAGTGTGTCGTACTTTAATTGAATTAATTATTATGAGTTTATTTAAATATTAATTCAGAGAGTTAATGGTTAATATTTATGGAAAATAATTACTAAGTGAATGGTAATAATTTATTTACGTCATAATGAGTGCTAGTGACGTGGTATTATTTTATCACAATCGGGAGTCGGGGATAGACTATATTGAAGTCGAGATAGGGACTTTTAGTAAAGTAATTAGGATGACAACTCTGAGTGAATGGTTAATTCTGAATTGGCCGAGATAGTGAAAAAAGAGTACCAGGGGTAGTAAATTGGTCTCGGAGTATTTTAAGGCATAACCGGGCCCACACGGGGGTGTTTGGGCCATTTTAATTTAGCCCATAAGTTTAATTTCGAGATTAACATTATAAAACCTAAATTAGAGAGTTTGGGGCAGACACAACCCAAAAAGAAAACCCTAGTTCTACAGAGAAGAAAAGAGAAAGAAAGTAGGGAGATTTTAGGAGGCAAATCAAAGGGAATTAAGTTTGTTCTTCATCAAATAATCATCTACCCTAAAGGAAATCCGACTCTATGAATGAGTAAAGTAAGTTGTTAAAATGCTTTTAATTTAAATTGTAGTCTTCGATTCATATCATAGTGAATGCAGTAAAAATCCATATTTGCAGTGGGTTGACATATAATTTGGGTTTGATTGATATTGAGTACTACATGTAAATTAAGTACTTAGTGAAGATGATATTTCAAGTGGGACTGTTAGAATTAAAATATGTGACTTGAAACTCAGTTAATTATCATGTGTAAATAGATGATTGGGGAAATCATATATGGGAAGGAAGCTTTATAATTTTGTGTAATCCAATTTATGAATTTAGATGTGATTTTTTTATAAATCGTTAAAGGGTGGAGATCTTAATACGAATTAGGACTTGTGTAGTTGGTTGATGATTAATAAGGTTTTAAGGGTTTACTTAGTGACAAAAAATTGTTGGAGGGAGTATGAATGGGAAAAAATGTTTGGTTTTAATTTTGGCTAGAAGTTTAAAAACTGAAAGAACTCATCCATGGCTCAAACCGTAGCACGAAGACGAAGTGGAGAACATCCCAGCAGGTCTTTCGAACGACCCAGGGCATCTTTCGAATGACGCTACAAATCACTTGACAGTTCATTTTTTTTCTTATGTTTGTTCTGAGACTTCGGTGGACTTTAGAGATATATTTCTGCAGATTCTTATGTCTCTCCTACATAGGGAACTTAAGGGTAATACAAATAATTATGCAGATTCTTATGTCTCTCCTACATAGGGAACTTCGGTGGACTTTAGAGATATATTTCTGAAATTTGAGTTTGGAATTTGGAGTGATAAATTCTAAAATGGCTTATAAATTACGGGCCGAGTAAATCTGTCCGGGTATTATATTTAGTGGCACTACTTTAATAAATTAATTAATGTGAAATTAAAGAAATTAAGAGTTGGGGATTTGACTCGAACATTTTTAGGCTAGTGTAGTGGGATTTAGGCACAGGTTATCCGGGTTTAATTTTTTTTTATATATATATTGTTGTGTGCTCATTAAATATTACTGTAGGATATTTTATAACTACATACCCCTCTAGTTCTATCATAGGAGTTTGCACGATGTGAGTGAATCCCCTGGCTAGTGAATGCAGGGCGAGTATAATCCCCAAGTCACAGCGTCCAGTATTTTATGTTGTGATTCTTTTCGAGGTGAGATGCTTTCTGTATGATTCAGTCTCACACTTGGGTAACTGCCTCCACTATGCTTATTATTTATTGCATGATTCAATGTGAGTGAACCGTCTCGTGGTATTCGAGTTGGAGTAAGTATACCTAGGATGATAGCATTTTAGAGAAAATATCTGGTGAGATATTACTCGAGATGATGGATAATATATACAACATGTGTGTGAATGTGTAGTATATTTATACATATATAATAGTGAAGATATTTATATATGAGTGAAATACCTGGAGTGAAATGGTATTATTTATATAACTAGTGAAATTATTATATAGTTATTTAAAGATGATAAATTAAGTTAATGTGAGAAATAACTTATAAATCGTTAGAAAATTACTCGGGATAGAGTAAGGTGTCAGGAACCATTTATAACAAGGCTAGTTAGACGGGGTAGTGTAGCTAGAAGGTTATAAGAGAAAATAACATGTGTGCACAATAGTTTAGGGGTGAGTATTATCTCACGGGAGTGCGACACTAGCTTAAATATGAAAAACATTAATGCATTGTATTACTATAAACTCAACAAGTTACAAAATATTTTCAAAATGTTTTGGGTTCTAACCCTTGCTACAAACATTTTTAAAAACTTTTCGGTGTCCAACCACAGGGATGCCAGACTCGAGATTCTCGCAACTATGGCATATGTGGATACATGCGGGAGTTGGATTAGACGCATCATTCTTTCATTCCTAGATTAGGATTCTTATCTCAGATATAGTTTCATTTAGGGTATGTTTCCAAGTTACTTTCAGACTCAGTATTTGAATTATTTATTTATCTGTTGGATTATGATGTTGGATTGGGATTTATAGTCAATGGTTTATTCGGCAAGTCTTCCAGTTATTTATTCAGTGTTATTTTTAGAATCAATAGTTGTGTGCATGGATTAGTTATGATTTCGCATATATATTTATCTATTTAATGAAAGATAAAATTTGACACTGGTTTAATTAATTAATTAGGTGATTAGTAATTAATATGATTTTCAACAGTAATGTTAAAAATGAACCAAAATCATGTTCTAATTTAATAAAGGACTAATCAACTGGTATTTAATTCAGAGGGGCATCACAGATGGTATCAGATCATTAGGTTCTATTGTCCATAGGATTTATACAGCTTACTGCAATTTCAGCGTATAGTTCTTTTGATATATAGCCCTATTATTAGGACTGTTGATTCTACCTTCACGTGTTTGAGATATCGTACTTCTGCTATTAAAGTTTGTACTGACAAACTCATACAATTAAATTAAATTATAGATGCCACTTGAGAAAGAGCGACATGATAGCACCGCTAGGAAGTTTAAGGATGGATAGGTAAAAGTGGTACCTCAAGTGCCACAGGGAATGGTGACAGTCACATAGATGGCGTGTGTTGTAGCAAAAGTAGTTATTACTGCATTATTAAAATCATCATGTCCAGTAAATGTGGAGCAAAAGAACAAGGGAAATTAGGTAATCGAATAGTACAGAAGGGAATAGTGCTAGTGAAGCCCCACAACAGTAGAAGAGTAACTAATAGGGACAGGGTTCCCGACGGAGGGATTCAGCAAAGAAATTCCAATCAGGGAGTTACTGACCAAAGGGTCATGGTTCCTTATAGGGATAGAGACAGGGGGACTTCCAAGGGGTTGCTTTGTTTGTATCTAGATAGGGCATAGGAAGAGGGACTACCCATCAAGGGTAGAGGGCAATAATAAGGTGCCCAACAGAGGCATCAGGTATAACAAAAACATATTCCTTAGGGCCTCAAAAGCCATGGGCAATGAGAGAGGTTAGTATGACCAGGGGCGCTAGGGATAGGCCTTGGGTCAGTCATATCATGGCCAACAAGGCCAAGATCGGAGAGGGCAAGGCCGCTTGGACCACTGCTGCTCGTGTGGGAAGAAAGGCCATCAAAATATGGAATGCCCCTTCGTTCATTGCTTCATATGTGGGGAGGTGAGTCACCAACGAAAAGATTTCCCACAATAATAGTGTTCCACAAGGACAGCAGAGACAGTTATCCCCGATAGCATCTACTCCTTCACCGCATGTACAACTAATGTATGGAGATGCCTATAACACCTGATATGCGTTAAAGCCACGAGCACTTCAGTTGCCACTAGAATTTAAAGGTAAGATGTTTTGTTAAATTATATATCCTTGGGTAAACAGAGAACTTTCGATGACATGGGTGCGTCATAATATATAATCATTAACATTAAAATTTTACAGGCCAGTTGGGTTTGGTGGGTGCACTGGCATTAATATTCTTACAGGTAAATGCTTATATGTACGGTTGGGTAGAAGGGGCCCTCTTTAGTTCTATCTACAAGGGAGCGAGTGTAGACACTGAGAAGGTATATTTTATGAGGTTATCTCATTTTGATAGGTGTTATGCGAGTATGATTTTATCCTGGGTACAGACTGGTTAGCGATGGTTAAGCGATGGTGAGTGGTTACAGTAAGACTACCGTGGTTGCATTTCCAGAGCATGATGTATAGTGTTGTGTTGTCTCACCTGAAAAAGGGTCGATCCCCGTCTATATTAATTTATAAAATAGACTTCAGAGGGTAAATCGGTCTAGTATATTTGATCCCGATGCGTAGGTACTTTTATTGATGTGATTCAGGGTATGACGGGTTTATCGCAAAGCAGAGAAATATAGATCGTTAGTAACTTAGAGTTGAGGGCTTAGGGATATTGAAAGTGCGGTAGTATATGACTCCTTTAAAGACGTGGGAGTAGATGGTTAGAATTATGAGTGTGAGGATAGGGTTTTGGGTGTCCCAGTTATATGCTTTGGGTTCTATGGAAATCGAGGACCGACAATGGTGAGGGATAGTGCATTTGGGAAAGCTCTTTTGAGCTTCATTGTGGGATGTTACACACATAAACCTCAATAAAAGTCGAGAGTGGAGGGACATTTATGGATGTTTGGGCATCGATTTGAATGTTGATTAGTAAACATGTAGGGAAAACACTTTGAACTAAGAGCTATTACGATATAGTGGAGCCAGGTAGTGCTACGAAGGAAGCACTGAGAAAACTTTTGAACTACAAGTTAATAGGTGGAGAAATATCGAGAATAATCTAATTGCTATTTGTGGGGATAATCAAGAATACCCGTATGATATAACCATGCCAAGAATGTAAAAGTCGAGCTTGGGATAAATATGTTATGTCTGTGACGTTTATGATGTTCGTGCAAATATGCTCGAGTTATAGGGTGTATGGACGCTCTGTTTAGCTTGATTTTCAGAATAGTCCAGGATAAAGGATGTGGATAAAAACGTGTTGAAGGTATGCCTGTGGGGCAAGAAGATAAATAAGTGGAAAAATATAGAGGACTGAAATTTATTTGAGAAAGGACACAGTCTGACTATGTGTATATCAAAGATAATGATCACGATCGTGGTGGGTTTAAAGACGATGTAAGCACATGTAAAATGATTCACTGGATAAGAGACAACACCACAATTTTTGGAAAGTAGAGCAGAGTCTCACATAGTCAATTTCCTAGAGTGGCTCAAGCATAGATATAGAGTAAGATGTTTTACGTGATGTAGAAGTTGATCATGGGGGTTGGTGTTGAATGATACATAGTGTAGTTATCTCCGAGTACACCATTTAGGGATGGAAAAGGTTGATCTGAGGTTATCAACCGAGAATTTTGTAATTTTGATGGTTCCAGTGATGGAATTAATGCTCAGATTTGTTAAGTTCATAACTGGGGTGATCCAAACATCATGGAGAGGCTAAGGTTTTTATCGAGTTGCGGAATGGATTGACCATAATAGAATAATTGTTATTTTGGGGTGGATTATACTATCGGGGAGTATATCCAACTTTTCAATTTATGGGAAGAAGTGAAACGAAACAAAGTGTCGTCCAATATTGTTGTGAATTAGGATGAGACCTTTTAGTCCCACTCCTAGTAGGAAGCATCCTGAGGCGATGGGGATGGAGTTGCATATCGTGCTAAACATGTCACCCATAAGTCGATGGATAGACGAGAAGCGACTAAGTTGTAATAGGAATTGAGAAATGTGTATTCTAGTTATGTGTGATGCCTCGTAGCGGTTTAATTATCTGCGTGAGACCTTTTGAGATTTTATAGGGAGATTTTGTCATCCACCCATTGGTCGGTAGGAGGTGTGGAAATAACAAGCTTCTAGGACCCGAAGTGATTTATGGCCCATCAGTAGGAATTGAGTAAACCATGCCTTAGTCGTATAGTTCAGGAATGTAATAAGGGTTACGTCAGTGTGAGATAAATCTTTGAAGTCTTACATGAGTAGTCAGGAAATTATTGCGGGTATTTTCCCTGAGTTGAGTCATGTGTTTAATAATAAGGAAATTGATACCCATAAAGGTGGGGCCTTTTCTGACAAAAAGATAGTTAAGCTGAACGGGGTACCAGTTAACATTGTGTCCGATAGACACAAGATCTTTCTATCTCACTTCTGGCAGAGCTTTTAGGAGGCGATGGGCACAAACTTGTGGTTGAGTACCTCATACCATCCACAGATAGATAGACAGACTAAGAGGATTAATAAGATGCTAGATGACATGTTGAGGATGCGCATTCTGGATTTCGAAGGATGATGGGAGTGATATCTCTCACTAGTAGAGTTTGCGTATTATAACTCTTATAGTTTACCGTCGACATGGCACCGTTTGAGGCACTTTATGGGAGGCCTTGTTGTTCACCCGCTTGCTGGTTAGAGGCGGGGGATATTACGTTATTGGGGACAGAGATGATACCAGAGACTACTACCATGATCAAGTTTATTTTGTGACGTATTCATATAGCTCAGGACAAGCAAACGAGCTATGCTGATGCAAATCGAAGACACGTCGAGTTAGAGGTTGGCAACGAGGTGCTAGTTTAGGTATCTCCCATGAAGGGGGTAATGAGGTTCGACAACAAAGGGAAGTTAGTGTCTAGATACGTGGGATCCTTCCCTATTATTGAGAGAGTGCAAAGCATCTTCAGCAAATACATGACGTGTTCTACGTGGCTTCGTTGAAGAAATGCTAGAGGTGAGAGAATTATTTTTGGCACTTTCCATTCGAGGAGATTGATTTGCATCCAGACATCTCGTATTAGGAGAGACCCATGGTAATTTCGAATCGTAGTGAGCGTAAGCTGCGGTCTAAGGTGGTACCACTAGTCAGATTTTAGTGAGGACATCACAGTGTTGACGAGTCGACATAAGAGAGGATGACATGAGAGAGTGGTATCCAAAGTTATTCGTTATAGGCATGACCTAATTTTCGAGACGAAATTCCTTTGTAACGGAGGAAGTATTTAACACCCTATATTTTTAAGCATTTTATATTTAATTAATTCGACTAATATAAATTACTAGTGTGTCGTAATTTAATTGAATTGACTATTATGAGTTTATTTAAATATTAATCCAGAGAGTTAATTATTAATATTTAAGGAAAATAAATACTAAGCGAATGGTAATAATTTCGTTACGTCATAGCAAGTGATATTGACGTGGTATTAATTTATCTGAATCGATAATCAGGGATAGACTATATTGAAGTCGAGATAGGGACTTTTAGTAAAGTAATTTGGATGACAATTCTGAGTGCACGGTTGATTCTGGATAGGCTGAAATAGTAAAAAAAGAGTACCCAGGGATAGTAAATGGGTCTCAAGGAATTTTTAGGCATAACCGGGCCCACACGGGGTGGTTACACCATTTTAATTTGTCTCATAAGCTTAATTTTGGGATTAACATTATAAAACCTAAATTAGAGAGTTTGGAGCAGACACAACTCAAAAAGAAAACCCTAGTTTTGCATAGTAGAAAATAAGGAGAAAGTAGGGAGATTTTGGTTGCCAAATTAAAGGGGATCAAGTGTGTTCTTCGTCAAATCATCGTCTACCCCAAAGGAAATGAGACTCTACAAATCAGTAAAGGCAAATGTTTAACTTGATTTTAATTTAAATTAAATTCTTCGATTCATATCATAGTGGGTGTAGTAAAAATCCACTTATGGTGTCGGTTGACATATAATCTGGGTTTGATTGATATTGAGTACTACGTGTAAATTAAGTTTCAAGTGTGACCGTTAGAATTAAAATCTGTGACTTGAAACTCAGTTAATTATCTCGTGTAAATTGATGATTAGGGAAATAAAATATGGGAAGGAAGTTTTATAAATTCTTTGTAATCCGATTTATGAATTTAGATGTGATTTTTTTATACACCGTTGAGGGGTGGAGATCTTAATACGAATTAGGACATGTGTATTTGGTTAATGATTAATAGGGTTTTAAGGGTTTACTTCGTGACAAAAATTTGTTGATGGGAGTATGAATGGTAAAAAATGTTTTGTTTTAATTATGGGTAGAAGTTTAAAAACTGAAAGAATTCATCCATGGCTGAAATCGTAGCAGGAAGACGAAGTGGCGAAAAATCCAGCACGTCGTTCAAACGACCTAGGGTGTCATTCGAACAATGCTGCAAATCACCTGATAGTTTTTTCCTTATGTTTGGCCTGAGACTTTAGTGGACTTTAAAGATATATTTTGGCCGATTCTTATGTCTCTCCTACTTAGGGAACTTAAGGGGAAGACAAATAATTGTGGAGGAAAATAAAAAGTATGAAATTTGATTATGGAATTTGGAGTGATAAATTCTAAAAGGGTTTATAAATTACGGGCCGAGTAAATGCGTTCGGGTATTACATTGAGTGGCACTACTTTAATAAGTAAATAATGTAAAATTAATTAAATTAATAGTCGGGGATTCGACTCGGACATTTTTAGGCTAGTGTTGTGGGAGCTAAGCACGGGTTAGCTGGGTTTAATTTATTATATATATATATATATATATATATATATATATATATATATATATATATATATATATATATATGTGTGTGTGTGTGTGTGTGTGTGTGTGTGTGTGTGCTTATTAAATATCAGTGTAGGATATTTTATAATTACATACCCCTCTTGTGGTATCATAGGAGGTTGCGCGATGTGGGTGAATCCCCTGGCTAGTGAATACAAGGCGAGTCCCCACATCATAGCGTCCAGTATTTTATGTTATGATTCTTTTCGAGGTGAGCGCTTTGGGTATGATTCTGTCTCACACTCAGGGAACTATGACCACTTCCACTATGCTTATTATTTATTGCATGATTCAGTGTGAGTGAAAAGTATCGTGGTATCTGGGTTGGATTGAGTATACCTGGGATGAGAGCATTTTAGAGAAAACATCCGGTGAGATATTACTTGGAAGGATGGATAATACATACAACATGTGTGTGAATATGTAGTATATTTATATGTATATAATAGTGTAGAGATTTATATACGGGTGAAATACCTGGGGTGAAATGGTATTGTTTAGATAACTAGTGAAATTTTTATTTAGTTATTTAAATATGATAAATTAAGTTAATGTAAAAATTAACTTAGAAATCATTAGAAAATTGATCGGGCTAGAGTAAGGTGGCAGGAAGCGTTTATAACAAGGTTAGTTAGATGGGGTAGTATATCTAGAAGGTTATAATAGAAAACAATAGGTGTGCACAATACCTTAGGGGTGAGTATTATATCAAGGGAGTGCGACACTAGTTTAAATATGAAAAGCATTCATGCATTTTTATTACTGCAAACTTAATCACTTGCTAAATATTTTCAAAATGTTTTGGGTTCTAACCCTTGCTGCAAATATTTTTAAAAATATTTTAGGTGTCCAGCCACAGGGATACCACATTTGAGTTTCGATTCCAGGGATACCCAGTTGCGGCATATGTGGATGCATGTAGGAGTTGGACTAGACACATCATTCCTTCTTTCCTAGATTAGGAATCTTATCTCAGTTATAGTTTCATTTAGGACATGTTGACCATTTAGTTTCAGACTTAGTACTTGAATTATTTATTTATCTCTTGTATTGTTATATTAGATTGGGATTTATAGTCGATGGATTATCCGTCAAGTCTTTCAGTTATATATTTCGTATTGTTTTTCGACTCAATGATTGTGTGCGTGGATTAGTTTTAATTTCGCATATATTTATCTGTTTAATGAAAGATAAAATTTGAAATTAGTTTGATTAATTAATTAGGTGATTAGTAATTAATATGATTTTCGACAGTGATGCTAAGAATGAATCAATTGGAAAACCTATTTTAATTTAATAAAGGGTTGATCAATCGGTATTTAATTAAGCGGGGTGCCACATACACATACAATCATAATCATATTTTACATAAACTTGCCTTATGGATTTATTGGAAAATCAATCCCAAACCTCCAAAATCCTCCTTTCCTCTTGGTTCTTTCTCTCTACCCCTCTAGTTCTTCCCAATTGTGTTTTTATGATAAATGATATTCCTAATAGCCCCTCAAACCTTATTCATCCGAAAATTGGGTTTGGTCCCTAAATGGGCCTCACCTAAAAGAACCCAAAAATAACTTCAAATGACTCAAAATCTAGCTCGAGCCTTTTACTAACCCAGAATATTTATACCATTGTTTCAAACTAAAAACAGACATTCTATATGTCACAGAAAACAATTGCCAAATATACTCAAAACAAATAACTAGGAACTCAGTTATTCAGAAAATTACCTGGTATGAGTCCAAATCTTAATTAATTTAATTAGTTAATTACCGTGTTTTTAATCCAATTTCAAATCCTATTGAGATAACACACAAAAATATAAATATTGACATCTCCAGTCACAACAAGCACACATAATTATTTTTTATTCAATTTATAATTCTCATAAAAAAGGAGGGGTATATTCATCCTCCTTAAATAAGGAATTTTGTCCTCAAAACTTGAATTAATTATATCCCTAGTCAAAACCATAAGAATATCTCACCTGTAGTGTCCTCCCACTACTATGAATGAATCTAACCATTATGACCTAACACACACCAAAGTCCCTCATCACAAATTCCATTTGGTTATGCTCTCAACCAAACTAATCTAACCATTGAAACACTAGCTTTTCACTCAAAGACTCTCAAAGACTCCATCTGCTATGTCCCTGTAGATATGCATCGTGTGCACTGATGGTGATAACGTGAGGTCAAACATCACCGGGCTTACCTTAAATAAACCTTCTAAAAGGAACTTCTCCTTTAGTTATCTTTCTCTTAGGATCCTGGACTCCACAATTTACATGTTGGAGGTCACTAAGAATACATGAACTCCCTCCTGAACCTATGAATCAAGCCTTTAATCGCCCTCCACTTCCCTTGCGTATTCTCGAAAATCTCCCCACTCTCAATTATGGATGCACTATCCTCCAAAGTTTCCAAACCATAGCTTAACATGAATGGCTTACTAAAATTATAACTATAATTAACTTGGTCGATCTAACTCTTATGACTCCAAATGCTCCCACGTTCTTTTTGTAACTTCTTAATCCTATCACAATCGGTTGGTTTGATCATCTAATTACTATGTTGGAATTCAAACACTATACTCCCTTAAAAGTATGTCATGATCTACTGTCTTGACAGGCAGGAACATCGTCACGATATAATCCATATGAAAACTACTTCATTGAATTAATCGTATGGACTTTCCTAAATATTATACACCCAATCACTTTTGGAATATATAACAAACTCCAAAACAGAATCCTCGATCAAAACTACTCCGCATGGTCTAGAACTGTCCTCCGAGAAAAAAAAATCCTTGAAAAATGTGCCCCTCTCTTGTCATCAAACGGAGAATGGACCTATGTCGAATGCTAGTTGTATACCCAGTCTCGATAAACTTCAATGATGGGGTATAAATATCCCCAAACACAAATTATGGTGTAGAGGACATTACTACTACATCATTTCCTCTTTAATAAGATATCATCGCAAATCACAGCAAACTACCCTTTCGTGAGGTTAAAAATCCACAAATGATTCACCCTTACCATACATTGCTAGAAAATTGCCTTTGGAATATTCGCATCCCAATTTCTGCAATGGTGATAACATGCTTCTCTTTCAATTGTTAGAACATGAGACTCTCCTCAACTAATCCAACCATTCATTTATACATAACAACACCCATTCATATTGTGACCTTATCCTGATCCTGATGGTCCACACCTCCGCTTAATGAACTATCCCTCTTTTGAAACTTCCACATGGTGATGCCTTCCCTGAATACTCCCCTCGGGTAAAAATAAAACTCTAGTTTTAGCTCCCATGACACCTATAACAACCATGATAAAGGAAATCCTATAAAATTCCCTCACGGAGAATAAAAGGCAAGTTCCCACTCTAGGGGAAAAACTAATCTCTTACGTAGATGCTAACTCCTCAACTATCCCAAGAAAACTACAAAATGTCAAACTATCGATGATCTCTTTATGCAAATGTAATCATATCTAATATACCCACATCCATACATTAAACATGTGTGTCGGGCCTTCTCTCGAGCCTGATCACAACTACCGAAAGCAAAACCCAGCCCAAAAAGGGCATATGAAAGCCTACCCCCGATAGTCCATATAAATTTAAAACATATATATGAAGACAAACTCACTAATTATACAATGATATCTCATCTAAAAATTCAACAAAGCGGCTAAACCCAAGCCGACGAAACAAACTTCCACGTCTCTATAATCATGATGTAGGGTATCCCCCCCTATCTGGGGGTAACCACAAATATATAAAGTTCACAAAAAATTTATATTCCTCATAATTGTAGTAAACACACACAATTTATTAAGAATGACAATTCCTCGATGTCTAAGCCAGACTCATGTGTGTAATCCATAAAAGTATCCATAGCTATCCCCTGAAATTACCCTAAAAATCGGTTGCCATTAAGGCATTTAATAACTATGTGGCCTTACTTGCCACGTGCATAACGCCTTCCTCAAAAGGAACTATCAAAATGGAGGCCTCACTAGAGGCCTTACTGACCTTACTTCTTTGGTCGATTCTGCTAAGATTTTCCTTGTTTGCCTTTCTCTCATATGTCTTGGCTCCACTGGCCATAATTCTCTTATCCCTGCTGTCCAAAATAGATCACATCCTCTACTGTTGGAAACCTCTTGAGTCAACTCCCCCTATGCTATTCCTTCTGTTGGTGAAGTCCCCCTACTTGGTATGAGTCTACGAGTCCAAATATTAATTAATTTAATCAATTAATCACCACATCTTACATCCAAATCTCAAATCCAATTTAAATAACACATAAAATATAAATAGTGACATCTCGAGTCACAATAAGCACATGTAATTGATTTTTATTCTATTAATAATTCTCATAAAAATAAGGGGTATTACAATTTCATATAAGGACGACAAATGACTTACTCATTACTCGATGCGTTTAATCTTGATGCACTTCCAATCATACCATAAGCCTTCTTCAAATATACACTTAAAAAATACACCTACATCCTTCAAAATGTAATCCGTATGCATAACGATGTCCATTTATCTTTCGTTATCTATTGTCACCATGGTCACATGGAATCCATCATGCCAAACAAACTCTACTGAATGTATATTAAACTTCTTTGGTACTCAAAACATTATATCTCAAAATAGAATATTATATCAATTCTTGGATCTCAAACTTTAGAGTGTAAATGGGGTTAAAGAGGCTTTTGTGTTTTTTCTAAGAAAATAGTTTTTGAAACCCTTGTTATCAAACAAACTTTTTGTTCCATATTTTCATAAAAATGTGAAAAAAAATGGCGGCACTTAAGATGAGGTATCTATGACACCCTCCCTAATTAAATACCGGGTGATCAGTCATTTAATAAATTAAATCAGGATTTACAAATTGGTTCATACTTAGCATCACTGTCGAAAATCAAATTAATTACTAATCACCTATTAGTTAATTAAACCGGTGCCAATTTATTTCATTAAACAGATAACAACATGCTGAAACTAATGTAAAATATGAAGTCTAACCCATCACAAGATATAGATAATTAAAGTCTTGCCGAATAAACTATCAGCTAAAACCATACTAAATAAATCCAACATAATAATAACTGAATAAAATCTGAATGGGGCAAAATGACCAAATGAAAACTGTAATACTGAAGTCATCCTAACAAATCCTACACTAGAAAATGAGGAAATTAAGCGTCTAATCAAAAATCCTGTAACCATCCACCTGTGCTACAGCTGCGTGTCCCTGGAACTGAATATCAAGTCTGGCATCCCTGTGGCTGGACACCTAAAAGGTTTTGAAAATATTTTCATAGCAAGAGTTAGTACTCAAAAAATTTTGAAAATATTTAGCAAGAGTTTATCACGGTTCAAAGTTCAGTTATTGATTACACATGTTAGGTTCAAGTACATTCTTTTGAGTTTCCTCAGCCCTTAACTATTGTGCATGCCTAACGTTCTCTACCTAACCCACCTAGCTATAATACCCAAACTCACTAGACATAAGTATCTATCTGGACTAATCTCATCTAAGTTCCTGTATCGCCCATATAGTGCGCTAATCTAATTAACATTTCCCGTATGTTAAGCATTGAAATTATCATTTCATTTATCTTCTCTTTTATTTAATTAATTATGTTTCAATACTTAATTCATTCTTTAGATATACACTATCTATCATTCTACTGTCACACATAAGTAGAATAATCATGATCATATATATATATATATATACAATGTCTCTTAATAGGACCACCTTGAAACACGAGGCATACTCCACTATCTGTCCAACTACCTCTCGTACTAAATGGGGACTATTGGTTCGGCATGTCTCCTCGAACCCAAAAATCAAATGGTGGAGGCGAACATAATTCTAAGACATTGGGCTATGCACATACCTAACGTACCCAAATGACACGTCAATCTCATTAATACACGTCACATAGCAAGCCACCCTATGTTATATGTTCTGGGGCACTAATCCAGACCTAACTAGGGTACCACCCTATGTAGCGGACGTCTGGAAAGCGAAGTGGAAAGAGTTGGGTCACCAGGACGCGATAGCCTATTCCCTTGTATCTGTCATGACAGTCACACCAGAGATTGTTACGAGTGTGATACAGGCACAATCAGCGGATTCATTTTGTCAGGAACAGATTGTATGGCTTTTAAGTGAGGGTGCTGAATCCTATTCAGTAAGTTCTAATGGAGGTTTAAGGTTTAATAGGAGATTGGCGGTCCCAGAAGGAGAAGACTTACGTCATGCAGTGATGACACAGTCTCAAGGTTCCAGATTTGCGGTACATCCCGGAGGGGATAAGATGTACCAGGATATGAGACGGAAGTACTAGTGGAGTGGGATGAAGAAGGACATTGCCGAGTTCGTGTCCAACTGTTCTACTTGCCAGATGGTAAGGGAAGACCACCAGAAATCATCGGGATTACTTCAACCATTGGAGATACCTACGTGGAAGTTCCATGGACTTCATTACCGGGCTGCGTACATCATAGCGGGGTCACGACTCCATATGGGTTATAGTGTATCGGTTGACCAAGGTTGATCATTTACTGCCAGTATGGATAGACTATACTGTTGGAACAATAGTCCCCCCAATTTAAAAATCTTCTTATACTTCAAAAAGTAATTTCCTTTTATGAGATGCGGAAGCGTGAGATGGTTCAATTAAACAACAAATTTCAATTTCTTTTCAAATTCAAATTAAACAAAGTAAAATAAGATTAAATCCAAACAAATTTTAATTTCACTTAAACCAATTAATTAACCCAAGTCCTAGAAATTTGCCTAAGTCATATTTTTCAATTTTACCAAATTAGGCCAAACTAATTTTATTAAATTAAATTAATGACTTGAATTAACTACACATTACCCAAATTTAATTTAGCACCAAATTAAACAAGTAGTGATTAAACAAAATTTTATCTTTTTATCTAAGCATGCGTTCTATGTGATATATCAAGATAAAATTAAATAATGAATCACTACACCGTGATGTACGAGGAAAAATCCACAACGGGAAAAAACCTCGGACGGCCCTAGCCTCAAATCCATTAAGTATGGTTTTACAAATACAAGACAATAAGACTTACAACACTCAACTCGATCCCTCTCAAGCCCCGACGCTCCTTCTTGTATACACCTCCACCTAGCGAATAACCACGGAGCTCCACCGCAGTCTCGGTATCCACCGATCGGACTTTCTATGGTCACCACCACCCAAACTAGGAGCCTTTATCCAAGCGGGTAAATCAACGCAAACTTCTTCTTCTTTGTGGGATGTAGAAGCAAACCAAAACGTCTCTTCAAATGGTAGAGATAAAAGAACCGGTGCCAAACTTCAAGCAAGTATAAATATATATGGATGAACTTGGATAAACAAACTTTGGGTGTAAAACAAGTGTTTAAAACATTTTTCTTGAAAAACAACAACACTTAAACAATGAACTTTTTTCTTTTGGAATTTTTGCTCTCAAACTCTCTCGTGGAGGTTGTAGGATATGAATTAGTTAAGTTAAAAAACTTGGTTCCCTCACTTACATATTCAGGTAAAAACTTAGTGGGAAAAGAAGTGGGAAAGTGGTAAAAACTGCTCAAAAACTGCCAATTAACCGTTCCCGCCAAAACTCTTAACGAAGTTCCAGTGTGAACTCATTAGAAATCTCATTGGAAATCTCCTTCGAACATCATGTTCATTCGAATGACACTTCGAAAGACATTCCTGTGGCCAATGTGGGAACTCGTTAGCAAACTCGTTCGAACGACATTATTGTTCTAACGAACTTTCAAAAAGTCTAAGAATTTGATTTTAGCCCAGAAACTTTATATACTTTCTTTTAAAGTTTTAATTAAGTCTTTCTGAAAATAAACAACAGTTTTAAAAATAAAGTACATCCAATATAAATTGTTCCAAGCTCCTATATATATATATATATATATATATATATATATATATATATATTAAAATGCATTCATACCTTAGGAGCAATGGAACCATGTTGATGACGTAGAAACGAGACACATTAAACTCGACATTTTTATGAAGATTCAAACTTGGCCGCTACATCTTCAACTTTAGCATGTCATAGGCTTAAAGGTTGATCAATAACTCTATCCTATGAATCAAACATTTTTGTCCGTAATTGAGCCAAAACTACAAAGGACTTAATTAGAAATTTGTGTCCTTACAAATCTCCCCCTTTGGCTATTCCGGGACAAAAACAAACAAAAAATCCTAAAGGGCTGTCAAGCTCTACTAGACTAATAAAAAGTCCCACTCAAAATAAAAATACAATGCTTGACGCAAACAACCCAAGGATCAAAATCTTTGTCGGTGAAAGTTGTCACTTAGAATATAATTTTTGCACACTTAAGCAAACATATTAAACGCATAGGGAATATCAAAATATTAAATGCAGTTAAATAATTATTCCCCCTAAATTAATTCTCCCCTTTATCAACTGTGATCTACCTAAGAAGGTCGCGACTCCCCCTAAGTTAAATCTCCCCCAAACTAAGATACGATTACAATACGATTAACAAGGTTCTCTTATAGAAGTTCAACAAGGTTCTCTTATAAAAGTTCAACTTCAGGCGATCAAGGAAAGTCTAAAGTTTTGTTCAGACTCTAATATCCATCAAATAGAAATTGAAACTGATTCCAATATTATTTTGAATGGTTTATCTTCATATTTCAGATGTACTCCCTGGCAACATAAACAATCTTTCAAAAAAATTGAAGATTTGTCTCATCATCTTCAAATGTCAATCAAGTGGTGCCCTAGAGACTTGAACAAATCAGTTGTGGCTTTGTCTTCCTTTGCTATCATTCATAAGGGCATATATTCCTTTCATAATCTTGAAAACACTCCTAGATTCATCAACAAGGCTATTAGTCTAGATGTTCCAAGATTTCCTTTTTCTAGATAGTCCTGGAGTCCCTGTGTAATGCCACTTGAGAGGGCTATTCTCTCTTAAATCAATAAATTTTATTTTTCAAAAAAAAAAGATTACAATAGGATTAGATACCATTTCTCCCCCTATCATTCTCCCCCTTCTTGTTCAGGAATAGACAAAACGTTAACAACTAATTTAAACATAAAGCTTAGAGTGATAAGAACATGAAAGCATATGGGCAAAAAAATCACAACTAATCCATACAAATGAATACCAACTATGATGCGAAAACAAATGATACCAAATAGAAAAATAAGATTCTAAGCATGTGATATCAAACAAACTACGCAACAAACAAGGTACCAATTATGAATTGAAGCATAAATGGATTAACTAAACATCTCAAAGACATAAACAAAATATCATATATATGTATACACAATAGATAAAAGCTAAGCATAAGTACACACATATAGATATAAACACCAAAATGACACAAAGTAAGATAAGAGTTTCACACTCGTATGGCAAAAATGTGTCATATGGAAACGAAAGTGTTGGGGTATGAACTAGCAACAATTAAATTTAGACCCAATAACTTAAAACATGTTCACGGAGTTCTCAATTGATTGCAAACTTCATCACATTTGAATATAACCTCATGTTACAAAATAGATTGAACTCAACGAACAAACATACACAATGCATACAAGCCTAGCATGTTGATGATTCTACAAACCAATAGAGTCATGACATTGAAAATGCAACAAAGATAAACGGACATTGTGCAAACCATTGATATACCATCCAATCTCCCTCAATAAGCATATATATTTGAATTAATATATCAAACAAAAATAGTCCTTGGCAATTATTTTTCTTTTTAATGCCATAATTCTATTTCTAGGCCTTTGGACCACGTATTTCTTTTAGGTCCAAATAAACGGTGGCTTACTATTCATAAAGGATAATAAATCCTTTTGGATCCCTTCACCGTGCAAATTGAAATATAATATTTTTCTTTTTCGCAAATCTCACATGCAACAAATTTTGACATGCACTAGTCCTCCTAGGTCACAAGTATGTAGATGATAAGATTGGTAGGAGAACACTTCACAAATCTCAAAAATACATATGAAGTTAAAATTTCAAGAGAGCTCGTTCATGTGTGAATTAAAGCATATAAAAATAGAATCCATTTAAATCAACACAAAATCCAACTACTCCGTGTAAGCATGGTAAAGAACATAATAAGGATTGACAATCTAAACCAAAAGTTCTAGCCACATGGGAGCAAAAAATATGGGATTCTAACACAAGTGTATGCCACATAGAGTGTGTCAATCTAAAATACACAAAAAAAAAATCTTTTTGAGTTTTTGAAATTTTTAACCAAAAATGAAAATATATACTCAAAAGACAAACAAAAATCATTTGAATTTTTCATTAAGCTTAAATTACCAAGAGATAAAAACCCAAATGATAAACAAAAATCTTTTTGTATTTTTCATTTAATGCAAACAAAAGAAATATAATACAAAAGATAAACAAAAGTCATTATTCTAGCATGTGCTTAAGCATGGAGCATAGACTATAAAATGACTAAACATGCATACACCCAGCAATGATATATAATATGAAGAACAAAAAGCTAGTGTATGCAAACAAAACTAACACATTCAACCTTTAAATTTAGCAAGGGAGGTTTAATGTGAAAGCAAATGAGAATCAACAAATCTAATATCTAGCGCGTCTAAAAATGATTTTCGAACCCATATAGATGTATATTTAAAATGATGGGATTTAAAAATTAAAATGCTAGACATAGACTTCCTAGGACTTCTTTTAAGATCAAAACAAAATGACCTAAGGTGACCTTTCTTACGACAATGCAAGCATGTGTAAACACGAGGAATGTTACCTAAGGTGTGACCTTTTCTAAAGTCCTTGGATAAAGTCGACCCTCTAAAACAAACAATGGTCTTAGCTTAAGCAACGGAAGTATTTGAACAGGGTGTGCTAGAACCATTATCACAACTACTCGAGTCTTGTAAATCATTTTTCATTTTTAAAATTTTGGACTCAAGTAATAAATTAGATTCTTCACTTTTATGGGACTCCTTCTTTAAATTTTTAATTACACCTAGAAGGTTATCACGCTCCCCCTCAATGTGAGCAAACTTGTCCCTAAGAGTCTTTTCTCGACTATCACTCTCTTTCTTGGACTTTTCTAAAATATTATAATTGTAATTTATGTCCATGAGCTTTTCACAAAAAATAGCTTTTTGAGATAGCGAGGTTTGCAAAAATTCAATTTTAGCTTTAAAATAAGAATTTTCATCTTCAAGAATTTTAATTCTTTATGCAAATCTCAAATTTAATTCTCTTAATTTTTCATTACACTTATTAAGCTCATTAAATTCCTCTCGAATAGAAAAAACATTATTATCATTAGAAATGGACAAATTATCATTAAGATGTGCCATCGAGAGATACAAAAAAATGAGAGCGAGTAACAAAAACTGAACCACCTAACAATGCAAGGAGCACAAAAAATATAGAAGCCAAAAAATGAATCTTTGACGCGATAAATTAGCGCTCCGGCTCTGATACCACTTGTTGGAACAATAGGCCCCCCAAATTTAAAAATCTTCTTATACTTCAAAAAGTAATTTCCTTTTATGAGATGCGGAAGCGTGAGATGGTTCAATTAAACAACAAATTTTAATTTCTTTTCAAATTCAAATTGAACAAAGTGAAATAAGATTAAATCCAAACAAATTTTAATTTCACTTAAACCAATTAATCTAACCCAAGTCCTAGAAATTTGCCTAAGTCATATTTTTCAATTTAACCAAATTAGGCCAAACCAATTTTATCAAATTAAATTAATGACTTGAATTAACTACACATTACCCAAATTTAATTTAGCACCAAATTAAACAAGTAGTGATTAAACCAAATTTTATCTTTTTATCTAAGCATGCGTTCTAGGTGATATAACAAGATAAAATTAAACAATGAATCACTACGCCGTGATGTACGAGGAAAAACCCACAACGGGAAAAAACTTCGGACGACCCTAGCCTCAAATCCACTAAGTATGGTTTTACAAATACAAGACAGTAAGACTTACAACACTCGACTCGATCCCTCTCAAGCCCCGACGTTCCTTCTTGTATACACCTCCGCCTAGCGAATAACCATGGAGCTCCACCGCGGTCTCGGAATCCACCGATCGGACTTTTTATGGTCACCGCCACCCAAACTAGGAGTCTTTCTCCAAGTGGGTAAATCAAAGAAAACTTCTTCTTCTTTGTGGGATGTAGAAGCAAACCTAAACTTCTCTTCAAACGGTAGAGATAAAAGAATCGATGCCAAACTCCAAACAAGTATAAATATATATGGATGAACTTGGATAAACAAACTTTAGGTGTAAAACAAGTGTTTAAAATATTTTTCTTGAAAAATAATGAACTTTTTCCTTTTGGAATTTTTTCTCTTAAACTCTCTCTTTGGAGGTTGTAGGATATGAAAAATTTAAGTTAAAAAACTTGGTTCCCGCACTTATATATTCGGGTAAAATGTTAGTGGTAAAAGAAGTGGGAAAGCGGAAAAAATTGCTCAAAAACTGCCAATTAACTGTTCCCGCCAAAACTCGTTCGAATGACATTTTTGTTCGAACGAAGTCTCGTTCGAACGAGCCTTCTAACGAAGTTTCAGTGTGAACTCGTTAGAAATCTCGTTGGAAATCATGTTCGAACATCATGTTCGTTCGAATGACACTTCGAACGACATTCTAGTGGCTAATATGGGAACTCGTTGGCAAACTCGACATTATTGTTCGAACGATAAACTCGTTCGAAGGACAATTTCGAACGAACTTCCAAAAAGTCTAAGAATTTGATTTTAGCCCAGAAAATTTATATACATTCTTTTGAAGTTTTAATTAAATCTTTCTGAAAATAAACAACAGTTTTAAAAATAAAGTACACCCAATATAAATTGTTCCAAGATCCTATATATATATTAAAATGCATTCATACCTTAGGAACAATGGAAGCATGTTGATGACATAAAAACGAGGCACATTAAACTCGATATTTTGATGAAGGTTTAAACTTGGCCGCTACGTCTTCAACTTTAGCATGTCATAGGCTTGAAGGATGGTCAATAACTCTATCCTATGACTCTTGTTCGAAATTGAGCCAGAACTACAAAGGACTCAATTGGAAATTTGCGTCCTTACATATACCACGGGCCAGTATGCACAATTATTCATTGCCGAGATTGTTGGTCTAGATGGGGTGCCCCTGGATATCGTGCTTGATAAAGACAAGATCTTTATGTCTTGCTTCTGGGAGAGCTTTCAGGAGGCCATGGGTACAGAGTTGAGATTGATTTCAGCTTATCACCTGTAGACGTATGGACAGACAGAGCGTACTAATCAGATGTTGGAGGATATGCTACGCATGTGTGTCCTTGATTTTGGAGGAGGATGGGAGTCGTATCTTCCACTAGTGGAGTTTGCTTATAATAACTCCTACCAGTTCACGATCGTCATGGACCCATTTAAGGAATTATATGGAAGGACTTTTCATTCTCCTTCTTGTTAGCTAGAGGTGGGGGATAACAAGTTACTCATACCAGAGGTGATTCAGGAAACTTCTGCTAGGATTAATCTTATCAGTTGTTGCATTCGAGTACCCCAGGACAGGCAGAAAAGCTACACCGATGCAAAATGATTTTCCGAGAGTTTAATGTGGGGGACCAAGTATTACTGTGTGTGTCTCCTATGAGAGGAGTGATGAGGTTCGGGTAGAAGCAAAAATTGGCTCTGAAGTACGTGGAACCATTTCCCATTATCGAGAGGATTGTCCCGGTGGCATACAGATTGGCGCTGCCAGAGCACTTGCACCGCATTCACGATGTATTCCACATCTCATCATTGAGAACATACCTTCGGGATGATATATCCCACACCCACATCACGATAGAGGAGATTGATTTACGGCCTGACAACTCTTAAGAGGAGAAACCAGTGGCTATCCTAGACCATAGCGAAAGGAAACTGAGGTCGCAGGTTGTCCCACTTGTACGGGTCCAGTGGGAGAATCATAATGTGGAGGAATCCACTTGGGAGCGCGAGGCAGATATGCGCGAGAGATACCCAGATTTATTCTTACCAGGTATGCCTTATTTTTCCAAATTTTGAGATGAAATTCCATTATTAGGGGGGAAGTATGTAATACCCCGTATTTTAATGGCTTTTAAAGTTTGGGGATTTATTAAATTTAAATTGAGATATTAATATAATATTAATCCGAGAATTTATTTAAATAGTTACTAGCATGACGAGAGGTAGTAATTATTGGGAATTTTTTGAATATTACAAAATGAGCAAAGTAATATATAAGATTGATTTTATGAAAAATTGTCACAAGTGAACAAAATGACAATTATGGAAATTTAAGTCGGGACGTGCTTGTGTCGTGTCAGGACTAAATTATTATTATAAAAAGTGAATAAATTATAAGTCTCTCATATGGTCATTTTGAGTGCGCAAATGTGTCCGTAAGGGTCGAGATAGTTAAACTAATGTACTCGGGGGTTTAGTTTGGGTCTCGGGGCGTTTTTAGGCCTAATTGGCATCCCGGGAGGGTATTATAGACATTTGACATTTTTGGGTAATTAAACCCACGAATTTCCTAAGGATAAATCATCCTTTAGGAGTTGCCTTCTAGGGTTAACAAATAAAAAATCAAAGAACGGACATTAGAGAAGGAGTTGGAGAGCTTTCCAAGAAACTCAAGGACAAAGACTCAACCGTTTACACCGCCACCACCACCAAAGCGTAAATTGCGCGATGGGGAATGCAATCATACCTCTTTCGTCCACAAATCAGAAACTTAAATTCCAAGCAAGTATCTATCTTGATTTTCTTTTAGTTAAATGTCACACCATGTTAGCTTAGGATGATTGAACCTATGTTTCATGGAATAATTCAAGGATTTAGAGAACCCAATCACATGTTGTAGAGAGAATAAATAAACTCTGGACATCCCAATCATATGTAGAGGATTACCCATGAAATTTGATTAATTCAGAAGTGAGAAATCTGGAAAAAGAATTAGAATAATGGAAGTTTGGTGGAAAGTTAGGGTTCTTGATAATAAAATAAATTGGCACTTTAATTCAATTCCGTTCTTGAATTTGTACATGTTTCACATAGGAAATGTTGCATATATGTATATAGAACTTGCAGTAATGTTATTTGAGAGTTTGGGAGTTGTTAATGACATTTTGGAGGAAATTGGAAGATTAAACCCATAGGTTTTATTGGAAGATATGGGCAAGAACATCGATCGATCGATCGACCCAAGAACATCGATCGATCGATGATCGATTGATCGACTCCCTTTCCTCGATCGATCGACCCCTCCTGGAAAACTGCATATTTTCCGTCCGTTGGTTTAATCCGGTTAAAATGCATAGGAACCCTTGATTGTTATTGTTAGAGTATAATGGGATATAAAGAAAACTAGTAGGTCCTAGGTAGACCCCGTTGAGTGAAATTTAATGTAGTATGAAATTATGGGTTAACGGGGAGTTATTCACGCATACGAAATCATGCGTACGTCTAATAAAAGATCGAGACTCGTGAGTAAGTTAGACTAAGAGATAAGTGAGTGTGCCTATTAAAATTATACTTAGGGAAATAGAATACTTCAAGAGATGAGAAGTAAGTATGGAGTAACTTATATATGAGAATAAAAGTGACGAATCTGTTATGGAAGATAACCGAGTAAAATGTGTTGAGAATGGATAATTATAAGTATGGGCCATGGGCACACCAAATTTAGAAATTTGAATACTTATATATATATATATATATATATATATATGATTGTGTGATTAGGCATATATTATATATATATGTGTAAAAATTATACTCGAGCTACATGCTATCATGGGGGTTTCTGCGTCGGGACAGTCTTATCTCGATTGGGACTTTATGGGGAAAAATGACTTGTACCCTAGAAGATAGTATCCTTGATACAGGCTATTTGAGTGATAGTCAGATGTTTCTAAGAGACGTGAGGGAATGTGCTGACCGCTTAGTGACTTGGAACTATACTTCGCCTCCAATTGTATTTGCTTTAAGTTAATACAGTTCGAGAGTGATTCCGAACTAGTATTTGCCTTAGTACGAGTGATACGGGGACTTGATAGCAGAGTATGCCAGCACTATAGATTTTATGTGGGGTGTCGATAATATATATATATATATATATATATATATATATATATATATATATATATATACACACACACACACACTTAAGTAGAGGAACTTTCTACTGTGCATAAAAGTAGTTAAGTAGTGTATAAATACTCCAACTTTATTATAAGTGTTTGGGAATTTTGTGATATCACTGGGTTATTTTATTATAACATAAGATATATGAGAGAGCTTAATTTTTAGAAATTAATTATCTTAGCCATCGTAGTTAGAGGTATCAAACTTTATGGGAAAGTTAAGTTAAAATAAACTTTTGAGGTTAATAGTATGGTAGGCGTGCACACTATATGAGAGGTGAGAATTTCTTAAAAGAGTGACGCATACTAACATGGTTGTTACATTAGCCGATAAGCATTTTAAATACTTGCTAAACTATTTTTAAACTGTTTTACACTCGGACTCTGAACCGTTTCCTGCTATTTATTTTCTCTTGTGTATATATATATATATATATATATATATATATATATATATATATATATATATATATTACAGGTGCTCAACCACAGGGGCGTCATGCTTAGATTCCTTGGAACGGACGTACTGCAACTTATATGGGAGTTGCAGGCCATTGCTTAGACGACCTCGTTGTTGACTCTATTATTATTTTAGTTCTAATTAATTAGGGCATGTGTCGCCCATTTCCCTATTCAGTTGGATTTGTTAGAGATTTATGTTCATTTATTTTCAGTATTTGGTACTCTTTGGGATGTAATTCTTATCGGGATGATTTTATTTGTAGTTTTTAAACTTGGTATTAGTTTATCTGAGTGGTTAAATTCTTGTGTGTTAATTGCCATCTTTAATATTTATGCGATTCTTAACTGTTAAATATTAAAAAGGTTTTCTTAATGGAATTAAATAAAATATAAGTAAGGTTTGAAATTGTTTTGACACCTAGCTTAATTAATTAGGATGTTTAAATTGGAAATTTTATTTTGCGACAGTGATGTTAAGAATGAACCAATCATTCACCTTGATTTTAATTTAAAAAAGGACTGATCACCCGATATTTAATTAGGCGGGGTATCATAGGTGGTATCAGAGCATCAGGTTCTAGTGTCCTTTAGGATCTGTACAGCTTATTTCGCTTCTAACTTAGTGTCCTTGATATAGAGCCCCTACTTTAAAGACTGTTACATTCTTGCGTTTATGCTTATGTCTTCAGCTATTCGAGATTTGATAATAACTGTAGACTAATAAACTTCCTTCTCATTTCAGATGCCTCCGAGATGCACACCTCGAGACAGGAATGCCCAGGCCGAGCAGCCAGCAGCTTCGGCTCAGGGGATGATGAACGCAACTGAGGTAGCCGCTATTATTGCTTAGGCGGTGAATGCCGCATTAGCGATAGTGCAGCAGGCACCACCTTGGATTCAGGCAGTGGCACTACTACCAGTACATCTTCCATCTGCGTGGGAGCGGGTTAGAGATGCCTTTCAGAAGGCGCATCCCTTGGAGTTCTCGGGTAGTTCCGACATAGTAGTCGCCAGCCAATGGAAGAAAGATATCCAGAGGCATCTGTGCATGTATGAGTGCACTGATGTGCAGAGAAAACTTTTTGCTTCTTTTAAGCTAGTGGGGGCCGCTTTGCAGTGGTGGGAGTCCACCACCACCTTGGAGGAGAGGGACAGCATCACGATTCAGTCATTCTGGGAGGGGTTTGACGGTAAGTACTTCCCATCCGCCATGCAAACTAAGATGAAGTGAAAATTACTGAATCTAAAGCAGGAGAGTATGACTGTTGCTGAGTACGAGGAGGAGTTTGCTAGACTTCTCACTGTAGTGCCAGATGAGGCACCCACTAAGGAGAAGAAGATACTGTTATTTGTAGATGGATTAGCCTGGAGGATCCGTCAACACCTTATCAGCAATCTATCATTGAGTAACTACACTGATGTACTCAACGCTGTTTTGTTACACTATCAGGATCACCGCTTCCATCTGCAGGGGAGTAAACGAGTAGGGAAGTCCAGCCATCAAGGCAGGACAAGGGCAGTAGTACTAGTGGGGCACCAGCAACCCAGGGACAGACCCATCACTGTGAGCAGAGTTCTCATCAGGGGGACCTTGCCAATAGATTCCGATCAGGTGACTCTAGATAGGGATTTGGGGGATTCAAGCAGGCCAACAGGGCCAGTCTAATCAGCATGGCCAACAGGGCCAACACCGTCAGCAGCAGGGACAGCAGCAGGGACAGCAGGGTCAACAACGTTTCCAACAGGGCCAGTAGGGCCAGTGGCGGGGTGGTAACGGCCAATAGGGTTGTGGTCAGTAGGGGCAGAGGGGAGGTAACTTTAGGGGCAGATGTTTCGGATGTGGCAAGAATGTTCATAGGCGCCAAGATTACCCAAAGGGAGATAGGGCCCCACAACAGCAGGGTGCTCGTAATAAGTCGCAGAGGCCACTCTTTCTAGTCTCCCTTCCAGCGCCAGCTCAGGTTCCAGCCTTACCTACCATCCCAGCAGTTCCAGTTCAGTAGGGACAATTTCAGTACAGACGTGTCTATAACATCCACCAGGCAGCAGCACGTCAGGCACCACCTGTAATTTAGGGTATGTTTCCTATCCATGGCACTATGGGTCGGGTTTTATTTGATACTAGGGCATCGCATTATTTTATATCTACTCATTTTTCATGAGCCTTAAGGTTATTAGACACGATAGAGAGCATTGTGACATGTGTAGACTCACCACTGAGGAATTGGACTTTGATTTTCTTTATATGCTGGGGTGTAGGAGTAGAAATTGGTAGCTTAATTTTACCGGCAGACATGCTAGTCTTAGAGATGTATGAGCACGATGTTATTATTATCATGGATTGGCTCGCTGCGTACAGAGCCATGATGTATTATTTCGGTATGAGTATTATCTTTGCCATTTCGGGGCAGGAGATGTTTTTGGTGGTGATGCCTCGCCATGTGGGAGGATCTTCCACCCATTTGTACTATATAGAGGAGGATACCTCTAAGGATATTGTTATTCCTTTAAATTTGATTCCAGTTGTTCGCGAGTACTTCGATGTATTTCAGGAGATATTGGGCCTACCCCCCAATCGACAGATAGATTTTATCATAGACTTGATGTCGGGCACTCGGTCGATAGAACGTGCACCGTACCGTATGGCTCCAACAGAGATGAGGGAATTACGGGATCAGATAGAGAAGCTATTAGGTCAGGGATTCATTCGTAGGAGCACCTCACCTTGGGGCGCTCCAGTGTTGTTTGTGAAGAAGAGAGATGGTTCACTAAGGTTATACGTGGATTACCGGGAGCTGAACAAGGTCACGATACGAAACAAATATCTGTTGCCTCGAATCGATGACCTCTTCGACCAGCTGAGGGGAGCAACCTTCTTTTCAAAGATAGATTTGAGATCGGGATACCATCAATTATAGATTAGGGAGTAGGATGTGTCGAAGACTTATTTCTTGATGAGAAATAGGTCCTATGAGTTCAGAGTCATGCCGTTTGGGTTGACAAATGCTCTAGTCGTATTCATAGACTTGATGAACCGAGTGTTCAGAGAATTATTGGATCAATTTGTCATCGTTTTGATAGATGACATCCTAATATATTCACACACTGAGAAGGATCATGCCGAGTACTTGAGGTAAGTTCTTCAGACTCTACGAGAGCATCTGTTGTATGCTAAGTATGAGAAGTGCAGATTCTGGTTACGGGAGGTACAGTTTTGGGGTATGTTGTGTCAAAATTGGGAATATCAGTTGTCTCGAGAAAAATATCGGCAGTGAGGGAGTGGGGACAGCCCACGACACCGACGGAAGTCCATAGTTTCTTGGGATTAGCCGAATACTACAGGATATTCATTTGAGGCTTTTCAAAGATAGCGGGTTCGTTGACCAATCTGACTCGCAAGGGAATTTCGTATGTTTGGGATGATGCTTGTCAATTGGCTTTTGATGAGCTGAAAGATAAGTTGACTTAGGCGCCAGTTCTTGCTTTTCTAAAGTCGGGAGTAGAATATATGGTTTACACTGACGCCTCTTTACGAGGACTCATTGGAGTACTTTAGCAGGAGGAGAAGGCTATAGCTTTTGCCTCCCGCAAGCTAAAGCCTCACGAAATAAATTACCCCACCCACGACCTAGATCTAGCAGTGGTCATTTTTGCATTGAGGATTTGGAGATATTACTTGTTGGGGGAGAAGTTTCTCTTGTTCAAAGACCAGAAGTCACTGCAGTACTTGTTCACTCAGTGAGAGCTGAATATGCGACAACGTAGATGGTTGGAGTTTATAAAAGACTACTGTAATACCCCGTACTTTTGACTATATTTATTTTTGGGATTAATTAATTAAATTGTATATTAATTGGAAATTAATCCGGGTTATAAATACTAATGTGATACGAGTTAGTATTTGATTATGTGCATATATGATTATATATGAACTTGGTATTATAAAATTTGTCGTGGGATTTATATACGGCATTTTAGAAATTTTGCGGAGACGCGTGGGACCGCCGGGTCACGGTATAATATTTTGATAATAAAAAGTGAATTTAAAATCTATAATCCGTATGGTCGTTTTTAGTGCGCCAACGCGTCCGGAAGGGTCAAGATAGTCAGAAAACACTAGCCGGGGGTATAGTTTGGGTCCCGGGGTATTTTTAGGCCATACCGGCAACTTAAAGGGTATTTTGGTAATTTCATATTTTGAGGAATTAAAAGTGACGAAAATTTGGTTAATTAAATCTGATGTGGATAAGACCCACTAAGCCCATAACCAACCCTTATTAACCTCGAAAGCTACGTAGGTTATCATTTAGTCTTCCAACTCTCCCAAAGGAAACCCTAGCCACCATAGCCACCTTTGGAAGAAGAAAGCTTAGAGAGGAAGGGAAAGAGGAGGAATTCTGCAGAAAATCTGCAGAAAGAGCTTACAAATCCAACACCAAATCCAGAGACAATCAAGGCAAGTGATTTATTCCATTTAAATTTCGGAGAATGCTTCTTCCATGTTAGATTATTCAAAAACTTTATGTGTTCTTGGAAGATAATGAAAAACCCATAAGATTGGAGTTATTAGTTTAATTTTTGGGATATAGGTTGCATGTAGAATGTTACTGGAAGATCATATTAAGAGAATTACTGACTTTTGTGATACCAAAAACGGATTTAAGATGAGGTTTATGAATGTTCTTGAGATAAATTAGAAAACTAGGTTTTTGATGAAGATTGATCCATATGTAGCCTTTAGTTGTTGAAATATTGATTTATGGACGTTAGTAATGTTGTAGGATGGTTATATGACATTACTATAACGTTATATTAGAGAATCATGCTTTAAAAATAAGTTTTGGGATGTGTTCAAATCTGCAAATCGAAGCAGTCCGTAACCATACCTGTGTAATCGATCGATCGACATTCATCAGTCGATCGATCGACCAAATCGATCGATCGAAGGTCAAGGTCGATCGATCGACCTTCCCAGAATAAATGAAGTTTTCCCTTAATTGAATTTTAGTGGTGTTAACCCTTGGACAATATTATTAGAGACTTTATGAATACCCTTAACTTTAAGGAAGACTAGTAGGCATGATTATGAGATGGGACTTTATTTGGAATGTAATTTGAGGAATTTTTCTTAATAAATGAAATTTGTCATGTGAGATAAAATTTGGGTTAATAGTACAAATTTGAATAAGTTGATGAAATAAGGTTTGGGGCAGAAGCAAAGACCTTAGGTATAAAGATGTCATATGTGAGAATTATGGGAGACTTAATAGTCTATTTGAGATAGGTTTTAAGTTTAAGGAATTACGACGTGAGACGTGTCGACCATTTAAATTATATATTATCGGGATACTTGAAATATATGGATTTGGAATAATGTTATAATGACGTAGAGTATAACTTTATTAATATTGAGATATCTAAGATGTGTGGATGCTTAGCATAAAATCTTGTGTGTATGACATACCTACCATACTTGCTATCACGGGAGGTTACGTTCGCTTAGGACCCTCTAATCCTTGTGTGCCTACGGGGGGGATATAGACTGGTACCTTGATGAACGTAGGTCATAGAAGGACTTATTGTGATATTAATAAGTCTGCATGATCATGGGAGCGTAGGTATGTGCGTGACCCATGTGATGGTGACCGTGTTCGCCTCCACTATTTGTGATTTGTGTTATCTGAACTATTCCTGAGAGATTCGGAATATGTGATCCTTATGTACGTGATGTACCGGGATGGATAGCAGAGTATGTGTGCACTACAGCTTAGTTGCTTGGTGCTTGTATTGTATATTTATGATGTGAATAATATACATTTAATTAATGAGAATCATCATGTTAATGTTGTAATTATATTACGGTATTGTTTCGAGAAATATAACGAGTTAATTGACAGTTATAAATATTGCACATTGAGTATCTGAGTTGACGTTAAACCCCTATTTAATTACGAGCATTATTATGTAAATGGAACCAAGTATTATTGGCAGGACCTTTGGCAGTCTAGCTAGATATGTTGTCACTTAGCTAGTAGTATGGGTAGTTATAGATGGGTACTTGCGTTAGGAGTGCACAGTTAGACGAGAGGTGAGAATTTAATGTGAGTGCACGTCCTAACATGTACTTTGCATTTAATATTTTAAATGTTTTTAAAGCACTTGCAGGTTTTTAAAATATAACTCCACATTCGGGCTCTGACCCGTTTGCTTTTCAAATCTTTTCTTTGTAAAACCTTTTTAGGTGCCCAGCCACAGGGACACCAAGCATAGGATACTCATTCAGGTGACGAGATGTAGCTGTTTGTGGAAGCTACAGGGATTTGCATGTAGACGCTTCTATCGTTTGGATTCCAGAGTCACTATCTATCAGTTGTAGGGCATGTTGCCCATTTCTATTTAGAGCATCTTTTATATTTCAGTTTTCAGACTTTAGCATTTATTGTTTCAGTTTATTCCTTTCAGTTATGGGATTGTAGTGAGGAGTTTTTCCTCCAAACTTTATTTACTCTATTGTGATGGTCATTCATTTTACTTCAGCATGGTGTATGGTGTTATTTATTTCTTCATTACATTTGTTGCATGTTAATCGGACTTTAATTAAAATTTGGCAACTTGCTTTTTAAATACTAGGTGGTTAGTAATAATAAAATGTTTTCGACAGTGATGCTATTAACTGAGCCAACTTGGCATTTTGAATTAATTTTATAAAGGAGTAGCTACCCGGTATTTAATTAGTCGGGGTGTCACATGTGGTATCAGAGCATCAGGTTCTAGTGTCCTTTAGGATCTGTACGACTATTATGTTTCTGCTACGTTTTCTTTGATATAGAGCCCTATATTTTAGGACTGTTGTAGTCTTTTTGTGTATGCTTCGTTCTTCAGCTATTTTAAGTTTATAAACAGCGAACTTATAAACTTTGTTCTTATTTCAGATGCCTCCACGACGTGCATGACGAGTTCCCAGGAATGCAATGCCCGAACCCCAGCCCGCTCCAGTTCAGGGCATGTTGAACGCCGTTGAGGTTGCTGCTATAGTAGCCCAAGCGGTAAATGCTGCGATTGCCGTGATTCAGCAGGCACCACCTCAGGCGCCGGTTGCCGCGCCAGTACAGGTTAATGCATTCCCGTCTGCTTGGGAGCGTGTACGTGATGCTTTTCAGAAAGCGCATCCGCCAGAGTTTGCAGGTAGCTCAGACGTAGTAGTCTCGAGCCAATGGAGGAAGGACATACAGAGGCATTTGAGGATGCATGAGTGCACAGATGTTCAGAAATAGGTGCTAGCTACTTTCAAGCTAGTGGGATCTGCACTACAGTGGTGGGAGTCCATTACCACCGTGGAGGAGAGGGATACCCTCACGATTCAGGAGTTCTGGGTGCGGTTCGACCACAAGTACTTCCCATCCGCAGTTCATACCGAGATGAGGAGGAAGCTGATGAGTTTGAAACAGGAGGGCAAGACAGTGGCCGAGTATGAGGCCGAGTTTACTAACCTGTTGAATATCGTTCCAGACGAGATTCCAACAGAGAAGAAGAAGATTGAGAAGTTCACAGATGGGTTAAATTGGAGGATCCGTCAGCATTTGCTAGGGAACCTATCGTTGGCCACTTATTCTGATGTGGTTAACGCAGCATTGTTACACTGCCAGGACCACCATTTTCATATGGCCGAGGGCAAACGGTCGGGAGAGTCTAGCCATCAGTGCAGGACTGGAGGACATGGTGCCAGCGGGGCACAATCTGGTCAGGGGCAGAGACAGAATGAGCAGGGTACCCAGCAGGGGGATAATAAGAGGTTCCGGTCAGGGAACTACAGGCAGGGACAAGGAGGTTTCCGTCAGGGCCATCAGGGTCCAAACGGCCATCAGGGCCAACAGGGACAGAATGGGCAGCAGTTTCACCAGGGCCAGCAGGGCCAAGGGAGGAACGGTAACGGCCACCAGGGCCGGGGACAGCAGGGGCAGAGGGGAGGGAACTTCCCAGGGAAGTGCTTTACTTGTGGCAAGACTGGCCATAAGAAGCAGGATTGTCCTGAAAGGGGCAGGGCCCCACAGCAGCAGCAGCAGGGTGCTCGCCAGGAGCCACAGAGATCTATATTTCCTGCCGCTCTTCCTGCACCGCCACAGATGGCAGCATTGCCACCCATTCTAGCAGTCCCAGCTCAGCAGGGGCAGCTACAGTATGGACGTGTCTACAACGTTCACCAGGCTGCAGTTCCACAGGCACCGCCCGCGATCGAGGGTACGTTTCCTATCCATGGCACTATGGGTCGGGTGTTATTTGATACGGGTGCTACACACTGTTTTATAGCTACACACTTCGCGAAAGCCTTAGGATTGTTAGCTACGGCAGAGAGCACAGTTACGTGTGTCGACTCACCATTGGGGAGTGGGTCACTTATTTTCTTTATATGCCGGGGAGTGGGGGTAGAGATTGGTAGTTTGGTATTACCTGCAGACATGTTAGTGTTAGACATGCATGTTCACGATGTGATCATCGGTATGGATTGGCTCGTAGCATATAGGGCCATGATTGATTGCTTAAGCGGGAGCATTGTTTTTGCCATTCCGGGGCAAGAGATGTTTATAGTGGCGATGCCTCGCCCAGAGGGAGGATCGACTGCTCATCTGTATTACATAGAGGAGGATACCTCTAAGGAGGTTGTTATTCCTTTAGATTCGATTCCGGTTGTCAGGGAGTATTCGGATGTGTTTCAGGAGATACCAGTCTTACCACCCAGTCGGGAGATAGACTTCGTTATAGATTTGCTACCGGGTACGAGACCTATAGCACGTGCACCGTACCGTATGGCTCCAGCTGAGATGTGAGAGTTACGGGATCAGATAGAGCAGCTGTTAGGACAGGGCTTTATTCGCAGGAATACCTCACCTTGGGGCGCTCCAGTTTTGTTTGTGAAGAAGAGGGATGGTTCACTGAGATTGTGCGTGGACTACCGAGAGTTGAATAAGGTCACGATACGGAATAAGTATCCGTTGCCTCGAATCGATGACTTATTCGACCAGTTGAGAGGAGCTTCTTTCTTCTCGAAGATTGACTTGAGGTCGGGATACCATCAGTTGCATATCAGGGAGGAGGATGTCTCGAAGACCGCATTCTTGTCGAGATATGGTTCTTATGAATTTCGGGTTATGCCTTTCGGCTTGACCAACGCTCCAGCAGTGTTTATGGACTTGATGAACAGGGTGTTCAGAGATTTCCTAGATCAGTTTGTCATTGTCTTCATTGATGATATTCTGGTTTACTCTCAGACAGAGGAGGAGCACGCCGAGCATTTGAGGCAGGTTTTGCAGACACTCCGTCAGAACGAGTTGTATGCAAAATATGAGAAGTGCGGGTTTTGGCTGAAGGAAGTCCAGTTCTTGGGTCACATTATTTCTGACCAGGGAATATCTGTCGATCCGGGGAAGGTATCAGCGGTGAGGGAGTGGGGACAGCCCACGACACCAACGGAGATTCGTAGTTTCTTGGGTCTAGCAGGATACTACAGGAGGTTTATTCGGGGTTTCTCAGAGATAGCAGGTCCTTTGACACATCTTACTCGTAAAGGTGTGCCGTTCATTTGGAGTGATGCCTGTCAGTTGGCATTCGATGAATTGAAGGACAAATTGACCTCAGCACCTGTGTTAGCATTGTCGAGACCGGGAGTTGAGTATTTGGTTTACACCGATGCGTCCTTGCAAGGACTGGGAGGTGTATTGCAGCAGGAGAGACAGGCCATAGCTTATGCTTCCCGTAAGCTTAAGCCTCATGAGAAGAATTACCCCACGCATGATTTGGAGTTGGCAGCAGTGGTATTTGCCTTACGGATTTGGAGGCACTATCTTTTAGGGGAGAAGTTTCAGCTGTTCACGGATCACAAGTCACTACAGTATCTATTCACACAGAAGGAGTTGAACATGCGGAAGCGTTGGTGGCTTGAGTTTGTGAAAGACTACCAGTTCGACATCCAGTACCACCCGGGTAAGGCTAACGTGGTAGCAGACGCGTTGAGCCGCAGGCCAGCAGATGAGGTGGCAGAGGTGTGGAAAGCTAAGTGGAAGGAATTGGGACACCAGGATGCAGTGGCCCGATCTTTCATGTCTGTGATGACCGTTACACCGCAGATTGTCACGAAGGTAGTACGGGCATAGGCTAACGATTCGTTCTGTCAGGAGCAGATAGTTCGATTACTTGCAGAGGGAGCCGAGTCCTATACCGTTAGCTCAGACGGGGGATTATGCTTCAATGGGAGATTGGTAGTTCCGGAAGGGGAAGAATTGCGGCACGATGTGATGGCGGAGTCGCACGGCTCACGGTTCGCGGTACATCCCGGAGGGGACAAAATGTACCAAGACATGAGACGACAATATTGGTGGAGCGGTATGAAGAGAGATATCGTTGAGTTTGTCTCGAAATGCGCCACTTGTCAGCTTGTAAAAGTGGATCATCAGAGACCAACAGGATTGCTACAGCCGTTGGAGGTTCCGGTGTGGATGTGGGAGAGTATATCCATGGATTTTGTCACGGGGTTGCCTACGTCGCAGAGGGGTCACGACTCCGTTTGGGTAATTGTGGACAGGTTGTCCAAGGTCGCTCACTTCTTACCCGTAAGGACTGACTACACTACGGGACAGTATGCCCAGCTCTTCATTTCAGAGATTGTGAGACTCCACAGTGTACCCTTAAATATCGTGTCTGACAGAGACAAGATATTTGTTTCGCGGTTTTGGGAGAGTTTCCAGGAGGCAATGGGCACGGAATTGCGGTTGAGTACGGCTTATCATCCGCAGACCGATGGGCAGACAGAGCGCACCAATCAGATGTTGGAGGACATGCTACGCATGTGCATTATTGACTTCGGGGATGGATGGGAGCAGTACCTTCCACTGGTGGAGTTTGCTTCCAACAACTCCTATCAGTTTACTATTGGCATGGCTCCGTTTGAGGCATTTTACGGTAGGCCTTGCCGTTCCCCAGCATGTTGGTTAGAAGTGGGGGACAACAAACTACTTGGGCCGGAAGTGATTCAGGATACTTCGGCAAGGATTGAGTTGATTCGGAGTCGCATTCGGGTAGCTCAAGACAGGCAGAAGAGTTATGCTGATGCGAAGAGATTTTTCAGGGAGTTCCAAGTGGGGGACCAGGTTTTACTCAGGGTATCTCCAATGAAGGGGATTATGCGTTTCGGGAAGAAGGGGAAGTTGGCACCGAGGTACGTGGGGCCGTTTCCTATTATTGAGCGGATCGGACCAGTTGCGTATAGACTTGGACTACCGGAGCACTTGCATCGGATTCACGACGTGTTCCATATTTCCTCGCTGAGGAAATACCTTAGAGATAATTTGGCTCATTCTCACATTGCTATGGAGGACATCGATCTCCAGCCGGATAACTCCTATGAGGAGGGGCCAATTGCTATTTTGGACCAAAGCGAGAGGAAACTGCGGTCAAAGATAGTTCCGTTAGTGCGTGTTCAGTGGCGACATCACAATGTCGAGGAGTCCACATGGGAGCGCGAGGATGAGATGCGCGAACGTTATCCAGAGCTATTTTTAGCAGGTACTTTCTAGTTTCGAATTTCGGGACGAAATTCAGTTATTAGGGGGGGAGTATGTAATACCCCGTACTTTTGACTATATTTATTTTTGGGATTAATTAATTAAATTGTATATTAATTGGAAATTAATCCGGGTTATAAATACTAATGTGATACGAGTTAGTATTTGATTATGTGCATATATGATTATATATGAACTTGGTATTATAAAATTTGTCGTGGAATTTATATACGGCATTTTAGAAATTTTGCTGAGACGCGTGGGACCGCCGCATCACGGTATACTATTTTGATAATAAAAAGTGAATTTAAAATCTATAATCCGTATGGTCGTTTTGAGTGCGCCAACGCGTCCGGAAGGGTCAAGATAGTCAGAAAACACTAGCCGGGGGTATAGTTTGGGTCCCGGGGTATTTTTAGGCCATACCGGCAACTTAAAGGGTATTTTGGTAATTTCATGTTTTGAGGAATTAAAAGTGACGAAAATTTGGTTAATTAAATCTGATGTGGATAAGACCCACTAAGCCCATAACCAACCCTTATTAACCTAGAAAGCTACGTAGGTTATCATTTAGTCTTCCAACTCTCCCAAAGGAAACCCTAGCCACCATAGCCACCTTTGGAAGAAGAAAGCTTAGAGAGGAAGGGAAAGAGGAGGAATTCTGCAGAAAATCTGCAGAAAGAGCTTACAAATCCAACACCAAATCCAGAGACAATCAAGGCAAGTGATTTATTCCATTTAAATTTCGGAGAATGCTTCTTCCATGTTAGATTATTCAAAAACTTTATGTGTTCTTGGAAGATAATGAAAAACCCATAAGATTGGAGTTATTAGTTTAATTTTTGGGATATAGGTTGCATGTAGAATGTTACTGGAAGATCATATTAAGAGAATTACTGACTTTTGTGATACCAAAAACGGATTTAAGATGAGGTTTATGAATGTTCTTGAGATAAATTAGAAAACTAGGTTTTTGATGAAGATTGATCCATATGTAGCCTTTAGTTGTTGAAATATTGATTTATGGACGTTAGTAATGTTGTAGGATGGTTATATGACATTACTATAACGTTATATTAGAGAATCATGCTTTAAAAATAAGTTTTGGGATGTGTTCAAATCTGAAAATCGAAGCAGTCCGTAACCATACCTGTGTAATCGATCGATCGACATTCATCAGTCGATCGATCGACCAAATCGATCGATCGAAGGTCAAGGTCGATCGATCGACCTTCCCAGAATAAATGAAGTTTTCCCTTAATTGAATTTTAGTGGTGTTAACCCTTGGACAATATTATTAGAGACTTTATGAATACCCTTAACTTTAAGGAAGACTAGTAGGCATGATTATGAGATGGGACTTTATTTGGAATGTAATTTGAGGAATTTTTCTTAATAAATGAAATTTGTCATGTGAGATAAAATTTGGGTTAATAGTACAAATTTGAATAAGTTGATGAAATAAGGTTTGGGGCAGAAGCAAAGACCTTAGGTATAAAGATGTCATATGTGAGAATTATGGGAGACTTAATAGTCTATTTGAGATAGGTTTTAAGTTTAAGGAATTACGACGTGAGACGTGTCGACCATTTAAATTATATATTATCGGGATACTTGAAATATATGGATTTGGAATAATGTTATAATGACGTAGAGTATAACTTTATTAATATTGAGATATCTAAGATGTGTGGATGCTTAGCATAAAATCTTGTGTGTATGACATACCTACCATACTTGCTATCACGGGAGGTTACGTTCGCTTAGGACCCTCTAATCCTTGTGTGCCTACGGGGGGGATATAGACTGGTACCTTGATGAACGTAGGTCATAGAAGGACTTATTGTGATATTAATAAGTCTGCATGATCATGGGAGCGTAGGTATGTGCGTGACCCATGTGATGGTGACCGTGTTCGCCTCCACTATTTGTGATTTGTGTTATCTGAACTATTCCTGAGAGATTCGGAATATGTGATCCTTATGTACGTGATGTACCGGGATGGATAGCAGAGTATGTGTGCACTACAGCTTAGTTGCTTGGTGCTTGTATTGTATATTTATGATGTGAATAATATACATTTAATTAATGAGAATCATCATGTTAATGTTGTAATTATATTACGGTATTGTTTCGAGAAATATAACGAGTTAATTGACAGTTATAAATATTGCACATTGAGTATCTGAGTTGACGTTAAACCCCTATTTAATTACGAGCATTATTATGTAAATGGAACCAAGTATTATTGGCAGGACCTTTGGCAGTCTAGCTAGATATGTTGTCACTTAGCTAGTAGTATGGGTAGTTATAGATGGGTACTTGCGTTAGGAGTGCACAGTTAGACGAGAGGTGAGAATTTAATGTGAGTGCACGTCCTAACATGTACTTTGCATTTAATATTTTAAATGTTTTTAAAGCACTTGCAGGTTTTTAAAATATAACTCCACATTCGGGCTCTGACCCGTTTGCTTTTCAAATCTTTTCTTTGTAAAACCTTTTTAGGTGCCCAGCCACAGGGACACCAAGCATAGGATACTCATTCAGGTGACGAGATGTAGCTGTTTGTGGAAGCTACAGGGATTTGCATGTAGACGCTTCTATCGTTTGGATTCCAGAGTCACTATCTATCAGTTGTAGGGCATGTTGCCCATTTCTATTTAGAGCATCTTTTATATTTCAGTTTTCAGACTTTAGCATTTATTGTTTCAGTTTATTCCTTTCAGTTATGGGATTGTAGTGAGGAGTTTTTCCTCCAAACTTTATTTACTCTATTGTGATGGTCATTTATTTTACTTCAGCATGGTGTATGGTGTTATTTATTTCTTCATTACATTTGTTGCATGTTAATCGGACTTTAATTAAAATTTGGCAACTTTCTTTTTAAATACTAGGTGGTTAGTAATAATAAAATGTTTTCGACAGTGATGCTATTAACTGAGCCAACTTGGCATTTTGAATTAATTTTATAAAGGAGTAGCTACCCGGTATTTAATTAGTCGGGGTGTCACATGTGGTATCAGAGCATCAGGTTCTAGTGTCCTTTAGGATCTGTACGGCTATTATGTTTCTGCTACGTTTTCTTTGATATAGAGCCCTATATTTTAGGACTGTTGTACTCTTTTTGTGTATGCTTCGTTCTTCAGCTATTTTAAGTTTATAAACAGCGAACTTATAAACTTTGTTCTTATTTCAGATGCCTCCACGACGTGCATGACGAGTTCCCAGGAATGCAATGCCCGAACCCCAGCCCGCTCCAGTTCAGGGCATGTTGAACGCCGCTGAGGTTGCTGCTATAGTAGCCCAAGCGGTAAATGCCACGATTGCCGTGATTCAGCAGGCACCACCTCAGGCGCCGGTTGCCGCGCCAGTACAGGTTAATGCATTCCCGTCTGCTTGGGAGCGTGTACGTGACGCTTTTCAGAAAGCGCATCCGCCAGAGTTTGCAGGTAGCTCAGACGTAGTAGTCTCGAGCCAATGGAGGAAGGACATACAGAGGCATTTGAGGATGCATGAGTGCACAGATGTTCAGAAACAGGTGCTAGCTACTTTCAAGCTAGTGGGATCTGCACTACAGTGGTGGGAGTCCATTACCATCGCGGAGGAGAGGGATACCCTCATGATTCAGGAGTTCTGGGTGCGGTTCGACCACAAGTACTTCCCATCCGCAGTTCATACCGAGATGAGGAGGAAGCTGATGAGTTTGAAACAGGAGGGCAAGACTATACCACGGGCCAGTATGCACAATTATTCATTGTCGATATTGTTAGGCTACATGGGGTGCCTCTGGATATTGTGTCTGATGGAGACAAGATCTTTTTGTCAGGCTTCTGGGAGAGCTTTCAGGAGGCCATGGGTAGAGAGTTGAGATTGAGTTTAGATTATCACCCATAGATGGATGGATTGACAGAGCGTACAAATCATATGTTGGAGGATATGCTACGCATGTGTGTCCTTGATTTTGGAGGAGGATGGGAGCCGTATCTTCCACTGGCAGAGTTTTCTTATAATAACTCCTACCAGTTAACAATCGGCATGGCCCCATTTGAGGCATTATATGGAAGGCATGGTCGTTCTCCTTCTTGTTGGCTAGAGGTGGGGGACAATAAGTTACTCGGACCAGAGGTGATTCAGGAAACTTCAGCTAGGATTGAGCTTATCAGGAGTTGCATTCGAGTAGCCTAGGACAGGCAAAAAAGCTACGCCGATGCAAAATTATTTTTTCGAGAGTTTAATGTGGGGGACCAAGTATTACTACGTGTCTCCTATGAGAGGAGTGATGAGGTTCAGGAAGAAGGGGAAGTTGGATCCGAGGTGCGTGGGACCAATTCCCATTATCGAGAGGATTGGCTCGGTGGCATACAGATTGGGGCTGCTAGAGCACTTGCACCGCATTCACGATGTATTCCACATTTCATCGTTGAGACCATACATTCAGGATGATATAGCCCACACCCATATTGCAATAGAGGAGATTGATTTATAGCCCGACAGCTCTTACGAGGAGAGACTAGTGGCTATCCTAGACCATAGCGAGATGAAATTGAGGTTGAAGGTAGTCCCACTTTTACGGGTCCAGTGGTAAAATCATAATGTGGAGGAATCCACTTGGGAGCCTGGGGCAGATATGCACGAGAGATACCCATATTTATTCTTACCAGGTATGCCTTATTTTTTTTGAATTTCGGGACACAATTTCGTTATTAGGGGGGAAGTATGTAATACCCCGTATTTTTTTAGCTTAAAATTTGGGGATTTATTAAATTTAAATTGAGATATTAATTTAATATTAATTCGAGAATTTATTTAAATAGTTACTAGCGTGAAGAGAGGTAGTAATTATTGGGAATTTGTCGAATATTACTAAATGAGTAAAGTAATATATAAGATTGATTTTATAAAAAATTATCACAAGTGAATAAAATGGCAATTATGGAAATTTAAGTCGGGACGCGCCTGTGTCGTGTCAGGCCTAAATTATTATTATTAAAAGTGAATAAATTATAAGTCACTTGTAGGGTCATTTCGAGTGCGCCAATGTGTCCGGAATGGTCGAGATAGTCAAAATAATGTACTTGGGGGTTTAGTTTGTGTCTCGGGGCATTTTTAGGCCTAATTGGCATCTCGGGAGGGTATTATAGACATTTGACATTTTTGGGTAATTAAACCCACGAATTTACTAAGGATAAATCAGCCTTTAGGAGTTGCCTTCTAGGGTTAACAAATACAAAATGAATGAACGGTCGTTAGAGAAGGAGTTGGAGGGCTTTCCAAGCAACTCAAGGCCAAAGACTCAACCGTTTACACCGCCACCACCACCAAAGCGTAGATCGCGCGATGAGGAACGCAATCATACCTCTTTCGTCCACAAATCAGAAACTCAAATTCCAGGCAAGTATCTATCTTGCTTATCTTTTAGTTAAATGTTACACCAAGTTATATTAGGATGATTGAACCTATGTTTCATGGAAGAATTCAAGGATTTAGAGAACCCAATCACATGTTGTAGAGAGAATAATAAACTCTGGACATCCCAATCATATGTAGAGGATTACCCACGAAATTTGATTAATTCAGAATTGAGAAATCTGGAAAAAGAAATAGAATAATGGAAGTTTAGTGGAAAGTTAGGGTTCTTGATAATTAAAATAAATTGGCACTTTAATTCAATTCCGTTGTTGAATTTGTACATGTTTCACGTAGGAAATCTTGCATATATGTATATAGAACTTGTAGTAATGTTATTTAAGAGTTTGGGAGTTATTAATTACGCTTTGGAGGAAATTGGAAGATGAAACCCGTAGGCTTTAATGGCAGTTTCTGGGCAAGAACTGCTTGATCGATCGATCAACCCAAGAACATCGATTGATCGTTGATCGATTGATCGACCCCCTTTCCTTGATCGATTGACCCCTCCTGGAAAACTGCATATTTTGCGTCCGTTCGTTTAATCCAATTAAAATGCATAGGAACCCTTGCTTGTTATTGTTAGAGTATAATGAGATATAAAGAAGACCAGTACGTCCTAGGTAGACCCCGTTGAGTGAAATTTAATGTAGTATGAAATTATGGGTTCACGGGGAGTTATTCACGCATACAAAATCATGCGTACGTCTAATAAAAGATCAAGACTCGTGAGTAAGTTAGACTAGGAGATAAGTGAGAGTGCCTACTGTAATTATACTTAGGGAAATAGAATACTTCGAGAGATGAGAAGTAAGTTTGGAGTAACTTATATATGAGAATAAAAGTGACGATCCCGATATGTGAGATAACCGAGTAAAATGTGCTAAGAACGGATAATTATAATTATGGGCCATGGGCGCCTAATTTAGAAATGTGAATACTTATATATATATATATATATATTATTGTGTGATTAGGAATATATTATACACATTTGTGTAAAAATCATACCCGAGCTACTTGCTATCACGGGAGTTTCCACGCCGGGACAGTCTTATCTCGATTGGATCTTTATGGGAGATAACGACTTGTACCCTAGAAGATAGTATCCTTGATACAGGCTATTTAACTGATACTGAGATGGTCCTAAGAGACGTGAGGGTATTTACTGACCTCTTAGCGACTTGGAACGATACTTCGCCTCCAATTGTATGTGTTTTATGTTAATACAGTTCGAGAATGATTCTGAACTAGTATTTCCCTTAGTACAAGTGATACGGGGACTTGACAGCAGAGTATGCCAGCACCATAGATTTTATGTTGGGTTACGATAATATATATATATATATATATATAAGTGAATAAATACTCCAACTTTATTATAAGTGTTTGGGAGTTTTGTGATATCACTGGGTTATTTTAATATAATATAAGATATATGAGAGAGCTTAATTTTCAGAAATTAAGTATCTTAGCCATCGTATCTAGCGGTATGAAACTTTATGGGAAAGTTAAGTTAAAATAAACTTTTGAGGTTAATAGTATGGTAGGCATGCACACTAGATGAGAGGTGAGAATTTCTCAAGAGAGTGACGCATACTAACATGGTTGTTACATTAGCCAGTAAGCATTTTAAATACTTGCTAAACTATTTTTAAATTGTTTTACACACGGGCTCTGAACCATTTCCTGTTATATCTTTTCTCTTGTATATATATATATTACAGGTGCCCAGCCAGAGGGGCGTCATGCTTAGATTCCTTGGAACGGACGTACTGCAGCTTATGTGGGAGTTACAGGCCATTGCTTAGACGACCTCGTTATTGACTCTATTCTTATTTTAGTTCTGATTAGTTAGGGCATGTGTCGCCCGTTTCCCTATTCAGTTGGATTTGTCAGAGATTTATGTTCATTTATTTTCAATATTTGTACTCTTTGGGATGTAATTCGTGTCAGGATGATTTTATTTGTAGTTTTTAAACTTGGTATTGTTTTATCTGAGTGGTTAAATTCTTGTGTGTTAATTTCCATCTTCAACGTTTATACGATTATTAACTGTTAAATATTGAAAAGGTTTTCTTAATGGAATTAAATGAAATAGAAATAAGGTTTAAAATTGTTTTAACACCTAGTTTAATTAATTAGGATGTTTAAAATGGAAATTTTATTTTGCGATAGTGATGCTAAGAATGAACCAACCATTCACCTTGATTTTAATTTAATAAAGGACTGATCACCCGGTATTTAATTAGGCGGGGTGTCACAAAACTTAGGAGTTCTAGGGAAAAAGGGAGATTTTTAGTGTTTTTTGGGAATCGAACAGGTTCGCCTCCGATCCGGACCGATTCGTCCTAATGAACTTCGTCTTGTTCGTTTTACATATGCATTTTCACCATTAATACACCTATAACTTCCATGTTTCTCCGCTAAACTCCAAATCAATTGTCCCCAATCCTTCTCACATGTAGTAGGACAGTTTCTACCATAATTTTTGCATCAAAACATTATTAAAAATATTCGAGAATGGATTTAAACATCTAATCCTCTTGAACCCTCAGTTTTCTTGTTCTTCCTCTAATATTCATCAAAACCCATATTTAATTCATGGATAATTATACAAAATCTCTACTTTATTATCCTATACAGATATCAAATCTTTCTACTTGCAATTCCTACCCATACATGCATTTAAATCAATATTTTCTTCCAAAAATCATCAAAATAATCAATATTATTGAAACCCTAGTCACATGGGTATTATGACTTCATATTGATTGCAATAAACACTTGCCTTAGTACTATAGAGTCTGATTTCATGGATTAGAAATTATGTTGATTGTTTTTCTCCTCCAGTCTTCCTTCACATGTGTTTGTGGTGCAAGACTCCCTTGAATTTCTCAAGAACCCTTCCTTAAGCTCCAAGATTGGTCTCTAAGGGCTTCTTTGTGTTTTTTAACCTCTAAACCCTAGCCCCCAGCCCTTATAAGCTAATTAATATTTCTAAAATTCGTGGGTCTCTAAACCCCATAATGTAAAATGACCAAACTATCCTGGTATGGTCCCGATTTAGCTTAAAATCGACCTGTGACTCAATCGACATCTCCGGGTATACTATTTTGACTAATTCGACCCTGCTGGACTCGTCCGTGACCTCACAATCATTATTTGAGTCACTCTAAATGAATATCCCATCTCGACCCCATGTTAGTCTACACGTGACTCCCGGTTGAGATAAATTCCTATTACGCCCATATCACTCGATATGACGTAATTTCTAATCATTAACCATTTATTATTCACTCAGTAAATATAATTCATAATATTAATCTTTATTGCACTCTTGATTAATATTCAATTATTACATCATTATTCAATTCAATTCAATTACTTCTCTTGCGTAATTTTAAATAAAAATCATTTAATTACTCAATTAATTAATTCTCAAATATGCAGAAAATATGGGGTATTACATATTTCCCCCCTTACAAAAGGAATTTTGTCCCCGAAATTAGGTCATACCTATGGTAAACAACTCTGGATACTTCTCTCGCATGTCATTCTCCCTCTCTCAAGTAGACTCATCAATGATGTAGTGTCCCCACTGCACTCTTACTAGAGGTACCACCTTAGACCGTAGCTTTCGCTCACTGCGATCTACAATAGACACGAGTCTCTCCTCGAGTGGAACATGCCAGAAATCTCTCTCGTTCCTCTTGTATTTCTTCACCAATGCCACATGGAATACATCATGTATCTGCTGAAAATGCTCCGATAAGCCCAATCTATATGCTACCAGTCCCACTCTCTTGATAATAGGGAAATGTACCACATACCTCGGTGTTAACTTCCCCTTCTTACTGAACCTCATAACTCCCTTCATGGGAGACACACATACTAACACCTAGTCGATAACCTCTAAACCAACGTGTCTCTGATTGGCATCAGCATAACTCTTCTGCCTATCTTGAGCTATCAGAATGCATCCCCAGATAAGCTCAATCTTGGCAGTCATATCATGTATCATCTATAGCCCCAATAACTTGTTGTACCCCACCTCTAACCAGCAAGCAGGCGAACGACAGGGCCTCCCATAAAGCACCTTAAATGGTGCCATACCTATGGTAAATTGGTAAGAGTTGTTATACAAAAAGTATACCAATGGAAGGTATCGCTACTAACCTACCACAAATTCTAGGATGCACATCCTCAACATGTATTCCAGCATTTGGTTAACCCTCTCAGTCTGCCTGTCTGTCTGTGTATGGTAAGCGGTACTCAATCGTAAATCTGTGCCCATGGCCTCCTGAAAACTCTGCCAAAAGTGAGAAATAAATACCTTGTACAATATTCATCGGCACCCAATGTTACTTCACTATCTCTATGATTAACAGTTATGCATATTGACTCGTCTCGCAATCGGTACAAATTGGCAAAAAATGGGCCACCTTGGTCAGTCGAACCACTATCACCCAAATGGAATCATGACCCATCTACGATGTCCGAAACCCAGTAATAAAGTTCATCAAAATTCTTTCCCACTTACACACGGGAATATCGAGTGGATGTAGCATCCTCACAAGCTAACAGGTATCACACTTTGAAACAAAATCTATTATATCTCATTTTATACCGGACCACTAGTACTATCTCCTCATATCCTGGTACATCTTATCCCCGTTGGGATGTACCGTAAACCTCAAACCATGAGACTGTGTCATAACTTTATGTTGCAAATCCTCATCCTCTGGCACTAAAAGTCTCCCATTAAACCGTAGACCTCCCTATGAGTTGATTGAGTAAGACTCTGCGCCCTCAGCTAACAACTATCGTACCCTGTCCTGATAGAATTGATCCTCTGCCTGTGCCTTCACTACCTACATCACAATCATGAGAGTGATAGATAAAACTTCCATGCATGCTTGGGAAACCTCATCATCATGGTGAAACTCATTACACTTCCCCTTCCAGACCTCTGCTATCTCTCTTGTAGGTCTTTGGCTCAATGTGTCTTCCACCACGTTAGCCTTACCAGTATAATGTTGTATATCAAACTGGTAGTCCTTCATAAATTCTAGCCACCGTCTCTTCCTCGTGTTCAGATCCTTCTTTGTGAAGAGATACTGAAGTTACTTGTGATCCATGAACAAAGTGAATTTCTCCCATAGAAGATAATGTCTCCATATCCTCAACGCATAAATTACCACTGCTAACTCAAGGCTGTGGGTGGGGTAATTCTTCTCATGGGGCTTAAGATTTTGGTACGCATAAGCTATAGCCCTCTCCTCCTGCTGCAATACACCCCCAAGTCCCTACAAGAATGCATTGATATAGGCCCAGTACTCCAATCCTCCCCTAGGCAAAGAATGTACGGGTGCTGATTTTAACTTGTCCTTTAGCTCATCAAACTATAACTAATAATGATCGCTTCATACAAACGGTACCCCTTTGCGAGTCAGGTTTGTCAATGGACCTACGATCTTTAAGAACCCCTTGATGAAGTGACGGTAATACCCAGCCAACTCTAAGAAGCTGCGAATCTCAGTCGGTTCCGTGGGCTATCCCCACTCCCTCACCGTCGATACCTTACTCAGATCAACAGCAATTCCCGTGTCAGACACAATATGGCCTAAAATCCACACCTCTCAAAGTCAAAATCCACACTTATCGAAGTTAGCATACAACTGATGGTCCCATACCATCTGCAGATTCATACGCATATGCTTTATGTGCTCATCCTTGGTACGAGAATAGACCAGAATGTCTTGTATAAATGCAATCACGAACTATTCTAGGAACTCCCTGAATACCCTGCTCATGAGGTCTATGAACACTGTCAGCGCATTGGTGAGCCCAAACGAAATCACCCCTAAACGTGTACGATCCATACCGTGGCAGAAAAGAGGTTTTAGTAACGTCCTCCACTCGAATGCACAACTGATGATACCCAGATCTCAAATTAATTTTGGAGAAGTATGCCACTCCCTTCAACTGGTCAAAAAGTTCATCGATCCTCGAAAATGGATACTTATTCCATATCATGTCCTTGTTCATCTCCCTGTAGTCTACATACAAGAGGAGTGAAACATCCCTCTTCTTCATAAATAATATCGACGCACCCCACGGCGACATGATCCACCGAATGAAACCCTGGCCCAAGAGCTACTGAATCTACTCTCTCAACTCATGCATCCCTGAAGTTTCATGCGATAAAGTGCTGGGGAAATCAGTCTAGAACCCGGTGCTAGATCTATAACAAACTCAATCTCACGACTAGGTAGTAGTCCCGGTATCTCCTAAAACACGTTCTTGAATTCCCTCACAACCAGAATCGAGTCTAATGGTATAACTACCTCCTTTGAGGTCTCCTCCTCAATATAATATAAGTGTGTGAATGATCATTCCTCAAGAAGAAGCATCGCCATAAGTAACATCTCCTGCCCTAGAATAGAAAATGAAATGGCCCTCTCATAGCAATCTACCATCTCCATATATCCTGCCGACCAATCAATGCCCAAAATCACATCGTAACCCTCTATATCTAACACGAGGAGGTTCGTCTCTAAGCTCAACCTCCCTATAATAATATTGACTCCTCTACAAATCGAGTGTATCAATGAACCACTACCCATAGGTGACTCTGCACACATAAAGAGACTACCGACTGTCTCTCATAAACTGATAACTCTAGAAAATCTAGTTTTTATAAAAGAATTTGATGCCCTAGTATCAAACATAATCCTACCCTCAAACCCATGAATAAGAAACGTACCCTATACTATCGGCGATGCCTGTGGTGCTAATGGCATGGCTACGTCCCGAATGTTATACACATGTCCGTAGTGCATCTGCCCCTGCTGTTGTTGTGGGGATAGTGGTGCAGGTACTGTAAGAGGTACTGGATCCTGCTGTCCCTACTGAGAACCCTATTGTTGTGCTCCACACTGTTATGGGAAATCCCTCCTCTTGTGACCCTACTGGCCACATATAAAGCACTAACTTGAGAATACCCTTTGTTTCTGGCCCTGGTGGCCCTGATGTTGTTGGCCTTGCTAGCGTCAAACCTGTTGGCCTCCCCCTTGGTTCTTTTTTCCCCGACAGCTCTGAGGAACTTGTTGTTAATTTGGTCCCTATTGACCCTGTCAATAACAGTGCCTGAATCTCTTGGCATTGTTCCCCAGTCAGAAATCATGCCCCTGCTAAGTGACCATCTGCTTTTGATGAGGTTCTCCACTAGTACTACCACCATTATCCTTGCACAGATGTCTAGGCTCTACTCTCTCTTTCTTCTATTCGCGTGGAAAACGATGATCCTGGTAGTGAACAAGTACGGCATTGACAACATCAGTATATGTCACCAATGCGGGGCTGCCTATCAAATGTTGCCTGATCTTCTAGGTCAGACCATCGATGAACATAGTTTTCTTTCTCTCTTTGGTGCTCACCTCATCTTAAATAAAGTCATCTAGGAGGGTCAACTCCTCCTCGTAGTCAGTTACCGAGCGGTCACCCTAAATAACTTCCCCAAAGCTCTTGCACATCTCAGAATCAACGGTAGGTGGGAATTACTTGCGATCGAACCTCACCCAGAAATCTATAATGGTCATTGAGTCTCTCTCCTCAGTGGTGTCACAAACTCCTACTACTGTAAAGACGCTCCGGCCAATCTGAAGGTAGCTAACATCTATTTTTGTGCCTCGATACAATCCACCATGCGCAGATGGCGCTGAATGTTCTTCTTCCACTCACATATTGCAGCCACATCAATACTGCCCTGAAACTAGGGTGGATGGCCCTTATGAAATGTCTTCTTGACTCGCTGCCAAGAAGATGGCCCTGGCTGGGCCTGAACCTCCGGTGCCACTGGCGACTGGGCCTGGGAATAGGGAAAATGGGCTACTATAGCTGTCATGGCTGCATTAACGGCCTAGGCCACTATCTCTGCCACCTAGGAAGTCGAAATCACATCTGCTGGTGGCGATGGTGGCGGTGCATGTGGCTCTTATCAAGCCTCCCTCAAACCCTTTCTAGACTCGGCACTATCCGCTCGCTCACTCCTAGGTGGCATCTGAAAATAAATCGAATTTTTATGAGTTCATAGTTAATACAATTAAAATAGCAAAAGTACATAAATTATACATGCATCAATATAAAAGCAACAGTCCGAATAATAGGGCTCTAAATCAAATTAACGCTACGCTGAAATCGAAGTAAGCCTCACAGATCCTATGGAGTCAAGAACCTGATTCCCAGATACCATCTGTAACACCCACCTAATTAAATACCGAGTGATAAGTCCTTTATTAAATTAAATCAGGATTTACAAATTGGTTCATTCTTAGCATCACTTTTGAAAACCAAATTAATTACTAATAACCTATTAGTTAATTAAACCAGTGCCAATTTATTTCATTAAACAGATAACAACATGCGAAAACTAGTGTAAAATATGAAGTCAAGTCCATCACAATATATAGATAATTAAAGTCTTGCCGAATAAACCATCGTCTAAAACCAGACTAAATAAATTCAACATAATAATATACGAATAAAATCTTAATGGGGCAACATGCCCAAATGAACACTGTAATACTAAAGTCATCCGAATAGATCCTACATTACAAAATGAGGAAATGAAGCGTCTAATCAAAATTCCTGCAAGTATCCATTTGTGTTGTAGCTGCATGTCCCTGGAACAAAAGAGGCGTCCCTGTGGCTGGACACCTAAAAGGTTTTGAAAACATTTTTTTTAGCAAGAGTTATTACTCAAAACATTTTGAAAATATTTAGCATGAGTTTATCACAGTTCAAAGTTCGGTTACTAATTGCACATGTTAGGTTCACCTACACTCTCTTGAATTTCATCACCTCTCAACTATTGTCCAGGCCTAACGTTCTCTACTTATCCCACCTAGATATACTACCCAAGCTAACTAGACATAAGTATCTATCAGGACTAATCTCATCTAAGTCCCCGTACTGCCCATATAGTACGTTAATCGAATTAACATTTCCCTTATGTTAAGCATTGAAATTATCATTTCATTTATCTTTTCTTTTATTCAATTAATTTTTAGTACTTAATTTATTCTTTCAATGTACACTATCTATCAGTCTAATGTCGCACATAAGTAGAATAATCACAATCGTATATATATATATATATATATATATATATATATATATATATATATATATATATATATATATATATATAAGGTGTCTCTCAATAGGACCACCATGAAATAATAGGCATACTCTGCTATCAGTCCCAGCACCTCTCGTACTAAATGGGGACTATTAGTTCGACATGTCTCCTCGAACCCAAAAATCAAATATAAATGGGGGAGGCGAATATAGTCCTATGCCTTTGGGCTATGTACATACCTAATGTACCCAAATGACACGTCGGTCTCACTAATATACGTCACATAGCGAGCCTCCCTAAGTTTTATGTTCTGGGGCACCAATACAGACCTCACTGGAATCATTAAGGTGGGATCGCCCACTACGCAAGAACCTTCAGTGATAGCAACCAGCGTAGGTATGCTAACTTATAACATCAATCATATAGGTACACACACAACCTATATATATACATATACATTAGGTATTTGCATAACATAAATATCATCGTTCGTCTGTAGTATAATTCACTCACATACTTCCCGAACTTATTAGTTAACTCAGTACCGTATTATTCGAGTATTATTCTCTACTGTAAGAGTCCTAGTTACCCCTTACTTTATTTCAATAGATAAGTCTTCCTTGCCCTATTGGTTCATGCCATAAGCTAACTCATGCTTTCCCTTAATTACATTCTTATTCTCGCAAATTAATTACTTTGTCGTTAAATCCTGTTAATCATCGTCTTAATTCTCTTGATACGACTAAATTCCCATAACCCTATCATGGCCTACTACAATATAAAATATACCTCATTATATTCCAATAATCTCCCAAAAGTTTTCCCGACAACAATTTAGGAGTTTTAGGCAAAAAAGGAGATTTTTAAATTTTTCTAGGAACCAAACTGGTTTCCCTCTAATCCTAACCGGTTCGCCCCTCCGAACTTCGTCTTCTTCATTTAGTAGATGAATTTTTCACCATTAATACACCTATAAATTCCATGTTTCTCCACCAATTCTCCCAAATCCTTCTCACATGTACCATTAAAACATTACGAATAACATTCAAGAAGGATTTAAACATCTAATCCTCTAGAACCCTAGGTTTTCATGTTCTTCCTCTATTATTCATCAAAACCCAGATTTAATTTTTTGATAATCATACAAAATCTATACTTTGTTATCCTCTATAGATATCAAATCTTTCTACATGCAATTCATACCCAAACATGCATTTAAATAAATAAAATTCTTCCAAAAATAATCAATATAATTGAAACCCTAGTCTCATTGGTATTATAACTTCATATATATTGCAATAAACACTTGATTTAGTACTGTAGAGTCTGATTTCATGGATTAGAAGTTATGTTGATTGTTTTTCTCCTCCAATCTTCCTTCCCGGGTGTTTATGGTGCAAGACTCCTTTGAATTTCTCAAAAACCCTTCCTTAAGCTCCAAGATTGGTCTCTAATGGCTACTCTGTGTTTTCTAACCTCTAAACCCTAGCCCCCAGTCCTTATAAGCTGATTAATAGTTCTGAAATTCGTGGGTCTCTAAACCCCATAATGTAAAATGACCAAAATATCCTTGTATGGTCCTGGTTTAGCTTAAAATCGACCCGTGACTCAATCGATATCCCCGGGTATACTATTTTAACTAATTCACCCTTCCGGATTCATCCGTGACCTCACAATCATCATCCAAGTCACTCTAAATAAATATCCCATCTCGAACCCAATTTAGTCTACACGTGACTCCCGGTTGAGATAAATTCCAATTACGCCCATATCACTCGCTATGACGTAATTTTTAATCATTAGCCATTTACTATTCACTCAGTAAATATAATTCAATATTAATATTTATTTCACCCTCGATTAATATTTAATAATTACATTATTATTCAATTCAATTACTTCTCTCGCGTAATTTAAAATAAAAATCATTAAATTACTCAATTAATTAAATCTCAAATATATAGAAAATACGGGGTATTACTGCATCCCGTTCGAATGAAATTAGGATTTAATCTGAACGAGATAGGACATCTCATTTGAATGAACCCAAATCATTTGAACGAGATACATAAACTCATTTGAACAAGCTTTGCGGGAGCTTCAAGCGATACCACACTATATTCGACAGAATTATTTTGTTTATTCCTAAATTGAAGCTCGCTTAAACACAACCCTTAACCTCATTCGAACAAAAACCAAACTCATTCGAATAGGATCAAGCAATCCGTTAGAATAGAAACACTAGACTTTTAAATAAAAATGTAAAATTCGTTTGCACAAAATTGAAACTCGTTTAAACTACTTTAAGATTAAAAAACATTTTTTCCAAATATTTTTTTAAAATTCGTCATAAACAAGTTAAACACCCAAACTCAGAAACCCAAGGATAAACATAATAATAAAAATATACCTTTCTTGAGATCCTAAGGATGAAGATGAAACTCGGCATGAAAATGGTTTCATTTTAACTCGGATCCCTTTGTTTCTTTGATGCATAGGCATTCAAACTGACATAACCTAAACTATGACTCAAACGTTTTTTTCCAAATGGAATAAAGGCAATATTAAAAAATTCTATAATAAACGTTACAAACTAGACACCATGAAATTTTGTCGTTATAAATGACCCCCTTTGTCTATTCTGGGACAAAGCCAAAATAAAAACTAGGTTGTCAAGCTTTAATACCCAATCCCCAAAAGGATAACGATACAAACTAACATTTGATTGACTCTTTTCTTGAATAACTTTTCTATTGTGAAAATTTTCCTCAATGTTTCTCAAACCTTTACACTAAACACACCTTTCAAATGCAAAGAGAATATGGAAATATATAAAACGCGTGTGAAAATCCCTTCCCCTTAATCTAAACTTCTCCCCTTTTTCTATTCAGGAATAGACAAAGGCAAAGGCGCATAATATGATACAAACTCCCCCCCCCCCCCCCCCTCCCCCCAACATGACACATATGATCATAAGGAAAACAACCATAATATATGCAATGTGAAGTGAAATGATAGCAACAAACACAAACGAAAACACAATTACAAATAATTCAAATGATGAAACAAATGACACCAATTTGAAACACATGACTAACATGGATTAAATGCAAGAAAAGACTCAAACAAAATACCATATATATATATATATATATAACAAGAATCCAAACTTACCGATGTCTAACAAGGTCAATCTGAATCACTTTTGACAGACCGTTTTCTTTCCCTTTAGATATGTTTTCTCTCCCCCCCCCCCCCCCACCTCTTAACTACCATCGTTGTATGTGTATAACCGTTTCTCTTTGGTAACTTCCACCCTAATGGCAGTGTTACCAGTTCCTTCTGACCATCCTCTCATCCGTGATACCTCTCCACAAAACCCGAAACCCTCAGATAGAAACTCGGTTAAATCATTTTCTAAGTTGCTCTCAAAATCTTTTGTTAAGCCCACGCTCAATAATCTTATACTGGCTGCCTAACACAAAGGTGAGATTGCTTTGTTCTTTTCAGATGATGATATTAACTCTTTGTTTTCTCCATTAAAATATGCTCTTATTAGCCAATTCCACCATCGTCGTCATTAACTTGAATCCATTAGGAAGATTTTTTTTACGTTCTCTCTTAAATTGGAATTCAACATAGGTTTGTTGGATGATAAAACATCCTAATTCGTTTAAATTGTGAGGAAGACTTCCATAGGATGTGTCTTAGACATCTGTGGTATGTTCATAAGTTTCCAATGAAAGTCTTTAAATGGTCCACAGATGTCGAGGCCAATGTTGACAGCCCTTAGGTTCCAATCTGGGTTAATCTCCCCTTCCTTCCCGTACTCTTTTTCCCTAAAACTACCCTCTTTTCCATTGCAAATTACATTGGTAAGTTGATAAAGATAGATGAAGCTACGAGGATTCTCGCTATACCAAATTTGTCTAGGTTATGTGTCTAGATTAATGTTTTAAAGGTTCTTCCTAAACGTATTTGACGTGGGTCTCTTGAGAAAGGTTTTTGATAGAGGATTCTGTATGAGAATCTCCCTCTTTATTTTTCTATTTGTTCCAAGATTGGTCACAATAATTTGGAATGTAAAGATGGAGAGGATTGTCACTTGGTGAAGAATTATGATCGTGGTAAAGTTGTTATGTCTCAAGAAATGCCTGTTAAAAAAGTTCACTAGAAGCATAAATCTAAAGGGGTTGTTATTAAAGAAGTAAGACACCCCGATTATTAAATACCGGGTAACTATTCCTTTATTACATTAATACAGAATGCCAAGTTGGTTCAGTCTTAGCATCACTGTCGAAAACATTTAGTTACTTACTAGCCACCTAATATTTATAATAGAAAGATGCCAAATTTTATTAATTAAATTAATAATTAACCAAGTAATTATTTCATCATTCATCAATCGCACAAACAATTTCATATGAATAACCAACGTAATGAAATAAACTGAGTCTGGAGTAAACACTCCAATAATAATACCAGAGTAAAATAAAACTCCAATACAAGAGTCTGAATAATTAAACAAACATCTGAAATAATGAAAGTCTGTATCTCCAATCTCTAAATAAGAAAGGGGCAACATTCCCTAACTAATATAAATGACTTTGAAGGAACCAAGGATAAATGTGGAGGCATCTAATATCGAAATCCTGTAGCTTCCACAGTAACTACAACACGTCATCAAAATGGAACCCCTATGCTTGGCGTTCCTGTGGCTGGGCACCTAAAAGGTTTTTGCATAACAAAATAGATTTGGGCGAAAAATGTGTCAGAGCCCGAGGTGAAAACAGTTTAAAAACAGAAAGTATTTAATTGCATTTAATAGTAAATATTATATACATGTTAGTTGTGCATTCTCACATGAGTTTCCCACCCCTCAACTAATATGTACGCCTAATGTATACACCCTTAACCCATCCTAGTTATGCCACTATCTAACTAGTCCGTACTAACTCCTACTTTCACATTCTAGTATAGGATGCCTACTTGTATTACCCAAACAAGTCAGATTTATATCCCATATTCACATTCATTAAATTAATTATCTCAAGTGTTATTTATATTTTCACATTCTTAACCCATTTACGTATCTTAGTTATTCACATATACTAATCAACAGTGAAATAATCACAAGTGTATATATATATATAAGTCACTAGCATAATATATATATACAAATTCGGAACCCCAAAAGGCTGGAACCTACGGTGCACGCACACTCTGCTATCAATCCCGATACATCACGTACGTAAGGATTTACAAGTTTTGAATCACTCAAGAACCGTATCAATACAATTCACACATATTGGAGGCGAACATAGTTCACATACCCACGGGTCATGCACATACCTACACTCCCATGGTCAGATGACTTATCAACTCACAGATAAGTCATTCACAATCATATGTCATTAAGGTACCAATCTAAATCCCCCCGAAGGCACACAAAGATAAGATGATCCTTTTTTCGAAAATCAACCTTTTGTGATAGCAAGCATAGTAGGTATGTCATACACAGAAGCATCCATATACTAGGCAACCACACCACCTAAGTATTTATCAACATTAATATAATTACTATCTATCCTATATTACGAGTCACATACACATTTTATTGCCATCCCAAATATTTTACGTAGTACGTGTAGAGAGACAACTCTATGATCATATAAATCCAAATACTCAAACCTATCTCAAAGGTTACTAAGTCACCCCTTTGCCTCCAAGGTTATTTCAATAATTCCAAGTTCCTCTTCTACTGGTCCTAACCTTAAATTAACACTCATCTAATTTAAATACCAATTTTATGAAATTTCTAACCGTACCTCACTCGGTAAACACTCGTGAATATCCCATTCAATCCCAAAAGGTATAACATTTTTCGGGTATAAACTACAACCCTACTGACCTTAACCAAGTCCCCCAATATTCTATTAAACCCCCTAAGAGTTCTTAAAAGCTTGGGGTTTGTCAAATCTTAAAGGGAAATAATCTACAAAAATTAAGAGGAGTCGATCGATCGACGGAAAGGGATCGATCGACCGATCCAGTAGATCAACCGATCAAACTGGTATTGCGATTCTACATAATTTTGCCTACGGGTTTCATCAAACTTAACCCTCAAATACTCTACTATAATGTCCCAAACTCCCAAATATTTATTCCTAACATCATACCAACATAAATACATAAGTTCCAAAGTTTTTTAATCATCAAATCATAGTGGGAAATCAACATTTTGGATCAAATCATATAATTTTCACAAAAAACCTAGTTCTCCTATTTTCTTCTAGAACAATATATAAATTAATACAAAATTCATAATTCATAATTCTCTACATATGGATCATAATTTACTGGCTGCTATATTCCCAGAATTTAAACTACATGCAAAACGTGCCCTGATTACGATTTTTAATTCTTCAAATCCATTCATTCATCATTTTTCAAGGTTATTCTCCAATTCTAAACTAACATGGATGATATATGCACTGAATTATTGCAAGTTAAATCACTTTCCTGGAAATAGAAGTTCTAATCCTTTGGAGAAGATGATATGGTAGTAATCCACTCTTCTTGATATATCCGATGGTAGTGACGGTGCTGCAAAAAGCCTAACGGTGATGGTTCTCCTTTGGTAACTTCCTCCACTTCTTCTCTAATGGACGTCTGTGAATTTTGGTGATGAAAACCGTAAGGATCCTAAGTGTTGGCTGATATAATTCACTTAAAATTCGTGTGTCACTATTCTTCAAATAATAAAAATGGCTAAAATGCCCTCCTGGGCTACCGGTTAGGCCTAAAATGCCCCGGGACTCAAACTAAACCCCCGGCTAGTGTTTCTGACTATCTCGACCCTTACAGACACGTTGGCACACTCAAAATGATCATATGGGTGACATAAAAATAAATTATTTTAAAATTTATAAAATTGGGTCCTGACACGACTAACACGCGCGTCCCAACTTAATTACTGAAATTGTCATATTTTTAACTCGCGATAATATTAATAAATTCATAATCATATATTATTATACTCACTTAGTAATATTCAATATAATTATCATAATCAAATACTAACTCTTGTCCCGTTAGTATATAAATCTGGATTAATTTCTAAATAATTTTCTAATTTTAATTTAATTAATCCATAATTAAAAGCCATAAAAATATGGGGTAATACATACTTCCCCCCTAATAACGGAATTTTATCCCGAAATTCGAAAAAGTAAGGCATACCTAGTAAAAATTGGTATCCTCCAGTACTCAAAACAAAATTCAAAGTAAGGATCGATCACTATCGCCCCCGCTTCACAGCAAGCTTACTTAACACTCTCGACACTTTATCAGTTATAGGGTCACACCTTAATAAAGGCACCTCACCTTGTGCTCTTACTAAACAACATTCGAATAAAAATAGCCTGTACATCATTGTCCACATTATCTTATTATTATTGGGAGGCCGCACCTCACTTTGTATCAATTCCCATGTTTATCTAAATACAAAACTCCCATCCTAGGAGAAACCATATAAACATCTAACTACTCTTGTCCATCCTTCGAATCTCTATTCTCGGTGGTGTAAATTTTACGAAAGACAAAAGTCACCTAAGACGGTTTGTGGTTATCCCATTATAGTCGTCAGACCCTAACTTCTGACTAATCCAAAAATCTTATTATCTGCTAACCTCTAAACATCCAGAGGAGGGTAGTAAGGTTTATCCACACAAAACCTCAAATAGAACCTTATCCATGATAAATAGGTAGGTGTTTTCACACAACTCTACCATTAGGTAATATCCTCTCCCATTACCGTATTATACTTCACTTACTAGCTATATCCGTTGTGGGAATGAAATGATCGTAATTAGTCCAAAATTACTTTTATATAGCTCCACCAGTCGTTAATCACCTTACACCTACTCCTCGGGCTATAGGTGATACAACCTACTCAAAACGAAAGGTTATCCCCACTACTTCCTGAAATTTCATATTGAAGGTGGGGTTCAAGGATCTCATCCTAGTTCAAAACACTACTGGGACACACTATCTAATAGCGTAAATCACCGAGAGGTATAACAATTACTTTCCTTTTGGTCATCTTGTTCCACACATTCGAATGAACTCTTGAGTCATCTTGAGGTTGGCAACCCATCGAAGAAATTTACCAACTTGACTCTTCCATTACTAGGGTCGTCGGCTGGATACAAAATTTTCTGGCTGATCATCTTACTCCAATCGATTTACTACTTACTATGTCCCGCTAAACACCGGATTTCACTTATAATTCTTACCATTAAGTGGTACTTAATAATCGGCATATACCAAAAGTTTTGACTCGTGCACTGTTCTCTATGATGTGCACTTCTGGACTCTTTATACCTTATTGACATCATCATTCTATTTACGCGTAAGTCACTCTCAACATTCGATTGTGTAGAACTCCTATCCAAATAGTCCATAATAGTTAAATATTTATCTTTTCAAGGGATACTCCCTTTTTAAATGGCTTCCCACTGCCTTTCAACCCAGTTCGGACGTGCTACGGTGATTGCACATGAATATATGGATTCTCGTTCTTATCCACTCTACCACTTCCATTTTGTCATATTAGTCCCCTAAGCATAAATTTCACCCATCTATTTCCATGTCTCTTTTTTTGGCGATTCTGACATCAGCAAACGAAGGTGTCCACACACCCTATAAACCGTGCATACTGGTTTAAACATCATATACGCTTCATAAATACACCTAATTCTTTATTGCCCCTATATTCACAACGTGGCTATACCACATGGGCATTCTCAATCAGCCCAGAATTTGAAATTTTAAATCCTCCTTAACATCTTTCCATCGTTCAACCAGTCATAATAAAACAAAATTTTTAATACTTCCTCACCACATAACAGGTTCTACTGGCCTTATATCGTAATTTAACTTTCAACTTACAGTTATAACTACATACCTCTATAACAACCGAGGTACCGAACTAATGTACGAATGGCAAAACATCTCCCTACTACCAACCTTATGCTAAGTTGCATGCGTGGGATGTCTCCCAAAGTGAAATGCAAACAAGGAACCCTCCGATACACTACTACCTATCATTATCGGTCATCAAAATCCATTAGGCCCTCATTCCATAACATATACCCCTATATTCCCGCCTTTTGACACAAAAGTTACATCTCCTTCTGCAATTACACTTAAATAAGGAACTTCCTCCAAAAGACATTGTCACTTAATATTGGTAGTAATCACATTTTATAAACCATTTGCACATATAATCGAGGCTCTCAAAATCCTGTCCCCAGACATCAGCCATGGGTCTTAACTCTAACGTCTCTAAAGGGGTCATATAAAAATGCGCTCTTCCTATTACCCTGAGCGGTAAACATAATAAAAAGTTAAATCTTTTCATTGAACAGTAAACCCTATACACTCCAAATCATATCAATAAAGTCCCTACACATACCGGTATCGAATATCCAAGACTATTATACCTTTCTAAGTCTCTATAATATATTATATATATATATATATATATATATATATATATATATATATATATATATATATATATATATATATATATATATATACGCGAGGCCTACCCTCTCGTAAGTGAGGTCTCGCCAGAACAAAACATCCTACACTAAGGTAGTGACCCCGATAGACTTGCGATATTCGCCCACTATCGATCTAAGCATCACTATAAAACCATAATCAGGATAATATCATACTTGTATAATACATCACTAAAATGAGTAATCTCAATAAAGTATGTACCACTATCGATACACATTTTCATCCTTCACGAATACACTAAAGGTAACCCTGCTATACCAAGTAAAATATTCACATAATAATAACGTTGTGGATATACGCACTAAACCCGTCTCACATGTGAATCTAGCAATAATAAAAATGTAGTGACTCGTTTGTGTCACACACACTACGCCTCATCTTCTGAGGGTAAAACTCATACTTCTACCTTGCCAATCGCCTTGGCTGCTCAAATGGTTCCTAGACATAACACGTATGTCTGAACCAAATCAAAAATTACATTAACCATTTCCCTTGTTGGGCACCATACCCTTGTCCCTTTACTCGCATCAAAAAAATTGAACACATGGGGTTTTACTATCCCCAAAATACCTCTACTCATAATCCACTTATCTCCGATCATACTGATCATGTTAGGGTTATCCTTCTATCAGACTTGGTAGTCTCGATTCTGATGGCTACCTCAGTTGTTCCCTTAGCTTTATTAGCCCTGAGGAACATACTACTGACTTCAACAGCCCTTACTGAATTCACCATCGCTCGATAAAAATTCAGCTATTCGAATCATTTAAATGGGTCCCCTAATGGGTCTCCCCCTTGTGCTGCTTCACTAACACCATTTCACCCAGTCTTATTCTCTGAATAAATTAATAGATTCTTGTAGATCCCCGCACAAGGAAGCGTTAACATCCATATTGACAAAATGCGACATTGTACCATCTGCATTGACCGTCCAAGCAGAATTCCTCATAAGTGTTAGCAATTCTTCTTATGAGTTAATTTCCCACTTTAAAATCCTCTTCTCCAATGTACCTAATTCATTCGGTGTAAGATTTGCTAATTAATTAATTTCCTTTTCATAAAGGGCCCTCTGTCCTACCCTCTTGTGTGAGTTCAGAACAACGTTCACATCTTATCCTGAAGATCTGATGAAGGAACTTACGATTAAACTGTACCTAAGATCCTTCCATTGACACAACATTCCACTTATAAATATGGTGGTTGACTCCTACCTTTATTACTTTCCTCTGACGAGCCAAGAAAAAATTCTTACCCCAAATTTCACTTCTGGCTAGCCACACTCCGACATATGCCCAAGCCTTTGGATATTTTACCTTCGTTGGCTAACACACACCATTTTCGCATTTCTATAATTTCCACTGATGGTTCTATTCAATGTTTCATCTGACTCTCTCCCAATCCAACCTTGTTGGGTGAGTCTAATTTGACCCCACTTTCTACTATAGCGGTACTTGAAATTCATATGTTGTCCCCAAGTCGTCGTTACCATCCTGGATTTTTGTACCATAATAGGGGTGACCTCAACTATGGTCGTTATTTTTTAATATACCCTATAACCTCAACTGAGCTTTGTCTTGTTGTCAGCCCAACTACCCTCGCCTGACATACTGCATTGTTCGTCACACGAACACACCGGAATGAAATAAGATTCACTAACATATACATTATAGCAGGAGAACGAAATCTCACCAAAGAAATCAATAATCCTAAACATGGGGCTCTATATCAAAGAAAGCTATGTTGGAAGCATAATAAGCCGTACAGATCCTAAAGGACACTAGAACCTGATGCTCTAATACCACCTGTGACACCCCGACTAATTAAATACCAGGTAGTTACTCCTTTATTAAATTAATACAGAATATCAAGTTGGTTCAGTCTTAGAATCTATGTCGAAAACATTTAGTTACTTACTAGCCACCTAATATTTAAAATAGAGAGATGCCAAATTTTATTAATTAAATTAACAATTAACCAAGTAATTAATTCATCATTCATCAATTGCATAAACAATTTCATATGAATAACCAACGTAATGAAATAAACTGAATCTGGAGTAAACACTCCAATAATAGTGCCAGAGTAAAATAAAATACCAATACAAGAGTCTAAATAATTAAATCAACATATGAAATAATGAAAGTTTGTATCTACAATCTCTAAATAAGAAAGGGGCAACATGCCCTAACTGATATGAATGACTCTGAAGGAATCAATGATAAATGTGTAGGCATCTAATACCGAGATCCTATAGCTTCCACATCAGCTACAACACGTCATCAGAATGGAACTCATATGCTTGGCATCCCTGTGGCTGGGAACCTAAAAGATTTTTACAAAATAAAATAGATTTGGGAGAAAAATGGGTCGGAGCCCGAGGAGAAAACAGTTTAAAAATAGTAAGTGCTTAATTGCATTAAACATTAAATATTATATACATGTGAGTTGCGTATTCTCACATGAGTTTCTCACCCCCTCAACTAATGTGCACGCCTAACGTATACCCTTAACCCATCCTAGTTATGACACTATCTAACTATTTCGTACTAACTCCTGCTTTCACATTCTAGTATAGGATGCCTACTCGTATTACCCAAACAAGTCATATTTATAACCCACATTCACATTCATTAAATTACTTATCTCAAGTGTTATTTAGATTTTCACATTCTTAACCCTTTTACATATCTTAGTTATTCACATCTACTAAGCAACAGTGAAATAATCACAAGTATATATATATAATTCACTAGCATAATATATATACATATATATACAAATCTGGCACCCCAAAAGGCTGGAACCTATGGTGCACACACACTTTACTATCAATCCTGACACATCACGCACATAAGGATTTACAAGTTCTGAATCACTCAAGAACCGTATCAATACAATTCGTACATATTGGAGGTGAACATAGTTCATATACCCATGGGTCATGCACATACCTACGCTCTCATGCTCAGCTGACTTATCAACTCACAGATAAGTCATTCACAGTCCTATGTCCTTAAGGTACCAAGATAAATTCCCCCCGAAGGCACAAAGATAAGATGGTCCTTTTTTCGAAAATTGATCTCCCGTGATAGCAAGCATAGAAGGTATGTCATACACAGAATCATCCATATACTAGGAAATCACACCACTTAAGTATTTATCAACATTAATATAGGTACTCTCTATCCTATATTACGAGTCACATACACATTTTAATGGCATCCCAAATATTCTACGTAATACGTGTAGCACGACAACTCTCTCGTCTTATAAATCCAAATACTCAAACCTATCTCAAAGGTTACTAAGTCACCCCCTTGAGTAATTCCATGTTCCTCTTCTACTGGTCCTAACCTTAAATTAAAACTCGTTCAATTTAAATCCCAATTTTATGAAATTTCTAACCGTACCTCACTCGCTAAACACTCATGAGTATCCCATTCAATCCCAAAAGGTATAACATTTTTAGGGCATAAACTACAACCCTACTGACCTTAACCAAATCTCCTAATATTCTATTAAACCCCTTAAGAGTTCTTACAAGTTTGGGATTTATTAAACCTTAAAGGGAAATAATCTACAAAAATTAGGAGGGGTCGATCGATCGACCCTCAATCGATCGATCCAGTCGATCACTCGACATTCATGGGTCGATCGATTGATCAAACAGGTATTGTGATTCTACATAATTCTATCTATGGGTTTCATCAAACTTAACCCTCAAATCCTCTCTTTGTTCCCGTTTCATGCATAGTAAATATAAAAATTGGTTACTCAAAATTTTAAAAGAGTTATCTCGGTCTCTTCTTATGTTTGGAAGTGGATGCGAAGTGCGTGGGAGGACTTCACAGATAATGTTGATCTCAATTTCGAGAAATGGGCTCTAACAAAGGATGGTAAGCACTATCAAATCAGTTTGGCACTTGGTAAGGGTGAAAGGTTGTATTCAATATCCTTTTCTCTCATTTGAGACAAAAGAATTTGCCTTGAAATCTCAGTTTTCATGCGGCGCTTACTTCATAAAGGGATAGCTATTGATGAGTATATCATAAGCATACATATCCCTTTAGCTTCCAGATTCAAATGTTGCGTTGTCAATTTTCAAGAGGATAAAGATCATCTCTTTTGTAAAAATGATATTGCTCAGGCTCTTCGGAATAGATTTTCTATTATTATTGGCATCAGAATGTCATCTTCCAATTTCAGTGGCAACTTGATGATTTGGTGGATTAATTCAAAGGGTGACAAGATTAGAAACATCCTATGTCGTATCATCCCTGCTTTCATTTGTTGGCATTTATGGTGTGCTAGGAATAAATCCTTTTTTGAAAGGATACCTATAAAGGAATCTTTGATTGTAGACCGCATTTGTGAAGAGATTAAGATGGCTTTTTGCATACATCCTTTTAAGGGTTCTAAAACTAGGTTTTGTTTGGATATTCTAGAAACTCTTAGTAACATAGGTACCTTTATCTCACATAGTTGATGTAAGCCATCGGCGGGGGGCTTTTCCCCGTCAATATCTATGTTATATTTATTTTTCCATATATATATATATATATATATAACAAGAATGCGCATAAATATATAGGTATAACATCACAAAATACAAAAAAAAATATGTTTTTAACACTTGTATAGCATAAATACATCTAAACCAATTTGTCATGGAGTGAAGGAGCATGCAATAGAATATAATAATATATGTTCCAAACACTCAAGATAGTCTAAGGATCTCGAATTTGATCATCTTAAATTGTCAAACATGGATTTAGCCTCATGTGACAAAAAATAGAACTCAAATAGACAAACGGACTCAATGAACACAAGCCTATAAAATATTGAAGATTCTCGAATCAATAGCATCAAACATTAAGAATGGGTTGGGACAAACATGTTCAAACCCTTTGGTCTTAAACTGATAACACCCTGTAAAATAATTATTTATTTTTTGTCTTTTTTAATATATCATTTTTATGATCAATTTCTAAACATTAGCCTTGGAAATTATTTTCTTTTTCTTTTCTTATTCAAATGCTCTTGCCAAAGGTGGCCTTTTATGCAAAGGAGATTTACTCCCTTCGTAGACCTTTTCATTGCACACTTTTATTTTTTATGAACATCCTCACATAATGGTTGTTGCATGCACAAACATCCAAATATATATATATATATATATATATATATATTATATATATGTGTGTGTGTGTGTGTGTGTGTGTGTGTGTGTATTTGATAGGATTGATAGGAGAACACCTCGCTTAGTTCATGTAACATAAGAAGTTAAAATCCAAAAGAGCTCGTGAAAGTATATGTGAAGGCATATACTTAGATGAATCCATTAAGCAAAACCAAATAAGAACAACTCCATGACAATGTATGATTAAGAAATAATCAAAAGTATTTTAAGTCATACTCTAATGATCTAGCCACAAGGAAAACATGGAAAATATGCCACAAAAAATGTGTAAAACTACTACATAAATAAAAAAAATATTTCTTACTTTTTATAAATTTTTCAAAAAATGACTCAAAAGAAAACAAAATCTTTTGTATTTTTCGTATAGACCCTAAAAATGAAAAATCAAAATTCAAAGGATAGAGTCATCAACATGTAATATAAAGCACAAAAATTAGTGTATGAAAAACCTGCAAACACAATCACTTATAAGATATGGCATGTGATAAATCATGTGAAAGCATGTGAGAGTCAACAGGTCTAATATTCAATGCCTCCAAATCAGATTTTCTAAACCAAATAGATGATGATTTAATGCCTCGAGTTTTGGGAACCATGGTGACACAGGATCTAGACTTCCTGCTGACATCCCACCTATTAAAATAATGGGTGGCCAGTCCACTACCAAAATAAAATGGTAGTCTCATATGGCTCATTCTACGCATCATTATCGAACGTTAATTAATTACTAAGCACCTATTAGTTTAACAAGCAGTGTCAAATTGTAATCTTTAATTAACATGCCAAAATAAAACCATTTAATCATAATCCAATGAGAATAAACCATCAGTTACCAAATTCCAATCCAAATATCTGAACAAAATAAAGAACTAAAAATAACTGAGTACAAAATAAGGGGAAACATGCCCATAGATAACTAAAATAGAGCCTAGACTAAGAAGCAATTAATGAAGCGGATACTCAGAACTCTACAAGCCTCCACATCGGCTACAACTACGTATCCCTGGAAAGAGTGATCACCATGGCGTCCCTATGGTTGGACACATAAAAGTTTTTAGAAAATATTTTGATACGGGTCAGAGCCCAAACCATTGAAAAATATTTGCAAGTAATTAAGATGCAATACAACTTTCCATATTTAAGGCAGTGTCTCACTCTATTACACCTCACCTATCAACTATTGTGCACACCTAGCGCATACATCTTAACTCGCCTAATTAAACTACCCCGTCTAACTAGTCCTATTGTAAACCTCACTAATACACCACTATAACCCGTGTATTGTCCATTGTTCATTTCTTAGCTATATCTCTCATTGGCTTGTTTAATCATTAATCATTTTATAACTTTACTCCAGTTATTTATCGATGTTCACCATTAGCGTATTAAGCCGTATATAATTTACTACACTCTTATATACATTCACTAGAAATATCACACACATACACTTATATATATATATATATGCAACTGCATTCACGATTGTCCTCCACATTCTGAACGCGAGCTCACTAGCGTGTGATCTTGCTCCAGGAATGTCCTCTACATTATGGACATTTGGGACGAGATCTCACCACCAAACTCGAAAATCACAAACAAACATTGGAGGCTGTCATGGCCTTAAGTACGTGGTCATAACCATACCACATTATTTCACGGTGCTCCAACCCTACATCACATGGGCATGCAAAACACCTATGACCCAATGGAATGATATTACCTCAGTTGGGATCGCCAGAGTGACCTCGCACAGCGTGCAACCTCTCAGATATCATATCCATTAGGATGTGTATGTTTTACATAAATATCATACACACAGATATTATTCTTATTTGTATATATACTGTCTCTATAATTGTATATATATCTGTCAATGCAAATTTGGCTAAACCGTACATATCACTCAAAGCACTAGACTATTATCCCTAGTCTACACCCTGACTCTTAAATTTATTCTAGTTCTCATATATAAATTAAATAAAACAGCATCACTCCGCTATAATACTCGGACTTACCCAATGAGCCTGTACATCCAATATTTACGAATTTGCTCCACTTAATTCATATTAGAATTACTTGTTAATTATTTCTCTCACTCTTTCAAGTCCAACTTTAATTACCCACTCATACCTAGGTAATATAATCTTTTTAAATCACCTTAAATATTTCTTATTCTTGCGGTTATAAACTTTCATTTGAACCCCTCGAAAATCACCCCTGAACTAATAACCAATCGTGGGCCTGGTGGAAAACCAAACTGGTTCGACTAGACTACGAACTGGTTCACCTAGCAATCTGAACCGATTCAGTTGGACCTGCGAATTGATTTACTACCCCTATACATCTAACCCTTTTCTCCAATTAAGACCCAAACCCCTTTAATACGATACCACACCTCCATTGAAACGTATATAACCTGAAGTATTCGATCCTAGATGCTTCTAACAGGAAACAGTCATCAAAATATCAAAGATTTATCTAACTTCATCAATTAGATTCACGAATGAGGTTTATAAAAAGAACATTCCTTCTAAACCCTAGATTTGGTTTCAAAATCCCCAAATAAATATATTCAACCTATAAATCTCTAACAAGACTTTAATCCCAACAATAGAGAATTGTATTTCATCATCAATTAGTCATCTAATCTAAACAGGATATTAATTTCACCAAAAACCCCATACCCTTCCCAAAAATGGTTTTTACACATACCATGATATGAACATGAATCACCTCATTTTAATTTAAAGCAAGTTAATAATTTTCCTTGGAATGATTGTAGGGTCTGATACCTCTTGTATGTAATGATTTGATGTTAGAAACCCTTAAGTTTTCTCTCAATTAGCCTCTCTATCCTTCTCCTTGCTTTGTCCTCTCTTTCTTCTCTCTTTTAGGGTTTGCCACTAATGGTAGGGATGCCTCACATATCTAACCTTTATATATTAACCCATTAATTCCCAAATTAGGTTATTAGTCTATTTTAAAACGACCCAAATACCCCGACGTGAGTCTGGGCTCTTCTAAAAAGCTCCCGGAACCCAAATACTACCTTCGGGTACTCAATTCTGCCTATCTCGGCCCATTCGGAACCAACCGTGAACTGGAAATCACCATCTGAGTCATTCTACATAATTTTTCTATCTCAACCTTGAAATAATCCACTCATAAGACCCAATTAAGATAGCATGTAAAATTATGTCGTTCTCACTAACTACGACGTACTAACAATTCAACGTTTTTATTTACTATACACATTAGTAATTTTAATACACAATATTAATATTGATCTCTCCCAAATAATATTTAATGAATACGTAATGTTCCATTTTAATTAAATTACGTACGCATGTAATTTAAAAATTCCATAAATAATCAAATTCTAAATTGTAAAAATATGGGATGTTATATTGCTATGACCTCTTCTAAGATCGAAACCCAAGTTGCTAAGATGACCTTTCCTACTGTGGTGTGTGCAAGTGTAGACAAGAGGAAGGTTACCCTTGGATTGACCTTTGGGAATGTCCTTGGTAATGGTTCACTCTCATAATTTTGGTCTTATCTTTAGGAGAGTAAGCATTGGGATTATTGTAGACTAGACCTATCTTGTCATTTTTTATTTTGATGGTAGCTAAAATTTATCTAACCTTTTTTACCTAGATTCCAAATGAAATTTGACATTACTAGAGTCTCTTAATTCATCTTATAACTGTAAAATTTTAGAGACTTATTCTTCAAATTTTCAAACAATCAGCGAAGGTTATCTCCCCCCCCCCCTCCCCCCCCCCCCCCACCCCAACACACACACACATTGTTTTTAAACTTCACCCTAAGATTATTCTCATGTTCCCTTAAATCCTCAACTAATTTATCATTATTACCCATGGCACATTCTTTTAACCTAGACTCTAATTTCAAGTTAGCCTTCTTCAACATCAAAGACTCAATATACAACTTTCAAAAGGCAACTTAAAGCTCACTCTCCTCCCCATCACTCATCTCATCTTCTTCTACCTGCTCACAAACTTGGGAATCACAAGACCAAACCTCAAAACTATCATGCGCATGATTATCTTCATTATTAAAAAAACGTTTAGGCTTGCATGACTAGACATAAAGGTGGTGTAGTTACACTCCACGGGAGAACTAGGTTCCTCTTCCGACCCACTATCACTAAGGGTTGCATTGTATTCTTTAGGTTTCTTATGGTCTTTACTTAGTTTAGCGGGACAATCAAAAGCATAATTCCCAAGCCCTTTGAATTCATAACACTTGTCATGGTCATTCACCTTTTTAAGGTTATCCCTATTATTTCTATCACAGTGATTGTTATAGTTCTTGTATTTCTTATTATAGTTCTTATCTTTTTTAGGCTTAAGAAAATTTGTGAATTTTTTTACAAACCTAGAAATCTCTTCGGGCTCTAACTCAAACTCCCTATTTGAATCCGACACATCTTCCTTACGAATTTTTTAACCTAAGATTTTCACCTTCTTTTCTTCCATTTTATTAGGAGGACACATGTCCATCTCATATGTTTGGATATAACCTATAAGTTCTTGGACTCTCATAGTATCGAATTATCCAAGAGATCTAGTACCGTGACTTTGGCATTAAATCTTTTAGGCAATGACTATAAGATTTTTTTCACAATTCTTCATTCAGGGATAGGCTAACCTAGATTAAATGAGGAATTAACAATATCCGACAGTTTAGCATAGAATTCGTCGAATGAATCATGCTCTCCTAGTATAATTATTTCAAATTTAGTTGTCCAATATTGTAACATATAAAACCTAACTGTGTCAGTACCTCATGGATGGATTCAAAATATCTGAAGAATCCTTTGCGCTCTCACAAGTCATTATACGCCTAAACTCTTTAGCTGTAACAATATAGAAAATCATGTTCGCACCCTTGGAAATTAAAGTGGAGTATTTTTTTTGGTCATAGTTCGTGGGGAGTATGATTTTGATAAACCACCTTAAGTGGGAGGAGACCACCCTTATTCCATCAAGTTCCAAACATTTTCATCGATAGATTTTTAAGAAAATCTCATATGCGCCTTCCAATAAGGATAGATTGAATCTTCAAACATGGGAGGTCGTGTAATGGAACTATCCTCATGGTTAAAGTCTGTATCAAAACCCTAAACACATTAAAATAGGATCAACATGATAACTTAGTGAAATTATCTAATACCAATTAAAAAAATGCAAATGCTAGCGTTATGCCAAATTCCAGATTTTAATTATAAATAAATTAATCGAGTGAGCAATCAATCCAATTTTAAATCAAGCATAGATCAAACACGTTGTGTAAAATTTTTGCCCAATTTTATCTTGCCTAAAACATGCATCAAGTCGAATATAAAGAATAAAATAAATAATCTCACAATGCCACGATGCATAAGAAAAACCCACAACGGGAAAACCTCAGACAGCCTAGTCTACGCAATGTCCTCTATAATGTAGGATTTCATACAAGGACGATAAATGAGTTACTCATGACTCGATGCCTTTAAGCCTAATGTACTTCCAACCTCTCCGTGAAGATTCTCCACATCTACACCATAGGCATCCACCCACAGTCTTCACAATGCAATCCTCTTGCATTTAGGTGTTAATCGATCTTTATCTAGCTTCCATCGCCATACTCATATGGAATCCATTATGCCAAAAAACCTCGATTGAATGTAAAGTAAACTTATTTGGTGCTCAAAACTTTTCATCTCGATTCTTGGATCTCAAAATTTAGTATTTAAACGAGATTAAAGAGGCTTTTGTGTTTATTTTAAGAAAATAGTTTTTGTAACCCTTGTTCTCAAATAAACATGTTGTGTTTTTATAAGAAAAATGTGAAAAAACTTAGGAACTTAAAATGAGGCATCTCATTCAAATAAAATTTGGATTTCGTTTGAATGAACTATGCCATTTAATTTGAACGAACTCAAGTCGTTCGAACGAGATACCTAAACTCATTTGAAAGAGTTTTACGCGAGTGTCAAGCGATTCTATATTATCTTCGACAAAAAGGTTTTGTTTGAACCTCGTTTGAATCTCGTTGAACAAAAACCTTAACCTACTTAGAGCTAAAACCAAACTCATTCGAACGAGATCAAGAAACGCGTTAAAATGAAAACACTAGTCATTTGAACAAAACGTAAAACTAATCTAAACAAAATTGGAACTCGTTTGAACGACTTTAAAATCAAAAAACATTTTTCCTAAAAATATTTTTCGAAAATGCCTCATAAACAATTCAAACACCCAAGCTCGAAAACCCAAGAATTAATATAATAATACAAATATATATTTCTTGAGATCCCAAGATTAAAGATGAAAATCGAGATGAATTTGATGTCACTTTAACTCGAGTCGCTTCACTTCTACGATGTATGAAGGTACAAGTTAACATAATCTAAACCATAAATGAAACGGTTTTGTCCAAATATAATAAAGAAAATATTACAAATTTACAATAAACGTTACAAAATAGACACAATGAAAGTCGTACATAAACATGACAAGCTACTAAATAACTATCTGAGTATGAAGAATAGTTTCAAATGTTTGGGAATGAATTATAAAGTAATTCATCCTTGAAGTATGATGGCATACTATACCAGAAGGAGTAAAAAAATCATTATCATTGCTCAATATGTGGGGAACCTAGATATGTGCCAGAGCATGGTTGGAATGATAGCAGAGGCATACTTTCAAAAGTATCTTACAAAGTCTTAAAAAAATCATTGGCCCCTAGTCGAAGAAATTTTTCATAGTACCATGGATATGGGATGTAAGGAAAAATTTCTAATGGAGACAATTGATATGTATTTTGGCTCCATGTTTGGACAAAACCATTTAGTCATAGGTTAGGACTTGTGTTAGTGACCTTTCAAGCCTATGACATGTTTGTTGAAGACGTAACAGACAAGCTAAAGAGAACACATCATCATATCATTTTCCATGCCTTTTTTCGTCATTAATATTCCAAGGGTCTTTAAGGTATGAATTATATATTTATGTTGAGCCTTGGATAATTTATTATTGGGTGTTAGGATTGTTTTAAAAATTTATGAAAATGATTTTATATTTTTTAGGACAAAATACGCATTTTTCATGAGGTTGTTAGAACGACGTTTGAATGATATCATGCAGCTCGTTCTAACAAAATTCAAATGAGATTAGTTTTCCTTTCGATGAAATTCATTGGAAATTTTGTTCAAAGTCGTTCGAACGAGAATGGGGTCCTCGTTTGAATGAGATACCATTTTGTTCAAATGACTAGATGCATTTCTCAAAAAATACAGTTTTCCCCACTACCCCATGATCTCATAATCCACACCTTTTTAAGGAGTGCAGATCAACGATTATGGATGACACTTTTTTTATGATCTTGAGTGCAAAAACTCTTCCAAAAATCTCTCCAATTTTCCTTAATCATTTCTGATAAAGTTTTCCAAACACAAACCCTAGTTTACACCCAACTAGTTTAAGATCAAAGATTCATCGCAAATATGCTTTGATACTTTTGGCACCATTATTTATTCTTTACAACGTATTGAGAATTGTTTCTTATGGTGGATTTTGTGTCTGTCGGTTGACATAAGGTGGACTCCGTGTGCTTGATGATTTTTTAGCCTTATCGGTAGATTCTGAGGCGTGTGTGGGCTCACATATTTTTGGAGCTACGTGGGTGGACTCATGCATGTCACTGAAAAAGGGTTGAAGGAATGAAGAGCACCAAGACTTGCGAGGGCATCGAGTCTATGTTGTAAGTCTTCTGTCGTGTCCTTTTGTAATTTCATACTTAATGGATTTTTTGTGGCTGGGTCATTTGAGGTTTTTCCTATTTAAGTTTTTCTCGTACATCGGGCGTTGAGGTTGAATTATTTTATCCTGAAATACTCACCTAAATGCATGCTTAGGTTTAAAATAAAATTAGTTAATCTCAAAACTTTCTAATCGGTGATTAATTAATTTGAATTAATTTTGTTTAAGAAAAAGTTAATTTGAAAATTTCTAAAAAATTAGTTTATGTGTTTTTGAACCATCCCATCCAATATTATTCCATATTTTCCTAGTACGCACTCTAAAATTGGTATCATGGCAAGTGAACTAAGCTATCGTGTTAGATCTTATTTAGGCTTAAACATCAAAAGTTAGTCATTTTTTAGGTTCTTACCTTTTTATGGTTCTAACTACGGATATTGGAAAGTACGTATGAAATAAACACTTAAGTCGTTAGATAAGCGGGTATGGCAAGCAGTGGTTAAGGGTTGGTCCCCACCCCATAAAAACCAGGAGTGAGGATGTGCTTAAATTGTTCAACTGTAATTCACGTGGCCTGAATGCTTTGTTCTACGCGGTCACACCAGATGAGTTTAAAGAGGCTTAAATTGGAGTATGTGCCGTGTCGGGATTAAATTCGAATTATTAAAAGTGATTAAATTATAAGTCACACATATGGTCATTTTGAGTGTCTCAATGTGTTCGAAAGGGTCGAGATAGTCAAAATAATGTACTCGGGGGTTTAGTTTGGGTCTCGGGGCATTTTTAGGCCTAATTAGCATCCCGGGAGGGCGTTTTAGACATTTTGTATTTTTGGGCATGGAAACCCACGAATTTTCTAAGGTTTTATCAGATGTTAGGGGTTGTCTTCTAGGGTTAGGATAACCAAAAACCAAGAACGGCCATTGGAGAGGAAAAGGAAAAGCTTTCCAAGGAGTTCTAGGCCAATAACTTCACCATTTGCACCGCCGTCACCGCGAAATTGTAGATCACGTGACGAGGATCACAACAACACCAATTTCTTCCACAAATCAGAAACAAAGATTTCGAGGCAAGTATCTATCTTGCTTTATTTTAGTTAATGCTTCAATTATATTATTCTAGGGTTGATTAGAACTAGTTTTCGTGAAAGAAATCATATATTGGAGACTAGAATTTACATGTTCTAGAGGTAAAAATCATATTCTGGAAATCTAATTCATATGTAGAGGTTGAACCACGAATTTGCATTGACTTAGGAGTAGAAATCTGGGAAAAGAATGGGAAGAACTAAGTTAAAAAAAATATTAGGGTTCTTGATATTTATATGGATTTTGGCCCTTTGAATTCGTTATACTTGATGAAAACTCACATGTTTTACGTAGAATGTTATTTATTTGGATATATAACACTTGTAGTATCGATTGTTGGGAGTTTGGGAGTGAAAAATGATGATTTGGATGAGTTTGGAATAGGATTCCCATAACTACTATTTCTACAGTTTCTCCATAACTGCTTGATCGATCGATCGACCTAAGAGCATCGATCCATCGATCGAGCCCCTACCATCGATCGATCGACCCCTCCTGGAAAACTCATATTTCCCTTTTTAAATAGTTATTTCGATTTAAATGAGTAGTAATCTTTGGAAATTATTCTTAAAACATTTTGGGACATAAAGAGGACCAGTAGGACTTTATAAAGATGGAATATTTAATGTAAGACTAAATTAGGGTTAACGGGGATTGAATTACACTTAAGGAGTAATGGGAACGTGTGTCTAAAGGAGTGATAAGTGTAAGGAAGTTATGTCGTAAAATAAGGAGGTACCTACTGAAATTATACTTAGGGATATAGGATACTACGAGTGATACGAAGTAAGTTTGAAATAATCCCATAAATAAGAATAAAAGAGACGAACCGTTATACAGGATAATCTAGTAATGTGTACTAAGAATGAATATCATAAGTATGGGTCGTGGGTGTACTTAATTTAGAAATGGTAATGGTAGTATACATATATCTGACTGTGTTTATGCATATATTATATACATGTAAAAATCATGCCCGCGCTTCTTGCTATCACTGAGGTTACCAAGTCGGGACAGTCTTATCTCGATGGGACCATTATGGGGAATATTGACTTGTAGCCTAGAACATAGGAATCCTTCGTACAGGCTATCTAATCGATAGTCAGACGGTCCTAAGAGACGTGAGGGTATGTGCTGACCTCTTAGTGACTTGGAACTATGCTTCGCCTCAATTTGTATGTGTTTTGTGTTAATACAGTTCGAGAGTGATTTCAAAGTAGTATTTCCTTTAGTAAGAACGATACGGGGACTTGATAGCAGAGTATGCTAGCACCATAAATTTTATGTGGGCTTCTGATAATACATATATATTATGTGAGTGATTAATATATATAGACTTGAAATTGGGAACTTTCTACTGTGACTAAAAGTAGTTACGTAATGAATAAATATTTCGATTTTGATATAAGTGTTTGAAAAGCTTGAGGCAATACTGAAAGATTTTTGTTAATGAAATGAAATCCTTATGAAAACTTTACTCTCAGAAACTAATTATTCCAGCCCTAGAATTTGTCGGCATGAAACCTTATGAGGAATTTAAGATAAGTTTAATAGGTGGGGATTAATAGTGCGGTAGGTATGCACATTAGAAGAGAGGTGATAATTTCTCAAAAAAGTGCCGCATACTAATATGATTGTTGCATTAGCTGGTAAGCATTTTAAATACTTGCTAAACTAAATTTTAAACTGTTTTAAAATCGGGCTCCGACCCGTTTCCTATTTTCTCTTCTCTCTTGTATATATATGTATATATTACAGGTGCCCAGTCACAGGGGCGTCATGCTTAGGATTCTTTAAAAGGAACGTGTTGCAGCTTAGGTGGGAGTTGCAGGCCTTTTGTTTAGATGACATCATTATTAATTCCACTCCTAGTTCTATTTTATCCAGTTGGGCATGTGTCGCCCTTTTTCCTTATTCACTTGGTTTTGTCAGAGATTGTGATTCATTTACTTTCAGTATTTCTACTTTGGGATTTCTTACTGTCGGGATGTTTTCCTTTGAAGTTTTAAAGTTGGAATTAGTTATTTTAATGATTAAATTGCTTGGATTATCTTTTCCAGTCTAGTTATTGTGTGGCTCTTAAACTACGAATTATGAAAAGTTTTTATTATTGCGTTTAGATTAAATATGGAATTAATGTTTTTAAAAATGGTTTTGTCACTTAGCTTAATCATTTAGGGTGTTTAATTTGAAAAGTTATTTTGCGACAGTGATGCTAAGAATGAACCAACTGTTCACCTTGGTTATAATTTAATAAAGGACTGATCACCTGGTATTTAGTTAGGCAGGGTGTCACAGGTGGTATCAGAGCATCAGGTTCTAGTGTCCTTAGGATTCGTGCGGCTTATTATGCTTCCAGCGTTACTTTGTTTGATATAGAGCCCTATGTTTAGGATTGTTGTTTTCTATGGTGAGATTCCGTTCTCTTGCTATAACGTATGTACATTAGTGAATCTTAATTGTGTTCGAGCGTGTTCGAATAATGAAATATGGCAGGCAAGGGCCATTGGGCGGACAGAAGGAGGCAAGGCTTTGTTGAGGTTGTAGAGCATGTTCGAGGATGATGACCATAGTTAAGGTCACCCCTATTATGGCACGGGAATCCAGGACTGCAAAGACAGCTAGGGCGCAGCCTATGATTTCCAAGTGCCTCTATAGTCGAAAGAGGTGCGAGAGTAGACTCACCCAACGTGGTACGACTGGGAAAATTTAGACGAAGCATTGCAGAGAACTGTCAATGGAACTTCTAGAAATGCGAAAATTGTGTGTGTTAGCCCAAGGAGGTAAAGTATCCAAAGGCTTGGACATAGGATGGAGTGTGGCTAACTGGAAGTGAAAATTTGGAGACAAATTTTCTTGGCATGTCGGAACAAAGTTATCATGGTGGGAGTCAGCCACCACTTTTAGAAGTTGAATTCTATGCCTATTGGAGAATCTTAGGTACAGTTTAACCGCATGTTCCTTCATCAGATGTTCAGGATAAGATGTGAACATTGTTCTAAACCCATCACGGGAGGACCTGGCAGAGGTCCATTTGTGAATATGAATCTAAACCGTTAGCGAATTTTGTATCGGAAGATGTAGATACAAATGGAGGAAAGGACTCCAAGTGGGAAATCGACTCGTAATAATAGTTGATAACACTTAAAAAGGGAATTCTGTTGGACGGTAAATTTAGAGATTAACAATGTCATACCTTGTCAATGAAGACGATAATGCTTCTTTGTGTGGGAAGCTAAAAGAATAGAAGAATTTAGTCAAGAATAAGAGTAGATACAACGGTGGTAGTGAAACACCACAAGGGGGTGTGGATACACATCAGGGGACCCATTTGAATGAGTCGGATAACTGAATTCTTACCACACGATGGTAAATTTAGTAAGCACTATTGCAGTCAGTAAAATGTTCTTTAGGGCCAACAAGGCTAAGGGGATAATGGGAGTAGCCATCAGAAATCGAGTCTACCAAAGTCCGAGAGAAGGACAATCCTAATACAGTTAATATGATAGGTGATAAGTGGATTATGTGTTGAGGTATTTTGTGGAGAGTGAAATCACATGTGATAAAATATTTTTCCTGAAGCGAATATAGGGGACAAGAGTATGGTGCCTAGTAAAGGACAACGATTAAAGAAGTTTTGGTTTGGTTAGGATAGGTGTGTTACATCCGGTGACCATTTGTGCGGTCAAGGCGATTGGCAAGGTAGGAGTATGAGTTTTATCCTCGGAGGATGAGGTGTGTTTATGTGACACGAGTGGGTCACCATATTTTGTTCATTGCTAGATTAGCATGTGAGACGAGTTAGTGCGTATAACTATAAACGTTATTATTATGTTACTATTTTTACCTAGTGTAGTGGGATTATCTTTAGTGCTATCCACGGATGATGAATGGGTATATTAATAGTGTTATATACTTTATTGAGGTTACTCGATTTAGTGATGTGATACACGAGTATGCTATTGTCTTGATTACAACTTTATAGTAATGGTTAGTATGATAGTAGGCAGTTATCGCAAGGCTATCAGAGTGGTTGCCTTAGTGATGCATGTTTTGTTCTTGCGAGGCCTCACCTGTGAGAGGGTCGGACTCACACTTATATTATCTATTTTAGAGACTTCAGAGGGAATAGTGGACTCGAGATATTCGATTCCGGTGTGTGTAGGGACTTTGTTGTTATGATTCAGTATGTATTGGGTTTACTGTTGAGCGAAAAGAATTAACTCATTATGATGTTTAGCACTCAGGACTTGGTGATAGGAAGAGCGCATTGTTATATCTATCCTTTAAAAATTTGGGAGTTAAGAGTTATACCCATATGTTTGGGGACAGGATTTCAAAAACCCCGATTGTGTGTATTTGAGGTTTACGAAAATGTGATTATCGCCAATACTGAACGATAGTGCAGTTGGCAAAATGTTCTTTGTTAATTGTAATTATGGGAGGAGATGTAACTTTTCTGTCAAGAGACGGAATAAAGGGGTACATGCTATGAACGGAGGGCCTAACGGATTTCGATAACTGACAATGCTAGGTAGTTGTGTATCGGGGGGTTCCTTATTTGGATTTCGCTTTGCGAGACATCCCACACATGAAACTTAGCGTAAGGTTGGAAATAGGGAGATGTTTGGTCATTAGTCCATGAGTTTGGTACCTCGGTCGTACTAGGAGAAGGTAATTATATCTGTAACTTGGAAGTTGAATTATGATTTAAGGCCAGTGAAGCCGGTTGTGTGGTAAGAAAGCATTGAAAATTTTATTTTATCGCCATGAGCTAAGGGGTGGAACGATGATAGGAGAAGTTAAAATTTTGATTTCTAAGGTGATTGAGAGTACCCAAGTGTTGTAACCGCGTTCAGAACACAAGGGAAATAAACAGTTTGGATAATTTTTAGTGTGGATTATCTGGGAAGAATTTTTAATACAAGAGAGGAGAATTGCATTTATTTTGATGTATAGATCATTTGGAGATTTATTTATTTTCGAGATAGTTAGATTGTTGTAATTATTTCGAGAGAATTGTTGTATTTATTTGAAGAGATTGAGATTAGTGGTTTCTTTTCTATATTGGGATTTAGATGCTCTACACCTTGTTATATTGTGAATTTTGTTAGTTTTATCGATGAGTAGCGCTCCGTTCGCTCTCCCCGGGCGGTCGGGGTGTTACAAAATGTGGGCATCCTGGTTAGCTAATGTTAGAATCGTCCGAGTGGAAGAGACGTGGGAATGTACGTGTGGAATATATGTTTGTGGGACTAGCATAACGAGGTGAAAGTGGTAGAGTGGATTAAACGTCACATGAAGAACGATAATCCATATATATGTGTGCGATTAGAGTAACTCACCCAAATTTGGTTGGAAGGCTGTGGGAAGCCATTTAAAAGGGGTATTCCTTGAGAAGGGTATAATTTAATTATTATGGAGAACACTCGGAGCGGAGTTGTAATTTGTCAAATATGCGAGCGACTTGCGCATACAAAGAGTGATGCTGTTAGTATGGTATAAAAAGTCCACAAGTGCACATCGTGGAGAAAAGTGCACGGGTCAGAACTTTCGGTATACGCCAAGGAAAGAAGGGGAGTATTAAGTGTCACTTAATGTGAGACATTTCTAGGAAAAAGTCGATGTTTAGCAAAATATAGTGAGTAGTCTCTGCATGCACCACTCATAGATAGAGATCGGTTGGAATAAGAGGATCAATCAGAGAATTGTGTGGCTATCAACAATTCCTATAATGGGAGAGCCCGGTAAAGTCGGTAAAGTTTCTCGGATGGTTTGACATCTTCAAGACAAGATAAAGGGTTCATCCGAACATGTGGGACAATTCGCTTAAGAAGGAAGAGATTGATATTCCTTTGGGGTGATTTATAATATTAACTAGTGTGCCCCAGTCCTCCTTTGAAAGGAAGGATTGCGCCAGTATGTGGTCCTACACGGTATTGTTTTTTGAATCGAGATGAGATTTTTGAATTCCACCTTCAATATGGGATTTCAGGAAGCAGCGGGGATAACATTTAGTTTTGAGTAGGATGTATCACCCATCACTGGGGGGTAGCACACGATGATTAACGATTAGTGGAGCCGCGTGAAGGAAATTTTGGAATCGTGGTGATCATTTCATTTCCACAACGGATATAGCTAGCAAGTGAAGTATAGTATGGTAGAGTTCCGTGGAAGCACTCGTACCTGGTTGTCGTGAACGAGGTGCTTATTGAGGTTTTGGTGTGGAAAAACCTTAACTATTCTCCCTATGTATGTTTAGAAGTGAGCGGATAATCAGAATTTTGGATTTGTCAAGTTAGAGTCTGATGACTATAGTGGAATTACCACGGCTGTTTTAAAAGAACAAGAGTGTTCAGATGTTCGTATGGTTTCTCTCAGAATGGGAGTTTAGTTTTTAGATAAATATGAGTAGTTGTCATGTAGTGAGGTGCGGCCTCCCAATGATATTGAAATAATGGGAGTCAATGATGTATAAGCTCGTCTTATATGAATGTTGTCGGATAGGAGCACAATGTGAAGTGCCGTTAAGGAGAGTGTTAAACAAATTTACTGTGAGACGGGGGCTATAGTGATTGAACGCCTTATTATATAGATAGTTTGCGTACTGATAAGATATCCATATTTATTCTTACCAGGTATGCCTTATTTTCTGAATTTCGGGACGAAATTATGTTATTAGGGGGGAAGTATGTAATACCCCGTATTTTTATGGCTTTTAATTTTGGGGTTTTATTAAATTTAATTAGAGATATTAATTTAATATTAATCCGAAAATCATTTAAATATTTACTAGTGTGATGAGAGTTAGTAATTATTGGAATTTTGTTGTAAATTACTTTATGGGTAAAGTAATATGTGTAATTAAATTTAGTAAAATTATCACGAGGATCTAATTTGATAATTTTGGAAATTTTATCGGGACTCGCCTATGTCGTGTCGGGATTAAATTCGAATAATTAAAAGTGATTAAATTATAAGTCACCCGTATGGTCATTTTGAGTGCATAAATGTGTCCGGAAGGGTCGAGATAGTCAAAATAATGTACTCGGGAGTTTAGTTTTGGTCTTGGGGCATTTTTAGGCCTAATTAGCATCCCGGGAGGGCGTTTTAGACATTTTGTATTTTTGGGCATAGGAAACCCACGAATTTTCTAAGGTTTTATTAGATGTTAGGGGTTGTCTTCTAGGGTTAGGATAACCAAAAACTAAGAACGACCATTAGAGAGGAAGAGGAAAAGCTTTCTAAGGAGTTCTAGGCCAAGAACTCCACCGTTTGCACCGCCGTCACCGCCGAATTGTAGATCACACGACGAGGATCACAAGAACACCAATTTCTTCCAAAAATCAGAAACAAAGATTTCGAGGCAAGTATCTATCTTGCTTTATTTTAGTTAATGCTTCAATTATATTAGTCTAGGGTTGATTAGAACTAGTTTTCGTGAAAGAAATCATATATTGGATACTAGAATTTACATGTTGTAGAGGTACAAATCGTATTATGGAAATCTAATTCATATATAGAGGTTGAACCACGAATTTGCATTGAGTTAGGAGTAGAAAATCTGGGAAAAGAATAGGAAGAACTAAGTTAAAGAAAATATTAGGGTTCTTGATATTTATATGTATTTTGGCCCTTTTAATTCGCTATACTTGATGAAAACTCGCATGTTTTACGTAAAATGTTATTTATTTGGATATATAACACTTGTAGTATCTATTGTTGGGAGTTTGGGAGTGAAAATGATGATTTGGATGAGTTTGGAATAGGATTCCCGTAACTGATATTTCTGTAGTTTCGTCATAATTGCTTGATCGATCGATCGAGCCCCTACCATCGATCGATCGACCTCTCTTGGAAAACTCATATTTCCCTTTTTAAATAGTTATTTTGATTTAAATGAGTAGTGATATTTGGACATTATTGTTAAAACACTTTGGGACATAAAGAGGACCAGTAGGACTTTATAAAGATGGAACATTTAATGTAAGACTAAATTATGATTAACGGGGAGTGAATTACACTTAAGTAGTAATGGGAACGTCTGTCTAAAGGAGTGAGAAGCGTAAGGAAGTTACGTCGTAAAATAAGGAGGTACCTACTGAAATTATACTTAGAGAGATAGGATACTACGAGTGATACGAAGTAAGTGTGGAATAATCCCATAAATAAGAATAAAATAGACGAACCGTTATACAAGATAATCAAGCAATCTGTACTAAGAATGAATATCATAAGTATGGGTCGTGGGTGTACTTAATTTAGAAATGGGAATGGTAGTATACATATATATGACTGTGTTTGTGCATCTATTATATACGTGTAAAAATCATGGCCACGCTACTTGCTAACACTGAGGTTACCGTGTCGGGAAAGTCTTATCTCGTTGGGACCTTTATGCGGAATATATACATGTACCCTAGAACATAGGAATCCTTGGTACAGGCTATCTGATCGATAGTCAGACGGTCCTAAGAGACGTGAGGGTATGTGCTGACCTCTTAGTGACTTGGAACTATGCTTCACCTCAATTTGTATGTGTTTTGTGTTAATACAGTTCAAGAGTGATTCCGAACTAGTATTTCCCTTAGTATGAGCGATACGGGGACTTGATAGCAGAGTATGTCAGCACCATAAATTTTTTGTGAGGTGCCGATAGTATATATATATTATGTGAGTGATTAATATATATATATATATATATATATATATATATATACTTGAAATTGGGAACTTTCTACTGTGACTAAAAGTAGTTAAGTAATGAATAAATATTTCGATTTTGATATAAGTGTTTGAAAAGCTTGAGGCAATACTGAAAGATTTTTGTTAATGAAATGAAATCCTTATGAAAACTTTACTCTCAGAAATTAATTATTTCATCCCTAGAATTTGTCGGCATGAAACCTTATGAGGAATTTAAGATAAGTTTAACATGTGGGGATTAATAGTGCGGTAGGTGTGCACATTAGAAGAGAGGTGAGAATTTCTCAAGAGAGTGCCGCATATTAATAGGATTGTTGCATTAGCCGATAAGCATTTTAAATACTTTTTAAACTAAATTTGAAACTGTTTTACAATCGGGCTCTGACCCGTTTCCTATTTTCTCTTCTCTCTTGTATATATATATGAAATACGCACATATACCTTTAGCCAGGCCGAGGGTGTCCTCCACCCGGACGAGGCCAAGATCTTTCATCATATATCAGACGACCCTCTAAGGGACCAACCCCTCATCAGGCTCAGACGACCCCACAAGGGGTCGGCCCCTCATCAGGCTCAGACGACCCCATAAGGGGACCATCCCTCATCGGGCCGACCCCTCATCAGGCTCAGACGACCCCACAAGGGGTCGACCCTTCATCAGGCTCAGACGACCCCTCAAGGGGTCGACCCCATCATCATGGACCAGACGACCCTACTAGGGTGCGATAGTACGAGGCCTGCATGAGGCCAGTCTCACTGCCAGCAGGAGCTTTGCCCTCGGCCTCATATCATAGGCCGAGGGTGACATCACCACAAAGCGTGATTTGGGAGATGTGTGGGACAGTGCGTGTAAGGCTCATATGGCACGTTGAAGACCGTTATAAAAATATCCCCCCTCACGTGAGGGAATATTACGTCATTATTAAGCACAGGTGGCACCTCCAGTTGTCAATAGGGGATTGGCTAGATCATAACTCACATGCACCATGCATGCTTGGGGGGTACACTACACCCCCCAAGACCTATATATACTCGTCACCTACAACCCTGAAAAGGGATCGATAAATTGTAACCCTAGCTAAAATTGTACTTGTACACACAGTAAAGAGAGAGAGGGAGCTTATGTGCATTGTATCCAAGGCCATTAGTGCCCATAGCTAGTGGATCACACACTCACAGTGGATGTAGGCCTAATTGGCTGAACCACTATACATCATTGTCTCATTCCTCTTATACTCACCCCCTTCTATGCACTTACACATATACATCTTCATGGTTGCCATTGTTATTACTGTTTGAGATCATCATCACTTACCTGGTTGTGCTAGATTTTAGAATCATCAGTTTGTCACCGTCTTTGGGAACGAAAAGACATCTCTTCTTTTACACAGCTTGACCTCACCGGGCACTCTGGTGGTGAACCAGATCTCCCCCTTCGTGGAGTTGTTTTACCATTGAAAGAGACCCATTAGGGTTTCCAAGCTCTTCAGTCTTTTGGTCATTCAGCTCTTTATAGCTCAAACATATGGCACCGGAGATGCCACCACCATCTCTTCCTCCACCAGATAGTGGATTAGGACCCAGTTCCAGTCAACCACCACCTCAGTCTGAGATGGATGATGTGGTGGATGCTTTGAAGTCTCTGGCAGCAAGCCAGCAGATCATGCAGGAGCAGTTTACAGCTCTAAGCCAAAAGATACTAAGACCACCAGGGGTCTCACCTGAGATGATTACTCCAGCAGCAGCTCCAGGGTAGCATGAGGCCAAGGGACCACCCCAGGCACCACGCAAATAATTGCCACCTCCACAACGGCTAAGGGACGTTGTTGACCCCTGGCATCTACGCCTGGGGAGGCAAGGAAACCCTTACCCTGAGGACAGGTATGATGATCTGGAGGGGGAGGAGGCCCCCATAGAATGTTGGGAGCCATATGAGGTCTCCAATAATACTGCGCGATCTCTATAGGAGAGCAGAGGGAAGTGTGGAAGGAAAAATCCTGCCGATCGCCCAAGGGGGTCTGCTTTTGATCGTCTAAGCAGGGGGTCAGCCTTTGAGAGGCTCGGCCTAATAAATGTCCTGTGGGAAAAATTGTCCAGATTAAGGAGTGCTGCAAGGTCCATAAGGGAGGCAGCAGATGGTCAACCCCATGGGGGACGACCCCAAGGACCGGACGATGGTCAAGGGTAAGTAAACAACCAACACAAGCCTGCCGCAGCAGAACCCTCCATCCACCTCAAAGAGGCGGCAGGGGATAACATCGGTCAGGGCGACCCTACGAGGCCCTGGAATGACTCGATCCAGCGACTAGAGGATAAGATTGGCGATATTCTGAAGAGTAGGGACCCTCTTCAGAGAGGATACTCCATAGTCTCACCCTTTGTGGCAAAGATAGTCAACTTCCCCACACCATCCAAGTTCAAGCCACCAGCGGTCACCCCTCGGTATGACGAAAGTACCAACCCTATCCACCATATTGAGATGTACCAATCAGCGGTATACATATACTTTATCTCAGATGAGATGAGGTGTCGTGCCTTTTCTGGCACTCTGACTGGGGCTGCACATGTCTAGTACATATCTCTTCCAAAAAACTCCATTGAAAGCTTTAAGCAATTGGCGGACCGGTTTATCCATAACTTTTTCTTTGGGGTGAGGCCACAGAAGAAAACCACACACCTGCTCTATGTTAAGCATGGGAAGAATGAGAGTCTAAGAGACTACATAGCCAGATTCAACACAGAAAAGTTAGAGGTTGAAGATTATGAGGAGAGCATAGCCATGACCGCTCTCATTGGAGGACTCCAGAAGGGGAAGCTATTATGGAAGCTTGCTGAAGACCCTCCAAGGATAATGGTTAAATTGTTGTCGATAGCAGGAAAGGTGATGAACGTCGAAGAGGCGATGGCCGCAAAATACGAAGATGAAAAAGGCGGCACTAGTGGGGGTAAGTACCATAAGAAGAACAAAGAGGGGAAAAAGAGGTCTACAGACGATAAGTTCGTTGATTACACCCCTCTGACGGTCAGGTGTGATCATATTCTCAATGAGATAAAGAGTGACCGGTCCCTGAAGTGTCCTGAGAAGTTGAGGACAGCCCCCCACAAGAGGAATAAAAACCTGTGGTGTGAATTTCACCAAGACCATGGCCACGTGATAGACAAATGATTTTTGCTGAAAGATGAGATTGAAAAAATGTTAAAAGAAGGGAAGTTAAGGAAGTACGTTGACAAAGGTGCATTCAAGAGGGGCTGAGGGGACGACCCCAGAAAGAAGCGAGGCGATGCATGTAAAGAAGGTCCTCTAAAAAGAGGGGATGACCCTTTTGATGATGAGGACGACCCTGACCTCCCTCCAAGAGACGAACACGGACCTGTCAAGAGACTTAATATGATCTCATTCGGTGTGGGAATGATATCCAGGGGTCTAGCAGGAAGAGGGTCAAAGGTCGCCGACAGGAAGGCCCGTGTAGATGAAGCCAAGGTAGTGACAAAAGTTATACACTCAACCTCTGTTGAGGCAAAGTTAGAAAATAGGAAGAAGGTCGATATAGATACTCTGATAGTGTGGTTCTCAATAATGGACTTCAAAGGCCTCTTAGCCCCACATGATGACCCCCTCGTCATCACTACCAGGGTGCAGGGATGCGAGGTGCCGAGGATCTTGGTAGATGGGGGTAGCTCTACAAATGTGATGTTTCGGCCGCGCTTCAAAGCCTTAGGCCTCAGTCGTGCTAGACTCATCCCATACCATCACCCATTGATTGGGTTCAGTGGGGAAAAGGTCCATCAACTTGGAGTGTATGAGGCCGACGTTAAGATGGGAGATGAGTGGATGAGATGGCTTACCAAGGGGTCAGCCTCTTCGTAATGGATGAACATGTCTTCTCGACCTATAACATTATACTGGGGCGAGTAACCCTCAAAGGGTTTAAGGCGGTTCCATCTACGATTCATCAGATGATCAAATTCTAGACCCCTTACGGGGTAGGGGAAGTACAGGGAGACAAGACGACGGCACAGGAATGTTACTTCAATTTTGCTGAAGAAAAAAAGGCGCACAAGAAGGCAACAGCCACTTACAATATTGACACCCTTGACCCCAGGGATGAGAAAAAACTCAAGAAAGGAGAAGTTCGGAAGAGGTAGAATCCACCATCCTCAATAAGGATGAGCCAGAAAAAACTGCCCAAATTGGCAAAGCTCTGAAGATAGACATAAAAGAAGACCTCATCAAGCTGATAAGGAGAAGACAGAGTGTCTTTGCATGGAGCCACGCAGATATGCCGGGGATTGACCCCGAAATTATGATCCACAAGCTCAACGTGGTAGAGGTTGCAAAGCCAGTGAAGCAGAAGAGGAGAATTTATTCTCTAGAGAAGTATGAGGTCATTAGGGATGATGTCAAGAAACTGGAAGATGCAGAGTTTATCAGATTAGTCATCTACCCCGAATGGTTGTCCAATGCAGTCATTATCCCAAAATCCAATGGGAAGTAGAGGATGTGCGTAGACTTCATAGACCTCAATAAACATTATCCCAAAGACAGCTTCCCTCTCCCCCGTATTGATTAGATGGTAGACGCTACCGCAGGCCATGAGCTCATGAGCTTCATGGATGCCTATTCAGGGTACAACGAGATCTTCATGTACCCTGAAGACTCAGAAAAAATGGCTTTCATTACTGAGAAGGGGACATACGGTTATAGGGTTATGCCATTTGGCCTAAAGAACGACAGGGCAATGTATCAACGCCTTATGAATAAAATGTTTGAAGACCATATTGGGAAGTCTATGGAGGTTTATGTAGATTACATGCTGACTAAAAGCTTAAAGGCCGAGGATCATGTGGACGACCTCGAGAGGACCTTTAACATAATGGATAAGTACCGAATGAAGATCAACCCGGCCAAGTGTGTCTTCGGGGTCGGAGCAGGGAAGTTCTTGGGGTTCATTGTCAACCAAAGAGGCATCGAGGCCAATCCTGAAAAGATAAAGGCCCTCATGGAAATGAAGACCCCTAAGACCATCAAAGACATTCAAAGGCTCACAAGGCGAGTGGCTGCATTGAATAGGTTTGTGTCCAGAGCTACAGACAGGTGCTTACCATTCTTCAAAATTCTCAGAAAGGCTTTTCAATGGAGAGAAGAGTATGATGAGGCTTTTAAGGAGCTAAAGACATACTTAGGGTCTCCCTTGCTGTTGTCATGTCCAGTACAGGGTAAACGGCTATATGTGTACCTAGCCATCAGCGCAGCCATTGTGAGAGAAGATGATGGAGTATAAAAGCTCATATATTTCAATAGTAAGGAACTCCAGGGGGAAGAGCAAAGATACCCAAGGATGGAGAAGTTGGCCTATGCCTTGATCCATGCATCAAGAAAGATGAAGCCGTACTTCCAGTCCCATATAATGGTCATCCTCACTAACTCTCCTCTTAGGCAGGTCTTACACAAGATAAAAAAATTGGGGAGGCCAATGGCCTGGGCTATAGAGTTGGGAGAGTTTGACATTGTACATCAACCTAGAACGGCCATTAAGGGGCAAGCATTAGCATATTTCGTGGCTGAATTTACTTGGGAAGATGATGAGGCTGAAGATGAGAGCCTTAAAGAGAGAGATACATGGCAAGGCAGAGTTGCTGACTCACCCGCAGAAAAGGCGGGGACAAGCACAGCTAGAGAAAAAGTGGCCAAAAATGAAGAGGAAAGATATCTCTTTAGAAAGGGGTCCCTCACTGAGGGAAATTTCTCATTGGAAAAGCCAGTGTGGAGCCTCTTCGTAGATGGGTCCTCTTATGAAATCGGAAGTGGGGCTGGATTAATAGTATCAGCACTAGACGGAACAGACATCGAGTACGCCCTAAGGTTCAACGTTAAAGACTACAACAATGAGTCTGAGTATGAGGCTCTGATAGCGGGCCTCTCCTTGGCTAAGTCACTTAGTATCTACCAGGTCTTAGTCCATAGTGATTCGAGACTAGTGGTGAATCAGATACTAGGAGCCTACGAGGCTAAGGATGAGAGAATGGCCAAATATCTTGAAAGGGTAAAGGCACTATTGAAGAGCTTTAGAGAAGTAAAGTTGAAGAGGATACCTAGGCTTGATAATGGTCGGGCCGATGCACTTACTAGGCTGGCCTCAGCAACTAGGACAGATATCAGGAGGACAGTCCAAATAGAAATTTTTCTTCGACCAATGATCGATGAAGAAGAGGTAACACTTAGATCTTGCTTAAATATCAATGCGGAATCCTCGTGGATGGACCCTATAATCAAATACATTAAAGAGGGGGAGATTTCATAAGCAAAACAAGAAAAGAAAAGGCTGAGATATATAGCTGCAAAATTCACTGTCATTGAAGACACCTTGTACAAAAAGGGTTTCTTGCTCCCATTACTTAGCTGTGTGCACCCGTATAAAGTCCCACACATCTTGCAAGATGTGCACGAGGGGTCATGTTCAAGCCACATTGGGGGCAGGTCTTTGGCGAAGAGGGTAGTAACCCAGGGGTGCTGGTGGCCGACCTTGGGGAAAGATGACATGGTATATGTAAAAATGTGTGATAAATGTCAAAGATTTGCCACCGTCCCTCACCAGCCCCATCAGGCTCTTACCTCCATTACATCCCCATGGCCATTTACAGTGTGTGGGATCGACCTGGTAGGACCCTTGGCTAGGGCCGTCAATAACTATCGGTTCCTCATCGTAGCAATTGACTATTTTTTAAAATGGGTGGAGGCAGAGCCAATGGTAACGCTCACCGAGCAGAAGACCTTCCAGTTTATCTGGAAAAACATTATATGCAGATATGGCCTCCCCAACACCCTCATTTCAGATAACGGGACTCAATTCAAGAATACATCTCTAGAGAAGTACTGTGAAAGGGTGAGTATCAAAAAATTATTCTCATCCCCAGGCCGACCTCAAGGCAATGGGCAAACGGAAGTTACAAATAGGAAAATCCTGCACGGGATCAGGAAGAAAATTGAAGAGGAAAAAGGAAGATGGGTTGAGGAGCTATATGCTGTACTATGGGCCTACAGGACGACGGTAAAGACCTCTACCGTAGAAACCTCGTTCATGCTAGCTTATGGCTCAGAAACCGTCATCCCCACCGAGATTGGGTTTCCTACTCACAGGGTCCAAATGTATGACCCCCAAAGAAATGTGGAAGAGAGGAGAATTAACTTGGACATGATCGAGGAAAGGAGGGAAGACGCCGAGATAAGGCAAGCCGCTTACCAATAGAGGACTTGAAGGTTCTACAACTAGAGGGTGAGACAAAGGCCAATCGCAGTAGGGGACTTAGTCCTCAAAAAGACTTGGCAAAATCCTAACAAGCTCCACCCAAATTGGCATGTCCCATATAGGGTCATTGATGAAGTTGTCCCTAGAACCTATAGACTAGAAAACCTATAAGGGAAACCCTTTTCCAACCCCTGGAATGCAGATCATTTGAAGAAATACTATCAGTAGTGTTGTAACATCCTATCGGACCGCAGTTGTAATGAATGTGTTTCTCCAACAGAACACTTAGAATGTTAATGAGAATGTCACAATGGTCCCTCATTTTGCGTTTGATTAATTCTAGTATGATTGGGGTTATACTCGTTAAAACCACCCTCGGTTATAATGAGGGAAAATGGTGTGTATGACCCCTCATTTACCCTCAATAAAGACAAGGGGGACTTAAATTTTAAACCATTAAGTTGGTGAGAAACCACCCTCGACTATGATGAGGGAAAATGGTGGGGACGACCCCTCATTTACCCTCAAGAAAGACGGGGGGGACTTAAAATTTAAACCATTAAGTAGGTGGGAAACCACCCTCGACTATGATGAGGGCAAATTGTGGGGACGACCCCTCATTTACCCACAAGAAAGACGAGGGGGACTTTAATTTTTAAACCATTAAGTTGGTGGGAAACCAACCTCGGCTATGATGAGGGAAAATGGTGGAGACGACCCCTCATTTACCCTCAAGAAAGACAAGGGGGACTTAAAATTTTAAACCATTAAGTTGGTGGGAAGCCACCCTCGGCTATGATGAGGGAAAATGGTGGGGACGACCCCTCATTTACCCTCAAGAAAGATGACGGGGACTTGAAATTTAAACCATTAAGTTGGCGGGAAACCACCCTCGGCTATGATGACGGCAAATGGTGGGGACGACCCCTCCTTTACCCTCAAGAAAGAAGAGAGGGGACTTGAATCTTTAAACCATTAAGTTGGTGGGAAACCACCCTCGGCTATGAGGAGGGAAAATGGTGGGGACGACCCCTCATTTAACCTCAAGAAAGACGAGGGGGGACTTGAAATATTAAACCATTAAGTTGGTGGGAAACCACCCTCGGCTATGATGAGGGCAAATCGTGGGGACGACCCCTCATTTACCCTCAAGAAAGACGGGGGGGACTTAAAATTTAAACCATTAAGTTGGTGGGAAACCACCCTCGGCTATGATGAGGGCAAATCGTGGGGATGACCCCTCATTTACCCACAATAAAGACGAGGGGGACTTTAATTTTTAAACCATTAAGTTGGTGGTAAACCACCCTCGGCTATGATGAGGGAAAATGGTGGGGACGACCCCTCATTTACCCTCAAGAAAGACGGGGGGGACTTAAAATTTTAAACCATTAAGTTGGTGGGAAGCCACCCTCGGCTATGATGAGGAAAAATGGTGGGGACGACCTTTCATTTACCCTCAAGAAAGATGACGAGGACTTGAAATTTAAACCATCAAGTTGGCGGGAAACCACCCTCGGCTATGATGAGGGAAAATGGTGGGGACGACCCCTCCTTTACCCTCAAGAAAGACGAGGGGGGACTTGAATCTTTAAACCATTAAGTTGGTGGGAAACCACCCTCGGCTATGAGGAGGGAAAATGGTGGGGACGACCCCTTATTTACCCTTAAGAAAGATGAGGGGGGACTTAAAATTTTAAACCATTAGGTTGGTGGGAAACCACCCTCGGCTATGATGAGGGCAAATGGTGGGGATGACCCCTCATTTATCCTCAAGAAAGATGAGGGGGAATTGAAATTTAAACCATTAAGTTGGCGGGACACCACCCTCGGCTATGATGACGGCAAATGGTGGGGACGACCCCTCCTTTACCCTCAGGAAAGAAGAGGGGGGACTTGAATCTTTAAACCATTAAGTTGGTGGGAAACCACCCTCGGCTATGAGGAGGGCAAATGGTGGGGACGACCCCTCATTTACCCTCCAGAAAGAAGAGGGGGGACTTAAAATTTTAAACCATTAAGTTGGTGGGAAACCACCCTCAGCTATGATGAGGGCAAATGGTGGGGAAGACCCCTCATTTACCCTCAAGAAGGACGAGGGGGAACTTAAAATTTAAACCATTAAGTTGGTGGGAAACCACCCTAGGCTATGATGAGGGCAAATGGTGGGGACGACCCCTCATTTACCCTCAAGAAAGATGAGGGGGGACTTAAAATTTTAAACCATTAAGTTGGTGAGATTATTAATTTAAAACATCACAAGATAAGGTATACAAGAGACAAGCATATAAGATAGCAAGAGGCATTATATTACAAATGTTATGTTTTTCCAACAAAAGTAAAATACAAAAATGGGGTAAATGAAGAGGGTATTGGCTACAGACAGCCACCCTACTTAGCGGCATTGGTGGGCAAGGCATCAATATCGATAGGAGATTATTCTATGACCAAGACAGGCAAACCCTTAGACGTACTGGTACCCTCGACGTGCACTTGGGACTCCACATGGTCCAAGGCCTCAGCAATCAGGGGGTTGTCCAACTGAACCACCTCAAGAGAAGGGCGGACTGAAGAGACAGCGTGAGCAAACTTAAGGACGACCTACCGACAGGACTTCCTGATCCCCCTCTCCAAGTATTCAAGACCGAAGACTTGAAACTCGTTCGAGAGTTTGTAAGCCTCCAAAGCATCGGCCTCGACCTTATTCACTGCCCCTTCAAGCTCAACTTTAAATTGATCCTCCTGGTTGGTTAAGGCCTCATCCTTTTCTTTGATAAGGGTGTCCTTTGTCTTCAAGTCAGCATCGTGCTGCTTCATCAGTTCATCCATGACCCTCGCATGTTTGGTCCTCACACTCTCTAACTCGTCCTTTACAGTCTCCAGCTCGATCTGCAGCTCAGCCTCGTGCAGGATAGCTCTCTCGGCGTCATGAAATCTTTATTGATTTTTAGCCATCCACTTAGTGGCCGAGGTAAAGGCACAGACAGACTGCAAGAGGGAACACATGTTAAGAGGGGTCAAGGGAACAGTTCATGAAATGCTGGCAAATCAAAAAGAGTAAAAAGAGAGGTATGTAATACCCCACATTTTTTATGATTTAAACAATTAAGGGATTTTTTATTACAACGGGATTAATTAAATTTAAATGTGAAGAATTAAATTATTAATTAATCCGGATCTAATAAAATTAAATATTAACTAGCGTGCTAAGGGTTAATACTTATTAGTTTAATATTACTGTACGATATGTAATATGGAACTATACACTTTGATAAATTGTCAAGAGATAATAATACGACAGTTTAGTGAATTAAATCAGACGCGCGTGTGAGTCGTGTTGGGAGTAAATTGATGGAATAAATATATCAATTATTTTCAGTATCTCGTATGATGATTTCGAGTGTACCGTTGAGTCCGGAAGGGTCGAGATAGTCGAAATAGTATACTCGAGTGTTTAGTTTGGGTCCCGGGACAATTTTAGGCCTAACCGACACCCAAAAAGGGCATTATGGTAAATTGGATTTTTAGGCCTAATTAATGGACGAAAATTAGGAGTTAATTTATCACCCAAAAACAATTGTATTAGGGTTAGAAAGCTACAGAAAGAAGGAACAACCATAGGAAGTGTGAGGGAAAGATTTTTCCAATAGAAGAGGGTGAAATCGACATCACCTTGCACAACCACCACCACCACCACCGTGTAGATTGGGACGAGGGGAACACACCCATACCAATAACATCCAGAAATCAGACTACTCACTCAAGGAAAGTGTTTATAACTTGTTGTATTTCGGTATTGATTTGATTCATGTTAGTGTAGGATTGTTAGGATCATGTTATAGGTTATAAAAATGGTGAAATTAAGGAATTTGAATGTGTAAATAAATTCTGTGATTTATTAGATTGAAACCCTTAATGTATGTAGACTGGAAATCACGTTTAAGAAATTTATATGTAGAACAAATCTAGAAATTATGGCTTCTTGAACATGTATTGGAAGAACTAGGGTTTTGATAAATTTAAATTGGGGATTTCACGTTTTATGAATGATTCGAAATGAATTGATGATTCTAGGATGTTAGAATTCATATGTTATTGATGGGGTTCGATGTAGAACTATTTATTTGCAGTTTGGAGTGTTGAATGAGAAGATTTGAGGTTAAAAATGGTGAAAAATGTTGGAAAAATTGGGTAGGGGACGAACAGTGAAATCTCGCTCGAAGTCGCTCGAGCAAGATTGCAATCTCGCACGAAGTAGTTCGAGTGACATGTGGCAGTCGTTCAAATGACTTGCCACCTCGTTCGAGCGATAGAGTGAAGTTTTGATAATTTCTTTTAAGGCCCAGTTTTGAGTTTATTAGTTCAGAAATGAGAAATATATTTTCTAATAATAAACTTAAGTAAGGCAGAATTTCGAAAGAAATATGAGGAGTTAAATACTTTAATGAATTAGGTACGGAGAGAATATACCGTAGAGATTTCGAGAGGGAGAATAACCCAGTAACTATTACGGAATGTTGAAATCAAAATGTGTTAGAGAAGCATATATGTAGGTGAGGGAAATACCTATTTATTATAATACGACGTGTGTATGCCTATTATGTATTATTATTATTGAAGGCACCAATGAGTGATAACCCGGGGGTGTGAGAATTTTATTATTATAAGTGTACTAATGGGTGATAACCCGGGGGTACAAAAATGTATTGTAAGTGTACTAATGGGTGATAACCCGGGGGTACAAGATTATTTAAATAAGTGTACTAAAGGGTGATAACCCGAGGGTATAGTATATTGATTAGGTGCACTAATGGGATATAGCCCGGGGGTGCAGTATCATGTTATATATATATATATATGGGGAAGATATGACTATATGTATATATGTATGAGAGTTGTGAATCAATCTAATATGTATAATAATGGATGTGGGTATGAAAACTTGTCAAGAGAATTTTAATCGTATACTTGAATTATTATGAAAATGGAAAATGTATTAATTAGCTTTTCGTCATAGGCTAATTGGATAACGTATTGTATGGGCGATACGGGTTGACTAATAGTGAGGGTAAATACTATTAGGATGGATCCAGACTAGTTATATTGGGAGGTATAGCTAAGGAGAAAATTTAGATATGCGTTAGGCATGCACAATAGAAGAGGGGTGAGAATCTCAAGAGAGAGTTCGAACTAACATGTACTTGATACTTCCTTTACTGCAAATTTTAAATACTTTCTTAAACAAATATTTTTACACATCGGGCTCTGACCCGTTTCTTGTATCTTCTCTCTCTCTTGCTATATATATGTATGATATCAGGTGCTCAGTCACCGGGACATCAGGCTTAGAGTTTCGGATTGTGTGGCATGCTGTAGCTGTTGTGGGAGCTGCAGGACTTTGTTTAGACGCTTCGATTATTTCATTCCTATTCATTATGACATTTTCATTTGGGCATGTGTCTCCCCTTCTTTAGACAGTTTCAGAGATTATATGACTCTATTTCTCGTTCATTTTCATTTGGATTGATGGCTACTATTGTTTTGGTTTAGAGTTTTGAACTGGGATGTTTTATCGAGTCTTATTTATTTTAGCATGCGATTCTAATTCAGTATTTATATTAATTAATTGTGTGTAGATGATTTACATTAAATAACTTGGTTTGGTAAATAAATGGTTTTTAATTTAAAGGAAAAAAAAATGTTTTAACACTTAGCTTAATTATATTAGGTGATTAAATAAGTTATTGCGTTTTTGACAGTGATGATAAGAATGAACCAACCGAACATTCTGTTTTAAATTTTATAAAGGACTGATCACCCGATATTTAATTGGGTGGGGTGTCATAGGTGGTATCAGAGCATCAGGTTCTAGTGTCCATTAAGATCTGTACGGCTTACTATGTTTTCATCTTTGCGTCCTTTGATATAGGGCCCTATTTTTAGGACTGTTGTGATCTTATATTTTGCGGTTACGTCTTCAGCTATTTGAGATTTTGAAATAACTGTGGACTAATAATATTCTTTCTCGTCTCAGATGCCTCCTCGACGTGCACCAAGAGACCAACAGGCCCAACCAGAACAGCTGGTCGTCCCGGCTCAGGGGACAATGAACGCAACAGAAGTTGCCGCGATAGTTGCACAAGCGGTAAATGCAACCTTAGCGGTGGTGCAGCATGCCCCACCCCAGGTTCAAGAAGTGGCACCAATTCCAGTGCATCCATTTCCCACTGCATGGGAGAGAGTTAGAGAGTCCTTTCAGAGGGCTTGTCCCCCAGAGTTCTTGGGCAGTTCAGATGTGGTTACCGCAAGTCAGTGGAAGAAGGACATACAGCGGCATCTTCGCATGTATGAGTGCACAGAGGTTTAAAGGCAAATTTTGGCTACCTTCAAGATGAGAGGGGCAGCCTCACAGTGGTGGGAGTCCACTACTACTACCGAGGAACGAGGTTTGATGACTATCAGTGATTTCTGGGTGCGGTTTAATCGCAAGTATTTTCCTTCCGCCGTCAAGAGTGAGATGAGACAAAAACTTTTAGACCTCACCCAGGAAGGGAAGACCGTTGCGGAATACGAGGAAGAGTTCACACGATTGACAAACATGGTACCGGAGGAGGTGTCTACTGAGGAGAAGCGCATTCATATGTTCATGGATGTCTTAACTTGGAAGATACGACAACATTTATTGGGTAACCTTTCCCTACACTCATATACCGACGTTCTGAATACAGCCTTATTGCATTGTCAGGACAATTTCTTTCATGCTAAGGGAAGCAAGCGAGGGGGAGAGCCCAGCCAGTTAGGAAAGACAGGGGGAGTTAATGCCAGTGGAGTACCAGTTGAGCAAAGTCAGAGGCAGGGTTCTGTGACAACCCGCCTACTAAAATAATAGGTGGCCAACCCAATACTCCAATAAATACAGGAATCATAGATGGTCCATTCGTAGCATCACTGCCGGTTAACATAATAGTATGAGATAACCACCAACCATTTCATAAAACGGATTGTCATATACAAAAAATTTTAAAAGTAAAAGAGAAACACTTAGACAATCCCATTTGTAAAAACGGTGGGTATCAAAAATCGATGACAAAAGTATGACAATACAATAAATAATCACCGAATAAGTTGTCGGTGCACAGACCAATACAAATAATACATTAAGTATTATAATCAATATTTACAATATAATAAATGAGTGCAATACCTTGGGCAAACACGCCCGAATAAAAGTACTAAACATAATTAGAGTACAATAGAAGGGAGCGTCTACTACAAGTATCCTACAACATCCGCAATATGATGTAGCTCCAAGACAACTGGAATGGAATATGTAAATACGGGTGTCCATGCGGAGGAGCACCTGTAACGGCAAGGAATATGCAGCACAAAGAAATAGAGAAACCGGTCAGGGCCGGGTTTGATATGATTACCATGTGACTAAAATACATGGCAGGTACGTGCGTAAATCTCTCGCAGATAACAATAATATTTCTCACCTCTCAACTAGCAGTAACCTAGCGCAATATAAATGATGCTCAGGTTATAGAAAGAACAGAAGGCTAACTTCTCCCCAGTCTCAACACTATGCCCTATTCGTGCGTGGGGTGTCTCGCAAAGCGAAATCCAAACAAGGAACCCCCCCGATACACTACTACTTAGGCAAGGTTGATCGTCGAGATACATTAGACTCTGTCCTAATTAATTTAAGTACTAAAGGTTAACTTCTCCCCAGTCTCAACACTATGCCCTATTCGTGCGTGGGGTGTCTCGCAAAGCGAAATCCAAACAAGGAACCCCCCCGATACACTACTACTTAGGCAAGGTTGATCGTCGAGATACATTGACCCTAAGCACGGAAATATAACTAATTACATGTGTGTGCATAAGTGTGGGAAATCACATCTACAACTACACAAAGAAAAAGAAATAAAACTCATCCATCATCTAATGGCACAATTCCTAATTCTATCTTTAGGAATATACATATAAATGGTACAACACTTTATCAAATGTTTACCAAATTACTTTCATCGTAAACTAATTCATTTCATGAATTTGTTCCTTATTAGGAAATATAATCATACTTTTTATGCTCTATTGGCATTTATCACCATTGTTCACTTTATAAAAATATCTTCCTTATCAGGAATATGATCATCATCATAGGCTCTTTATGGCCTTACATCGTGCTCTTTATGGCACTTTCATCATGCTCTATAAGGCATTTTACTGTGCTCTTTATGGCACCCATCAAACATCAAGTCCAACTTGATTTAGAATAGTTATAACCATATATATATATATATAACGATTCTAAGACCGCCCATCCGGGTTTCCCCACTGAGCGCGCCCCTAAATGGCTATCATCTTCCAGGGCCTCCAAGACAACCTGGGATCCTATCGAAACGTCGGGAAGCGGCCATGAGCCTGCGTGGTAGCCAAGACCACACCTAAAATCTCCCTACCCCCGCAGAAAATATACAACCATAAGCGCTCCCATGGCCTAGGGACTATATCCACCCTGCATCATTAGCCAAGGGGCTTCACCACAACGCGCGCGACTTCCCTTATGATAGCGATTTAGAGAGGTGTGTATCCATAAATTATCATTTATGAAAAACATTACTTTTTCCATTTTTGAAAACTCATATTTTATATTTCCAAAAATCATTCACTTAGCCATTAAGCACCAAGTTTTAGAAGGTGCATTATTCTTATTAAGTCATATATTATTAATGACCTAAAGCCCAAAGTGCCACTAACCTCAAAATAACCTCGAATAGTTTACATAATTCATAAACCCTCAAAATGAGTCTCCATAATGGAGTGTCTCTCAAAAGTTCAACCTTGATGTTTTAACTTCCAATTCCATCTCTAGGTTAATCTCCTAAATCATTCGGATGTCAACATACGCAACTTAGTTCTCGGGTAAGCCTAAATATCCCGTTATCGTCCTAGGGCATTAGTCTACCCTATAACAACCCTCTAGGACTCCCCATTACTTCCCAAAGGAAGGTCCCTAAACCTTGGACCTAAAAGAAAAGGGATAAAAAATCAAAACAAGAAAATCTCCCAAAAACAGGGGAACCGAATCGATTCGCCCCTTGGGCCGAATCGATTCGCCCTTGCGAATCGATTCGCTTGAACAGCCGAATCGATTCGGTGAGCAAAAACTGACCTTCTGCATTTGCCGAATCGATTCGGTTTCAATCCGAATCGATTCGGTCTGCAAGACCTGTAACCCTCTCCTTATCCGAATCGATTCGCCCTTGGGGCCGAATCGATTCGGTCCTGGGATTTTGCCCAGTTTGGGCGACGGGTTACATAAACCCTAAAATCCCAAAAACCCCAAAACTTGATTTCTCCCAACTTCAATCAACAAATATTCGACCTAAATCAATCCTACACCATTTACAACCAATAATATATCCTCAAATCAAATTAAAACTAAGATTTAAGGGTTTAATCTTCAAAATCAACAAATACCCATTTATGGGTTAAATCCCCAAAACCTAACTATACATGCAATTTATCACATTAAATCAATATCTAGCAAGTAAGAAACTTGCCTCGAGGTTCGTAGTCTCGGAACACCTCCGGTAGCGACGGATTCCAGCCCAAATCTTCCATTTCTCTCTCTTTCTCTCCATTTCTCCCAACTCTCTCTTCTCTCTCTCTCTCTCCTTTGGCTTCTAACACAAATGAAGAAAGAAAAAGGGGTGGGGGACTTATACGGGTCTTAAAACATAAATCCCCACTTTTAATTGTTAATACACCATTAAAATGACTCGTAACCACTTAATTGAGTCATAACCCCTTAAAATGCCCGAAACCCAAAAATATAACGCGGCACTTATTTCGACTATCTCGACTATACTAAAAACAACCGCACCCCCCTATTTTGGCATTCAGGAAAGTGTGAACTATTTTTACGTTCAAATTCCATTTTAAATTCATTAATTATACCTAAATTTAAATATAGGTCATAACCGTCGTTTTACATATAACGACGCAAAATACACAATATAACACTATTTACCTTCTCATAACGGTAAATAGTCAGAACATAGTAAATAGAATCCCTAAGTCTCACGGGAAATAATATTTACTCCAACATTCCCTATTTTATAAATTTAGCCCATTAGGCAAAATAGTATAAAATAATCGCTCGAAAACCTGGGTTGTTACAGGTTCCCAGCAGGGGGAATCTGCTAAGAGGTTCCGTTCTGGAGGGTTCAGGCATGGTCATGGGGGTTGGAGACAGGGCCAGCCACAGGGCCATCCACAAAATCAGCAGCAGGGAGGACATCAGGGCCAGCAGGGCCAAAGTAGAGGTGGTAACGGCCAATCGGGGCGAGGCTACCAGGGGCAGAGAGGAGGAAACTTCATTGGGAAATGTTATACTTATGGCAAGACTGGCCACAAGAAACAGGAGTGCCCGGATAGGGACAGAGTTCCTCGATAGCAGGGTGCTCACCAGGAGCTCCAGAGACCCATTTTTCCCGCCGCCCTACCAGCGTCGGCTCCAGTTCCAGCTATACCCGCAGTTCTGATGCAGCAGGGACAATTAAAGTATGGACGTGTCTATAACGTCCACCAGGCCGCAGTTCCACAGGCACCACTCGCAGTGGAGGGTAAGTTTTCTATCCATGGCACTTTGGGTGGCATCTTATTTGACACGGGGGCATCACACTCTTTTATAGCCACTAGCATTGCAAAGGCCACTGGGTTGTTAAGCACGGCAGAGAGTACAATGACTTGTGTAGACTCACCACTGGGTAATGGGTTATTGATTTTCTTTATATGCCGGGGAGTAGGCATAGAGATTGGCAGTTTAATCTTACCGGTTGATATGCAAGTATTAGATATGTTCGAGTACGACGCCATTATTGGTATGGATTGGTTAGTCGAGTATAGGGCCATGATTGATTGCTTCAATAGGAGTATTGTGTTCACCATTCCGGGCCAGGAGATGTTCTTAATGGCGATACCTCGCTCGGAGGGAGGGTCATCCACCCACTTTTTTTTATATAGAGGATGAGACCTCTGCAATCGTGGTTCCACTCGATTTGATTCCGGTCGTCTGTGAGTTTGCTGATGTATTTCAGGATACAATGGGGTTGCCTCCGAGTAAGGAGATCGAGTTTGTGATAGACTTAGAAACAGGCACTCTTCCGATAGCACGTGCACCTTATCGTATGGCTCCGACAGAGATGAGGGAGCTACGGGATCAAATAGAACAGTTGTTAGGACAGGGCTTCATCCGTAGGAGTACCTCGCCTTGGGGTGCCCCAGTTCTATTTGTAAAGAAAAAAGATGGGTCCCTACGGCTTTGTATTGATTATCGGGAGCTTAACAAAGTCACGATATGGAATAAGTATCCGTTGCCTCGGATCGATGACTTATTTGATCAGCTGAGAGGAGCAGCCCACTTCTCGAAGATAGATTTGAGATCCGGGTACCATCAGCTACGTATCAGGGAACAGGACGTGGCCAAGACTGCTTTTCTGACGAGGTATGGATCGTACGAATTCAAGGTTCTATTTGGGCTAACCAATGCCCCAGCAGTATTTATGGACTTAATGAACAGAGTATTCAGAGAGTTCCTAGATCAGTTTGTCATTGTCTTCATAGATGACATCCTGATTTATTCCTGCACTGAAGAAGAACATGCCGAGCACTTACGTATGGTTCTACAGACCTTATGAGAGCATGAGTTGTATGCCAAATACGAGAAGTGTGAGTTTTGGCAGGGGGAGGTACAATTTTTGGGACACATTGTATCAGAAAAAGGGGTATCCGTAGACCCTAGTAAGGTATCAGCGGTGAGGGAGTGGGGACAGCCCACGACACCGATGGAGGTGTGGAGTTTTCTGGGATTAGCCAGATACTACAGACGGTTTATTCGTGGATTCTCGAAGATTGCGGGTCCTATGACAAATTTGACTCGTAAGGGCATACCGTTTGTTTGGGACGATGCATGCCAGTTGGCATTTGATGAGCTGAAGGACAAGTAAACTTCAGCACCCGTTCTAGCACTTCCCAGAGCGGGAGTGGAATACCTGGTTTATACTGACGCATCATTACAGAGACTTGGGGGAGTACTCCAGCAAGAGGAGAAGGCCATATCTTTTGCTTCCCGAAAGCTTAAGCCTCATGAAAAGAATTACCCCACCCACGACTTAGAGCTGGCAGCAGTTGTGTTTGCGCTTCGAATTTGGAGGCATTACTTATTGGGAGAACAGTTTTGCTTATTTATAGACCAAAGGTCACTACAGTACTTGTTCACGCAGAAGGAGTTAAATATGCGTCAACGCCGGTGGCTTGAGTTTGAAAAAGATTATCAGTTCAAAATACACTATCACCCGAGAAAGGCTAATGTAGTTGATGATGCATTGAGCCGCAGGCGGGTCGATGGGATGGCCGAGGTGTGGAAAGAAAAATGGAAGGAATTGGGACATCAGGATGCTGTGGCCCGATCATTCATGTCTGCGATGATGGTTACACCTCAGATCATTACGTAAATAGTACAGGCACAGGTAGCAAACTTGTTCTGTCAAGATCGGATTAGGTAATTTTTAGCTGGGGGAACCGAGTCTTATTTAGTAAGTTCTGAGGGTGGTTTGCGCTTCAATGGTAGGCTCATTGTTCCAGAGGGGGAGGACCTTCGATATGTAGTAATGACGAAGTCGCATGGGTCCCGTTTTGTGGTACATCCCGGTGGGGACAAAATGTACCAGGATATGAGGCGGCAGTATTGGTGGAGCGGGATGAAAAAGGATATCACAGAGTTCGTATCCGAGTGTACCACTTATCAGCTAGTGAAAATGGACCATCAGAGACCACTAGGTTTACTTCAGCCGTTGGAGATTCCTACCTGGAAATGGGAAGGCATTTCCATGGATTTTATCACTGGGTTGCCCACTTAGGAGAGGGGGCATGATTCTATATGGGTTATTGTAGATCGGTTGACGAAGGTAGCCCACTTCTTGCCCGTCAGGACAGACTACACAGTGGGACAGTATGCTCAGCTATTTATCATAGAGATAGTGAGACTGCACGGTGTACCTCTTAACATCGTGTCATATAGAGACAAGACATTTGTATATCGTTTTTGGGAAAGCTTCCAAGAAGCTATGGGTACCGAGTTGCGGTTGAGTACAGCGTATCACCCGCAGACCGATGGGTAGACTGAACGCACTAACCAGATGCTCGAGGACATGTTACGCATGTGTATCCTTGATTTCGAGGGAGGTTGGGAGCAGTATCTTCCACCGGTAGAGTTTGCTTATAACAACTCCTATCAGTTTACGATTGACATGATCCCGTTCGAAGCATTGTATGGCAGACCTTGTTGTTCCCCAGTTTGTTGGCTAGAGGTGGGACACAATAAGCTACTCGGGCCAGAAGTAATTCAGAAGACATTGAGCAAGATCGAGATGATTCGAAATCGCATACGGGTAGCCTAGGACAGACAGAAAAGCTACGCCGATGCAAAAAGTTTCTTTCGTGAGTTCGCAGTGGGGGACCAGGTTTTGTTGAGAGTATCTCCGATGAAGGGGTTAATGAGATTTGGGAAGAAAGGGAAATTGGCTCCGAGATATGTGGGGCCATTTCCTATTATAGAGAGGGTCGGACCAGTGGCATACATATTGGGATTACCGGAGCACTTGCATCGTATCCATGATGTGTTCCACATTTCGTCACTGAGGCGATACCTTCGAGATGAGTTGGCACACACTCACATTGCAATTGAGGAGATTGAACTACAGCCAGATAGTTCATATGAGGAGAGACCGGTAGCTATTCTAGATTATAGTGAGAGGAGGCTAAGGTCAAAGATAGTTCCACTTGTTCGGGTACAGTGGCAACATCACAATGTGGAGGAGTCTACTTGGGAGCGTTAGGCGGATATGCGTGAGAAATATCCAGATTTATTCATACCAGGTATGCCTTATTTTTCTGAATTTCGGGACGAAATTCCTTTATTAGGGGGGAAGTATGAAATACCCCACATTTTTTATGATTTAAATAATCAAGGGATTTTTTATTACAGCGGGATTAATTAAATTTAAATGTGAAGAATTAAATTGTTAATTAATCCGGATCTAATAAAATTAAATATTAACTAGCGTGCTAAGGGTTAATACTTATTAGTTTAATATTACTGTGCGATATGTAATATGAAACTATACACTTTGATAAATTGTCAAGAGATAATAATATGATAGTTTAGTGAATTAAGTCAGACGCGCGTGTGAGTCGTGTCGGGACTAAATTGATGGAATAAATATATCAATTATTTTCAGTAACTCGTATGAGGATTTCGAGTGTACCGTTGAGTCTGAAAGGGTCGAGATAGTCGAAATAGTATACTCGAGTGTTTAGTTTGGGTCCCGGGGCAATTTTAGGCCTAACCGGCACCCAAAAAGGGCATTATGGTAAATTGGATTTTTAGGCCTAATTAATGGACGAAAATTAGGAGTTAATTTATCAGCCAAAAACAATTGTATTAGGGTTAGAAAGCTATAGAAAGAAGGAACGGCCATATGAAGTGTGAGGAAAAGCTTTTGCTAAGAGAAGATGGCTAAATCGACATCACTTTGCACAACCACCACCACCACCGTGTAGATCGGGACGAGGGGAACACACCCATACCAACAACATTCAGAAATCAAACTACTCACTCAAGGCAAGTGTTTATAACTTGCTATATTTCGGTATTGATTTGATTCATGTTAGTGTTGGATTGTTAGGATCATGTTATAGGTTATAAAAATGGTGAAATTGAGGAATTTGAATGTGTAAATAAATTCTATGATTTATTAGATTGAAACACTTAATGTATGTAGACTGGAAATCACGTTTAAGGAATTTATATGTAGAACAAATTTGGAAATTATGGCTTCTTGAACATGTATTGGAAGAACTAGGGTTTTGATAAATTTAAATTGGGGATTTCACGTTTTATGAATGATTCGAAATGAATTGATGATTCCAGGATGTTAGAATTCATATGTTATTGATGGGGTTCGATGTAGAACTGTTTATTTGGAGTTTTGAGTGCTGAATGAGAAGATTTGAGGTTAAAAATGGTGGAAAATGTTGGAAAATCTGGGCAGAGGACGAACAGCGAATTCTCGCTCGAAGTCGTTCGAGCGAGATTGCAATCTCGCGCGAAGTAGTTCGAGCGACATGTGGCAGTCGTTCAAACGACTTACCACCTCGTTCGAGCGACAGAGTGAAGTTTTGATAATTTCTTTTAGGGCCCAGTTTTGAGTTTATTAGTTCAGAAATGAGAAATATATTTTCTAATAATAAACTTAAGTAAGGCAGAATTTTGGAAGAAGTATGAGGAGTTAAATACTTTAATGAATTAGGTACGGAGAGAATATACCGTAGAGATTTTGAGAAGGAGAATAACCCAGTAACTATTACAGAATGTTAAAATCAAAATGTGTAAGAGAAGCATATATGTAAGTGAGGGAAATACCTATTTATTATAATAGGACGTGTGTATGCCTATTATGTATTATTATTATTAAAGGCACCAATGGGTGATAACCCGGGGGTGTGAGAATTTTATTATTATAAGTGTACTAATGGGTGATAACCCGGGGGTACAAAAATGTATTGTAAGTGTACTAATGGGTGATAACCCGGGGGTATAAGATTATTTAAATAAGTGTACTAAAGGGTGATAACCCGGGGGTACAGTATGTTGATTAGGTGCACTAATGGGATATAGCCAGGGGGCGCAGTATCATGTTATATATATATATATATATATGGGGAAGATGTGACTATATGTATATATGTATGAAAGTTGTGAATCAATCTAATGTGTATAATAATGGATGTGGGTATGAAAACTTGTTAAGAGAATTTTAATCGTATACTTAAATTATTATCAAAATGGAAAATGTATTAATTAGCTTTTCGTCATAGGCTAATTGGATAACGTATTGTATGGGTGATGCGGGTTGACTAATAGTGAGGGTAAATACTATTAGGATGGATTAAGACTAGTTATATTGGGAGGTATAGATAAGGAGAAAATTTAGATACGCGTTAGGCGTGCGCAATAGAAGAGGGGTGAGAATCTCAAGAGAGAGTTCGAACTAACATGTACTTGATACTTGCTTTACTGCCAATTTTAAATACTTGCTCAAACAAATATTTTTACACATCGGGCTCTGACCCGTTTCTTGCATCTTCTCTCTCTCTCTTACTTTATATATGTATGATATCAGGTTCTCAGCCATAGGGCCATCAGGCTTAGAGTTTCGAATTGTGTGGCATGCTGTAGCTGTTGTGGGAGCTGCAGGACTTTGTTTAGACGGTTCGATTATTTCATTCCTATTCATTATGACATTTTCATTAGGGCATGTGTCGCCCCTTCTTTAGACAGTTTTAGAGATTATATTACTCTATTTCTCGTTTATTTTCATTTGGATTGATGGCTACTATTGTTTTGGTTTAGAGTTTTGAACTGGGATGTTTTATCCAGTCTTATTTATTTTAGCATGCGATTCTGATTCAGTATTTGTATTAATTAATTGTGTGTGGATGATTTACATTAAATAACTTGGTTTGATAAATAAATGGTTTTTAATTTAAAAGAAAAAAAATGTTTTGACACTTAGCTTAATTATATTAGGTGATTTAATAAGTTATTGCATTTTCGACAGTGATGCTAAGAATGAACCAACCGAACATTCTGTTTTAAATTTTATAAAGGACTGATCACCGGATATTAAATTGGGCGGGTGTCACAAGGTACCTGGGCTAAAGTGTGCAGACCATAATCATAAACCTTTTTCGGGGGCATCTTTGACAAGAAGTCATAGTCCGTGGCCGAGGGAGCAGAAAACATCGAGGCCTTGGCTGCCCTCAGGTTAGCAATGAGAGAAGACGGTTCAGCCTTCAGGAATGTTAAGTTCTGAGACCAATAGGCCGCCATACTGGAAGAGGAACCGGTCACCTCAGATGCCTCCACCCTTGCCCTCATCCTAGAATCCGATCGAGGGTCAACAGGGACTTCTGCCTTTTCCTTTTATGACTATCGGCAGTCGGCTCAACATACGTCGGCCCCACGACCTTTGACTTCCTCGGAGCCTGCTGAGGGTCTTTGCCTTTATTCTTGCTGAAACCAGACAGCAAACTTGGCGCAGTCATTTCCCAAAGTTGGTCAGAGATATTTATTGGACGACCTAAAAAGGAGACGACACATCAGAAATATACAGAGACAAAGATAAAACACTTGGAAAAAATCAAAGATTGAGCAAAAAAAACTACTCACATAGTTCTGTCAAGGGGCCGACCTTCAGACCAGCTTCTTTGAGGAATCGAGGGGTCATCAAATCTTCAAATTTTACAAGTCCACCCTCTTTCCCTCGCTCTCTCGGATAATCAATGATGACCCTCTCCTCCAAGCTAAGTCTAGGGTCTGAGCGCGCTTTCTTTGAGGGATTAGACCATACCTTGGGTACCCTTGGACCATCTTCCATGGGCTCACCCTCAGTGGGGAATTCCCAGTCCCAGAGATAAAGAAAAACCTTTTCTTCCAGACATGATTGGAAGTCTTAGCCACATGGAGAAGCTTTTTGTCAGACTTCCTGGCCCCCAAATGGAAGTACCCAGGTTGTTTAGACGATGAGGTGATGTTATAACAGGCAAAGAATACATCGCCTGAGGGCTCGTCGGTAAATGAATTCTTCCAAAGCGAGATATAGCCAAGAATAGTCCTCCTTGAGTTAGAAGAAGCTGAGAAGGGGAAACCCCAAGGGCAGACAAGATGTTGACTACAGAAGGGTGTAGAGGGAACCTAACACCGACCCTTAACATCTTCTCATAAACTACAATCTCTCCCACGTCACCCTCAAAGACTCTCTCAGATTCAGTGGGGACCCTCATACTTATGTTGGGTTGTATGCCAAAGAGATTCCTCCATACTAAGAGATCACGGTCTTGGACTGACGATACATAAGTCGAAGCAGTTGAAGTGTCAACTTGACTATTATCACCCTCAGAGGAGCCCTCACTATCGTCCTCATCTCTCTTGTCCCCAGATCCCCCAACCACTGGGGGACCATCGAGAAAGGCTACTTGAAATGCAAGTGGGGACAACGTTGTTACAGGGACAGCCTCAGAAGGTGCTGTGCCCTCGGCCTGTCGGCCTGGGCTGAGACTGGATGTCTCCCCCCTCCCAGAAGGGCCAGCACCTGACGGCGACGATGCTCTCTGATCTATTTCTCCCTCATACGATTGATTCTCGGTTGGACGACTAGACGACCCGCAAGACTCAGGGGGTACGATAGTGGCTAATGGAATGGGAAAAATGGGTCGTACCCAATTAGGGTCGTCCCCTCGTCTTCTCTCCTCCTCTTCCTCTATTCGTGTGATCTCTACGAAGAACTTCTCTCTTAGGGATGGGAACTCCTCAGATAAATCATAAAGCCTCCTAAGCATTAAGGGGAAGACCCTACACTTAAAAGAATTTGGCTAAGCTAATTACAAACAAGTTTACAGTTGACCAAGATGGACTTTTGGATTGAAACTAAGGAAAGCAAGAGTTTTAATCAAGAACACTCAAGAACAAGTCGCCGAAGAAGAACGCCGAAAAGTTATGAAACAACCAAAGAAAAATCCAGCCCTACAGGCCTAAAACAGTCGAAGTGTAAAAAGCAACGGAATATAAAGAGGGCACTAGGGCAGAGGGATTACATGATAAAGAACAAGCAAGACTGCCAAAGCTCGAAACGATGAAGTTGCAGAAATGGCAATGGAGCTGGTGAGAGGCTAGAGAGAGAGAGTTCATGCGCGAAGAAGAAGGGGAATAAACTTCAAAAAATTATTTAAATACCTTGCAAATGAGTGGACCCACTAACCAAGGAAAAACATAGCCCACGAGGAGGGCATCATTAGGGCACAAAGTCCCAGGCCAAGTGTATAGCCGCCACGCCTTGGAAACTAGAACGACAATGGATATCTCCCTAGGTGTCACATCAGCTTAATAGGTGTCACTCACCAAACTGATCATACACTCATCTCAAAAGCAACATTATACCTCAGCCATCTCAACAATCTCGATGGCTAAGGGTTGGGGGGTGATTGATATACCCACATATACCCTCGGCCTGTCCGAGGGTGTCCTCTACCCGGATGAGGCCAAGATCTCTCATTATATATCAGACGACCCTCCAAGGGACCGACCCCTCATCAAGATCAGACGACCCCACAAGGGGTCGACCCCTCATCAGGATCAGACGACCCCACAAGGGCCCGACCCCTCATCAGGCTCAGATGACCCCTCAAGGGGTCGACCCCATCATCATGGACCGTACGACCCTACGAGGGTATGACAGTACGAGGCCTGCATTAGGACAGGCTCACTGCCAGCAGGAACTTTGCCCTCGGCCTCATATCATAGGCCGAGGGTGACATCACCACAACACATGATTTGGGAGATGCATGGGACAGTGCGTATGAGGCTCATATGGCACGTGGAAGACCGTTATAATAATATCACCCCTCACATGAGGGAATATTATGTCATCATTAAGCACAGGTGGCACCTCTAGGTGTCAATAGGGGATTGGCTAGATCATAACTCACATGCACCATCCATGCTTGGGGGGTACACTACACCCCCCAAGACCTATATATGCTTGTCACCTATAACCCTGAAAAGGGATCGATAAATTGTAACCCTAGCTAAAACTCTACTTGTACACACAGTAGAGAGAGAGAGAGAGAGAGAGAGAGGAAGCTTATGTCATTGTATCCAAGGCCATTAGTGCCCATACCTAGTGGATCACACACTCACAGTGGATGTAGGCCTAATTGGCTGAACCACTATACATCATTGTCTCATTCCTCTTATACTCACCCCCTTCTATGCACTTACACATATACATCTCTGTGGTTGCCATTATTATTACTATTTGAGCTCATCATCACTTACCTGGTGGTGCTAGATTTCAGCATCATCAATATGTATATATTACGGGTGCCCAGCCACAGGGGCGTCATGGTTAGGATTCTTTGGAAGGAACGTGCTGCAGCTTAGGTGGGAGTTGCAGGCCTTTTGTTTAGACGACCTCATTATTGATTCCACTCCTAGTTCTATTTTATCCAGTTGGGCATGTGTCGCCCTTTTTCCTTATTCAGTTGGTTTTGTCAGAGATTGTGATTCATTTACTTTCAGTATTTCTACTTTGGGATTTGTTACTGTCAGGATGTTTTCCGTTGAAGTTTAAAGTTGGAATTAGTTATTTTAATGCTTAAATAGTTTGGATTATCTTTTCCAGTCTAGTTATTGTGTGACTCTTAAACTATGAATTATGAAAAGTTTTTATTATTGTGTTTAGATTAAATATGGAATTAATGTTTTCAAAAATGGTTTTGTCACTTAGCTTAATCATTTAGGGTGTTTAATTTGAAAAGTTGTTTTGCGACAGTGATGTTAAGAATGAACCAACCGTTCACCTTGGTTATAATTTAATAAAGGATTGATCAACCCGTATTTAATTAGGCGGGGTGTCATTGCTCAACAGACACCACAGGTGCCACCCCAGCCTTAGGTTGTGGCTCCAGATCAAACACACTCATTTCCTTCTGCATGGGACAGATTCAAATATGCCTTTTAGAAGGCTCAGCATCCTGAGATTCAAGGGAGATTCGATGCCATTGCTGCTTGCCAATAGAAGAAGGGCATCCAGCAGAATTTATAGATGCATGAGTACACTGATGTATAGAGATAGATACTATGTACTTTTAAGATATTTGGGGGAACCTTATAGTGGTGGGAGTCCATTACCACCGCACAGGAGAGAGATAGCATGCTGATTCAGGAGTTCTGGGAGAGCTTCAACCGTAAGTACTTCCTATCTGCCATTTAGACAGAGATTGGGTGGAAATCTTAGACGTTTCCCAGAAAGGTTGGATAGTAGATGATTATGATGAGGAATTTACTAGGTTGGAAAATTTTGTTCCTAAAGAGGTGAGCACGGACGAGGAGAGGATACAACTATTTATGAATGGTCTCACCTAGAGAATTCGACGGCATTTATTGGGTAATCCCTCTTTGAAGATGTATACAGATGTGTTGAATATTGCTTTACTGAACTGTCTGGACCATTGCTTCCACATAAAAGGAAATAAGTGCTCAGGAGAGTCCAACCAGCAAGATAAGAGAGGGGGTAGCAGTGCCAGTGTAGCACAATCAACTTAGACTCAGATGAGGCAGGGTGAACAGGGTGAGAATCAGGGGGATGCTATTAGGAATTTCCAATTAGGAGATAGGGGTAGGGTGGATTCAGGCATAGCCATCAGGGTCAGCAGGTCCAGTCGGGCTAACATCATTTTCAGTAGGGCCAGCAAGGCCAAGGGAGAGGTGGTAGTGGCCAGCAAGGCCAGAGGGGGGGAAATTTCAAGGGAAGATGTTTCATATGTGGAAAGAATGGCCAAAACATCAAGATTGCCCTGATAAGGGCAGAGTTTTGCAACAGCAAGGCACTCGCCAGGAGCTTGAGAGGCCTATTTTTCCCTCCACCCTCCCTACGCCAGTACCAACACTAGTATTGCTTGCAATACAAGTTTCCCTATAGCCCCACCTCAGAAGGGGTAGTTACAGTATAGGCGTGTGTACAACGTCCACCAGGCCACAATTCCACATGCTTCACCTGCAGTTGAGGGTACCTTTCTTATACAGGGGACTTCGGGGCACATTTTATTTGACAGTGGTACTCACACTCATTTATAGCCACTAGATTTGCACGAGCCGCAAAATTGTTAAGCACAATCGATAGTACAGTCACGTGTGTAGGCTCACCACTTGATAGCGGGACACTTATGTTCTTTATTTTTCCGAGTGTGAGTATAGACATCAGGAAACTGATTTTGCTCGCCGATATGCTTGTGTTAGATATGTCGGAGTATGATGCCATTATTGGTATGGATTGTCTAGCAGCGTATAGGGCCATGATTGGTTGTTACAGTAGAGCATCGTGTTTATGATTTTGGGCTAGGAAATGTTCTTAGTGGAAATGCCCCATCCCGAGGGGGATCGTCAACTCACTTGTATAATATAGAGGAGGAGAACTCCCGGGGGTAGTGATTTCCTTATACTCGATCCCAGTTGTGTGCGAGTTTGCCAACATATTTTAGGAGATAATGGGATTGTCGCCTAGTTGGGAGATAAATTTTGTGATTGATTTAGCATCGGGCACTTGGCCGATAATTCGTGCGCCATATCGCATGGCTCCTATGTAGATGAGGGTGCTATTAGATCGAGCATCTTTTGGGGCAGGACTTTATTAATTGGATTACCTCACCATGGGTTGCCCCAATTTTTTTTGTGAAGAAGAAAGATGGATCTCTACGCCTGTGTGTGGATTACCGGGAGTTGAATATAGTCATGATACAGAATAAATATCCGTTGCCTCGAATCGACGACTTATTTAACCAGTTAAGAGGAGTCTCTTACTTCTCTAAGATATATTTGAGATCATAGTATCACCAGTTGCGCATCCGGGATCAAGATGTATCCAAGACTAACTTTTCTGATGAGATATAGGTCTTACGAGTTTCGGGTTATGCCATTTGGGCTAACCAATGCACCAGCTATGTTCATGGACTTGATGAATAGGGTGTTCAGAGAGTTATTGGATCAGTTTATTATTATCTCTATTGATGACACCTTGGTTTATTCTCAAACTGAGGAGGAGCATGTCGAGCATTTACGTCGGGTTTTATAGAGATTGTGCGAGCACCAATTGTACGCTAAGTTTTAGAAATGCAGATTTAATTTGCGTGAGGTACAATTTTTGGGTCATATCTTATCTGTGAAGTGGATATCAATGGATCCGAGTAAAGTGTCAGCGGTGAGGGAGTAGGGACAACCCACGACATTGATAGAGATGCGCAGTTTCTTGGGGTTATCCAGGTACTACTGACGGTTTATTTGTGGATTTTCAAAGATTGTGGGTATGTTTACCATCTTGACTCACAAAGGGGTATCGTTTATCTAGGATGACACTTGTCAGTTGGCATTCGATGAGCTGAAGGACAATTTGACCTCAGCACCAGCACTCGCACTGCCCAGGACAGGAGTGGAGTATATTGTTTTTACTGACACATCCCTACAAAGACTTGGGGTGTGCTATAGCAGGAGGACCATGATATAGCTTATGCCTCCAGCAAGCGTAAGCCTCATGAGAGGAATTACCCCACCCGCGACATGGAGTTAGCAGCATTCATGTTTGAGCTACAAATTTGGAGACATTACCTTTAGGGGAGAGATTTTGCCTATTCACAGATCATAAGTTACCACAGTACTTGTTCACTCAAAGATATTTGAATATGCATCAGCGTAGGTGGCTAGAATTTGTGAAAGATTATCAGTTTGACATCCATTATCACCCAGGGAAGGCTAATATGGTGGAAGACGTGTTGACCCACAGGCCAGTAGGGGGTGTGGTTGATGTTTGGAAGGATAAATGAAAGGATTTGGGACATCAGGATTCAGTTGCCAGATCATTTATCTTAGTTATGACCGTCACCCCCCAAATTGTCATGAGGGTGGTACAGGCCCAGGCAACGGACTAGTTTTGTCAAGATCGGACCTGACAACTTTTAGCTGAGGGAGAAGATTCTTACTCCATGTGTTCAGAGGGAGGCTTACTCTTCACAGGGAGATGTATTATCCGGGAGGGGGAGGACTTGCGACAAGCTGTAATGGCAGAGGCTCACAGATCATGATTTGTGGTGCATCTAGAGTGAGATGAAGAGATACATTGCAGAGTTTGTCTTGAGGTATACCACTTGTCAACTGGTGAAGGTGGACCATCAGAAGCCAGAAGGGGTTCTGTAGCCGTTAGAGATTCTGATGTGGAAATGGGAGAGCATTTCCAGAGATTTTATCACTGGGTTGCCTACATCATAGAGGGGTCACGATTCCCTTTGGGTGATAGTGTATTGGTTGACCAAGGTAGCCTACCAGTCCAGATGGATTATACTAAGGGATAGTATGCCCAGATTTTCATCGCAGAGATAGTGAGACTGCATGGGGTGCCGCTTGATATTGTGTACGACAGGGACAAGATCTTTGTGTCTCATTTTTGGGAGAGTTTTTAGGAGGCAATGGGTACCGAGTTGCGATTGAGTATAACCTATTACCCGCAGACGAACGGGTATACAGAGAGAACGAATCAGATGTTGAAAGATATGCTATGGATGTGTTTTATTTATTTTAAGGGAGTTTGGGACCAGTATTTTCCACTGGTGGAGTTTGCGTATAATAACTCATATCAGTTTACGATTGGCATGGCACCATTCGAGGCATTGTATGGTAGACCTTATCATTCGCCTGCTTGTTTGTTCGAGGTGGAGGGAAATAATCTTCTCGAACCACAGTTAATTCAGGATACTTCGTCCAAAATTGAGTTGATTCGGAGTCGTATACGGATAGCTCAGGATAGATAAAAGAGTTATGATGATACCAAGAGGTTCATCTTGGATTTTAATATGGGGGACCAGGTGTTATTACGTGTATCTCCTATGAAGGGGATAATGAGATTCGGGAAGAAAGGGAAGTTGGCACCAAGGTATGTAGGGTCATTCCCTATCATTGAGCGGATTGATCCAGTTGCATATGGACTCGGGTTTCCGCAACATTTGCATAGAATTCATGATGTATTTCACATTTCTTCACTGAGGCCCTATCTCTAGGACGAGTTAGATCACACTCACATTATATTGGAGGAGATTGATTTGTAGCCCGAGATTTCATACGAGGATAGGCCAATTGATATACTAGACCATAGTGAGAGGAGATTAGGGTCGAAGGTAGTTCCACTTTTACATGTTCAGTGGGGGCATCCTAATCCCGACGAGTCTACTTGGGAGAGCGAGCATGAGATGTGAGATAAATATCCAGAGTTATTCATAGTAGGTATTTTTCCAAATTTCGGAACGAAATTTCGTTATTAGGGGGGAAGTATGTAACACCCCGTATTTTTAATGATTTTTATATTGAGATTAATTAAATTAAAAATGGTAAATTAATCCGGTTTAAAATAAATATTAATTAGCGAGACAATGATTAATATTTATTCATATTGGGTATTACTTAGTTAATGAGTAATAAATAAATAAATAAATAAGAACGTATTATGATTGTCGTGTGTGAGAAATATGATAGTTACGGTGATTTAGTCAGGACACGCATGTCTATTGTGTTGGGACTTAAATTTATGAGATAAAATGTAAATCACTTATGGGTCATCAAATGGTCATTTCAAGTGCGTCAATGTGTCTGTAAGGGTCTAAATAGTCATAAAAGTGTACTAGGGGGTTTGGATTAGGTCCCAGGGCATTTTGAAGCCAAACCGGCACCCCGAAGGGGTATTTCGGTCTTTTGGATTTTGGGGGAAAATAATCTACTAATTTTAGAGGTTTATATCATTAGTTATATTAAGGGGTTGGGGTTAAAAGTTACCTAAATACATAGAGGCCATTAGAGGAGGAAGAGAAGGAGTATCAAGGGTTCCCACACTATTTTTGCACCACCACCACCACCAGGGTGTAGATCGGGAGGAGAGGAAGGCCAACCCAACACCTTTCTGTAGAGAATCAGACCTACAATTCCAGGAAAGTGTTCATATTTCTAAATTGAGTGTATATATTATCAATGTTAAAGTAGAATTGAACAAAACCCATGAGTAAATGATTTTGACTTCAATTTGGAGATTTAATTCATGATCTTTGGTAGGATTTGCATGTAAATTAAAGTCATATATGATTTGAAGATGAAATCAGAATATATGGGATAATATAAATGGGAAAAATCTGAATTTAATAATGTATAGGCATAAAAGATCATAAAACTAGGGTTTATGGATGATTATGAAATAATCAGTTCTTAACTAGGATTATTGATGATTTGATGATATATTTACGTTAGAAATCACCTTTATATGTGTATATAATGCTTGGGAATCTTGGTTGTAAGTTTGGTGAAGAACCATGAGGTTTTGTGTGAGAAAAATGGAGAAAAATGCAACTGCGTAAAGGAAGAAGGAGACCTGTACATTTTCGAATCGATTCGTCCCAATAGCATACTGATTCGGTCAAGTGAATCGATTCAGCCATTGGGCAAATCGATTCGGTTCCCCTGATTTTGACAACTTTCCGTACTTAAGCCTTGAACTTGTAAATTATGATCGGGTGAACTTTTGGGATACCTTTAAAATATTATGAGATATATTGTGGTCATCAGTAGGCTAATGATATGGCTGGAGCTTAGTCATAAGTGAGATGAATTAAGGCTAAAACTAATCGGCATAGTTTGTAATGTAATGAATTCGGGGAAAGAGAATGTGTCACGGTGAAGATGGACAAACTTATGACATATAACAGTAGAGTATGAGTGAATTATCTACTCAAATAATTTAAAGAACAATTCGCACACTTCGAGTAGTGGGGGATATTCGGGAATATATGATGAGAAGTACAATCAAAATTTAATAATACGTAGGATATTCGGGAGTTATATATACTATGTACGGGACATATATTATAGTTTGCATGTATTCCTATAATAATGATATATATATATATATATATATATATATATATATATATATATATATATATATATATAGAGAGAGAGAGAGAGAGAGAGAGAGAGGTTAGGTGAATACCTATTCTATGAATTCTCATGTGTGAACATACCTAGGCTACTTGCTATCACGAGAGGTTCCGCGCCGTGCAGAGTCTTATCCTAATTAGCCCATTTGGGGGGAGGGGATTTTGACTTGTACCTCAGAACATAGGACTTAGGGATTGAGCCCTACTTGTGTATGAGAGTGTGACCGGTCATTTGGGTGCGTTAGGTGTGTGCGTAGCCCAAAGGCTTAGGACTATGTTCACCTCTAAATTATGTGAATTGTGAATGTATGGTTCGAGAGTGATTCCGAATCAGATGTCCTTTACTTAGTACATGATGTACCAGAACTTGATAGCAGGGTATGCCCACATCGCAGGTCTTCAACTAGAGATGCAGTATTTGTATATATTATAAGGGTGCTGTAGAAATATATTTATGTGTGATTTATTCTACTACGTGTGCATTAGTAGATAAAATAGATAGTGATAATTAAAATAATTTACGTATGGGGGAACTTAATATTTAAATGGTGATTTTTGCTAACTAAGAGGGTTAGAAATTGATAACGAATGGAATTCAAATCTCAACGCATATTCCATATTTAAATCATCTAGAGTGTTAATAATGATTTCATCCCACTACCAGTGGCGCATGAGGATCCATCTACGAATAGTTTCCAAACTGGGATGTCTTCATTGAAGTCTTCTTCTACCAGCACTCCATATTTGAACACGTTCTTGCTTTGTTCAACCTGTCGCCAAGCTCTTTCTTGAACAACCTATGATTCTGGTTGGTAGACAACTATCTCAGTTTGCCCTTAAGTTGAGCTATATTTTGGAGAAGTCTGTTGGTCAAGAAAAGTTGGATTATCGGGCACTTCTACATAAGTGAATTATGCTATGAAATCCGCCAATACTTGACCTTTCAAGGAGGTTCTTGTCCTATAAACAATCTCATATTCTCTTAGCTCTATTGCCCGAGAAATTAGTTTGGGTTTGTGCAAAGCTTATCGTAGAGGTAAGTCAGTGTATACTACAATGGAATGGGCTTGAAAGTAAAGTCTCATCCGTCTAGAAGCTCAAATAAGGGCCAATGCTAGCTTCTTTGAGCATAGGTATCTGATTTTTTTCTCCTCGAAAAGCTTTTCTAGTGTAGTATACTGGATTTTGAACTCCTTCCCCTAGTCGGATCAAGGTCAATCTAACAGCGAACTTTGAAACAGCTAAATACAAATATAATTTTTCACCCAAAATTGATCGGAAGAGTAATATGGGAGATCCCAAGTACTTCATGAAATCCAGAAAATATTTCTCGCATTTTTTATTCCATTCAAAAGTCTTTTAATAACTTTAATGAATGAGATACATTTATTTGTGGCTCGAAAAATAAAACAATTCAAAGATGCCAATCTTCTTGTCAATTTTTGCACATCTTTCTTGCTGGGCAAGGATTGCATTTCTAATAAAGCCTTTATTTTGTCAGTATTGGATTTAATTCCCCTTTGATTTACAATATATACCAAGAACATTTCTTCTTATAATTCGAATATTCACTTGGTCGGATTGAGCTTCATTTGATGTTTTGTCTAGCTGGTCAAATGTTTGGGCCAAATCAGTAATATGGTGGACAGTAAACTTGCTCTTTGTGAGCATATCATCTACATATACTTTTATATTTTTGTCAATCTGATCTTCATATACTTTATTTACCAACCTCTGATATGTTTCTCAAATATTTTTTATCCCAAAGGGCATAACATTTATGTTCCTCAGCTTGTGATGAAGGATGTGATTTCCTTATCCTCTGGCTTCATTTTAATCTGGTTGTAACCAGAATAAGTGTCCATGAAGCTAAGTAGCTCATGATCTACAGTTTCATCTACCAATTGATTAAACCTTGGCAAAGTAAAGTGATCTTTTGGGCATTCTTTATTGAGGTCAGTCAAGTCTACGCACATGCGCTATTTGTTGTTCTTCTTTTTTACCATCATCACATTAGCCAAGCAGGTAAGATATTTAACATCTTCAATAAACTATGCTTTTTACAGCTTTTCTACTTCCTTTTAGATCGCTATATTCTTCTCGGGACTAAAAACTCTACGCCTCTACTGGATCGTCTTGGAGTCTTTGTATGTTGAGCTCGTGATAGATGAAGTTAGGATCAACCCATAGCACGTCCTTGTGGCTCCAAGCAAACACATTATTCTTATCTTTAAGGAATGTAATTAATTCTTATTTAAGAGAGGGTGTTAGTCTTGAACCAATATGAGTGGTTCTTTCTGGTTTCTCGTCATCAAGCACAATGATTTATGTTTCTTTCATAACCTGCCCCTTTACCAAATCTTCCTCTTCCCGAGGATCCAAGGTATTAATATGGAAAGTAATTGTGCCCATCTGTACTTCTTGTTGGTCGGCTGAGGTATAGTAGCATTCCCTAGATTCCATCTGATTACCATTAACTAAGCCGACTCCATAATTGGTAGGAGATTCATGCACTGATGCACAGTAGATGGCACTACCTCTAATTGCTTTGTCCCCACTCTGTCGAGAATTATATTATAAGATAAAGAAGCGAATTCTTTCCTTTGTGCTTACTGACCAAGTGCCGACCCACCTATCTAGATTGATTATTCCTAAGGGATACACCCTTTCTCGTGAGAACCCTATGAGAGGCCTGTGATACGTTCTAGCTTACTGTCTAGTAGCCCTAGGTTGTAAAAATAGTTGTAGAACATAACGTCAGTAGAACTCCCATTATCAACTAGAATTCTTGCCACTCTACCATGGTGAACCCTACAAGTAATTACTAATGGATCATCATGAGGTTAAAGCACTCCATTTAAATCATTTTTGAATAATTCGATCACCAATATGTCCTTGTTGACTTTTTTAAGTTGACCATCATTGCTCTCGAACCTGTTAATCTACCTGATAGTAGGACACGATTTGGCTTCACTTAAGTAGGCTTTGCTCTCGATAAGTCCATCTCCTTCACCAGTATATCCTCCTGTAATGAAGTGATAGACAAAAAACATAATCCCTACCTCTACTTTTGGTTCATCAGGTTTCTTCGACAAGTCAAGATCATGCTCATAATTATTGCTACGTGTTATTTTTCATCATCCTTTCCTCGATCAGGTGAATCAGATCCTCTTCTCGTATCTCTATTACCATTCCGATCAACAAATTTAGTTAACTTTCCTCATCGAATAAGAGTCGCCACTTCATTTTTTAGGGCGATGCAACTATCAGTAGTGTGCCCTAGATCTATGTGAAAATCGTAATATTTGGACTTATCCCTCTTGTTGGGAGGTAACTTTAATTTCCCAAGCCAGTTCAAGTCTTTGCTTCCCCTGATTTCCTCTAGGATGTAATAGACACCTTTAGTCACTGGAGTATACTCGTCATACTTCTTGATTCTGTTAATCTTCTTGACCTTTTGATCTTTCTTGAATAAATTATTCTTCTGACATTCAGCTTTTGTCTTCGGAACTTCTTTTGCTTCCATAGCTTCCTCGGCATCCACAATCTTCCTAGCCTTAGCCATCAACTCTATCACAATTTGAACTTCTTGAACATATTTGAGTGTCTGGGTTATAATTCTTTTATTTCTGGTTCACACCCATCCATTCCATTCAACACGTTTTGGACATGTCGATACTATGCTAGTATGCAAAGCTTATGTGTTTTGTGGTCATTTATACCTATATATGTGTGTTGGGTTTTTTGGATATGTTTTGCACATATTGTATATGGTATTGCATGTTGTATTTGTAAAATTTGCGTTTTTTTGGAAAATTTTGAAAAATCAAATATAGTTATTGGAAGCCTTTTGAGTATATCCTTGCATGAGCGTAATTGATATATATTTGTTATGCTTGTCGTGGCACTCCGTATTTATTAATGTTTATTCTTTTCCTTGTCTATTTCGGAAAATAAAAAGGGGGAGAACGAATTATGAATTATGGGGGAGTGAGATTTAAATTTTGTGGGAGATTTGAGATTTACTTGATTTGATTTATGCTTATCTTGTATCTCGTTTCAAACTAATTGATTTGATTTATGCTTATCTCGTTTCAAACTCGATACATCACGAAGGTATTTGTTTTGTTTATTGTGTGTAGTACCTTGATGGGGATTTGAAGAGAAGATAAAAAGAAGACCAAAGAAAGTAAAGAGATTTGATTTGAAGATCTAAAGTTGAAGGTTTTTTTAAGACTTGCATTTTTAGTATCTTTCCACTTTTGGGTTCATGGGAGGGTATTAGATTTGTATAGGACATTTGATTGATAATTCGGATTATTCATTTTTTTGTACCAGCATAGACATAGGGGAGATTTGTAAGGACATAATTTTCATTGTCCATAGTTTACATAGAGTATGTCATATACTATTACAACCATCGAAGGAAGTTCACGTTTATACATTCAAGAAGGCGGATCTGAATATCAAGTATCTTCAAAAATGGAAATCTACGAGATTGATTTTGGTAAGGAATGTGTTTATGTTTCGAAAACATTTTACGATAGTATTGGGATATTTTTCGAAACTTTTTTTTATCAAAATGAGGCATTTTTCTAAGTCAAAATAATTTTTGGAAGACCTATAGGCAAGCATTAAAAAATAATATTTTTCTCTTCAGTCATTCAAATGACATGCAAATATCATTCAAACGACCCTTTCTAACGACATCACATGTCATTTCTTAGGTCGCGTGAAGGGTCGTTCCTTTATTGCTTCGAACGACCACATATTGTTTGCATTTTATCACGTCGTTTCTTAGTTCTTTTAAAACGACATCTAATGTCATTCAAACGACATCAAGAAGTCATTCAAACGAGCTCTGTCGCCTCAAGTATTTTGTTTTGCTATAAATTCCTATTTATGAGACTTTTCATTAAGACATTTACTACACAAAAACTACAGACTTGTAGACTTTTAGTCTTCACTTTTATGGCACAAAACTTTATTTTTGATTCACCAAAACATCCCATATACTTTTGTAAATAGTTTTGGAACCCAAACACTTCTTTATTGATGCTTTTCTTGTAGAGAAGGAGATCTCTACTGCACAGATGGCAGAGTCGCACAGTTTACGATTTGCGATACATCCCGAAGGGTATAAGATGTACTAGGATATGAGGCAACAGTACTGGTGGAGTGGAATGAAGAAGGACATTGCTGAATTTGTTTCGAAATGTGCCACTTGTCAGCTAGTGAAAGTGGACCACCAGAGACTTCCAGGGCTCCTATAGTCATTAGAGATCCCTATGTGGAAATGGGAGAACATTTCCATGGATTTCATCGCAGCCGAACAAGATCTTCTTCACGATGTAGGGACCACTCTAGTTTGGCTTGAATTTCCCTGTGGGGACCTATACAGGTTCTATGATTTCTTTGAGGTCTAAGTCCCCTTCTCAGACACCATGGTCCTTAACTTTCCTGTTGAATTATCGCGCTATCCGGCGATGGTATCCCTATATATAATATATAGCCTTTAGCCTCCTTTCGTCTAAAAGAGACAACTAGTCGAAATGGCTCTTATGCCAGTCATATTCATTGACTTTGCTCTTATGCATGATGCGTAATGAAGGTATTTCAATTTCAACGGGTAGGAATGCTTCCATGTCGTATACCAGAGGTTAAGGGGCAGCCCCAGTTTATGCTTAAACTGAAATGCGGTAGCCACAGAGGGCGTAAGGGATCCGATCGGCCCAATCTCAGTAACTCTCAATCATCTTGCTAATGACTGCTTTGAGGTTCTTATTGGTGGATTCAACTGCACTGTTGGTTTGTGGTCAGTAGGGAGAAGATTTATATATCTGAATCCCATACTCGCCAATAAATTCTGTGACTTTTGCCTCAAAATATAACCCGTTATCTAACAGTAGCTCATGTAGAACCCCGTATCGATAGATGATGTTCTTTCGAATGAATTTGGCTACCTTTTTAGCATTCAGCATTGTATATGACTCAGCTTTGACCCATTTGGGGAAGTAATCAATGGAAACCAGGATGAGCTCGTGTCCATTAGAGGATTTTGGTGTGACTTTCTCTATGATATCGATGCCCCATGTGGAGAACGGACAGGGAGAGGTCATGTTGTATAATTCTCGCGGAGGCAAGTGATGGAGATTGGAAAACTGTTAGCATTTAAGGCATCTTCGAACATAGGCAGTGTAATCCTGAACCATGTTATCCTAATAGTAACACTATCGAATAATCTTCTTGGCAATTATATGGCCATTCATGTGGGGTCCCCATTCCCCACTATGGATTTTCTACATCATCCCTTCAATGTCAGCCCCTGCGATGCAATGTAAGTTGGTTCCATTAAAGTTTCTCTTGATCAGTGCTTAATCGCAGCCAATGTACTTGGCAAACAGTTTGCATAGGGTCTCTCATTCTTTCTTGTTGGCATCTTGGGGGTACCTACCGTGCTTGAGGAGGCACAAAATGTCATAGTACCGCACTCAATCATATCGGAGTCATTTTCTGTGATGAGCTTAATAAGTAGCAGTGGGTCGGTTTAGCTTATTTTTAGACTATAAAGGGAGCCATCGTTATTCCCTTGGGCATGTTGACTATAGAGGCTAAGGTAGAAAGGGCATGGCCAAGTTGTTTCTTGCTCGAGGTAACTAGTGAAAGGTGGTATCTCGAAGCTGGGAGGCCAACTCTTCTAAGTGGATGTGGTAGGGTAGGAGATTTCCATCTTTGACTTTACATCTTCTAAGGACCTAGTCGATGATGAGGGCAGAGTCCCCATAGACATCTAGGCATTGGATTCCTTTCTTGAGAGCGACTTTGAGGCCTACGGCGCATGCCTTGTATTCGATCATGTTGTTGGTACAGGGAAAATCTAGCTTGATGGAATGGGAGTGTGAAAGTCATTAGGGGCGATCAAGGGTATCCCAATGTCATATGCTTTAGCAGTGCCATCAAAAAACATTTGCTACCAGCGGTCTTCAAGAGAGGTGTAAAATATATCTTCATCCGATAACTCGAAGATCCAAATAACGACCTCTTTCATTGGGTAGTCAACAAAGTAGTCGGAGATAGTTATAACTTTCATATCTTTCTTCTTAACATACATAATATCAAACTCGGTTAGTAGCATCAACCATCGAGACATTCGGATAGACAGGGCAGGCTTCTTGAGCAGGTATTTAATAGGATCCATTCGAAACACAAGTCTGGTAGGAAAGGCAAGCATGTAGTGTCATAATTTTTAAGTGACCCAGACAAAGGTAACACATGCTTTCTCTAAGGCATTGTAGTTGACTTTGTACCTGACTTATTTGTGATTGGTGTAGTAGATGGCCCTTTATTTGTGGGATTCTTTAAGGTATTGGGCTAGTAAAGTCCAAAACGCAGAGTCTGTTACGATCAAGTATAGGAGTAGAGGGAGACCAAGCTGCAGTGGCATGAGTACCAGTGGTCGGGTAAGATATTTCTTGATTCTATCAAAGGTTTCATGACAAACCTTATTCCAGACTTTGGTGGAATCCTTTCAAAGGAGTTTTAAGATGGGTTCACAAATAGAAGTCAACTGGCTAATAAACCGACTGATATACTATAATTTTCCCAAGAATCCTCGAACTTCCTTCTCCGTTCGGGGTGGTAGCATTCGAGTATGTCTTTCATTTTGGTAATATCTGCTTCAATTCCCTTCTCGCTAACCATAAATTATAAAAGCTTTCCTTTGGTGACATTGAAGAAACATTTATGGGGCTAAGTTGCATCTGATATCACCGCAGTCATTAGAAGAACTTTCGAAGAGCGGGAACATGACCTTCCCTAGTTTTAGACTTGATGACCATATCATCCACATAGACTTAGACCTCTTTGTCTATCAAATCATGCAATATGGTTATGGCAGCCTTTTTGTAGGTAGCCCCTGCATTCTTGAGCCCGAATGGAATAACTGTGTAGTAGAAGGTTCCCCAAGGGGTGATAAATGCAGTTTTTTTCTTAATGATCAAGGTGCATATTGATTTGATTATATCTGGCAAACCCATCGATAAATGACTTGAGAGCGTGACTGGTTATGTTATACACAATCATAATGATATTGGGCAGTGGTTAATCATCTTTCGAAGATGCTTTGTTAAAATCTCGGTACATACATGCGGACTTTTCCTCCTGATTTTGGCATGAGTACAATGTTGGCTATCCATGTGGGATATTTGATCACCCGGATGAAGCCTACATTCAGTTGTTTAACCACATCTTCTTTATTCTTAGGCGACTATTCGGTGAGGAGCTTTCAGAGTTTCTGTTTGACCAATTCACATTCTGGGAGAGTTGGAATCTCATGCTGAGCTATTTCAGGATCGATGTTGGCCATGTCCTCATAGGACCATGTGAAGATGTTCATAAATTTCTTTAACATTTCTTCGAGTTTCGCGCACACATGTTCGTCAAGGGTGGACCCTATCCTAATCCCGTGCAATTATCTACTAGAATCGAGATTGATAACAAACGTTTCATCTTCATTAATTTAAATGCGGTTATGTTGTTTATTATTAACCTTATTAATATCAGTTTTGAATTATTCATTTGTAAAATCATCATCATCATCAAGAGTTTGATTAGAATCAAGATAATTAATGTAAGGCACAACAAGATACTCAAAATCTTTGTTTATTTCATTCTTGAGAAAAACAGTGTTGAGAACCTCATCGAAAGAGGTCCCGATTACATTGTTATCAAAAAAGGTAGGAATAAAAAAAGAGGAAGAAATAGGATAAACATCTAGGTTAGGTTGCATTTCAGCAGGTGGAACTGGTATAGCATTTCCAATTGAGGAGGGATGTATCAACAGTCTTGATTAGAATGGATGGGTCTGATAATTTAGTGTTTGAGTGGATCACATCGAGTGTTAGTTCCAATGTTTGCAGATTGAATGATCCTTCGGAGTCGTTTCCCTCTAAAGCCTTGACAACATCCATAGCTTTATCCATGAGTGGTTGCACGTGATGTTGGGAGTCTTCGACCCAGGAGTAACTATCTTGAAAGAAAATCTCCATCACTAGCTTCATCTTCTAGTCCACATGATCATACCATTGGTTGGGAAAGCTACAAAAGAGAAACTATTCACCCTCTTTGATGAATCTTTCGTTCAAGGAATCCCCCAACACAGTCTTAGCACTTTCTAAACTTTTCTTCAACTATGGTTGGCAGAGCATTCTGAGTTCCTATGATGATGATTGATAACCCAGGCCATGTGAAGGAAAGGTATTATTCAGTACTATGGGTTCCAATACCCCTTATTGTCGTTCTCCCAGCCCCAGTTCGGGAATGAAGTGCGTATTCTTGAATATCTATATTATTTTGACATTGCTACGAGGGTTGTGCTCTGGAAATACTATATCTTCGAAATCATCCCCTGTTGGAAGTGGTTCATCTCGAAAGGAAGACAAAAGAATATAATTTACCCCATGTTATATCTCTAGTACCGGGTTACTTTTTCTTACATTCTTAATATTATAATCGTCTCCCATAATGGTGATGACCTCCCCCTTAATGAAGATCTTCGATTTTTAATGGAGAGAGGAACATACCCCATTGATGTTGTGAAGCCACGATCGGCCGAGTAGTAGATTGAAACAAGATAATATGTCGATAACTTGGAACTTGGTAATGGGATTGATAAGGACAGCCCCTATTGTAAGATTTATGGATCCCATAACCTTTCGGTGAGTGTTGTCATAAGCACGCATTGAGTCAAAAATTGGAGCAAGGTCGCTTACTTTTAAACCCAGACAGTTGAAGGTTCTTAACAAGAAAAAAAAGCATGTTGATCCGTTGTCTTCCCCATAACCTCTTCGGAGATATTGAGATCATAGTTATGATTAGGACCAAGCTTTATGGTTTCTTCTTCAGAGAAGGAAATCATTCTAGTAGAGGTTAAGGAGGGAGTGTGGTCCCGGTAAGTAATTTTATCAAAGTGTTTCGGTGTAACTGGAAAGACATGAAGAATCCCCACAAGGTGATGTTGGCCTGAGTTTCTTTAACTGGTCGAGGATATTTCTCTCCTCGATGGTGATTTTTGTCAATGGGAGTTTCTTGATAATTCCATTTTTTATCTATCCCTATTGATTGAGGATTCAAACTCTAGTAGTGTCTCCCAGATCTTGTCATATAGTTCATGAAGGAGGGGAAGAACAAAAACCTCATTTATTCGTCTATCTTTGGATGTTGGGCCACTTTGTTGATCTCTCCTAGAAGATCTTCAAACAATATCATCCCACACATATTGCACTGGGCTAACCCTTTCCTGGCTTGGTACTTCATCTGCACTATCAAACTCGTCCCCTCCTCCGATGGCAACGATGTCATCTTGTCATGAAAAGTCAATACATTCCACAACCTCAATGGCTTCTTCATATAGATCCTTAAGTTAACGGGGAGATGCGGAATTAAAGAGACCAACTGCACTTGTAAATTTAAGGCATCGAGTAACACGGACATACCATAAATCGTATTAGTCTGTCGGAACATGTTTGCCATAATTTGTACTGCATCATCCAAACCGACTTTGTTAATGGGTACCACCCAATTATCTGACTCTCGAGCCCACTTTTGGGCTTCCATGAATAATGTGTTGAACTTCTAGCAGTCAATGGTCACTTTCGAGGGCAATTTCAGCCCGAACTCTAGGAGCTAGTTTAGTACCGGTGGAAATTCCATATCTTTCCCTTCGAACCACGTACGAATGATAATGCACGCTCTTGTGAGAAGTGACATAGCTTGGTCGACAAAACAGGTAGGGTGTAAAAGAAAGTTTGGGAAAACTTTCAAAGGTTTGGGTGAAAATACAGGTATGATGGGTGATTTACTGGGTACAACCTAGGTAGATGGGTCCAATTTCGGATCATTTTTTAGGAAGATGGCATTTGAATGATTTAGGAGTGGATTATGAGTAGTGTTAGGTTTAGGATTGGCTGGTGGGGCAATAACACCCCGATCAATCAGACTTTAGATTACATTCCAAAAATGGAAGCACTGATCAGTGGTATGGCTAGCATTTTGATGGAACTCACAATGGGCATCGGGTTTGAAATTTTTGGGAAGTGGGTTTGGTAATGGATGAGGGTCTAACGGCTTAATGAGATTTCATCTCAATAAGGCTTAGTAGAGTTTGGAGAGGGAAGCATGAAGATCGATGTATTCTTTTTCGATGAGTTGGCATGACTTTTTATCACCCAAGAGGTAGTAGGTTGTGAGATGTTGTTAATGGTCAAAACTGTAGCAGGCTTCTCATATTTTCTTGGAGTGAACTGTCCGAATACTTTCTTTGGCTCAGTTTCTATCTTCGCAATACTTTCTTTGATCTCCACTCCCGTTTCCTAGAGGACTCAAAAATATGGGTAATATTATCCTCCCATCATCGCTCGAATTTCTTCATAATACTAACTTACTCCTCTTCGGAAGGTAAGTTGGTCATGGTGGTCGCTTTCACCCTCCACCTTACTAGGAAATTACTGGCAGTTTCTCCATGGTTCTGATTGAGAAGTTCAAAATCAAGATGTGTAACCTCTAACTCCTCATTATATTTATACTACGACATGAATTCACGGGCAACATCCTCCCAATTGTGAATTTTAGATTCCTCGAGGGATAGGAACTAACGAAGAGCGTTGTATTTTGGAGTCTGTTGGAACATTTGGGCTATTATTTGCTCAGAGGCACCTAAGAGGGTCATAGATCGGTGGTAACTTCGAAGATGAATAATTGGGGGCCCGCTACCCCTGAACTTCTCAAAGTTAGACATCTTAAATTTTTTTTGTAGCCTTGCTTTAGGGTAAGGAGACATATGGGTGTAGTATATGTAGTTCTCAAAGATTAGGACTTGGTCAAACTTTGTGGTTAATAGCTTAAGGTCATCCTTAACCTTTTTTAATTCTTTTTCCTTTAGATCGGCAGGCACTGGAAGGTTAGCCCCTGGCTGGGCAAGATTCGGTATAGGGAGATGGGTTGGTTGTGTCCCATTGGCAAAGGGGCATGTGGAGCATGTTGATATTCTTTCTTGACCTAAATAGTGCGAGTGGACCCATAGCACGAGGGAAGAGGACCTCAAGCTCTTTGGGCATAGGGATCCAATTTTGCTGCATCTCATGAACCTCAATTTGAAGGTTATCAAACTTGGCAGTAAGTTGGACTAGGGCCATCATCAAATTAGGCTGCACATTCGGTACTTGGTATGCGTTCTCCATGGAGAGTTTGTGAAGGTGGATTCTAGACTCGGAGGAAGTAACGAGAGAACTGACAGAGCTTATGGGTGGTTCAACGGAAGATCGAATCCAATAGGGAGTCAAGCCAAGGGTCGGGTATGTGATCGAATTTAAAAGGAAAATGATTCAAATATATTTTTGAAAGAGAAAAGAAGGAATCTTTTATACGAAACGAGGAAAATGTTATTGACATTTTTTTTTGGAAAGAGGAGGACAAAATGTTTTGGCATTTTTTTATAAAAGGAGGGAAAATGTTTTTCCTATTTTTGGTAAAGAAGGAAGAAAAACGAGAGAAGAGTCTCATCATGATTACTATTATGTTTATGTTTTCACTTGTATTAGTTTTTCCTAAATGCAAAAAGATATTTCGAACAGGACCCAAGCCTGGGAAAATTGGGTCTAAAAAATATGTAAAATATTATTTGACTTGTTGCCAGGCTCATGGACAAGGTCCCATTTTAGAAAAAGACAAAAGTGCACGAAAATTTAGGCATCATTCTAACCCGGTATTTTGATAGAGTATCGGGTAGTAACCGACAAACTAAATATGAGTGCCCTAGGTTTGATAGCTATATGAGGGTATGCAGTTTTTGGGTTAGTGGAAAGGTTACCCCTTTCGCCGTGACTTCCACTATATACTTCTTCTTTTGGTGGAGCCATTGATATACCTGAGTGTACGTGAATTGCCTCACTACATACTTCATGGGAATAATACATGTGAGAGAGAATTCGATATTCTAGACGTATGTGAATGATTTCCCTGCTATATACCTCCTGTTATGAGTTTGGTCAAGTGGTACAATGCGGGGCAGAACCGTTCGATATACGTCAAGGTATTTGGCCAATGGAAGGTGAGAGTCATATTACTTAGGCTAACTGTGACCTATCGGACCAGCACCCATCACAAAGTGACCCCCAGTACGGGGAAATTTTGGTCAATATAGTAATGCTCTTGGTGATGTAGTGAGCAAAATGCATGATTCTTGATTAGTACATTATGGAAAGAGTATTATATTTGGCATGATAAGCACTATACTAAAAAGAAAGAATGTATAAGTAAAAATTAAATCTAGCATAGATCATGAAGATTACACTAAGCATGGATCCGTGAGAATGAGTAATGTGTGAGTATTTATAAGTGAGTGTGTGGTAGTGAATGTAAGCATGGATCAACTACAAATGGTGTGTGATAAGTGTAAGTGAGCCTGGATATATACAAGTGTGATAAGTGGCGGTGTGTTCTAGTGACACCTAAGCATGGATGTTATAAGTGGTGTGTGCAACATGTGGATATAAGTGAACCTATATACAAATGTAGGTAGTGTGATGTGTACATGGAGAGTATTTACAAGTGTGTGAAGTGAAAAGTGAGTGAGAGGTGAGATAAACATGAGGTAGATATATATAAGAAATAATAGAGGAGAAAAGGGAACATATAGGTAGGTGCATATGAACACAAGTGGAAAATGATAAGACCTATGCAAACAGAGTCTAGCCCCCTTAAGTAGGTCCCTCGCAGAGTCGCCATTGTGGCCATCTCGAGATGCTCTCCGTTCTCCCTGGGCACTATTGGGGGGATAAAGAGGGAGAGATAAAGGTCCTGCACCCCTATCTATATCATGGGGTGCTTCGACCATCGTCGATTTTAGGGTAATGTAAAGAGATAGAGTCACCAGCCTAAAAAAACAAAATAACATGTCGTTGCCTCTAGAGAGCGACATCAAAGAAAGACTGATGCTTATGAAACTAGTAGTTCAGAGGCTCGGGGGCTAAGTTACGGAATGGGAAGGTGTTAGGCACCCATCCCTCCTTTTCAGTCTCTCATTGGCTTATGTTACTATTTTCCTAAATTTCTCTGTGAATTGTTGAAGTCCCTATATGGAGCACTCTTAGGGTTTGTGTTCTGTGCTTTAGCTATATAGGTCGTCATATAGTTGGAATTTGATTTTGACAAAACTATTTGTGTATTTAGGGTGTATGTCATTACCTCCGCCAAGCTCCTATTACTTGTAATACACCGTATTTTTATGCTTTATTAATATGGGGATTTATTAAATTTAATGTGAGTTATTAATTTAATATAAATCCGAAAATTAATTACTTTATAATTATTAACGTGATGTGAGTTAGTAATTATGGGAAACTTGTTGAATATTACTAATGAGTAGATTAATATATAATATTGGTTCTATTAAATGTCAAGAGGGAATAAAATGACAATTTTGGAAAGTTGAGTCGGGACGTGCCCGTGTCGCGTCGGGACTAAATATTGATTAATAAAAGTGAATAAATTATAAGTCACCCGTATGGTCATTTCGAGTGCATCAAGGTGTCTGGAAGGGTCGAGATAGTCAAAAAAGTATACCCGGGGGTTTAGTTTGGGTCTCGGGGCATTTTTAGGCCTATTTAACACGCCGGGAGGGCATTTTGGACATTTTGCATTTTTGGGTAATTAAACCCACGAAAATTATTAGGCTATATCAGCCATTTGGAATAGTCCTTTAGGGTTAGAAGACTCAAAACTTTAGAACGTCCATAGGAGAGGGAAGGAGAAAGCTTTCCAAGCAATCCAATGCCAAAAAGTCATCCGATTGCACCGCCACCACCACCAACGCGTAGATCGCGTGACGGGGAACGCAACCACACCAAATTCGTCCACAAATCAGAACTTTGAAATCCCAAGCAAGTGTTTATCTTTCTTATTTTCGTTAATGCATCACTCATGTTAGTCTAGGGTTGATTATGTTGAGTTTCATGGAAGAAAACCCATGTTGGAGATAGGAAATTGCATGTAGTAATGTTATATATGGAAATCTGGAAATCCCCCTTCATATTTAGAGGTTGAACCACGAATTTATGATGTTTTAGGAGAAGAAATTTCTGGAAAAAGACTGATTAGAACCGTGTTAAAGAAAATCTAGGGTTCTTGAGATTTATATGAGTTTTGGCCTATTAATCTATGGTTATTGATGAAAAATTGCATGCTTTACGTTGAAGATGTATAATATGGGTTTATACTGTTTGTAGTACAAATTTTAGGGAGTTTGGGTGTGAAAAATATGGATTTGATTGAGGTTAGATTATGAAACCCGTAACTGTTAATCTGCAGGAATCGCCATACCTGTTTGATCGATCGATCGAACCAGGAGTGTCGATCGATCGACGCATCGATCGATCGAGCTCCTGCCATCGATCGATCGACCCCTCCTGGCAGACTCATATTTCCCTTTTTAATAGTTGAATTAAATCTAAATGAGTAATACTCCTTAGACATCTATATTAAAATATTTTGGGAGATAAAGATGACCAGTAGGACTTATCAATAATTATAAGACCTTTAATGTAAGACGAGATTTGCATTTTTGGGATGTCTACATATATGGTACGATGGGATTATGTATTAAAGGGAGAGACGCGTAAGATAGTTACGATGGAAAATAGATGAGTACCTACTGAATTCTACACTTGGGAGGATAGAGTCCATGAGTATTACGTGGCAAGTTGGAATAATCCCTCAAATTAAAGTACGAGATGACCCATTATAAGTGATAACTAAATAATGAGAAATAAGGATAAATGTTATAATTATGGGTTATGAGATGAACCTAAATTTGATATGGTAAAAGTAGTATATTTATATGACTGTGTTTATGCATATACTATATACGTGTGAAAATCATGCCCGTGCTACTTGCTATCCCTGAGGTTACCGCGCTGGGACAGTCTTATCTCGATGGGACCTTTATGGGGGATATTGACTTGTACCCTAGAAGATAGATTATCCTTGGTACAGGCTATCTGATCGATGGTCAGATGGTCCTAAGAGACGTGAGGGTATGTACTGACCTCTTAGAGACTTGGAATCTATGCTTCGCCTCAATATTGTTTGTGTATGTGTTAATACAGTTCGAGAGTGATTCCGAACTTGTATTTCCCTTAGTACGAGTGATACGGGGATTGGATAGCAGAGTATGCCCGCACCATAATTTTTATGTGGGGTGCTGTTAGAGTATATATATTATACGAGTATTTAATATATATATATATATATATATATATATATATATGAATTTCTGAAATTTGGAACTCCCTATTGTGTTTATGGTAAGTAAGAAATGAATCATGACTTCAATTTGGAAATACTTGTTTTGAAAAGTATAATGGGACACTGGGAAACTTTATTAGCAAATAAGGTTTAAATGAGAACTTTGTGATCAAACGAAATTATCCCCTTAAACAATTAAATTGTTCAGTTTTAAATCTTACGAGTAACCTAGGATAAGTTAAATTGTTGGGAAGATTAGTGCGATAGGCGTCCACATTAGAAGAGAGGTGAGAATTTCTCAAGAGAGTGTCTCACTAATATGTTGTTGCATTGGCCTGTAAATATTTTAAATACTTGCTAAACAAATTTTAAATCATTTACACTATCGGGCTTTGACCCGTTTCTATTTTCCTTTCTCTCTTGTATATATATGTATATATTACAGGTGCCCCGCCACAGGGGCGTCTTGCATAGGATCCTTTGGAAGGAACGTGCTGCAGCTTAGGTGGGAGTTGCAGGCCTCTTGCTTAGACGACTTCATTTATTTGATTCCACTCCTAGCCTATTTATTTAGTTGGGCATGTGTCGCCCGTTTCCATTATCCAGTTGTTTTATTGAACATTGTGATTCATTTATTTCTAGTATTGTCACTTTGGGATTTATTACTGTCTGGATGTTTTAGTTTAAGTTTTAATGTTGGGATTTAGTTGTTGAATGTTTAAATTATTTGGATTATATGTTCCAGGATAATTGTGGTGTGATTCTTTAATATTGAATTATGTAAAGTTTTAAATTATTGGTTATAAATAGAATTTGGAAAGTAATGTCTATAATGGTTTTGACACTTAGCTTAATTAATTAGGGTGTTTAAATTGGAAAAGTTATTTTTACGACAGTGATGCTATGAATGAACCAACTGTTCACCTTGATTTTAATTTAATAAAGGAGTGATCGCCCGGTATTTAATTAGGCGGGGTGTCACATTACTGTCTACTACAACCCAGCGCTCGACTAAAATCCTGTCACTGCGAAAGGTAATTTTAAGTTTCTGTGGCTCATATGAATTTTTATCACGTAGGACACGTCACCTCGGTGCATCTGCATTTTGTTTATCATATCTTATGATAATGTTTGGTTTCGTCATAATAATTATTTTTGAGTTCAAAAACTTTATTTGAAATTTTTATAAGAAAAATATTTCTTGGAAAATAAGTTTTGACACTAAATATTTTTTTTAATAAAAGTTGCAGAATAATTTTTTTTGAAGATAAAAATAAAATTTGTTATGTTATGAAAATAAATATGTGCGTGCCATACTGTTTTTTTACGTATATTATTTTTTATTCCTATATGTTATATACATGTTATTGATTGTTGTCCCATGCCATTCCTAATGGCGTGTCCGACTTTTGTGATCCTTTTGCCATATTACTACTTCCTATTTGACCCCATATAGGTTGGCAGATTTGTCCTTGCATGTCTTATGCTATATTTCTATAGTTGTTAACTGTTGTTGGTGGTTTGACATTTAAAGATTTAATATATATATATATATATATATATATATGTGTGTGTGTGTGTGTGTGTGTGTGTGTGTGTGTGTGTGTGTGTGTGTGCCTTTATCCCATACCTTAGCTGTTTTTACATCATATAAGTTTTAGACTTAGTTGTTGCTTTAGACTTGCAATGTGACCCCCTGCTGCAGTTTTGACTCATACCATTTCTATTGGCGGTTACGATTGGACAAAACGTCGCCCACGGTGATTTTTTAAAATCAAAAGTAATTTTCAGTTTATTGTTTTAAAACGACGTCACATATATTTTGTTACAACGGTTACTTTTTAAGTGTTATACAGTTGTTTCCAACGTCCCTTATTCGCCCACGATTTTGTTAAATACCATAAATGGTATTTGTTTTAAAACCGACGTCGTATCTTCGAATATCGATATTTTGTTTGCGTACTCTATACGCAGTGGGTAGCAGCTGGCATTTTTCTTTTATATAAAAACGGTAATGTTTTGTTAAAATAGAACTTTCGAGACTCTGGTCTATCGCTACGTGTCACTTTTATAACTGTGCATTTTATGTTTCTTCTTTGACTGTGCGATCTAATTTTTATCAATGGTCTGTGTTGATTTAAATCAATCCTTGTGACTTCTTTTAGACCAATCAGACTGGTTCTCTTTTGGCTATAAATACAGATCTTGTGTCTTCAATTTTGACAACCGAGATAATTCATTTTTGTGCCAAAGTTCTGCCAAAATTATTTTTGAGAGAGAGATTATACACAAATACTTTTGAGAAATAAATCTTGTGTGTGTTCTTCAAAAGCCATTGTTGAGTCTCAAAACCTTGTTGTGGATTCAAGCGTGGATGATTTTATTTTCAGAATCTCTCATCTCAGATTTTGTTGATTTTTCATTCTGAAAAATTTGGTTGTTAGTGTTCTTATTGTTGTTCTTATTTTACTTGTATTTTCAGATCTGTTTTCTGACAAATCTAAAATATTTGTGTAGTGTCCTCCTGAAATATAGTTTATATATATATAAACACTACACACACGAACAAGTTCTAGTGATCTGCATTGTTTAAAATGTTTTGTTTTAAACTTTTAAGAAATTTGTTACAGAATACAAAAAGTTATTTCTGGTTTAGTTGTTTAAACCTAGACTTCTTGAAACCTAGTTTGAAAATAAGAACTACCTGATTTTACAGTTACATGATATTTTCAGTCTTAATTCTTGTGTGAATATGATATCTTTCTTGTTCAAGTGATTTTCAGGAATTGTTTCATATCATATAACTCACACATATTCTATCACATTATAATCACGTAGACACATTTATGTATGTGAATATCTGAACAAGTCTAGTGTTCAAGATTTGAAAGAAAGAAAAGAAAGCTTTTCAAAACTGAATTGAAAGTCAAGAAAACTTGATTTGAATGACATAAGACTTGCAAAGATATATAGGTAATATAGTTTGTTGCATTGCATTCTGTGTGTATTCATTAAGTGTGGGTATGTATTCATATAGGATAGTACACCACACACTATCACTTCACTAGAAAATAACAATAGGCACTGAGCCAACCTGCGCTTAAAGAAGTTAGAGGGGAGGCTGAGAAGTGAAGAACGCAAGAACAAGCGAGGATAGTTTAAAGAGAGAACAGAATAAGCAACCAGACAGGAGACTTGGTCGAGTGGGGTAATCGCTGTATCTTTCTTCTTTATTTGTCAAGTTTGTTGTTTGTAAATCGTCCCTATTGATTTATTGTTTTAGTAGAAGTAGATTAGGTGACTCCTAGAGGAGTCCGTCATTTTTCCTGGGGACGGGTTTTTGCGACATAAAATAAACATAGTGTGCTGTATATTTTTCGTATATCACCTCACAAGAAAAAGTAGGTTTAACTAAATAGAAACTCGCCTAAAACTGAATTGGTTATTATTTTTTTAAATCACCTTGATTTAAAAAGATAATAATTTGGACTGATAATTAACTTTGAAAATCAAATTCATTTTCATAAGTTAACAAATTAAGTAAAAGTTTAATTTGGTCCCCTAAAGGATAACATCGTTAACTTGTAGGTATAAGGGGTTTATTCTGCATATAAGTTTACTTCCGCACGATAAGTATAACGCAGTCGCACTCTCAATTGTGTGTGCGTGTATACATAAGTGGAGATCGGAATCGTTCGACTCACATCATGGAAAATAAGGAATTAGGTCATCCATAAGAATGTTTCCAAAATAATAATTAGAAAATATGATGTGTACGCTTATCGAGATATTGATCTTTATGATGAAATGATTATATATGTTAGATAAGACTCAAGTATGAATCACAAGTATGATATATATGAATAATATATGGATAAAATAGGAAAAAGATAAAAATATAAAAATAGGACTCTAGTCTCAGGTTTTAGTCTGAAACGCCTACATAACCTATAAAGGAATCAAAGTCCACGTAGTTCACATACGGCATGAGGGTGGGGTTTATCCCATAAATTCAAATGAGAGTTTATTATATGTATGTGTAGAAAATATATTTTTATTTTTGAGAAAATGTGATGAAGAATCTCGTTGGAATTTATCAGTGTAACCCTATTTTTCTTTTTTTATAGAAAATAAATTATGTGCAGTATAACTAATAAGGGATGAGATATTAATGTGTATGATCTAAAGTGAAAACTAAATTAAAAATTTATATAACTAATGCGAACATAAAGAAATTTAAAGAGAGAATGATGTTTAGACCTTATTTGGAGACTTGAAGCTTGATCTTGATTGTTGATGAACTTCCTTGCAAGTTGGGAGAAATGTAGGATGAGAGAGAAGGATATATTTGCTAAATTGGATACAAAAGTGATGGGAATGAAAGGTGGAGAAGAATTTCACACAAGGAAACTTCGTTGATTACAGAAGAATGTTGTTGAGATCACAAATATTGATGGTTCTGAGGTGCCTTGGAAGGTGAGCTCATTCTCTCCTTATATATGGTAGGGGGACTGTCTATTAGAATTGCCCTTGTCCTGCCTATTGGCAAGTAAACCTAGACACACTACCGATAAGCAGGTAAATGGAACTGCCAATTGGCAGTCTCGTGCAATTTTTTTGGAAAAGGGTCGTAAAACGCAATCGATAAGCCCAAATCATGCACAGGGAATACCATTAGAAAAGTAATTCAGAGACCTTTGAAAATCCTCTTTGATCCACTCCCGAGTCTGGGAATTTACTTTTTATCAAACGGGGCTCGAAAACTCCCATCAGTCCTTTGGACAGAAGATCGTCGGACGATAATGGATCGTTCGTCCAAAATATAAGTCTGAATCGCGCACGGGGTGGACTGTTGGAAAGGTTTAGCAAGGTAATTTGATGTTCCAAAGAGCTTTTCTTGGTTTGGAGATCTGATTTTGGTCAAACAGGGCATGAAAAACCCCAGTGACCTTTCAGAGTAAAACGGATCGTTCGTCTGTACTATAAGGTTGATTCATGCACGGGGTGGACCGTTGGAAAGGGTATTTAGTGCCCTTTAAAGATTCATTCAGTCTCATTCGATTTTAAGAGTTGACTTTGGTCAAATGGAGCCCAAGAGTTCCTGGTGGCCTCCGAATCAGTTTTTGGGGAAAATGGATCATTCATCCAAACCGTTATGCCATTTTCGAGCATGGGGCATACCATTAGAAAGATAATTCAGAGCCCTTTGAAGATTCATTGAGATTTTTCTCTAATGATGAATTTAATTGGGGTTAAATTGGGGCTCAGGTGTTCCCGGTGGCCTCCAGATCAGTTTTTACTAGTAAAATGGTCCATTCGTCCTAACCGTTATGCCAATTCGCGCACGGAGAAAATCATTGGAAAAGGGATTCAGAGCCCTTCAAAGATTCATTGATCTTTCACACTGACGATGGAGTTAACAGGAGTCAAATGGGTCCCCGAAGCGTCTGATGTCCTATAGATAGGTACTCGAAGTATGACCTAGGGTTTGTAGTGAATTGGGGAGGTGCTAGGAACCTAAGAAGAGACTTAGGGGTCCTAGAATGTGGTGTCTACAAGATGCATTTGGAAACGAACAACAAGAAGCCACTTTTATTTCTTTTTATTCTATCTTTCATTCGCACTAAGAAACATCCTTGGGTTATTTTTTCATATTATTTCTTTCTCTACTCTATATATTTTAATTTTTTTTATAATTTTTGTCTTCATTTCAGTTTATAAATTTCATCGTTGAGTCTTTAATCATTTTTAAAGTTTTCATATTGATTGCTCTGATATATATTCTCTATTTAATTCTTCATAGTTAACTTTTGTTCTTTTCTTTCACATTTTTTTTTATTGTTCTCATATTAATTTGTGTTTTTATTATTTTTTTATTATTTTTGAGATGGTTGATTTATAATGGAAACATCTAGGCTTGGCTTATGACTTTATTTATCCTGGTACCCGGGTCTATTTTAAAAAAAGCTCTTTATTGTTTGTGGTCGGATCAAAGTAAGGTACTAAGAAAAAGGTGTTATGTTGAGCTTAATTGCTTAAATTTGACAAACCAATATTACCCATTCAAACTCTGCTTAAGTCACCTATAAAGCTCCATTTCACCCTCAATTTAATTGTTCGGTGACTAATATTGAGTAGAGAAAGAAATATATAGACACAAATTTAATTATTCAAATTGTTACTATAATCCCTAAAAAAATATTTGACTACTCCGATTTAATAATTTCTTTTTATGTACAAGTGAATGCATGAATAGTCATTGCTGGCAAAGCTTTTTTCCTAGGAAAAAATATATTTCATGTAAAAGCAGTAAATGTTCACTGGATCTATTAATGGTTCAAATATTACTTTATAAGATATACAATTCTTCTTTTGAGTTGCCATATATATTAGTTTTTTGGGTTGAATTTCACTATTTGTTTTGGGAAATGAACCAAGAAATGCAGAACTTATAGTTTATGGAAAGATGTCATTCTTCGATTTCATAATGCCTTTTATTCTTTGCATGTTATGTAAGGACCAACCCAATTGTCATCGTCTAAAAATGGTATATAGATTTGGTCTTAGCAGATATACACCAACTATAAATAATAATAATAATAATAATAATAATAATAATAATAATAATAATAATGATAATAATAATAATAATAATAATAATAATAATAATAATAATAATAGATAAAGAGATATAATCACCGAAATAGTAATCTAGAGCAAACAATATAGAGAGGTGAAAGACATGGAATGAACCAGATTTACGTGGATCATCCTAAAGAATTTCCAATGCCCACATGTGCTAGTGTTGATAGTATAGATTTAATGGGAAAAAGACATGGAGGAAGAATAAATGCAAACTCTCAAGTTCACTCTAGATTTGGACATCATAACGATATGAAAAAATATCTCCCTCATCTCACAGTGAAGGTGTGTGTATTATTTATAGGTTGTTAGAAGAGAGAGAATAGAGAGTGACATGTGTCATACCTTTATAGGTTAGGAAGGTACACACTTAACCTGCAAGTGGAGAAATAACTATGAGTTAGTTATACGTACAGTGAGGAGAATATTTTTACATCTCCCACATGTGTACATGATGTGACTGTTGTTGACGTCATCCTATCACGTAGTACATGCTTGGGCAAATTATGTTAACTAACGGCACTAGCTAACAGTGAACTAATAGTGTTAAGACAAACTTCTGGGACTGTCTAGATAACCTCATACCTGTGGTCAACTAGATTCATTGCTAAGCCAACCTCTTATTTGTTATGGACAAGGCCACGTGTTGTCTGTTGAATAGCCCACGAGGTGTTCCATATTTCTGGTATAATAAAATCCCCCATGACTTTACTCATGATTGGAATTGGTAGTAGGTGTAACACCCCGCCCGCCCGGGGAGAGCGAACGGAGCGCTAATGCGATAAAATAAATCAAAATCCTCAAGTGACAAGGTATAGAGCATCTAAATCCCACAATAATATAAATCCACTAATCTCAATCTCTTCAATTACAACAAGTCTCTCGAATAAAAAATACAACAACTAACTCGAAAATAAAATACAAATCTCCAAAGCTCTATACATCAAAATAATACAAATCTTTCCCAAACAATCCTCACTAAAAATTAATCTCCATAGCGCCCCAAAATCCACGCTAACCTGCCACTAAAAGAAAATATGGGGAAGTACACAATACGACAGGAAAGATGCTCAACAAATATATATTAGCTATGAATAAAACGTAACAATACGAGTACGAATATTCAAATCAAAATGCAAATCTCAAATCATTTATCAATATAATTTCTCAATAACACTTTAACCGGGTCACCAGGCCTCACCACATCCGTATATGCTTTATCAAGCCATAGACCGGGAAACAGGAATTTTGGCTGGTGCCCAACATCCGTGCCATATTAAAATCTCATGACAACGTGCTCATCAACAATTTAATGATACCACATGAATCAAAATAATTTCAACAATTATTTTCCAGATTTCAAAGAATTTAACAATTCAAATATGAGTTCAATTAAACAAGAATTCAAAGAGAATGACACTCGCGAGATTTAAGGAGCATATTGTGTAAAACCCCATACCTCAAACCATGATGAGAAACCAACGATCACGTCCTCAAGATCAACACAAAAGATCTACAAAATATCCTCCAAGAACCTCCAACAAAATATCCCCAAGAACGCCTATAATCTAGGGTTGGAACTCATAAATCTCAAGGGCCAATGTGTATATAAAAAGAAGAGGAATATAAAATATATTTGCTGCCAAAATTTGTGCTAAAAGTAGGTTAAAAGGGTTGCCCACGACTTCCTTTTATAATGCAAAGAAATGAAGAGTTGGAATCCAAAAGACTCCTTTAAATAAGGCAAAGAAATGGAGAGTTGGAAGTCAAAACAAATCCAAGAGTTAAAAACATTTAAAAACCATTTTAAAATCCGTTTTAACTCCGTTTTCGAAACCGTTTGAAATTTTTGCCTTTAAAAATAATTGATATACCCGTTTATACCCTCGGCTTAGATGAGGATTGCCTCCAAAACGGACGACAGTACGAGGGGCCGACCCTTGACCAATCTCTTGACGACCCTTCGTCCAGACTCCAGATGACAGTACGAGGAGCCGACCCTCTACCAGGCTTCAGATGACAGTACGAGGGGTCGACCCTCTACCAGGCTTCAGACGACAGTACGAGGGGCCGACAGTACGAGGCCAGAATTGGGCCAGGCTCACTATCGAAAGAAACTTTGTCCTCGGCCTCGGCTCATAGGCCGAGGGTGATATCATGACGGCGCGTGGTTTGGGAGACGTGTGGAGCAGTGCGCGTCAGGCTCATATGACACGTGGCGGACCGTTATAAAAAAATCACACCCTCACGTGAGGGAATATTATGTCATCATTTGGCATCTACAGGTGTCAACAGCGAATTGGCTAGATCATCATTCACATGCACCATGCATACTTGGGGGGTACACTACACCCCCCAAGACCTATATATACTTGTCACCTACAACCCTACATGGGATGGATCCATTTAACTGTAACCCTAGCTAAAACTCTGCTGACATACACAGTAGAGAGAGAGAGAGGGTTATGTGCATTGTATCCAAGGCCATTAGAGTCCATACTTAGTGGATCACACACACACAGTGGATGTAGGACAAATTGGCTGAACCACTATACATCATTGTCTTATTTCTCTTATACTCATCCCCTTCTACATACTTATACACTTATACTTCTCTATGGCTGCCATGGCTGCTACTGTTTGAGCTTACTATCACTAATCCGGTGGTGCTAAATCCCAGCATCATCAGTTTGGTGCCGTCTATGGGAAAGAGAAGACATCTCTTCCTTTGTACATCTTGACCTCACTGGGCACTCTGGTGGTGAACCAACACTCCCCCTGAGAGGAGGTGTTTCACCATTGAAAGAGACCCACTAAGGTTCCCAAGCTCACCAGTATTTTCTTCAGTTCAACTTTTCATAGCTCAAGCACATGGCACCTGAGATGCCACCGCCACCGCTTCCCCCGCCGAATGAGGGGGGAAGACCCAGTTCCAGTCAGCCGCCGCCTCAGTCTGAGATGGCTGATGTGGCGGCAGCCCTAAAGTCACTGGCAGCAAGCCAGCGGATGATGCAGGAGCAGTTCACAGCTCTAAGCCAGAACATACTAAGAGCACCAGGGGTTTCGCCTGAGATGATTACTCCGGCAGCAGCTCCAGGGTAGCATGAGGCCAGGGGACCACCCCAGGCACCACGCAAAGACCTGCCACCCCCTCAGTGGCGTAGAGAAGTTGCTGACCCCCGGCGTCTACACCTGGGGAGGCAAGAAAACCCTTGCCCTGAGGATAGGTATGGAGATCTGGAGGGAGAGGAGGCTCCTATAGAGTCCTGGGAACCTTACGAGGTCTCCAACAACACTGTGCGACCCCTCCAGGACAGTAGGGGAAAGTGTAGGAGACCAAACCCTGATGATCGCCCAAGAGGCTCTGCTTTTGATCGCTTGAGCAGGGGGGCGGCCTTTGAGAGGATAGGCCCAGTAAATGACCTGCGGGAACAGTTGTCCAGGCCAAGGAGTGCTGCAAGATCCAGGAGGGAGGCAGCAGATGGCCGACCCCGAGGACGAGATGACGGCTAAAGGGAAGTGAACAGTCGACACAGGCCTGCTGCAGCAGAACCCTCCGTCCACCTCGGAGAGGCAGAAGGGGATAACATCGGCTAGGCCGACCCTGTGAGGCCCTGGAATGACTCAATCCAGTGGTTAGAGGACAAGATTGGTGATATATTGAAGAGCCGAGACCCTCTTCAGAGGGGATACACCATAGGCTCACCTTTTGTGGTAAAGATAATCAACTTCCCCACGCCGTCAAAGTTCAAGCCACCTATGGTCACCCCAAGGTATGACGGGAGCACCAACCCCGTCCACCACGTGGAGATGTATCAGTCGGCGGCAGACATATACTCTATCTCATATGAGATGAGGTGTCGTGCCTTCTCTGGTACCCTAACAGGGGTTGCGCATGTCTGGTACACGTCTCTTCCAAAAAATTCCATTGGAAACTTTAAGCAATTGGCAGACCTATTCATCCATAATTTCTGCTTTGGGGTGAGGCCACAGAAGAAGACCACCCACCTGCTCTATGTTAAGCAGGGGAAGAGTGAGAGTCTGAGGGACTATATAGCCAGATTCAATAAGGAGAAGCTGGAGGTGGAAGACTATGAGGAGAGCATAGCTATGACAGCCCTGATTGGAGGACTCCAAAAGGGGAAGCTGTTATGGAAGCTTGCTGAAGACCCTCCGAGGACGATGACCGAGCTGTTGTCGACAGCAGGAAAGGTGATGAACGCCGAAGAGGCGATGGCTGCAAAATATGAGGACGAAAGAGGAGGTGAAAGTGGGAGTAAATACCCTAAGAAGAATAAAGAGGGGAAGAAGAGATCCGCGAATGACAAGTTCGCTGGGTACACTCCTCTTACGGTCAGCTGTGAACAGATTCTCAATGAGATAAAGAGTGACCGGTCGCTGAAGTGGCCTGAGAAGCTGAGGGCAGCCCCCAGCAATAGGAATAAGAACCTGTGGTGTGAATTTCACCAAGACCACGGCCACGTAACGGATAAATGCTTTGCTCTGAAAGACGAGATTGAGAAGATGCTGAAGGAAGGGAAGCTCATAAAGTACGTCGACAAAGGCGCCTTCAAGAGGGGTCGAGGGGACGACCCCAGAAAGAAGCGAGGCGACGCATGCAGAGAAGGTCCTCAAAAAAGAGGGGACGACCCCTCTGATGATGAGGACGACCCTGACCTCCCGCCGAGAGACGACCATGGCCCTGTCAAGAGGCTTAATATGTTCTCGCTCGGAGTGGGAATGATCTCCGGGGGACTTGCAGGAGGAGGGTCAGAGGTCGTCGACAGGAATGCCCATGTGGCTGAGGCAAAGGTAGTGACGAAGATGGTACACGCAACCTCCCTGGAGGTCAAGTCAGAAAAGAGGAAGAAGGTTGATATGGACACACTGATAGTAGGGTTTTCAAGGATGGACTTCAAAGGCCTCTTAGCCCCGCATGATGACCCTCTCGTCATCACTACCAGGGTGCACGGATGCGAGGTGCCGAGGATCTTGGTAGATGGGGGTAGCTCTGCAGATGTGATGTTTTGGCCATGCTTCAAAGCCTTGGGTCTCAGCCGTGCTAGACTTGTCACCTACCATCATCCGTTGATTGGGTTCAGTGGGGAAAAGGTTCATCCCCTTGGGGTATATGAGGTCGATGTGAGGATGGGGGACGAGTGGCCGAGATGGCTCACCAAGAAGGTCAGTTTCTTTATGTTGGATGAGCAGGTGTTTTCGGCCTACAACATCATACTGGGGCGTGTGGCCCTCAAGGGTTTTGAAGTCGTGCCGTTTACGGTCCATCAGATGATCAAATTTCTAACCCCTTACGGGGTGGGGAAAGTTCAAGGAGACCAGACGACGGCGAGAGAATGTTACTACAACTCCGCTGAAGAGAGGGAGGCACACAAGAGGGTTACAACCACTTATAATATTGATACCCTAGACCCCAGGGATGAAACGAAGCTGAAGAAAGGAGAGGCTGCGGAAGAGGTAGAATCCATCATCCTCGATGAGGATGACACGGAAAAAACCGTTCAAGTCTCTGAAGCACAACATCAAGGAAGACCTCATTAAACTATTGAGGAGAAGGCGAAGCGTCTTCGCCTGGAGTCATGTAGATATGCCAGGGATTGACCCCGAAGTCATGTGCCACAGGCTCGATGTGGTAGAGGGAGTGAAGTCGGTGAAGCAGAAGAGGAGAATTTACTCCAGAGAAAAATATGAGGTCATCAGGGACGAGGTCAAAAAATTAGAAGACGCTGAATTTATCAGAGAGGTCATCTACCCTGAATGGTTGTCCAATGCAGTCATTGTCCCAAAGGCCAACGGCAAGTGGAGAATGTGGGTGGACTTCACAGACCTCAACAAGCACTGTCCCAAAGACAGCTTCCCTCTCCCCCCGCATCGACCAGATGGTAGATGCTACTGCAGGCCATGAGCTCATGAGCTTCATAGATGCCTACTCAGGGTATAACCAGATCTTCATGAACCCTGAAGACTCGGAGAGGACCGCCTTCATCACTGACAAGGGGACATACTGTTACAGGGTCATGCCCTTTAGCCTAAAGAATGCGGGGGCAACGTACCAGTGCCTCGTAAACAAAATGTTTGAAGACCAAATCAGGAAGTCTATGGAGGTCTACGTGGATGACATGCTGACCAAGAGTTTGAAGGCAGAGGATCATGTGGCAGACCTGGAGAGGACCTTTAATACGATGGACAAATACCAGATGAAGCTTAACCCGGCCAAATGTGTCTTCGGGGTCGGAGCAAGGAAGTTCCTGGGGTTCATTATCAATCAAAGAGGCATCAAGGCCAATCCTGAAAAGATAAAGGCCCTTGTTGAGATGAAGACCCCCAAGTCCATTAAAGACGTTCAGAGGCTTACAGGGAGAGTGGCGGCCCTGAACAGATTTGTGTCAAGAGCCACAGACAGGTGTTTACCATTCTTCAAGATCCTCAGGAAGGCCTTTGAATGGAGTGAAGAGTGTGATGAGGCTTTCAAGGAGCTAAAATCATACTTAGGGTCTCCCTTGCTGCTGTCACGGCCCGTGCAGGGTAAACGACTTTATGTGTACCTCGCCGTCTCAGAGTCGGCCATCAGTGCAGCCATTATGAGAGACGAGGACAGGATACAGAAGCCTGTGTATTTTAACAGCAAGGCACTCTAGGGGGCAGAGCAAAGATACCCGAGGATGGAGAAGTTGGCCTACGCCTTGATCCATGCCTCGAGGAAGATGAAGCCGTACTTCCAGTCCCATACAATGGTCATCCTCACCGACTCTCCTCTTAGGCAGGTCCTACACAAGCCAGAAAAATCAGGTAGGTTGATGGCCTGGGCTATAGAGCTGGGAGAGTTTGACATTGTGTATCATCCTAGGACGGCCATTAAGGGGCAGGCATTGGCAGACTTCGTGGCTGAGTTCACTTGGGAAGATAATAAGGCCGAGGGTGAAACTCTCGGGAAGACGGATACAGAAGATAGACCCGCTGACACACCCGCAGATAGGGCTGAGACAATCACCGCTAGAAGGAAAGAAACTGAAAACGAAGAGGGAAGGTACATCTTTAGACAGGGGTCCCTCTCTGAGGGAAATTTTTCAGAGGGAAAGACTCTGTGGAGCCTCTTCGTTGACGGGTCCTCCTATGACAGCGAAAGTGGGGCTGGACTGATACTGTCAGCACCCGATGGCACAGACGTCGAATATGCCCTGAGGTTCAACTTCAAAGCCTCCAAAAACGAGGTTGAATATGAGGCCTTAGTAGCAGGTCTCTCCTTAGCCAAGTCTCTTAGTGTCGGCCAGATTCTGGTCCATAGTGATTCAAGGCTAGTGGTGAATCAGATACTAGGGGCCTACGAGGCTAAAGACGAGAGAATGGCTAGATACCTCGAGAAGGTGAGGTCACTACTGAAAGGCTTTAAAGAAGTAAAATTAAAGAGGATACCTAGGCTGGACAACGGCCGTGCTGATGCCTTTGCGAGATTGGCCTCGGCGACTAGGACAGACATCAGGAGGACGGTCCCAGTGGAAATTTTGCTTCAGCCAACTATTGAGGACCCCGAGGGAACACTTGGCAATTGCCTAAATGTCTCTCAAGAAGCTTCGTGGATGGACCCCCTGATCAGATACATTAAAGAGGGTGAGATGCCAGAAGCGAGGCACGAAAGGAAGAAGCTGAGGTACAGGGCTGCAAAATTCACTGTCATCGAAGACACCTTGTACAAAAAGGGGTTTCTGCTCCCCTTACTTAGGTGTGTGCATCCCTCAGAAGTCCCTTCCATTCTGCAAGATGTGCACGAAGGATCATGCTCAAGCCATATCGGGGGCAGATCCTTAGCGAAGAGGGTGATCACCCAAGGCTACTGGTGGCCGACCTTGGGGAAAGACGCTGCAGCATATGTAAAAAAGTGTGATAAATGCCAAAGATTTGCTACCATCCCTCATCAACCCCATCAGCCTCTTACCTCCATTATATCTTCGTGGCCGGTCGCAGTGTGGGGGATTGACCTGGTAGGGCCCTTACCAAGAGCAGTCAATAACTATCGGTTCCTCATTGTAGCGATTGACTACTTTTCAAAGTGGGTAAAGGCCGAAGCAATGATCACAATTACAGAGCAGAAGACCTTCCATTTCATTTGGAAAAATGTGATATGCAGGTATGGTCTGCCCAACACCCTCATTTCAGATAACGGGACGCAGTTCAAGAATGCCTCTCTGCAGAAGTACTGTGAGAGGGTAAATATCAAACAATTTTTCTCCACCCCAGGCCGACCTCAGGCCAATGGGCAAACCGAAGTAACAAATAGGAAAATCCTAGATGGAATCAAGAAGAGGCTTGAGGAGGCAAAAGGAAGATGGGTCGAGGAGTTATATGCCGTACTGTGGGCGTACAGGACGACAGTGAGGACTTCTACCGGGGAGACCCCATTCATGCTAGCCTATGGATCAGAAGCCGTCATCCCCACCGAAGTCGAGTTTCCTACTCATAGGGTCCAAATGTACGACCCCCAGGGAAACGAGGAAGAAAGGAGACTTAACTTGGACCTAATTGAGGAAAGGAGGGAGGACGCTGAGATAAGGCAGGCTTCCTACCAGCAGAGGACCGCAAGGTTTTATAATCAGAGGGTGAAACAGAGACCTATAGCAGTAGGAGACTTGGTTCTCAAGAAGACTTGGAAAAAGCCCAACAAGCTCCATCCTAATTGGCATGGCCCATATAGGGTCATCGATGAAGTCGTCCCAGGGACCTATAGACTAGAAAACCTAGAAGGGGAACCTTTTTCCAACCCCTGGAATGCATATCATCTGAAGAAATACTATCAGTAGTGTTGTAAGGTCTTGAAAGACCATAATTGTAATGAGAGTTGCTCCAACAGAACACTTTGCAAAATTAATAAGAAATATCAGTGTTTCCCTCATCCTGTGGTTGTCAGTCCTAGCACGCATGGAAACATCTACAGAAAACCCATTAAATTGGTAAGTTGATCCCTCGGCTATAATGGGGACCAGTGGAGGGGACGACCCCACCACTGTCCTCAAGAAAGACGAGGGAAGACATTAAAATCCATTATTGGTGAGTTGATCCCTCGGCTATAATGGGGACCAGTGGAGGGGACGACCCCACCACTGTCCTCAAGAAAGACGAGGGAAGACATTAAAATCCATTAAATTGGTAAGTTGATCCCTCGGCTATAATGGGGACCATGGGAGGGGACGACCCCACCACTGTCCTCAAGAAAGACGAGGGAAGACATTAAAATCCATTAAATTGGTAAGTTGATCCCTCGGCTATAATGGGGAACAGTGGAGGGGACGACCCCACCACTGTCCTCAAGAAAGACGAGGGAAGACATTAAAATCCATTAAATTGGTAAGTTGATCCCTCGGCTATAATGGGGACCAGTGGAGGGGACGACCCCACCACTGTCCTCAAGAAAGACGAGGGAAGACATTAAAATCCATTAAATTGGTAAGTTGATCCCTCGACTATAATGGGGACCAGTGGAGGGGACGACCCCACCACTGTCCTCAAGAAAGACGAGAGAAGACATTAAAATCCATTAAATTGGTAAGTTGATCCCTCGGCTATAATGGGGACCAGTGGAGGGGACGACCCCACCACTGTCCTCAAGAAAGATGAGGGAAAACTTTATAAAAACCATTAGTTTGGTAATTTGATCCCTCGGCTATAATGAGGGCCAGTGGAGGGGACGACCCCACCACTGTCCTCAAGAAAGACGAGGGAAAACTTTATAAAAACCATTAGTTTGGTAATTTGATCCCTCGGCTATAATGAGGTCCAGTGGAGGGGACGACCCCACCACTGTCCTCAAGAAAGACGAGGGAAAACTTTATTAAAACCATTAGTTTGGTAATTTGATCCCTCGTCTATAATGAGGGACAGTGAAGGGGACGACCCCACAACTGTCCTCAAGAAAGACGAGGGAGAGGTTAGTGGCTAAGAAAAGACAGGAAACCAACAAAGAGCAAACCATAAAAGCAGTAAATATGGAAGGCAGTAGAAGAAGAGACGATGGTGTTGATAAAAGAGAAAATATTTTAAGTGTTTTACAATACAAAGCACAAAAATGATAAGTACATTGAAAGGGTATGGGCTACAGGGAACCACCCTATGGGACGACATCGTAGGGCAGGGCCTCAACATCTATAGGAATGGTCTCCTCAATAACCAGAGCTGGACGATCTTCAGAAGTGCCGACCCCCTCAACCTGAACTTGGGACTCTACTTGGGACAGAGCCTCGGCGATCAGAGGGTCATCCAACCCAACTGCCTCCAATGAAGGACGAACCGAGGAGACGACATCACCGAATTTGAGAACGACCCATCGGCAGGCCGTCCTGATCCCCCTCTCCAGATACTCAAGGCCGAAGCCCTGAAACTCGTCAGAAACCTTGTAAGCCTCAACAGCGTTGGCCTTGGCTTTTCCGATAGCTTCTACGAGATCAGTCTTGTGCTTGACTTCCATGTTCAGTAAAGCCTCATCCCTATCCTTGATGATCAAGTCCTTGGCTTGCAGGTCGGCATCATGCTGCCTCATCAGCTCATCTAGGACCCTAGCATGCTCAGTCCTAGCACTCTCAAGATTAGCCCTCGCAGTATCAAGCTCAGTCCTCGCAGTATCAAGCTCTGTCTGCAAGTCAGCCTCATGCTGAATAGCCCTTTCGGCCTCATGGAACTTCATCTAATTCTCGGCCATCCATTTGGTGGCTGAGGTGAGGGCACAAACAGACTGCACAAAAAACGAACAAATATCAAGAGGGGCCGAGGAAACAGTTTATCGAAAGAATGAAATTTAAGATGTGGGTCAGAACCAATACCTGCGCAAGGGAGTGCAGACCATAGTCGTACACCTTGGCTGGAGGCATCTTTGATAAGAAGTCGTAGTCAGAAGCCGAGGGTGCAGAGAACATTGAGACCTTGGCAGCCCTCAGATTGGCAATGAGCGATGAAGGATCGGCTTTCAGATGTGCCAGGTTCTGAGACCAGAAGGCCCCCATACTAGACGAAGAGGTCGTCCCCTCTGAGGCTTCGACCCTGGACCTCGTCCGAAAATCAGGCCGAGGGTCAACAGGTTCCTCAGGCTCCTTCCTCTTATTGCTGTCAGTGGTCGGCTCCACCACCGTCGGCCCAGCGGCCCTTGTCTTCCTCGGAGCCTGCTGAGGCTCCTTCCCCTTCTTCTTGGCCAGTCCAGATAACAAGCTGGGAGCCATCATTTCCCAAAGATAGTCTGGTGTACCTGCAGGACGAACTGATAAGAGGACGATACGTTAGAAAAGTGCAGATCTAAAGAGCAAACACTTGGAAAAAAGCAAAGAACAGGAAATGTTCAGTGTAACTCACATAGTTCAGTCAGAGGGCCGACCCTCAGACCAGCTTCTTTGAGGGAACGAGGGGTCATCAAGTCTTCAAATTTTGCAAGCTCACCCTCTCGCCCTCATCCTCTAAGATAATCAACGATGTCCTTCTCCTCCAGGCTAAGTCCAGGGTCTGATCAGGCCTTCATGGAGGGGTTAGACCACTTCCTGGGGACCCTCGGACTATCGGCCACGGGCTCCCACTCCCCGGAGATAAAGAAAAACCTCTTTTTCCAATCATGGTTGGAAGTTTGAGACACATGGAGGAGTTTCTTCTCAGACCTCCTTGCCCCCAGATAATAATATCCAGGCTGTTTGGACGAGGAGGTGATGTTGTAGCAGCCCAAAAATAGGTCAGCCGAGGGCTCGTCTGTGAAGGCATTCTTCCACAGGGAAATATAGCCAAGGATCGTCCTCCAAGAATTGGGGGGAAGTTGAGAGGGGGCAACGCCGAGGGCAAACAGAATATCTGCAATAGCAGGGTGCAGAGGGAGCCTGACTCCAACCTTGAACATTTGTTCGTAGACTGCAACCTCTCCCTCTTGATAATCAAAAACCCTCTCAGTCTCAGAGGGAACCCTCATAGTTACCCCGGAGGGCACTCCATAAATATGCCTCCATATCAGGAGGTCTCGATCCCTAACAGAGGAGATAAAGGACGAGGCGTGGGAGGTATCAACCTCATCATCTGTATCATCGTCCTCGTCCTCAGCTCTCTCCCCCTCGTCACCTGCAGGAGGACCCTGGGTAAAAGCCACTTGGAAGGCATGGGGAGACAGGGTTGACACGGGGACAGCCTCAGAGGGGGCCGCACCCTCGGCCTCTCGGCCTGGACTAAGGTCAGATGTGTCCCTTCTACCAGAAGTTCCAGCACCAGTTGGCGAGGAGGCTCTCTCGTCCATTTCACTTGGGTTGGGAGTCTCGACCGGACGAGGTGACGACCCACAAGACTCAGAAGGCTCAGATGGTCTTTTGGTGACAAGAGGAATGGGAAAGATGGGTCGTACCCAATTAGGGTCGTCCCCTCGTCTCCTCTCTTCTTCTTCCTCTATTCGTCTGATCTCGACAAAGAGCTTCTCTCTCAAAGACGGGAACTCAGATACTAAGTTATAAAGCCTCCTAAGCATTAAGGGGAAGACTCTACACTTAGCTATTACACCCAACTCACCTAACTTAGCTACAAACAAGTGGGAAATTGACCAGGTTTGACTTTCGGATTAAACAAAGGAACTCAATGGGTTTTGTCAAGAACAACCAAGAACCAGTTATCGGAAAAGACGCCGGAAAAGGTTATGGCACAACCTAAAGAGAATGCAGCCCCACAACCCTAGAAAATCAAGTAGAAATGAAGGCAAAGGAAAGCGCTTAATGAAGGAGAGTACCTGATAACGAGGGCAAAAAACGCTGCTGAAACCTGACAAATTGGAGGCTGCAAATGGCAATGGGAACTGGTTCTAGAGAGAGAAAAGGCTTGGGCGAGAAGAAGAAGAAGAAGGAGAGAGAGTTTGAAAATCTCTTAAATACTTTGGTAATGAGTGGACCCGTTTACCAAGAAAGGTATAATTAGGGCACAAGGCCCCAAGTGCACTGCGCAGCCGCCATGACCTTGGGAACTGAAACAGCAATGAGTATCTGCTCAGGTGTCACTCATCTAACTGATCATACATCCATCTCATTTAAAACACTATCCCTCATCCATCTCAGTAGCACCTATGGCTAAGGGCTGGGGGGTGATTGATATACCCTCGGTTTAGATGAGGATTGCCTCCAAAACGGACGACAGTACGAGGGGCCGACCCTTCACCAATATCTTGACGACCCTTCGTCCAGACTCCAGACGACAGTACGAGGAGCCGACCCTCTACCAGGCTTCAGATGACAGTACGAGGGGTCGACCCTCTACCAGGCTCCAGACGACAGTACGAGGGGTCGACCCTCTACCAGGCTTCAGACGACAGTACGAGGGGCCGACAGTACGAGGCCAGAATTGGGCCAAGCTCACTACCGAAAGAAACTTTGCCCTCGGCCTCGGCTCATAGGCCGAGGGTGATATCATGACGGCGCGTGGCTTGGGAGACGCGTGGAGCAGTGCGCGTCAGGCTTATATGACACGTGGCAAACCGTTATAACAAAATCACACCCTCACGTGAGGGATTATTATGTCATCATTTGGCATCTACAGGTGTCAACAGCAAATTGGCTAGATCATCATTCACATTCACCATGCATACTTGAGGGGTACACTACACCCCCCAAGACCTATATATACTTGTCACCTACAACCCTACATGGGATGGATCCATTTAACTACAACCCTAGCTAAAACTCTGCTGACATACACAGTAGAGAGAGAGAGAGGGTTATGTGCATTGTATCCAAGGCAATTAGAGCCCATACTTAGTGGATCACACACACACAGTGGATGTAGGCCAAATTGGCTGAACCACTATACATCATTGTCTTATTTCCTCTTACACTCATCCCCTTCTACATACTTATACACTTATACTTCTCTATGGCTGCCATGGCTGCTACTGTTTGAGCTTACTATCACTTATCTGGTGGTGCTAAATCCCAGCATCATCAATAATAACCAACATATTAGAGCAATAAAAATAATTTCATCAAAAACTTTATTTTCCTCCATTTTCCAGAAATTAATTAAAATAGCCCAAAATTACGCGGGCTGTTACACTTCCCCACTAACAATGGAATTCCGCCCTCGAAATTCGTCGAATGCCTAACTCTCAAAATCAGGCCACTACACTAACTCCAAAAATAAATAACGTCTCCCGAAAATAAATTCCTCACCTTTAATCTAGAAACCTAACACGAATATCACCTAAAATTTTCTATCTCCAAAAATTGCTAACCACGCAATGAATCCAAAACCCAAGCCCCGAGGGTTGCCGTATACCTAAGTTCTGATACCATTTGTAACACCCCGCCCGCCCGGGGAGAGCGAACGTAGCGCTAATGCGATAAAATAAATCAAAATCCACAAGTGACAAGGTATAGAGCATCTAAATCCCACAATAATATAAATCCACTAATCTCAATCTCTTCAATTACAACAAGTCTCTCGAATAAAAAATACAACAACTAACTCGAAAATAAAATACAAATCTCCAAAGCTCTATACATCAAAATAATACAAATCTTTCCCAAACAATCCTCACTAAAAATTAATCTCCATAGCGCTCCAAAATCCGCGCTAACCTGCCACTAAAAGAAAATATGGGGAAGTACACAATACGACAGGAAAGATGCTCAACAAATATATATTAGCGATGAATAAAACGTAACAATACGAGTACGAATATTCAAATCAAAATGAAAATCTCAAAGCATTTATCAATATAATTTCTCAATAACACTTTAACCGGGTCACCAGGCCTCACCACATCCGAATATGCTTTATCAAGCCGTAGACCGGGAAACAGGAATTTTGGCGGGTGCCCAACATCCGTGCCATATTAAAATCTCATGACAACGTGCTCATCAACAATATAATGATACCACATGAATCAAAATAATTTCAACAATTATTTTCCAGATTTCAAAGAATTTAACAATTCAAATATGAGTTCAATTAAACAAGAATTCAAAGAGAATGACACTCGCGAGATTTAAGGAGCATATTGTGTAAAACCCCATACCTCAAACCATGATGAGAAACCAACGATCACGTCCTCAAGATCAACACAAAAGATCTACAAAATATCCTCCAAGAACCTCCAACAAAATAGCCCCAAGAACGCCTATAATCTAAGGTTGGAACTCACAAATCTCAAGGGCCAATGTGTATATAAAAAGAAGAGGAATATAAAATATATTTGCTGCCAAAATTTGTGCTAAAAGTAGGTTAAAAGGGTTGCCCACGACTTCCTTTTATAATGCAAAGAAATGAAGAGTTGAAATCCAAAAGACTCCTTTAAATAAGGCAAAGAAATGGAGAGTTGGAAGTCAAAACAAATCCAAAAGTTAAAAACATTTAAAAATCATTTTAAAATCCGTTTTAACTCCGTTTTCGAAACCGTTTGAAATTTTTGCCTTTAAAAATAATAACCAACATATTTGAGCAATAAAAATAATTTTATCAAAAACTTTATTTTCCTCCATTTTCCAGAAATTAATTAAAATAGCCCAAAATTACGCGGGTTGTTACACTTCCCCACTAACAATGGAATTCCGCCCTCGAAATTCGTCGAATGCCTAACTCTCAAAATCAGGCCACTACACTAACTGCAAAAATAAATCACGTCTCACGAAAATAAATTTCTCACCTTTAATCTCGAAACTTAACACGAATATCACCTAAAATTTTCTATCTCCAAAAATTGCTAACCACGCAATGAATCCAAAACCCAAGCCCCGAGGGTTGCCGTATACCTAAGCTCTGATACCATTTGTAACACCCCGCCCGCCCGGGGAGAGCGAACGGAGCGCTAATGCGATAAAATAAATCAAAATCCACAAGTGACAAGGTATAGAGCATCTAAATCCCACAATAATATAAATCCACTAATCTCAATCTCTTCAATTACAACAAGTCTCTCGAATAAAAAATACAACAACTAACTCGAAAATAAAATACAAATCTACAAAGCTCTATACATCAGAATAATACAAATCTTTCCCAAACAATCCTCACTAAAAATTAATCTCCATAGCGCCCCAAAATCCGCGCTAACCTGCCACTGAAAGAAAATATGGGGAAGTACACAATACGACAGGAAAGATGCTCAACAAATATATATTAGCGATGAATAAAAAGTAACAATACGAGTACGAATATTCAAATCAAAATGCAAATCTCAAAGCATTTATCAATATAATTTCTCAACAACACTTTAACCGGGTCACCAGGCCTCACCACATCCGTATATGCTTTATCAAGCCATAGCCCGGGAAACAGGAATTTTGGCGGGTGCCCAGCATCCGTGCCATATTAAAATCTCATGACAACGTGATCATCAACAATATAATGATACCACATGAATCAAAATAATTTCAACAATTATTTTCCAGATTTCAAAGAATTTAACAATTCAAATATGAGTTCAATTAAACAAGAATTCAAAGAGAATGACACTCGCGAGATTTTAGGAGCATATTGTGTAAAACCCCATACCTCAAACCATGATGAGAAACCAACGATCACGTCCTCAAGATCAACACAAAAGATCTACAAAATATCCTCCAAGAACCTCCAACAAAATAGCCCCAAGAACGCCTATAATCTAAGGTTGGAACTCACAAATCTCAAGGGCCAATGTGTATATAAAAAGAAGAGGAATATTAAATATATTTGCTGCCAAAATTTGTGCTAAAAGTAGGTTAAAAGGGTTGCCCATGACTTCCTTTTATAATGCAAAGAAATGAAGAGTTGGAATCCAAAAGACTCCTTTAAATAAGGCAAAGAAATGGAGAGTTGGAAGTCAAAACAAATCCAAAAGTTAACAACATTTTAAAATCCGTTTTAACTCCGTTTTCGAAATCGTTTGAAATTTTCTCCTTTAAAAATAATAACCAACATATTTGAGCAATAAAAATAATTTTATCAAAAACTTTATTTTCCTCCATTTTCCAGAAATTAATTAAAATAGCCCAAAATTACGCGAGCTATTACACTTCCCCACTAACAATGGAATTCCGCCCTCGAAATTCGTCGAATGCCTAACTCTCAAAATCAGGCCACTACACTAACTCCAAAAATAAATCACGTCTCCCGAAAATAAATTCCTCACCTTTAATCTCGAAACCTAACACGAATATCACCTAAAATTTTCTATCTCCGAAAATTGCTAACCAAGCAATGAATTCAAAACCCAAGCCCCGAGGGTTGCCGTATACCTAAGTTCTGATACCATTTGTAACACCCCGCCCGCCCGGGGAGAGCGAACGGAGCGCTAATGCGATAAAATAAATCAAAATCCACAAGTGACAAGATATAGAGCATCTAAATCGCACAATAATATAAATCCACTAATCTCAATCTCTTCAATTACAACAAGTCTCTCGAATAAAAAATACAACAACTAACTCGAAAATAAAATACAAATCTCCAAATCTCTATACATCAAAATAATACAAATCTTTCCCAAACAATCCTCACTAAAAATTAATCTCCATAGCACCCCAAAATCCGCGCTAACCTGCCACTAAAAGAAAATATGGGGAAGTACACAATACGACAGGAAAGATGCTCAACAAATATATATTAGCGATGAATAAAACGTAACAATACGAGTACGAATATTCAAATCAAAATGCAAATCTCAAAGCATTTATCAATATAATTTCTCAACAACACTTTAACCGGGTCACCAGGCCTCACCACATCCGTATATGCTTTATCAATCCATAGCCCGGGAAACAGGAATTTTGGCGGGTGCCCAACATCCGTGCCATATTAAAATCTCATGACAACGTGCTCATCAACAATATAACGATACCACATGAATCAAAATAATTTCAACAATTATTTTCCAGATTTCAAAGAATTTAACAATTCAAATATGAGTTCAATTAAACAAGAATTCAAAGAGAATGACACTCGCGAGATTTAAAGAGCATATTGTGTAAAACCCCATACCTCAAACCATGATGAGAAACCAACGATCACGTCCTCAAGATCAATACAAAAGATCTACAAAAGATCCTCCAAGAACCTCCAACAAAATAGCCCCAAGAACGCCTATAATCTAAGGTTGGAACTCACAAATCTCAAGGGCCAATGTGTATATAAAAAGAAGAGGAATATAAAATATATTTGCTGCCAAAATTTGTGTTAAAAGTAGGTTAAAAGGGTTGCCCACGACTTCCTTTTATAATGCAAAGAAATGAATAGTTGGAATCCAAAAGACTCCTTTAAATAAGGCAAAGAAATGGAGAGTTGGAAGTCAAAATAAATCCAAGACTTAAAAACATTTAAAAATCATTTTAAAATCCGTTTTAACTCCGTTTTCGAAACCATTTGAAATTTTTGCCTTTAAAAATAATAACCAACATATTTGAGCAATAAAAATAATTTTATCAAAAACTTTATTTTCCTCCATTTTCCAGAAATTAATTAAAATAGCCCAAATTTACGCGGGCTGTTACACTTCCCCACTAACAATGGAATTCCGCCCTCGAAATTCGTCGAATGCCTAACTCTCAAAATCAGTCCACTACACTAAATCCAAAAATAAATCACGTCTCCCGAAAATAAATTTCTCACCTTTAATCTCGAAACCTAACACGAATATCACCTAAAATTTTCTATCTCCTAAAATTGCTAACCACGCAATGAATCCAAAACCCAAGCCCTGAGGGTTGCCGTATACCTAAGCTCTGATACCATCTGTAACACCCCGCCCGCCCGGGGAGAGCGAACGGAGCGCTAATGCGATAAAATAAATCAAAATCCACAAGTGACAAGGTATAGAGCATCTAAATCCCACAATAATATAAATCCACTAATCTCAATCTCTTCAATTACAACAAGTCTCTCGAATAAAAAATACAACAACTAACTCGAAAATAAAATACAAATCTCCAAAGATCTATACATCAAAATAATACAAATCTTTCCCAAACAATCCTCACTAAAAATTAATCTCCATAGCGCCCCAAAATCCGCGCTAACCTGCCACTAAAAGAAAATATGGGGAAGTACACAATACGACAGGAAAGATGCTCAACAAATATATATTAGCGATGAATAAAACGTAACAATACGAGTACGAATATTCAAATCAAAATGCAAATCTCAAAGCATTTATCAATATAATTTCTCAACAACACTTTAACCGGGTCACCAGGACTCACCACATCCGTATATGCTTTATCAAGCCATAGCCCGGGAAACGGGAATTTTAGCGGGTGCCCAACATCCGTGCCATATTAAAATCTCATGACAACGTGCTCATCAACAATTTAATGATACCACATGAATCAAAATAATTTCAACAATTATTTTCCAGATTTCAAAGAATTTAACAATTCAAATATGAGTTCAATTAAACAAGAATTCAAAGAGAATGACACTCGCGAGATTTAAGGAGCATATTGTGTAAAACCCCATACCTCAAACCATGATGAGAAACCAACGATCACGTCCTCAAGATCAACACAAAAGATCTACAAAATATCCTCCAAGAACCTCTAACAAAATAGCCCCAAGAACGCCTATAATCTAAGGTTGGAACTCACAAATCTCAAGGGCCAATGTGTATATAAAAAGAAGAGGAATATAAAATATATTTGCTGCCAAAATTTGTGCTAAAAGTAGGTTAAAAGGGTTGCCCACGACTTCCTTTTATAATGTAAAGAAATGAAGAGTTGGAATCCAAAAGACTCCTTTAAATAAGGCAAAGAAATGGAGAGTTGGAAGTCAAAACAAATCCAAGAGTTAAAAACATTTTAAAATCATTTTAAAATCCGTTTTAACTCCGTTTTCGAAACCGTTTGAAATTTTCTCCTTTAAAAATAATAACCAACATATTTGAGCAATAAAAATAATTTTATCAAAAACTTTATTTTCCTCCATTTTCCAGAAATTAATTAAAATAGCCCAAAATTACGCGGGCTGTTACACTTCCCCACTAACAATGGAATTCCGCCCTCGAAATTCGTCGAATGCCTAACTCTCAAAATCAGGCCACTACACTAACTCCAAAAATAAATCACGTCTCCCGAAAATAAATTCCTCACCTTTAATCTCGAAACCTAACACGAATATCACCTAAAATTTTCTATCTCCAAAAATTGCTAACCACGCAATGAATCCAAAACCCAAGCCCCGAGGGTTGCCGTATACCTAAGCTCTGATACCATCTGTAACACCCTGCCCGCCCGGGCAGAGCGAACGGAGCGCTAATGCGATAAAATAAATCAAAATCCACAAGTGACAAGGTATAGAGCATCTAAATCCCACAATAATATAAATCCACTAATCTAAATCTCTTCAATTACAACAAGTCTCTCGAATAAAAAATACAACAACTAACTCGAAAATAAAATACAAATATCCAAAGCTCTATACATCAAAATAATACAAATCTTTCCCCAACAATCCTCACTAAAAATTAATCTCCATAGCGCCCCAAAATCCGCGTTAACCTGCCACTAAAAGAAAATATGGGGAAGTACACAATACGACAGGAAAGATGCTCAACAAATATATATTAGCGATGAATAAAGCGTAACAATACGAGTACGAATATTCAAATCAAAATGCAAATCTCAAAGCATTTATCAATATAATTTCTCAACAACACTTTAACCGGGTCACCAGGCCTCACCACATCCGTATATGCTTTATCAAGCCATAGCCCGGGAAACAGGAATTTTGGCGGGTGCCCAACATCCGTGCCATATTAAAATCTCATGACAACGTGCTCATCAACAATATAATGATACCACATGAATCAAAATAATTTCAACAATTATTTTCCAGATTTCAAAGAATTTAACAATTCAAATATGAGTTCAATTAAACAAGAATTCAAAGAGAATGACACTCGCGAGATTTAAGGAGCATATTGTGTAAAACCCCATACCTCAAACCATGATGAGAAACCAACGATCACGTCCTCAAGATCAACACAAAAGATCTACAAAATATCCTCCAAGAACCTCCAACAAAATATCCCCAAGAACGCCTATAATCTAAGGTTGGAACTCACAAATCTCAAGGGCCAATGTGTATATAAAAAGAAGAGGAATATAAAATATATTTGCTGCCAAAATTTGTGCTAAAAGTAGGTTAAAAGGGTTGCCCACGACTTCCTTTTATAATGCAAAGAAATGAAGAGTTGGAGTTCAAAAGACTCCTTTAAATAAGGCAAATAAATGGAGAGTTGGAAGTCAAAACAAATCCAAGAGTTAAAAACATTTAAAAATCATTTTAGAATCCGTTTTAACTCCGTTTTCAAAACCGTTTGAAATTTTCGCCTTTAAGAATAATAACCAACATATTTGAGCAATAAAAATAATTTTATCAAAAACTTTATTTTCCTCCATTTTCCAGAAATTAATTAAAATAGTCCAAAATTACGCGGGCTGTTACAGTAGGTTCTCTAGAGTGTTGGGTCTTTTGAGCTATTGCTAGGTGGATTGAATGAGTGAAGTGTTAACTGAAGAATGTTATCAGCCTCATGAATCCTAGTTATCTCTGTGTCTTCTCACAATGCATCAAATAGATTGACTTGTGGTATTTTTCTCAAAATGTTACATTGGACATGTGTTGAGCACTAGTGAGTGTGTCAGGTTGATTATGACGCGTGTTCTTGGGACAAAATGTGTCAGTCTGTGAGGCGTCAGTTCCATTCCCCAGGCGTGATGTCATGAGCTACATTAATAAGAGTAATGATCACCTCCTATAAGGTATAAAACCCAAATTTCAAATCTTTTCCAACTGCCCAAACTCATTTCCTTAACATGATTTCTTTAGAGAGAGAAAAAATTTTCATACTTTCAAACCCTTCCTTCTTTTGTCAAATCTTCATGCTTTCTGTCATTTTTGGCAGGATTTTTATTTATAAAACTATTTTATTTCTTCTTAGGGTTTTCTTCAAGGTTTCCATAAATTTCCACACGATTCCATTTTCTTTTACATTTTTGCTGCTGGATCTACTTGTTCTTGGTGTTTGATTGGGGAGTCAAAAATCGTTAGGTGGCCATTGAATTTGATGGCCTAGGGTTTCCTATTTTTAGGTATTTTTAGTTTTTTTTGTCCTAATTCCATTCCTTGATGAGTTACGAACCTTAGGTTCAGAGGTGGTTACAACATTTGATTAAATTAGAGCAATTTTATCTTGTAATCATCGAGAGAAGGCTTCCTAACCATTTCCAGGTTATTCGACCTGAGAATGGGCCTGGTCACCGTACGTATACTCCCACAATAACCTCTTTTACTAGTTTTGCACCCCAACCCCCAGCTATGGAGCATAATTCCCCTGAGTTCTTGAAAATTGTAGGCGTTGCTAAAGTGAACCACCCCAGGGGTGGTGAAAAACTTACAAACATGATGTTCGATATATCAATCATTGACTAAGACACCTTTCTAGAAAAAGCTATGCCCGAAAGGCCTAAGGCTTCTATATCCCCCATGGTTGTACCCAAGAGTACCTTAGGAAGATATGATTCTCGAAATTCAACCACCATCGATGCTCGGAATCATGGCTCTAGTGTATGACCGACCCAATGCCGATGAAATATGTTTTACAATTTTGGGCCTTGCAAGTAGGAGTTCAGTTGCTCCTCCATCCAATCATAAGGTCTATCTTAAGTGGTTATGTAGTGTCTTCAACCCAGCTTCCACCAAATGATTATAGGTCCATTCAAGGGTCGATGGTTTATTGGGAAGCCCGTATCGATTTTGACCTTACTTTTGGATATATTAAATTTATTTATGACATAAAATATAGTGTCAAGGCCAATGTGTATTACTATTTTTCTCCCCAAAATTCTAACATGAAGATGGTACAAGTTATTCAGATGAGCAACTATAGCTAGAGGAACCAGTTCGTATACCTAAAAGGTGATTAGAAGTTCCATTCCACCGAGGAGAAATAATCTTATAGTGTCCCTCATGACTAGTGTGGGACAGATCGTATTGGTATATATCTTTCTATTATACTTTGTAATTTACTTTTTATTTTTATGTGTTGACACTTTACTTTTATTTAGCCTTTCTGTAGATAAGAGATCTTATGAATTGCCAACAACTCGAAGCTGTTGGTGCTAAAAACTTGCATACCTAATCCTGTTAAATTTGAGAAACTTTTATTACTGAGAAAGTTTAGAAATCTTGAATATTACACACCTCTTGAAAATGCTCCTTTTGAGAAGATCAGGTAGCCTTGGTGGTTGCAGGTAACATTTATACTGAACAAGAAGGATGAGCCCAGAAGGAGGTTGAAGAAGTTATAAGATTTTTCACCTTTAATAACTCGTCTTTGGCTTACCATTTTAACTTTGCTAAATGATGTGCTCGCGTGAAGCTTCCACTCCAACTTCATTAGCTTTTTGAATTAAGACATCATCTAGCATGGCCGCTTTATAAATTGACCATGCCTTTATGGAGATTGCTTCGAAGAGGAAACTGGATGATGAGGCCAAAATGAAAAGGGGAAATGATGATGAAAGGGAAAAAAAGAAAGTTGATGCCGAGAAGAGTACCAACACCAAGGCCCAGAAGAATGATGAGTGTAAAGCTAAAAGGCAAGACGAAGCTGATGTTAAGCCACTGCAAAGACTAAAGGCAAGGGAAAGGTTATTGATTTGGATGTTGTGACACTGACTTGCAATAAGAGGCCTGTAAATGTTCCACATCTCAACCCAATCCTAAACACCAAAAGATCAACGTTCCTTAGAAAATGGCACAGATTTATGGACAACCTGCTCGGAGTTTGGTTCGAGGTGGGGGATCATCCTCCCCCTATGGTGATATGGATCCATTTACTTTTGACCTCCATCATCCGACCACACTAGATCATATAAAGATGAGCTTCATTTTTTTCCACACAAACAACGTTGTTGATGTGGTCAGTTATCATGGAAATGACCCCAGTTTACAATTCCTCGAGGGTTTTATGCCGACGACGTGTAGAATTTGGTGCATCATCGAATGATTGTGGTAAAGTATCACCCAGACTTGTATTTCCCTAATTTTATTAAAATATTTTTCACTGTGCCTATATATTTACCTTTCTTTTAGGGTACGATGGGTGCCACCATCTTAAGGGGGCAAGTAGTATGTATCAGAACACTCATGATGATGAGAGAAAGGCTAATGATGATCTACTTACCCACCATGAGACCATGTCAGAGGAAATGAAGATAGTACAAGGTGACTAAAATAAGGTTTTTATGGAGCTCAAGGAAAAGGACGATCAACTCATAGCGAATATTTAAGCTTTAAGCTAGTTTAAGGCCGAAAATAAAAGCTAAAGGAGCATATCAACACTAACGTTATGAGGCTCAAGAGTTAAGAAGAAGCAATCATGTAGGGGTGTAAGGAGATTGTTTAAGCTAATGAATCTCTCAAGAAAGACATTGAGGCCTTTGTTAAGGCTAATGAGGCCCTTTCCCATGCTAAGGAGGAGGGTGTTAGTAAGTATAAGACCTGTGGCGATCGCAACATTGATCTGGTGACCATCTTCATGGAGGGTTATGACGAGCTAAATAAGAGGGTCATTAAGAATTACCCTAACATTATAGAGGTCGTCAAATCATGGGAAGGGGATAATAATAAAGCCAAAGTCTTGGATGATGAATGAGGGGTGATAGAGGTAGATGACTTGAAAGACGAAGCAGGAGCTGCAGAAAACTAACCTAAGGCTGAGGATGAGGATGAGCAGAATATTTCCACCAACATTCCCCTATCACTCCTAAAGATACTCCTATGGTTGAAATTGATATTGTCCATGCTCTTGAGGCTTAAGTTAGCTGCTCTGATTGTCTTATTATTTTTTTGTTTGAACTTTAATTGTAAACACTTCATATAATTATCTATGATGAATGCTTAATTATCTTTTCTCGCTTATTAATGAGAAATCAAGTTGTTTAAGATATTTGTCTACCTACATGTACATGTAGTGATTTTCTATCAATTATTTTGATCGGCTAAGTTTGATCCACCACTTGTACTTAAGTTTTTGTGCGAAAATATTTTTGACAAGTAAATGTGGTCGGATTTCAATGACCTCCCAGTTAGTTCTAGTCATATGAACTCATGGTGGGATCTCATACGCCTACCGCATTAACTTACTACATGTTTGGTGTTGAGATAGGACTACTAGTAGTTTAGTCTTATGATTGTGTGGCCGAATCTTATCGACCTGATCTGCTTTACTAACTACCAATTTTTTATAAACCAAAGTTATCCTGACTTATGATATACCAATGCTTGTTCCAGTAGTCATATGAATGGATCTTGTCATCCTAACCATGTGTCATCATTGGTTACTAAATTTGACCAAATGTACTTCTCCATTAGTTATGGTCAGATTTTTTCATCCATATGACTGCAACGGATTTCCCATATTTAACTAAACTTCTTTATCGTGACTTGTCCAAGGACTGGGCCAGATATGAAATTTGGTTTTGGTTGTGCATTTTATATGTTCAGTTCTGAGATGTGTTTGTCCTATGCTTATTGCATATCTCTCACCTCAACGAAACAGACATTGAATAATGAAGAAAAGCTTAAAATAAAAACATATATAAAGGACGAATTCTCATTCTCATTCATCTCTTAAGACTGATTACAAAGAAATAAAAACTGTTTACATGGTATTTTAGTCTTCAAAACTTTCATCTATGCTTTGTCACTGGTTATACTTCCTTAGGTGCTCTGCATTCCACGAATTCTTAAACTGCTCACCTTCTAAGGTTTCAATCCGATAAGTACTAGATCTCATGACATAAGAAATTCTATACGGGCCATTCTAATTGGTTCCAACTTGTTCCCTTTTTTATGACCTTTTTGAAAACGTAGTACCCTTCCTTCAAGGTGAACGATTTTACCCTTTTATTGTAAAACCGAGTATTCTATTATTAGTACACTACTAACAAAAGTGTTTCATGCTCCTTAACTTCTTTTATTAAATCCACATATAGTCTTCACATTAAGTCACTCTTCGAAGATTGAAACATGAGAGCTTGATGACTAGGAAATCTGATCTCCGTTAGCACCACTTCCTCTGTGCCAAACGCAAGCATGAACGAAGTCTCTTTTATTGCAGTCCTTGGAGTAATTAGGTAATTGTAGAGTGCATTCTGAAGTTTTTTGATAAAATTACCTTTGGAATCATCAAGTCTTATTTGTGACCTCAGTATGCCCCTTTGCACTATGAGTGACCAGGTGTTGAGTGCAGTTTCTGGATTTTAGAACGCATACAATAATCCTCAAACTCATTGTCATCAAACTGTGTACCATGGTCTGTGATGAAGGCATATGGCATATCATATCTGAAAATTATATTCATCCATATAAAATGGAACACCTTCTCATAAGTCATCTCAACTAATGGATCTTCTTTAACCCACTTAGTGAAATAATCCACCATGACAACCAGATACCTGAATCGAACCCTTATCTTTAACAGTGGGCCAACCAAATCAATTCATGGAAAAAGTCAAAATGGATATGATCAGCGTCAGTGCAGTCATCGATCTCTTGTGGATCATGGTATACATCTAGCACTCATCACATTTTTTTGCATAGTTGGCAAAATCTTCTTTCATTGTAAGATAATAATATCCTTGCATAACGACTCACTTCATCAATGACCTGCCTTTCGAGTGGGAACTATATGAGCCTTAGTGAATCACTTTGACCAGATCATAGACTTCGGTAGCATGAACACATCTAAGTAACGACATAAAAAATTCTCGCCTAAACAACTTTCCTCCTTCAAACATGTAACTTGCTACTTTGTAGCGGATTCTCCTTGCCTCCTTTGGATCTATCGGTACTGCGCCAGTTTCCAATTACACATGAATGGGGTCCATTTAAGATGGACCCAAATCTAACTCCATTGTCATCACACATTCTTTTCCAATGATATGCTGGAATAAGATTTCAACTATTAACATTATCCAAAGATCAGTTTGAATAGTTGATGCCGAATGAGCAGGGGCATCTACTTGGGCATTCTCAACTCTTGGAAATCTGGCCATCATTATGGCTAAGAATATTGTCATTAATGTTTTCACCTTTTATAGATACTTTGACATTGACTCCTCTATGGTTTCATAAATTCCCAAGACTTGGTTTCACTACCAGCTGGGAGTAATCGTATGCCGATAACTGTTTTGCCCTAGTAATAATGCTAAACCTAAACTAGTGACCAGGGCTTCATACTCGACCTCATTATTAGAGGCTTCAAATTTGAGCCTAAGGGAATACTTAATGTCTACCCTGTCAGGTGTATTGATGATTAGTCCTGCTACGTTACCGTTGGCATATGATGAACCGTTTATAAATAACTGCCACATGGGAGGTTAATTTCAAAATAGCCTTCGACTAAACATCCATCTTTGAACATCTTTTTCATTTGTTCCAAATTATAGGTCATTTCTTCCTACAACATTAATGACTATATTATTTCATTGATTTGGTTAGCTGCCTTTATTAGTAAGCTCTTTTTTGTAGAAGTATGCTCAGTTGGTTGAACTGCTGAGATCTCTTTCATAAACGTTTTCTTTCTTTTCTTTATTATAGATCTCTCTTTCGTAGAAGTCTGCTATGTTATCTCTGTTATTGATCTCTTTTCCCTAGAAGTCTGCTCGACAGTTTTCTCTTCATAAGTAAACTCTGTTATAAAGTCAGCCACTACCTAACCTTTAATTTTTATTATCGGTTCATAAAGTATATTATACTCTCCTAGTTATACGACCCAAGCCATCAGTCTTCTTTATTTCTCATGTTTATGAATAGCTTATCATAGAGAAAGGCCTGTATAAATGACAATTATATGTGCTTAAAAATATGGCATTAATTTTGTGAGACACTTCAGTCAAAGCTAATGTAAACTTATCCAACCTAGGGTACTAGATTTTACCACCATGGTACACCTTGATAATATAGTAGATGGGCTTCTGCACTCCACCTTCTTGTCAGAGTAGCGCCAAACTGATCGCTGAATTTGATATCGCTAAGTACAAATAAATATTTTCACCTAGGACTGGCCTTGATAGTAAAGACACGGATCTCAAGTAATTTTTAGTTCTCGAAAGGCCTCCGCACAGTTGTCATTACACTCAAAGGTCTTTTTAAAGAATGAAAGGCATCTATCGGTGGCTCTTAAAACAAAAGATTTCAATACTATTACTCGTCCAGTCAACCTTTGGATCTCCTTTTTCTTGGGAGACTACATATTAATCAATGCTTGGATCTTATTCGGATTAGATTCTACACCATTTCGATTGACTATAAATCCCATGAACTTCCCTTTCTTGACTCCGAAAATGCATTTCTTCGGGTTCAGCTTCATTTGGTAGTTTTCCATTTGGTCAAAAATTTTGCCCAAGGTCATTGATGTGATCGCAACTTTGTTGTTCTTGGTCAGCATATCATTGACATAAACATCCATAGTTTTATCAATCTTTCCTTCAAACTTTATTCACTAAACTTTAATACATTGCTGTAACATTTAGTCCAAAAGGCATAACGTAGCAGTAAGTAGCTCGACTGGTGATAAATAAAATTTTATCCCTGTCTTCTTGTTTCATCCTTATATGGTTGTAGCCTAACTAGGTGTCCATGAAACTGAGTAGCGCGTTCTTGGAAGTTACATCAACTAACTGATCAATTCTAGGTAGAAGATAATGTTCCTTGGGGAAGGCTCAGTTAAGATCTGTGAAGTCGACGCACATACGCTAGTTGTCATCCTTCTTCTTAACCCTAACCACATTAGAAAGCCACTAGATACTTGACGTCTTCAATAAAATTTGCCTTTTAAAAATTTTTGACCTCCTCCAGGATGGCCATATTCTTTTCCTGGCTAAACACTCTCCACTTCTGTTTGACAGGCTTCACATCCTTCACTATGATGAGCTTGTGGCATATGAATTCTAGATCTATTCGAGGCATATCTTCATGTCTACACATAAACATGCTCTTATGTTGCCTCATAAACTCCAACAGTTCTTTTTTGAAGGTAAGATGCAGTGATGAACCAATTTGAGTCGTCTTCTCTAGGTGCTCGTCATCTAGAATCATCAATTCCACTCACTCCATAACTTCATCTATGACCATTTTATCTTCATCTCGAGGGTTTAAAGTCTCCATCTGATAAGTAGTGGTTAGCTTCTTCTTTTCTTCCTGGTCTGCAAAAGTATAGTAGCATTTTCATGCTTCCAATTGGTTACCCCTGACCACACCAACTCCATAATGTGTAAGGAATTTTAGGCACAAATGGATAGTGGAAGATATAACTTCAAATTTCTTCAGACCGACCCTGCCAAAGATAATATTATAGGTTGAGTGAACGTTCTCGTCCATGACGAAAAAAGTAGTCTCTATTTGGCAGGTTGACCATGTTCCACCCACAACCTCAAGCTCAATTATTCCTAAAGGGGCCACCTTCTCCCCTAAAAAATTGATAAGAGGCCTGTGATAAATTTCCAACTTTTTATTTCTCAGCATCAACTTATTAAAGAAAATATAGAACACAACATCAGCTAAACTGCTATTGTCGACCAGAATCCTTGTTAGTCGACTTTCATGTACCATCATTGTGATGACCAGAGGGTTGTCGTGTGGATAAAATACACCTGACAAGTTATCTTTATAAAAACCTATAATGAGAGGGTCTTTGTTTACCTTCCTAAGAAGAGTATCCACAACTTTGACCAGACTGATCTACCTAACATGATCATAAGTCTTCGCCTCATTAAGGTAGTCTTTCCTCTTTGTTGGTTCATCTCCGCCACCAGCATCACCTCCTGTTATAAAGTGACACCCAAAAACTTTGTGCACAAGCTCCTTGGGCTTCTTGGGAAAATTTGGATCATACTTTGAATTATCATCTATGTCCCTTTTCTTCTCGTCCTCTTTCTTACAATGGGACTTTGATTATCGCTAGGGTTTCTTATCATCTAGACCACCTGATTGGACACTTTTTTTAACATATTTTGTCAGTTTTCCTCGTCTGAAGAGATTTTCAATCTCATTCTTCAGGGCCAGGCAACTATTGGTGTTGTGGTCATGATCCTTGTGGAATTCATAGTATTTACTCTATTCCTTCTTATTTGGTGGAGCTTTTAATTTTCCTGGCCATTTCAAGTTGTTGCTTCCTCTAATCTCATCTAGGATGTGGTTAACACCAATGATAAATGGAGTATACTCGTCATACTTCTTCGACCTGTCAACGTTCTTAATATCCTTGGGCTCTTGCTTCTTCTCCGAGCTTTTACCAGTGTCAAACTTAGCGTGGCTCTACTCCTTTTATGCCATCGCCTCTTTAGCATTCATAATTTTTCCAATCTTGGCCAAAATCTTTAACATTGTGCTTCGTGACTCCTTAGCCAGTGCCTATTATAACTTCATATACAATAGACCGCTCATGATTGTAATGATTTCTATCTTCTCGTCATAGTTGATTACATCAATCTTCTCGGTATTAAAGCGTGTGAGAAAATCTCTAGTTATTTCATATATTTTTGTATGGGCTCTTAATAAGTGAGCCACCCTCTTACCTAAATTTATACCAAAGCATTAATTACCAATGAAAAGATCGACCAACTGTTGGAAAGTTGAGATATGCCCTATTGGTAAGCTATTGTACTAGATTTGAGTTAATTCGGTGATGGTACTGGAGAATTCTATGCAATGCATTTCATTAAGGATGTAATAAATATCGTCAATAGCCTAGTACTTCTCCATATGCAACATCGGATCATACTTGACATCGTATTTGGGGGTGATGACAAGCGGTTTGAATTTTTTGGGCATTGGATAACCCATAATTGATGTTGTAAATGGTGATCTATAAGCAAAACCCTCTAAAAAGGGTTCTTCATTTTTATAATTTCACTCAAACAATCCTCTAGGCATTGGATAGACCCCTTCTAGGTATGTACCTCCTTCTCTATATTAGCTGACAATTTCTTTCCTTCTCGATCTCAACTTTCAGCTAATCTCTCTTCTTAAGAATTATGCTCGTCTTTGGTCGAACCTTGCACGCTTGGTTTGTATCTGTCTGAGCATTCAACCCTCCTGGTATCAATTTTTTTGGGTTCTTCTCTAGACTCCCTAAACTCCCTCAGATCTCTATACTTGTAGGACCTCGCAACTCTTAGGCCCAATCAATCAAAGGTCGATCCTCTCCAAAATGGTTGGGCATTATAGGGATAAAGTATGTTAATCATCATATCCACCTGATTTGATGATGGATGTCGCCCCTCGGTTATAGGATCTATCATCGTGCTCTGATCTAGAGTATTTGGACCTGCTACCCTCCCCATTCAAAATAAAATCCAATCGTTTAGTATTTTCCACAGCTCGCTCATGGTAAGCCTGCCTCCAATCCCTGTATGGGGCCGAAAGAGTCATATTATATCTTCAGCTAGAGCTTTCACAGTTCTTTTTGAGTATATTTGTCCCTGCCAGAATACTGTGTGTTGGCTACTTGGTGCTCTCCTACATAGCCTCTTGGTTTCTAGCCAGGCACTATAATATTCCTTACAAATCGCCCATACCCACTGGTGTGGAAGGTGTAATCCCCTCGGTGGCTCTACTACTTTTCAAGTTTTCACCCATCTTTAGAAATTTTCTAAAAAAATATAGTACCGTAATACAGAAAATTTAGTACATGAGTTGCGACAACAAAATTTATAGAAAAAGCGGATCTAAAGCAAGAAACACCAAATCTAATGGTAGTTCAAGGAATTAAATATGACTGAAAGGAAATTTGAAGATTAATGGACTCTAACCTAACAAAGCACATATGAATCATATTCACTCTTTTCTCAGAACTGGGTATCCTCGAGTTTCAGAAATAAACAATGGTGGAAAATAACAAATGGATTTCCATTTCCCATAAATGGTGCCAATCTGTTATCATCTAAAATCGAAATATAGATTTGGTCTTAGAAGATATACACCAACTATAATAGATAAAGAGATATAATCACAAAAAATACTAATCTAGAGTTAACAATAGAGAGAGTTGAGAGAAAGAGAATGAAACCAGATTTACGTGGTTCGTCCTAAAAAAGTGCCTATATTCACAGGTGCTAGTGTTGATAGAATAGATTTAATAGGCAAAAACTAAGGATGAAAACTGAATACAAGCTCTCAAGCTTACTTTAGATTTGGACAGAATAACAGTAAGGACAAATATATCCTTCCCCTCAAAGTAAGGGTGTGTGAGCTATCTATAGGCTATTTAAAGAGAGAGAATAAAGAGTGATTGGTGTCATAAATTTATTAGTTAGGTAGATACACACTTCACATGCAAGTGGGGGGGATAATCATAAGTTAGTTATATGCACATCGAGGAGAATATTTTTATATTTCCCACATGTGTACGTGATGTGACTACTGGTGACATCATCATATCACATGGTATGTGCTTGGGCAAATGGTGCTAACTAATGGCCTTAGATAACGGTGAACTATTAGTGTTAAAATGGACTACTGGGACTGTCTGGTTGACCTCGTAGCTATGGCCAACCAAATTTATTACTGAGCTGACCTTTTCACTATTATGGACGAGACCATGTGTTGTTTTCTGAATGTTCCACGAGGTGCTCCATATTTATGGTATAACAACAATTGAATTAAGTGGTTGAGAATCTAATCACATATTGAGTTGACTAAGAACTTGATAATTAACTAATGGTAGATATGGAACTCTTTATGCATCATTACATGAGATGATTGTAGTTGATGTATCTGGGGGTATAATTATGCATTTATAATTTTGTAGTGATTTTAGTTTTCATCTCACTATGGAAGGAATACATAAAGGAAGTACTAAAAGAAAATAAATTGTGAATATCACTTATAATATTTATAAGAGAGTAGTTCTCTTAGTGCTAGGGTGCTTAAATATAAACTCAAGCATAACCTCTATAATGGCAATAATTTAATAGTCAAAGTGCTCTCAACAAAGAAGGAATAAACTCAGTTGTAATAGAACAAACTCTTTGTATAAACTAGGACAATAATGAATATCAATGATTATTAATAAATAAACCTCCAAAGAATCAGCTAGAGCAAGAGAGAAACAAGCACTTTAGACACGCCCTATGTAGGCAACTCAAACACCAAGGTCATTAATATTAAAGATCAGTGGGTAGTAAATGCTTATGTTCTTGGTGAAAGTTTGAACAAAATCATTCATGGTCAAAAGATATAAAACACTGGAAATAAATGTCTCAAAGTGTATATGTCTGTCTCAAAACTCTTGTTTGTATATAAAAACTTTGTTCTGAAGTCTCTCTCTCTCTCTCTTTCCAAGGATAGTTGGTGGTATCTATAGTTTGTAAAGTACACTCGAGTAGTCTCAGGAGCAATAAATGCTAAGTCAGACCACTGTACCTCTATATCACTAGCATTGAATACAAAGTTGTGCCACCAAGCCTCCACATTACTGGCATTAGATGCTGGGAAAAGGCTTAAGTGATTAGTTGTGTGTCAGGTGACTTCCCACAAGTGGTAGTGCGCCAAGCCATTTGCCAATCCACAAACCACCACGATTTACTCAAGTTTGGATTGGTCATGTGGTAGGTCATGGATGACGTTAGTGGGATATTTGTAGTACGATCTTTGTTACTCTGAACAAAGTCCACCTGTATCAACCCAGTGGATAAGGAAACTCATGGTTGCGCGAATGGTACTCCCTCAGATTATGTTCTCTCAAATGATCTGGTGTATCTAAAGAGTTTAAGTCATGACTTAACGTTGCCTTTCTTGTCAATCCTCCAAACCAGTTCCATCATAGGCTCTCTATGTTAGGTTGTTGAATAGATAATGACCGCTCTCCCAAATCCTGCCAGAATTAGTCCCTTGCGGATACCGACTCTATCATCGTTCTACATAACTTATGAGAAAGATCATTAGAATCCTCTCACTTGTTTTTAATTTCACAAATCTTTATTGAATCCGTCTTTAGTTTTTAATGAGGGAAATTATTTGTAATCACATGTTTATCTTTAATCCCCCTACATTTGCCCCTCCGTAGAGAAATTTATTATCCGGGCAAGAAATACCAGTGCAAAACACCTTACCCTGAAAAACCTCAACTCCAAAAAAACTCACCATATTTGAAATCAAAGAAAAAAAATGTTTACTTGCCCTTATCATAGTACAAATCAAGATTTAATAAAACTATTCATGAACAAGTTTGGTCTGTGGGGTCTTATTACGAACAAACTTGATCCGTGGGAACTCATTGCGAACAAACTTGATCTGTGGGAACTCATCGTAAAATAGCCTTGGCTGATAAAAAATTCAAAAACTAAAATTTAGAGAACCAAGAAACGCTTACTTTGTAAATAAGTTATCCTCTCTTTGGAGTGTGCCAAAAATTAATACTGGAGTCCCATTATCTGACATCTCTGCTGCCATTTTCCACGTGACAAGTTGGGGTGAAGTGTACACAAATTGTGTACCCTAAAGATATCATTTTTTTCCAATACCTACCCATGGGAAATTAAAACGTCAACATCTAAACGTCTAGTTCCCAACCATTTAAAAGCCCAACACTTAATATTTTTCAAATCTTTAAATCTTTCGCGATTAAAACTCAGAGCTTAAGTTTTTTAGAGAGAGAAAGTTCCATCTGCCCTTGAAACACATAGAAATCACCACAAAATCCAATCTCCACCACTAATTTCTTGTCACTCCATTTCCATGTTGTTTGAAAATCATTTCGTCCATTCAAAACTTCACTTAGCATCAATGGCCTCTTCCATCCACCAACCTGAAATTTTTGACCAAGTTTTCGGCCAAGCCCTAGAGGCTCAAAAGGCAGCACTTCAAGCCAAGCTAGAGTTACACCATATTTCCCATTACTTTAGGGGAAAATGATAAGTTTAGGGAGATTGCAAAGATTTTTCTAACTAGTTGCAAGCCAAAGATGATGCCCTAATGATGTTGGAAGAATCAGAGGAAATAGAAGAATGCGGATATCTTGTCCCTGCTAAGATTCTTCATTTGAGATCCGAACGTGGGGAATTTCCTTACTCCCACATTGATTTCAAAGAACCTAGAGGCTGACCATAAATCTTTGCTTCTTGATCAGCATACATTCATGCCACATATACTGGAACCCTAAAAAAGGTGGGGTTTCTCAACATTTGTTTATTTGGGGACTTTACTTTGTTCAAGAACAATGGAGCCCTCCACTTGTTGATATCTCGGTGGAACCACATGTCCTATACTTTTGTGACTGATTGGGGTGAATTCGTGATCACCCTTGAAGATATTTATGAGTTAAGGGGCCTTGAGACTTATGGTGCCCTCTCTTATAACGATGAAGCTATTTATATCGATGAAGTTGCAGCCTGAACAAACTTAGATAAGATATTTCGTGAATGCATTGGGGATTCTAACAAAGCTATCTTCGACCAACTCCTTAAATTATATTATATGGTTCTCTAAAAACTCATCAATGATGATAAGGCCAAATGTATCATCCTCGATGCAGCTTTTGGTAATGGTATAGGCTCTTCGCTAGAGCTATTTGCTTACATCTTGTGCCTGCTCTCTCACTTCTTTTTACCAGGCAAGCCTGATGATCAACCTCGTAGAGACTTGATCAATATACCTGTGAGGTCAGCTCGTGGGGTCAATCTTCCTCTTGGTGCCATTACTCTTAGGTCCCTTAATACTCGGCTGGAAAGGACCCATATTGACATGGAATGTTCTTTCGGGAGGTATGTTGTCTCCAATTTTGCAAACACAATTATCCTAGCGAGATTCCTCTATTTTAGGTTCCCCGGTGTTTCCCTTTCGCAACTTCTCATCAGTAATATTCTCTTGAAACATCCAAGGCTTCTTCATTGGAATAAGAAACAAAGCAGAAAGTAATTACTCACTTTAATTGAAAAATACTCATCCTTTTTTGCTAGGCCTTATTCTCGGAGAACCCAAGCCTAAATATGGTCATTCTTTGATAAAATTAATCTTTCAATTCAAGAAGTAACAGAAGAAATGATTATCGAGAGACCTTATTTAGCTATTGTGCTTGTGCTCACCCCTGATCGTCTTCCCTGGTTCATCTAGTGGGGCATTAAAAGTGAAGCTTATCACCCGCAACATTCTACCAAGAAGTTTGGATATGACCAAGGTGTTCCCCCCACACTTACCGAAGCAAAAAAGCCGATAATTCTTTCCACACAACTTGGTCGGACTTCACATTATCCACTATATAACTCTTTGTTCTGAGTTTAAGGATAAGCTTACCATTTAAGAAACAAAAGGAATGGTGATGTGTCAATAAGATAGCTCATACATTTTTGGCCATCTCAACTTACCAAAATCAAAAACTGGCTCAAAATCCACCTGCTTACCCTATGCTAAAATATTATGCCTCAAATGAGCTTGGGCTAAAAAAAACTCAATAATAGGAGTGAATTTCATATAAGTACCACCAATAGAAGGTCCACCCCAGGAATTACCTTTCTTTTCACCGTTCAGTGATATGCTTCAAAAGGGGAAAAAGAATATTGTTGCCCCCTCTACTGCTACCACAAAAAGGAAATCTTCATTTGCAGTTGGTTCATCTATAGAGGAGGATTCTCCCGTAACTCACAAGAATTAAAAACCCAAAAAGGTGCCCCAAAAGTGGTCGGGATACCTTTAAAGGCAGTTTGACTACCTACCCCAGACTTGGTGGAAAAGGTGCGCTTAATAGTTACTGAAGTACTTCATACTTGCAATCCAATTTTAATTATTTCCCTTGTTGATTTAGCTAGGGTACGTAGAGTACCTAAGAAACCCCCTACTTATCATGTTGTTACATCTCAGGTTCCTCAAAAAAAAGTTCCACCTTTGGTCAGTCCAAAGAGGGACCTTCCACTGGTGCTCCTTCGCAGCACAAAAAACATTTCAGAAATAAAACCTTGACGAAAATAGTAACCTAAGAGCATGTTGGCATCCCACCAAGTCCAACTCCCACGCCTCCAAGTTCTTCTGAAAGCTTAATTTTTGAAGATAGTCCTATTGATGAGGATATGGTGGATGATTTTGCACAACATGCTCTAACGCTACCCACATCTCCTACTCCAGAGAAAACTCTTTATTTCTTTGTACAAGTTTCTTGAGAAAAAAATTAAGTGTTGAGATTCGGCCTTTCACACTTCTGATCTCTTTGATATTTAGGGTTCTTTGTCACCAGGTTATTCTCCATCACCCCCAAGGGACCTCAAAGTTCAATCGTCGATGAACATATCCTTGATTTATCTCCAGATCCCTGTTCATCTATGATTGGACTTACATTCTTAGGGAATTCTTCCTCTATTTGTGTGAATAAGGTAGCACTAAGGTTGTCCATGGGAGATGAAACATCAGGGCGATCAGGTGGTGCTGGTGAAACTTCAACGGTGCCTGACTCACCATTTTCAACGACATCAGATTCACAATTTTCCCATGTTTTACCAATGGATATGATTCCTCCCGCCAACTTGTCATACGTAACTTGATCTTTTACTTGAAAACTTACAAGTATGACTTTTTAAAGTGTTGTGTTAATGATACTGAAACGATATGTGTTCTCTCATGTGGATGTTCTAGAAATTATGAATGCTTTGAATGAGCCCTTCTACCTCAAATTATTTTAAGTCCAATTATGGATTAGATCCCACGAGATACCTTTGATGAATTAAACTCTTGAGTATAGTTCAAAAATACTTCTAATTATTTCCTAGCTTAATCTGTTTTAACTCTTAATAAGCTTCCTCTTCTTATGTTGATGCAGCTTTCCTGAGATGAACCAATAACTTCTTCTATCAAGGTTAATCCTCCCTTAGTGGAAGTTTTCCCTTCCAACGTTAAGACTGGTGTTACTTCATCGGAGTCTGCTTCTTGCCTGGCTTTTGTACCAGTTCAAGCGGATTTTCCTATGCCAACTTCAACGAAATCTCCCTCAGCCTATATTCCCACCGTTGAACCTGGAGATGGAAACACTCCCTCAGTTTCAAAATGTGTTTAATTAAGCTCTTGAGGTATACTTCATCTTTGTGAGCTTGCTTCCTTTAAAAACATTTAAATATTGCCATTTTCTTAATGATATACAATTTTTGGGTGAAATGATTTTTGAAAAGTACACTTTCTTTTTTACTTAGAAATCTCTTTGATAAGTTTTTTCTATGTTTAGGCTCATTATTTCACACCTGCTTGGTGATTTAGCAAACTCTTTTCTAAGATTTTTTGACTTGGAAAAATCTTTCGTAAAATTTTTTTCATATCTCACACCTGCTTGGTGACTTAGCAAACTCTTTGCTAATATTATTTTCTTTAATTTACCTCTCTGATTATAAAGGATGCCAAATTGGGATAACTCTTATTGTGGTCCAATTTTCATCGTGTAAGGGACCTTCACCTTTCAAGGTACCTTAGGTTATTCCCTCTTAAGTCGTTATGCCTCATCAATAAATGGAGATTCATCCAATTATGCTACAGCTATCTCATGTTGAGTCCTCTAGTGACATTGATCGTGGCTCCATAACTAATGCCTACCTGAATAACAATGATTCAAGTTGTGAGATTCCACTGCCAAGCAATGCACCTTCAGAATTCTGCTAGCAGGTGCTTCAATATTGCCCCTTAATTTAAGGTTGCCATTGCACAGTGATAGAATAACTTATTTAACTTCATCGAGAAACCTTCACTATTGACTGCTTAAGGTCGAACAGAGTTGTAATGGGATATAAACTACAAGGCGTGGAAATTATTGTAGTAAAGGTTATGAACACTCAAATGGACAATTTAGATAGAGTCACTAATGATGTTGTAACTAGCACCACCAGGTAAGGTGTTGTCAAGCTCAAACTAGTAATAACAATGGCAGCATAAGAATGAATATATAGTAGAATGAGGTGAGGTGAAGAGGATAAACACTAGTATATAAGTGGTTCAGCCAATCTGGCCTAAGTCCACTGTGAGTGTGTAAGTAATATCACTAAATGAATACACTAATGGCCATAGATACAATCTCTTAAGATCTCTCTATACTGTATAAACCAATAAAATTTTAGCTAGGGTTGCAATTATGGATCCCTTTATAAGATAGAGGATGACCTCTATATATAATTCTTGGGGAGTGTAATGCACCCCCCAAGCATGTAATGAGCATGTGCATGAGGATCGAACCAGTATGAGAATGACACCTAGCTGATCTTATGTAGATAATGATGACCTCAATATTCCCTCACGTGAGGGGAATGATTTGGTTATAACTAATTTGTCCACGTGTTCCAAACCTTAAATGTGCTTGTAAATGGTCAGTCATGTGTCCTTGACTAATGTAACCTCGACCTGGACGAGTACGAGGTTCGTGAAGTCCGATAATGTTGTTTTATCTTATCTCTAACCATGATGATCTCGGCCAAGAGGACTGGCCCAGGTTAGGTATGAGGTAGTTGTAATGTCGATTGAGGCCGATAAGGACATTGACAGTTGATCGAGCCCATGAGACTTTTCTAACCTCGATTGATGGCCAGTCGAGGTTGGTTTATGAGGGGCCAACCCTCCAAAAGATTACCTTGCTAACGGTTACCATAAGCTTCTTATCAACTCGGCTATGAGACTGTCGAGGTTAGTGATTCAGAGTATGAGGGTGCACTTTGGGCATATCAATCACACCCCCAGCCCTTAGCCTTCTATGTAAATAGATGATTGAGGGGTATATGTGTTAGGCTGAAGCTGAGTCTCCTTGGGTATTAATATTTTCTTGACACATGTCACTTACTGAAGTGAAACGTATTCCCCAAGGTGATATTATTCTGATCGTTGTCTTTTGGGTTCCCTAGGGTAATGATGGGGGCATTGGGAATCATGCCCCATTATTAGGTAGGTTTAAAACCCTCTTATCTCTCCTCATTCTCTTTCTTCTTCCCATTTGCTCACGCCTAAGCTTTTTTCAACTGCCTCTCTTCAAGCCTTCCATTGTTGTGCTGTGATCAAGGTTTCCTTCGCTTCCTAACCTCTTATTCCCTCACTCGCGACTAGCCAGGTATTATTTTCCACCTCTGTTTTCCATTTCCAGTCATTGTTTTGCATTTTTGAATTTTCGGCAAAGTTTTTCTTTTCTAGCGAAGCTTTTTACCACTGCTAAGTGGTTATTAGGTTAGACTTGTAGCGATTAGGTGGTTTTGGGACAGTTGTAGGATCCTCCGAGGTTGTTTCAGCCACAAACAACCCTTTTTAGGTTTAATGGTGGCCTTCCGATCACCTTCTTCAGTGACCTGCCCTTGAATGTTCTTGGTGTTCTTCGATAAAGTGTTTCAGCTTCCCCTTTTTTATCTTTAGTTTGAGTTCTTTTTAAGTTGTGTACCTATTTTTGGTTTGGGTCCTTCCTTTTCAAGTTTAGTTTTGTCTCACTTATGCTCAGACCCTTGTACCATCTTATAAAAAAAATCCCCTATCTTCGTGAGAAAACCTTTGAGAAAATTAGGCAAATAGAGCTAGCCCAAGAGGAAGATCGTAGGGCTGAGGCCTTTCCCCTCAGACCAATAGTTCCTCTACCTTTGAAGGTTATATACCCTGAGCCTGCAGAGGTTCCTGAGGGTCCTGTACTAATGTCTAAGTATGATTCATCTTCATCAGACCCCATGTCAACCTCTGAGGTAAGAAAATTTGTAGACTCTTTTCAAGAGGCTATGGACTATTCTCCTAGAGAGGGTGAGGTTCCTAAGGAAGCCGAGGCTTTAAGTCGTTCCTTGTCTCACCAAGGTGCTAGCGCCTTGCATAGGTCTTCTGATGTTGATATCTTAGGGCCACGTGTGGCACTTCCACCTCCCATTGATGCCATTCCCATGTCGGCTGCCACTGGGGCTAAATTTTCTCAGAGGTTTCTCGATGGTGCTCCGACACCTGCCCGGGCCGATGTTGTTGGGGAGGATGATAATGGTGAGGAGAGTGATCTCGATACATATGAGGTGGCCGAGTATGAGAGCACCATCAGTGAGTACGACCTTCTTACTTTTAGGCACCTATATTCCATAAATTCTTCCATCATCCTTAGGAAACCTCTGAGGGATGAGAGGGCCTTTGATGGCCGAGATGGAGAGATATGTGTCTATGAGCATATGTTCAAGTTGGGCTTCCATCTTCCTATCCACCCAACCATCAAAATTATACTTTCCCATATACATATGGCCCCTTCCCAATTATCCCCTAATGCCTAGAGGGTTATGATTGGGGTCATCGTCCTTTGGAGGGCTGTCCATCACTCAGACCTTCTAGTTAGAGTTTTCCCTGGTTGTTATGTCCCTTCATCTGCCAAAAACCACCCTAGATATTACCACTTCTTAGCCAAGAAATCAGAGAGGAAAATGTTATTGGTTACCCAAACTTTGAACCACAATTGGAAACCTCGCTACTTCTTTATTTCCGGGGCATGGGAATTTTGTTCAAATGAGGCTTCTGAAACGTCGATTCCAAGGACCCCCTTGAGATAGGGAAAGGTCTACCTTGCTGCCAAAGTCGACCCTAGACTTAGCCAGGATAATTATAAAAACATTGAAGACTTTCGCAGTCAGGGAGAAAAAGATCGGCTCGTTAAATATGAAACTCTGATGACCCCCTACTACCTATATTAGACAGGTTTAGGGAGTGGTCCCTTGGAAGAACTTCGTAAGTCTTAATTTTTCTCGCTTATACCTCTTATGTTTTATATCTTTGACTGATTAACTCACAGACTTGTCTTTGGCAGGGCACCCAGCAAGCATATCAGACAACTTTTGGGAAATATCTACTCCTGGTCTTGTGAAGCTGATGAAGAAAAGGGGTGGAAAAAATGTACCCCCTCCTACCACCAAGAAGAACGTCGGCACCTCCAAGGCCGATGCTAATAAAAAGAGGAAGACCACAGTTAATCTTGAGCATACGAGGTCGGGCAAGACTCAGGCCAGGGATCGTGCCATTCCCATCTCTACAAACGATGCCCTGGCTGCTCATCTTACTCAGCTTAAAATCAGTGATAGATTGATCAGCCACGGTCTGAAGGCTACCAATGCTATCGGTACAATAATGACTAAAGAAGATAAGAATTTCTTACGCTCATTGGACGTCCCGTTGTTGGCCGAGTTTTCTCTCCATAAGTCAATTCAGGAAATAATTATTGCTTATGAGTCTAAACGTGTGACCTCGGCTTTTTAGAAATTATAGCTTATATATTCTTACATCTGACCTTCTTCTATAGGGTGTCTTATCTTTCCATCGCCTTGTTGATTAGACTCTGAAGAGGATTCCCCTTATAGAGAAAGGTCAAGAAGCTGAGAATGTTCAGGCCTCTTTGAATGCAGAGGTTGAAAGACTGAAGGGAGTTGTCCAGCAGAGGAACAACGACCTATCTAAGCTCAAGAAGGACCATGACATTGCCTTGAAGGCCAAGGATGATGCCCTTCAGTATAAGGTTGATGTTTTAGTCAAGGCTACTTTAGAAGACGCTGCTGAGAAGACCATTAAAGACTACAAGGTCTCAGATGAATTTATCAGGTTTGGTTTTTGAATACCTTGAAAGATGTATCAAGGCGACTGGCAAATGGGCAGCCACGAAGGAGAGCGATTCTGATGTCTTGAATGCCTCGGACTTTGTGGTTCTCAGCTTTGGGGACCCTCGGTTCGCTCAGGCCTTAAAAGAAGTTGAAGAGGCTGATGTTGCCCCAGCCGAGACTACTCCTCTCGAGGTCACTGAGAGAGAAGACGCCACTCACCATGATGATGGTATTAAAGTGGCGAACGTCAACCATTACCAGATAACTGCAGTTGCAGAGATATAGTCCCTTTTCTTATGAAGCTTTTCGTTGTATTTTTGTAACTCTTATTTTTTTGAACTTCTGATGGCTCCTTGTTATTTGCTAATTTGTAATTGAATCTTTTTAATGATAATCCTTAGTCCAATCATCTTCAGATTCTACTTCTTCATACGATGTTTTTCTTAAAATGTCTTACCTCTTAAATTTTCACCAAACTACTGGATGTTTAAGGTCTGAGGTCACCATATTATGATGTTTACCCTCGTAAACTTTTACCAAATAATAATGTTTAAAATCTGAGGTCACCATATTATGATGTTTCACCTCATAAATTTGCAGCAAATTAATGTTTAAGGTCTAAGGTAACCATATTATGATTTTTCACCTCATAAATTTTTATCAAACTAATGATGTTTAAGGTCTGAGGTCACCATATTATGATATTTGCCCTTATGATATTTGCCCTCATAAACTTTCACCAAACTAATGGTGTTTAAGGTCTGAGGTCACCATATTATGATGTTTCACCTCATAAGTTTTCACCAAACAATGATGTTTAAGAAATAAGGTCACCATATTATGATGTTTCACCTCATAAATTTTCACCAAACATATGATGTTTAAGCTCTGAGGTCACCAAATTATGATGTTTACCCTCATAAATTTTCACCAAACTAATGATGTTTAAGGTTTAAGATCACAAAATTATGATGTTTCACCTCATACGTTTTCACCAAACAATGATGTTTAAGAAATGAGGTCACCATATTATGATGTTTCACCTCGTAAATTTTCACCAAACTAATGATGTTTAAGGTCTGAGGTCACCAAATTATGATGTTTACCCTCATAAATTTTCACCAAACTAATGATGTTTAAGGTCTGAGATCATCAAATTATGATGTTTTACCTCATAAATTTTCACCAAACTAATGATGTTTAAAGGGTCTGAGGTCACTAAATTATTGTGTTTAGCCTCATAAATTTTCACCAAACTAATGATGTTTAAGGTCTGAGATCACCAAATTATGATGTTTTACCTCATATTTCACCAAACTAATGATAATTAAAGGGCATGAGGCCACCAAATTATGACATTTTACCTCATATTTTGCCAAACAATGATGTTTAAGGTCTGAGGTCACCAAATTATTATGTTTACCCTCATAAATTTTCACCAAAATAATGATGTTTAAGGTCCGAGATCACCAAATTATAATGTTTCACCTCATAAATTTTCACCAAACTAATGAGGTTTAAGGTCTGAGGTCACCAAATTATGATGTTTTACCTCATATTTTACCAAATAAATGATGTTTAAAAAGACAACAAAAGTACCAGCACAACATTGTTATCTTTTCATCAACATCCTCTGTATAAATTGATACACATATTACAAAGATAACTGCAACATCATATGTAATATTTCTTTAAATAATCGGCATTCTAAGGGTTAGAGAAAAGTTCTCCTTCAAGATTTTCTAGCTGGTAAGTACCAGGCACAACCTCATCAATTACGCTATAAGGACCATGCCAATTTGGATGGAGTTTATTTTCCTTTTGCCACGTCTTTTTTTGGACTAGGTTTCCCACGGTTATAGGCCTTGATTTCACCCTTTGATTGTAGAATTTTGCAGTTTTCTGCTGGTATGCGGCATGTCTTATCTCTGCATCCTCTCTTCTTTCCTCAATCAAATCAAGATCAAGTCTTATCTCTTCCCCATTCCTTTGAGGGTCATAGTTCAGAACCCTATGAGTGGGAAGTCCTACCTCTGTTGGAATTACAGCTTCTGAGCCATGGGCTAGCATAAATGGAGTTTCTCATGTTGGTATCCTTACTGTCGTCCTGTAAGCCCATAACACAGCATATACCTCCTCTATCCATCTCCCCTTGGCCTCTTCCAACTTTTTTTTATCTCGTCTAAGATTATTCGGTTTGTGACCTCGATCTGAGCATTTGCCTGGGGTCGTCTAGGAGAAGAGAAGAACTGCTTGATCCCTACTCTTTCGCAGTATTTTTCTAAGGATGTATTCTTGAATTGGGTTCCATTATCTGAGATTGGGGTGTTTGAAAGACCATACCTGCATATGATGTTCTTCCAGATGAACTGGAAGGTCTCTAGCTCAGTGATTGTGATCATTGGCTCAGCCTCCACTCATTTAGAGAAATAATCAATTTCCACTATTAAGAATCGATAGTTGTTTACATCTCTTGGTAAGGGTCCTACCAAGTCAATGCCCTATATTGCAAAAGGCCAAGGGGAGATGATAGAAGTAAGAGGTTGGTGTGGCTGATGAGGGATGGTGGAGAATATCTGACATTTATCACACTTCTTCACATACACATCTGCATCTTTGTCCAAGGTCGGCCACCAGTAATCCTGAGTGATTATCCTTTTATCCAATGGACTTCCTCCTATGTGACTTGAACAAGAGCCCTCATGAACATCATGCAAGATGTTTGGAACCTACGAAGGGTGAACACATCTGAGGAGAGGGAGTAGGAACCCCTTTTTATATAAGATATCTCCTATAATTGATAATTTTACAGCTTTGAACCTCAGATTTCTCCTTTCTGACTTTGACTCTGGTAGGTCTCCCTCTCTGATGTATCTGATAAGAGGATCCATCTATGAAGCTCCCATATTCAAATTGAGGCAAGGTCTGGAAACCTCTTCTTCTTCAATAGTTGTCTTGAGCTGAATCTCAATGGGTACTGCTCTTCCTATGTTCGTCCTTATTGCTGAGGCCAACCTCGCAAGTGCATCGGCTCGACTGTTGTCTTGCCGAGGAATCCTTTTCATATTCACTTCTTTGAATCTCTATAGCATCATTCTCATTCTCTTCAGGTATTTGTCCATCCTTTCATCTTTAGCCTTATACACTCCCAGGATTTAGTTGATGACCAACCTTGAATCACTGTGGACTAGGAGTTGGCCGACACTAAGGGCTTTTGCCAAAGAGAGACCTGCTATTAATGCCTTATACTTTGACTCATTATTCGAATCTTTAAAGTTAAACCTCAACACATATTCAATATTGATACCATCTGGTGCTGACATTATCAGCCCTGCTCTACTTTCGCTTTCACAAGATGACCCATTAACGAAGAGGTTCCAAATGGTTGCATTTGAAGAGAAGTTTCCCTTTGATAGGGTCCCTTCCTTGAAGAGGTATCTGTCTTCCTTATTCTCACCTATTCTTTTTCTGGCTTTTCTTGACTCAACCTCGTCCGGATCTTGGAAGACATTTCTATTCAATTCTTCTGTAGACTTTTGACTAATCTCAACATCAGCCTCTTCCTAAGTAAACTCGGCTACAAAGTCTACGAGTGCCTGCCCCTTAATAGCAACCCTGGGTTGATAAACAATGTCATATTCCCCCAACTCGATGGCCCAGGTCATCATCTTGCCTGAATTTTCAGGCTTATGAAGGACCTGTCTGAGGGGGGAATCAGTGAGGACGACTATGGAGTGGGCTTGGAAGTATGGGTTCATTTTCCTAGAAACATGTATTAAAGTATAGGCTAATTTTTCAATCCGAGGGTACTTATGTTCAGACCCTTAAAGAGCTTTACTATTGAAGTACACTGTCCTTTGCACTCTATCATCTTCTCTTACTATTATAGCACTAATGACTGACTCTGAGACAGCTAGATATACGTATAGTTTCTCACCCAGAATTGGTCGAGATAGTAGCAGTGGAGATACGAGGTAGGAATTGAGCTCCTTAAAATCTTTGTCGCATTCCTCATCCCATTCTAAGGCCTTTTTAAGCACTTTGAAAAAAGGAAGACACTTGTCTGTAGCTCTTGAGACGAACCTGTTAAGTGCAGTAACTCTTCCAGTTAACCTCTGAATGTCTTTGATAGTTTTGAGCGTCTTCATTTCTAGCAAAGCCTTGATTTTCTTAGGGTTAGTCTCTATTCCCCTTTGGTTGACAATAAAGCCCAAAAACTTTCCCGCTCCTACCCTGAAGACACATTTGACCGGGTTGAGCTTCATTATGTATTCGTCCATGGTGTCAAAAGTTCTTTCAAGGTTGGCCACATGAGTGTCAGCCTTCAGGCTCTTTGTCAGCATGTCGTCCACATATACTTCCATGGACTTTCCTATTTAATCCTCGAATATCTTATTTACAAGATGTTGGTAAGTAGCCCCTGCATTCCTCATCCCAAAGGGCATGACCTTGTAGCAATAGGTCCCCTTGTCTGTGATGAATGTTGTCTTCTTTGAGTCTTTCGGGTTCATGAAGATCTGATTATACTCAAAATATGCATCCATGAAGCTCATGAGATCATGTCCTGCTGTGGCATCCACCATCTAATCAATACGAGGTAGAGGGAAACTGTCTTTTGGGCAAGACTTGTTTAAATCAGTGAAATCTACGCACATCATCCATTTCCCATTAGATTTTGGCACAATGACAGCGTTAGGTAACCACTCAGGGTATATGACCTCTCTGATGAACTTAGCCTCTTCAAGCTTTTAAACCTCTTCTCTAATGACATCATACTTCCATACACTTTTCTTCTCTGTTTGATGGGCTTGGCGTCTTCTACAACATTGAGTTTATGGCACATAATCTCAGGATCAATACCTGGCATGTCTGCATGGCTCCACACAAAGATGCTATGTCTCTTTGTTAATAATTTTACCAGTTCCTCCTTGATCTCAGGTCTTAGGGCTTTATCGATTTGGATGGTTTTTTCTGGTCGTCCTTATTGAGTACGATGGATTCTACCTCCTCCGCGTCCTCTCCCTTTTTGAGCTTTATTTTATCTCTAAAATCAAGTGTGTCGATGTTGTACGTGGTTGTTGCCCTCTTATGACCCTCTCTCTCTTTCACAGAGTTGAAGTAGCATTCACGTGTCGGCGTTTGGTCACCTTGCACTTCCCCTACTCCATACGGAGTCGGGAATTTTAGCATTTGGTGCACCGTTAAAGGCATGGCCTCAAATTCCTTGAGGGTTACTCATCCTATGATAAGGTTGTAAGTTGAGAAGATATTTTCATCCATTACAAAAAAATTGATTTTTCTGGTCAAACTCTTAGGCCATTCATCTCCCATTCAAACATCCATCGCATATATGCCCAATGGATGAACCTTTTAACTGCTGAAGCCAATCAAGGGATGATGATAAGGGACAAGCCTAGATCTGATGAGGCCTAGCCTTTTAAAATAGGGCCAAAACATAACTTCTATTGAACTACCCCCAACAATAAGGATCCTCTGAACTTCACACCCATACACCCTTGTGGTGATTAACAGAGGGTCATCGTGAGGAGCTAAGATACCTTTGAAATCAAGTCGTGAGAAGCCAACTATAAGGATGTTCATATCTACCTTCTTGTGGTTGACACAACACACGTGTCGCAAACTCACTGTGCTCAATTAGAATCGTAATATATTCTAAAATTTATGCATCGTGCCATTCGGTTCTTGGATATTCAAATTTTGACTTTTGTGTTATAATGAGTGATAACATAGGTTTGTGTATGTTTTTTCACATGAATGTTATGTGTTGATGATGCAAACCGGAGTTAACAGTCATTGATTGTCATTATCTACCACTCGGGTTATTGCCTCTCGGTTCTTTGTGTCGAGGTTCGCTAGTGGTGTAAATTGTGATTGATTGCTAAGTAAGGGTTTAGTCACTCAATATCTTCGTTTATTGAAGTTTGTTTTGGATTTCTTTTTCGGTTAATTTTGTCGCATATTTTGTTTTAGTTTATCTTGGGTTTGAGAGTTTTGATAATTAAGGATTTTATAATCTTTCCACATTTTAAGTATATACTGATTACGGTAGTGTTTTTTATGACATAGACCCGAGCTAAGTTTTTATTTTTAATATCAATTAGTTCATATGATATAGTGTTTGTTGTGATTCATATTTGAACTATTGATTCTATGAATGTCACAATTATCATTTAATTTTACTATTATTAAAATGAATTGTACAATTTTTTCTTTAGTTTTGCTTATTTGGGGTAGAAAGGAATTTAATATATTAATGATCAATGTCAGCTATTATATATTCTGGGTGATAATTTTACTTAAAAGCTAATGGGTGCTATACATATGGTTATGCATTTATAGGTCCCTTTGTGATCTTTTTAAAAAAGCATATCGTAGAAACCTTTACAAACGAAAAATATATTGGATTAAGAGTAAGGAGTGGGACAAGAAGGCATATATAGTATACTGTATCTAAAATCCATTGTGCAACCCATTTTTATTATACAACTTACATTTATTCTTGTTATTGTTTTTCGGGGGGCGGGGGGGGGGGTTATAAGTACAAGACTTAAGAAATATATTTAGGTAGCGTTTATAGGCATAAATAATTTTGTCAGTAGGAAAGTGGTACCGGTTTAACATCCATGTCACGGGATCGTGTTAGGACTTGTTAGTACTTTTGAAAATTATCAACTGTGCTTTTGGAAAATTATATTCGTACTTTCAAATGCAATCTGCTAGTGTGTGTGTGTGTGTGTGTGTAAGAATATGAAAGTTTTTACCCTAGGAAGAGGTTGGAAGCCAGGTTGAAGAAAAAGAGGAGGGAAAAGAGAAAACTGGGTTGAAAAGAGGGATTACATTTGTGTTCAGTTTGTCATGGATATGTCATGGTCCTTGAACATGACAAAGATCCTATGTCACTCCCTTATAACAGTCTGTGACCATGACAAGCTTTGTCAGGGGCTTGCCACGGTCATTAACCATTAAACAAATTGTAAGATTTTTGTCATGGTCTAGGGCCGTCACAAAGCCTCAATAAAAAAATTGGTATAATATTAGGCTTTTTGTGTAGTGGTGTCCATGGTTGTATATTACACACCATGTTGATGATAGTGATTGTGTATAGGTCTATTATCCTGATCCTACGTGTTGATTATAATCACCGTCTTCAAATTTAGGACAATGGGACTATGGTCCTTCAATGTATACTTTTGTACGTGGTTAGGTGGTTTGCGTGATGGTGTAGTGATTACCCAAGTATTGTATATTTAGAGTCTTTAATTTATGGGACATTTAGTAGTCGGGACTGGTAGAGGCACTATAGATCCCCCGAGAGGTATGAGTAGGCTTTCGTGATCTTAGATGTAGGAAGAATGAAATATGATTCATGTGATGAGTCCAAAGTGACCATGTGATATAATGAGATGGGTATGTTATGTTTACTATATACATGTGGTAGTTACGTGGACGAGATAGCTAGAGCTAGCACTATATCCTTAGGGTGCAACTTCATTATAAAACTAGGATATTATAATGATATAATATAATTAGTATGGTAAGAATGATATATTACTATTGAGTTAGGATATTCACCTAATTAATTTATCATAGGAATGACATGGTTTTATTAATGTTAGATGCGTCCTTTGATTGTGATAACATAAGAAGTTCTTGTTGTGGGCCTTACCCACTCGCATTAAAATATTTAGATCAGCGACAACAATATTTTTAGGGTTGAGCTTGTACTGACATCAAATCATTTTCGACCCTTATATCCAGATAATATAGGTGTTAGGGTTGCATCCCCTATCTATTTATCTTTTTGTATTTTAGTTTATGATACTTTGTATGGGTCATGTTGGCACCGCATTTGAGGATTTCTTATTGTTGTGGAGTTGAGACTCATGTTGGTTATCATTTAGTTCAGTTGATGGTTTGAACTTATTTACTTTATATATGTATTTATTTATTATTGCGTGCTTAGAATGACATTTAACTTTTAGATAGAATTTATGGAATGTACATGAGACTGGCCACCCCATGTATGAAAAATAGAAAGTGTCAAATATCACAGCATATCCAATTGCATCAGGGCTAGAAATCATACCCTCCACATTTCGGCTTCCATCAACCCCGGTACAAGTCCCATATCGAACAAGAATCACCTTCACTCTAAATTACGAAGAGCGAAACAATCATTTTCTCTCTCCATCTAAACTTGTGAAGCAATATCCCCTAGTCATATAATTTTGAAAAAACTAAAAATTTTCATACAATAGTGATATAACACCAAAACCTCACTTCATAATAACCTTAATCATGATTGAATGAAAACACCCAAAAAAATTTAACACTGGTTCTTTAACATCAAAACCTGACTTTCAAATTCTTGTCAAATACCTCGTGTGCACCGAAAACTCTTATACCAAAATGAACCGTTGAAAGTTTTGGTAAAACATCCAAAACCTTATCACACTTAAAAAACGTTTAGAATTATTAAATTGCCAAAATTCCTCTTATTAACCCCAACTCTGCACCCCCATTGGTTGGTTGTTGTTGCTAGATGACTCATTAAACCTGGTGGGTGTGAGACCTAATCCTGCAACTTTTTTGGGAAAAAATTCTCATTTGATTTTAAGTGAGTCATTAGACCATCTCCAAGGCATAAATATATTTTTTCTTGTTGTGGCTATCCAGAGCATGGACAGAAATGTGATTACATCCAAAAACTACAAATTAGTATTAAAATGCTTCTGAATTTTCTAATTCTGATGGAGCAAAACAGAGGCACGTTTGGCAGACCAACTATCGCGGGAGAGTATAACGCGTTAATACGATTGACACGCGATAGTTGACCTGTTCTGGCCACTCCATCCAGATGACTATCACTTTTTTTGTTATTTAAATTATATAGATCTATAATTGAATGTTTAAAACAAGCACTTTCATAATTTTATGATTTTATGAACCTTATGAAATTTAGTTTTTTTATATGTACAATTTTTAAAATTATAAAATAGTTTGAATATGCTCAAAAGGTGGGCTTAATGTATGACGAAGCCATAATCACTTTTTAAAATATTTGCCTCTATTAAACAACAATAAAATATATAAATTTCTGAAAAGATGAGGGTTTGCCTTAATAATTAAAATAACACGAGAGCTAAACTAAAAATGAGGATTTTCGTAATACCCCAATTATAATCATAATTTATAAAAGTCAAAATTTTTTCAAATAATAAAAAACATAAACATAAATAATTATTATAAAAAAAGTACATTCACTCAGCACATAAATGCTAAAGAATTTAATGTTAATATTGAGTTTTGTAGGTTACCAAACTATAAAATTTTATAAAATCTGTATATAAATATGATTCTACATTATAATGTTCTTGCCGCATTTCAAATGCAGCACAAAAAACCCCCACAAGGTTGATGCCCCAAAAACTACCCAAAGCTTTGAAGTTGGTCCTGATTTGAGCAACGCTCTCTACATTCGAATCCTCTAGAGTTATATTATAATTGTGGAGGATGAAGTGATCATTTTAGCCATTTATTTGCAAATTAACACTGAAGATTAAATTACAAAATACACAAACAAATTTTAGGTATTCATGTTTTTTAAATTATTTAGCTAATCACAACCATTTATATTTTAATTCATAAAGTCTACCTTTCCAAAGTTACATCACCAACTCCATTGATTTGAGAAGGTCTTACTTTGTTAAGAAATTAAATCAATGTTTTCCAACTTGTGTAGGAAACCGACTTTTTGCATGAATTTATGAATTGTCACAGCTCATCATTGGAGCCACCGGCCACCCTCATCCATTAAAGTAACTGAGACTTTTGAGAGACGCACGAAACAAAAAGGACCCGTGAGAATCCTTCTTATTTTTCTTTGAATTCAGGAGACAAACTTTAACAATCACATGTATGAACTATCGAGTCAAATGAAAAGAAAATTCGTGACTTAATTCATAAAAGAAACTACTACATTTTACCCCACAAAACATAAGATTCATACAGATTCGAGCCATAAACAGAAGATGACTACCCCTACCACTACCGTCAATAAGTGTTCTACATAGGGGTGGAAAACGAACGGATACGGAGCGAATTACATGTTATTTATATCCGTATCCGCTATCTAGATGCATTATCTATATTCATATCCGTATTTGTATCCGTATCCGTATCCGTTCAGGTAGTAAAAACAACTATACATATTCGTATCCTCTCGGATTCCCCCGAATTTAGATAATATTCGTATCCATTGTAATTAACTTGCCTCGTTTAACATGTAATATCAATACTACTGTAAAAAAATATCAAGCCTTAACTGTCTATAATCAATAATTTGGAATTAACAAATTGATCTACCATTTCATAATCAACAATATAGAAATTGGAATTAATAATTTTTCCTAATTGTTGTTGTGTGCGTCTGTGTGCGTGTTTGTTATTGTGTGTGTATGTATGTATGTGTGTGTGTGTGTGTGTGTGTTATTCTGTACCTTTGTATGTGTTGTTGTGTGCGTATGTGTGTGGAGTGAAAGAGAGGGTTGGAGCTTACCAACTTACCAGTAAAGGGAAGGATTTGGATAAGAGAGTGTGCCTCGAAAATGAGGGAGAAGGGGAAAACAAGTAAAATGAAAAAGAGAGATTTTAGGTCAAATGTTTATTTTGTCCCTCTTTAATTCTTTTATGTTGTTTTCTTTTTTTCTTTTCAAGCCATTCATTTTCTTTAAATAAAATTAAGTATTATTTTGTTATTTTTTACAAATGAGTGAAAAGTGATATGATTAACAGTTTTGTATTATATATTTATATTTTACACATTAATGATAAATTATTATTAAATACAATACGAATACAGATATCCGAAAAAATGAATATTTGTATTTATGGATACTTCACCTCGGATACGGATTATCCATGTCGGATACACATACTAGATGTATTCGTGTTCGGTTTTCGGATGTTTTAACATACTATCCATATCCGTATCCATATTCATATTTTTGGATAAATATTCGCAAAATTTAGACTTGAATACCAGACGGATTCAGATTTTCAAATATTCATTTACACTCGTATCTACAAAAAGGTGTTTTGTCAAATGAAAACAAAATAAAACCTTTATTAGAAAGGTCTTGTGCCCTAAAAAGACACACTAAGAACCTAAAATATTAATAAAATGATGCAGAGCTCTCAGGATCAAATTATATGCCATAACCTTAAACATCTATTCAAACAAATGTCAAATGAAAACGAAAACGAAAAAGCTCATATTAATTTTTTCTGGCACATGGATACAACGGCCTGTTTGGGCCGATTTAGGGGGGGGGGGGGGGGGAAGGAGGGACGAACGCTCTTCCTGAAATTTTGTAAAAACAATATGGAGAATTTTTTTAGGGGTGCAGTATGTAAAAATATAAACTCAGAGGTTGATTTAATGAGTTTTTCGCAAGTTCAGGGTAACAAAACGTAAAGATTTTGAAAATTCCTAAAAAAAAAACATAGCATCCACCTGTTTTCCCTCACGCCTATTTTCTTTTTCCTCGTCTTCATCTCTCACCCTCACCTCTCTCTCTCTCTCTCTCTCTCTCTCTCTCTCTAGCAGCCCTGCCAGGCTACCTCTCATGCTCTCTCTCCTCCACCCCAGAGCATTGCCACTTAGGTGTGTTTGTGTTTTTCTTATTTATTTGTTAGTTCAATTTGACCTTATTTTTATTTACTTGTTTATTTGTTAGTTATGTTAAATGTTATTTGTTACTTTAATTTAATTTAATCTGTTGTTAGTTATGTTAAGTGTTTAATGTTATTTGTTGTCAGTTGGTATATTAATTAAATTTAAATGTTAGTTGTTATTAATTTCAATTTGCTAACTGTTTATTTAATGTTTATGTTAATTATTTTTTTAATATTTTTTTGTATAATTGATTAGTTAATTTTAGGAAGAATACAATTAACTATTTTAAGGAGAATATAGTTAATTGTTTATGTAAAAACAAGTAATAAGTCTGAAATTTTCAAACCCCTACATTGTCTCTTGACCAAAAATTTATATAAAACTCAAATTAACTAAAAAAAATGCCTCAGGAGCTCCTGCCTCCGAACCCCCGGCACCAATAGAAATCCCCCCTCCCCCCAGGCCACCAAAAATCCTGGATCCGCCATTGTTTTTATGCCCTATCCAGATGAATTCAAGAACATCACATATCAATTTCTTAACATGCCATTGTGCTCATTTGTAAGATCCTACACAGATAACTAAATAAGCAGTTGTATGTCTCCCAAATCTAATCACAAATGAGAAATAGACATTAATGTTTGGAAGACAATTTTTATCGAACTAAATACATAAATGCACTCCTATCCTGCATTCCATCAATAGAGGAAAACAAGATAAATAAATTGTGATCAGATATCACTTCAGAGAGTTTTATGGAGATTTTCAAAAATGAAAATTATATTTTATTTTAGTCTACTACTCAAAATAAGTTGTTACCTCATACAAATATCGCAAATGTGAACTGACCCCGCTATCTCTCCTTTGTTTTCTTTACAAACTAATCTCAAGCTCCCTCCATTTATTTGGTCGGATGAGAGATAGTCATAGTGTGCAAAGTGGACAGATTAGTGGGTAGCTTAGTGAGAATAAAACATGGATAAAAAGAACAAACAAAACAAGGAAGTTTATCTCCCATTTCTCATAACATTTTGTCCACCCGTGACTTTTATTTTAAAATCTTATACAAAGTTACAAAATTTCCCAACTTGTAAATTTTGAAAAAAAAATTATATATAGCCGTAATTCATAGAATTGTGCATAAGAAAATGTATCTTTTGACTTGAACCTTTACAAAGTAAAGATGATTCAGATTATACTAGAGTAACTCGTATTTTTGAACTCTATATCTGATAATATCCCCCACACAACCCTACTTGGGTGTAATCCCCAATCTAGCACTTTACGATCATGTGTTTCTATCCCAGTATGTGAACGCTCTAGGTAATTTATCCAAAATTACCATAGAAAGCGTTCACACTTCCATATTGACACATGTGAGTCTATCAAGGATACTCCCGTAGCTAGGCAGAGACGTAACTAGGAATTTTCATATGTGAGAACTATAAAATTGTTAAGATAAAAAGAAATAAGCATAACAAAAAAGACTTAATATTCGATTGAAAATTTGTGGCATAATTATAATTACAGTTGTCCTCGACGACTTTTCATATTTTGAAAGCGTTAAATGATATGCTCATTGTCAATAACATCAAACACATCGTTTTCCACATACATGATCATGTTATTATTCATCCATTGATCTTCCATATGATTGCATAGTGAAGTCTTTATGAGATTCATAGCCGAAAAATCCCTTTCCACGAAGGTCTTTGCAATGGTAAGACCAATGATAATGTCATAAGCAAATAAACCAACATAAATACCTCACTTTTCTTTGTCTCAACCATCTTTTTTGCAAGAGAATAAAGTCAACATATATAATGCTTGAAAGGAAGGAGTAGATTTCACATCAAGAATATAAGTTCCAAGTTGAATATCAAGTTCAATGAGTTGGAAGCTTGAAAATTCATTTGGATAAAATTAGGAAGGCAAATTTACCTTGTCAAATGCAATAAACACATCATCGGGACAAAGACATGCCACACAAATTAGTAACTCGGTGTTCGCCTAATTGAAACGTTCATTAAGCTCGTGAAGTCGCACTTAGACAAGAAAGTCCTTGGCGCAAAAGAAATCTAATAGGTTTGATTAATGCACTTAGTCGTGTTCGGTAATACATAGGAGCTTTGTCCGTTTGACTTTAGTTCATTAAATTCGCACATGATTTCAAAGCTTGATTATAAGTACTATTGGAACCTCCCACGTGAGTAACAAATCTCTCTTTCTTCTTCCAATTAAAAAACCCTTCGCCCACAAATGCATCCCCACCTGCTTGGTCACCCATATTTTTCTTGAAAAGATAGCAACGTAAACAATATGCACAATTAGTAGTGGTTTTATATTCTATCCAAGGAGATAATTCATTAAACCAAGCAGGGTTAAAACACAGCAATTGTTTGCCAAAAGTTTTATACGGGACGTATGGCCATGAGGTTGACAATACCCATTTTTCAAATAAGCTCTACGAAGTTTATCTTCCACTTTATGATTGCCACGGGCAATTAGAGTTCGTAAGGAGGGATCGACATGAAAATTATTCAAAATAATTTCATTTGGTTATACATTTCTCTCAATATGTGGTGTGGATGTTGACTCCAATTTTCTTTTAAAAAAACCTATTTGTATGTTAACTGATTTAAGGGAAAAAAATAAGGTCATTACTATCCCTCCAAAAAAGTAATATCATAACATAACATCAATCCAAAAACCCCAATTTTAACTCCAAACATTAACTCTAATACCCCTAAAATTAGAAACCCTAACTAAATTCAAATTTAAAAACCCTAGATAAATATGTAATTAGAATCTCAATAGCCAAATAAACAAATACAACCAATCAAACAGATTTAACATATACAAAAACAAAGCAAACAATTAGAGAAAGAGTCTAAAATAGAAAAATTAATCTTTGTTTTTAGTTTTCTTGTTGTTGTGGAGAAGAACTGCGCCGGAGCAGAGTTGTGGAGAAGAACTAGTGCCGAAGAGGTGACTCGTGGACAGGGACTAGCGACGGATAGGTTGGAGAGTAGTGGGGTTACTCATGGGTGGGTGGTTGTTTTATTCTCCCATTTTTGTTTTAAGTTGGAGAGTTGTGGTTCTGTTTTCTTTTGTTGTTAAGATATATGGTTTTAAAGAAAGCGTCGGTATAGTGTATTTACTAAAACGCTCTAAAAAATTATAATTTAACTTTTACCCCAAATATTTTTACATACCTAATTTTTTATTTTTTCCCCTAAATCTGTGAGGGCACAAGCCCCTACTCACCCCTACATAACTATGTCATGTACTTAGGTATCCCATTCAAAATGGGGCTATAGATCTTCATTAATAATAATAATTAACTCAACCTTCACTCACTTCAGGATATCATGCTCCATAGGGATGGAATCGGAGTAAAACCCGTATGTAATTAAATAGCATGATTCAACCCATATCACTTGTAACTTGTTATTACCCTTTGAACCTATTTTTTGGGATCTCCAGTCTATAGATTGGGTTACCATCAAAAGTGTATCAATATTAAGAGGCTTTAGTCTCATCCATTTTCTAGGTGTTAAACACCTTCTCTTGCACTAGTCATTTCTTCAAAGGATAATTCAGGTTTTGTTCTCATCAGTCCGAACATAATTCACACTCACAACTCGTTATTTTTAAATTCTAAAACTATGTTGTGCTTATGACATATTTGTCATTCTTGTCGTTATAATAACGGTTCTAAGATTTAACAATAGCAATGGTTTTATTATTGTGAATAAAATTATCGATATCAATCTCTCCCATAAAAGGTATCTTATAATAGGTTTTTTAACCTTTTATTTCCACACTATACATAGTTAATGGTATAATCATAAACTCCATCATTAATTGTGTCAGTAATTAATATTTCTTGGAGTTCCAAAAATTAGCATCATAATATGTGTTACACACATATCCGTTATTGATTCAGAATCAATTATAGATTCATGATTTTTATTAAAACACGTAACCTTTCTCGATAACATAATAATGCACTTTTCAATAATAAAACTTCATAGTACTCCCATAAAATAAACTATTCCAAGCTAACTGTATTTAGTAGTTGAGTTTAAACTACATAAGATGTTCACATATTCATCTTCTTTAGCACTGTATATAGTGTTCTTATACTTGGATAGTGTGAAGTATAAGATGGTTCGCAATAAGCATATATCTAATAGATAGATATTCTTGTATTTGAAGGTACTCGGTCTATTAATGATCCATATTTGGTCTTGTAATAATAACAAATAATATTCTTATTTTATCAAAACTCATTATGCCAACACTATGACTTAGCATAAATTTCGTTTTCTTGGCAACAAAATATCATAACCAAGTATTAGCTAAGCATTCTTGCATAAACAAATTATAGTGCATTCAATATGCTTAATAATGAATATGATTTATATAATTCTCAATTCATTCTCATTTGATGGTTTTAAATTATCAAACTATCATGTCATTTATTAGTGCCTTCCATATTCATAAATTCTCCAACTTTAAGTTAGTTTAAGTAAGTTGCCTTACCTAGGTCACCATTTGAAAAGTGATATTATACACATTTAAGTTTAACTTAACATCATGTAAAATTTCAATGGCAATCAAATTAAATAAAGCTACTCCATTTTCATGAGAATAATTTAACATGCATCATGTGTAACTAAGTTATTTTACTATCGATAAATCAGGGCTATTAAACAAAGCTTATATTCATAAATGATAATTGTCTCATTATTCTTTCAAATGATATGTACACTCCTTATTATCTTAAAAGTTATAAGATAAGTCAATTATAAACTAATTTCTAGTTCATTCTGGGGAATTTAATCAAACATTTATCACATGACTTATCTATGGATTTTGGAATTCTTTTCAGTAGCATAAGCAAGCTTTTATTTTTTAAATCGCAACTCAAAAAATGAAGATTTCTCCTAAACACCAAAATTTTAAATTCTATTATAATATTCTTCAATTATATTTGAGAGGTACTCGATTGAGTGCCCTCACTATTCTCTAGGTATAGCATTGAGAAGTTATATATAATGTGCCCCCACTATATTTTCAATTCATAATATGAAATCTAAACTCATAAGATTTCAGTATTAAATAAGAATTAATCTTATTTCTTATAATTATACATGCGTATTGCTTTCAAGTATAGATAATTCAAAAATACATGTTCATTCGTTCTAGTCATAAGTTTCGATTTTCAAGAGTCTGAAAGTCACATATAGATTACACAATATATTTCTTAAATAAATGAAACATACAATTTTTCATATATTATTTTTCACAATGTATAGGATAATATTTCGTATTAGAGTTTAAACTTATATTCCAAATCATTCCATTAGAATCAGTGTTTTAAAAGGCGCTCCTAGGCGGTGCCAAGGCACGTCTAGGCTTGAGGATTTTTAGAAACGCTCTGCATAAGGCCTATGCGTGGAAAAAGGCGTGGTCAACGTGAGTGAAGGCTGGTCAATGGAGCACGCGCGCCTAGGTGCGTAAGGCGCGCCTCTTTTTAAAATGTTTTTTTTATGAAACGACGTCGTTTTGCATTAAGTTTTTTTTCTTTTAATATCTTATTTGAGTCAAAAGTTATGGACTTAAATTATAAAAAAATAATAATTAACTTTTGACTCCATACGATTGTAAACCCTAACCTCACTCCCCAGCATCTCTCCTTCACCTCTTTTCCCTCTCCGACAGCTCTCCTACCCCTCATTTCAGTCTTCGACAGCTCTCCTTCACCTCGTTTCCCTCTCCGACAGCAAACTTACCCCGTCGAGCTCTCCTACCCCATTTTCCCTCTCCGACAGCAATCAAATAACAGTTTATCCTCTTCAAACTTATTTTTTTTCTTTTTTTAATGTTTATACACAAATACCTTGTTATTTGATTAACTTTTGACTTCTATGTCAAACCTCTTCAAACTTCTTTACTGCTATTTCAGATTATTTGGGTTTTTTTTCCTGATTACTGCAATTCGTGGCATTATGTTTGTTTAATACAATCATTTTCTGATTAAAATTTAGGCAGAAACAGTTTAATACAATCAGAAGCAGTTAAAAATATATTTATGCTTATAAATTTGATTTTATTGTTTTTCCAGCCTTGGTATAATTAAAAATATATTAAAAAAAGGAAAAACGCATTTTCATGACTAGGCTCCTAAGGCTTGAGGGTTGACCTGTACGCCTCGACCACGCCTCACACCTTTTAGAACCTTGATTAGAATATCTTTACCAAAGTAAAGAGTATTAGCAACAAGTTCAATGATGATAAACTCCTCCAATTATTACCATTTCGACACATGAATTATATTTACTCAATATACAATCTGACATATGAGATCCTTACTCATAATATTACACCTCTATAGGTCTAAATGCATACATAGATCAAGCAACCTATTAAAAGCATAACATATTTGATTTCATATGCAAATACACAAGGTAAAATATTTGTCTTAGAGTTTTATACTCTATACAACACATAACATACTGTCAAAATAATTTTACCCAACTATATTATTTCTATGTCGGTGTGAAATATACCGATTGATTCCAATATAGTAGACTAAAATTTTATTATTTACCTTTTCTAACTCATATAAGTGAATAATATGAAGAATTATTGAAATAAAATTCTAGAGGTCACGCTTGCAAACTCAAATATAGCATACGTCCGTATACAATTTCAAGATAATTCATCTTCCATAAATTTTGAGTTCAAATTTTTCTAAGTAGTTCATAAATCCTTTAATAAGAAATTTATAAAGGTTTCAAAATATTTTGAATCTATTGGAAAAAATACATGGTACATTTTTCTAAGAAAATGTTGTTGTCCAAAATATTTGTTTCAAAAGGAAAAACTTCAAGCTTGAAATTTCACCACGACCAAACCGCTTAATAAAAAATTATGAAATTTTTCAAAACTCATCCTTTTATGAGTTTAGTTTAATACAAAATTGGAATCACTCAAAAACATTGAGTTTAAGTTAAGATAAACTCATTTAACTACAAGCGGTCCAAATATTTTAGCACTGCGCATCAAATTTGTAAAAATCATAATAAAAGATATACAACTCATTTTTCAGAAATTTCAAAGCCCAATTTTCATGATCTCATCATATTACATGCTTGCCAAAATTCATAACAAAAATTTCAAGAGAAAAATTCATCATCGATCACTTTAGTGTGGTTGAAAAATACCAACTACACTTTCATATAAACACTTCAAAAAATATTTGAACAAATTCTTTTGTAGTAAACACAATGCAAGGAGCAAATGTTATTATTTACCCTTTGAATCGTTATATCAAATTTTCATTTGATTCCAAATAACAAATTTTCATCTATTTTCCTAACCACAAGTGGCTTTAAATAAATTGTCTAAAAAACATACAATTCAATTTTCAATAATAACATCTTATGTGATATAATATTTCACATTCATAACTGAAAAATAAGATGACCTATTTAAGAGTTTTTCATGAAGGGCATTATTACTCAAATTCTAATTTCTCACAAAATTATTGATCGATTGCGGATTAATATAAATACTGAAATTTATATTTCTACTTCGTAAAATATAATATTTAGGAAATCCAAGAGCTAATTTGTAATTTCTAGAGGTAAAAGTTTAAAACTATCATTTCTAGAGGCAACAACTTTGTCTGTATTTATTTTCATGTTCGGGATCATAAAAATAATCATGCAAGTTCATATAATTTATTTTCGGTCTCCATGGTAGATATGAAACGTATTAAAATTATTAAGACAATTTAGATATTGTGATAAAAATAATCACGTCAGAGAGTTCTACGAAAAATTCAAAAAATGAAAATCATATTTTATTTTAGTCTACTACTCAAAATAAGTTTACCACATACGAATATCGCAAATATGAACTGCATACTAAATATTTACTACACAATAAAAATAATCAGTATTACCTTAATTATTTATCAAATTTGTAATAGACGATTCTTAAGTCGAATCACGATCTAGGTTACTCTCTTTAAAATGTTTCACAGCCCTATCCTCTTTGGAATAGGTGGGTCAATCCATTCCGATAGAACCGTACTTGAAAGTTTCCTATCTCATACAGCTCAACAGTCAATTCTTTTGGTATCCCATTTTAATCTACCATATATAATTGAATAAGATTTCTCATAGATCTATCCCATTTTGGGGGGTTAACCAAAAGAGATTAATGGCATGGCATGAGTTTCAATATCCCAGGATAAAACAAGCTCATAATCAACTTTATCTCATATAATCATATGCAATGTAGTTTTATGGGATACTAACACCATTATTACAATTGAGGGAAGAAATATTTTTTTTGTGAAAAATTTACTAAAAACATTTGAGAGGGCCATTTTTTTTCAAGTGAGCATTTAAGAGAGCCGTTTTTCCAAGTCTTATTTATCTCTCTCCTTTCTGTTTTTCTTTACAAACCAAGCTCAAGTTCCCTCCTTTTATTTGGTCCAATGAGAGAGAATCATAATGTGCAAAGTGAACAAATTAGTGGGTAGCTTAGCGAGAATAAAACATGGACAAGAAGAACCAATAAAAATAAGAAAGTTTGTCTCCCATTTCTCATAAAGCTTTGTCCACCCATGACTTTTATTTTTAAAATCTTACAAAGTTACAAAAATAAAATAGATCATAAATCATTATGCTAGCATTCTGCTAAAAGCAGCAGCATTGCTGCATTCCGAAAATTAGTGGAATGATTATTTTTTATTTGAGGTAGCCGATAATAATTTTTATTCTGCCCATTATTTATTATTCAATGCCCCGCTACATATTGCATTGCATTCCTAAAATTACAAAATTTTAAATTCTCTCTTAATGGCTATCAATAACTTCAATAAGAGTGGGTTCGTAGTCTGCGGGAGCCTCAAATCCATGAAGATTCATCACAGTTGCAGCCACATTTGCAAGCCCACCATTGGGTACATCCTTTCGAAATTTCGCACCAGGTGCCAGCCCAGGACCTCCAATTGCAATAGGTACCTATAACATTTATTTAATCAACAATATATCACGGTTTTCTAGATCATGATAACACCACCCCATCTCACATATTAATAAAATATAAAAATATCCCAATGAAATTCAGGGAATGGTAGATGTACAAAATAGTTGACAAATAGTTACTCTCAAACTGACAATTCCTAAGCCTAGCATTTTTGTATGACATTTTACTATATGTAAACTATTATTTAGACTTGAGAGAAAACAGCATCTCTAACATTTTACAACACAAAGGGTGCGTTTGTTTGTCAAGGAAAAAAAAAAGTAAAGAAAAATAATTATTTAACACTTTTGTTGCGTTTGATTAACAGAAAAGTTGTGAAAAAATAATTCTCAAATTTTCCTACAGAATAAACTTTCCTCCAAAACACATCCTACCAAAGACCTAGGATTTTATAGAACAGTGCAAAAAAAAATTGATATTTTACCATGTAAATTACTATTACTATTATCTTTACTTTTATTATTATTATTATTATTATTATTATTATTATTATTATTGTTACAAATACTACTAAAATATTTACCAATAACTATTCATAATAATACAGTATTTATTGATATTTTTACGAATTAAATGTTCATAATTTTTATTTCATATTTAGTAATGTTTGATTTAAATGGATGTTTATTATATAAGTCATACTTTTTGGTAATTGAAATAAAAAATATATATTTTACTTTTTTTATTGTAAAGTTATTACTATATATGCATGTATGTATATAATTTTTTATTTATAATTTTCTTAGAATTTTTCTCCTCTTAACCAAACACACAAAAGAAAAAGTAACTTTCTTTTTCTTTTACTTCACTTCACTTTTCTCGGGAATCATTTTCTCGCTAAACTTTCCTCACAAACAAAGAGAGCCAACGGGCTAATTAAAGTTCACGATACTGGTGAGTCGAAATTTGTAGAACTTTACTTGACCTTCACATGCTATTAGTGAGGGCAATGAAAAATGAGGTTCCACTACTTAATCATCAATGCTTCAACAATTGATTGTCAACAAATTTCTTATCCACTACTGGTATGGTAGCCAACAACCTACCTTCACATTTGACATTTTTTTATTATAGTCATTTGCAAAGAATGAAGATGCTTACCGGTGCAAGAGTGTGAGAGGTCAGTATTTGAACATTGCCGTTCTTGTCGACGATAGGTTCCCCCCTCTTGTTCCTCTTCACCATGTCCTCCGCATTACCATGATCTGCAGTGACAACATATATTCCACCCACTTGCTCTATTGCATCAAGGATCATCTGGAACCAAAAATATATAAGTACAAATCAGTGAAATTGTTGGATCTTTTCATTGAATTATAATTCTCAAGGTGATGTGAAAAGCACCACAATAATATAAAAGGCCTCTTGTCCTATCATTACATAATGGCAGAAGAGGTATCTACCAGCCTTGGTCCTAGTAGTTATTTGGCAAAGCTTTAATGAGCAGAATAAAATTATTCACCTCCACAAAATTCCACCCTCGTGTTAATTTCCAGGGAATTAAAAGAATCAAGGTGATCAATAAGATTATGCTTCGAGGCAGAACAGTTTGCAACCTCGTAATCTAAAATTAAATATTCACAAAACCATAGAATGCAAATCAAATTAACAAGTTTCTATTCACCTTGACGGCATCATCAGCAGCCTTGCAGGCCACAATAGTAGCCTTAATGTCACCTGTATGCCCCACCATATCACCATTTGGTAGATTAACGCGTACCTAAAAAACAAGTGAAACAAACCAACATTTCTTCAAAATGACTCAATTTTTCCTCAAGATGAAGACAGTTAAGTAACGGTTACCTGGTGAAATTTGCGGCTCAAAATAGCATCCCTTGCCTTTTCAGCAATCTCCAGAGCCTTCATCTTTGGTTGGACATTGAAAGTAATTCCACTATCACTCGGAATTTCCACATATTCTTCCATTTCTGGGTTGAAATACCCAGACCGATTTCCATTCCAGAAAAAAGTAACATGACCAAATTTAACAGTCTCACTGTTGAAAAGGAAAGAATAATAAAAACAAAGAAAATTTAGAAGCTTATAACCTGATTGAAAAATGAGTCAAATAAGGTACCAATAAGCACTGTTGTAAGCATATAACTCAATTGTGTTCACCAAACTCATATATAATGGAGCATGGAATAAGTCGAGGAGAAATATAATGAATTAAGACTGAAAATTTATCAATAGTAGTCACAACAGAGCCCCTGAACAATAAATGAACACACTCCAGTATATGCCATCTATAATTGAGTGTGTGGAAGCACTTCGAATAACTCATACTACGGCTTTGATCAAATTCACTTTCAGGTTGAGTGGGTACTAAAAACAGGGTCAGAGTCACTAACACTGACCAAAATCTATGATGTTCACCAAATGGATCAGGAAAGGCTGGGTAATACCAACCTGATCCTCATCCAACATTGTTAAAAAGGTATTGTTTTACTTTTCTCCTTTCTCACCTGGGTAAGTAGAAGGTAACTGAACAGTATCACTTCACCAAGAAATTAAAATGCAAAATTTTGTCCTTACGGCCCTCAATGACTACAACATCACAAAATGCTAACATAACCAGCCCAGAGAATACGCATTCTAAATTCTTCATGTTAGCACATACTAACATGTATTAATTTATACTCACTGGAGTAGAAATAAAATAAATACCACACCAAACAAAATATCATAATGCATTATATATTACAGCCATACAAATAGAAAATGTTGTGACAAGTCAACAAACTCCCCCACCTCAAGTTTCATTTCAGCATCATTTTCAACCAAACAAAAAAAACTCATCACCACTGTGCTCAAGCACTTCTGTTATATCTTTATTTTTGGTTACAAAAATAAATAATGAGTTGACTGTTATATCAGCTTACATACAAGATAAATATGTACAAGAAGAAAACCCCAGAAAATTCAAGAGAGAGAGAGTCAGATATGCATGTTGTTGATGTGGGTCCCCTTGGGAGGTTCAGGTTTCATTCTTTGTTGTTTTTATTAATTGCTGATCGTATGATTGGAGTCGAGGTAGGAGTTTTTAGTTTACTAGTAATATTATAGATATATTTTTGGTTATGTGGCTTTCTAAACACACGGAATTTTGGGAGTTCCTACCAATGCTGGCCCAAGGGGTAGGCCAACTAGGCAACCGCCTGGGGCCCCCAAATCTCATACAATTTTATAGGTCCAAAATTATTTATAGGTTATATTAGTACTAAAGACAAAGCCCAAAAAGCCCTACTTTTCTCCGTTTGACAGCAACTTTTTGGGAGAATAAAAAAGAAGCTTCCTGCTTTAACTTTTCAAATTCTTCCTCCATCTCCAACCAACCATTTAATCCATCCAAACAACCGACCATTTTATTCGGCCCACAAAAAAAACCTACCTTTCCTTCCTTCTAACAGGTTTGTATTCTTTTTTTTTTGTTGTTATTTTGTATGCTTGTAAAAAAAAAATTTACTAATCTAGACTTTTAAGTCTTTAACAGCATTATTTTAATAAACGGGTTTGTATTCGTTTTTTTTTTTAATTTAGGATGAATCTTAAGACTTTTTTTTATTAATCTACACTTTAACAAAAAATAAAAATGTTGCTAATTTTTTTTGTTAAGTTGTTCTTGTGCATGTTATTTTTTGTTATGAATTTGTTACTGATTTTTTTGTGTTAATGGTAATGATGATTAATTTTTTTTTAGGGGGTGGGGAGGTAGGCGAAGAGTGCTCGAGTGCTAATTGGAGGTCTTTTGACCAGGGTGGGTTGATTACAAAGAATACATTGTATTGTACCTATCATTGGTATTCTAGCGACTTAAATATTATTTGTTTGTGTCGGTAACTAATGAAAACATTTATTATTATCTTGTAAAAATATATAATATATTTTTCGCAAAAAAAAAGTCATTACATAAAAGGCCCCATTTTACAAATTTGCTTTGAGCCTCCAAATGCTCAGGTCCTCATTCCCACAAATGTGTTCCACATAAAAAAGGATCCATCTCTTGGGCTGCTCACTTGAAAGCTAGAGAGAGAGAGAGAGAGAGAGGGTCTTCTTTCAAAAGTGAGGGTTTGGGATAAGAGATGAGGGAGTTTCCCTTTCACCCATGAGAGTTGCTCAAAGGTGAAAGAAGGGTGCAAATGTGGGTGTGAGTGAGTGTTTCATGTATGATAGGTGTGCTCAAGATGTAATGTGTGGGGAATTTGCCATTGGATTACATGGGAGCGGGATACACCGAATTGGATTTCTCATGGGAAAACACTCGAGGCAAGAGAGTGAGAGAGTTCTAGACTTAGAGCATGAATTCACTTGGGTGGAGAGTTAGGGTACAATGGCTATCTTGGAAATGGCTATATGGGATTTGAGTAAGAGAGTAAAGGGTATGTGATTTATCCTTGTATATTTTCTAGTGTACTTGTAATTTCTTCAAATACAGTGGAATCGGACCTCTCCGTGAATGTAACCATGTTGGTGAATTACGTATATCGTGTCTTTGTCTCTTTTGTTTACATCTTTATATGCTGGTCATTAATACCATTTTATCTTGTTTATATCTGAGGAGGTCATGGTTAATTGGAGAGTGCTCCAAAAAATCGAGCGTTTGAGCACAACAATTAATATCAGAGCTTTTGATGTGCACAAGATAATTATCAAAAATCCGGAATGAAATTTTGGTGTCAAACCACTAGTACAATGAATTCTTAGGTGTGTTCACTCAACCATGAAAGGGGATATTACTTCACAAGTTTAGGGGGAGGGATTTAATGGTAATGGTTGCTTCGCTCTCGGTGATGTAGAGTGGAGGTCATTCTAGTCAACATAAGTCGTGTATTAGGGTTGATGGAAGAATGGAAGCAGAAGAAAGGTAAAGGTTTTATTGGTAATCGAATTAGAATTAGAGAGGGTATAATTGTTGACCTGAAATGTAATTAGTAAAGGTATGATAGCCACCCACAAAGTCTATTGATTACGGTTTCAAGGATGTTGTCTTAGCAAGTTCACATCCAAGGACAATGAGCATTGCTACGTGTGGAGGGAAAATATTCGTTCCTTGGTTCAGTATTTGAAACAAGGATGGTGGTGGCGCGGGAAGTTCCCCAAGACGTTTAGCGGTATATGCTATACATTTGGGGATATTCTCACAATCTCTAGAAGTGATGAACTCCAAGGACAACTGTACTCGATTGTAGATAGAGTTCATGGATCACACGATGTTGTATGAAAGATTTTATGTGATTAGTTGATTTTGTATAAATTGGTCTCGATGGTATATTTCAAAACAAGGTGCGCAATTAAGGAAGGCCTTCCAAACGCTCGCGTTTACAACCAATAAGTGGAGTGTATGTTCTGACAGACGATGGTGAGAGGAATCTTGCTAGCGAAGGGGTGGAGTTGAGGTCCCTCTTCAGAGTTTACGGGTATATTTGCCAAAAAAGGCGTATACTTAGATTTTGACGGATATGCTAAATCTTTGAAGAGGCATTGAACGGTATACGAATTAGTTGGTACAATGAAGATCAATGATGGCTCTTTTGGTGGCGTGGCAAATGAGGAGATTTGGCGCGGGATGTAATTCTTATCAGGTGGAATCTCGGTTGTGACTTGTGGTATTTCTCGCCAAGGTGAAGATTTGTGGAGTTTTTGACTCAAAATATATAAAATTTGTGGTTTCTGCCTAAAGGCGTGACTAGCTAGGGCTTCGCTGTAGCGAAGGTTTTTCTCGCAGGTCGCAGATTGGACCAGAGTTCTGAGGAGTTTTTTAAAGGGAAACACGAAACCAACGAAGGCCTAAGTTCACAGTAGTGAACCCCCATCAAACTAGTGCGGAAATGGGTTGTGTAGTGGAGGTATTTTGGAGGCTTTGCCACATATGTGTTCCACATATAAAAAGGATCATTTTGAGGGTTAAAACCCTAACACTTGGGTTGATCTCTTGAGAGAGTAAGAGAGGGTCTTCTTCCAAAGGTTAGGATTTGGGGTGTGAGATGAGGAATTTTCATTTTCACCCATGGGTATTGCTCAAAGGTGGAAGAAGAGTGTGAGTGTGAGTGTGAGTGTGAGTGTGAGTGTGAGTGTTTCATGTATGGTAGATGTGCTTAAAACGTATTTTGTAGGGAATTTCTCACCAGGATACATGGGAGCAGGATACATCGAATTGGGTGCATAGGAAACAATCTAGGGAAAGAGATTGGTTAGAGGGTTCTAGTCTTTAAACATGAATTCACTTGGGTGAAAAGTTCGTGTACAATGAATATCCGGAATTTTAGTAGAAGGTATGCGATTTATCTTTGTATATTCTCTATTGTATTTGTAATTTTTTCAAATATGATGGAATCGGACCTCTCTGCGAATATAGCCAAGTTGGCGAACCACATATTTCATGTTGTTGTTTCTCTTGTTTACATCTTTATGTACTTTTCATTACTACCATTTTATCTTGTTTATATCCGGAGTCATTGTTAATTGGAAGGTGCCCCAACAAATCGGTTTAATTTTTTTGTGAAGTGCAAGTGTATTAATCTTTCACCGTTATTGTATTGGGTTCTTCGTAATCGACGTAATATTTGACAATCTAAAATTGCTATATGAGACGATAAAAAACAATTACCGAATGTGTTTTGCTAAGTTTTAGGCAGTGTTACGACGGCTATCAGACCGCTGATTTTGGCGAGAATGAAGTGGTGGAAGATGAAGGTGAGTTTAATTCTAGTTCCGAAGCAAAATTCAAACTGAGAGTGTTCCAAACTCTTTTTGTTTTTGATAAATAACTAATAAGAACTAACACAAAGAAGATAGATGAAGATAAGCGAAAATTTAATTAATGAACAAAAAATTTACATAAGAGGAACATTTACACAAAGATAAAAAGAGGGCAACGTGAACACTCTGAAAACTTAAAATCCTAAAACTTCAAAGCTCTAAACTTTGCCTTGGACAAGAGCGAGGGTATCCTATAGGAATGGAGCAACAGTATGAGTGTCCTTAATGGAATTTGGAGTCGTCGAGAATTCTACCATGAATCCTCTGAGATAAGTAGAAAATCTCTCTCTTTTAGGATATGTCCAAAATATTTCTGCATTTGTAAGGAATCTCTACAGCAACATCATTTCTGAAAATCTTTTCAGAGTCCCATGTGAGGGAACCATTTCAAGGCTGAGACATTTAGCCTTTTGTTATTTTCTTGGGAAATCTTTGCAGAGCTGATAGTTTGGCCCTTCCCTCATAGCGTTAAATATTATTTAATTATCTTTTCCCCCTTTTCTGATTTTTCTGGAGTCTCGAGATTTTGCATCTCTTCTGTATCAGCAAGCCACCGTTTGAGGTGTGAATCTCGAAGATAGGTTTCCATGTCTTCATTTTCTTGAGAATATTCGGTGTGAGCATCTTCTTCCATTTTTAAGGGTGATGAGAAAAAAATTTCAACTTCGGATATCAACACTTTAGTTTTTAAATCTTTTGAAGAAAGATGAGGATTTTCAGTTAAAATTTTATCTTTTAGAGCTGTAAGAGGACCCTTTAAGTTAATTGTACTAATAGGTATGTGTCGTCAAATTCAAATTTAGCCCACCGCTTGTAGTGAAAGTTTCTTATTAAAATTGGAATTCCTATTTTATCAAGGTTCTAAAAGGCGCAAGACGTGGTCGAAGCGTAGAGGTCAAGCCTCAAGCCTTTACATACCATGAATTTTGAAAATATATCTGTATGCTTGGTAGCCGACTTTCTCATATGCATGCTCCATAATCAATATACAAAATATCTCTCTCAACGTTTAATAAGAAATATAGAAAATGTATTTTTCATCATTCAATAATAAATATCAATAATTATTCAATAATCAATACAAAATGATTCAATATAAGAAATGTATTTTTCATCTTTCAAATGAAAGAGATAGAAAATAAAAAAAAAACACTAAATATATTTATATTGTCAAAACTTAATAGAAAACAAAAAAAAAAAACTGAATGTACTTCTATTTTTCAGTTCGGAGTCAAACATAGGGCTGGAAATTGGAAAAAAACTGAAGTGATAAGCCAAAAAAAATGAGAAAAGAAAATCGAAAATGAGTGAGTTGGAGTCAAAAATGCGTCGGAGGCTTGAAGGTTTTATTTGGAAGTCAATCGGAGGCTGAAAGGGGCTTAAAACTCTTTTTGTCTCTGAAAAAACTCACCCTAAAATAAAGGGAGCAAACAATTCCATAATCGAAATGATTTCGACACTCTCAAAATGGAAATATGTCTCATCACTCTCAAAATGGAAGAAGATACTCGCATCGAATATGCCCAAGAAATTGTTGATATGTAAACCTATCTTGGAGATGCACACCCCGAATGGTGGCTTGCTGATACAGAAGATATCGAGCCAGAAAAATCAAAGGGAAAGAGGCATTTAAATAATATTAATCCTAATGGAAGGACCAATGCAGAAGTGGACACATTCGAAAGAGAGAGATTCCTGCTTATCTTAGTGAACTCGTGACAGAAGTCTAGACGACTCCAAATTCCATTAAGAACACGCGTACCGCTGCCCCATACCTATAAAAAGGACACCTTAGCTCGTGTAAGGCAAAGTTTAGGGTTTTCAAGTTTTAGGTTTTAAGTTTTTAGTGAGCGTTCATGTTGTCCTCCTTTTATCTTTATATAAATGTTCCTCTTAACTAAATTTTTTGTTCATCAATAAAATTTCCGTTTATCTTCTTTGTGTTAGTTCTTAGTTAATTATATGATATATATATATATATATATATACATATGATGTCTGGAACCCTTTGTGTTTGAATTTTGTTTCCAATTTTGTTAATTGCCTCTCTAGTTCGAATTTCTCCTACCACACATGGGTTTCTGGGCATGCGAGTTTTATGTAGCCCATTTGATATCTTCGCATCGGAGAATCAACAAACTCGACTCCGCATTGTTCACAAAATTTCGAGTCTTCTTTCATCTCCGATTACTCGATAATTTCCACAAGCACAAATTCCACTTTTCATAGGCCCAAAAATTCTTTCAAAAAATAATCCATCTTTTTCCGGTTTATGAAGTTCAAAACTTAATTGCCAACTAGGTTGTTAACATCCACCTTAATGGACTTAATCAAAGGCCCTCTCCCGAGCGCACACGGAGAAGGTGACCATGATGCTCCTATGAAAGACAGCAACCCAACCATGGTAAAGGGGACCATTGCCAACGATTGTGTCCTGATTCCTAGTATTTTTTAGGTATGTGGTTACCTAAAATTCTGGAAGTTAACTCCCAATCAATATAGGTACTTGTGCATTAGATATTTAGTGGAATTATGACTCTAGGTAATGTAGCTATGCACAAAGGCATGTTCTACCATTGTAATGACTTTGAACTTTGATATTAATTAATGACATTATGAGAGAGTTTAAGAAAGAACCTATTTGATTCTGTGTGTATTTAAATTATCAGTATTAAAAAGGTGTGCAAGTGTACATAGTCTTCCACCGCCTTTACATCAAGATCCCCATCGTAATAGCAAAAAACTCGGCCAATAAAAGCAATTCGGGAAAAAATATTAATTTCCTGGTCTTACACTGTCTTAACTACTTTTAAAAGTAACTGTTGAACCTGAAAAGAAAGCAGAACAGACTTATCATTCAAATAAAGGAGAAAGTAAGAGAAATTTGCAGGATGATGATGGAGAAAGACCAGTGAGGTATATTAGATATAAACTTGTGACAATTGTTGAATCATTGGGAAAGAGAGACTTGTCTAGACAGATTGATTAAAATCCCCGTGTCTGATTAATAAGTAATACATAGAAGCTTCTTACAAGCTTAAGATCGATCCAAGATTGTCATGGAATGCAAAAGGCCATGGGTAAAAAAAATTCATGACAGACATACATCACCTCAAAAATTTATATTGAAAGATAGTCGGATCTAAGATTCGCTGCAACCCATAACCCAATCCGATAGGTAACCATACTCATTCATGACCTGCCTTAAGCCGCCATTGAATGTGTTTATTTAGTTCAACTAGATTACAACCAGTATATATAATTTTAAGTCCCAAACCTATTTATGTACCATGAGTAGGTCTACAAACGAACAAGCTAAGCTAAGCCCAAACCAAGGTTAATCAAGATCGATTCTTTAAACGAGCTCGAGCTGAGCACGGATAGCTCGTTTCCAAGGGGTCTAGTTGAGCTCGCTAACGCCTTAACAAATAAAACAAGCCGAGCTCTAACCGAACTCATTGAGATTGACTTTTTGAACGAGCAAATCGAGATCGGGCTTGGTTCGTTTGCGTAACAAACGAGCTGAGCTCAAACTGTTCATGAACAACTCGGTCGGTTTGCAGCCCTAACCGTGAGTTGGAACGTATTTGTGACTTCAGTTTATATTGCCACGGTTACAAGTATATTATTAGCAAATCTAACAGATCCTAGAAAGTTGATCGTGAAGAAGAAAACAGTTTGCTATACAAAAACAACAACAAACGTTAGAAGGAGATGAAAATTATAAGTTAACTTGCTCCAAACTCACCTGCAGGCAAAAGTACGGACACCATTATGCACCAAGTATTCACCAGAGGTTCTCTCCATCTCTGGAGGAGAAACAAGGTAGTGGCTCGGAAGCTTCAACTCACCATCATACTGCAGCATGCCAGCATAACGGATTTTAGGGAACCGGACTCTATCAAACTTATCAAAATCTTCATATTCAAGTGCTTTAGCAAGCATAACCATGCGATCTGCACGAAAGTTGAATGTCACGACAGCATCACCATCCAATATGGGTCCCACAGCCTTCCCATTCTCATCAAGAATGACAAATGGGGGTAAGTACTGGTCATTAGCATTGGGTTCCGCCCTCAATTTCTTGACAGCCTCAAGAGCACTCCTAAACTTGTGTGGGGCGTCACCAAGAACTTGAGCATCCCATCCTCGTTTCACAACACCCCAGTCATTCTGCAGAAGAACCACCAAAGGGTTGTTAAATTAATATTCTACATGTTGTGCAACACACTGACTTCAATAATTTAATAACCAAGGGAAAGTTAAACATGATTGTGATGTTTAATTTTGATATGGATTAGAGGATCCAAGATCAGGTAATGCATTAATGACAACCATTCACATTTTCAACGTAAGCAAAAGACAGGGCATATACGTCCAATGACAACCACACACATTTTCCATATGCCAAGTAAAGTTTATGATAAAGTAGAGGTGGAAATCTAGGTGTGTCATGTCATGTCATTTCAGGTTCATGTCGACTACTGAGACTGAAAAAATAAGAACGTTCAAATGCCAGCAAAACTAATTAAAACATCATCTAGTTCTATTTTTCAATACCAGGCCAAGAATGGAACATTCTTTCAAAAAACAGTTAAACAAGTTCATTTGTGACATTTTGGCTCATTCGTATTTGACATAATCCAATATATTTATTATTAATGTTGGTGGATCTTATCATTTGATGCCAAGAAATGACCAAACATAAATTGCCAACTTCATGTTGGGTTTGAGTTTTGCTGTGCAAAAAATTGTGACCTCTATGATAGGCATGCAATGTATACTGATACATTCAAGCAGCTAACTAGAATAGATAAAACAACAGAAAAGGACTATGTTCCAATTGATTGATGATTGCTTCCATAATTCGTATGCATGTGTGTGGCCAATTGACTTGATTTATAAACCGTAGAAGTTCTTAAATACATGCTGCTAACTTCAATAATAACAAATAACAACAAAAGCAGATATTGTAATAATTATGAACATTGTCTATTTTAGGCTTCTACGGACAGTCCCCTGTCAGGCTTGTAAGTTTGCATGAAATTTCAAGCATTGTACTGACCCAAAAAGAAACTATAACGTAATCGTATAATTCAGTACCATACCATGCCAAGTGGGAGAAGAACCACCATCCCCAATGTCTAAATGAGGTTTCTCAAGTCAGTTCTGAATAATGTCAAACATTCCAAATCTTAAAAGAGTTAGTTATAATAGATTCCTCCCCTACCTTGTGTGTCAGATTATTGAGATAGTCTGTACATATAGTGGTTTATCGCCACCTCAGTAAATATTTGACTTCAGAATTTCATCAAGAACTTACCTCATAACGATCCATAGTGACATGCATGCGACCTCCACCAGAAGCAATCTGTGCATCTACACCTTTCTCCCGTAATTTTGAGAGATCATTCTCAAGTGTTTCTACAAAGCCTATACTTGAACCATCCAAAACATCGCGGCCATCAGTAAGTATGTGTACACGTATTCTCTTGGCGCCACGCTCAGTAGCACCTTTTAGCAAATACTACACCCAGAAAATCATAATAACTGTCATTTCTTTAAGGAAGAATAAATCAGAGATCTGATGGAAAAAATAACAGTATTCAACAACATTATGTACCTGCAACTGATCAAGCCTGGAGTGAACACCCCCATCACTCAATAATCCAATGAGATGCAATGTGCCAGTACCAAAAGATTCCTTGATGTATTTGAAACCTTCTCCTTCATATATTTTTCCAGAGGCAAGGGCAAGGTCAACAAGCTTTGCACTAACAAAAAGAACAAGGTACATAATTAATGACTCGTAATGCAGCATATCAAAAGTCAGGTCTTTGAAATAATAAAGTAAAGAACTGAAGATAGGAAGTCTTGAGAAGAAATTCTAACTAAAAATGGATACAAAATGAGTTGCCTATACATTATACGATAAAGAGAACCAAGGTTGAGCTGCCGCTCAGATGGACAGTGTTTAATTAAACCCCGCTAGAGGGACAGTTTCACACCCCTTCAAAGGGGTGTATAAATGGAGAGGGCTACCTCAGTTATGTAGCTCATCTTCTTTGACTTCAATAAAAAATAGCTCTAGATGATAACTGTTTCCTGATTGTATTTTTATAAAAAACGTACTAGCAAGATTTCAAGATTTCAATAGAACTCTACAGCATGAAGAGAATCTAATTAGATGTGCAAATCAATTCCTCACAGGCTCCCAAACGATAGAATATTGATCATTGCACACAATAATTCAATCATCTTTTTACCAAATATATGATGTATATTGGGCCCTATACTTGTAAAAGACTAAAAATGAACCAAGCTTACAACGAAATCCTAGAAATGTTCTCTTGAAAGGTAAAACCAGGAAAGTTAGCCGAAATTTGTTAAAGACAGAACAAATTTGCAAGACAAGAAAGATACAACCAGGTTTCCTTATGGTTTCAGGTACAAAACAAATATGCCTAGCTGATAAAATGGTAGAAGCAGTACTGAAAATGAGGAACAGAATTATAATAACATAATTTCATCATAATTTCGTAATGCAAAAGTGATCCCCCTTCCTTCTATCGGTTTCTTCTATGATTAAGGCTCAAATGCTACCCCCGTAACTTTGTTAGATGACCCACGGGTACTTGGTAGTTGGTAGATGAGATGCACCCTTGGAAAATATTTACACCATTTTAAAGCTGATTGGAAGATGGGTAGTTTTACAAAAGCTAATACTACCCACATAGTGCAAGGGAATTGCAGTGGATAATTCTGCATAGTTGTTGACGGGGGCTGGGAAGGAGAGTTTTTATTTAACTTTAGATAGGCTAAAATTAGCATTGATTAGATAGTTCCTTAATCATAATATTGAGCTGGTACAATAAACCTACTACCTCGTAGAGTCATGTTGTCTTGTGATATGAATTAAACAAAGGTCTTAAAAAAAATAATTAAGCAAACAGTGAATTATAAAATGCGTACGAAAAAATCACCCTTGAGCATATATCCGTCCAGCACCAAGAGCATTATGACCAACTTCACTATTGCCCATGTCATCATCACTGGGAAGCCCAACTGCAGTACCATGGGCCTTCACCAATCTCCATTTCTCAGGGGCACCCTGTCAATCCAAAACCAGGAATATTCCGCAGGTTGCATGCATAAGAATAACAAATTGGAAAAGCAAATTAATTGAAAGCCAAAAGAAAGAAAAAGGGACCTGTTTGAGGGAATCCATGGCAGGAGTGTCAGCGACATGGATGCAGTTGTATTGATTGGGAGAGGCCTCACCCCAACCGTCCAATACTACCACCGCTACGATCTTACCCTTGGACAGCTTCGGGTGATCCGCTAGCTTCCATGAGCTTCCCATCTCTTCTTCTCTCTCTCTCTCTCTCGCTCTCCCCGTTGATACAACCAAATGTAGTTATAAATCAATGTGTGTATATATACCTTTCCAGAATATCCCAGAACCATCTAAATCACTCCCGAAACTAACGATAACCGTTACCTTTGTCAAACAAAAAGAAAATATAAATTTAACCCTCCAAATATTACATTGCTACTTTTAAAAATTAAAAATTATCTAATTTTCAAAGTTTTATTGAACTTCCATGTCATATATTTTTCAAATTATGATAAATATCATAAACATTTAAAATCACATCCATTCACCTAGTAACTAATTTTAACCACCTTATCTTCTTTTTTCATTTTTTTTTAGGTAAGGTATTTTTCATACCACGAGGTGTTCGAGCCATCATCTTCTTTTTTCATTTGAAAAACACTTTTGTATCATAATTGTTACAATCAGACCTATAGCTAAAAAATAAAAATATGAAATTGACTACAAATGAATTTTTAAAATTGAGACTAAATACTTGTGGTCCCTTATTTTATTTCAATCCATCCTCACTCAAATAAGAGATAAAGGTGATGTGGAGAAATTAAAAAAAAAATTGTATGATAAATAATTGTCAAATCAATCCAAAAGATAAATAAAAATATATCTAACCCGATTTCATTTAATAGTAGCGACATTAATTTTGAGTCTTTCAATTAGTCGGCGTACAAGCTATATAAAAAACTCAAGGTCATTGTTGACTTGATTTTAATTTAATAGTGATGGCTCAGGTATGCAATTACTCGGGTGATAAGTGATTTTTGGGCAAGGGCAGGAAGGCAAAATTCCAATCCTATCTTAAAATTAGATTTTTGCCCATAAATGCAATTATTCCAAACTGTTCATTGAAATTGTGCATATAAGCCACATAATTTTCATATGAATGTACCTTAGGTGTGGAGTTTTTAAGTTCACTTAGCTACACCATAACACTATACCAAAAAGGTTAAATTGTCACATTTGGGTCGGTCGGCCAGTCAGCCTTGTCACGGTTATTGACCGTGATAAAAAAAACACATGTTTTTGTCATGGTCAATGACCGTGACAAGTCCGTGATAACGGTTTGTCATGGTCATTGACCTTGACAGGTCCGTGACAACTTACTCAGTAAAAAAAAACTACCGCCTTTTTTTCCCACGGTTTTCATTTCCCCCATCTCTCTCTCTCTCTCTCTCTCTCTATCTATATATATATATATATATATATATATGTGTGTGTGTGTGTGTGTGTGTGTGTGTGTGTGTGTGTGTGTGTGTGTTTTCAGGTGAGTTTTCGTGAAGAAGAGAGATGGCTCTCTATGATTGTGTGTAGATTACCGAGAGTTGAATAAGGTGACAATTCGGAATAAATACCTATTACCTTGAATTAACGATTTATTTGATCAATTGAGAGGGGCCGCTTACTTCTCAAAAATAGATTTGCGTACGGGGTATCACCAGCTTCGTATTAGAGAGCAGGATATCTCTAAGACTGTATTTTTGACCCGATACGGATCCTATGAGTTTTTGGTTATGCCGTTTGGGTTAACCAATGCCCCTGCAGTGTTCATGTATCTAATAAACAGGGCCCTTCAGGATTTCTTGAACCAGTTTGTGATTGTGTTCATTGATGATATCCTTGTCTATTCTCGGACAGAGGGCGGGCACGCGAAGCATTTGCAGTTGGTTCTGCAGACATTACGGGACCATCAATTATATGCCACGTTCGAAAATGTGAGTTTTGGTTGCGAGAAGTGCAGTTTTGGGGTCACATAGTATCAGAGAAGGGTATTTTCGTGGACCCAAGTAAAGTTGCAGCGGTGAGGGAGTGGGGTCAGCCCATGACACCTACGGAGATTCGTAGTTCCTTGGGTTTGGCGGGATATTATTGTCACTTTATTAAGGGCTTTTCGAAGATTGTAGGCCCGATGACGAATTTGACCCAGAAGGGGGTACAGTTTGTGTGGGATGATTCCTGTCAATTAGCATTTGATGAGCTAAAGGATAGCTTGACGTCGGCACCCGTTCTTGCGTTGCCTAAAGCGAGAGTGGAGTATTTAGTCTTTACGGATGCATCTCTTCAGAGATTAGGGGGTGTGCTACAGCAAGAGGAGAGGGTTATTGCTTATGCGTCTCGTAAACTTAAGCTCCATGAAAGTAATTATCCTACACATGATCTGGTGCGTGTGTGATTTTATATAATTGAGAATTAAACTGAAAATTTAACATAAATATTGATTTGGGTAGAATAGTTAATATTTATGCGAATTGTACATTTATTAGTGTGATATGGTAAATATAATCTTATTGCATGTTATTACATTGTATGGGTGTGTTAGCGGCGGGAATTAGTTATTTCTCAACCGGGGCATATTCAAGTGATTTATATGAGGTTGGAAGATGATTTTATTTTCAGAGTCTTAGATGATAAATGGGAGTGCACGGTTGACCTCGGAAGGGCTGAGATAGTAAAAATGACTACCCGGGGGGTTTTATTTGGGTTCCGTGGACTTTTAGACTAGTTTGACTCGAATTGGAGTATACGAGTCATCTTGAGTGTGTACTATCATTTAAAGTTGGGTTTAATAGAAAAATGGGTTATTAGACAATCTCATTGTGAGGGAGAAACCGTTTAAGAGAGAGAGAGAGAGAGAGAGAGAGAGAGAGAGAAAGAGAGAGAGAAAGACTTGAGAAAGAAGAGAAAGAGGAGAAAACCTGGAGCTTTGGAAATTTTCGACGAAATTCGCAACTTTGAGGAAGATTCAGACTTTACATCTTTGAGGCAAGTGATTTAACTTGCTAAATGTTTATGTGTGTGAATTTATTTCATAATTTATGGATAAATGGGTTGAGATGGAGCATTAATGTTAAAATCCTAGAAATTTTTGGGTAAAACTTGCATTTAATGTTGAATAAATGAATTTATAGGTGAAATAATTGTTGGGATCATATCTAGGAAGGTTGGAATGGTAGAAATAGTTGTTGGATGTGAGTATAATGGTTTATTGTGAGAAATACTGGTGTGTAAATTCATTTGGGGTTATGCAGAAGAGGAAAAGTAGAAGCTGAACCATACTGAATCGATTCGGGGTCCTCCGAATCGATTCGGAGGGAGACAGAATAGCAGGTCCTTGGTATCGAATCTATTCGGAGTCTTATGAATCGATTCGTCAAACAAGAAGAATCTCAGGTCCTTTGTACCGAATTAATTCGGAGTTTTACGAATCGACTAGCTACAGGCCAAATCGTTTGGAGCCTGGCGAATCGATTCGAAAAACTAACTGTTTTGAGAGGTTTTTCTAGATTATGTTTTACTCCTCTCCAATTCGGTTTAATGTTTATAAACTCTCTAATATGATATTAGTAAACATGTTTATGAAACATAACGTGGGGTTTTGATAGGATACGATGGTGGGGTTACATCGAGGTCATTATAGAAGTATATTTGGGATACTTTGTAAATTCTCCTAGGAGTGGAGATTCTTTTATGGTTAGTTACAGGCTAATGAGTGAGAAGTCGTGTGACCTTAATGATGATAAGTTGGTGAAAAATCTTATGTGTGATAAATTATCAATTTTCAAGTTGAGTGATTAAATCATAAAATGCATTGGGAATAATTTTGTGGACTATCGGCTAGTGTGATGAGTGATATACACATAGCCGAGATTAATGATATATACATTCAGATACGAGATGGTTTGTATATATGATGTGTATATATATCTTGTGTGTATGATATGTATATATTGTGTGTACATACCCCTCTAGTGCTATCATGGGAAGTTACGTGATGCGGGTGAGGCCCCTGGCTCGAGGAGCAGGTTGGGTATAGTCCCTAGGTCATAGCATTCATTTATTTATTATGTGGCATTTATCACGGGTAAGACGTCTTGTATATGATTTGTCTTATTTCCAATAAGGAACTATGACCGCTTCCCATACATTGTGATTTGGATTTGGGGTCGGTGTCAGATTTCGTCCCGATTGCACAGGTCGATGCGTCTTCTCCCTAGAAGATGGTTAGTATACATATATTATAGGTGGCATGTATGTGTACTTAGTAGCAATGATTTATCTTATATAATAGTGAGACGAATATTATACAGACTTGAAAATAATGTGCGATATGTCATGAAAATAACTAGTGAAAGTTATTAATGTAATGAATTGTTATATAATCATTTAGGATGAGATTTAAATGATTACATCTTGGGTAAACTAAATAATCGCGTGGGGTAAATGCGTAGACTTGAGGTGAAGTTATCCCTAGACAAGTTGGGTAGCCTGATTAAGATTAAAATGCATACGTTAGGGTGCGCACTATAGTTGAGGGGTAATATTGAAGTCTCAAGAGAGTGCGACACCACTTTATATTATGAAATTGTGCATTCATAATTATTATGTATTTTAATTCACTTGCTAAATTGTTTTCAAACCTCGGGCTTTGACCCGTTTATATCCTCTCTCTTGTTTTTATTTAATATATATAGGTGTCCCACCGCAAGGACGTCGGTGTTGAGTCTTCCATTCCTGTGTTTATGGAGCTGTAGCATGTGCGGACTATTGCAAGACTTTTGTTGTAGCCACTTCTCATTTTTGTATATCTAGTTAAGGATCCATAATTGTAATTCGGGTGTTTACCCAAGGGTTATAGTGTTGTATATATTATACATTTCAGAGATTTATTACATTGTATAGTCCGTTGCCCGACAGCTTATTCGGGTATGTATATTTTTTTGTTGTGCATGTTGTTTATTTATGATCACTTTCTGTTGTTATTTATGGTCTGTATGTTCTATTTGTTTTAAAATATTTGGTGGCCAACACAGGCTCTTTCCCCTTAAAGAATGTAATATCCCATGGACGGTTTCGATTTATGGGGATTGGTGGAGTCCTTGAATGAGACCTCTAGTCGACCTCAGTGATAACCACCGACCTACTTGGTGGAGGGGACATTTTGGAGCTACCGCTAACTGGAGTTTTTTTGGACTTCTTCTTTTTGGCCTATTCTGCCTCCACCCTCTGGTGTTTTAGCTGGTGGTATTCTTTCTCCCCAAGAATAACCAACTTATTTTTCCTCTATTTTTTTCCAGACGAAGATTAGCCATGATTCTAGTTGGTGCCAGGTCGATCGGCCTCCTGGTTCAGTTGCTCATATCATCCAGTGAAGTGGGTACAGGGGGAAAGTTGAAGTCTTTAAAGGAGAAACCTTCTTCAGACTTAACTTCCTCCCAATGCCAACTGGATACGCTGGCCTCATGGGAGAAAAAAGGATAAAGATCATCCAGAAATGAACCCAAATCTTCTTCTTCCTTCTCCTCTTCTCCCTCTTCCTTTTCTTCTTCTTGTTCCTCCTCTTTTTCTTCTTTTTCCTACTCACTAGAGTCGGTGGAGATCACATAGAAAGTGGAAGGGGTTGGGTCTTCCCAAAAAATTATCTCGAAGACCTGAAAGATTAGGATGCCTATCGGGATAGCAGTGAAGTTTGAAAAGGATTGGTAGGGGAGTGGGTAATTTAAGAGAATATGAGTTGCTCTCCAATATGGACGAATTCCTGTTAGGGTCGATCGCTTGCAAACTTTCTCCAAGTCTCTAAGATTCACCTTGTAATCCGAGGTCTTGGTATTCAGGAATCGATCTGCAAATAAAAAACTATATCGACTAATAACAACTAGAAATAAAAGAAAATAAAACTAAACTACTAGTGGGCGACCTACCATGAGCCCCCTTATTGCAGGTACCCCAAGACCATTATAGACTTCAACATAAATTACCCTAGACACCACAATGATATTTTTGTCTATGTCTTTTGGGGATCTGGACAAGTAGGTGACTAAATTTCGGGCATTATCCCTAGCCTAGAAGTGGTAAAGTCTGATGCTTGGGCAAGACCCCAAGTCGTAACATTACCTGATCTCCTCAAGACCACGGTTAGTGCCACAAATTTTATTAATGGACATTTTTCCCATTACAATACGGTAAAAGCTTCCATTTTCTTAGGCGAGAAGTCTCTCACAAATAATGGGTGGAAGGGAAAACGAACCCCCCATTCAAGTATTGCCACCATTAAGAATGCCACATCCTCGTGAGGAAGATAATTAATATCCTCCTCCTCGGGAGAAACCCTCAAAGTAATGTTATCATGAATCCCGTGTTAACTGTGAAACTCCTAAAAGTTGTTGGAAGAAGAGACCTCATATTTTTAAAAACACCTAAACATGGAGGGAAAATAAACAGGATATAGAAAAATTGAGAAGATGAACAATAAAAGTTAGAGAGAAGTGAGAGAAAATTTACCTTAATGAACTAATGGAAATGATGAAGTATAAGGGGGAAAACCCTTATACTCTTTATGAAGGAATGTCTTCTCATCATCCTTCATAGCGTCTTAGAAAATGCGTCATGCACTCACGCACCATCATTACTTCTAATAATGGCGCTGGACACATTAAACGATGCGGCGAACACATGCGCAAGTCTCAGAAGTAATGATTTCTTCACGCACCTTCAAAATAAACGCAAATAAAAACGGCACCAAAATTGATAAGACGTGTGGTAGATAAAAAATTCAGAACGTCAAGCCGATCAGTCTAAAATGGGAGAATATTAACTCGGCAAATCATGGTGAGGCTGATCAATGTGTTCAACTGATCGCCCGGGAAAATGAAGGAACATAATTAATAAGTCATTTGACCGAATACATGGCGACCAGGATCTTTGAGTAATCATCCCACAATAGGTGATAAGGATAAATCTAATAAAATCGGGGAAGATAGGGATAAGCATGACGTAACCTACGGATGTAGGACACTTGATTAATGAATAAGGCCAGTCTGGCCAACATAGGTAATTAATTATAATCTGCACGTAATAGCCCAGACTATCAGCTAGCAATACTAGCACTCTGGATATTGCCATTCCCCCACTTTAATAAAAAGATCACCCACCTTTTTGCCATGGACGTAAGCCTATCTCAAGGAAGAACCACGTAAACAACTCTCTTTTTCTTTCTGCACTCGTATAATTATTTGGAGCATTCTTGCTATTTCTCTAAACATTGGGGGAAAGATCTCCAACAATAACATAGAGTGCTTCTCAAGTTTTCCATCCTCTCACTACTAAATATCCACAACAATAAAAAAATAAAATTATTTTTTATTTTCTTAAAAAATTTCAATTTATTTTTTTTATTTTTTTATTTAATGACCCAAAAGAAAATATTTTTTTTATATTTTTATTAAACTAAAACAAATGAAATAAAATTATATGTAGTACATATCTAGGTAGGAACTCAAGGTTCATGTCATTATGAAATTGCGTGCTTAAGGTGTTTTGGGCAAAGTGGTCAACATGTAATAGTCACACTTATAATTAGGTTTATATGAGGAATTACATAAACTAAACCCCTTATGAAATTTGGAATATAGGAAGCCCACTCTTAAGCAGATTGAGTCTTTGGGAGAAAATGCAACATTCTCAATGATAAATAACATCTCACTAAGATCAAATCTAGAAGTTATGAGGGGTTTTCCTTGGATATTCCACTAATATCCGGGCTTACCATGTTTACAATCGTGTCTCACAATCTATTAATGTTGTAATTAATGATAATGCCTCTTATTCATTTAATGAGGATGATTGTGTAATAACTTCTTCAGTGTTCCCCTATGTTGAAGAGAAAATGGTTATAGAAATAAAAGTAAGTGAAGAGGTTATCACACCACTTTAAGTGGTTGATGACATGGTTAACAGACCCAAATGTTTTCAAAAATTCCACGATAAGAATAAGATCATAAAAATTACTAATGTGGAGTGATAACACGTTCTCAACTCCGTAATGAGGTAAACTATCTTAGTTATGACTTAAACATTGAACCCACGAATATGAACGAAGCTTTGTTGGATGAATTTTGAGCCAATGAGATGCAAAAGGAGTTAGGCCAATTCATTTACAAAGATGTTTGGTATCTAGTTCCTAGGATGGAGGCACTTGTGTCATTGGTACCAAATGGATATTCAAAAATAAGATTAATATATATGATTTCGTTCTTCATAACCAGGCTTGGAAAGTGGATGAAGGCTACACATAAATTGATGTTGTAGACTATAATGAGTCTTTTGCTATGGTATCTAGGTTAGAGTCTATTTATTTACTCTTAGCTATAACATGTGCCTTAGGTTTCAAGCTCTATCAAATGGATGTGAATATTTCCCTTTTACTTGGAAATCTCCAATAGTTTTTATATCTCTAGACTAAATATATTTGAGAACACCAAGTTCCCATCACACGTGTATCACATCACAGTACGGCATTCATTAAGACCTGAGATCTTTGTACGAGATACTTACCTCATTTTTTGTGGAGAAATATCTCAGTATATGAATTTTGGATAAAAAGTTATTAGCCTTTGTAACACCCCTTATTTCCATGTACAGTTTATAAGGCTGACACAACGAGATAGGGTGAATTATGAAATTTATGCCATTTTCAGCATCGACGACAATAAATAGAAGGAGTTTTTACCAATTAGTCCCGTTTACTAAGTGTATAGTTCAACAGGTACTAACATCTTTTTTTTTCTCCATTAGGTCCCATGAAATAAGATTTTTGTTCCAACAGGCCCCATTTGTAAACATACAATGAATATTCACTGTATGCACAAATGGGACCTATTAAGAAAAAAATATTGTGATAGGACCTAATAGGAAATATTCCCTTCAAACAAGACTTAATAGGAAGATCCCCTAAATAAAAACCATCCACGACATAATAATAATGAACAATATAAATAATTGAGATGTAATAATATAGAATAATCTTCACTAATTGTAATAAAATACCAAAATAACGAATAGTCTTAAACTAAAATGTAAAGAACTTGGAACCACCTTGACCCATAAATAAAATCTTTATTAATAATTAATTGGAATTTCAACTAGAATGTCGATTAAAATGAAATATCAATCATACTCTAAGGATGAAGAACTGGATATCTGACAAATGCAAGTCTTACCACTCAGCCTTGCTTTTCCCACATAATAATACCTAGAAAGGTTTTGATGATATTTAGGTCATGGGCTAAAAGTTGCAAGAAATATATATATATATATATATATACCTCTACCGACACTCGTACCTCACCTCTCCTCACACCTAATACACTTTAAACTATCAATATCCATCCTCGCCTTAACTACCTAATGCTACCATCCCATATATAATAATTTTTAACAAAATATTAAAAAGTATCTAGTCTAACTAAACCATTCCACACACCGTAACCATGTAAGCCCTAACCATTACTACGTTAGCATGATACTATCCCATAATGTACATTGTACCCACAAGAAATATACATAATACGAACCTCCAAAGAATCTACCACTGGATATTTACTAAAAGTCTCATGAAAAATATTTCCTAACTCCTGGCACCCCATGCGTGGGACATCTCATAAGTGATATCCAAATAACAAATCCCCGATACACTTTTGTCGAGCTAGATTGTTATCGGGATCAATGATAAGAGACTCCCTAAACAAATACCAATAATCCCACCTTGCTATATTCATAATAATTATCGTAAAGCAGTAACCTATATTATTTATTGTGGGGGAATAATCTGAACAACCCAAATAACTCGAATTGGATAAATACCATCCCAAAATAGTTGGGTAAAGGATCAGAGTTAGAGATAACCAAAAATATGAATTTCACTTATATGGATCTCGAGAAGAGATGAGAACAATCAAATGGCAATTTCATTAAAAAATAAAACAAGGGAAGCCCTTTAAGGCTCCGTCTCTTCCTCCTCTGTAAATGTAACCCTTACCCCAAGAAAACGGGGTTTATAATTTTTATTATCGAAAAAAGAGTGTAATAAGAATAGTTAAATACCCCGTGGATATATGCCTTTACCGGACCATGTAAGTAGTTATGTTGTAATATTGGTTTCATTTATTTGGAATCAATTATTTATGTTATCATCTGTGGGATAATTGATCCTACAATTGGTTCCGTCTAGGGGAACCGAGTTTTCTCTCCCTAAATTAGTTAAAGCTAACAAATAACCATGTCTCACATGTACAATGCACCCATGTTATTTAATGGCCACGAGTAGGATGGATTACCAGCACCTCGAGTGAAATCTGAAATCCACCACGATAGGAGTCAAGGCATTCCTCGTGCATATTATCATCCACAAGAGCAACAGTATGAGTAAAGTAACGAGCAATCCAGATACGCTCATATCTCATAGTTGGTAAATGCATACGAATAATGGTTCCACCAGCAGGAGGAGGCCACACGACTCCAAGAGGAAGATGTAAAATAGTTGTGCTTAATATCGATTTAAATAAATTCGCAAGTTCTCAACTTAAACTTATTTAACTTGAGTCTATTTTAAACCAAATTAAATAATCCCCTAAACATGCAACTATGTGTGTGTGTGTGTATCAAACCATCACAAATAAAATTTCTAACTCGCAGATGTTAGGAAAACAAACCTTTCGGGTAAAACCTTTATTTCACTATAATGCTTACAATGATTACAATAAAATCCACAATAATTTAACCGCATAAAATCCACATAGACCGCAGCCTAGAGTCAGGAACAACAACCGCAGCTCCAATTCAACCCAAGAATACCTACGAGCACTCCCTATTGACAGGCAATTGTCTTCAGCCCAGTACTCCTCTCAAGAGAACCTAGATCAGCAGTAGAGTTTTTCTCTACAAGAGAAACTTGACACAAGATGTGTTCTTGGGTTTCAAAACAACTCACATAAATTATTGGGATCTTGTGAATTTATTTAAATCGATATCAAGCACAACTATTTTACAAATTGGTATCAGAGTAGGTTTCACTAATTTATTGTGAATTCCTATTTTTTTTGCAAAGTTTGTTGATATTGATTTTTTTTTAAATCTGATATTTAAAAATTATCGCAATGTTTCCGAATACAAACTTATATAATCGGTTGCCAGTTTTTTACGGGTCTAATTATGCATACTGGAAAGCCCGCATGAAGTCACATTTAAAAGCAATCGATGAGAGAGTTTGGGTAATTTGTAAAAGAGGATGTACTCCTCCCACTATCACTGTATATAACGTAACTACTTTAAAATATGTGACTGTAAGGACATAAATTTCCAATTGACTCCCTGTATTATTTTGACTTAATTCCGTGAACAAAACTTGTTTGTAATATGTCATAGGGAGATTTTTATTTTGTCACGATCCCACTTGGTCTATGACGTATTGAAGAAAATTGAAGACGTTGTGGCAAAGCTTCAAAGAATTAAATCATGTCGATGTTTAATTAGTGCAAGTTTAGTCGTCTTCAAAGTTAATTGCATTCTAAGATCACTCAGGTATGAATGCGTATAATATGGTTCTTGAAATTATTTTTATAAAAGATAAGGATATACTTTTATAAAGAAAAATATTTTAAAATGTTTTTAAAAGTGTTTTAAGTGTTTACACTACGTTTTAATTTTGATATACTCAAAATAGAGTTTGACTTATTTGGATCTCCTTTAAAAGAGACGTTTTGAACTAAAAGTCAAAAATTCAAATTGACATGTCAGCTCATTCAAACGACATAAGGATCTCACTCGAACGAGATGCCTATGTCGTGCGAACGACATGGCATTATCCTTCGAACGACACCCTATTCGAGGCGACGCTTAATTTTTATTTAAAGCGTGTTTCTATCAGAGTATCGTAAGTGTGCATTCTGGAAAACAGTATTCGAACCAGAAACTTGTTTGCACATATTTTCTGAGGTATAAAAAGCATAAACACATCCTTAGAGTTTGCAAAGATCCAAGATATCATTATTATATATTTAAGTGATCTTGCGACACCAAAGAAGCTTGTTCTATCATTGAAAGTCAAGGGTTTTATAGTGAAGAAAAGAGAAGGACATCTTGTTCGACATCGTAGACGAATCAAAGCCAATCAGTGGACACCGAGACATTCGTAGAGTCGAGTGTTGTGGACAGGTATCGTGGAAGATAAAATTTTTGCGTGGGAACTATTGAAGAACGGTTGAAGATCATAAGGAGCGTCAAGACCCGTGGGGATTGATTCATTGAGTGAGGTTAATCTGTCTTTGTAAAACCATTGTTCATATTGATTGTCTGGCTTGGGCCGTCCGAGGTTATTTTCCCGTTTTGGGTTTTTTCCTCGTACATCCGGCGTTGTGAGTGTTCTTTACTTTATTTTACTTGGTTTAATCACTAGATGCATGTTTAGGATTAATCAAGATAAAATTGGTTTAAAGTAAGAATTGGTTTTTCACAACTTCGTTTGGTGCATAATTAAAAGTTGGATAATTTTCGGTGAAAATTTTGATTTTGTTTAAAACACACATATTGGGCACTTTCAAATTGGTATCAGAGCTAGAAAATATATTTTATTTATTTTATGATCCCGTGTGTTTTCAAAGATAAATTCTGGATATAATGAATTTTCTCGAACTCTTATTTTTTATGGCACTAATTACACTTATTGGAAGATGAGAATGATATGTGCATTAAAATCTATTGATGAGCATGTGTGTCTAGCAGTTGAGAAAGGTTGGACACCCCCTGTCACTATTGTAGGTGAGGTCACTAGTTTAAAGCATGTTGAGTCATGGACTGAAACTGAACAAAGACTTGCGCAATATCATTCTAAGGGTATGCACGTTTTGTGGTTGGAAAGGTCACCTTTGGCGTTATTGTTACGACCTTAGACAAGCTCCTAGGAAGTTTAGGAATAAAGTTGCCCCTGTTCCCAAAACCCCCATGCATTTTTTTACACCTACTTGGGTTAGGAAATCGGATTCAGTGGCTTTAGGAATTAAACTTCATGATTCTCGTTTGGGTGCACTTAATTCTTCCCATGCTAAATCTAAAGGATGATAGTGTTGCCTTGTTTGTCATATGCTAGTTTGCGTCATGATATATCCATTTCTAGTATTATGACATGTGTATCATTTTGTATTATAGTTTTCATTTGTTTGAGTCCTATTGAAAAAAATACAAAAAGATTTTGTTTCTTAAAAATTTTTGAAAAATCCAAAAAGATTTTGTTTTTGAGAAAACTTTTGAAAACCTCAAAATATTTTGTTTTTATTTGAGTCAACATATGAAAAGCCAAAAAGATTTTCGGTTTTTTATTTTTGAGTTTACATGTTTGATGTGTCATATTGGTGTGCTTGGACCCCCCTCCCCCCCACCATCGTTTCATTATTCATGTGGCTAGGACATTTGGTCATTATTATCGATGCCTAGAATGATCTTAACCATTGTTTATATGGGGTTATTCTGAAGTTGAAATGCATTTTGATTCTACTTTGTGTATATGCCAACATTGCACACATGCACGAGTTTATATGGATGTTTGACTTCTCTTGCATATTTGAATTTGGTGAGGCGCTCTTATCTCAATCTTGTCATCTATGCGTAAGTAGACTTAAGGAGAAGTGTGCATGTAAGAACCGTTTACCGTGAGGATTTAAATTGGTAAAAATGATGGGTGATTCACATAAAAGGGCTGCGAGAGTTCAAAATTAACTCGTCGTGAAATCCACCATTTAAAAGAGCCCAAAAGAAAATGCAATATGCTAAGAAAAGGACCAAATTTATTTAATTCATTCCAAAGTAAATATGAAATTATTGAGGGAGTTTGGATGGATTAAAAATTTAAACGGGTTTGCACAACTAATCCTAATGTTGAAACATTACAATTTGACGCTATTGTTTGTAGAATCGTCAAAATTCTAGATTTGTGTGCATGTAGTATGTTTAGTTCATTAAGCTCACACTTTAATTGTCATTGGGATATGATAAAGTTTGATGATTTATCGCTATCAATTAGAGCTTCTTGATCGTTTCGATGTGTTCAAATTATGACTCATTTGTTGTAGTTTCACTCCCATTCATTCCATATCCATGTTTGAGCACATCGGTACTATGTTTTCATGTAACTCACATTTTTAGTTTTTATGAGTTTTTGCGTTTTGTGTTAAAAGCATACTGTTTTAACACTGTTTTGCTGCTGTCAGGCCCTTCCTGAAATTTTTTTGTGGAAACTTTTTCACTAGGCAATATTATATAATATTTCTGGGAATCTGGAAAATTTTGGCAGGTCGCGAGAAGTCGTTCAAGCGACATATCCATCTCGCGCGAATAACAGTTGTACTTTATTCGAGCTATGCCCTCAACTCGTTTGAGCGACATCCCTAGCTCATTCGAACGACAGGCTGAAATCTGGCTTCTGATTGGTTTGCAGTCCACTGGTTTAAATTGGTATTTTTTTGGTACTGCTGGAAGTGTTTCTCGACTGATTGGTTTATATGCAGGATTTATTGGTTCTAAATTGGGTTTTTGCATATAGTTCGTTTATCACACCTGATTAGATTGCTATATTTTTTTGTGTGATTCATTGGTTTACTAGCTACTGATTTTTCATTACATGATCATTTTTAGCTGGTTGTTTCATGATTATCTAGCGATTTCACATTGGTATATTCTCATGCTAGATACTTTCATTAGTTTATCTTTTCACCGGGTTGTCTATTCGAGACAAAAAGCGGGAGAGATATATGTGATGTAGGGGGAGATTTGAGCATGTTTTGGTTTACATATGTTTACAAATTGATATCTCATATTGGTAGTACACATTGGTAACAGTTTACATTGGTATCAGTTTGTTGCTCAAATTGTTTAAAATGATTTGATTATCGTTTGGTATTATTTGGATATATATATTGGTTTCATTTGTTCCTCCATACTTCACTAGGTATTTATTTGTCTGTTTCATGTGTGTAGGTATGCTTCAGCGATTCGAAATTTCAAGTCTACATCACATTCAGACATTTTATGCTCACCGGTGCTACATATACTAGTCCATGTCCTGTATTTTTTATTTTGGGTTTATGGGATGGGATTTAGGCGTCATACGGCTTGACGGCCCGGCTTAGTCATTTCACTGATTTAGTTTTGTCCCGGAATAGTCAAAGGGGGAGATTTGTAAGGACATAAATTTCCAATTGAGTCCCCAGGCCTCTATTGTTTTGACTTAATTCCGGAAACAAAACTTGTTTGTAATATGTCATGGGGAGATTTTTATTTTGTCACGATCCCACTTGGTCTATGATGTATTGAAGAAAATTGAAGACGTTCTGCAAAGCTTCAAAGAATTAAATCATGCTGATGTTTAATTGGTGCAAGTTTAATCGTCTTCAATGTTAATTGCATTCCGAGATCACTCAGGTATGAATGCGTATAATTAATGGTGCTCGAAATTATTTTTATTAAAGATAAGGATGTACTTTTATAAATAAAAAAGTTTTAAAATGTTTTTAAAAGTGTTTTAAGTGTTTACACTACGTCTTAATTCTGATATACTCGAAATAGAGTTTGACTGATTTGGATCTCCTTTAAAAGATACGTTTTGAACTAAAAGTCAAAAAGTCAAACTGACACGTCAGCTCGTTCAAACGACATAAGGATCTCGCTCGAACGAGATGCATATGTCGTACAAACGACGTGGCATTTTCGTTCGAACGACACTCTTTTCGAGGTGATGCTTAATTGTTATTTAAAACGTGTTTCTATCAGAGTATCGTAAGTGTGGATTCTAGAAAATAGTATTCGAACCAGAAACTTGTTTGCACATATTTTCTAAGGTTTAAAAAGCATAAACACATCCTTAGAGTTTGCAAAAATTCTAGATATCATTCTTATATGTTTAAGTGATCTTGCGGCACCAAAAAAGTTTGTTTTATCATTGAATGCCAAGGGTTTTACGGTGAAGAAAAGAGAAGGACATCTTGTTCGACATCGTAGACGAATCAAAGCCAATCAGTGGACACCGAGACATTCATGGAGTTAAGTGGTGTGGACAGGTATCGTGGAAGACGGAATTTCTACGTGGGCACTATTGAAGAACGGTTGAAGATCATAAGGAGCGTCAAGACCCGTGGGGATCGAGTCATTGAGTAAGGCTAATCTGTCTTTATAAAACTATTATTCATAGTGATTATCTGTCTTGGGCCGTCCGAGGTTGTTTTCCTGTTTTGGGTTTTTTCCTCGTACATCTAGCGTTGTGAGTATTCTTTACTTTATTTTACTTGCTTTAATCACTAGATGGATGTTTAGGATTAATCAAGATAAAATTGGTTTAAAGTAAGAATTTGTTTTTCAGAACTTGGTTTGGTGCATAATTAACAGTTGGATAATTTTCGGTGACAAATTTGGTTTTGTTTAAAACACACATATTGGGCACTTTCAGTGACTACATGGACCGAGGATGAATTTAAGTGGAGCAATTTTAATTCATGTGGGCTAAGTTCAATGTCTGGTGTCGTCACTCCTAAGGAGTTTCGTCGTATTATGACGAGCACCACATTAAAAGAAGCGTGGGATATTTTACAACTTACCCACGAAGGCACTAACGTGGTCACAGAGTCTAAAATTCAAAATTTAATTAGTCAATTTTGAAACGATAACCATGCTTGAGACTGAGAGTTTTGTTGACTTGTATGCACGTTTGTCTGGCATTGGTAACACTAGTTTCAATCTTGGTGAGCCTATACTTTATGCACGAGTGGTTAAAGATATTTTAATATCACTGCCAAAATATTTTATCCCTAAAGTGACTGTTTTGAATACCTTAGGTAATTTGATTCGTCTGAAATTAGAAGAGCTAGTAGGAGACCTCCAGACATATGAAATTGACATATTTCCTGACACTGTCAAACCTAAGGATAGAGGGATAGCACTTAAACCCCAGTCTAAGAAGAAAAATAAAGTGAGTTTTTGTGAGTCCGAGTCTGATGATGATTCTGATTTTTTATATGGCCATGCTTGCGAAATTTTTTAAAAAGATTCTCAAGTTATCAAAACAAAATTCTTCCAATAAAAGATTTTTTGAGAAAAATAAAAATGAGGCCAAAGAGATTGGTGAGAAAGAAGGTTAGAAAGATGAAGAGGATAAGTGTTTTGAGTGTGAGGGGAGAGGCCATAGAGCATTTGAGTGTCACACTAGACTAAAGAGAAAGGGCAAAAAGATTGCCATGCCAGCCACTCTTAGCAATAGTGAGGAAGAGGTGAAAGATTCTGGGGATGAGTCGTCATAGGGGAAATTTGTCACCTTTTTAGCTAGTCACGAGAGCACAACCAGTTTGTCCCATGACGATGAGGATACTTGTGCACGTAATACCTCCGAGGATAATTTGAGTGTTTCTAGCGAGTCTAGGAGTGACTGCACTAGTGAGAGTGACAGTAAGCTCCATATCGCATTTAGAGATTTATATGTCGAGATCCTAAAGACCAAAAAGTTGAATAAAGACCTAACTCTTAGGACAAGAGATTTGGAGAGAGAGTTTGAGAGTTTAAGGGTGTTTGAGGTGAAAGCGAGTCAACTCGAGAAGGTGAAGGTTTCTTTGAGTGAACAGTTGATAACTTTAGGTCGGGAAAAGAGTGATTTGACCAATACGGTGTCTAGTCTGACGACACATGTATCCCAACTCGAGAGTGATCACGAACGTACCCTGGAGGTCAAAGTCCCTTTATAGAACGCATCTAAGAAGGTTGGAAAGATGGTTCTCAATGCTATTTTGGGTAAAGGTGAGAATTTAGGAGTAAGTCATGAGGGTGCTTCTACTTCCCACGTTGCACCCGAGAAGGTTCTCGAGTTTGTGATAGATCCATATGTCTCTCAACCCAACCCATCTAGGCATCCCGTACCTGATAGGAGAGCGCATAGGAGACGTTTTGAGCGAGGTGTACCTAGGCCTGTTTATGTTTGCACACACTGCAAGAAGAGAAGACACCTTAGGGAGTTTTGCTTTAAGTTGGGTCATGTGTCACGTTTTTCTACTACATGTGTTCACACACATGCACCCACACCTGACGCTCCATATGATTACACGAGAGAGTTTGCACATATTAGGGAGCACGTAAAGTTTTTTGTCTAGACTTCACATGATTTGATGGAGGTTTTTTATAGAATGTCACCACCTTTGGAAAACTCCATCGCACCTAATGGTTAAGGTTTAGACTTGTTTTCTAGCATAGGTTGATTTGCATGATGATATTTTTACCTATTGCTAGTATGTATTTTTTTTGTATTAGATTTCTTGTTTTTGAAAAATTTTGAAAAATACAAAAACATTTTCATTTTTTTTTAAAAAAAAATGAAAAAGCCAAAAGATTTTATTTTGATAAAATTTTTGAAAACACTCAAAAAGAGTTAAGTATTTTGTTTTGCACCATATATGAATGGACATTTAGGATGACTGAGTTACAATTTCAGTTCATATCCATGTGACTATTTGATAGTGTTTTGATATGCGTCATCAATTTATTTTTGTGCTTTACAATGTTTGGAGTCATTGAGATGTGATTTGTTGTTACTACCTACATGTTTGACTCGTGAGTTCGTTTAATGAACTCTTGCACGGAATTGTTTAATTATTGTACTTGTTTATCACATATTGGTCGGAGTTTTGTCATCTCAATTCTGTCTTTAAAACGAACCATATGCAATAAAACTTAACAATGAAAGTAGTGCATGTAAGAACCATTTACTGTGAGAATTTAATTGCAATAAAATATGATGAGTGTTCACGGGAAAAGGCTGTGAGAGTACAAAATTAACTCGTCATGAAAGACACCACTTAAAAGAGCCCAAAAAAATTGAAAGCCAATAAAAACATAAGTATGCCAAAAAGGGGCCACCTCAAAAGAAAATATAATGCATAATCATTTATAAGGGAGTTTGGATGGAAAGAAATGAAAAACGGGCTTGCATGTCCTAACAACGTTATGAAAAAGCATTCATAGTTTTAAATGTTATTGGTGTGGGAATCATTATTGACTTTGATGTGTTGATGGATTGAGTCGATGTCATTTAAATTCAACACTTTCAATACTTAAGGACGATTTCGAGATTCATTCATTAGGAGTACACATATTCATCGTGCACATATGTTATGTTTGATTACTTTGATTTTCCTATCGAATATATTCACACACATTCATTCCGTTTTCTTGATTTGGTTGTCTTAGTGTAAATTCATGGTGTGATTTTTTGTAAAATTATTTTTTGCATTTTTGTATGAAAAATTAAAAAATCAAAAATAGTTTGTGGAAGCTTTTGAGTTACTCTTTTCATAAGCGTAGTTTGATTTATATTTTCTATGCATATTTGTAGTGACAACTCCATGCTTATTGTGTTTATTCGTTTCCTTGTCTATTTTGGACAACTAAAAAGGGGGCGAACGAATTATGGGAGAGTTTTTGCAATATGGGAGAGTTTTGATTATATTGATTGATTTATTATTATATCATTTCAAATTCAATGTGTCACAAAGGTATTGACTTTGTCTCATGTGTGTAGGTACAAAATTTTAAGATCATATTTTTGCACACCCTGATGAGAAATGCTTAAAGATTGAAGAGTTGATTTTGAAGAAAAAGTGTTAGACTTACATGTTTAGTATCTTTTCAGTTTTGGGTTCATGGGAGGGTATTAGATTTGTATAGGCATTTTGATTTGATAATTCGGATGTTTTTTATTTTGTACCGACATAGACATAGGGGAGATTTGTAAGGACATTATTTTACATTGTCCATTACCTTTAGAGTATGTCGTATACCGCTACAAATGTCGAAGAATAATTCAAGATCATTAAAGCATCAAGACGGATCCGAGTATCAAAGTTCTTCAACATTCAAGCCTCTGCGAGACAAATTTGGTAAAGGTTGTGTTTTAATTCCTTAACATTTCACTTAGAGTGTTGGGGTATTTTTACAAAATATTTTCTAAGTGTTGGAGCGGAGTTTTTCGTCAAAAATATTTTTCTAAGTGTTGAGGCGGACTATTTTCTGACGAAACAAAAATATTATTTTTTTAATTTTTCGTTCGACCAACATCCCTATGTCGCGTGAAGTCGTTAGAATGACATGTATCATCGTTCGAGCGACACTATCGAGCGACGCGCCACGTTAGATTTTCTATAAGTTGCTTTTTCCAGTTTTATTTTTGTTCAGAAGACCTGAGATTGTTGTTTTACGAAAACTGCTATTGTAGAAACGTTTGTCTTCTCTTTTAGGGCTTTAATCTCTTTTTGTTTACAATTCACAAGATCTCAATAGTTTATGTGTGTTGTTTTGGAACCCAAGAACACATCTTGTGTCTAGTTTCTCTTGTAGAGAAAATCTCTACTGCTGATCTAGGTGCTCTTGAGGGGAGTATTGGGCTGAAGACGACTGCGTGTTAATAGGGAGTGCTCGTGGGTATTCCTGAGCTGAATTGGAGAAGGGATTACTGCTGACTCTAGGTTACGATCTATGTAGGTTTTCTACGGTTAACTCATTGTGGATTTCATTGTAATCATTGTAAGTATTATAGTGAAATATAGGTTTTACCCAAAAGGGTTTTTTTCCTGAAATATGCGAGTTCGCTATTTTATTTGTGATGGTTTGACACACACACACAAGTAGTTGCATGTTTAGGGGATGATTTAATTTGGTTTAAAATAGACTCCAGTTAAATAAGTTTAAATTGGGAATTTGCGAATTTATTTAAATCGATATCAAGCACAACTATTTTACAGAAGAAAATTCAAGCCTTTAGTGACGCATGGAAAGGATGGAGCTAGAGATAAACGCAAGCGCTATGTTCGTACACCTATCCCTCTGGAAAGTAAAGCTCGCAGTCGAGGAAGGAGATCACATCATGATTAAGATTACTCCGAGCATGATAGTCGTCCGACAAGATGAGATCAAGATAAGGGACATCGTAAACACGATATTCATAATCTCATTAGGAAAGAGATGGATTAAGACTCCGATTATTTTTGGGATAGATCTACAAAGGAACTAGCCAGGAGATCCCTCATTACCCAAATGCATTCCCCTTTTTCAAGGGCAATTGAGGCTCCAAAACTCTCAAGGATTTTGCAGCTCCAAGGTTTAAAATTTATGATGGAAATACCAACCCCATTGACCACATGTACCAGTACAGGTAGGCCATCATTTTATGAAATCATAACGACGCTCTTATGTCCCGTATATTCCCCTCTAGCTTGGGTAATATCGTACAGAAATGGTTTGAGAAACTACCATATAGGTCGATCAATAATTTTAAGAAGCTTGTTGAATCTTTCATTGCTCGCTTCATCACCAACAATGACCATCCTAAGAGAATGGATTATCTCCTCATAATGAGGAAGAATCCCCTAAAAACCTTGCGGGAATATGTTGGGTAATAGTGGGAAACTTACAATGGAGTTGAGGACTTCTCAGAACAGGTCGTTGTAGCCTCATTCAAGATAGGGTTCCCCAGCAGCTCTATATTGCCTTAGTCTCTAACCAAGAAGGAGTGGACACCATCGATAGCCTCATGTCCTGCATAAAAAAATACGCCAAGGTGGAAGATGTGGTCACCATCGACCAAGGTGGCAACGGGCGCACAAAGGAGACCACCAAAGGCGGTGACAGGGAAAATGCCCACCAATAGGGGTGCAAAATATATAACAAAGGATATAAGAATGGGGATAAGGCAGACCTTGATAAGATTTTCAAAGCAATTAACATCGTGTTCAATGAACCAATTTATAATATATCTAAAAAAATCAAGAACCAAAAATTCCTCAAGTTACCTAATAAGATGATTGGAACCAATAAAAATAAATAACGCACTTCGGTACACATACTGTAAGGAGAACGAACACAAAATAGAGAAATGTAAAGCCCTCAAGTCCCATCTAGAATAATTAGCTTAAGCAGGCCATCTGAGTGACTACGTGGAAAAAAAGGACCAAAATCGTCATCTATGTCGACCAGAAGCCAAATAATGTCCTAGAAGACGAATTAGGTTATGAGTTTGCTATCATCCACAGTGCCTTAAGTCCTAAGAAAATCCAAGGAAACATCATTAGGATGGAGCTCAAGAAAGTCACTAAAGTGATGAAGGCCTTCCAAATCAACCCTGTTAAAAGTCTAGGGGGCAAGCGTCGGTGGTCAAAATATATTAATTATAATAAACACATAGTCTTCAGAGAGGTTGACCTGGTCGAAGTTAGGACTCCGCATCATGATGCACTAGTCATCACCCTCAGGATCACAAACTGGGACGGTGATAAGTTACTAGTTGATCAGGGAAGTCCTCTGAGGTTATATATTTAGAGTTTTTCAAAAAACATAATCGCAAGATGGAAGAGTTGAAAGAAGAAACCATCCCTTTGGTCGGTTTTGCCAGAATGATCACTATGCCACTGGGAATGGTGGTCCTGCCTATCTGCAATGGGAAAATCTCAAAGATGGTCAAGTTTTTTGTTGTGGACATTGATTCTCCTTAAAATACCATCCTTGGTAGAGGATGTCTACATGTTATGCAAGTTATCCCTTCCACTTAACACCAGAAGCTCAAGTGCATCATGGACTATGGGATAATAGAGATTAGGGGAAACCAGGTCATTGTTTGTTAATGCTTTATTGCTACAATTAGGCCAAAATAGGAGAAGAAAAATAAAAAGGATATCGTCTCTAAAGAAGATAAGAATGGAGGCACACCATCAAAATAGCTACTAAAGTATGGAAGACCGGGAGTAGAAGAGACAAGGGTAAACCTCACAAATAGATTCATAGGACCATTACAAGAGGTAATGTTCAATTATTCTCATCCAACGAATAAATTCCTGATCGGTAGCTTACTTATCGATCAGAAAAAGATGAGTTAATTTCTTTGATGAAAAAATAACAACATATGTTCACTTGAAAACCATATAATATGCTTAGGATCAGTTCCAAAGTCATATTTCATCAACTTTATGTGGACTGGACTTATTCACCAATCACATAGAAGGCTTGTTGAACTGGTCTGGAAGAATCAAAGGTTATGGAAGAGGAGGTAGGGAAATTTCTATAGGCAAGGTCCATTAAAAAAAAATTAATTCTCTAAATGGATCTCGAATCCAATAGTGGTGAAGAAAAATAATGGAAATTAGAGAGTATACATAAACATCACCAACCTCAACAAAGCTAATCTTAAAGATAACTTTCCTTTCCTAAAGATTGACCAATTGGTCAACACCATATCTAATCATGAATGGATGATTTTTCTGGATGCATACTCAGCGTACCATCGAATCCCCTTGTTCATCCCCGATCAAGATAAGACCTCGTTTATCACTACTCTCATCCTTTTCTATTACCTAGTCATACCTTTCTGTCTCAAGAACATAGGATGTATATATTAGCAGTTGGTCACCAAAATGTTCGAGCAACAGCCATGAGAAACCATGGAGGTGTATATAGATAACATGCTTGTCAAAAGAAAGAAGAAATCAAACCACCTACAAGACTTATAAAAGGCTTTTGATATCCTTAGATACTATATGATGAAACTTAAGTGCTCCTTTTGGGTCCAATCTAGGAAGTTCCTTGTGCACTTAGTCAATAAAAGGGAGATTAAGGCCAATCCCGACTAGATCATAGAAATCAATAATGTTTAACCTCAAAAACAATTTGTGATATTAAAAAGTTAACAGGAATGTTGGCATCTCTTGATAGATTCATCTCCAAATTGTCTGAGCGGTGTCGACCATTTTTTCTTTTGTTAAAAAATGAAAAAGGCCTAACCTAGAATAAGGAATTCTCAAAAGACCTTCATGAAATTAAATCATACCTAAACCATCCGCCTCTGATTTTAATCCCTATTTTAGAGGACCCTGTTTACTTTTATCTAGCGATATTTTATTATGAAGTCGACTCGGACTTGATGAGCGAGAAAGACGGGAACCAAGGTCCAATTTACAATGTCTGTAAGACGCTCCTTGACGTCGAGAAATGCTACCTTCCATTTGAGAAATTGGAAGACGAGAGAATGTTAGTGAGAAAACGAATAGGTTCGGTGTGTGATAATTGATTTAAATTAAATTAAATTCGCAAGATTCCAAGTAACCCTTATTTAATTCGAGTCTATTTAGAAACAGCCCATAAACAAACAACTACGTGTGTGTGTGTCAAACCATAAATAAAGCATGCGACACAAAGTTAAGGAAAAATCCCCGCAGGGCAAAACCTTTTATTTCACTAGAATAAGTAAATCGCAACTTACACAGATTATAATGAAATACAGTGACACACGAATACCCGCAGGTGTCGATCGGTGTCGGCAACAATGAATCCACACGCAGCGAACCCACATGAACCTCAGTCCAATCAACAAAGGAAGAACCGCAGCACTCCTCAATGACACGCAACCATAAAACTTTGTAGAGACTCCCTCAGCAATGACACGCATCCCTCGGTTGCAAAGATCTCTTCACAAAGGTTTGAACAAACACAAGGTTGTGTTCTTGGGTTACCAAAAAAGATTCACAAAGGTTTGGCAATTGTGTGAATCAAAACATGAGTCTTGGGACTCAAAAAATATGAAGACTAGAGTAATTGGGACTCTCAAAAACGTCTTCCAAAGTCTTGCAAAACTGCTCCCCCGAAGGTGGTTTAAATAGGAAAACAAATGAAGAGTTCCACCAATTTAAAACACTGAAATTCTATCCAGCGTACAGGTACCCCAAACCGGTTCGGGTACCCTGCGAACCGGTTCGCCCCCCCGAACCGGTTCGGGCTGGGTTCGGGGAAACTCACTGGGAACAGGGGCTAAACACTTAGAAAAATTCCCAGTATATTCAATGTAAATATCTCCATTTTCAACGGGCCATAACTTGTTCACCATAGCTCAGATTGAGGTGTCGTTTCTTCCAGTATCTTTATTGCGGCAAGCTCTTCAACTTTTCAGTTGACCGGTCCTCTGAATGGTGGCTATAAAATTACCAAATTGCCCTTGAACTTCCCTATCAAGCCTTGTTGCACTATTTTGACTTCTCTTGCGTACCACTGGCATAAAGACCCTAAAATCATGGAACGTGAAGTTGTTGAGGCAGATGAGGGACACATGATGGAGATAATAAAAGCTTGATTCCCGAAATTTGGATTGAGGCCATCGTGTGCGACCGTGTAGAGACGTGCCAAATGTAACGGCGTACGACATACATAAATATAACATTTTGGACATGAGAAAAATGTCCTTACAGTTAGAGAGGGTCCATATTCAATAATTCCCTCGGGGGAACAATAGTCATAATGATGCCTTAGCCACTTCGAGATTAGTAGTGGACTCTGATCTTAAGATAATCATTCGAGTGGAACTCATCGTTCGCCCCAGTATTATAAAATGAACGGTTATCGAATAAGTCATCGTCGTTCAAGGAATTACTAGCTATATGGATTCGACCACAACTTATTTACAAAAAGACATTTTACCAGTCGAAAAAAAACAAGCCCATCAGGTCAAAATAAAAGATGATCATTTCTACCCATCACCTGAAGGCATATTATATAGGATGTCTTTTATAGTCCCTACCTTTGTTGCGTTAACTCAACTAACGTTAACTAAGTCTTATATGATCTTCATGACGGTATTTATGGAAGTCACATTGGAGATAGATCTTTGGCTTTTAGAGCGATCAAGGAAGGATACTGGCGACTGTACATGTAGAAATATGCAACCTCTTACTTTAAAAGATATGAGAAGTGTTAAAAGTTCTCTCCCATGATCCACCATTTAGCCAATGACTTGAGGTTATTAACTGGCCAATAGACATTTGCTCAATAGGGTTTGGACATTATGGGCCCACTACCTACAATATCTTAAAATCATAAGTATTTTCTAGTCGACACAGATTATTTCAGAAAGTGGATTGAAGCAAAGCCATTGGTAAACATCAGAGATATTGATATGATCAAATTCACCTGGAGGAACATCATGACTCATCTTGGAATGCTAAAAATAATTATCATAGATAATAGAAAGCAATTAAAAAGTGGACCATTCCAAAACTTTTATGGCAATCACAACATCAAGCACCACTTCATCTCAATAGCCTACCGTCAAAGTAATGGGTAGGTTGAGGCCTTCAATAAGATAGTGCTCGACGACATGAAAAAGAGATTAGATAAGGCAAAAAGGTATTTATATGGATGAACTTACCTATATCTTTTGGGCATATCGAACTACTCTTAGAAGATCAACTGGGGAATTAACTTTCAATTTGGCATATGAAATTGAAGTTGTTATCCCTCTGGAAGCTGGCCTACAAACTATTAAGACCGCAGTTGCTGACCAAGATTTGAATGGAGAAATTATAGGGATAGAGCTCACCCTACCCGATAAAATTAAGGGAACAAGCCTTAATCAAGTTAAATTCCACAATAGTTGCGAAGTAATATAACTAAGGCATCAACCAAAGAAGGTTATAGGTCGGAGAATACATCCTTAGAAAATTGATCGAAAATGCGAAAAATCCTTCAGGTGACAAGTTAGGTCCCAACTGGAAAGGATTTTTCAAAATCATTATAGATGATTTATAAAGAACCTTTTATTTATAAACAGTGGATGACAAAGAGATCCTAAGGTTCGGGAATGCAGTCAATCTTAGAAAATTTTATTTCTAGCAAGTTTATTTCTCGCAAGTTGATTTTTCACAAATTATAACTTTTTATTTGTGTTTCTTCGAACAATTTAAGTTCATTTAGTGCAAGTTCAATTAGTGTAATTAACTTCATTATTATTCCATTATTTTTCCAAATATTAGATTCTTTTTATTTATGGATTATCATTATGTGCGATCATTATATCTGATGAAATATTGGTCATCGTCATGAATGCCTTAGTATGACGTAAAAGCCTTAGTATGATTACACTTAATATGAACCACAAGTTTATTTGATTTCATCATAACAAACTGTGACACCCCGCCTAATTAAATACCGGGCGATCACTCCTTTATTAAATTAAATCAAGGTAAACAGTTGGTTCATTCTCAGCATCACTGTCGATAAAAATAAATTTTCCAATTTAACACCCTAAATAATTAAGCTAAGTGTCAAAAAAACATTTTTCATACAAACTTTCCCAATTTTAATTAACGAAAAAGATTTATTTAATTAAAACAACATTTCTACAATTAAGAATCACACCACAATAAATCAAATAACATAAACCATTCGTCAATCGAATGTCAACATATGAAACTAAAATCACAAATCCATCCTGAATAAATCCCATAGAACAATACTGGAAATAACTGAAATATAAATGTCCCAACAACAAATGAAATAATGGAAAGGGCGACACATGCCCAATAAATGAGAATGCTAGAAGTGGAGTCAATAAAGGAAGCCGTCTACGCAAGTGACCTGCAACTCCCACCTAAGCTGCAGCACGTTCCTCTCAAAGGATCCTAAGCAAGACGCCCTTGTGGCTGGGCACCTGAAATATATACATATATATACAAGAGAGAGAGAGGAAAAGAAACGGGTCAGAGCCCGAAAGTGTGTTTGATTTAAAATACGTTTAGCAAGTATTTAAATTGATACAGGCCAATGCAACAACATATTAGTGCGTTACTCTCTTGAGAAATACTCACCTCTCTTCTAATGTGCACACCTATCGCACTAATCTTCCCAACGGTTTGTTTTATCAATTAACGCACTAGTCTTTCTAAAAGATTAACATATCTTAGATTACTCGTAAGATTTACAATTCACTATTTCCACTTTAAAAGAGATGTTCCAATCTGTAACCAAAGTTCTCTATTTTTAACTTTATAAAAACATTAAAGTTTCCAGTGACATATTATACTTTCTCAAAACAAGTATTTATAATTTGAGCCAACGACCCTGTCCTACTTATCAAATCTCAGTAGGCAGTTTCAAATATCATAATCTCATATATATATATTAACTACTCGTATAATATATATATATATAACAGCACCCAGAATAAAACTATGGTGCGTGCATACTTCCACTATCCAAACCCCATACCACTCAGATCAAGGGGAATACAAATTCGGAATCACTCTCGAATTGTATTAACACATATACAAATAATATCGAGGCGAAGCATAGATTCCAAGTCTCTAAGAGGATGGCACATACTCGCGTCTCTTAGGACCGTCTGAACTATAAATTCGATAGCCTGTACCAAGGATATCTATCTTCTAGGTTACAAGTCAATATCCCCCATAAAGGTCCCATCGAGATAAGACTGTCCCAGCGCGGAAACCTCAAGGATAGCAAGTAGCGCGGTATGTTTTTCACATGTATATAATATATGTACACACAATCATATAAATATACCACTTTATCGTATTAACATAGGTTCTTCTCATTACCCATAATTATACCATTTATCCTAAATTTCACATTTATAGAAATACGTATAAGGTTTCGTTCCTAACCTTAACTCGAAGGGTTTTCTCACTTATTACCTAACACTCGTGGGCTATATCCTCACAAATCTAAATTTCAGTAAGTGTCTTTATTAAATTCCAACGTAACTCTCTTACGCACCTCACCCTTTAAATTCATAAATCCATTAACCTAAAGTAAATATCCCATAAATACCATTTTCGTTAAAGATTAAAGGTTCCAACATTTATTCATATCCCCTACTGGTTCTCAATGTCTCCCAAATCAATTTATCAAGAGTGCCCAAGAATTATAACACGACAATTTGAATTTAACGCATTTAAAGAGGGAATTATGAGTCTGCCAGGAGGGGTCGATCGATCGAAGCTTGGGGCTCGATCGATCGAACCTTCGATCGATCGAAGCTCTAGGCTCGATCGATCGATCAAGCAGGTCTGGGCAAAATTCCGCAGAATGCAGTTACGGGTTTCATCCAACTTCTTCATCTAAAACGATGTGTTTCCATTCTAATCGCCCCAAAAATCCTACTATCATCATTATAACATTATACCAGGTGTTTATAACGTAAAGCATGCGTGTAACTATCATTAAACATGGGTTTTCAACCTAAAATCATGTCCAATTATCAAGAACCCTAAAATTTTCTTAAACAGATTTCTAATGAATCTTTCTCCAATATTTCTTTATTATGATCACCAAATTTCGTGGATTATTACCTCTACATGGCAAGGGTTTCCAGAATTTACATATACATCAATACTACATGGGTTCTCCTATCAAAAATGGGGTTTTCTTCCATAGTTTTTATCACAATTTATTCCTAAGCTAACATGAAGATTGCATCAACGAAAATAGAAAGTTTAAACACTTGCCTGGGATTTTGGTATGCAGATTCCCGGATGATTTTGGTATGGCTGCGTTCCTTGTCTCGTGATCTACACGGTGGTGGTGGTGGTGGTGGTGGCGGTGAAATTCGGTGGCTTTTTGGCCTTGGTTTGCCTTGGAGCTCTCTCCTCTCTTCTCCAATGGCCGTCACTTGATTTGTGAATGTTCTAACCCTAAGAGGCTGACCTAATGGCTGATATAGGTTGGCTGAAATTCGTGGGTTTAATTACCCACTTAAGTAAAATGACTAAAATGCCCTCCCGGGGCACCAATTAGGCCTAAAAACGCCCCGAGACCCAAACTAAATCCCCGGGTATACTTTTCTGACTATCTCGACCCTTCCGGACGCGTTGGCGCACTCAAAACGACCATACGAACAACTTATAAAATATTCACTTTTTATTTAACAAAATTAGTCCCGACGTGACACGGGCACGTCCCAACTTAAATTTCCGAAATAGTCATTTAATTCACTTATGACATTCAATATAACCAATATAGTATATCACTATGCTCATTAGTAATATTCAACAAGTTTCCCATAATTACTAACTCTCGTCACATTAATAATTATAACATATTTAATTTCTGAATTTTTATTAAATAAACCGTCACATTAAATTTAATAAATCCCCAAATTAATATATCATAAAAATACGGGGTATTACACAAACATGGAAGCATCAAGAATTTCCTAGACAAGCAAAAGGCCTAAGGGAGATCACTAGGCACTAAGCGTCCCGACTTCGGTTGCTAAAATCCTTAACGAATGGACGAACCTACAACCAGGTGCATTTTGGGAAGAGTTTGTCCTAAGCCTAAGTTTGTGTGAGGACACAATCTAAAAGGTAAGACATAGAATAAACACACGCTCGACATAAAAAAAAGGGGAAATATAAAACGTGGAATTAAATAAGAATTTTATAAAGCAATCATTTTACAAAAGGCTTGTACATTAGCAAAGTTACAAAATACAGTCTGAGAACAACATTCACCCTTGAGGAGTTATTTCAACAACTACGACTCTTCTTCTATCATTAAGATCTAGCCTAAACTCGTTATTATTGTCATGTGCTGATAAGTAATCTTTCTCCAACTGAAGGGGAATAATGTCAAGGGGGATCCAACTCTTATCACTCCCAAATAGAGGATGACTATAACCAGGGCACTCCATTTAGTACTAGCACTGAATCTCAAAGTCTTTTGGAACCTTAACAACGGCTAGGACAATTAACAAACCATTCTTACATGCCATTTATTTATCTTCGTTCAGCCCTAAGTGGCATCCACCCATACGTCATCATAGCTAGTGGCCCGAACTGCATGAGGACTCCTCCTAAATAGGTATTTTAATTTCATTATGTTGGGACTAAGGTCCAACTTGATCACGCCAGATCTCTTTGAGTCCTCCTCAACTTTGGAGACCCTCTCCCTAAGAGAAATATTTAATTTCTCCAGCAGCTCCTCAATGTCATCGATATCCCTAACATCACGTTATAAACCAATAAATAAGTGAGATTATTGGTCAAAAGCACTTTTCATTTTTGGGAGAGCTTTATGAACAGAGATGAAAATGCCATGATCCCGACTTCTAGCTTTTTTACCAACTACTAGATCTAGGTCATCAATTTTGAGAAAAGGTGGGATCCCTATATTTATATTTTTGAGCTGCAAGAATTAAGAGAAAACCATTCAGGAACAAAAAATACACTATCAATGTTTGGAGGATTTTTATTACATCAAATTAGTGGGGTAATCCCTTACAAACATTCAAAAACATGAGAATACAAGTATTTTTTAGCTAAGCTAATCTTAATTAGCTTTGAACCCCTTTTTCCTTCACCAGCTCTTATAGATTTGGGACTTTTCCTTAATCGGCTATAGCCTTTTCCTCACCGTTGCTTGAAGACATGTATTCTTATTCCTCTCTTAATGGAGACCTTTGATTATGCTCTCTAAATAGCTCGGATTATGATGTGACATTATTCTTGACCAAGGCTATATCCCAGCATTTTTTTAAAATTGACTTTTGAATGAATGCCAATTGTTTCTTGGCGTCGGTGATGGCCTCTATGTACTTATGATCAAAAACCTCATATTTGGCCACTTTCAAAACATGATTATTTGCCTTCTTTAGTTCATTATGCTTCATCCTCAACTGATTATAGTTTGTCCTCCACTTGTCAACTTCCAAGTTGGTGGACCTTTTCTCGTCCTCATACGCCTTTTTGGCAGCGGCCAAAGACTCTTTAAAATTTTCCTATGCCTTCGTAAAGTCATTATTGGCCTAGACCTAGTTGGTATCCTTGTCAACCATTGTAACAAAGTTTTCCACAAACTATGAAGATAAATCACAAGTCAACTAAGCGACTAAAATCGGGAAGGAATAAAAAATTCAACTCAATGACCAAAATAGAGAAAGAATAAAAAACAACAAGGGCTAAACTTACTATGGATAACGCCCGTGCAGTGTGAGAAGAGATCTGATATAAGGTTAGCGTATCCACCTGCTCCCTATCTAGCACCAGCACGACTCCCTCAGCAAACTAGGTCCTAAATATGGGTTCTTGACCATAGACATAATTTAGTGGCCCTTCCACACATTCAGGGCATCCACACTTTTGGTGGGAACAATATAAGAAGAAGAAAGAACGATTCTATCCTTCTTCTCCTTCTCTTTCTCAGGGGAATCTACTAAAAGTTTGGAAGGGCCTCCTCCCTCCCTCCTTTTTGTAACTTTTTTGGGGTAAGTGGGGAGGTCATAATCATCCACAAGAGTGAGGTTTCTCTTTATTCGGGCCATGGCATCCTCTTCAGTAATTGGGATAGTATTCACATTCACAGGCTCAAAAGATGGGGAGATGGAGGCTCTATAAGGCCCGTTTCTTGTTAAGGGAACTAGTATATTAGGGACTGAATCCATAGCTCTGTCTATAAAGAGGGATACGTATTTGGTATACTTGAAGAGGAAGGATGTTGATCTAGGGTGCTCTCCACCTAAAATAAATGGTCTCCTTCGATTCCAGATATTGATAAGCTCCCTACGATTTAAACGAGATGGCTCTTTCTTCTTTGATCTAACTGAAAAAAATAAATGAGAAAGCAAAAAACAGTGTTTACTTCAACCAATTATCAATCAGCAACACCACTGCTCTAACAAAGTAATAATATTATAAATCTATTTTCCTCCCTCTAGAAGGGCATATCGTTTTATTAATAAATAAAATGTTATTACATGGTTATAAGAATAAAACTCCAGCACAAAAGATAAATAATGAGCATAAAAGCTAAGAAGATCTTCAGATTTAATCCACGCATGGACAGGTTTGTTTTAGTGAAGAAAATCTTATCTAGACCGATCTTTCGACAAAGAAAGATACGCATCTTTTCAAATATTTTTAGGCATCTTCGAGGAACCAAGGTGACTAGCGAAAGAATGTGATGTTGCAAGAGTTCACGGTGAAAAACGTCGCTCTAATTTTTAAATTTTTTGCTAAGAAGTCTCAGGACTCGCAGCTAATAAAGGATATTTTATCTTTAATGAATCCACTGGGATTTCTTTATTTTGATTTTTTTAGATTTTCGAAGGTTTTAAAATAATCAAAATCAAAGGGCAAAAAAACAAGTTTCATACACACAAAATTTTTTAACATGATTTGAAATTTTGTAAAACAAGTGTCGTGAGTTAAGGGATTCTCCAAACTTTATCTTTTATAATAATGTGATCAGTGAGGTATGAGGTTTAAAAAAATGACTTCAAGGTCTTAAACATTGATGAAGCTTTTCCAGAGTTAAATTTAGAATCTAAAGTGTGTTTTGGAAACTAGAATAAGGCATCTACCTATGAGGTCATAATTGAGTATGTGAATAGTCTTACAATATATATAAAAGTCCAAGAATAATCTTCATCATCAAATAACTTTGATCACATTTATGATGAGGCTATAAAGACTTCGCTACAATAGTAGTCATTTTTATTAGGATAATTTTAAAATGTTCAAAATCCACGTGTGTTTTTTTAGATATGTCACCATCACATTCCATGATACTTTTGTATGAAATTTTTAACCACCAATATTTTCCCCGCTTTAACAACCTAACAAAGAGATATGAGGTTTTATTTCAACTCAAGTCCATAAATTGGTGCCAATAAGGTTTGAACCTCTAACATGTGGTATCACTGACCAAATGCCTTACCAATTGATCTACAAATTCTTTAGTGATAAAACAATACAAATCATTCCATTTATGGACCATACTTACCCAGAAGATGTGAGATGTAATTTTATTGCTATCATATTAACCATGATACCATTAAGTTACAGTCCATCCCCATAGGGAGCAAAAACGTCCGGGATGAAATTAAACACCACATAACATGTTAGGAGACTTTTTCTAGTTGGGTACTAGCTCCCATACTACTTGTAATGCCTCACTCTACCATCAACGATATCATCCCCAATTTAAGGTTTCACACAATATTGGGGTTTTATTTTAGACCATATCCACCAATTGATACCAAAGAGGTTTGAACCCTTGATATGTGGTATCGTTACCCACATGGCTTGATAATTGAGGTTAAAAAGATCCGAGAGTAAAAATAATTATATATATTTACCATTAGTCACACAAGAAATGAGGGATGTAACTATATTATTATCAAATCAACCATGATATATGTTTTCACAAAAGGGTTTTTTCCAAGAGCTAGGAACATTATGACGAGGCATTATTCACTAAAAATAGACAATTGTTATAGTTGGGTATGATATTGGTTTCTTATTTTATGACAAATTCTCTAGATGGATCCTCGACTAGCTACCTAGAGGTTTGCCTCATAAATGCTCTTATTTTCTCAAGCAAAGTGGCTTTCACTAACCACGACTATGTGTGCCTATTTAGAGGAACTCTTTGTTTGATTATGTGAACTCACTTCACTGAAGCTTCACCACATCAAAGTTTATCTTTTTCTCCATCGACCTTCTTGTTCTCACACAAAAGAAAGTATCAGATGCAACACTTTATGGCCGAAAAAATCAATCACCTCCTTGTTTTTTTATTAAATCCCATTTTTGAAGTAGTAAAAGTTGATAATCAGACTTTATAGCTTCTACCCACCCTCTCATACCATTTTTGCAAGTGAGAAGTGACGTCCTATATTCGCTTGTGGTTTAGGTTATCCATTACTTTGGTACTTCTTTATATCCCTTTTTCTGGAAATAAACTTTTGCTATCATCAAGTAATATAGCTCAAAGTTCCTTGTGATAAAGATTCTTCTTATTTGATATCGTCTTTAACTCATTATAGAAAGAATACCCTGAGTTATATCTTGGTCCTTTTTTATTTTTATGTTATCTCCTATTGTCTTTGGGGTTATTAATAACAAAAGGGAAGAAGAAAACCATTGTTGAACATACACATTTTATCATTTAGTCTCCCAAATGTTTTAAGGTTTGTATTCCTAAAGGAGTTATTGTGTTCTTATGGCTCATTTTGAGATTTCATTCCATTGGAATCAAGAGATCATTAATCTTTAAATAAGACTGTTTAAGTAGTTTAAGCCCAGCATTGTTGATCATTAATCAAGACATTAAGAAGTTAAGATTCTAACCAACATGGCAAAGGTCTCTGATTCGCTAAAGATTGGTAAAAAATCATTTATGGAGGTAATGAGGAAGGTAGTGTAATATTTTAATCTCTTATAAAGTATTTACTAAATATTTAGTGAGAGTGTTGCACTGTCTTGAGTTTTTTCCCATTAGTGGATTTTCCTCGTACATCTGGTGTTATTTGTTTATTTATCTTTTTCACATGATATATCATCCATATGTTAAATAAGATTAAAATTTGGAATGTATTATGAATTATTGGTAAATATCATGTAGAATCTGAGGAATGTTTCACATTTTAACATAATTGAAGTAGAACATATTATAATTAGTGTGTCTTTTCGTACAAATCTCTCTCAGCATTGTGCCGTATAATTCACATCATATGCATGAAACCAAAAGCTATAAAGAGAATCAAAATTAAGATTCATCAATACTGAATCAAGACAATCTAAATCTACATAATGTATAACCCAGGATTCACTAAGAAAGATTAAGAAATGAGATACTAAGGCATATAAATTCAACAATTAAGCTCAACTAATGAGCATAAGATAATCCAGCAAGATCTTATCACAGAATGCAATGTAATTTGCAAGGAAAGTCAAAGATTCATATAATATGTATACAACTCTTCACCAACATTCAAAAGAGAAGATACTTGAGAGTTTTATGAACAATGTAAGATATTTTAATTTGATTGAAAGTTGGATTAAGAACTTACACACACTTGAAAAAAGCCTTACAACATTTTTGGTCAACATAGTTGATTATGTCACAAAAAGGTCAACTATTTAAGTGAAAATTAAAAAAAAAATCTAAAGATGTTAAAAATCTTGGCAAAGGGGTTGATTATATAAAAAAATTGACTATTTTACTAAAGATTTAAATATACGGTCTAAGAAAATGTCATAAAGCCCATATTTTGAATATTCCAAAAATAACTATTTCCACTCAAACCCCAACAACTAGATTTTTAAAATTATAAATGTATTCATTTTAAAGAGTAAATGCACAACATTTTTCGATCATGGTTGCTGCATTTGAGATGCTATAAATAAGAAATATGAAATAAAAATTCAAAACATAACTTCTTTCACCTACACAACATTGGTGTAAAAAAAATATTCATCAATAGTTCAAATGGACTAAAAAAAGGCATTTTTAAGTTGAGGAATATCCATAACTCATTCTATTGCACTCATTGAGAAAAAGTTATTTCATTTTAAAAGTGTTTTTCATCATATCTTACATTTTAATCAATGAACAACACATGGAGGGTAAAAATGAAAAATTTCAAAGAATAATGGACAAGAGGACATATTGGTAACACACGGCAATACAGGAAGGGTACACATGGAGGATGTGCATGATGGGGATTATGATTATTGGTTAATTCAAATTGTAAAGAGGGAAAACCTAATATGTTTTCAATCATAGTAGTTTCATTTGAGGTGTTATAAATTAGAATTTTGAAATCAGAATTCGAGGAGGACTCTCCAACAAAAAACAAATTTACTCATTTGTATTTTATCTATTTTATATTCTTCTTTGAAATAGTTTGTAAGATAAATGTTTTTACTCTATTTCTAATTTTATTTTAATACATTTACTTTCATCACTTTATTTTTTAGTTTCATTTTATTTTAAGTTTTCACATTTGATTCCTTCACCTTAAATTGCACTTAAATTCCTTTACTTTTAATTACACTATAAACTACTTCTCTTTAAATAACCTTTTAATTTATATTAGTTTTCAATCTCACTTCATAATTAAGTTTAGTTTAATTTTAGGGAATACATAACTTCGTAAAAAGTCTTACTAATTAAAGATTTCGAACAAAGCACAATCACTTGATCAGATTTTGGCTAAGAACATTTCTTTTGCAAGATCGAAAAATATTTCCCGACAGGCTTGCAAAATTACATTTGACCCTAAAAGGTTAATTCCAATAAAAACATATTTTTTAGAATGCCCCATAGGAAAAAAGTGATATACTATTGAATTATTATAGCTCGAAATAAGAGAAGTGAGAACAACAACAATAGCGATAATAAGCAAAACACCGGTGATAATGGTACTACAAACCAAGACCCCATACCTACAATATCACTAAGTAATGGGGTTGGTCAAGATATAGGGCTAGAAGAACCAAAATCCCATAGTTTATGGTCCAAGTTCAAGAGATAGATATCCTAATGCCGTTCCTTCAATAGGTGGAGACATGCATAATTAATTTATTAATTAACTGAACCATGTGTTTGATCACCTTAGCAATGTAATTCAAAACATTAATTTGATGGTGACTGCTAGTATATATAGGATCTTAACTTCTCTAGTAACCCATACATTCATCACACAACTTCACTATCAACTAATTTTAACATGATCAATCAATGGTTAGCTATATAACATCATATTACAGAACAAATGCGAGGGAAACTAATCCTAGTTTTAGTATAGGGATGGAAACCTTAAGGAATGTTTATTTTACTACCTCTGCCAGTCTTGTAGGGGTGATTGAGTTATTTATAGGAAACTAACAAGTGTTATTTAAAGACCCACTAGGAAGGCTTGACAACCCAAATATGAATAGACCTGGGCCTCAATATGCCTATAATACCATTCTAGTTTTGGTGTTGCTTCAAACTAGAGGATGATGAATAACCCTTTGTTTGATCTGGCGCTCATAGCGTTAGTAAATTAAATTGATTTGACAATTATCCACTTAGAATGATGAAAATAAAACACAATATGCACTGTTACCAGTGCCTCCAAAGACTTAACCATACTTGCCACAACAAACCCCATAGTGCCACTAGTAATAGTTATGAATCAACGTATATAATTGAACAACTTAGGGGATATAAGTTTCCAACCTTCGCATTGTTCTCAAGGGTTGGTAGTCAGTCCAATGTGTAACGCATGGCTAGGTTTATAAGTCAATGTGTTGAGGTAGGCATTAATGAGTTTTTAAAGTTAAGGTTATTTTCAAACTCTTTAACTAATGTGACCTTCATATGGTTTATAAGTTTACCACCAAACTCGGTCCAAAATCGATAGTAAATGGACGATACGTTCCATGAAAAACTCTTTCAAATTGAACCCAAAGTTTCAATGATTTATTTGGATAGACTAAGTCAAACCAGATGAAAAATACATCCATTTCATAATTCAAAAGGGTTATGAATAAGTGTGAACCTCGGAGTTATAATTGTTAAGCTTAGAAAAAATGTCTTCAAATTTAACTTCGAAAGAAATTTGATGCAACATAATTAAACGATTTGATATATTTAACTTCTAAAGTGTCAAAATATGAATCTTTTCTAAAAAAAATCAAGAGATAGATAATTCATCCTTTAAAAATTATTATAGAGACCCAACTTAGAAATAAATGCTGCAAAAATTATAGAAGCTGGGGCGATAGTTTGTGATTCATTGGTTTGAAAAGAAACCAATGCATAATCTTATGTTCTAATGGTAAAAAGTATTATTCAAAAGTATTTTTTTATATAAATAAAGATGATGAAATTTTTGATAATTTTTATGTGCAAAAAATGTTTAAATTACCTGATGATGTACAATTGAAAACTATTAATGAAGTAAGGGGATATAAATATTTTAAATGTCATAAAACCTAGTGTTATCCAGTTATTGTATGTTTTATTTTTAGAGATAAGATACTAGAACTGATTAGGAAAGGAAAGATTAATATTTAAGAGAAAGAGGGCAAGACTACGGGTATTGATGAAAAACCATTCCCTAAAATCCAAGAAGCTAAAACCATTATCGAGTCAATCCAACTACTAAACAATGATGGGAAGGTTGAATTTAAAGTTAAAATTAAAGATTAAAAAAAAGGTTTAGAAGTTTTATACCTCTATTGTTGACCTTAATCCCAAGATATTGAAACACCTTTGTATAAGATGGGGAAAGGAATACATTGAAATGTGAAAAATTGTGTTTTCAAAGGGCAATAACAACAACAAAAATATATTAGTAATGGATATCCAATAATATTCAAGGCTAACTAAAGATGGTTCTTAAGGGAAATAATAGACCAGAGGAGGTCCACTATAAATTTGTGGTTTCACAGACAAAACATGGAGTTTACTGTAACAACCCGAATTTTTTAAATGGAAATTTTTTTTAAATTAATTTTGGAAGTCGGAGAAAAATGAAATTTTGGATTTTATAAATTTTATAATTTTAAGTGTTGGTTTTTATATTTGAAAAATGAATTTTCAAACGGAATTGGAATCGGAATTAAAATGGAGATTTAATTGAATTTTTATTATATAGAAGAGTCCTCAAAACACAAAACTCTCTAAGAGTCCTCAAAACATAAAACTTTCTTGTAAAAATAATATTTTTAGAAATCCGACCGGCCGATCAAGCTGAATTTTTGTCAGCAATCCTGTCTCGCCGCTCTCTACAACATTCTAAAATTTCAAGCGATTCTAACGGTATGATCGTCCGTAATGATTTTTTCAAGTATTTGTATTTGATTAGGACTCTAATTCTTTTTGGTATATAAACATAAAGTGACGAGTTTAGATCTTTTAAAACACACTTTAGCCTTCTCAAAAATTAGAATCCTCTCATCTTCTTCATCTTCTTCAACCTCAAAACCCTAGCCCCATTCTACATAACTTTCAACTCAAGTTTTGTCAAGATTAACCGGATTTTCTCAAGACGCATCAAGAACGAATCTTTGTCAAATTTTTTAGAGGAATACACATTCAAGATCAGATTTCTAAACCAACTTTTATTCAGGCATGAATACTCTATTCTTTTCCTTTAGTATTATGCGTTTTAAGTGTCGCCTAAACACTTAATTACATGTTTTCTTAAAAATAATTAGTAACTTAATTTGAAAAAGTGAATACTAATTATGGGGTTGTTTTTATAAAATCTTTTAATCTGAATAATATTCATAACCCTTTGGGTACGTAGGATTGATGAGTGATTTTGGGTTTTATTGGTGTAGGGTGCATGTAGAAAAATTCTAGTTTTAAAATAAATGATTTTTGGGTGCGTACAATTCATGTAATACACGTAGAGATAATAAAATTTGGTTTTGATGAATATATGATGAAAACTTGGTATATTTAATTTAAATTAATTAAATGAGATTATTTGGGTATTGTTGACGTTGTGATAATTAAATTAAAGATTTAATTGAATTGGACTATCATGCGTAGTTTTATATATTGATTAATTATGCTTGTTTGTGTGACTTGTTGGTATTATGATGTTGCCTTTGTGACGACGGGTTGTTGGGTATTATTGCTCTCCCTATATTTTAGGATGTCTTCTAGGTATGGGACTAGTGGGTATGCCTTTTGATGATTTACGCCTTCTAAGTATGGGACTAGTGAGGGTAGATTATCGCGTTTTTATCGTCTTGAGGGTGGGCTGATTTTTATTACTTTATCGTCGCTACGATAGTTTAAGAACGAGACTAAGTTAAGATTTATGTTAGAAAATCCTCATATACATAGGATAGGACGTATTGATAACTTGGGGACCCTTAGGTATGGGACTAAGGGGTATTTTGAGGATCTCACGTCGATTAAAAGGGTGGGGTGATTATAAATTGTGAAATTGAGAAATTGAGAATTAATGCCTAAGATAAAAACGGGTATTAAAATTTGTGGCGACATAATGTGTCAGGGCTGACAGTTTAAACGGGCCAGAGGGCGATTTATGTCGTGTCGTGTGTGGAACCTTGTCATGTGTCGGGGCCGACAGTAAACGGGTCAGAGGGCGATTGACAAGGGTAACCTTGTCATGTGTCGGGGCCGACAGTAAACGGGTCAGAGGGCGATTGACAAGGGGAAGTGTGACACTTTAATAAAAAGTGAGAACAATAATAAAAGTTGGTTAATATAATTAAATTCACATCGTGGGACTTTGGAATTTAAAATCATATTGGTGTGCCTTTATAAATGGGGATTTATGCGGGTAGTTAGTGATTTATATCTATCGCGTTTAATTATCCCGTTTAATTTAAAATATTCTATTGTGATATTTATTGCGTATAATGCTACTGTCTGGATTCAAGGATCCTATTTGAGGGGAGTAGTGTGTATTCTTGCTCGGGGCTTTGGCTCTGACCCATGCATTGACTAATCTTTTTCAGGATTAGAATTTGGAGAAGCTGTATAAGTCTATCGGAGTTATCATTGGAGGTGCAGCTGGAGTTATTTACTTTATGGCATAGTTTAGTTAGACTTTCTTTTCCAGTCGTATTATGAGACTTCATTTGAGTTTTATTGGGCCATTCGGTTCCAAAGTTGTTTAGAGGATTTATTTTGGGATTATTTCAGATTTTATTTAATCATTATTGGAGATTGGATTTTTGGAGTTAGCATGTGATGGATCTTTTATCGCTTAGTTATTTGTGATCATTTGAGATTGACCAATTATTTATCTTATGGACTGATTTATTTATGTCTCATATCTGTCTCATGCTAAGAATGGTATTTATTTAGTTCACGCCCGGCTTAGTTTTGGTGGCGGCCGACGCCAGAATTAGGCGGGGTGTGACATTTACCCACACCTCTACCCTATATATAAGAGTTATTATACTAAGAGTCACGAATTCAACTTAAGTGTCAAACCCATAAAGAATTTTTAATACATAAGTCCAAGTTATTGGGGAAATGCCTCCCTTCAGTATATTTTTACCATAAAGATTGTGAGTATCACTCAAGGATATCTTTGGTGTAAGGTGTACCAGGTTAGATTATGATGTAAGATCCAAAGGTCACATAGCAAATGAATGACTTTTTCTAACATGAACAGGAAAACAAAAGTGATGAAACCACTACAAGATTATTTTGGGATATGGCATATTTTATAAGGGCTAAAGACCAAAAATGGAGAGGCTAATTTTAATATAACTAGAACTCAAAAAAAGTTCATCCAAAGGAAGTTTAGGGCATGGTATAAGGAATCACGACCATTACATACAAATGGATCATAGGAACGCACTTCCACCTCTTAAATCATAATTTGATAAGGATAGAAGAAGAATAAAAATATTCATCAGTATGATGGATGAAAAAGTTCAAAGTATTGGAGAGAGATAAGAGTATTGATGAAGATGATGCATCTAACAAAATACAGTATGTCGAAGGTGGATAAACAAATAAATAATTGATGGGTGTAGATACCACTGGGCCTCTAGGAGAATCAAATCATCAAAAATGTATGCGATTTGGAACTTATACTAACAAAGTTCCAATAAGTATGGCTTTTTACTACCAAATATGTTCAAATAAAAATGAGAATGAGAAGTGCCAGGACCAAAGATAACAAAGACATTGGTTCGAAGGTATCTTATTTAGATTTAATATTTCTACTTTATATTTTCCTTATGGGTATAAAGAAACCACTTGAGACGTGACCAATCATATATATATATATATATATATATATATATATATATATATATATATGAAACCTTTATTTATAATGTTCTATGTCAATGGAGTCTTTATAGATAGTAATTGATGACGGCATTAATATTAATATTTTGACATATGTAAGAGCACATGTATGCTCAATTGCCTTGAGCTATAGTATTGTCTTATTTCATCAGCAAAACAATTTGAGTTGTAGTCTAGATTGTTACGAAAAACTTCATGTTTAAGACTATAAGACTAAACTTCTTCACCTTCATCCGAGAGTTACCTCATACTATGAACAATGAGAATGGCAATTTAGGATAAAAATAAAGGACTTAGATGACTTTGTATACCCATAATTATGCGAGCATACTATATAAATATATATATATATATATATATATATATATATATATGGTGTATATATATATCATTTCATAAGTGTGTCATATGTTGGTTTTATGAAGGTTCAAACTAACATATCTTTTTATCTCATTGTAATATCTGGGACTTTCACCGACTTATCATCGTAGAAACATGGGGCTTTTCTTCAGAGAAGGATTGAGTTTGTTAGTTGCGATCAATGCAATAGTTATTAATCTAATCATGTTTGCAATCTACCCTCACTGATATTCCGCCTCAACAACATTGAGCTTTGCTTCAGCAAAATAAACGCTTTAATGCAGTGAATGCAAATGGAATGTAAGATATTATATAATATCTTTTACTATCTTCTTACAAACTCATGTAAGACTTTTATCAACCATATCCTCCCTTCTCTATAATTTATGTGGATAGTATTTGAAATGATGTCTCCCTCCTTACTTTTATTGTATGTGTCTTCACACACAGGCTTTAAAATGATTTAAAAATGGATAGTTACTTCATTACCATTAATATTTGACTAAAAAAACTCCAAGAGGAAATACCGAGTGATTTTTCACAAGATTTTTATTATCATATTTCTTTTAGTTTTCTTGAGAGACCCTTATTGTTATTGCTATTTTAAGTCATTTGAAGTTTCATTAATTATTCTCAAGACTTGAACAAATATATTCCAAAGTTGTTCTTGAGAGACTTTATATATTTTTTATATCTCAAAAATACATGTGAGCTAATTTTTTTTATAAGTCCAACACTTTTAAACACTTACATAAACCATTAGGAATAGCATATCCTAGAAAGTTACAAATTCATTGGCGGATTATCAGTTATACTACTGGAATAAAAAGTTTACTTCAACTTTAAAGAAGATTTTAAGATTAGTTTAAACGAGACATTATCAATAAAAGTTTAAACCTATGGCATGTTGAGTGGTCGAAGAGAGATTCATGATTTCTCTGACTATGAAAATGTATAAAAATTGGATTGTGATGGTTGTACATTATTGAGTCTGGGTTAGGTTCAAGTTTGTAAATCATTTATCCTTTTGTGTAAATCTTTTTCTATAAAGTGGAAAGTGTCGATTTGGCTCGAGGTTTTTTTCGAATGTGGTTTTCCCTCTTATAAATCCTTATCGTAAGTACATGATTTACTATTCTGAAAATTGATTCCTTTATATGCTTGATGAATGTATGGATGTTAACAAAATAATAGTTTTGTAAACCACATTTTTGTTGACCGAATTTTGATAAATGATACCTCATCTTTGGTAATAATTTTAATTTGGATAATTTCAATCTAATTCCGCTTAGGCTACACGCACTAACAACTGGTATCGTATCTATACCTCATTTTTGTAGATTTAATCACCTTGAGTTGAATCTTGTGTGTGTACAAATGGAATATGATATGAAATTTTTTAACGATTTTCCACTGAAGAAAAATCATGATTTTATCCGACTTATTGCTCCATCTAATCTCGCTAGTAATTATCTTTCGGAACATAAATATGATATATTTGTAGATGCTCCTATTAGTAATTTTAGTCGTGAATTTACCAGACTTTTTTATCCATCCAATTTTGTTAGTCATAATTTCTCCCCAAATGAATGTGAATCTAGTGAGGAAGAATTTGACGATCAGATCTCTTCCCATATTGAATCTAAATATGATGAACTATATGAAGAATTGTTGAAACTTGTATAATAATCTTTTCGTTGTCCTCTAATCTAGAGTTTATAAAAAGGAGAATACTGATTTTACAACCTAGAGATACACTTATTAACTAACTTCAAGATAGCCATCTCACATATGTGAGAAGATTAAGTTTTTGAAAAAATAGTTTTCAGAACTTAATTTGGATTCAACAAAAAAATTAAGAGAATAAAATGAAACTCTTTTAACAATGTCAAAACTCTTGAAAAATAAAAATATTAGTTTTTATAATGAGCTAGCACTTGTGAAGATGAAAATGATTTTTGCGTGCTTTGGAAGCTCAAGAACCTATGCTCTTTCAAAAGATTAGATTTGATCATGTCACTTTTTTGGATCCCTTAGAATTTCTTGATAAACTAAAAGATAAAAGAATTGCTTCAAAACAAGTGGATGAAAGTTTTCTAAATTTTAAGAGCAAATAAAATATTTTATTTTATCTCTTGAAAACGCTAAAGATGAACTTTAATTGCGTGAAGTATCCAAAGCCATTTTGGAAAATAAAATTTAAAGTCTTCAAAATGACTTGATCTCGATCAAAAAAATGTAAAAGAGGAGTTAGAGGCGAGATGGAAAAAAAATTGCGATGTGTTTTTTATACCAACCTGAAAGGAAATGATAAAAGAGAGTTGGGTTTTAACGAATTTGATGTTTTGAATTCCATAAAGAAAACCCTTTTTTTGTGAAAGATTCTTCTCAAAATGTGACGATGAAAATTGAAAAAGAACCATTAACATTTCAAGATTAAGGAAAAAAATGTTGTCAATCATTTTAAAAAGAAGAAAGAATTTGTGCATTCCAAATTTGATAACTAAAGTCATGTTCTTAATAACAAGGGACCTAAAAATGACATTATTTCTTATTCTTGCCACACAAAAGTTTTTAGGAGGGTCATAGTAATAAACGTTCCCACAAAAAAAGTAATAAAAGATGAAGACAAATTATAGCTTAACTTAATCACGCTCAAGACTTACAAAAGAATCATAATGACTTAACATTAATTCAACTTCTTCTTAATGATTGTAGTTTATCATGTAACATGTGAGATCCATCAATATAAACAATGGACCAAGTGTTTAAGGACTTGAGAGATCTCACATAATCTATTGTGAAAGCTCACTCAAGATACTCTTTGAGGGATTTTGGTTTGTAGGATACAAAGAAAGGCATCACTGAGGCATCTAACTTAGCTATTATAAATACGATAAGTAAAGCACTAAGGAAACCCGAATGAGCATCATTCGAATAACCTCATTAGTATGCATTATTAGACACACATTTTGGCACTAAATATCTTATCTTTAGCAAAATATCTGAGCTATGACATATCACGCCCAACACGTCAAATTAGTAGTAACATAACTTAAACTGATGTCTGAAAGGTTTAGTGGTTACAAGTACGCTGATAACGTATTATATGACCATATATAAGCTGACTGGTCCACTCAACATTTAATGCTCCTAATATGTAGGTGTAGTAGACCGGCTCAATATTTAATGCCACTCAGACGTCCTTCTAAACCTTTTTTTTCTAATAATAACAAACTTATCATTGAACGAATTATGAAGTTAAAAGATTGAAAGTCTTCTGCAAAAAAGGAACATTCTGAATTTTTTTGACAAGAACAGCATTATTATTACTCCTCAACACTCATTATGTTCCTCCATTAGTGCTTACCTTCCTTTTAGTGCATTTATAGAGTGCTTGTTCTTTCTCCCTCTAAATCATTACCAATCAAAGGCCCCTATTTATTATCTAATATTCTCGTATTTATTTATCATTGGTGTGATCATCATATAATTGGTTTTCATTATCTTTAGTACATTATATATCATCTTTTCACCACTAAACACATCTCACATCATTATTTACTCTAAACACCTTAGATCGTACCATTACATTACATTTTGCGACTCTGTTGGGCAGACATTCGTGTTGAAATGGTGATGGAAAATATTAATCATATATTGAGAACCTAATACACATATGGATAATCTTCATCATCATCATCATTATCATCATCCTTGCCTTAATCCCATCAAATGGGGTCAGTCACATGTATTCTCCTCTTCCATTTTAATCCATTATAAATAATATGATCATTCAAATTTAATTCCTTAAGGTCTTTCCTAATAATTTCCTCCCAAGATAACTTAGGGCGTACCCTTTGTCTTTTACTCTTTATTTTCAGTAGTCTTACTCTTGTTATAGGTGCATCTAAAGGTCTATGCAACACATGTACATACCATCTAAGTTTACTTTCTCTTAATCTATCACTAATGGGAGCTACTCCAAACTTGTCTCTCACATACTGGTTTTTAATCTTATTCTTTGTAGTAATTTTTATCATCTATCGGAGCATCCTCATCTCTTTAACATGAATATTTTTCTCATGTTTTTATTTAAAGCCCTAAACTCCACTCCATATAAGGTCGTTGGCCTAACAATCGTTCTATAAAATTTTCCTTTAACTTTATTAGTTATCCTCTTATCGCATAACACCCTACTTTCTTGTCTCTATGTCATCCATCCAGTTGTTATTCTACTCATAACATCCTCAATTAATATCCCTATTACTCTTTATCACTGAACCTAAATAATTAAAATTATTAGTTTAGTTTATCACTTTTTCTTCAATCTCTAACATTATGCTATCAAATGACTCATTATTAAATATACATTCCGTATATTTAGTTTTATTTCCACTAATTTTTAGTTCCTTAGACTCTAAGGAATTTTTCCAAGTATCTACTCTCATTTCTAAGGCCTCTTTTGAAGTGTCTACTAAAACTATATCATCCGCAAATAACATACACCATGGGACATCTACTTATCGGTCCTTAGTAATATCATTCAATACTACGACAAATAAGTAAGGATTTAAAGTTGATCCTTGATGTAGGCACACTTTTATCATAAAATAATTAGTTTTTCCACAAATAATTCTTACCTTAGTCTTTGTGTTATCATACATATTTTCAATAAATTTAATATAATCAATAAGGATTCTTCTCCTCCTCGAAGCACACCATATTATATCCCTAGGTACTCTATCATATGCCTTCTTTAAGTCTATAAAGACCATATGTAAATTTTTATTTTTACTTCTACATTTTTCCATTAGTTGTATTAATAAGTAAATAGCTTCCGTGATGGATTGTTCTTACATAAATCCAAATTGGTTGTTTGAAATAGTTGAATCATTTATTAACCTTTGTTCTATAACTTTTTTCCATAATTTCATAGTGTGATTCATCAGTTTGATTCATCTATAATTATCATAGTTTTGTATATCCCCTATATTATTATACAAAGGTATTATGGTTCTTTTCCTCCACTCATTTGACATACTTACTTCTTTCAAAATTTTATTAAATAAACATCTTAACCACTCTACACATAGACCTACAAAGGTTCTCCACACCTCTATAGGTATTTTACCCAAGTCAACTGAGTTATTCCTCCCCGTTTTTTTTATTAATATATCTACTTCCTTTTCAGTAACCGAATATACCATCCCTATATTTGGTTATATGTTCTCAACATCTTCTTTAGGATATTCTTCATTTAAAAATCCTTGAAAATACTCTTCCTATCTATCCATAATTTATGTATTATTTATTAATATAATTTGGTTTATGTCTTTTACACACTTAACTGAACCCATATCCTTTGTCAATCTATCCCTATTTATTTTCAAATTATATATCTCCTTCTCAACTTTCTTGGTACCTAATTTGTTATACATATTATTTAGTGTGTTTTGTTTCACATTTCTAACAATATTTTTTGCTTCACTTTTTAATTTCTTATACCTTTTTATGTCTTCTTGGTTTTTATTCTTTTTCCATTCTTTAAAATTTATTTGTTTCTTTCATATTATCTATTGAACTTTCTCATTCCACCACCAAGTTTCTTTTTAGTGAATATTTTCCTTTAGTCTCACCACAAAATTGCTTACATATCTTCTCAATATCAGTCTCTGTTCTTGACCAAATGTTGTTAATATTGTTTTCCCAATTCCACTTCATGTTTAATAATAACTTCTTCCTAAATTATATTTCTTTGCATCCTATTAAATCCTTTCGTTTTATATTTTGATAACCTATTTTCTCTTTTTGGTACTTAAATCGTTTAATGGATACATCTATTTCTAGTAAGTGATGTTGATTCATTAAGCTTTCACCTGATATAACCTTATAATCTTTGCATATCTCCAACTCTCTTCTTCTAAGTAAGGAATAATCTATTTGAGTTTTATTCTCGCCACTTTTAAATGTTATTAAATGTTCCTCCCTTTTCTTAAAATATGTGTTTGCTATTGCTAGATTGTAGGCCTTAGCAAATTCTAAAATAGTTTTTCCTCCCATATTTCTCTTAACAAAACCATAAGATTGTGTATCCTTAGATAACTGTCCCGTTCTACTCCTACTTGTCCATTTAAGTCACCTTTTAAAAATATATTTTCATATATAGGAATTTGTTTTGATATTTCATCTAATACTTTTCAAAATAATTTCTTTACATTTTCATCTAAAGCTCTTTGGGAGCGTAAGCACTTACAACATTCAATATTGCTTTATCTAAGACAATCTTAATGTTTCATAAACACTATTGTTACTGGAGGTGGTGAGATGGTTTAATCCTCCACCAGCACTATAATGGGGCTAACTCAAACGACTAACATCATAGCTATGTTTATGGAGTTCTTTCAAACAAATCTCGGGGTGTTAGGGTTTGATTCAACCACGAATTCAACTTCCTTCACCACCTAATGGTACAACTAGCAACTCCGATGACGATATTAGGAATTCAAACTCAAAGGCCTATTGGTGCTTCAATGATCAATCTCACAAGCATCATAACAACACTAGTTACCGATTTACCTATTACGGGTACCACTATTCATGACTCAAATCCACCAAAAGCCAAGATTGTTTATCAAAGCTTGTCCCTAGAAGATGTGAAGAAATAAATAGAAAAGATGATGATGTAAGTGCACTATATTCTAGAGAATCTATGTTGATCTAAGATGACTTTAGAATACCATACCCAAACATATAGAATGCCGAATCATATCCCGAGTGGTATACTCCACCATTTTTTGAGAAGTTCAATGGAAGAGGGGGAACCCTAAATATCATATTAAACGCTTTGTTTAGATTTTAGGATCCCTATATAATAATAAAAGACTTAGTCTGTGAGAGTTCTTAAAATTTCTAACAGAAAAACCTATACTTAGTACTCTCGTTTGGCTCAAAGGAGTGTGGCTACATGATAAAATATGCATGTACTATTTTTCTAGAAGTTTCATGGAAGAAAACAAGTTTACCCTCACTCAGGTTGCTCACAATAAACAAAAGCGAGAAGAGGAGGTTATGGCATACGATCTTTATATGCGAAAAAAGATGGAATGGACAGTAGACTTTTGAAAATTTATGCAAGAAGTTTACAATTAGAGTACATCTTCCATTTGATCAATGAAACGAGAGAACATACTTTTGAAGCCTTAACTAAAGCATCAAGAAACATCTTCACGATGGTACAAAGCAACCTAGTGGTGACAAACATGGGATGAAACCAACAGAAGGCCAACCAAGTCATTGAAACTTTAGTAGTCCCACTAACAATAATAAGGGGAGGATGATCAACCAGTTGGAAAAGGAAAGCGATCAAATAAAAGAAAATTTGGCTTCGAAGAACCACCACTACTTCCATGTTCTGTTAAAGAAGCTATGAGTTGTTGTACATAATGATGGTTGATGAATTCATTTTTGTACAATATGATGTCAACGTAGGATTCCAAAGGGGTAGCCTTATATCACATATCAAGTTTCATATGACAGAGTCAACCACCTCTTACCATTTGTTGATTGGGATTATTGGATATATAATCACAGATTCGTAATTTTAATATACCACCAGTGCACAAAAACTGATGTAACGTGGTCATAAATATTCATACAAGCGGCCAAAAACTCTTATAAAAAAGTGCACCTTGTAGACACATCATTCTATAAGAATTTAACAAAGTCACACACTTTCTCAAAAGACATGTTGAAGGAGTGAAAGATTTAGTGATCAAGGATAAAATGAGCCCAATATTGATCCAAAAAGAAGAGCGTTAAGAAACTAAGCAAATAAATGATATTATTCCACAAACCCACTCTACTTAAAAGAAATTACAAGATATGGTAAACCCTAGGATTGACCCAAAAGGAAAAGAAGGAGTTGAACAATAAAAATAGATCCGACGTAGTTTTATACGGATACTGCCAGGCGATAGAGTCAAAATTGAAGTAAATCGTTATGATTCAACCAGAGGGCATATAATTTATCGACTTCGCAATAAGGATTCGAAAGATTAGATGTTTTTTCAACTTTAACCTTCCTCGCGTATGTATAAGAACGAATCCATTCGATTTTTAAAAAAGATTACTAATCCTTAACTTTTACGAGAGCTAGATTTGCCTCAATTGTTTGTATCTTTCTATCAACTTTTTTCAAATTAGCTTCTTCTATTTCAAGAGTTTGATGATCTTCTTGTGGATCAATGTCCCTACTCTTCTCCTCATCATTTACTAAAACAGTGATTGCATTATTACCTATTCTAGCAAAACCACCCATCAGAGCCATCGTTGACCATTGGTCGTTAAGGCGTATTCTCAAAATACCTATATCAACAACTCTGGCAATAGGCGCGTGATTTGGTAATAGGCCAATTTGGCCACTATTGGTAGAAAAAATGATTTCTTTCACTTCTGAATCCCAAACAATTCGATTAGGGGTCAGTACACACAGATTTAGGTCATTTCTTCAAATTGCTCTCCATTTCTAAATTCATAGCCTCTATAGTGTAGTTACATATTCCTTAAGTATATTATTTTGTGCCGCGCATACCTTGACTTGGGCTAAGCTAAAAAAAGACCATTTCGAAACCTAGTCAATGATGGCCCTCCATGGATTCACCTATATAAGCCGCGGCTAAAGTTACAAAAATAAGAGCTTGAATACCACTAGTAAATAATCCAAGGAACATGATAGGTATAAGAACCTACATACAACTACATTGATCTTAGTAAAAGGTGATTTAGATGCACGTGGCTCCAAGTTAATGCCAGATAAAAATGATTTCGATTATAATTTTTCGTGCGATGGCCCGGGACGAGGCGATACTTGTGATATTTAGGCTTGGAATGCATTTTATTTGGCAGTTTTTTGGATATTAAATACTATCGGATGGGTTAATTTTTATTGGCATTGGAAGCATATCACATTAAATATTCAATATGATTCAACAAGATCTAGTTTCGTTCAAGTAAGGGATTCTATCCAATTGTAATTGAAAGGATCTTCTAATCAATCCAGAGATCATTTGGATTCCATTAGTAATGAGGATTCAGAATATCTCCCATTGATCAATCAAAGAGATATTCAACACCTAAAAGAAAGATCGATTCTTTGGGATCCTTCCTTTCTTCAAACGGAACGAACAGAGATAGAATCAGACCGATTCTCGAAATGTCTTTCTGGGTATTCCTCAATGTCCCGACTATTCATGGAACATGAGAAGCAGATGATTAATCATCTGCTTCTGGAAGAAATCGAAGAATTTCTTAGGAATCCTACAAGATCCGTTCATTCTTTTTTCTCTGACAGATGGTCAGAACTTAATCTGGGTTCGAATCCTACTGAGAGGTCCACTAGAGATCAGGAATTATTGAAGAAATAATAAGATCTTTCTTTTGTCCCTTCCAGGCGATGGAAAAATTAAGAAATGGTTAATATATTCAAGATAATTACGTATTTACAAAATATTGTCTCAATTCATCCTATTTCATCAGATCCTATTTTATCGATGCTTGAAACAATTTTATCTTCTCCATATTACTATATCTCTAGAGTCAATAATTTTATATGAGGAACTACTGAACTCAATCACTACCTGCCGTTACTCTTCAGTTTTCTGTTGAGGTCTATCCTGTAGAGGTATTCAGATTGCATAATTATCGATTTCTAGGTTTCGTCGTAAACCTAATTGGTTACTTCCAATTACGTAAATCAATAGTTCAAACCGCACTCAAAGGTAGGGCATATCCCATTTAATAGGAATTTGTTTTTCCCGTGCCTGGTGGTATCAAGACGCCACTATGTCGGGATATCTTATCTATCTCTCCAGGAAAATGGATATCTCCAGCAAAGATTTTAAGTTCAATTCTTTTTTTTCCTCTCTACTCGGACCAACCCGCATACTCGGCTTCTTGTAGTTAAAGTGATTTGTGTATCCGCCCCAATAAGACTATTGTTTCGTACCATTAGGGAAGAAGATCTGGGTAAGATTAAAATAAGGACAAATGGTTTGATTCGATATTTTCTAAGAATCGACTTAGCGAAATCCCCTATTTCGTATAGTCCCTCTGTTAGAGGTGTTCCAGAATTGTCTGCGATCTAGTAAATAGCTCTACGAACGAATGGATCGGATCGACTTGGAAAATGGAAAGATTTGTACAAGTTATACGTTTCGTCACCACTTTGTGGAAAATCGTTAGGTATGAATATATCAGATACCTGTGACTCGATTGGTGAAATAGTATCTTTCCCCCCAAAAGCATGTTTTTTTTACCGACGCACAAAACGAGAGTTATCAGTATTTATCAAATATGTTCCTATCTAACGGAATGCTATTGGATCAAATGAAAAATACATTATTGACAAAAAGATGGCTTTTCTCGGATGAAATGCAAATTGGATTCATGGAACAGGAGAAATATTTCCCATTCCTTAGCCAAAAAGATATGTGAAGACCAATTGCAAACCAACAGGTAATTCAAATAAGAAGAAGGATCTTCCACCACTAGAGAAAAAATACAAGAAAGTTTTGCTCAGTGATGGTTAGGTGGTTTATTGATTGTGAAGGTGTAAGTCAATAATGGACTGCATAGAAAAATATAACCCGAAACAAGAAAATGAGTGTTTTTTATGGATAAAAGACAAATGTCTAGTTATTGAAAACTCCAACATACATTTGTAGAAATTGTGGAAGATGAACCAGAGTGCATGAACGATCGACCAAAACCATATATAAAAGAGTTAGAACAAATTGAGGTTGAAGATGGTGAGAAACGATGACCAATATTCATTTTTAACGATAAAAGGATAGTGAAGAAACATGACTTAATGCATCATAGCAAAAAATATAAAGACATTTTTACATGGAAGTATATTAAAATGTCCTAATTTAACTAAGAAGTAAGATATCACAAGTTGAATGCCATTCCCTCAGTTATCCATGCCAAGTAAGGAATAGGGACCTATAAATAGGACATAGATCCAAAAATCAAGGTTAAGGTTGGATGGTTACATGTAGATGGATTTATAAAGCCAATTCAACATCCAACTTGGATGTCCATCATTATTACAGCGGGAAAGAAGGATAATATGAAAATACACATTTGTATTGATTTTCAGGACCTCAATAGATCTTGTCCTAAAGGTGAATTACCTCGGCCTTCCACGACACCTTGATTGACTGCACATATGGCCATAGAATGTACAGTTTCATAGATGGATACGTGGGATACAACCAAATTAATATGGATCCATCTGATGCGCAAAAAATAATTTTTAGAATCCCATTAGGCAATTTTAACTATACATTTATTTAAGGACATAAATTTCCAATTGAGTCCCTGTATTGTTTTGACTTAATTTTGTGAATAAAACTTGTTTGTAATATGCCATAGGGCTATTTTATTTTATCACTATCCCACTTGGTCTATGACGTATTGAAGAAAATTGAAGACGTTACGACAAAGCTTCAAAAAATTTATCATGCCGATGTTAACTTGGTGTAAGTTTACTCGTCTTCAAAGTTAATTGCATTCTGAGATCACTCAGGTATGAATGCGTATAATTAATGGTGCTCGAAATTGTTTTTATAAAAGATAAGGATGTATTTTTATAAAGAAATATATTTTAAATTATTTTTAAAAGTATTTTAAAGGTTTACACTACGTTTTAATTCTGATAAGCTCGAAAAAGGAGTTTGACTTTACTGGGTCCTTTTAAAGAAACGTTTTAATTGAAAAGTCAAGAAGTCAAACTTCTCGCTCGAACGACATTAGATCTCATGCGAACGAGATATCTATGTCGCTCAAACGGGATCCTTAAGTTGTTCGAATGACACGTATTTCGAGGCGGTGCTAAATTGTTATTTAAAGCGTGTTTCTATCAGAGTTTCGTAAGTGTGCATTCTGGAAAATTGTTTACGAACTAGAAACTTGTTTGCACATGTTTTCTAAGGTTTAAAAGCATAAATGCATCCTTAGAAGTTTGCAAAGATCCGAGATATTATTAGTTTATGTTTACGTGATCGCGTGGCACCAAAGTTGTTTGTTCTACACATTGAATATCAAAGGGTTTTACGGTGAAGAAAAAGAGAAGAACTTCTTATTCGACATCGTAGACGAATCAAAGCCATTCGGTGGACACCGAGACATACGTGGACGCGTGTGTTGTGGACAGGTATCGTGGAAGAAGGACTTTATGCGTGGGCACTCTGAGAGGAGTGGTTGAAGATCAGAAGAGCATCAGGACTCGTGGGGATAGAGTCGTTGAGTGAGACTTTGTCTGTCTTTGTAAAACCATTTTCATAGTGATTTTCTGGCTTGGGTCATCCGAGGTTGTTTTCCCGTTTTGGGTTTTTTCCTCGTACATCCGGCGTTGTGAGTATTCTTTACTTTATTTTACTTGCTTTAATAACTAGATGCATGTTTAAGATTAATCAAGATAAAATTGATTTAAAGTAAGAATTGGGATTTCACAACTTGGTTTGGTGCATAATTAAAAGTTGGATAATTTTCAGTGAAAATTTTGGTTTTGTTTGAAACACACATATTGGGCACTCTTCAAATTGGTATCAGAGCTAGAAAATATTTTTTATTTGTTTTGTGATCCCGTGTGTTTTCAAAGATGAATTCTGGATATAATGAATTTTCTCGAACTCCATTTTTTTATGGCACTGATTACACTTATTGGAAGATGAGAATGATATGTGCTTTAAAATCTATTGATGAGCGTGTGTGGCTTGCAGTTGAGAAAGTTTGCACGCCCCCTGTCACTATTGTAGGTGAGGTCACTAGTTTAAAGCCTGTTGAGTCATGGACTGAAACTGAACAAAGACTTGCACAATATAATTCTAAGGGTATGAACGTTATTGCTTCACATGTCACACAGGAAGAATATAATAGAATTATGACTTGTGAAACTTCAAAAGAGACTTGGGATATTTTGGCACTCACTCACGATGGCGCTAGCACGGTTAGGGAGTCAAAACTTCAAAATCTCGCTACACAGTTTAAGACCATTAGGATGTTAGAGAGTGAGACTTTTGATCAGTTTTATGCTAGGTTGTCCAATATTGTCAACTCGTCGTTTAACCTAGGTGAGAAAATTTCCGACAACCTTGTCATTAAGAAAATCCTTAGGTCGTTGCCTAGTAGGTTTGATGCGAAAGTGACCATTTTAAACTCCTTGGGTAGGTTAGAGTCGACGAAACTAGAAGAGATTGTAGGTGACTTACAAACCTATAAAATCGGCATGATTACCTCCAAGCAAGTGCCTAAGAAAGAAGTGGGTATTGCTTTGAAAACTCAGAAGGAGGAAATTAAAGTTTCATATTTCGATTCCGATTCCGATTTTGAGGATGTTGATTTATTGGCAAAGAAATTTAAAAAATTTATTAAGTTTCAAAAGCAATCGAAAGATGCCAAGAAATTTAAAAAATTCAAGAACAACAAAGTAGATCCCACCTCTAAGGATAAGTTTGATAAGCCTAAGAGAGATGAGTCGGACAAGTGTTTTGGGTGTGAGGGGTATGGTCACAAAGTTAAGGAGTTTCCCACTAGACTTAAGAAAGAGGTCAAGCAACGCATTGTCTATAATGCCACCTTAAGGGATAGTGATCCGGAAGAGGGAGAGAGTTCCCCCATTGATCATAACTTTATTGCATTTATGGCATGTCATGTGAGTGATGACGATTCTCATGTGCATGACACTTTCGAGGAGGTTTTGAGTGTATCCCATGTTAGTGAGGGTGAAGAGAGTGACGAGGAGGAGGTAGATGTGAAAGAGTTGCAAAATGCGTTTAATGAGTTGTATGCCGAAACAGTGAAAGTGAAAAAGGCTAACTCTAAATTGCAAAGTAAGTTGAATGAGCATGCCATAGAAAATAATGATAGTTTGATTGAGGATCTTAGGTCACGAGAGAAGAAGTTTAGGGAGAAACTAGAGTTTGTGAAGAAGAGAGAGATAATCTCTGTGGTTTGATGGAGTCCTTGAAAAATGAGATTTTAGAGTTTGAGGAGTCTAGGCGTTTGCTCGAGTCTAGGATTCACGAGTTGGAGGAGAGATTGAGAGACTCGTCTAGAGTCAATTTTGATTTGAAGGCTAGGTCGGAGAAGTTAGATAAGATCCTAGGCACCGTCCAAATTAAGGGAGATAGGGGAGGTATAGGTTTTGGTGAGAGAGTTGTCCCCATTCCCCACGCACGTGTGAGAAACACTAGGAAGGTTAGAAAAGGTCCACATATAGGTAATCATTCCCATCACCTCTACACTTGCTCATTTTGTGGTAGGAAAGGTCACCTTAAGCGTTATTATTACGACCTTAGACAAGCTCCTAGGAAGTTTAGGAATAAAGTTTCCCCAGTTCCCAAAACCCCCATGCATCGTTTTACACCTACTTGGGTTAGGAAATCGGATTTAGTGGATTTAGGAATTAAACTTCATGATTCTCGTTTGGGTGCTCTTGATTCTTCCCATACTAAATCTAAAGGATAATAGTGTTGCCATGTTTGTCATATACTAGTTTGCTTTATGATATATTCATTGCTAGTATAGTGACATGTGTATCATTTTGTATTATAGTTTTCATTTGTTTGATTCTTATTAAAAAATACAAAAAGATTTTGTTTTTGAGAAAACTTTTGAAAAAACCCAAAAAGATTTTGCTTTTATTTGAGTCAAAATATGAAAAGCCAAAAAGATTTTCGGTTTTTATTTTTGAGTCTACATGTTTGATGTGGCGTATTGGTGTGCTTGGACCCCCCCCCCCCCCCCCATCGTTTCATTATCCATATGGCTAGGACATTTGGTCATTATTATCGATGCTTAGAATGGTCTTAACCATTGTTTATATGGGTTTGTTTCGAAGTTGATATGCATTTTGATTCGACTTTGTATATATGCCAACACTGCACATATTCACGAGTTTAGATGGATGTTTGACTTCTCTTGCATATTTGAATTTGGTGAGGCGTTCTTATCTCAATCGTGTCATCTGTGCGTAAGTATACTTAAGGAGAAATGTGCATATAAGAACCATTTACCGTGAGGATTTGAATTGGTAAAAATGATGAGTGATTGACGGGAAAGGGTTGCGAGAGTTAAAATTAACTCGTCGTGAAAGTCACAGTTTAAAAGAGCCCAAAAGAAAATGCAATATGCTAAGAAAAGGACCAAATTAGTTTAGTTCATTCCAAAAAATATATGATATTATTGAGGAAGTTTGGATGGATTAAAAATTTAAACGGGTTTGCACAACTAATCCTAATGTTGAAACATTGTAATTTGACGCTATTGTTTGTAGAATCGTCAAAATTCTGGATTTGTGTGCATGTATTATGTTTAGTTCATTAAGCTCGCACTTTTATCGTCATATGTCTATAATAAAGTTTGATGATTTATCGCTATCAATTAGAGCTTCTTGATCGTTTCGATGTGTTGGAATTGTGACTCATTTGTTGTAGTTTCACGCCTATACATTCCATATCCATGTTTGAGAACATCGGTACTATATTTGCATGTAACTCGCATTTTTAGTTTTTAAGAGTTTTTGCGTTTTGTGTTAAAAGCCTACTGTTTTAACACTGTTTTGTTTCTGTCAGTCCCTTCCTGGAATTTTTTTGTGGAAATTTTTTCACCAGGCAATAATTTATAATATTTTTGGGAATCTGGGAAATTCTGACAAGTCGCGCGAAGTCATTCAAACGACTTACCCATCTCGCGCGAATGACAGCTGTACTTCGTTCGAGCGACATCTCAATTCGTTTGAGCGATGTACCTGGCTCGTTCGAACGACAGGCTGATGTTTTCACTTCTGATTGGTTTGCAGTCCTCTGGGTTAATTTGGCATATTTTTTGTGCGGATGGAAGTTTTTCTGGACTGACTAGTTTATATGCAGGTTATAATTGATTCAAAATTCACTTTGTGCATATAGTCCATTTATCACACCTGATTAGATTGCTACACTCTTTGTGTGACTCTTGGTTTACTAGCTACTGATTTGTCATTTCCTGATCATATTTAACTGGTTGTTACATGGTTATCTAGCGTTTTCAATTCTCAAATTGGTATCCAATTGATTCAAATTAGTATATTCTCATGCTAGATACTTTGATTGGTTTATCTTTTCACCGAATTGTCTATTCGAGACAAAAAAGGGTAGAGATGTATGTGATGTAGGGGGAGTTTTGTTGAGCATTACTATTGATATCTGGATTTACATATTGTTCGATTATAATTCTTCCTAATTGGTATCAAATAATTGCTCACATGTTTCAAATAACTTGTTCTTATTGGAAATATATTTTGGTATCATTTGTTCCTCTGTACCTCACTGGGTATTTGTTTGTTTGTTTCATGTGTGTAGGTATGCTTCAGCGATTCGAGATTTCAAGTCTACATCACATTCAGATAGTTCATGCTTGCCAGCCTACATATACTAGTCTGTGTCTTGTATTTTTGATTTTGGGTTTATGGGATGGGATTTAGGCGTCATACGACTTGACGGACCGGTTAGGCATTTCACTGGTTTAGTTTTGACCCAGAATAGTCAAAGGGGGAGATTTGTAAGGACATAAATTTCCAATTGAGTCCCTGTATTGTTTTGACTTAATTCCGTGAATAAAACTTGTTTGTAATATGTCATAGGGAGATTTTATTTTGTCACGATCCCACTTGATCTATGACATATTGAAGAAAATTAAAGACGTTGCGGCAAAGCTTCAAAGAATTTATCATGCCGATGTTTAATTGGTTCAAGTTTACTCGTCTTTAAAGTTAATTGCATTCTGAGATCACTCAGGTATGAATGCGTATAATTAATAGTGCTCGAAATTATTTTTATAAAAGATAAGGATGTATTTTTATAAAGAAATATATTTTAAAATGTTTTTAAAAGTGTTTTAAAGGTTTACACTACGTTTTAATTCTGATAAGCTCGAAAAAGGAGTTTGACTTTACTGGGTCTCTTTAAAGAAACGTTTTAATTGAAAAGTCAAAAAGTTAAACTTCTCGCTCGAACGACATTAGATTTCGCGCGAACGAGATACCTACGTCGCTCGAACGAGATCCTTAAGTCGTTCGAATGACACACATTTCGAGGCGGCGCTAAATTGTTATATAAAGCATGTTTCTATCAGAGTTTCGTAAATGTGCATTCTGGAAAATTATTTACGAATCAGAGACTTGTTTGCACATGTTTTCTAAGGTTTAAAACCATAAACACATCCTTAGAAGTTTGCAAAGATCCGAGATATCATTAGTTTATGTTTACGTGATCTTGCGGCACCAAAGTTGTTTGTTCATCACTTTTAACATCAAAGGGTTTTGCGGTGAAGAAAAGAGAGGCACTTCTTGTTTGACATCGTAGACAAATCAAAGCCATTCAGTGGACACCGAGACATACGTGGACGCGTGTGTTGTGGATAGGTATTGTGAAAGAAGGACTTTCTGCGTGGTCACTGTGAGAGGAGTGGTTGAAGATCAGAAGAGCGTCAAGACCCGTGGGGATAGAGTCGTTGAGTGAGACTTTGTCTGTCTTTGTAAAACCATATTCATAGTGATTGTCTGGCTTGGCCCGTTCGAGGTTATTTCCATTTTTAGGTTTTTTCCTCATACATCCGGCGTTGTGAGTATTCTTTACTTTATTTTACTTTCTTTAATCACTAGATGCATGTTTAGGATTAATCAAGATAAAATTGGTTTAAAGTAAGAATTGGGATTTCACAACTTGGTTTGGTGCATAATTAAAAGTTGGATAATTTTCGGTGAAAAATTTGGTTTTGTTTGAAACACACATATTAGGCACTCTTCAATTTATGATTTTTGGTTTGAATATCACATGAGCCACATTCAAAGAAAAATGATGGCCATTTTCATGATATTTTGGAGTTTTATTTGTATGATCTGGTCATTAAAGTCTAAGAAGGATAAACCCACTCACATGTTCTTTTGGCATCAAAAGTCGGAAATTTTTAGGCATTGTGGCGGATCGACAAGGTGTACAGATGGACCAAGATAAACAAAAGGATATTCTTGATATGCCATTTCCAAATAACCAGAAGGAGATGAAGAGATTTCTTAGTAAAATTTCTTACCCGAGAAGATTCACCCTAGCTCTTTCAGACATCACTCATCCATTGATGAAGGTACATTAAAAAACACTAAATATAAGTGGTAGGAATCACACTAAGATACTTTTGATGAGATTAAGAGGTTTTCAACATCCGCCAAATAACGATCCCACCAAAGCGTGAAATATATTTGTTGATCTATCAATTCTACTACAAGACCAATAGATGCAATCTCGCACAAGAAGTAGATGGGTAAGAGAGTCATGTTTATTAGTTGAGTAAAATTTTTTATGGACTTAAATCGAAATATACCAACATTGAAAGACATTTTTTGGCAGAAGTCTTTGTGGTTCAAATGCTAAGGCATTATATGTTAGATTTATTATTCACATTGTGATTAGATATGATACAATCAAGTTTTTACAGACACGAACTATCTTAATAGTACGGGAAATAAAGTGGTTATTTATCCTTAATGAGTATGATCTCAAGTGCAAGGTCCCTCGAGAAATTAAAAGTTAAGATTACGTAGATTTGTTGGTCATTTTCCCTTATAAAATTTTTAAACCACCATATGAAGAAATACAAGGTGGTGACTTATTGGCTAACATCTTTATCACATGCCTACGGAATGGTCCATGGAGTTTGATGGTTCATAAACAAAGGAAAATATAATAATAGAGTTTTGTTGTTAAGAGAAACAAAAGTGATCACTCTATGTTTTAAGTTAGATTTCCCTTGTTCAAATAACAAAGTAGAATATAAGGCATTGATATTGGAGTTTGTTGAAGCTCTACGAAGAGGAATTATTTTTAGATATATCAAAGGGGACTCCCACCTTGCGGTGAAGCAGATAAATAGAGATTTTGGTCTAAAACACTTCAACTTGGAACCACACCTAACCATCAAACAAAGGTTGTTGGAAAAAATTCATAAAATAAGAGTGGAAAGATACCCAAGAACGATGTGAAGAAAAGCTTTAATGCTAAAAGCTTGTTTACAAGGTTAATAACAAAATGTTATAAATTGTGTAAACTCTGAATAAAATTTTCGGGCAAAACTCTTTTCGAAAAAGAACAGAAGATGTGTTGTAAAAGCTTTCTGAATGTATGGTTTAGATTTGATAATTGATTACCTTCTTTTTAAATTTTAAGAAACATCTACTAAGGTTATCATTTAGTCCCAATCACAACAACAGTTAAGAACATTCAAAGAAATAGACACATGAATTTTTAACGTGGTAAAACCCTTAATCAAGAAAAACATCCACGGTGGCCTCTACAGCACAAAACAAAAATTCACTAGAATAAAGAATCAAGTTATAGCACTTAAGCAAACACACAAGGATCCTAAGTCTAAGTTCAGAATTATACCTACAAGAGCTACTCCACTCCAAAGATTTCTGACTAGAACTGATCTCTTATTTGTTTCTACTTTGCCTTTTTCTTGATCGCCTTCTCTTTGAATTCTGACTCTAGCAACTCTTTCAACTTTTAAGTCTCAAACAAACCACTGTGTCTAAGTGTTTGTGTGAGAAGTGTTTGTGATGTGCACTATATGCAGATATGCAACTCACTCTCTCAGATTTATATCTACAGATGATCCTAACAAATTACAAATAGATCTAGAATGAGTAGTATATTTCCAAGTCTGTATTTTACAAATCAAGACTTCTTAATCTTTCTATTAATACACAGATCTCAAGGTTACCTTGCTCAGAAGACAGCCAAGATCTTAAACAATTTCAGTATTTTAAAAATATTTTTGAAATTGTAAACCACCAATTGAGATCCAAACTAGACTAGAAGTCTATATCGTAAAAATAAAACCAGAATAACAGGCAGAAATTGATTCAAATGCTTTTATAAAAGAAACTCCCAATTCAAGATTCAGATCTAGAAGAACAACCTTGCTCTCAAAAATAGCTAAGGTCCTATGTGTCTCTTTTATTTTTGAACACGTTTATTTCACAAAATGTGAAATAAAACCAAGAAACACAAACGATCTTAAGGATTTGGTTTTTCTTGAAACCCTAAAAGTATATTTTTTAAAAACTTTAGAATCAAATGGATCTTAAGACAGAGATCCAAAAAGAGAACTGAAAGAAATAAGCGTGTGATGTTCTCTTTAGAAAATCTCAAGTTTCAATATATAAAACTTGTTATTTTCTCAGAGAGGTGTTTTGAGAAAGACTTAAAATGAAAAAGGTCTTCTACAAGACGTCAACCCAACTACCAAACCCACAGAAACCCTAGATTGGTTCTATCTCTCGTCTTTTTTTGTTTCTGGTAAAAGTGTTTGAGGTTTAAAACAGTTTGGGTTGAAGGGATTCACTCAGAGGTGATGAAGGACGAAGATGGATTGATCTTCTTCTTTTCTCTCTTTATTTCTCTCTCTTCTCTCTTTTATTTTCTCTCTGGGATGATTTGAACAAAAGTCTCAAAATGTCTAGGGCATTACACTAAATCTGCCGAATTGTCACAGTCATTGTCCTTGACAAGTTGGACTTGTCCAGGTCAATGACTGTGATAATTTTTGGGGTGACAACTTTTGTTGTCACGAACGTGTCACGGTCAATGACCGTGGTAAGTTCATTAGAATTGTCACGGTCGTGTCACGGTCTATGACATTGACATATTTTATCACGGTCATAAATCGTGACAAACTCATGACAATCTTTAAAAAAATTATCACGGTCATTGATCGTGACAAGTCCGTTATAAATAATACTTGTCACGGTCAATGACCGTGACAATTCTGGACATAATTGGAAAAAAATCTGTTGGGCAGTATGGCCACTGCCCAGCAGTATATTTGTACCTGTTCAAACATCATATATCCAAATAAAGTAGAGATAATGCAAATATAGATTCAAAACAATATGCATCATGATATAATCCAAATATAATTCAAATGTAACAACTTAAAACAATTCAATTCAAATAATGTCACTATATGTCTGGGGTAAGGTTAGCTCTGAGGAGGTCAGTAGGCCACACGATATATGAATTGACACACCCAGCAATATACATCATGCCGCATTGTTCGTGCAATCACAATGGGTAATTCTCCTTCCCGAGCTTAGACTCGATGTCTTGAAGCGAACGTCCACGAACTAGCATACCCTAGACGGTATTCGGGTCCATCAACCCCCGCCCTATCTGCTGGCCATCAAATATGTCCAGTATAAACATGCTCGGTCAACCAAGTGTCGACATCGATCGGTCGAAGGGAGCCAAATAGGGGACTTGATCATCAAAGTCTACACGTGTCAGCGATGAAGCAGCGAGGTCAACATCCTCGTCATCCTGCACCTCGTCCTCCTGCACCTCCTCCTGCACCACCTTCTCCTTCCCTTTCCCCTTACGGTTTTCGCCCAATGAACGCTTCATGAATGAGAACATATCTTGGATCGTCGCCTCCAAACGCGATAGCTTCACGTTATACGAGTCCACCATTAGAGCCAACCCGATGTCGCTCGTCTCCAATCCGATGATCCTAGATTTGACTACCCGCTAGATCACCCCCTTGTCCTACCCTTGCGATCAGCGCCAAGTACTTGGTTGAGTGCGTCTGTGGACAAAGATGCCTTGTCGACATCAGACTGCGATTCATGCACTTTCTTAAGCTTTGCCTGAAATGACAAAAAGTACATGATTAGTAAAATAAGTAAATAAACAAATTATAACGTAATTAACAAAAAATAAACTGTCGAATTACTTACAATTATGGCCGCGACGCTCGGGGACACCTCCTTATCCTTCCCCTTATTCGTTCGAATAGCCACATAAGTATCGAGCCTATGTGGACTACCCCCAGGGCCATTCCATGTCCCCTGAAATAAAATAAAGCAAAATTAGTATCGTCCCCGCAAAGTAAAATAATGCAGAATAATATATTTCTGTAATTATAGAAAAATTAAATCTTACCATCATCCTATGCTTTAGCTCGGCGTAAGACGTCCGGTCGGAGTAGTGCACGTCCATTTTTTTGCCCAATTTTCCTTCCCGATTGACGAGATGCCAATTGTTGATCCCCGGTATCATCGCCAATGAACTTTTTCCATTGTGCCAATGAGATCAGCTCTTTCGACGGGACAAATTCACGCATTCGGATAACGGACTATCGGGTCTTTCCAAAGTATCGGGTCCGCATATTTTTCTTCCACGTCTTGTGTCGCTCCCTCAACTGCTCCAAGACGGAATCGCGTAGCTTTGGATCCAGCCTGAATTGTTCCTGTCTAACAAATACAATGTTAGTTGCGAATAAATAAAAATATAAATATAAATATAAATATAAAATGAAATTGAAATTAAAATCGAAATTCGAAATCAAAATCAAAATCAAAATCAAAATCGAAATCGAAATTGAAATTGAAATTGAAATATTCATATAAATATATATATATAAATACATTACCTGTAGTGCCACCCAAATAGCTAACTTAAGCTCATTTGGCACCTCCCTTCAACTAGTGTACCCCGGGTCGATGATTGTCTTTGCTGGCTGGGGTCTTCTTATGCTTGACATTCTTAAATTTGGGATTCTTACCTGGCATATTAGGGCCATATTCAGAAGATTTACTTTCAATTTCTGAACCTGAATGTTGTCTCAGCGGTAGCCTATGTTCAACCCCGCCCAATAAAAAATTGGAACCTTTCTCAAATCTGAAACTATGAGCCAGGGGTAAAAACCTCCTATGGCAATGGTATACATTTTTTGAGCTAACGAATAGATAAAGAGATTCAGTCTCCTCTCCACAAATAGGGCACCCCAAATAACCATGTACTACACAACCGGATAATGTCCCATAAGCTGGAAAATCATGAATTGCCCACATCAACCTAGCTTTCAATGTAAACTCTTCTTTTCTAAAAGAGTCAAATGATTGCACACCCTTTTCCCACAACTCATTTAATTCTTCTACTAAAGGATTCAGGTAGACATCGATGTCATCACTTGGTGCCTTTGGCCCAGGTATCAACAAAGACATCATCAAAAATTCAGGTCTTATACACTGTGAAGGAGGGAGGTTGAGTGGGGCTAGGATCACTGTCCATACACTCTGATTGGTGCTTAGATTTCCAAATGGATTGAAACCATCTGTTGATATAGCCAAACGAATGTTGTGTTGTTCTCGAGCAAAATTGAGATACTCGTAATTCATCCTCCTCCAAGCTTTAGAATCAATAGGATGACGAATGAGATTACCCCCTACTTAATCCCTAGCATTCCAAGTTATTGCCTCCGCTATCCATGGTACTGTGAAAAATCACTTTAATCTAGGCCCAACGGGAAAATATTTCAACATTTTTTGAGGCACTTTTGAGCTTGTGCCTTCCTTACCAGTAGATTGGACATATCTAGGTTCATCGCATACCGGACAACGATTGAGATTTTCATACTCCTTTCGATATAGTATGCAGTCATACACACAAGTATGAATCAATTTATACTTCATTCCCAAACTGTTCTTCATAACATGATAGCTATTTGGAAGCGTATTCTCCTTGGGTAGTAAGCCCTTCAACCATTTCAGAATTCCTATCACGCTATTGCCAGACAAACCGTACTGCGTCTTCAAATGGCATGTACAATTGTTTGATCTTTCTCACAGCCAGAGTATAACGGTTGGGTCGCCTTAAATTTTAAACTTTGATATTTATCGTCAAGGTTTATCGTGATATCTTCACGAGCACTTGAACCTTGCATAGCATCAGTAACCTCATTCTCCTCTGCTTCATAAACTCCGTACGTATTATCAACTAAATCCTCTAACATATTATGATCTATGTCGTCCCCTTCTACATCTATCCTACTTGTTGAAGGTTCTTCGGGGACAAAAGGAACTTTTAATTCACCGTGAAAACTCCAAAATCGATAAATATCTTGCATACTCGATCTTAACAAGTGTAGTTCAACTGTTTTTCACTCAAACACCTTACAACTCTTGAACCTAGCACACGGACTCCGAAACTCTTCATCATTATGACATCTCTTTGCGTATTTCACAAATTTATTAGCACCTCTGCGAAACACATCCCCCATTCTATTTGTCTCACTCATCCACTCTTTGTATTTAGGATATCCCATCACAGCTACCACAAGTAATTTTCAAAAAAAGTTAAAAAATCCCATCCCCATATGGACAATAATCCAGTGGTCATACCACTTTTAAAATTAACCAACCCAACATCGATCCACAATAATCCAACCGCAATGGAAACAATAAATGTGTATCCCGTACTCCTTTTAATTCATCTACTCAATTAATTCTTTTCATCAATTAAACTAACAATTAAAGTATACAATTATTAATTTACTAATTTACAAATGAGGGGCAATCCTACTTGCATATGAAAGGGGCACTAATTATTAATTTACAAAAAAAATTAACAACCAATCAATATTAAATCAATCAATTCTTTTACAAGGGGCACTACAATATGAGGGGCAATGTCTAATAAACCAACAAAACTTTAATTAAAAAAAAAACATGCGCATATACATACACAGCCCCACACACCCCGGCCCACCCCCACACCCCAGCCCTACCCCCTACCCCCATTGTCGCTGCCCACCACACGCAGACACACACACATATACACACACATGCACATCTACACACACACGCATATATACACACACAAACACACATGCGCGCGCGCACATACACCCCCCCACAACACGCATATATACACCACACATACACACACACACATATATACATACACATATACATAAATGGAGGAGAAATAGAGAGAGAAAACGTATCACAGTTGTAGAGAGAGAGTGTGTGCAGTCACTAGAGAGAGAGAGAAATGGAGGGAATTAGAATCGGTGGAAAAAAAGAAGAGGGAGGTTTTTTTTACTGACATAATTGTCACGGACATATCACGGTCAATGACCGTGACAACTTTATATGATTGTCACGGTCATTGACTGTGACAAGGCTAGCCGGTTGAAGGGTGTCAATTAGACCATTTTGGTGTAGTAAGGTAAGCCCAAGGAAGGATCTGGAACTTCGATTGCAATCAAGGGCTGAGATTAAGTCATACAGTTTGACTAAAGATCCAATGGTTTATAACTAAGCGATGAAATGAACGAATCTCATTGGATGAGAGTTAAGCACTGGGATTAAAACACAACACATGCAGGCCATTGATAAAACTAATTAAAGGGTTAATATTAGTGATTGAGGTTGAGTCTATGAGAAAATACATATACACCCGTCTAGCTACCAACGCGTGTATGGCTATGATGAAAGTAAAACGCATTTTTACAAAATAATTACACAGACACCTTATAGTCTCTAGCACTTTTATATTCTACCCAGGCTAACTTTCAGTGAATAAAATAACTTTTAAAAATTCAAATTTCAAACACAACACTTTTTAAAATCAAGCTTTAATTAATTCAAAAATCATTTTTAAATTATATAAAATGTTTTGTACTAAAATAATTTGATTTTGAAAAGTCTTAAAGTATTGTAAAACCATTAATGCAAATAGGAGATATGTATGATGCAGTGAGAGTGTCTTATTAGTGGTTTTAAGGTTAGAAATAACTTCCCTTTTAGGATTGCATTGAATTTGATTGATTCTTCCTCTTCCTTCTTCTTGAACCTTTGGGTATGGAGCAACTCATAATGACTAACCCTACTTTATCTTAATATCCAAACTAGTTGAAAAATACTAGTTGTCCTATACAAAGGTTCTAACTACCCAATCCCATCCTAGAACCGAAAATAAGGTAAAAAAACACATTACTCAACTATATAAAGACCAATACCCTATAAAAGAGTAAGAAGTTATACAACGGGTCTGAGATGCCTGTGACAAAATAAACACTAAATGGCATATTAATTGAGTTAGAATCAGGAATAGATAAAAAAATTGCTTAGGTATACTCAAGATCTTCTCCCCCAAATTTTCTCAAATATACAAGGGGTATAAATAAATAAAATAGAGTCGATCACAGAATATATCATGTACATGGCAAAATCAAATAATATATACAAGATACTACCTATGTGATGAAAACTGTGATAAAGATTAATTGAGAGTTATCATGCCTATGGCGGTTCGTAAATACTCAAATCGTATGTTGTCTAAAGGTTTGGTAAAGAGATCTGCGAGATGATTTTGAGTGTTCAGATATTCAATAATGAGATTTTTGGATTCGACAAGGTCACAAATAAAATGATGTCTAATCTTAATATACTTAGTTCAGGAGTGCATTACAGGATTTTTGGATATATTAATGTCACTTTGGTTATCACAAAACATGGTCAACTGATTTTCGGTGATACCATAATCGCTAAGCATTCGTTTAATCCATAGTAATTGATAACAACAACTACCGACTACTATATATTCAGATTCGGCACTAAATAAGGAAATACAGTTCTATTTCTTACACGGCCAACCTACGAGATTATTGCCTACGTAGTAGCAAGCACCAAAAGTGCTCTTACTATCATCAGAACAACCGGCCCAATCGACATCGGTGTATCCTACAATAGAACTAGTTGTATCATTTGTGTACCAAATACCAAATTTGAGAGTACCCTTAATATATTTAATAATTCTTTTCACACTTAATAAGGGGGATTCTTTAGGGTTACTTTGATATCTAGCACAGATACAAACGGCGAAAGATATGTCAGGTCGAGACGCGGTAAGATACAACAAACTTCCTATCATACTTCTATACAGAGTGGGATCAACACTTTTCCCATTATCATCCTTAGATAGTTTAGTTGAAGTACTCATGGGGGTTCTAGAAGGTTTAGCATTTTCTAGGCCAAATTTTTTAATTAAATCTGCAGCGTACTTGGATTGAGAAATAAAAAGTCCATCACTACACTGTTTAACTTGTAAACCCAAAAAATATTGTAGTTCACCCATAAGGGAAAAATTCTCAACTTGTTTAGGACAAGTGGAACCGAAAATAATACCGTCCATATATACTTATGCGATTAAGCATGTTGATTTTCCTTTCGAACAAACAACGTTTGATCGTTTTTGCCACGGACAAATTTGTGAGACATTAGAAAGGTAGACAATCGTTCATACCAAGCTCTAAGAACTTGTTTCAAACCATATAAGGCTTTCTTATTCCTAAAGACGTAGTTTGGGTGTATTGGATCAACAAATCCTTTGGGATGTTCTACGTATACTTCTTTAGATAAAATTCCATTTAAAAAAGTGAATTTAACATCCATTTGGAATAATTTGAATTGCATATGACAAGATATGGCAAGAAGGAGACGAACTGATTCTAGACGAGTAACGGGTGCAAAGGTTTCGTCAAAATCAATTCCCTCAATCTGGGAGTATCCCTGTGCAACCAACCTAGCTTTATTTCTAATGACCTCCCCATTTTCATCAGTTTTGCTTTTAAAAATCCATCCTGTGCCAATAACCTTCGAATCTTTTGGTCTAGGAACAAGATTTCATACATCGTGACTCTTAAATTGGACTAGATCTTCTTGCATAGCATTTATCCAAAATGAGTCAGAAACGGCATCATTAACTTTTTTAGATTCCTCAATAGAAACAAAATAAGAAAATTATGCCACTTGTCGAAGTTGGGATCTAGTTCGAACTGCAACGACGGATTAAGGACAATGGTTTCAGTGGGATGATCTTTAGAAACCCAAGTGGCTACTGAAGGACTCTCAGGTGGCAGTGAATCAGTATCATCTTGATGATCAGTGGAAAAATGAGGTTCGTCCTCATCAAATGTTACTGGTTGACTGTCACTTCTCCTTAAACTAGTTTCGTCTACAATTATGTTAATTGATTCCATAATAGTTTTGGTTCTATAGTTAAAAACACGCAAAGCCCTACTATTTTGGGAATTACCAAGAAAAATTCCCTTTTCTCCTCGGGTATCAAATTTTGAAAGTTTCTCTCTATCTTTGTAAATGTAGCAAATACTCCCAAAGGTTTTCAAATATTTTAAGTTTGGCTTTTTGTGGAACCATAACTCATAAGAGGTTTCTTTGGAATTTTTTCTGAGGTAGATACGATTAATAATGTGAGCGCAGTTTGGACAGCTTCTACCCAAAAATATCTAGGGAGATTCTTAGTATGTAATATAACCCTAGCCATTTCTTATAAAGTCCTATTCTTTCGTTCAGCTATACCATTTTGCTGTGGGGTTTTGGGAGCGCTAAACTCATGTTTATTTCCATTAACTACACAATACTCAGAAATACCAGAGTCCTTGAACTCTCCACCTCTATCACTCCTAATTCGACACACTTGGGTATCCTTCTCATTCTCAATCTTGAAGAGGATTCTTAAGAATTCATTGAAGGTATCTAATTTTTGTTTCATAAAAGCTACCCATGTATATCTCGTATAGTTGTCCACTATAACTAGGATGTAATAGTTTCCACAAAAACTAACAGTTCTTGAGGTACCCATACGGTCCATATGGATAAGTTCTAGAGGTTTAGTGGTCAAGACATCTTTAATTTTCTTGTATGGGGATTTACTTATTTTTCCTTCCTGATAAGGTCCACATATAGGATTAAAAGAATTCTTAATTTGAGGTAAACCTCTAACTATTTCTTGCGAAATCAATCTTCTAAGATTATCATAATTTGTGTGTCCCAATTTATTGTGCCATAGATTTGAATCCTCTAATCTGGCAATATGACAAGATTCAGAATTGGGGATTACTTTGTAACAGCTCTCCGGGGTTTTATTTCTTATTAAAATACAATTACCTTTTTCATCCATAATTTTGCAATCATTTTTTTAAAAGGTAACTGAGTGATTGGAGTCACAAAATTGTGATATACTTAAGAGATTAGCTTTAAGGCCTTTAACTAAAAGAACATCATTCAGTTCAGGAAGCCCATGCTCACTCAATGTTCCCTTACTTATGATCTGAGATGAAACACTATCTCCAAATATGACACTACCTCTAAGAAAGTCTGTCTTGTTTTTCAATTTGATTTCATCCTCGGTCATATGTTTAGAACATCCGGAGTCTAAGTACTATCCAGTTGAAGTGATTTGTGACTTTAAAGCAGAAATGACAATGTTGCACTTGAGTTGGTATAATAGATCATCTTTTCTAATCCAAATAGGCCTAGTTTTAAAAGTTTTGTGGCCTTTTGATTTAAAAAAAGGTTTTAGGGGTCTTTTTAAATGATTTTTTCTTAGTCTTGGACCCTCCATTTTTCTTTTTAGAGTTATAGTTCTTTGTGGCCTGTCTAGGGAGTACATAAATATTTCTTGATTTCCTAGAATAGTTAAAGTTTATGTAGGTCGGGGTGTATAACCTTTTCTGGAAACACTTATCAAGAGTATGGCAAAAAATGTCGCAGTAAGAACAGTACTGATGGGTATAGGACTTGACTTTCTTACTAAAGTCTTTGAAAATTGGCTTGGATCTATTGGGTACAGTAGTCAAGTTGTCATTAGATTTAGGTGTCTGTCTTTGGTCTCTGGCAGAAGGACAAACATCTTTGTTCTGACTGTTTAGATTCATCTGTTGATTGTACTGATTATGTGTTGTTTGAGAGACATTGAGACTAGATTCGCCTTTTAAACATTTTGACAAGTTTGGCCTTGTTTCACAAAATTAACATTTTCAGGAGAGATTTTGGTCATGCTTGTGTGCACTATTTCTCCAAAACCTAGGCCAGACTTATCTTCAGAGTCAAATTTGCTTCCAGTAACAATTTTTTCATAAGACTTAGTTTGTGCTTCAAAGTGTTGGAATTTTTTAAACACATTTGAAACCATTTGCTTTGACTGTTCTAGTTCAACAAGGGTTGCCTTGTATTTCTGTTCAAATTCATGATTCTTTTGAATTAAGTCTTTTATTTTCAAGGTATAGTCTTCAATCTCAGTCTCGTGAGCAACACATTGGGCAGTATAATCTTAGTGTTCTTCCTAATGGTTTGGTTAAGCAAATCGATACGCTCACTTAAGGTTTTTATCAATTTTTCTAGGCGAGCACTCTTCTTAACCGTTTTAGTGTATAACTCATGTAAATTAGGCAAATCATCATCAGACTCGCTAAGTGGATCATGTGGAGTGTCCCCTAAGTTTTTGATAGGTTCTTTACTCACGCACACGTTCAATTCGTCATCAATATTATCACTTTGACTCACACACAGTCTTTCAGTAATAGGAACAAAATTATCAGCAATATCATTACTTACATCAACAGGCATAGCAGGTTTATGAGCAGGCAAGCATGCATCATCATTATATATTATATTAGCAAAGAAAGACATCCAATACTCATTTATCTGGGTTGACTCTATTTCATAATCATCAGAATCACTAGAGTCGTCCCATGTCTTACACATATTGGCCTTATTATTCTTATACAGACTAGTTGGACATTTACTAGCATAGTGACCTAGTTTACCACAACTGTAACATTTAACATCTTTTATGTCAGGTTTAGGTATGTTGGGGTCATAGTTCTTCCTATTTTCATAAGGGTGTTTGGTATTGTCTCTGTCATGAGGTCTGTGAAATTGATTACCTTAATAATTTGATTTGCCTTGTTTAGAGGCTACAGCATTTCTAAATTTCTAAATCTTTTTTAAATGCTTACTCATAAGAGCTATTTCATTGTCAAGGTTTTCCAAATCACAGCTTTCAAGACAATCAGTGTCAAAATCTAGAGTGTTCAATTTAGGCACTGGCAATTTAGAAGAAAACTCAACATTTGAACTAAAGGCTTTATTAGTTTATCTGGTCAATTGTTTTTTGAAGTCTAGTTCCAATTCTATAGTCCTCAGTTTACTGCTAAGTAATTCAGGATTCATATTAGGGTAATTCATTTCTTCAATAGCATATCTCTTGTTATCAAATTTAGATGGCAATAACCTAAGAATCTTTGAAACAATTTCCTTTCTACTATAGGTTATACCATTGGCATGAAGTTTTGTAAATATATCAGTTAACCTTATGTAGAAGTCGTCAAAGGATTCAGTGTCATTCATAATCAGGGTGTTATATAGTTGGATTAGCATTTAAGTTTTTTCGGCTTTGACACGTTCATGACCCTCATGAGCAATGGCTAACGTATCCCATGCCTCCTTTGAAGTAGAACAAATGGATATTCTTTTGAATTCATGTTCATTAATGGACATAAAAATGGCATTCTTCCCTTTGTTATTATCTAGAGAATTTTTTTTCTCTTCCTTAGTAAATTCACTGAGAAGTTTCTTAATTCTTGTTGGATCAGTTGCCGAAGTAGGTTTAGTAGCATGTTCAAACCATATTTCAATCATTTCTCAGACTTCATCACCAAGGGTTCCTTGAATGAAAGCAGTCATTCGTACTTTCCAGTACGAAAAATTATTTCCATCAAAGAGTGGTGGTCTGGATAGGTTACCTAACTTCTCAAATTTTTCTTCCATATTCAAAAATTTTTAGAAAGAAGTTTCAAAAAAAAAATCTCAAGTTTCACGATCACAAAAGGTGTTCCTGCTCTGATACCAGTTGAAGAAAAGCTTTAATGCTAAAAGCTTGTTTACAAGGTTAATAACAAAATGTTATAAATTATGTAAACTCCGAATAAACTTTTTGGGCAAAACTCTTTTCGAAAAAGAACACAAGATGTGTTGTAAAATCTTTCTGAATGTATGGTTTAGATTTGATAGTTGATTACCTTCTTTTTAAATTTTAAGAAACATCTACTAAAGTTATCATTCAGTCCCAATCACAACAACAGTTAAGAACGTTCAAAGAAATAGACACATGAATTTTTAACATGGTAAAACCCTTAATCAAGGGAAACATCCATGGTGTCCTCTACAGCACAAAACAAAATTTCACTAGAATAAAGAATCAAGTTACAACACTTAAGAAAACACACAAGGATCCTAAATCTAAGTTCAGAATTATAGCTACATGAGTTACTCCACTCCAAAGGTTTCTTACTAGAACTCATGTCTTCTTTGTTGCTCCTTTGCCTTTTCCTTGACCTCCTGCTCTTTGAATTATGACTCCAAAAACTCTTTCAACTTTTAAGTCCCAAACAAACCACTGTGTCTAAGTGTTTGTGTGAGAAATGCTTGTGATGTGCACTATATGCAGATATGCAACTCACTCTCTCAGATTTATATATACATATGATCCTAACAAATTACAAACATATCTAGAATGAATAGGATATTTCCAAGTCTGTATTTTACAAATCAAGACTTCTTGATCTTTTTATTAATCCACAGATCTCAAGGTTACCTTGCTCAGAAGATGGCCAAGGTCTTAAACAATTTCAATATTTTAAAAATATTTTTGAAATTCTAAATTACCAATTGAGATCCAAACTAGACTAGAAATTGTAATACCCCGTATTTTTATGCTATATTTAATTTGGGGATTTATTAAATCTAATGTGCTGATTCATTTAATAAAAATCCGGAAATTAATTATGTTATAATTATTAACGTGACTAGAGTTAGTAATTATGGGAAACTTGTTGAATATTACTAATGAGCATAGTAATATATTATATTGGTTTTATTGAATGTCATAAGTGAATTAAATGACTATTTCGGAAATTTAAGTCGGGACGTGCCCGTGCCACGTCGGGACTAATTATGTTAATTAAAAATTGAATATTTTATAAGTTGTCCGTATGGTCGTTTTGAGTGCGCCAACGCGTCCGGAAAGGTCGAGATAGTCAGAAAAGTGTACCCGGGGGTTTAGTTTGGGTCTCGGGATGTTTTTAGGCTTAATTAGTGACCCGGGAGGGCATTTTGGTCATTTTACAAAATAGGGTAATTAAACCCACGAATTTCAGCCATCCTTAGCAGCCTTTTAGGGTTAGAACACTCAGAACCCTAGAACGGCCATTGGAGAAGAGAGGAGAGAGCTCTCAAGGTGATTCAAGGCCCAAAACACCACCGATTCCACCGCCGTCACCACCAACGCGTAGATCGCGAGGAGGAGAACGCAACCACACCAATATCAGCAGGAAACCAGACCTCTGAAATCCCAGGAAAGTGTTTAACTTGCGTATTTTCGTTGGTGCAATAATCATATTAGTGTAGGAATGATTAGGAGTATAATTAAAGGAAGAAAACCCCAATTTTTGATAGGGATTTGCATGTAGAAATCGTTATAACCATATTCTGGAAATAATATGTGAAATAGATGATCAACCCACGAAATTGTGATGTTATGTTAGAAGAAAATTCTGGAGAAAACTTATTAGAACAAAAGTTAAGAAAACTTAGGGTTCTTGATGATTAGATGAGATTTTAGGTTGTTTAATCATGTTTAATGTTGGTTATATGCATGCTTAACGTTAGAAACATCTGGATATATATTACCATGATTGTAGTATAAGTTTTGGGACGGTTAGTGTTGGAAATTATGGATTTGAATGAAGAATATTAGTCAAACTCGTAACTGCACTTCTGCAGAAATCGAAATACCTGTTTGATCGATCGATCGAACCTAGAGCGTCGATCGATCGAAGGTTCGATCGATCGAGCCCCAGACGTCGATCGATCGACCCCTCCTGGCAAACTCTTTTTCCCCTTGTTTAATTAGTTGAATTAATTTACCGTGGAATATTTCTTGGGCATTATAAATAAAAGGATTTGGGAGATATTGAGGACCAGTAGGGTATAGGGATAAATGTTAGAACCTTTAATCTTCAATGAGAAGGGTAATTATGGGATATTTACTTTAGGTTGAATTTATGAAACTTAAGGGTGAGGTGCGTAAGAGAGTTACGTTGGAATCAAATAAAGTCACTTACTGAATTTTAGATTGGTAAGGATATGACTCATGAGCATTAGGTAATGAGTGAGAAAACTCTTCGAGTTAAGGTTAGAGACGAAACCTTATACGTAATCATAATAATGAGAAATTAAAGATAAATGTTGTAATTATGGGTAAGGAGAGTGACCTATATTAACATAATGAAATTGGTATATTTATATGATTGTGTGTACATATATTATATACATGTGAAAAAAAAAAACTTACCCGCGCTACTTGCTATCCCTGAGGTTACCGCGCTGGGACGATCTTATCCTGTGTTCCTTTATGGGGGATATTGATTCGTACCCTAGAAGATAGAGATCCTAGGTACGGGCTATCAGATTGATAGTCGGACGGTCCTAAGAGACGTGTGGGTATGTACTGACCTCTTGGACTTGGAATCTATGCTTCGCCTCAACGTTGTTTTATATATGTTAATACAGTTCGAGAGTGATTCCGAACTTGTATTTCCCTTTGTGTGAGCGATACGGGGATTGGATAGCAGAGTATGCCCGCACCATAGTTTAGTTGGGGTGCTGTTATATATATATATATTATCCTAGTAGTTAATATATATATATATACGAGATTATATACTTTAACTGCCTACTGGGATTTGATAAGTAGGACATAGTTGTTGGCACTATAATAAATACTTGTTTTGTGAAAGTATGAGAATGCACTGGTAAACTTTAAAATTTAATGAAGCTAAAACGAGAGTAGTGCTACTAATTGGAAGTAACCTTTTTAAAACATTGTCATCGTTCAGTTTTGAAAACTTATGAGTAAGTTAAGATAAACTAGACTATTTGGGAAGGTTAGTACGATAGGTGTGCACATTAGAAGAGAGGTGAGAATTTCTCAAGAGAGTGTCGAACTAATATGAATTGCATTGGCCTGTATCAATTTAAATACTTGCTTAACGTATTTTAAAAATCAAACACACTTTCGGGCCCTGACCCATTTCTTTCTCTCTCTCCCTTGTGTATATATATGTATATTTTCAGGTGCCCAGCCACAGGGGCGTCTTGCTTAGGATCCTTTGAGAAGAACGAGTTGCAGCTTAGGTGGAAGTTGCAGGTCACTTGAGTAGACGGCTTCTGTTATTGACTCCACTCTCATTACTCTCATTTATTGGGCACGTGTCGCCCCTTTCAGCATTTCATTTATTGTTGGGATTTTATATTTCAGTTATTCCAGTATTGTTTTACGGGATTTATTCAGGATGGTTTATGATATTTAGTTTTATATTGTTGACATTCGATTGGTGAATGTATGGTTTTATTTTAGTTCATCGTGGTGTGATTCTATATTGTAGAAATGCTGTTTTGAATTAATAAATCTTTTCTTTAATTAAAATTTGGAAGTTTGTATGAAAAATGGTTTTGACACTTAGCTTAATTATTTAGGGTGTTAAATTTGAAAAATTATTTTTATCGACAGTGATGCTGAGAATGAACCAACTGTTTACCTTGATTTAATTTAATAAAGGAGTGATCGCCCGGTATTTAATTAGGCGGGGTGTCACAGGTGGTATCAGAGCATCAGGTTCTAGTGTCCTTAGGATCTGTACGGCTTATTTCGCTTTCAGCTTAACGTTTTTGCTATAGAGCCCTATTTTTAGGATTGGTTGTATTCCTGCTTTTACGTTTAAGTCTTCAGTTAATTGAGATTCGGTGATAACTGTAGACTGATAAATTTTGTTCACGTTTCAGATGCCTCCGAGACGTGCTCCGAAAGATAGGCGTGCCCAGGCCGAGCAACCAGCAGCTCCGGCACCAGGCACAATGAATGCTAATGAAGTAGCCGCCATAGTCGCTCAGGCGGTGAATGCCGCGATAGCAATGACTCAACAGGCTCCACCCCAGGTTCAGGCAGTGGCGCCAGTACCAGCACAGCTTCCATCTGCATGGGAGAGGGTTCGGGATGCTTTTCAGAAAGCACATCCCCCTGAGTTTTCTGGTAGCTCCGATATTGTTACTGTCAGCCAATGGAAGAAAGACATCCAGCGGCATCTTCGCATGTATGAGTGTACCGAGGTACAAAAGCAGTTATTGGCTTCTTTTAAGCTGGTGGGAGCCGCATTACAGTGGTGGGAGTCCACTACTACTTTGGAGGAGAGGGACACGATCCCTATTCAGATGTTCTGGGAGCGGTTTGACCGCAAGTACTTTCCACTCGCAGTGCAGACTGAGATGAGGAGGAAATTACTAAATCTGAAGTAGGAGAACCTTACTGTAGCCGAGTATGAGGAGGAGTTCACGAGACTTCTCACTATTGTGCCAGATGAGGCACCCACTGAGGGCAAGAAGATTTTGTTATTTGTAGACGGGTTAGCCTGGAGGATCCGTCAGCACCTTATTGGGAACTTATCCCTGAGTACTTTCACTGATGTACTCAATGCAGCGTTACTACATTGCCAGGATCACCGCTTCCATCTTCAGGGGAGCAAGAGAGCCGGAGAGTCCAGCCAGCAGGGCAGGACAGGGGGTAACGGTGCCGGTGGGGCGCCATCTCATGGACAAACTCGTCAGCACGAGCAGAGTTCCCATCAGGGGGACCCTGCTAAGCGATTCCGTTCGGGTGATTCCAGGCAGGGAAATGGGGGTTATAGGCAGGGCCAGCAGGGTCAGCCTAATCAGCAGGGCCATCAGGGCCAGCACCGACAGCAGGGTCAGCAGCAGGGCCAGCAGGGCCAACAGCGTGCACATCAGGGCCAACAGGGCCCAATGGCGTGGAGGTAGCGGCCAGCAGGGACGTGGTCAGCAAGGACAGAGGGGAGGTAATTTCAGAGGCCGGTGTTTTGTGTGCGGCAAGCACGGCCATAAGCGTCAGGATTGCCCAGAGGGCGATCGGGCCCCACAGCAGCAGGGAGCCCGTAATGAGCCGCAGAGGCCACTTTTTCCACCTGCCCTTCCAGCTCCAGCCCAGGTGCCAGCCCTACCAGCCATTCCAACAGCTCCAGTACAGCAGGGGCAATTACAGTATGGACGTGTCTATAACGTCCACCAGGCAGCAGCTCCACAGGCACCACCCGCGATTGAGGGTATGTTTCCTATCCATGGTACTATGGGTAAAGTTTTATTTGATACGGGGGCAACGTATTGTTTTATAGCTACGCATTTTGCGAAGTCCTTAGGGTTATTAGCCACAGCAGAGAGCACCGTGACGTGTGTCGACTCACCACTGGGGAGTAGGGATAGAGATTGGTAGCTTGGTATTGCCTGCAGACATGCTAGTCTTAGACATGCACGAGCATGATGTGATTATTGGTACGGATTGGCTCGCGTCTTATAGAGCCATGATTGATTGCTTCGGTGGGAGCATTGTTTTTGCCATTCCGGGGCAAGAGATGTTTGTAGTGGCGATGCCTCGCCCAGAGGGAGGTTCGACCGCTCATTTATATTATATTGAGGAGGATACCTCTAAGGAGGTTGTGATTCCTTTGGATTCGATCCCAGTTGTTAGGGAGTATTCCGATGTGTTTCAGGAGATACCAGGCCTACCGCCCAGTCGTGAGATAGACTTTGTTATAGATTTAGTGCCGGATACGAGACCTATAGCACGCGCACCGTACCGTATGGCTCCGGCAGAGATGCGAGAGCTACGAGATCAGATCGAGCAGCTATTAGGTCAGGGCTTCATTCGTATGAGTACCTCACCTTGGGGCGCTCCAGTCTTATTTATAAAGAAGAGAGATGGTTCACTGAAATTGTGCGTGGACTACCGGGAGTTGAATAAGGTCACGATACGAAATAAGTATCCGTTACCACGAATCGATGATCTATTCGACCAGTTGAGGGGAGCAACTTTCTTTTCGAAGATAGATCTGAGGTCGGGGTACCATCAGTTACGGATTAGAGAGCAGGATGTTTCAAAGACTGCCTTCTTGTCGAGATATGGGTCCTATGAGTTCAGGGTGATGCCGTTCGGACTCACAAATTCCCCAGCCGTTTTCATGGACCTGATGAACCGAGTGTTCAGAGAATTCTTGGATCAGTTCGTCATCGTCTTCATAGATGATATTTTGATATATTCACACTCCGAGGAGGAGCATGCCGAACACTTGAGGCAGGTTCTTCAGACTCTACGAGAGCATCAGTTGTATGCTAAGTACGAGAAGTGTGGATTCTGGTTGCGAGGGGTACAATTCTTGGGCCATGTTGTTTCTAAGCAAGGGATAGCAGTTGACCCGAGCAAAGTGTCAGCGGTGAGGGAGTGGGGGCAGCCCACGACACCGACGGAAGTGCGTAGTTTCTTGGGGTTAGCCGGATACTACAGGAGGTTCATTCGGGGATTCTCCAAAATAGCGGGTCCGTTGACGAATTTGACTCGCAAAGGGGTACCGTATGTCTGGGATGACTCTTGTCAGTTGGCTTTCGATGAGCTGAAGGACAAGCTTACTTCGGCACCCGTCCTTGCTTTACCGAAGCCGGGTGTAGAGTACCTGGTTTACACAGATGCATCCTTACGAGGACTTGGGGGAGTACTTCAGCAGGAGGAGAAGGCTATAGCTTTTGCTTCCCGCAAGCTTAAGCCGCATGAGAAGAACTACCCCACCCACGACCTGGAGTTAGCTGCGGTCGTCTTTGCATTGAGAATTTGGAGGCACTATTTATTGGGCGAGAAATTCCGTTTGTTCACAGACCATAAGTCACTGCAGTACCTGTTCACTCAGCGAGAGCTGAATATGCGTCAGCGCAGATGGTTAGAGTTTGTGAAAGATTACCAGTTCGACATACAGTACCATCCGGGGAAGGCCAACGTAGTTGCTGATGCGTTGAGCCGTAGACCGGTAGACGATGTAGCCGACGTTTGGAAAGCGAAGTGGAAAGAGTTGGGTCACCAAGACGCGGTAGCCCGTTCGTTCATATCCATCATGTCAGTCACACCCGAGATTGTTACAAGGGTGATACAGGCACAGACCACAGACCCGTTTTGTCAGGAGCAGATTGTACGACTTCTAGCCGAGGGTGCTGAGTCCTATTCTGTTAGTTCGGATGGAGGGTTGCGGTTTAATGGGAGATTAGTGGTCCCAGAAGGAGCGGAGCTACGTCATGAAGTGATGACCCATTCTCATGGGTCCCGATTTGCAGTACATCCGGGAGGCGATAAGATGTACCAGGACATGAGACGACAGTACTGGTGGAGTGGGATGAAGAGGGACATCGCTGAATTTGTGTCCAAGTGTTCTACTTGCCAGCTGGTGAAGGTGGACCATCAGAAACCGTCGGGATTACTTCAGCCGTTGGAAATACCCGCGTGGAAGTGGGAAAGTATTTCCATGGATTTCATTACCGGGTTGCCTACATCACAGCGGGGCCACGATTCTATCTGGGTGATTGTAGACCGTTTGACCAAGGTGGCTCATTTTCTGCCAGTGAGGACAGATTATACCACAGGTCAGTATGCCCAGTTGTTCATCGCTGAGATTATCAGATTACACGGGGTGCCCCTGAATATTGTGTCAGATAGAGACAAGATTTTTGTGTCACGTTTCTGGGAAAGCTTTCAGGAGGCTATGGGTACAGAGTTGAGACTGAGTTCAGCCTACCACCCACAGACAGATGGACAGACAGAGCGTACTAATCAGATGTTGGAAGATATGCTACGCATGTGTGTTCTCGATTTCGGAGGAGGTTGGGAACCACACCTTCCACTGGTAGAGTTTGCTTATAATAACTCCTATCAGTTTACGATTGGCATGGCTCCATTTGAGGCTTTGTACGGCAGGCCTTGTCGATCTCCAACTTGTTGGCTCGAGGTGGGAGACAACAAGTTATTAGGGCCAGAAGTGATTCAGGAGACCTCCGCGAGGATTGAGATAATCAGGAGTCGTATTCGGGTAGCCCAAGACAGGCAGAAGAGCTACGCCGATGCGAAACGGTTCTTCCGGATGTTTAATGTGGGAGATCAAGTGTTGTTGCGTGTATCTCCTATGAAAGGAGTGATGAGGTTCGGGAACAAGGGGAAATTGGCTCCGAGGTACGTAGGACCATTTCCCATCATCGAGAGGATTGGGCCGGTAGCATACAGGTTGGGATTGCCAGAACATTTACATCGCATCCACGATGTATTCCACATCTCGTCGTTGAGACGATATCTTCGGGATGATATGGCCCATACTCACATTGCGATAGATGAGATAGACTTACAATCTGATAGCTCTTAAGAGGAGAGACCAGTGGCTATTCTAGACTATAGTGAGAGGAGATTGAGGTCGAAAGTAGTTCCACTTGTGCGAGTCCAGTGGGAGCATCATAATGTGGAGGAATCCACTTGGGAGCGTGAGGCAGTTATGCGCGAGAGATATCCAGAGTTGATTTTACCAGGTATGCCTTATTTTCCGAATTTCGGGACGAAATTCCGTTATTAGGGGGGAAGTATGTAATACCCCGTATTTTTATGCTATATTTAATTTGGGGATTTATTCAATCTAATGTGATGATTCATTTAATAAAAATCCGGAAATTAATTATGTTATAATTATTAACGTGACTAGAGTTAGTAATTATGGGAAACTTGTTGAATATTACTAATGAGCATAGTAATATATTATATTGGTTATATTGAATGTCATAAGTGAATTAAATGACTATTTCGGAAATTTAAGTCGGGACGTGCCCGTGCCACGTCGGGACTACTTATGTTAATTAAAAATTGAATATTTTATAAGTTTTCCGTATGGTCGTTTTGAGTGCGCCAACGCGTCCGGAAAGGTCGAGATAGTCAGAAAAGTGTACCCGGGGGTTTAGTTTGGGTCTCGGGATGTTTTTAGGCTTAATTAGTGACCCGGGAGGGCATTTTGGTCATTTTACAAAATAGGGTAATTAAACCCACGAATTTCAGCCATCCTTAGCAGCCATTTAAGTCAGCCTTTTAGGGTTAGAACACTCAGAACCCTAGAACAGCCATTGGAGAAGAGAGGAGAGAGCTCTCAAGGTGATTCAAGGCCCAAAACACCACCGATTCCACCGCCGTCACCACCAACGCGTAGATCGCGAGGAGGAGAACGCAACCACACCAATATCAGCAGGAAACCAGACCTCTGAAATCCCAGGCAAGTGTTTAACTTGCGTATTTTCGTTGGTGCAATAATCATATTAGTGTAGGAATGATTAGGAGTATAATTAAAGGAAGAAAACCCCAATTTTTGATAGGGATTTGCATGTAGAAATCGTTATAACCATATTCTGGAAATAATATGTGAAATAGATGATCAACCCACGAAATTGTGATGTTATGTTAGAAGAAAATTCTGGAGAAAACTTATTAGAACAAAAGTTAAGAAAACTTAGGGTTCTTGATGATTAGATGAGATTTTAGGTTGTTTAATCATGTTTAATGTTGGTTATATGCATGCTTAACGTTAGAAACATCTGGATATATATTACCATGATTGTAGTATAAGTTTTGGGACGATTAGTGTTGGAAATTATGGATTTGAATGAAGAATATTAGTCAAACCCGTAACTGCACTTCTGCAGAAATCGAAATACCTGTTTGATCGATCGATCGAACCTAGAGCGTCGATCGATCGAAGGTTCGATCGATCGAGCCCCAGACGTCGATCGATCGACCCCTCCTGGCAAACTCTTTTTCCCCTTGTTTAATTAGTTGAATTAATTTACCGTGTAATATTTCTTGGGCATTATAAATAAAAGGATTTGGGAGATATTGAGGACCAGTAGGGTATAAGGATAAATGTTAGAACCTTTAATCTTCAATGAGAAGGGTAATTATGGGATATTTACTTTAGGTTGAATTTATGAAACTTAAGGGTGAGGTGCGTAAGAGAGTTACGTTGGAATCAAATAAAGTCACTTACTGAATTTTAGATTGGTAAGGATATGACTCATGAGCATTAGGTAATGAGTGAGAAAACTCTTCGAGTTAAGGTTAGAGACGAAACCTTATACGTAATCATAATAATGAGAAATTAAAGATAAATGTTGTAATTATGGGTAAGGAGAGTGACCTATATTAACATAATGAAATTGGTATATTTATATGATTGTGTGTACATATATTATATACATGTGAAAAAAAAAACTTACCCGCGCTACTTGCTATCCCTGAGGTTACCGCGCTGGGACGATCTTATCCTGTGTTGCTTTATGGGGGATATTGATTCGTACCCTAGAAGATAGAGATCCTAGGTACGGGCTATCAGATTGATAGTCGGACGGTCCTAAGAGACGTGTGGGTATGTACTGACCTCTTGGACTTGGAATCTATGCTTCGCCTCAACGTTGTTTTATATATGTTAATACAGTTCGAGAGTGATTCCGAACTTGTATTTCCCTTTGTGTGAGCGATACGGGGATTGGATAGCAGAGTATGCCCGCACCATAGTTTAGTTGGGGTGCTGTTATATATATATATATATATTATCCGAGTAGTTAATATATATATACGAGATTATATACTTTAACTGCCTACTGGGATTTGATAAGTAGGACATAGTTGTTGGCACTATAATAAATACTTGTTTTGTGAAAGTATGAGAATGCACTGGTAAACTTTAAAATTTAATGAAGCTAAAACGAGAGTAGTGCTACTAATTGGAAGTAACCTTTTTAAAACATTGTCATCGTTCAGTTTTGAAAACTTATGAGTAAGTTAAGATAAACTAGACTATTTGGGAAGGTTAGTACGATAGGTGTGCACATTAGAAGAGAGGTGAGAATTTCTCAAGAGAGTGTCGAACTAATATGAATTGCATTGGCCTGTATCAATTTAAATACTTGCTTAACGTATTTTAAAAATCAAACACACTTTCGGGCCCTGACCCGTTTCTTTCTCTCTCTCCCTTGTGTATATATATGTATATGTTCAGGTGCCCAGCCACAGGGGCGTCTTGCTTAGGATCCTTTGAGAAGAACGAGTTGCAGCTTAGGTGGAAGTTGCAGGTCACTTGAGTAGACGGCTTCTGTTATTGACTCCACTCTCATTACTCTCATTTATTGGGCACGTGTCTCCCCTTTCAGCATTTCATTTATTGTTGGGATTTTATATTTCAGTTATTCCAGTATTGTTTTACGGGATTTATTCAGGATGGTTTATGATATTTAGTTTTATATTGTTGACATTAGATTGGTGAATGTATGGTTTTATTTTAGTTCATCGTGGTGTGATTCTATATTGTAGAAATGTTATTTTGAATTAATAAATCTTTTCTTTAATTAAAATTTGGAAGTTTGTATGAAAAATGGTTTTGACACTTAGCTTAATTATTTAGGGTGTTAAATTTGAAAAATTATTTTTATCGACAGTGATGCTGAGAATGAACCAACTGTTTACCTTGATTTAATTTAATAAAGGAGTGATCGCCCGGTATTTAATTAGGCGGGGTGTCACAGAAATCTATATCATAAAAATAGAATCAGAAATAACATGAAAAAATTGATTCAAATGTTTTTGTAAAAGAAACTTCCAAGTCAAGATTCAGATCTAGAAGAACAACCTTGCTTTCAAAAATAGCCAAGATCCTATATGTATCTTTTATTTTTGAACACGTTTATTTCACAAAACGTGAAATAAAACTAAGAAACACAAACGCTCTTAAGGATATGGTTTTTCTTGAAACCCTAAAAGTTTATTTTTCAAAAACTTTGGAATCAAACGGATCTGAAGACAGAGATCCAAAAAGAGAACTGAAAGAAATAAGCGTGTGATGTTCTCTTTAGAAAATCTCAAGTTTCAATATCTGAAACTTGCTATTTTCTCAGAGAGGCGTTTTGAGAAAGACTTAAAACGAAAGAGGTCTTATACAAGATGTCAACCCAACTACCAAACCCACAGAAATCCTAGATTGGTTCTATCTCTCGTGGTTTTTGGTTTTTGGTTTTTGGTAAAAGTGCTTGAGGTTTAAATCTATTTGGGTTGAAGGGATTCACTCAGAGGTGATGAAGGATGAAGATGGATTGATCTTCTTCCTTTATCTCTCTATTTTCTCTCTGGTATCTTCCCTTTCTCTCTCTTCTCTCTTTTATTTTCTCTCTAAGACGATTTGAATAAAAGTCTCAAAATGCTGAGGGTAAGCCCAGTTTTATAGTAGGTGAAGGAAGGATCTGGAACTTCGATTGAAATCAAGGGTTGAGATTAAGTCATACAGTTTGAGTAAATATCCAATGGTTTATAACTAAGAGATGAAATGAACAAATCTCATTGGATGAGAGTTAAGCACTGGGATTAAAACACAAAATATGCAGGACGTTGATAAAACTAATCCAAGGGTTGAGATTGGTGATTGAGGTTGAGTCTATGAGAAAACACAAATCCACCCGTCTAGCTACCAACACATGTATGGCTATGATGAAAGTAAAATGCGTGTTTACAAAATAATTACACAAACACCTTATTATCTCTAGCGCTTTTATATTCTACCCAAGCTAACTTTCAATGAATAAAATAACTTTCAGAAATTCCAATTTCAACCACAACACTTTTTAAAATCAAGCTTTAATTAATTCAAAAATCATTTTTAAATTGTATAAAATGTTTTGAACTAAAATAATTTGATTTTGAAAAGTCTTAAAGTGTTGTAAAACCATTAATGCAAATAAAATGTATGTATGATGTAGTGAGAGTGTCCTATTAGTGGTTTTAAGGTTAGAAATAACTTCCCTTTTAAGATTGCATTGAATTTGATTGCTTCTTCCTCTTCTTTGTTCTTAAACCTTTAGGTATAGAGCAACTCATTAATACTAACCCTACTTTGTCTAAATATCCAAACTAGTTGGAACTCCTATATAATGTAGACTCAAGTAAGTCAATTATATAGTGTGTTCTCACGATGGACCGACGTACTGACGTTTATGTTATGATTTCACCAAAGGTTTTCATGGATGTTGAGTCAGTAACAATTGTGATGAAAAGGAGAATGACTCCATTATCTGTACTTCAACTTTTTCCCAGCGATGACAATTCAAAATGGAGATTTGTGATAAAGAAGAAGTTAGACACAAGGGTTAGAACGTTGAAGATCACTGAGCTAGAAATGTGTAACTTATCAGAGGTTGGTCAAAAAGATGTCCAAACGACAGATGGCAGACAAGATGGAGGTCTACATCGATAACATGTTAGTCAAGAGCAAAAATAGAGATGACCACCTCACGGACTTAGCCAGAACCTTTAAAATCCTCAAGAAATACTGAATGAAACTTAATATAAGTAAGTGTTCATTCGGTGTCCAGTCAGGAAAGTTTCTGGTCTATTTGGTCAACAAAAGAGGAATTGTGGCCAATCCAGATCAGAAAGATCCAACATCCACAGACGTTGTGAGATGTTCAAGAGCTCACTAATATACTCGCAGCACTCAACCACTTTATCTCCAAGCCCTCGGAGTGTTGCCGACCATTCTTTTAGCTTTTGAGGAAGGACAAAGCCCTTATTTAGAACAATGATTATTCAAAATCTTTAGCGGAGATCAAATCCTACCTCATCAAACTACCCCTATTGGTGATTCCTAATGATGGAGACCCATTATATCTCTATCTCGTAGTATCAGACCATGTTGTGAGCTCAGTTTTAGTATGTGTGAAGGACGGAGGACAGTATCCCGTGTATTACGCTAGAAAAACACTTTTGGATGCAGAATAACACTGCTTGCCCCTAGAAAATCTCGCCTATGCGCTGGTGGTTGCCTCAAAGAAGTTGAAGTACTACTTCAAAGCTCACTCAATAACAGTGACCACTTCCTATCCCCTCAAAGTTATTTTTCGAAAAGATAACCTCTCTGGATGATTCTCAAAGTGGTCAGTCGAGCTCGTGAGGTTTGATATCCACTTTCAACCAAGAACAATAATTAAGGGACGAGTCGTGGCTAATTTTATCTCCAAATTATTAGGAAATGGAGCAGCTAGACCTTATACATTGATGGAGCTCTAATTTTAAGGGTCGGGACCAGGAATCATCCTCGTCACACCAGAAGACGATGTCATCGAATAAGGAATCAGGCTGGGGTTTGAGGCCTCCAACAACGAAGTTGAATACGAGGCACTGATCGCTGGCTTACGCAAGGCCCAAATGCTGAAGGCAAGGTGCCTCAGCGTATTCAGCGATTCCAAACTATTCTCCAAGTAAGTGAGTGTGGATTTCAACACAAAAGATGATGGGATGGCAGCTTACCTCACCATCATAAGAGAACTTATGATAGGATTCGAGAGGGTTGACATTCAACAGTTTCCCCAAAGGCAAAATAGTCACGCCTATGCCTTAGTAGCCCTAAGCTCAGTAGTAGACTTCGATCTCAGAAGAACTATCCAGATAGAGTTCTTCGCCTAGCCAAGCATCGACCAAACAGTGGTTGTTGAACAAGTGCTCCTCACATGAAAGTCCCCTAGTTGGATGGATCCCATTATCACTTATATATGGTGTGATATATTGCCTAATGAAAAAAGATTAGCTCATCAAGTTAGGATGAAAGCATCCCGATTTTACCTCGCCCTAAGAGGAAAGCTCTACAAGAAATCATTCACGGGCCCTTACCTCTAACGCGTCCACCCACACGACATCGAACAAGTCCTTAGTGAACTTCGTGATGGTATTTATGGGAGTCATGCAGGAGGGAGGTCATTGGCCTTTCGAGCGATTAAAGGAGGTTACTGGTGGCCTCACATGCAAAATGACACAAGTACTTATGTTCGCAGATGTTAAAAGTGTCAGAAATTCTCTCTATGGTCCATCATTCAGTTAACGACCTGATATCTCTGACAAGTCCTTAGTCATTTGCGCAATGGGAACCAGATATTGTTGGAACACTAGCTATTGAACCTGAAAATCATAAATATTTGTTGGTCGGCACAGATTACTTCACTAAGTGGATTGAGACAGAACCACTGGTAGACATTCTTGATGGCGACATGACCAAGTTTATCTAAAAAAGCATCATAACACGCTATGGGATACCAAGGACCATTATCACCGATAACCGCATATAATTTGAATGTAGCTTCTTTTAAGGTTTTTGTGATAAGCATGGCATTAAACACCACTTCAGTTATGTGGCGTATCCTCAAAGCAATAGACAAGTAAAAGTTTCCAATAAAACCATGCTTGACGGTCTAAAGAAGAGGCTGGAAAGAGCAAAGGGTGCTTGGGTGGATGAGCTCCCCCATGTTCTATGGGCCTACTACACTACTCCTAGGAAACCAATTGGAGAAACATCCTTCATCCTCACTTATGGAATGGAAGCTATTATCCCGTTGGAAGCAGACCTCCTTATCATGAGAACCACTTTGGTCGACCAAGGCCTGAATGATGATGCACTGTACGTTGAACTTGACTTAGCAGACGAGTGAAGAGAATAGGACATGATCAAGCTAGATTCCTAACAACAACAACTTATTAAGCAATACAAAAAAAAGTCAATCCTAGAAAATTCCATGTAGAAGATTATGTCCTGAGGAAAGTACTCGACAGTGCCATAAAACCATCAGATGAAAAGCTGGGACTGAACTGGGAATGAGCTTTTAAAATGATAAGGGGTGACCTTTGAGGAGCATAGCACTTGGAAACGCTGGAGGGGAGGGAGATATCAAGAGCATGCAACGCACACTACACCAAAAAGTCCAAATTGTCACCTTTGAGCCGTACAGCCTTGTCACAGTCATTGACGTGACAAAAAAATATGCATTTTTTGTCACGGTTAATGACCTTGACAACGGTTTTTCATGGTCAAAGACCTTGACAGGTCGGTGACAACTTTGTTAGTGAAAAATCATACCCCCTCTTTTTTCCCACCGTTTCCAGTTCCCTTTTTTTCCTCTCTCGCGCGTCTTCTCTCTCTCTCTCTAAGGAACATTTTTCTTTCCCCCTCTCTTTCCATTATATATGTGTATGTGTGTATATATGTATGTGTGTGTGTGCATATGTGTATATGTTTGTGTTGAACCCTTATTTGTGTGTGTGTGTGTGTGTGTGTGTGAAAGTGTGTGTGTGGCAATGGGGGGAAGGGGTGCATGTGTGCATTTGTGTGTGTGTGCATGTGTGTGCGGGAAGGGGGCATGGGGTGGGGGAGGGAAGTGGTGGGGTAGGGGGTGTCCATGTGCGCGTGTGTGTCTGCGTGGCGGGGGGAGGGCACACACACGCAGTATTTTCACGCAGAGAAGTCCTTACATGAATGTCTCTATAACGAAATTAATTATCCTTTTGCTGATTGTATATCTTGAGACAATTAAAATCAAAACTAAACTTAATGGTATCTAATTTTTTTTTTCAAACATTGACATGAGCCTAGTTTAGTTAACCTTTGGCTCGATTCCTGTACCAACATTCTTTTTCTTGCTTGAGTCTCATACCGGCATTCTTTATGATTAGAATTCGTACATTAGAGTAATAAATATTCATTATGAATTATGCACAATTGTATGGTTTAATCATATATCTCCAAAATTCATAATAATAATAATTCAAGGTTTAGGTATAAGTTGTAGTTCTTATGCGTACTTTAAATTAAATGTAACATACTTTAAATTATATAATTAAATAAAATCTCTCCAATTGTGATAAAACATAATTAAATGAAACATACCTTAAATTACTTATAGTGCGCATAGATACTAGCCTTATTATTCTTATTCCTATGCATTCAATAGCCCTTAGACCCGTTAGAGAGTCATTACTCCTGTAATGAGATCTCTCGAATTGTCCTGTTTGGACAGTTTGGGACTGCATAGTTTCTTTATAATAATATTCTTCGTGGCTTAAAATTTTTACTTTTGGAGAAAGTTATGTGACATACCCATATATACCCTCGGTCAGGTCGAGGGTGTCCTCCTCCAAGACGAGGGCTCAGGTACAGGACGAGCCTAGTTTTCGACCCCTCTTGATGGCTAAGACGACCCTTCAAGGAGCCGACCCCCCATGATGGCTCAAACGACCCTTCAAGGGGCCGACCCCTCATCATGGCTCAGACGATCCTTTAAGTGGCCGACCCCTCATCATGGCTCAGACGACCCTTCAAGGGGCCGACCCCTCATCATGGCTCAGACGACCCTTCAAGGGGCGACCCCTCTTCATGGTCTGGACGACCCTATGAGGATACGACAGTACGAGTCCCAAGCTAGGCCAGGCTCACTTCCAGTGGGAACTTTGCCCTCGGCCTCACATCATAGGCCGAGGGTGACGTCATTATAGCGCATGATTTGGGAGACGCATGGAACAGTACGCGTGGGACTCATATGGTACGTGAAAGACCGTTATAACAATATCAACCCCTCACGTGAGGGAATATTATGTCATCATTAATCACAGGTGGCACCTCCAGGTGTCAGTAGGGGATTGGCTAGATCATAACTCACATACACTAGCATACTTAAGGGGTACACTACTCCCCCCAAGACCTATATATACTTATCACCTACAACCCTGTAAAGGGATCGATAATTGTAACCCTAACTAAAACTCTGCCTGTACACACAGTAGAGAGAGAGAGAGTGAGCCTATGTACATTGTATCCAAGGCCATTAGTGCCTATATTTAGTGGATCACACACTCACAATGAATGTAGGCCTAGTTGGCTGAACCATTATACATCATTGTCTCATTCCTCTTATACTCACCCCCTTCTATACACTTAAACACACATATATATCTCCATGGCTGCCATTGTTATCACTGTTGAGCTCATCATCACTCAACTGGTGGTGTTAAATCTTAGCATCATCAGTTTGGCGCCGTCTGTGGGAACGAGAAGACATCTATTCCTTTATACAGCTTGACCTCACTGGGCACTCTGGTGGTGAACCAGATCTCCCCCTTTGTGGAGCTATTTCACCATTAAAAGAGACCCATTAAGGTTCTTAAGCTCATCAGTCTTTTGATCATTTAGCTCTCTATAGATCAAACACATGGCACTGGAGATGCTACCACCACCACCTCCTCCACTGGATAGTGGAGTAAGACCTAGTTCCGGTCAGGTACCACCTCAGTCTGAGATAGCTGATGTGGCGGTCGCCCTGAAATCTTTGGCAGCAAGCTAGCGGATTATACATGAGCAATTTATAGCTCTTAGCCAAAACATACTAAGACCTCCAGGAGTCTCACCGGAGATGATTACTCCGGCAGCTTCTCCAGGGTAGCACGAGGCCAGGGGACCACCCCAGGCACCATGCAAAGACTTGCCACCTCCATAACAGCGGAGGGATGTTGCTGACCCCCGGCGTCTACGCCTGGGTAGGCAAGGAAACCCTTGCCCTGAAGACAGGTATGATGCTCTGGAGGAGGATGAGGCCCCCATAGAGTGCTGGGAGCCGTATGAGGTCTCCAACAATACTGTGCGACCTCTTCAAGAGAGCAGAAGGAAGTGTGGAAGGCAAAATCCCAATGATCGCCCGAGGGGCTCTGCTTTTGATCGTCTGAGCAAGGGCTCGGCCTTTGAGATGATAGGCTAAGTAAATGCCCTGCGGGAAAAATTATCCAGATCAAGGAATGCTGAAAATTCCAGAAGGGAGGCAGCAAATGGCTGACCCCACGGGGGCCGACCCAAAGGACGGGACGATGGTCAAGGGGAAGTAAGCAACCGACACAGGCCTACCGCAGTAGAACCCTCCGTCCACCTCAAAGAGGCGGCAGGGGATAACATCGGCCAAGTCGACCCTACGAGACCCTGGAATGACTCGATTCAAAGGCTGGAGGATAAAGTTGGTGACATCCTGAAGAGTCGGGACCCTCTTCAGAGAGGATACTCCATTGGCTCGCCCTTTGTGGAGAATATAGTCAACTTCCCAACGCCATCCAAGTTTAAGCCACTTGTCGTCACGCCAAGGTATGACGGGAGTACCAACCCTATCCATCATATTGAGATGTACCAGTCAGAGGCAGACATATACTCTATCTCAGATGAGATGAGGTGTCGTGTCTTCTCTCGAACTCTGTCTGGGGTTGTACACGTCTGGTATATGTCTCTTTCAAAGAACTCCATTGAAAGCTTTAAGCAGTTAGCAGACCGATTTATCCATAACTTTTGCTTTGGAGTGAGGCTACAGAAGAAGACAACACACCTGCACTATATTCAGCAGGGGAAGAATGAGAGCCTAAGAAACTATATAGCCAGATTAAAAAAAGAAAAGTTGGAGGTCGAAGACTATGAGGAAAGTATAGCCATGACAACCCTCATTGGAGGACTCCAGAAGGGGAAGATTTTATGGAAGCTTGTTGAAGACCCTTCGAAGACGATGGCTGAATTGTTATCGACAGCAGGAAAGGTGATGAACACCGAAGAGGCAATGGCCATAAAATATGAAGATGAAAAAAGAGGCAATAGCAGGGGTAAGTACTAGAAAAATAATAAAGAAGGGAAGAAGAGGCTGGTAGATGACAGATTTACCGATTATACCCCTCTGACGGTCAGCTGCGAGCATATTCTGAATGAGATAAAGAGAGATCGATCCTTGAAGTGGCCTAAAAAGTTGAGGGCAGTCCCTCACAAGAGGAACAAAAACATGTGGTGTGAGTTTCACTAAGACTATGGCCATGAGACCGACAAATGTTTTATCCTGAAAGATGAAATTGAAAAAATGCTAAAAGAAGGGAAGTTAAGGAAATACATTGACAAGAGTTCCTTCAAGAGGGGCCGAGAGGATGACCCCAGGAAGAAAAGGGGTGATACGTGCAGAGAAGATCCTCCAAACAGAAAAGACGACCCTTCAGATGATGAGGACAACCCTGACCTCCCACCGAGAGACAACCACGGCCCTCTCAAGAGACTCAATATGATCTCACTAGGTGTTGGGATGATCTCCGGGGGATTAGCGGGAGGAGGGTCAGAGGTCGCAGATAGGAAGGCCCATGTGGCCGAAGCCAAGGTCGTAATAAAAGTTGTGCATTCAATCTCTATAGAAGCAAAGTCACACAAGAGGAAGAAGGTTGATATGGATACTCTGATAGTGGGGTTCTCAAGAATGGACTTCAAAGGCCTCTTATCCCCACATGATGACCCTCTTGTCATCACTACCAGGGTACACGGGTGTGAGGTGCCGAGGATCCTGGTAAATAGGGGTAGTTCTGCAGATGTGATGTTCTGTCCATGCTTTAAAGCCTTGGGCCTCAGCCATGCAAGGCTCGTCCCATACCATCACCCCTTGATTGGTTTTAGTGGGGAAAAGGTTCATCCCCTAGGAGTGTGTGAGGCTGATGTTAGAATGGGGGACGAGTGGCCGAGATGGCTAACCAAGAAGGTCAATTTTTTCATGATGGACGAATGAGTCTTCTCATCCTATAACATTATACTAGGGCGAGTGGCTCTCAAGGAATTTGAGGCTGTGCCATCCACTGTTCACCAGATAATAAAATTCTCGACCCCTTACGGGGTAGGGGAAGTTCAGGGAGACCAGACGATGACACAGGAATGTTACTTCAACTCCGCTGAATAAATAGAGGCGCACAAGAAGGCAACAACTACTTATAATATTGATACCCTCGACCCCAGGGATGAGAAAAAATTGAAGAAAGGAGAAGCCGCGAAAGAGGTAGAATCCATCATCCTCAATGAGGATGAGCCAAAAAAAACGTCCAAGTAGGCAAAGCTCTAAAAAAAGATATCAAAGAAGACCTCATCAAGCTGTTAAGGAGAATACGGGACGTCTTTGCATGGAGTCATGCAGATATGCCGGGGATCGACCTCGAAATCATGTGCTATAAGCTCAACGTGGTAGAGGGTGCAAAGCCAGTCAAGTAGAAGAGGAGAATTTATTCTCGAGAAAAATACGAGGTCATAAGGGAAGAGGTCAAGAAGCTGGAAGATACTGAGTTTATCAGAGATGTCATCTATCCCGAATGACGGTCCAACGCAGTCATAGTCCCAAAAACTAATGAGAAGTGGAGGATGTGCGTAGACTTCACAGACCTCAACAAATATTGTCCCAAAGATAGCTTCCCTCTCCCCCGCATTGATCAGATGGTAGACGCTACCGCAGGCCATGAGCTAATGAGCTTCATGGATGCCTATTCAGGGTACAACCAGATCTTCATGAACCCTGAGGACTCAGAAAAACGGCTTTCATTATCGACAAGGGGACATATTGTTATAGGGTCATTCCCTTTGGCCTAAAAAATACGGGGGCAACGTATCAGCGCTTGTGAATAAAATATTCGAGGACCAAATTGGGAAGTCCATGGAGGTCTATGTAGATGACATGTTGACCAAGAGTTTGAAGGTCGAGGATCATGTGGCCGACCTCGAGAGGACCTTTAACACAATGGACAAGTACCAGATGAAGCTTAACCCGGTCAAATGTGTCTTCGGGGTCGGAGCAGGGAAGTTCTTGGGGTTCATTGTCAACCAAAGAGGCATTGAGGCCAATCCTGAGAAGATAAAGGCCCTCGTAGAAATGAAGACCCCCAATACCATCAAAGATGTTTAGAGACTCACAGGGCAAGTGGCTGCTTTGAATAGGTTCGTGTCCAGAGCCACAGACAAGTGTTTATCGTTCTTTAAAATTCTCAGAAAGGCCTTTGAATGGAGTGAAGAGTGTGATCAGGCTTTCAAGGTTATAAAGTCATACTTAGGGTCTCCCTTGCTTTTATCACGACCAGTGCAAGGTGAATGGCTACATGTGTACCTAGCCATCTCAGAATTAGCCATCAGCGCAACCATTGTGAGAGAAGAGGATGGAGTACAGAAGCTTGTGTATTTTAATAGTAAGTCACTCCGGAGGGCGAAGCAAAGATACCTAAGGATGGAGAATTTAACCTATGCCTTGATCCATGCATTAAGAAAGATGAAGCCATACTTCCAATCCCATATAATGGTCATCCTCACCGACTCTCCTCTCAGACAGGTCTTACACAAGCCAAAAAAATTAGGGAGGCTAATGGTTTGGGCTATAGAGTTGGGAGAGTTTGACATTATGTATCAACCTAGTATGGACATTAAAGGAAAAGCCCTAGCAGACTTCATGGCTGAATTTACTTGGAAAGATGATAAGGCTCAGGATGAGAGCCTCGAGAAGACAAATACCCGCCAAGGCAGGATTGTTGACCCATCCGCAGAAAAGGCTGAGACAAGCACCGCTAGAGAAAAAGTTATTGAAAATGAAGAGGGGAGATATCTCTTTAGACAAGGGTCCCTCACTGAGGGAAACTTCTCAGAGGAAGAGGTTGTGTGGAACCTCTTCGTTGACAGGTCTTCTTGTGAGAGAGGGAGTGGGGATGGATTAATTGTATCATCACCCAACGGCACAGATGTCGAGTACGCCCTGAGGTTCAACTTCAAAGCCTCCAATAACGAGTATGAATATGAGGCCCTGATAGCAGGCCTCTCCTTGGCTAAGTCTCTTAGTGTTTGCCAGATCTTGGTCTATAGTTATTCAAGACTAGTGGTGAATCATATACTAGGAGCCTACGAGGCTAAAGATGAGAGAATGGCCAAATATATTGAAAGGGTAAAGGCACTATTGAAGAGCTTCAGAGAAGTAAAGTTGAAGAGGATACCTAGGCTTGATAAAGGTCGGGCTGATGCACTAGATAGGCTGGCCTCAACAACTAGGACAGATATCAGGAGGACAGTCCCAGTGGAAATTTTGCTTCGATCAGCGATTGAAGAGGCAGAGGGAACACTTTGCTCTTGCTTAAATATCAACAGGGAAGCTTCATGGATGGATCCTCTAATAAGATACATTAAAGAGGGGGAGATGCCTGAAGCAAAATAAGAAAAGAAGAAGTTAAGATACAGATCTGCGAAATTCACTGTCATCGGAGACACCTTGTAGAAAAAAGGGGTTCTTGCTCCCCTTGCTCAGGTGTGTGCACCCGTCTGAGGTCCCACACATCTTGCACGATGTTTACAAGGGGTCATGTTTAAGCCATATTAGGGGCAGATAATTAGCAAAGAGGATAGTAACCCAGGGAAATTGGTGGGCAACCCTGGGGAAAGACGCCACGACATGCATAAAAAAGTGCGATAAATGTCAAAGATTTTCCACAATGCCTCACCAGCCCCATCATCCTCTTACCTCCATCACATCCCCATGGCCATTCACAGTATGGGGAATTGACCTAGTAGGACCCTTGCCTAGGGCCGTCAATAACTATCGGTACCTGATCATAGCAATTGACTATTTTTCAAAATAGGTGGAGGCGGAGCCGATGGTCACGATTACTGAGAAGAAGACCTTCCAGTTCATCTAGAAAAATATTATATGTAGATATGGCCTCCCCAACACCCTCATCTCAGATAACGGGACTCAATTCAAGAATACATCTATGGAGAAGTACTGTGAAAGGGTGAGTATTAAGCAATTCTTCTCTACCCCAGGCCGACCTCATGCCAATGGGCAAACGGAAGTTACAAACAGAACAATCCTAGATGGGATCAAGAAAAAACTCGAGGAGGCAAAAGGAAGATGAGTTTAGGAGTTGTACGTTGTACTGTGGGCCTACAGGACGACGATAAAGACTCCTACCGGAGAAACCCCGTTCATACTGGCGTATGGCTCAGAAGCCGTCATCCCCACTGAGATTGGGTTTCCTACTCACAGGGTCCAAATGTATGACCCCCAGAGAAATATGGAAGAAAGGATACTTGACTTAGACTTGATCGAGGAAAGGAGGGAAGACGCTGAGATAAGGCAGGCAGACTATCAGCAAAGGACTGCCAGGTTTTACAACCAAAGGGTGAGGCAAAGGCCAATAGCCGTGGGGGACCTAGTCCTCAAAAAGACTTGGCAAAAGCCTAACAAGTTCCACCCAAATTGTCATGGCCCATACAGGGTCATCGATGAAGTTGTCCCTGGAACCTGTAGACTAGAAAATCTTGAAGGGGAACCCTTTTCGAACCCCTGGAATGCAGATCATTTGAAGAAATACTATCAATAATGTAATGTCCTATCGGACCACAGTTGTAATTGATGTGTTGCTCCAATAGAACACTTGGAATGTTAATGAGAATATCATATTTCCCCTCATCTTGTGTTTGTTAATTCTAGTATGATTGGGATTATCTTCGCAAAACCACCCTTGGCTATAATGAGGGTCAATGGTGGGGACGACCCCCCATTTACCCTCAAGAAAGACGAGGGGGGACTGAAAATCTAAAATATCATTAATTTGGTGAAAACCACCCTCGGTTATAATGAGGGTAAATGGTGGGGACGACCCCTCATTCACCCTAAAGAAAGACGAGGGGGGACTTGAAATAACTTAAAACACCATTTAATTGGTGGCAACCACCCTCGGCTATGATGAGAGTAAATGGTGGGGATGACCCCCCATGCACCCCCAAGAAAGACGAGGGGGAGCTTGACATTTAAAAACATCATTAATTTGGTGAAAACCACCCTCGGCTATAATGAGGGTAAATGGTGGGGATGACCCCCCATCCACCCTCAAGAAAGACGAGGGGGGACTTGATTGAAAACATTAAGCTGGTGATAACCACCCTCGGCTATCATGAGGGTCAATGGTGGGGACGACCCCCCATTCACCCTCAAGAAAGACGAGGGGGGACTTAATTGAAAACATCATTATATTGGTGGAAACCACCCTCGGCTATGATGAGGGTCAATGGTGGGGACGACCCCCCATCCACCCTCAAGAAAGACGAGGGGGGACTTGATTGAAAACATCATTAAGTTGGTGGTAACCACCCTCGGCAATAATGAGGGTCAATGATGGGGACGATCCCCCATTCACCCTCAAGAAAGACGAGGGGGGACTTAACCACCTCGGCTATAATGAGGGTCAATGGTGAGGACGATCCCCCATTCACCCTCAAGAAAGACAAGGGGATACTTAATTGAAAACATCATTAAGTTGGTGATAACCACCCTCGTCTATAATGAGGGTCAATGGAGGGGACGACCCCCAATTCACCCTCAAGAAAGATGAGGGGGGACTTAATTGAAAACATCATTATATTGGTGGAAACCACCCTCGGCTATGATGAGGTTCAATGGTGGGGACGACCCCCCATTCACCCTCAAGAAAGACGAGGGAGAGTTGTAAGATGGGTGAACACACATAACAGCCAAGTCAAATCATACAAGAGAAACATAGTTTATAGGAATATATATTCTATTATAAATTATCACAGATGTTTGTCCAACAAAAATAGAGTACAAAAATGCTTTTACAAGAAGAGGGTATTGGCTATAGGCAGCCACCCTATTGGGCAACATCAGAGGGCAAGACTTCAAGATTAACAACAGGAGTCTCTTCGATGACCAAAATGGGTCGATCTTCAGAGGTGCCGATGCATTCGATCTGTACTTGAGACTCCACGTGGGATAGGGCCTCAGTTATAAGGGGGTCTTCCATCTCTACCGCTTCGAGAGAGGGGCGGATGGATGACACGGTATCAGTAAATTTAAGGACGACCCACTGACAAGCCGTCTTGATCCCCGCTTCAGGTACTCAAGGCCGAAGCCTTGAAACTCATTTGAAAGTTTATAGGCCTCCACAGCATCGACCTCGGCCTTCTTCACTGCCCCTTCAAGCTCAGCCTTAAATTGAGCCCCCTGATTGATCAAGGCCTCATCCTTTTCTGTGATAAGAGAGTCCTTTGCCTTTAAGTCGGCCTCGTGCAGCTTCATCAGCTCATCTAGGACCCTTGCATGCCCGGTCCTTGTACTCTCCAACTCGGCCTTTGTAGTCTCTAGCTCGATCTTCAGATCGACCTCATGTTGAATATCCCTCTTGGCCTCATAGAACTTTCGTTAATTTTCATCCATCCACTTGGTGGCCGAGGTAAAGGCGCAGACAGACTGCATGGAGGCAAACATGTTAAGAGAGGTCGAGGGAATAGTTTATAAAATGCTCTCAGATCAAAAAGAGTAAAGTCGAGAGAGGTACCTGAGCCAGAGTGTGCAGACCATAGTCATAGACCTTGGCCGGGGGAATCTTCAACAGGAAGTCATAATTTGCGGCGGAGGGGGCAGAAAACATCGAGGCCTTGGTTGCCCTCAAGTTGGATATGAGAGAAGAGGGTTCAGCCCTTAAAAATGTCAAATTTTAAGACCAATAGGCCCCCATACTGGAAGAAGAGCCGATCCCCTCAGACACATCCACCCTCGCCCTCGTCCGTGCGTCAGGCCGAGAGCCTTCAAGAACTTCAGGCTCTTTCCTTTTGCGACTATCGGCAGTCGGCTCAATGTGCATCGGCCCCACGACTTTTGTCTTCTTCTAGGCCTGTTGAGGCTCTTTACCCTTTTTCTTTCCCAGGCTAGACAGTAAGCTTGGGGCAGTCATCTCCCAAAGTTGGTCAGAGATATTCATAGGAAGACCTTAAAAGGAGACGATATATCAGAAAGATACAAAGATAAATATGAAACACTTGGGAAAAAATCAAAATATAAGCAAAAAACCACTCACATAGTTCTGTCAGGGGGCCGACCCTCAGACCAACTTCTTTGAGGAAACGAGGGGTCATCAAATATTCAAATTTAGCAAGTTTACCCTCTCTCCCTCGCTCCCTCAGGTAGTCAATAATGACCCTCTCCTCCAAGCTAAGTCTGGGGTCTGATCGCGCTTTCATTGAAGGGTTGGACCATACCCTTAGTACCCTCGGACCGTCTTCCACGGGCTCACCCTCAGTGGGGAATTCTCAATCCCAAAAGATAAAGAAAAACCCTTTCTTCCAGTCATGATTGAAAGTCTGAGCCATGTGAAGAAGCTTCTTGTCAGACTTCCTAGCCCCCAAATGGAAATACCCAGGTTATTTGGACGATGAGGTGATGTTGTAGCAGGCAATGAATAAGTCAGCCGAGGGCTCATCGGTGAACGAATTCTTTTAAAGTGATATATAGTCGAGGATAGTCCACCACGAGTTGGGAGGAAGTTGAGAAAGAGCAACCCCGAGGGCAGATAGTATGTCAACTATTGCAGGGTGCAGAGGGAACCTAACACCTACCCTTAGAATTTGCTCGTAAATAGCAATCTCTCCCTCGTCCCCCTAGAAGATACTCTCATCTTCAGTTGGGATCCTCATATTTATATTGGACTGTATGCCAAAGATATGCCTCCATAGTAAGAGGTGGCGGTCCTTAACTGACGACACGTAAGCTGAGGCGCTAAAAGTGTCAACTCGACCATCATCATCAGATCTCTCATTATCGTCCCCGGATCCCTCAACCTCATCGCCTATCGGAGGACCATCTGGAAAGGCTACTTGAAATGCAAGAGGAGATAGGGCTGTTATAGGGGCAACCTCTGCATGATCTGTCCCCTCGGCCTGTCGGCCTGGGTTAAGATTTGATGTCTCTTTCCTCCCAGAAGGACTAGCACTGGTCGGTGATGATGATCTCTCACTCATTCCTCCCTCGTATGATTGACTCTCGACTGGACGACAAGACGACCCACAGGACTTAGATGGTAAAATTATGGCTAAAGGGATGGGGAAAATGGGTCATACCCAATTAGGGTCTCCTCCTCGTCATCTCTCGTCCTCCTCCTCTATTCGTCTTATCTCAGCAAAGAACTTCTCCCTCAAGGTTGGAAACTCCTCGCTAAATCGTAAAGCCTTCTAAGCATTTAGGGGGAGACCCTACACTTAAAGGAATTTAGCTAAGCTAACTACAAATAAGTTCACAATTGACTAAGTTTGACTATTGGATCAAACCTAAAGAAATGAAAAGTTTCTAGGTTTGAACACTCGAGAATAAGAAGATCAGCTCGCCGGAGAAGAATGCCGGAAAAAGAAAAACAACAAAGGAAAAGGAGAAAAGAAACCCAAATGCAAAATGCAAATTATAAACAGAAGTTGAAGGCTCAATGAGGAATCTAAAGCAAAGAAAGGTTACCGGAGAATGAAGGCGAAGACATCGAGGCTTGATGCAGAAAAAATCGCAGAAATGGCGATAGAACTGCTGAGAAACTAGAGAGAGAAAGCTATGGCATAAAGATGAAGAAAAGAAATGATTGTTTAAAAATAATTAAATACTTTGTCATTGGGGAAGGGCCCATAATCCAAGGCGGTGCACAACCCACGAGGAGATGCATCATTAGGGCACAAGCCCCAAGCAAGTGTGCAGTCGCCATACCTGGGGAACACTGATTCACACCTGACCACTCAGTGGACAAAAGGCCGTATTATCCCTCACCCATCTCAATAACATCGATGACTAAGGGTTGGGGGATGATTGATATACCCATATATACCCTCGACCAGGCCGAGGGAGTCCTCCTCCAAAATGAGGGCTCGGGCACAGGACGAGCCCAATTTTCAACCCCTCTTGATGGCTCAGACGACCCTTCTAGGGGATGACCCCTTATTATGGCTCAAATGACCCTTCAAGGGGCCGACCCCTCATTATGGCTCAGACGACCCTTCAAAGGGCCGACCCTTCAAAGGGCCGACCCCTCATCATGCCTCAGACGACCCTTCAAGGGGTGACCCCTCATCATGGTCTGGACGACCCTATGAGGATACGACAGTACGAGGCCCAAGCTAGGCCAGACTCACTACCAGCGAGAACTTTGCCCTCGGCCTCACATCATAGGCCGAGGGTGACGTCATTATAGCGCATGATTTGGGAGACGCATGGAACAGTGCGCGTGGGACTCATATGGCACGTGAAAGACCATTATAACAATATCAACCCCTCACGTGAGGGAATATTATGTCATCATTAATCACAGGTGGCACCTCCAGGTGTCAGTAAGGGATTGTCTAGATCATAACTCATATACACTAGCATGCTTGGCGGGTACACTACTCCACCCAAGATCTATATATACTTATCACCTACAACCCTGTAAAGGGATCGATAATTGTAACCCTAACTAAAACTCTGCCTGTACACACAGTAGAGAGAGAGAGTGAGCCTATGTACATTGTATCCAAGGCCATTAGTGCCTATATTTAGTGGATCACACACTCACAGTGAATGTAGGCCTAGTTGGCTGAACCATTATACATCATTATCTTATTACTCTTATACTCATCCCATATTATATACTTATACACACATATATCTCCATGGTTGCCATTGTTATCACTGTTTGAGCTCATCATCACTTACCTCGTGGTGCTAAATCTTAGCATCATCATTATGCAGTCATATCTTAATGTTCTCTGGGTTCATACTAGATGATGCGATGTTAAGTGTTATTTCAATTGATAATGAAGAGTTTATGTGTCCGTGTGCTAGGTGTAAGAATGGTAAGATGTTTGAGTGGAAAATAGTTGAACTACATTTGTTAAGATGGGGTATGCGAGATAGTTATCAAACTTGGGTTTTTCACGGGGAACCAAAAGTTCCTTTTGTTCCCGATCAACCTTCACAACAACCTTCAACAAGTAGGATAGATGTTCAAAGGGAGTATGACAATATAGATCATAATATGCTAGAGGATTAGTTGATGATGCTTATGGATTTCATGAAGTGGAAGAGAATGAGGTCACTAACGATGTACAAGGTGCAGGCGCTCATGAAGATATCGGGATAAACCTTGACGATTACTACCAAAGTTTAAAATTTATGGCAAGCCAACTGTTATACTCTGGTTATGAGAAAGATCAAACAACTTTACATGCCATGGTTGGTTTGCATAATTTGAAGACTCATAGACTCAATATGGTTTGTCTGGCACAAGCGTGATAGGAATTTTGAATTGGGTTAAGGGCATACTACCCAAGCAAAATACGCCTCTAAACAATTATCCTACTATGAAAAATAGTTTAAAAGGTTTGGTAATGAAGTATAAATCAATTCATGCTTGTGTGTATGACTGCATACTATACCAAAAGGAGTATGACAATCAATCCATGCTAGAGTTGTTAAAGGCGATTGTCAGCCCGGGGTACACTGATTAGAGGGCCGTGCCTATTGAACTCAAGATGAACATCTGGGGGGAGCTATAGGTAGTGTATTTAATATTTATATTTGTATTTATATTTATAACTGTAATAATTACTTACATGATAGTTTGTATTTATTAGATAAGAATAATTTGGCCTGCCCGCATCCCTCTGCGACCCACGTTGGAGCAATTGATGGATCAATATAAGACATGGAAGAAGAATTTATGGGAACGGTACTTTGGGAAGACTCGAGAGTCCATTCTGAGACTCCGTGAAACCATCCCCCCAAGGAGATAATCTCATTGGCACAATGGCAGAAATTTATTACCAATGAGCGGTAATTGGCATTTTGCCAATCGAGGAGGGACAACCGGGCGAAAAAGTTAGATGTACACTACTCTGGGCGAACGTCTTACGCCGAGGTGGAGCACCAGATGGTAAGTTTTTTATTTTTTTTAATTTTAGTTAGTATAATTTAGCATTAATTTGTGCTACTTACTAATTCTGTATTATTTTTTTCAGGAGATGGAGAGTGGCCCTAGGAGTAGGCCACATAGGATCGATGCCTACGTGGTAATTCAGACGAAAAAAGGGGAAGGACAAGGAGGTGGCCCCGAGCATCGCATCCACCATTGTAAGTTACAAATGTTTAATTTTTTCAATTACGTTATAATTTTTTTATTTACTTAATTGACTAATCGTGTACTTTTTGTTTTTTTCAGGCAAAGCTTAAGGAAGTGCATGAGTCGCAGTTTGATGCCAACAAAACATCTTTGGCTACAGACGCACTCAGCCAAGTGCTCGGGTCAGATCGCAAGGGGAGGACTAGGGCTGAGCTCGTGGGTAGGGAAGCCCAGAATCATCGGCATGGAGATAAGCAGCAGCGGGTTGGCTCATAAGTTGGACTCCCGTGATGATAAGCTATCAAGGTTGGAGGCGACAGTCTTAGATATGTATGCCTTCATGAAGAATCAGTTGGGCAAAGTCAAGGGTAAGGAGAAGGTGGTAGAGGAGGATGAGGATGCCGACGCCGACGTTGAAGACATTGCTTCATCGTCGATACGCATGGACTCAGTGCCATATGATGATCTATTTCCCATCGTGACCACTTCGAGCGGCCTATGTCAACACTCGGTTAGTTGAGCATGCATCGGCTCGACATATATTATGGGTTTCCGATAGCAAAGGGGCTGAGGGATTCAAACTTCCGCTCAGGTATGCTGCTTCATAGATGTCCTCTCCAAGACATTGAGGCAAGAGTACGCGTCACGCATGTGGTGGAGGGAAAGGAGAACTAACCAGTGTGGTTGCGCGAATAATGTAGTGTTCAGCATATTATGGGGTGTATCAATTCATATATTGTGTGGCCTTCCTTCCTCCTCCGACCTGCTGAAGATTGGCATTATTTCTATCTCTTTTTATTTTAAAAATTGAATTGTATTTATATTCTTTTGATTTTTGTATAATTTGATTTGGATATGATGGATATTTGCATTTACATTTTATTTGGATATGGATTATAAATGCCTTGATTTGGTATATGATTTGTATTTTATTTGGATATATGATATTTGAAAAAGTATAATTTTATTATAACAGGTACAAATATATTGCTGGGCAGTGGCAGTGGTCATACTGCCCAGCAGTTTTTATTAAAATTCTGCTAAGAACTGTCACGGTCAAAGACCGTGACAAGTCTTTGACAAGGAAACTTGGCACAGACTTGTCACGGTCATTGACCATGACAATGTTTTTAGTTTTGTCACAGGTTTGTCACGGTCAAAGATAAGGATGGCAACGGATCGGTTCGGGGTCGGGTTTTAACTCCCCATCCCCGTCCCCATTAGAAAAAACATTCCCCATCCCCACCCCGTTCCCGGTTATGACGGGTTCGGGGATCCCCGTCCCCGTTTAAAACGGGTATCAGGTTCTCCACGGGTTCCCTATTTTGATTTTTTTTTTATCATAAAATGTGAGTTTACAGTAACTTAAAATCATAAAATGTGAGTTTACAATAACTAAAATGTGAGTTTACAGTAACTTAAAAAACCATAACTAAAAAATCTGGAAAAAACAACATTTGGATACATACACATCCCAACTAAAAATCGTAACTTGATTAAGGAATTTTATATACAATCTGTAACAATCTGTATTGAGGTTTATTACCTCCAGAAGCAGTTTATTACCTCAATACTTGATTTAGGAAATTTATGTGCAAATTTAAAACAAATAACAATGTGTAACAGTAAGGGGATATACACATCTAATAACAATCTGTAATAGTAAATCGAAATCGTAATTTGACCATTTGGGTATATACACATCCCAACTAAAAATCTTAACAGTAAATCCTTACCAATCGTAACAGTAACAGCGGCGTGAGGTGAGGGAGCTGCATGCATGAGGGGATGAGCAGCGTGAGGAGGATGAGGGAGGGGATGAGGGGATGAGGGAGCGACGTGAGGATGAGGGGATGAGGGAGAAGAGAGGGGGAGTGAAGAGCGGCATGAGTAAAGAGAGAGATTAGGGCTTATTTATTTTAGATGTTTATATACTTATATATTTATTATAATATAAATATTTTTTTTTTTGCCCCCGAATCCGACCCGATCCTCGATTTTTTGGGGATGTTTTTTCGGGTAACCGCGGGGACCCAAGATTTCAGGGAAAATTGCCATCCCTAGTCAAAGATCGTGACAAGTCCTTGACAAAAAAGTTGTCACCCCCAGACTTGTCACGGTCATTGACCTTGACAAGTTTGATTTATCATGGTCAATGACCATGACAATCCGACAGTTTCGGCGTAGTGGCAGCCAATCTCAAGACCAGTTATTATTCAAATTTTTAGTCTTCTTCATCTTTTATTATCACATTTAGTTTATGCAAATTTTTATTTCAAACTTATGTTGCTTGCAAGTTGTTATTCAATAAATAAAGGCCAGTTGTCTCTCGCACTTTGATCTCATATATTGGTTGCTTTAAATTTCTTGATTGTATCTCAGTATTATGCACACTTTCAAAATGATAACTCCCCCGACCATAAGAAGAAATTATCTTTGGATAACAGAAGGCTGCTTAGCCAAAGAACTCCCTCATGCATAACAAAACTCCTGGGGTTACAACAAGTTGTTCAACTTGTTTCAATCAAGGAATCTCATTTATCGAGCAGGGTTTACACTAATTATAACAAGTTGATGAAGTATCTCAAACATTACAACCCTTAAGTCTTTGTCTCAAACACAATAGACCTCATGAGTTACCTCGGTAACAACAAAAGCCATATATGGGAACCTTAGGCAAAAAAGTCAGCTTAGGTTGGTCGTCAACTATGTTGGTTGCATAAAACCTGATCGAGCGAATTGCCTATCAACCAGGTACACTCTCGCCATCATATAACCTAGGCTTAAGGGAATGTGATGACATCACCTAAAAGGCAAAGGCAGATGGAATAATATTGCTAAGGCATATTGGATTGGGAGAATGTTCAAGCACAAGTTAGCAAACCCATTTAGTCAGTATTATCCCAAAATGGCTAAACATTTGTCCTTATATTGTTTAGTCGGCTAAGAAGCCCAAAAGAATTAACTTTAAATACTAACTCATTTGATTGTCAAGTAGCATATAATTATCAATAGTATTACTTGTTCGATAAAAGTCCTAAGTGGTCGAGTAAACCAACTCTTAGCAATTAGCAGTTAAAACACAAAGGCAATTATTAACTCATATTTAGTCAGTTGTCCTCATAATATGGAATGAGTTGATAATTATACTTTATATATTAGTAAAATTGGGAAGTACAGTTACAAGAATATAAAGACCAAACAAAAACTGAGACCAATTATGGGTGGCGAGCAAGATAACCTGTTATGCGTGCTCTTCGGCTATCATCGGGGTTTGGGGAGAACACCTCCTCATTTTCTTTAAGGTAATGGTTGAGGAGATGGATAGGAATGGAATCAATGGGGATCCATTTTTCATCTTTCGAGAAGAGGTTATGATGATAAGCAGGATAATTAACTTGGTATTTATACCACGTGTCTGATTCCTTGGGAGTTTTGACTTCCCTGGGGCAGTCAACCACCCATGCTTGAACGCCACATGCTCAACCTCCTTTAGCCTCATTGGGGAAACAGTCCAGACCTCATCGTAGCCAGTAACCCAGGACTCTTGAGGTCCCATTCTGAACAAATGTCTTAGCCTCGTGATGCCTCTTTGAAGTCCGAATGCAATCACATATACCTTTTGTACATTCTTCTTCAGCTCGATGACCTCCTTCCTCAAAGCATCATTCTCGGCTTGAAGCACTTCACCCACTTGGCTTATTTCATTATTCTCCATTAGCTTGGCCTTCAAACCATTCATCTCATCTTGAACTAAAGAGTCGGTCTCCTCCGTGACTTGAATATTGTCCTTCATCTGGCGACTAGCATGGAATGAGTCTTACATAGCTCAGTCCTCACCCTTAGAGACTTATAAATTACTACAAATGCCTGGTGAGGTTGGCGGCTAATGTTAGGTACCAAGATCATCCCCAGCTTTGAGGTAGGGGGAATATAGTCCTTGTTGGGCTATAAACAGCACAACGAATAAAATTATAATCAAACATCAATATAAGCAAAAAATTATTTTTTATTAATTAATAGAGGGGACCAAAGGCCCGTACAGTAAGAGGAAAAAATAAGATTACAGGGCAAAAAAATGTACAGAAAAAAAAAAGTCTTAAAACTAAAGACCTTATTCCTTCACCTTCTCGGAGTCATTAAATGCCTTCCCCTTCTCGACCTGGTTGACAATCGCCCCGACCTCAGTAGACTCGTTCTCAATATAGTCGGCAGACTGACCAATGTTTGGCTCTTCTTTTGTGAAAGGGTTGGGTCCAAGAGAGTGGAGTTTAAAGAGATTAGATTCAGAGGGAAATCACACGGCCTTCAGTGCTTGGTCACATCCTTTTTTTTAAGGACACCTTCTTTGCATAGCCTAACAGAAGTTTGGTATCATCATAGTCTGCATTCCAGCCTTCAGTATAAATGCCATCCTTCTAGCTGGGGAGCTCTTCCTCTAACTTCTGAACCTTTCTAGCCAGGTTCAAGTCTTCTTCATCCATCTTCTTTTTGTCAGCAACCACCAAGTCCTTGGCCGCTTGAAGATCAACATAGTCCTTTATCACGCTGTCTTTTTCTCATTCCTAGACTGCGCGAGCATCAGCCGAGTCTGTCTCAGACTTCTTCAGGGCATCTTTCAACTCCTGGTTATTTTTGGACTGGTCAATATGACCATTTAAGAGAGTAGTAAAATCGACTAAGAACTGCACAAAATAAAATAGCTAAGTTAGTACGGAGAAGAAAAATACAGGATGTAAGGGATAAAAGGAAGAGAATTACCAAAGTAAGTCCCTGAGAGGACTTGAGTGAAAGTTGGTCTGACGCCAGTCATGAGGAATGCTCGCGGTCGGCAGCGAGCACAGTCCCCTTAGCAAGTTAGGGGCAATGACAGGGGTGTTGGCCACATTGGACCCCTTAGCATCAGAAGTGAAAAAGGGGGTAGCATGAGCCTTTATGAACAACCTCCTATTGGCCTCCTCTTTCTTCTTCTCTTCCTTTTTATTTATCTCTCTCTCTCCTGGGCTAGAGCCATTAGTCCTTGGGGAATTAACCTTTAACGTCTTCAAGACTTTATTCTATCAAACGTCAGCGTCTGATCATCATCATCACCATTGTCATCATCATCATCATCAATATTTAGCACTCTCCTCTTTACAGGGGTGTCATCTCTTCTTCTTCTTTTTCTTCTTCTTCTTCTTCTTCTTCTAACACAATTGGTTCAGAGGGCCCAACTTCAGGAACCTTCAAGTCAGGGACTTTATCGATAGGCCGAGAAATAAAGATGCTTCCAGTGTTTTTATACTCAAGCAAGTAGGCTACAAAATGAGGATGCTCAATTTTTGGAATTCTCTCCTTAATTCCCCAAGCCTTCGAGAGATCAAGAACAGTCACATCACTTAAATCAGGCTCTTGATTTTTATCACGAAGGGAAGAAAACATGAGTCAGAGGATATGAAATAAAAGCACTGAGAAAATAAGTAAAAAAGAAGAAACAATAAGTAAACAGAAGAAAAAAAAGGAAAGCGACCTATATAATCTCCCCCAAATTCAGAAATCCAGGGAATCCGGTATCTCTCGCCCTTAGGATGTGGAGGATGTTGCCAAATTCTGGCAATAAAATCATGACCCAATAATCTTTGTGAGAATATGATAGGTTTACAACTAGAACCCTATTCGCTCTTCTCATCTTCAAATATAAGATGTCGTCAATGGTGTACGACCAGGAATAAAATAGCAGAGCTCAACAAAGCCTAAATTTGTCTTGTATAGCATATTTATTCTGTGTACCCCGTTTACAATCTTCTAGACATTAGGGGCATACTAAGCAGGGATGACATCAAAATATTTGAAGAATATAAAGAAAATAGGGTTTGGGGAAATGTCAACCCACCTTTGGTGATCAGTAGGGTGTGAATCCAATTCCTCCTTTCAATGTCATGAATATCGTTAGGGAAAGGGGCATAATCGATTTCAACCCAGTTATGAATATTATATGTTTTCCAAAATTCTACTATTAACTTGTTATCTAATAGCGCCATGGATAATACAACAGAGAAAACCCCTAGTTACAAACGAAGATCAATCGCAGAAGTGGATTCAAATAGGTGATAAGAAGAACTTACAAGAATAAATGGAATCTCTGAAGAATATGAGACGCTGACGAAGAAGACACTATAAGCTCAGTGGATGAAGGAACGTTTGAAAGATAGCTCACGAAGTAAATGTATCATAGTTTGAAGTCTGAGTTAATGATGAAACACGACAACTAAGGAAGATTTTAACACTTCATATAACTGCTTGGACTAATGTATCCTCACTTCTTTAATAAAACTACAAGTTTACCATGGTGTTTGACCTCAAACAAGCGTGCCCACTTGAGTTCATCAGAATTGCAAAACTGCCACTCCGATTTTAAAGGCAAAATTTCAAGTTATGGTCTCTAAATATGATTAAAATTTATTGGCCCAATATTCGGCCTAAAATTTTTAGGGGCAATTATGGGAACCCATTTATCTTGGCCCAAGAGAGTAGCCGACCAACCTAACTTGCAAGGAGGACTGCTCATCTCAAATTAGCTATTCGATGAAGACTCATGTGTTTTATATACACTGAAATACTTACAAATATACACAAATTGATTACCAATATTCTCAGAGGAGATATTCAGAGACACCATTAGTTATCCACGATTATATTGCATTTCTTGTACAACTCACTCTCTTATTTTACACATTTATAAATTATAAACCCTGGCCTCGGGCAAGGGGATGTAACCTCGAGCATTAAAAGACACTAATAAGAATATAGTAACCTCTCTGTGGATGTAGGCAAGTTGCCTAACCACGTATATCGTTGTTATGTGTGTGATTTTTACTTTCTACATTTGTAATTATTTTCGTGGATCTTTATTGTGATATTTCTTGCACTTACAATTATTATTTGCCCCCTATGCAGAAACGTGTGCATGAAACCAAATCACAATTGTGTGCACAATTTTAACTAACATGAGGCAGATTGCACATGGATCATTATAGGCAACATGATCAAATTTATGCACAGAGAGTCAACTGGACACCATGCGAATGACACCCAACATTTTTTAGTCGATTATAAATACATGTCTCTGCTCCTAAAAACATAATCTTGAAAAATTAACATCTATTTGTGCAAGGACATACTTTGAACATTTTGATAACAGGGGAAACAGTGGTGCAAGTGTATAAAGATATACACCGATTGTTATGCTCGGCGCCCATCGCTATGCAAAAACCTAGATTATTGACTACACTTTTTAAGGGAGTACAGCGGCTACTCCGAGTATCGAAAATCCACAGAGACTAATTGCTAGAATTATATTGATTTAATACTTCAAGAATAAAATTGTAAAAGATATCGGATAATAAAAAGAAAAGATAACTAGGAATGTAAGTTAAACTAAGATTAACAAATGAAATAAAGACTATAGGTTATGACTAATATCCCTCACCTCAGCTTAATGTGTATAAATGGTTATATGGGACTACGAATTTAGTAAAATTGAATCTCATTTCAACAATCAATAAAATCTAGAGTTGTCACCTCCTAAATTCGCATAAAAGCCTAACATGATTTTGGCATCAAAAAATATCCCGAAAATTACACATGCAAGGTCGTAAAGACGTAGCATACATGATATACCATGTTAAATCTCTTAGGCATAATAACAAGAACAACCCAATCGAATTAAATACATAGAACCCATCACCATAGCAAAGCAACCCATTGAAACCAAGGTGAGTTCCATTAATCACAACCTAATTTAAGTTAGCTAGAAAATATCATAAATGACATGTATTAAATGAAAGAAATAAATTAAAGAAAAAATAAAGCAAGTAAACCTAAATTTGAAAGCAAGTAAACTCGAGCATAAAACTTAAGAACAAAAATGAAGATTAAATTAATGGAGAAGAATGAGGAATAGTAACTTGTAAACACCCAAAATGGGAAGGAAAACTTTGGAGAGAGAAGCTCTCAAAACCTGACCTAAAAACTAAGTAAAATGAATTATGTATATGAAAATAAACCAAAGGGTCTATTTATAGTAAGTTACAAAAGAAATAAAAGAAAAATGGAAAAATAAAAGGGGGCAAAACGCGCAATAACTGCTTATTTTCGTAGGCAAAATGTGATTCACTAGTCGACCGGTCCCCTGTTCCATGGTCTTCATTGGTCCTAATTGAGGAAGAATTGGTGCATACGAAATCAGCTATATCTTCTTCGTTCGAACTCCAAATGACGTGTCGTTCATGGCCACGTGAAGCTAACTCGACTAAATACACTTTCGTGGAATTCCACTGAGTCGGAGATGAAGTGTGAAATGTCTAAAATTCCCCTAAAGTAGCGTTCGACGACGGAACTTCTCCGAAACACAACGAATCCTCACTTTAAGCGTTCCAATACCTTAAAAAAACTCAATTAAGCCCTGCAAAGTATATATATATATATATATATATATATATATATATATATATATATATATATATATATATATATATATATATATATATATATATATCCAAAACTGAGGTTGTCGGATTAACGAGCAAAAATATAGGCATTAGGAACATAAAAAGTGCTAGAATACGTAAAGATAACGGGCATAGATATGCAATAATCGTGACTGATTAACTCCCTTTAGGTTTTAGTTTTGTGTTGGCTTAATTTCGTAATATACATTTGAGTCTTAGTTTCTTTGTATCAAGCCTATTGAGTTGTAATTCTAAATTACATGAAGACAAAAGACAAAGGCATCTTGATTGAGATTACTTGACCGCATCAGACAACTACATTATAAAATGGATATTTATTAAAGGTAACTATTTTTTCAGTTTTGTAATTCCTTGAAAGTGACATAACATGATTTTTATGAAGATTACTTTTGGAAAAGGTTTAAAAACATTATCTTATAATTTTTTTTGTCAATAATCTTCATTTAGGGACTTCATTCAAACGAGGTCTCCCTAGATCGAAGTG